>OX090905.1:2871700-4114200 GCA_944319695.1 Tiphia femorata
TTGTACAAGATCTCTATTTAGGACAATTATTTTACTACCTTCCGGAAACTAAAAAAGTAGAATCGGAATAACGCACCGGTACTTTCCAAAACAAAAATTGTCACAAGTTCAGTACAAAACAGAAACTTCCAAAACAATTTCTTCCTCCACCGCACTATGGGCCAGGAGGCCAGTAAAACTGGCCAAAAGTCCATATCTCGTTAAATGCGTGGAAATATTTAGCAGCGACACATTTATTTAAGATTTTCGATATCGCTGATTCCATTTCTGGTGTAAAAATTTCGAAGTTCAAAATTGCGGATTCAATACGGCGGACAAAAATGTTAAAGATGCTCTGATTGTGCTGAAATTTGGTACTAATAGGGTTTCGAGGTCGCTAATTTCGAATCCGCACTCAAAATTAAGAAGTTCAAAATGACGGATCCAATATGTTAAAAGATTCAATATGGCGGACGAAAATGTTAAAAGTACTTCGATTGTGCTGAAGTTTAGTATCGAAGTTTGATTTCTGATTCGAGAAAACCAGAATTTAAAATTACAAAATATAAAATAATAGATCCGAAGTGGTACCTAAGAAATACAAAATTTATTGAGTTGAATTTTGTGAGGCGACACGGTCAGGACCGATTTTTGGCACTCGAACGCTGACTCCGTTATTTGCGATTTTTAGCGTAATTTATGAAAAGGAGCAAAAATGGGCACTTTTACCTTGAAGTACACATTATAAGGAACACACTGATATGTGTAATTTTTCGATAACTAGGGGAACGCCGGGGAACAATCAAACGGCAGTAGAAACGGCTTTAGTAAAGTAATAATTATTTGTTAACATCAGAACTGCGGAACACAATTAAAAAATAATTGTTTTAAATTCAATTATCATTTTATTTACTTGTATATGTCTAAGGATGAATGAGAAAAAGCAATCACTTTCAGATTAATGACTAATTCATAAATATATAAAATATCATATGAAAGAAACACATGAAAACTAAAATACATTTTTATACTTTGCGCAACTGTCAACAGGATACGGTTTCATTAATTAACAAATAACTTACGACGTAAATACTTTAACTATGACAGATTACAATGGCCTTATTTTTTGTACAAATTTGAAACTTTGAAGACTATTGGCCATGGAATCAGGTTTCCTGGCTCATAGTGCACCGGGACCATCGTTTCACCCCTCACACTCTAAAAAAGATTTACCTCCATAAACCTAGTAGAAAATAGAGAATTGCAAAAATTCCCTTCTCCACCGGAACCATCCCTCCACTTTCCACTCATCCTTCATTCGAGACGAGATCAGTCTGAAATTATATCACGTTTCTCGGCGTGCTAATGCACGCGTGTCTCGCCTCGTGCCACGCCGATTCTTATCTATGGAAAATGCATGGAAATGAGGTACCCAACGACCGCGATATATCGGCACGAGGCTGCTCCTGCTTCATGAAGCATATACATGTGCACACGGTCTAAGGGCACAGGCCCTTCGAACACACGTGTGCCACGGCACGCGGCACCGCACGCATATCTATTGGCAAGCACGCGTTCACGAACTTTTATTGAGGGGCGATACAAAAAGAAAAAGAAAGGGGACTGCATTCGCTAAAAAATTTCGCAACATTGCATTGGCGTGGACAGCTGCTCGCCTGGAAAACAAAATTATTCACCATGAAAGTTGATTTCTCTTTTTCATTTTGCGACGAAGAGAATTTTTTGTAAAGGAATTTGCTCGGAAAAAAATTATTTGCAAGGAAGTCTGGTTTTTTCTTTGTTATGAATATGTTGAAGAAAGTTTCGAATATTAGCGCGGGCAGCTGGTTGCCTAGAAGAAAATTATTCACCATGAAATTTGATTTTTCTTTTTAATTTTGCGATCAAGAGAATTTTCTGTAAAGGAATTTGCTCGACAAAAAAATTATTCGTAAGGAAGTTTGGTTTTTTCTTTGGTATGAATATGTTGAGAAAAGTTTCGAATATTAGCGCGGGCAGCTGGTTGCCTAGAAGAAAATTATTCACCATGAAATTCGATTTTTTTTTTTAATTTTGCGATCAAGAGAATTTTCTGTAAAGGAATTTGCTCGGGAAAAAAATTATTCGTAAGGAAGTTTGGTTTTTTCTTTGTTATGAATATGTTGAGAAAAATTTCGAATATTAGCGCGGGCAGCTGGTTGCCTAGAAGAAAATTATTCACCATGAAATTCGATTTTTTTTTTAATTTTGCGGTCAAGAGAATTTTCTGTAAAGGAATTTGCTCGGGGAAAAAATTATTCGTAAGGAAGTTTGGTTTTTTCTTTGTTATGAATATGTTGAGAAAAGTTTCGAATATTAGCGCGGGCAACTGGTTGCCTAGAAAAAAATTATTCACCATGGAATTTGTTTTTTCTTTTTAATTTTGCGATCAAGAGAATTTTCTGTAAAGGAATTTGCTCGACAAAAAAATTATTCGTAAGGAAGTTTGGTTTTTTCTTTGTTATGAATATGTTGAAGAAAGTTTCGAATATTAGCGCGGGCAGCTGGTTGCCTAGAAGAAAATTATTCACCATGAAATTTGATTTTTCTTTTTAATTTTGCGATCAAGAGAATTTTTTGTAAAGGAATTTGCTCGCAAAAAAATTATTCGTAAGGAAGTTTGGTTTTTTCTTTGTTATGAATATGTTGAGAAAAGTTTCGAATATTAGCGCGGGCAACTGGTTGCCTAGAAAAAAATTATTCACCATGGAATTTGTTTTTTCTTTTTAATTTTGCGATCAAGAGAATCTTTTTTATAAAGGAATTTGCTCGGGGAAAAAATTATTCGTAAGGAAGTTTGGTTTTTTCTTTGTTATGAATATGTTGAGAAAAGTTTCGAATATTAGCGCGGGCAGCTGGTTGCCTAGAAGAAAAATTATTCACCATGGAATTTAATTTTCTTGATAAGTTGTGCAACATTAGCACGGACAGCTGGTTGGACAGAAAAAAATGTTACTCGTAAGGGAATTTCATTACTTTTTCCTCTATGAATATGTTGAAAACATTTGATATATTGATGCAAGCAGCTGGTTGCCTGGAAAAAAATTATTCGTAGGGGAATTTGATTTTTCTTTTTTTACGGATATGCTGAAAAAATTTCCAATCTTAGCGCTGGCAGCTGGTTGGTTGCAGAAAATATTTCGTAAAGGAATGTGCTTTTTTTCGCGAGTGTAGTGACGAACTTTGCAATCTTAATTTTCTTAATGAGCAAACATTTTTTAAAGTAAATGATTGGAAAATTGTATTTTTTCGGAAGGCGTCTCATTAATTTACTTAAAGATTTATTTTGTCTATTTAATAAAACGTTTTCATTGCACACTTGTTCTACGAAGGTATTGTAAAGAATTCTGAAAGACAGGTGTTGTACGAGGAAATTCATATTTTGGCAAAACAGTGAATATTCAAAGTAACATTTTCACGATCACTGTTTTGTCCCCTATTTAATGATAGCCCAGACATTGCGCGGCAGCCTAATAGTCTGGTAGGCGAAAAAACTTTGCAGGCAGTGGGGAAAAACTTTTCCGCCACATTGTTGCAATCCTGGACAAATTCATGAACAAAGTGCTCAAGTTTCATATTATTATTATTATTGTCTTGACATACGTCTTATGGTATGCAAAGTTTCCCTGATATATGTATAGGAAAAATAAAGCAGAAGTGAGTGGAAAATATTGATTTCTAATGAATTATTGTTGAGCAAAGGTTTGTCTATTTCAAATCTTCTTATAATAAAGGCTTTTTGTCCTGTAGATGTTTAATTTTCTTATTGGACAATACTTCTAATGTCAATAAAGAACCTTAAAATTTAAGCAAAATTAAATTAATAATATAACAAATGGCTAAATTGAAAAAATCAATTCACAGGATTCTGTATAAATGCTCTTTGAACGAAAATATTATTAAATCGAAAGAAACCAACTTTTAAGCGCCAGATGTCTCTATATTGAATAATTTTCTATAATTTCTCTATATAATTTTTTTTTAAACGAAAAAGCTACAATGAAAGCATTGCAATATTTAAATAAAAGACCTTTAACCTCTAGAAGGCTCCGTAAAAACGCCTGACATTTTTGTTAAACGATAAAATTATAACAAAAGTATTGTATAATTTAAATAAAAGAACTTTAACCTCTAGAAGGCTCTATAAAAACGCCTGGGAGTTTCTTCAATCGAAACGTACCATAAAAGTTGAAGTGACAATCGGACTGACGTCCCTCGTGACATGCGCCGTACGTGTCAACTCTCTGATGCTCATACATGAGTTATTTTCACGAGAAGCCTCCACGATAGTCTGCGCTTGGTACTATTACAGATGGGGTCGGGACCTTCACACCCGTGGGGAGCTTCGCAATAAAATTTCCCTGCACTCGTTCGCTCGCCCCACGAGTCAATTAAAATGAAATATCTAACTCGTGGCGATTGCGCGAGGAGACGAATCGATTTCTAATCAAGAACGTGTGATCCATGTTTTATAAAACTTTCTATAAACGTCCAACGAAACTCGGAGGTGTTTGATACTTAATATTTCAGAAGGACGATGGGTATTGATTTAAAATCTAATTTTAGTTATTAAACACTCTACGAGCCAGTTGAGTTTTTATAATTCAACAATGAGAATTTTTCTACGATAAAATTACAGATTCTTAAGAATCCGAATCTCGCGTTTTGCAATTTCAAATATTTACATTTCAGAATTCACTTCTCACTAGCATCGGAATTTCACGTAAATATTTAACACGCATCTAATCAACTAACCCTGATCCAAACCATCATAAACCAAGAAACCTTACTTGAATTTTATGCAAATATTTAACACACATCTAATCAATTAACCCTGATCCAAACCACCATAAATCAAGAAACCTTACCTCACCTTCACTTGTTACAAAATTTTCCATCAGTCTCACGGGTTTACATAGGCGCGCCGTCGTGTGTGAAACTGCACACGTGCCTCCGTGCAATAAAAATCGTTCTACCATAAACTTACAGATTCTTAAGAATCCGAATCTCGCGTTTTGCAATTTCAAATATTTACATTTCAGAATTCACTTTTCACTAGCATCGGAATTTCACGTGAACATTCAAAATGCATCTAATCAACTAACCCACATTCCAACCATCATAAACCAAGAAACCTTACTTGAATTCCACGCAAACATCTAACACACATCTAATCAACTAACCCTGATCCAAACCATCATAAACCAAGAAACCTTACTTTACTCGAAAAGCCACGCAAAAAACTTCCTTTCAAAATCCCACGTCTCTCCGACACTCTCACCTTCTCTCGTCACAAAATTACCCAATACCTTCCTCTCCCTTTTCTTCGATCAGTCTCGCAGGTTTACATCGGCGCGCCGTCGTGTGTGAAAATGCACACGTGCCTGCGTGCGTGCGGCTCGTGAGGGACGCGCGAACGACAAACCGGGAGAACCGCTAGAACGAGGACAGGAGAAGGGAAGTGAAAAAGGGAAAGAGAAAAGTATGCACGCGCGCACACACATTTCGAAAGAGCCCGGTGCAACGAGAAATATTTCGTTCTCGGTGTCGAAGGATCACGCGTGTCCTAGGGACGAGGGTAAAATGTGTGTGTGTGTTTGTCTGTCTGTGTGTGTGTGTTGTGTTGTGTGGAAAGGGACACTCCCTTCTCCCTTCGGTGTACACACATGTAGATAGGGCCAGGTGGTGTGACGTGGCTCTGTTATGGGGGCCGCTTATGGGGGTCCTGGATGGCAGCTGCACCTCTCTCCTGGCCACACCAATCCTACAATGGTGAGCGCCCGCGAGTATAGAGAGAAAGGAAAAAAATAAATAAAGAGAGAAGAGAGAATAGGTAGCCTCGCGTCCCTTCGTCCTGCGCTGGTTCGCTTAGGTGAAAGATTAGAGGGTGCACGTCGCGATTAGAGAAGGGGTGGAAAAGGTGGTGGTGGAGGGGGTTGTAGCATTGGTATGGCACGGGTGCAGCAGCAGGATAGTTGGCCAGACCCCTGACGGACGAGTGGAATTTTTATTGGGGTCGTCTGGCGAATTTTGCCAGGCGTGATTTTTCAGGAGGGTTTGTTGCAAGTTGGTGGATGCTGTGGAATGATGATCTTTGTTTTATGAGTTTCTAGTATGACTTGGTTTTGTCGGGAGTGGTAGTAGAGAGATTGATAATAATTAGTATGAGGTAATCGAGTTTTTGGTTCTTTGAATTTTGTCGTATAACACAGGCTCAAAAGAAGGATAAAGCGCGAGTGGAATTTTTATTGGGGTCGTCTGGCGAATTTTGCCAGGCGTGATTTTTCAGGAGGGTTTGTTGGAAGTTGGTGGATGCTGTGGAATGATGATCTTTGTTTTATGAGTTTCTAGTATGGCTTGGTTTTGTCTGGAGTGGTAGTACAGAGATTGATAATAATTAGTATGAGGTAATCGAGTTTTTGGTTCGTTGAATTTTGTCGTATAACACAGGCTCAAAAGAAGGATAAAGCGCGAGTGGAATTTTTATTGGGGTCGTCTGGCGAATTTTGCCAGGCGTGATTTTTCAGGAGGGTTTGTTGGAAGTTGGTGGATGCTGCGGAATGATGATCTTTGTTTTATAAGTTTCTAGTATGGCTGAGTTTTGTCGGGAGTAGTAGTAGAGAGATTGATAATAATTAGTATGAGGTAATCGAGTTTTTGGTTCTTTGAATTTTGTCGTATAACACAGGATCAAAAGAAGGATAAAGCGCGAGTGGAATTCTTATTGGGGTCGACTGGCGAATTTTACCAGACGTGATTTTTCAGGAGGGTTTGTTGGAAGTTGGTGAATGCTGTGGAATGACAATCTTTGTTTTATGAGTTTCTAGTATGGCTTGGTTTTGTCTGGAGTGGTAGTAGACAAATTGACAATAGTTGGCAGGGGTTTGACCTAATTTAGAGTGGTAATAAAGAGATTGACAATAATTAGTATGAGCTAATTCACTTTATGGTTCTTTAAATTTTACCGTATAACACAGGCTCAAAAGAATAATAAAGCACGAGTGTAATTTCTAATGGGGTCGTTCGTCGAAATTTGCCAAGCGTGATTTTTCAGTAGGGTTTGCTAGAAGTTAGTGGATGCTGTGGAATGACAATCTTTGTTTTATAAGTTTCTAGTATGGCTGAGTTTTGTCGGGAGTAGTAGTAGAGAGATTGATAATAATTAGTATGAGGTAATCAAGTTTTTGGTTCTTTGAATTTTGTCGTATAACACAGGCTCAAAAGAAGGATAAAGCGCGAGTGGAATTCTTATTGGGGTCGTCTGGCGAATTTTACCAGACGTGATTTTTCAGGAGGGTTTGTTGGAAGTTGGTGAATGCTGTGGAATGACAATCTTTGTTTTATGAGTTTCTAGTATGGCTTGGTTTTGTCTGGAGTGGTAGTAGACAAATTGACAATAGTTGGCAGGGGTTTAACCTAATTTAGAGTGGTAATAAAGAGATTGACAATAATTAGTATGAGCTAATTCACTTTATGGTTCTTTAAATTTTACCGTATAACACAGGCTCAAAAGAATAATAAAGCACGAGTGTAATTTCTAATGGGGTCGTTCGTCGAAATTTGCCAAGCGTGATTTTTCAGGAGGGTTTGTTGGAAGTTAGTGGATGCTGTGGAATGATGATCCTAGTTTGATGAGTTTCTAGTTTGACTTGGGTTCGTCTGGAGTCATAGTAAAAAAAATCTTAACGTCCTTATCTTTCAAAATTACTTTCCAAAAAAATGTTTCCAGCATCCCCACATCCTTCTCCAACAATCTTGTACCGTGCACCGTTGTTGGCATTTCAAACAATATAAATCACACAATTAAAAAAAAGATCTTAACGCCCTTATCTCTGAAAGTTACTTCCCAAACAATATTTCCAGCACCCTCACGTCCTTCTCCAAAAATCTGGAACTTTTCACCGTTATTGGCACTTCAAACAATATAAATCACCGAATTAAAAAAAAATCTTATCATTCTTATCTCTCAAAATTACTTCTCAAAAAAATGTTTCCAGCACCCCCACATGCTTCTCGAAAAGTCTGGAACTGTTCACCGTTGTTGGCACTTCAAACAATATAAATCACCGAATTAAAAAAAAAATCTTATCATTCTTATCTCTCAAAATTACTTCTCAAAAAAATGTTTCCAGCACCCCCAGGTCCTTCCCCCCAAATCTTGTACCTTGCACCCTGCTGGAACTTGGCTCGTGACGTCAAACTGTAGACGTCACAGCTCCTTACAACACCAGGCACATTGAAAGTGGAGGGTGCAAGACACAAAGAGGGGTGTCTCGTCGAAATTCTTCCTGCTTATCCACTACTGGCTCAAGGTGCCGTACACTGAGAAGGTTTCATTCAAGGTGGATGTCTTCACGGTTGGTTGCTCGCCTCTCGTATGCACAAGGGGGCCACACGTGGGAAGAAAAAAGAAATGTGGATAAAAAGAAAGGAGGAAGGACGAAAGCAGGGTCAACGTCCTCTTCCTTCTCCTCCTACCTCGAAGAGTAAGCGTCACAAGGACGTTTGCTTGTACAAAGGGGACAGCATACAAAGACGAGAAAGACGAGTGAGGGCCCGAGCTCACAAAGACGCCTGGCCAAGAATGCTCGCACCTGAGCGCTCGTCGTGAAGGCGCTCGTATTTACGCAGGGGTGTGTAGGTATCAAGATCGTGATATTGAAGGGAGCAGGAATGGCGCAAGGTGCAGGTTTGTTGACGGAGTAAAGGACCAAAGAGGCGGGCTATGACCTTTTGGAGTTCATTTGCGGTGAACTCGAATAGTCGTGGTGCCAGTGTTTTTGAATGGAGTGTTGGAATTTGAGTGAGGACTTGTCTTGTGGTTGATGGTGAAGATAATTTCTTTTTTTGATTTTGGAATTAGCGGAGAAACGTTATCTTAATATCTTCATTATCAAATTTTAAAATTACTCTAATTAAATTAAAAGATAATGCTTTGGAATGAGGTGTTGGTATTTGAGCGAGGACGTGTCCTATGGTTGGTGGTGAAGATAATTTCCTTTTGGTTTTAGAATTAGAAGAGGAATATTATATTAATATCTCCAAGATTAAGCTTTTAAATTAAGCTGTTTAAATTAATTATGCTTTTAAATGAAGCTAATTAATTTAAGCTATTTAATTAATTATTAAACATTAGTCCTGGTGTCAGTGTTTTGGAATGCAGTGTTGGAATTTGAGCGAAGACGTGTTATGTGGTTGGTGGTGAAGATAATTTCCTTTTGGTTTTGAAATTAGTGGCGGAACATTATCTTAATATCTTCAATATGAAACTTTAAAATTAAGCTAATTAAATTAAAAATAAATATTTGCCTTGCGAGTGTGAGTGCGAGTGGTTTCTAATGAGGTGTTGGAATTTGAATGAAGTCTAATTTTGTGATCGCTGAAGATAATTTTTTAAATTGTTTTTTAATTAAATCGTTGAATAGGAAATTCCACGAAATACAAGGAATTCAAATGAATACAAAAAGTTTCCACAAGTGTGTTTGTTTTCAGGAGACTTTGTATGATGCATTTATCAAATCAAGAATATATTTACACAATCCGATATAGTATTTCTTGAATTCCCATGTAAATTCATAATCAATGAAAAATAAATCAAAAACTAAATTTTTGGTAAATCACTAAATCGATGTAGTTACCATTGTCGCTGTGAAAATTTGTTATACCCCGTAGTATCAAACTACCAAGTTACATTGAATATTAAAATGTAGATTAATTCTCTTAAATCTTTATTACAAAAATAACACTGCAGAGGAATCATAAAAAAAAAATATCTAAAAAGTGTATTCATAACTTTCTCATATTTGATTTTCCCTCGTCACCTAAAATCTTCACTCGTCGCATAAAATATGAATTGCTCGCTTTTTGCGCTCGTGCCTAAAAGTGAGCGTAATTTTAATAAGTCACTCCCTTTACGGTCGTGCCTAAAAATTGACTTCGTCGCTTGCGCGAGGGACACTAGACTGGAGAGTCTCGACAGAGCGAGCAGATAAAATCGGCGTGACGGTTAAGGCGAGCGTGTCGCGCGAGCTTCAAAAATCTTCAGTGGGATAAACGGTGGCGCGTGAAGGGGCAGATGTCGCGGGGGTTGAAAATAGTGCCAGCCAGTAGAACCATAAAAACGTTCCGCTGGACGGGAGTTGTAATGAATTGCTCGTTGCGCGTCGAGTTTGGCGCCTGCTGCAGTCTCTTCCACAACTCGCGCTTTATCATTTAGACTCATTGTCCGCGTATTAATTGGAGAGAGAAAAAAATCGCGACATCTTCATTTTTATGGACGTTTACAATATTGTTCGTCGTTTTTATTTAATTGTCACATTTCACAGAATTTTATGAAAGAAATATGCGTGTTTGTGGTGAGATTTTTCAGTGACTAAATGTTGTTACGGTTAGGATCGTGAGTTTCGTATCTCTTGCATTCTCTTTCAAAATTCGTGCTTTATTGTTCAGACTCATGTGCGATAATTGGAGAGAAAAAAAATCGCCATACCTTAATTTTTATGGATGCTTTACAATATTGTTCGTCGTTTTTTATTTAGATGGCAAATTTCATAGAATTTTATGAGAGAAAGATTTTTGAGTGCCTCGATGTTTGACGTTTTAATTTACGAATCTTAAGTCAAACGTTTCTCAAGTACAGATCATCACTATATGGACCGTTTACTTCGAAAGTGCATTTGAAAAAAACAAAAGAAAATTGACCAGCTATAAATAAAAGGTTCACACTAAATTAATCATAAATTATATGATATTTAATTTTTTTGGAAAAAATGGACCTACACCACTTTTAAAATAAACGGTCCATACATCAACCTGTGTTATAAATTACTGGCACATCATAATTTCTTTAGAAAATAAATCTCTTGCGATACAATTGACAATAAAAAATAATGGAAAGAAAAATGTCTCGACTCCTTCGAGAATTCAGCTTACATCAAACAATCGCAGGACAAGCCAATGGACTCCATGCCTAATTAATTGCACAGTGAGCGTTTCGGCATAAGTAGTAGCGATCGGGCCTTTATCCTATTGACAAACACGTCCACCCATCAATCACTTTAAGTGACGTCCATCGTGGCAAACATCGAAACGGTTTGTGATGCAATGCTGTTTGCGATGTAAACCTCGTAGCCTGCCTAGGGAAGCGCGTTCATTTCACCAACGTGCCGTTACGATGCAGAAACGATTCGTAATAAGATCAATGTCCCTATTTCTACTCATTTAAGACAAATGATACTAAAAACAATAGTTTAAATTATTATTTTAAGTAACAATCAGCGAACAAATTGGTCGCTTATCACGTCAGGAGTCGTACTACATGTGAAATTAAAAAAATATCATTTTAAAGACTTTTATTATGAATAATTGTTAATTAAATGCGATGCAAGAAATGAACGTATTTTTATTCGGCAAAAATCGCGGTGTCTGTATATCTACTCACAACGTGTCCCTATTTCTGCGCATACAAGTGTAGCAGATTCAGTTTCGGTTTATCGATATCAAAAAGATCGATGTCCCTATTTCAACTCATTTAAGACTACAACGACTGCTCGGATTATGAAATTTATCTTTAACAACGAGCTGTTACCTAGCGAGTAACGAGCCTATGCAACTTATGCCGGAGTATCTAAATACTTAATAATTAATCTTTCTGTAAGTTATTTTATCAACCGAATATTAATGTTAAGAAGAATAATTCATAGTGAGTAGAAATCAGGACTTGAGTAGAAACTGAGACATTGAGCTTACGCGAAACGTTTGTTCGAAAGGGATGAGATTCAGGATAAGATTGACATTTTGAATTGAAGAAGAAACACCCAAGTTTTTAGAGGTGAGTTTGGAATTTGAGAAGATTTGAAGGTGTTGTAGAAGCTTCGAAGGATAGATCTTGAAAGAAAATTTTGAGAGTATATTTTTGTAAGGAAAATCGTTTGCTTTTCATTGTAAATGTTATGCATCGAGGAAAGTAGACAGATTTGGAGAAACATAATTTTAAAACGAGTAGAAAAAGAATCGTCAATTACAATTGGACACTTTATTGGAAAGCATTAAGTGTCTCGAGAGTAAGGATTCAGCAATGAAATTGATGGTTTAAACGAAGGTAAACAAGAAAGTTCCGAGTGAGTCTCTTAAACATGTAAAACAGCAAGTCTTACTCCCACAATAAAAAAAGACAAAAAAAGTTTCGTCTATTTCAATCAATATCAAGCTCAATTTTCAAAATCCCGTTACAAAATAGTAATTACTTACTTTAATCAACAATTTAATACTCCAGATTAATCTCAACCTGCTCCAATAAACAGTCACAAATTTCAATTCTAAACATAAGAGGAATTAAAAAGAAAAACAATTACAGACAAATATTTACAAAAAAGTAAATGGTAATCTTCGGTATCAACCTCGATCTTTCGGTCAAGATTACATTAATTGCGTAGCCGTGTAATTTTAATTAACCACCCGTGTCGCTTTATCAAAATTGTTCGGAACGCATCGTGCGTGGTTTTGTGGTATGCGCATGTGCCACCCCACAGAATTTCTCCTTCGAATCGTGAAAGAGAATCGCGTGACTTCCAACGGCATTTGGCTCTTCTGCTTTGGTAAACAGTTTTTCGTGGTTTCGTAACTTACCGTCCTTTTTAATTCGCTCCTCTCCTCTCTCGGCATTCTCGTTTGCCTGTAGCATATGACACACACTTTTTCTTCTCTCTCCTTCACTCTCTCACGTTTTTTCTCCATAACTTCGTTCGACAGAACGATGCGATCTACGCAGATGGTGGGCCATGCTGAATATTTGGGAACTTTATCTGTCGGTGGAATCACGCTCGGCGATTTACAACGCGTTTTGGCCTATTGGGATGCGTTTTAGGGGGTCTCGTAAAAGATAAGAGACACGAGAGAAAGAGAGGAGAAATGAATAGTGATGAATTTTTGTTTGTAAGCGTACAAAGGGGATTAAGTGAGAAATTAATAAGTTAATTATAGGTTTGGTGGTCAATGTGGCTCGGAGATTGTGAATGAAAAACATTAAGGATAACGTGAATATTAAATTGACGAGTAAATTTGATAATTAAATGTTCAGAATTAGAAGAAAGTTCAAGAAGCACAGTCCAAATCTGAATATCACACTTCTTCTAATATCGGAATAATTGAATTATGTAGCGAAATAAATTTGAAGGGAATCAAGGAGGCAATAATACTTGTTGAGAAAATTTTTCTTGTTCTCTGTTAAATGATTCAAAGATGGCGTACCTTGCGGCATTTTTTTTAATAATCTCATGTATATATTCTAAAATGACGCCATTTTATATATTCACTTATTAGAAAAGGATAACATTCGACGGACAAAATAAAAATACCTTAAGAGATCTTATTTTGAATTTCTTTATACTTTTGTTATTTGAAAATTGTGCCTTGCGTGGTATTTTGAAAAATATATTCCAAAGTAGCAGAAGAAATTGTGTATGGTGCGCCGTTTTATATTCACTTAACGAAAGTTCATTAATAAAACCAGTTATAAAACACGAAGATCCGACATTTAAGTGGGCGAATCTGTTTGAAAGGAGTAAACCCACCCTGTTGGCTCTCGTTAGGCTAATTACGACGATACTAATTACACGCACGAGCCAATGGCTGTCAGGATAGTGCTCTCACAATCGAATCGGACGTTATCCGAAGGGAGGTTGATTTCGAGGAACGAGGGGTCGTTTATGATCCTGGCCACGTGGCTACAGTAACGGATATGACGTATCTACCTACGAGGAGAATCTCTGAAGGGTTGAGATGAGAAAGTTCCTTCGGTGCGTGACGAGCATCGATTCGATTCCTTTGAGTATTTAAATTTAATCCCTTATCGAGCTCGTTACTAACAATTTTCGAAATCGATACTCAAAAAAGAAGATAATATAATAATAAAATGTGGGGTAATGAAGAGCAAGGATTAATCTGAAATTATAAATTTAATAATTAAGAATTCTATTCGAGAGTTTCAGAAATTTGGGATTGACATTTTAACTATTAGAAATTAAAAAAATTAGTAATTTAGAAAATATCTTGAATTACAGTAGGAACGAGATTTGGCAAAAGAAAGTTTCTTCAAGCATTTCAATTTAATCCCTTATCCAATAATCACAACTGATCTGAGAACATTTAATTTCTCCTAAAGAAAAATCCTCGAATTCACGTATGTCTACTTTATGATATTAAAAATTAGAGAATAATCAGAAATTATAAATGTAATCGCAAAAACATTAGTAATTTGAGCAAGCAATTCTCAACTATTAGAAATTACATATCAGAACGTTAGAAATTCGAAAACGTCTCAAAAATTGGAAGCAGAAAATGATCGTTTACCTTGTCACATCTCCAAGAGTGAATTCTCGTAGTATCAATTACTCCATAATCACAACTGATCCGTGAGCATTTAATTTCTCCTAATGAAAAATCCTCGAAGACCAAATATTAAAGACTCCCCTCTCGTAATTATCTCGCGAGCAGAGAGTCTCGTCGAGAGAGAAGGTCAAGCAAAATCATCCCTGCCAATTTAATTAACCCGCCACTTGTCTAATTAATTTAACAAGATCCGCGCCCTCGTGCAAATTTATCTGCGCCCTTCTTCCTTCTATCTCGAAGTCATCATCTCTTCGCGCTACTGCCTCCATGCTAATTTACAATCGTTAATTGCACGAGCTTTGCATAATACAATTTTCATCCCTTTCTTTTTTTTTTCTCCTTCAGTTTCTCTCCTTCTGTCACGTAACGAGACGTCACCAGGCCGGATCCTCCTCTGCCATCCGGAAATTATTATTTTCGTATTCCTCATTAATTAAGCGAAGGGTAGGCGAGCAGTTTAGAGATACGCAATGGCATTTCATTTGGAGAGCCTGGTCCCATATGGCGACCAAAACACGCGTGCCTCGTCGTGCTCGAGCTATTAAATAATTAGATGGACGATTATTGTCAGAATCGAAATTTATACCTCGTTGCTGGACGCTGGAGGGTGGATAATATTTTTATTTTTTTTATTTTTTTCACTTTTCGGTTGGTTTCTATCTCGTGTTTTTTTTGTTCACTCCTTTCCTGATAATCGATTTACATATTTTCATCTGATTGTGAACTTATTATTTGTTTCTTCATTATTGGCATTGCAGATGGATTGTGTTTAATCTCATTGTTTGTGTATTTTTCTTTGTTTCCATTCTTGAAATTGTCCTTGTACATTTAGGTTTTAACAGTTTTTTATAGCTTGATGTTTTTTTCATCTTCTTGTAATCTAAATCATGTAGTTTTCTACTAGATATTGTAGTTTTTGGAAATTCTGCGGTTTTCTTCTTTGCATTCGGTTGTGCAGATTATTGTGCATTTTACTGGTGTGCAGTTTATTTTGGAGTCTTCTATGAAACTTTAAAAATATTGTTTCTCTAATATCTGGTGTTACTAAATCTGCGGATTTCAGAGGTGATACTTACCGATATCTTCTAAATAAAACATTTTACTTCAGTAAAAAATTCTTGTCATGTTTAGGCTGTGACGTCTAAATTTCATTAAAGTCCAACATTTAAGTAAAATTAGATAAATAGAACACCCTGATAAATAAAACCACCAAAATCACAATGTTATAATAATAAGTATCTCTGAACGATGGACTTTTGATTTCTTTCTCAAACAAGATTGAGAATCTATGTTCTCGAGATTTCCTAAAGTAAACAAATAAATAGTACACCCTGATAAATAAAATCACCAAAATCCCAATGTTATAATAATAAATAGCTTTGATCGATGGACTTCTGATTTCTTTCTCGAACAAGATTGAGAATGTGCGCTCTCGAGATTTTCTATAATAAACAAATAAATAGTACACAATGATAAATAAAATTACCAAAATCACAATGTTATGATAATAAGTATCTCCGAACTGACTCCGAATGGACTTTTGATTTCTTTCTCGAACAAGATTGAGAATGTACGTTCTCGAGATTTTCTATAATAAACAAATAAATAGTACACCCTGATAAATAAAATTACCAAAATCACAATGTTATAATAATAAGTATCTTCGAACAATGGACTTTTGATTTCTTTCTCGAACAAGATCGAGAATCTACGTTCTCGAGATTTCCTAAAGTAAACAAATAAATAGTACACCCTGATAAATAAAATCAGCAAAATCACAACGTTATAATAATAAATAGCTCTGATCGATGGACTTCTGATTTCTTTCTCGAACAAGATCGAGAATCTATGTTCTCGAGATTTCCTAAAGTAAACAAATAAATAGTACACCCTGATAAATAAAATCAGCAAAATCACAACGTTATAATAATAAATAGCTCTGATCGATGGACTTCTGATTTCTTTCTCGAACAAGATTGAGAATCTACGTTCTCGAGATTTCCTAAAGTAAACAAATAAATAGTACACCCTGATAAATAAAATCAGCAAAATCACAACGTTATAATAATAAATAGCTCTGATCGATGGACTTCTGATTTCTTTCTCGAACAAGATTGAGAATCTACGTTCTCGAGATTTCTTAAAATAAACAAATAACCAGTACACCCTGATAAATAAAATCAGGAAAATCACAATGTTATAATAATAAATAGCTCTGATCGATGGACTTCTGATTTCTTTCTCGAACAAGATTGAGAATGTGCGCTCTCGAGATTTCCTGATCTCCCTTCTGTGGCACCCCTCAAGACGGGAAGTACCTGCTTCTTCCTCCCTGAGCACAATGCTTCCTCCCTTTCTGAAAGGAGCAGGTCGTCGACGTCGTATGGTGTACTTAAGGATATTCCATTCATCCCCCTAATTTCTTCAGCCACTTCTCTCCGCCCCTCGGATTGCGACAGTCCTGAGTATTAAAGTTGCTTTCAACGCGAAGAACGTAAAGGGATGATTCGATTTTACTCTCTTCCGGTTAGAGAATTAAATTCGTCTCTCCTCTCTCCGATGCCTTCGATTCGCGCTTATTCATTTACTCCCAAACGCTACAAAAAGTCACTTGATGCTGAACCTTAAAGAAAATTAAATTGCAAATCTCGTGAAACCTTCTACTCCGTTTCAAGTTCAATCGAAATCAATTCCCATCAAACTAACCAAACAAACCAAATCAAATGAAACAAATCTATTGTATTCAATCTATAAGAAATCTCTGAACAAAAATTCTGCTGAAAATAAATTCTTATTGAACAATTGATGTTGAATAATAATAATAATGGAATAATCGTTAAGATAGATCAAATTCGTAAGATTTCTTTTTTTTTCATAATGTAATACCGAGAATGAGATTAAATTCTAAAAAAGAAGAGGGAAAGGAGGACAATGAAGAACGAGAGAATGAGACGTGGAGTAGGCTCGTGCCAGGCTCTCTAAACGAGGTGCAACGCACGCGCCAGGAGGCTGCAGGAGCGCATCCTGCGCGTGCGGCCTCCACTCGTAAAAGGGAAGGAGAAGGACGAAGGACGAGAACGCGTCGGCAGGAAGCAAACAATGGCGAAAATCATGCATTGTGGCGGTGAGCATTGTGAGGCGGAAAGCTGTGACATCGAGTTCAGGCAGCTGCGCCTTTCTCCCTCCCTTTTTCTCCCCTCTCCATTCTACACCCTTCTCGGCTCTTTTTCTCCCTTCTCCCTTCTAGTCTCTGTTTCCCCCTTCTCTGACCTTCTCTCTCAATTTTTCAACCTTCTCCACCCTTTTTGCTTCTCTCTCTCTCTCTCTCTCTCTCTCTCTCTCTCTCCTTTGTAGTCTTCTCTCCACCTTTTTCTCTCTTTTCTTTTCTTTCTAACATTCTCTCTACATTTTTCTTTCTCTACTATCTCTTCTAACACTCTCTACATTTTTCTTTCTCTTCTCTCTTTTCTAACATTCTCTCTACATTTTTCTTTCTCTTCTATCTTTTCTAACATTCTCTCTACATCTTTCTCTCTCTTCTGTCTTTTTTAACATTCTCTCTACATCTTTCTCTCTCTTCTGTCTCTTTTAACATTCTCTCTACCCTTTTCCCTCTCTTCTCTCTTTTCTAACATTCTCTCTACATTTTTCTTTCTCTTCTATATTTTCTAACATTCTCTCTACATTTTTCTCTCTCTTCTGTCTTTTCTAACATTCTCTCTACATTTTTCTCCTTCTCCTGTCTTTTATAATCTTCTCTGTACCCTTTCTCTCTACTTTTTCTCTCTTCTTTCTCCTTTTCAACCTTCTCCTACCTTCTCGTCGAGTTCCACCTTTCTCACCCTTCGTTTAGGTTCCCCCTTCGTTGTCGAACGCCCCGCAACCTCGGTCCGACCTCAGGGGGTCGAGGAGTAAAGAGGGGAGAAAAAGGTGGAGAGGGTGGGTAGTACCTTCAACAAGCCTCATGGCACCCTTCCTCTTCGTCCCTACCTTCGTCGGAGCACGCGAGGAAATTTGATTTCGCGCCCCGTCATTTTTTTTTAGACACGAAGCTGGAATGATTTTTTTTTTTTTACTTTTTGTTTGGAAACGGATTATTCTCTCTGTTTTGGATTTTTTTAACTGGTTACTTAGTCAATGTTATCTACGAAATAGGAAATTTGTTTTTATTTATTGTCAGACCAATTATCGTCCAGTAATTTTTGTTTTGAAAACTGAAATGATGCTTTTGAATTTTTGTTTGGAGACGGATTGTTCTCCGTTGGTTGCTTGGATTTTTTTAATTGGTTACTTAGTCAATGTTACGTACGAAATAGAAAATTTGTTTTTACGCATTGTCCTGTAATTGTTTATTTGAAAACTGAAATGATGTTTGTAACTTTTTCATTGGAGTGGGATTATTCTCGTTGTTTTCTTAGATTTATTGAATTGGTCAGTTAGTCAATGTTTGAGTTCTGGTGATTTTTGAGATCCTTGAAGGAACAATGTTTGCTGATTTTTTTTTTTAAAGAGTTTCGCGTGTTAATATGTTTCTTTTTTCATAGATGGAGAGGGTTTGTTTCTCATGTTTGCAGTAGTTGGAGGTATTTTGAAATTTCCTGGAAGAGAAGCGAGTTTGGGTTTCGCGTGTTGAGTGGCTATTTTGTGTTTCTATACCTCTCTCAGTCTTGTTTTATTGACAGTCCTATTGTATCTTACTCTTCAAAATTCTTAATAAGCAAAAACAATTCTTTTCGTTGCGGTATTTCAAGAATTTGTCTAAAATTAATGTTCACGTGTCTCATAATGCAATGCTAAAAATTTCGTGTCCAAATAAAAAGCTTGTATAAAAATTCTCTTATCAATTCCACGGGAACCAAAAATTCCTAGAATTTTCAGGACAATCTTCAGATCGTCTCAGCTTCAACATTTTCATTGTTTCTCTCAAAACTTCTCTCACATTCAAAAATCAATGCCATAAATAAATGCCAGAAAATTCCACGCGAAGGAGATCATCAATTTTGCTTCTTCTCACCAGTGGAAATCAATTCCATTAATTTTTCATTTCTCTTTCTCGTCTCGAGCATTCCCAGAAAATCGGAGAATTTCCTCGCTCCTCGTCACATCGACACAGGATGTTCGAAAAGGTGGTGCTGCAAAGTGATGGAAAGGGGTGCAACGAGGTGAAACGGAAATTTGAAATCTGGTGGCCGGTGCGGCCACCTGGACAATCCTTTTGGGGTCGCTTTAGCACGCGCCACGAACAGATGCGCGGCACCGAAGTGCATCGAGCTAGTTGGAGGAGGAGAGGGTGCACGATGCACTTCTCAATTCTCACATAGGCGTTGAGACTTCGAAATTTTCGCATGCGAATCGATCGTGCAATTTTATATTGTCATTATCATTACAATGTCGAGTAGATGGCAGCATATTTTTTTTTGCGGATGAGGAAAGAACACATCAATTTGTTTCTTGTTGAAAATGAGAATTAAAGTAAAGGAGATAATCGTGGAGAGATACTTTTTGCCTGGTTATTCCTGACAATTTTCTGATACAGTCATTAGTCGAACTTTTGACGAATAACACCGGTCAGCAAGGTATTGACTGTATTTCCTTCATTAGGAAAACACAGTCAAGTTTTTCCTAGAATCTTAGGAGCATTTAAAACCTAACGTGAAATTAAAATTTCGAAAGTTGGTAAAGTTGTAATTTTTTTAAAAGGCTCAATGGTAAATACTCGCTATTTGGGATTCCCAGATACAATTTGACTTTACGTATAGCGTATTATTCACTAGCGCATTGATCCGTTAAAAAAATTGTTACTTTGTCAATTTTTAAGATTTTAACGTTGGACTGTAAATTATTCTAAGATGCTTAGTTACAGGAAGAAAAAATAATTAAAAAATTGAAAAACAAGATTTTTGCCGTGGGGTTGCTTCTTAATGAGGAACATACAGTCAAATCTTATTGTTCAAATCCAGAAGAACCTCGAGTTAACCCGAAGTTGCGATTAGTCTTAAAATGCACGTTTATAGGTACTCTTTCGAAATTAGCAAAAGTCATTTGCATGGGCAGAAAAGAAAGTCAAAATTTATTGGCCAGTGTAATTGTCGCCAGAAAATTGTTTTTTGAACAGTCCACGAAAATATTTCGTTCTTATCGACAATGCATTTTTAATAAGTTTCGAACTATAAGTACAAATATTTAACATGAATGAAAAATGCATGAAAAATTCTAAATTTGGTAATTTAGAAATTTAGAAATATGATCTCGAACAAAGCAATTTGCTTAAGTAAAAAAGAATAATTGTTCTTTTAAGGACAAGAAATTATGTTCACGATTTCAACGTCTTCTTTGTTCTCGGTTAAATCTCGTAAATTCCGAGTACTGATAAATTATTCTAAAAAATTGTACAAAATCTGGAAAGATTCATATATTTCTCAAACGTCACTCCACATCGTCAAACCTGCCACGCAGCGTCCCAGGAGTTTTGAATTCTTTGGGTAGGCGTCGATGTTTGGGGCACACCCTTCAATCCTTTGACGCGTGCCACGCGTTCCCCAGCCGAACAGATGCGCGAGCGAGCAAAACTTGCCAAGAGTCAGCTCCGTTTGTTCCGCATGACTGCTCGTCAGGATTCACGCGGAGCCAGCATCCGTTTCACGATGAGAATGGCGAGCAAGGACCCACAATGGAACCAGAATTCCACACCGTTTCCTTTTCCTTCGTAAATATTCATGGGCCACCGCAGGATTCAGATTTGTGTAGGACATATAGAATTTTTGGGCAAAATTTCGTGTCCTCTCTTTTGAGAAATAATTCATTGCACAGTCTTGCTCGTGAGCAAAGGGTTGTGAATAATTTGAGATTTTCTGAAAATTTCCACTTTTCCGTGGAGTGTCGTTTTCCACGATAGATTGTAACATTTTTATGCTTTTTTTTTATTGTAAGCATTCATGGAGCAACGTAAGATTCAGATTTGTGTAGGATACGTAGAATTTTTGGGCAAAATTTCGTGTCCTTTCTTTTGAGAAATAATTCATTACACAGTCTTGCTCGTGAGCGAAGGGTTGTGAATAATTTGAGATTTTCTGAAAATTTCCACTTTTCCGTGGAGTGTCATTTTCCACGATAGATTGTAACATTTTTATGCTTTTTTTTATTGTAAACATTCATGGAGCAACGTAAGATTCAGATTTGTGTAGGACGTATAGAATTTTTGGGCGAAATTTTGTGTACTTTCTTTTGAGAAATAATTAATTGCACAGTGTTGCTCGTGAGCAAAAAGTTGCGAATAATTTAAGCCCTTTTGGGAATTTCCACTTTTTCCTGGAGTGTCATTTCTCACGATGGACTCTAAGATTTTTACTCTAAACATTCATGGGCCACCGCAGGATTACAGATTTGTCTAGGATGCGTAGAATTTTATGGCGAAATGTGTTGTTCTCTCTTTTGAGGAATAATTCGTTGCACACACTTTTTCGCGAGCGAAGGGTTGTAAATAATTTGAGCCCTTTTGGAAATTTCCACATTTTCCTGGAGTGTCATTTTTCACAATGGATTTTACTCTTTTTTAGTCTAAACATTTATGGGCCACCGCAGGATTCAAATTTATGCAGGACACGTAGAATTTTTTGGCGAAATTTTGTATCCTCTCTTTTGAGAAATAATTCATTACACAGTCTTTCGCGTGAGCAAAGAGTTGTGAATAATTTGCGCCTTTTTGGAAATTTCCACGTTTTCGTGGAGTACCGATTTATCTAGGACACGTGGAATTTTTGGGCGAAATTTGTTGTTCTCTCTTCTTAGGAATAATTCGTTGCACACACTTTTTCGCGAGCGAAGGGTTGGTGAATAATTTGAGCCCTTTTGGAAATTTCCACGTTTTGGTGGAGTACTGTTTCTCACGCTCGATTGGAAGATTTTTGTGCTCTTTTTTATTGTAAACATTCATGGAGCAACGCAGGATTACAGATTTGTCTAGGATGTGCAGAACTCTCTGGCAATAATTTTTTCTCCTCCTTTTTACCGCATGGCCGTTTTCACGAGCGATGGGTTGTAAATAATTTGTACCCTTTTTGAAATTTCCACTTTCTCGCGGAGTACCGTTCTCCAGAATGTTTTGTAAAATTTCTGGTTTTTGTGATGGTAGGAGTTTTGGGATAGTGGATTATCGTTGGAAAAGGGAACAATTCGTTTTTAACACTAGATTTACGGAAATCCGTCAATTTGACGGGTTTAGTGAAATATTATATATATAAAAAAAGTACCGTGTTCATCGGGAATTTTGGGAGTTTAGGATTATGGGTGAAGAACTAAGCAAATAGAAATAAGCTAAAATTAATCAAATTTAATTAGATCATACCAAGTTAGGTTACGTTATATCCAATTACACTGAGGTATTGTTGTCTCACTGTTCATACTCGATTATAGTTTTACACCTTTCTCTGCAAATTTTTCACGCAATCTCACTTTTAACACCAAGCTCTCCAAGTAATTTTATGTACTCTCTAAATACTCTATAAATTACATTTAAATGGTCTTTCTACTATCTAGTCCACAATTTCTCTTCAAATACCACGAGGATTCAGTCTCGAAACTGTCCGATCGATCCCTTCACGAATTCTTAGAGCGGCTCGTGCGAAGTCACGTGGTTTCATTCATCGTCTCGTTCTCCGCGCGTGGTAGGCACGAGGGGCATCTCTAGGGTTTCTTGGCGTAGGTCGCATTACGTCTGCTTCATTCATAGCCCTGAGAAAGAGAGAGAGAGAGAGAGAGAAAGATCACGTGGACACGCACACGCGAGGAGCAGGTAGCCAGCTTAGACTAAACTTCTAAGGGTCCTGCAGAAGTCTCGTCCCTAAAGGTACAGTCTAGTTTCTGAACATGAAAGAAACAGACCTTCGTATATAATCATTTTCAAAGATCTATTAATGATATTAAGGCCAGGTCTTCTTTTATCTTAGTTATTGGATTTTCTAGTATAAGTGTGAGTTTTTTTCATTAAAATATCTTCACTTTGAACCACCCTTCAGGACCCGTGGAATAATTGCGAAGCATGGCGTCGTCGTAGTTGATTTTGGAGTTTTAAGAGATTCCTTCGAAAATAAAATAAGAAATTCTGCTCCTGGATTATCGAATCTTTGGAAAGCGTGATTATCGATTAATCAATGCGTTCTCGAGTATTAAGATAGTGTAATCATTGCTTGTTTTTCATTACCATTGATCCAATTTTACACATTTTCCATTTCTCACTTTACTTCCATTTTATTTCCAAATTTTGTTTTTCCAATTATTAACCCTTAGACCATAATAAAAATTGTCTTCTATTCCATTCAATCCTTCTTTCTAAATACTCTTCTGTGCAATTGTCATTGGTTGTTTTCCTTTAACATTGCTCCAATTCTACACATTCTCCATTTCTCACTTTGCTTCCATTTTATTCCCAAATTTTCTTTTTCCAATTATTAACCCTTAGACCATAATAAACATTCTCTTCTATTCCATTCATTCCTTGTTTCTAAATACTCTCATGTGCAATTGTCATTGCTTGTTTTCCTTTAACATTACTCAAATTCGCCACATTCACCATTTCTCACTTTGCTTCCATTTTATTTCCAAATTTTGTTTTTCCAATTATTAACCCTTAGACCATAATAAAAATTCTCTTCTATTCCATTCATTCCTTGTTTCTAAATACTCTCATGTGCAATTGTCATTGCTTGTTTTCCTTTAACATTACTCAAATTCGCCACATTCTCCATTTCTCACTTTGCTTCCATTTTATTTCCAAATTTTGTTTTTCCAATTATTAATCCTTAGACCAGAATAAAAATTCTCTTCTATTCCATTCATTCCTTGTTTCTAAATACTCTTTTGTGCAATTGTCATTGCTTGTTACCCTTTAACATTACTCAAATTCGCCACATTCTCCATTTCTCACTTTGCTTCCATTTTATTTCCAAATTTTGTTTTTCCAATTATTAATCCTTAGACCAGAATAAAAATTCTCTTCTATTCCATTCATTCCTTGTTTCTAAATACTCTTTTGTGCAATTGTCATTGCTTGTTACCCTTTAACATTGCTCAAATTCTCCACATTCTCCATTTGTCACTTTGCTTCCATTTTATTTCCAAATTTTCTTTTTCCAATTATTAATCCTTAGACCACAATAAAGATTGTCTTCTATTCCATTCATTCCTTGTTTGTAAATACTCTTCTGTGCAATTGTCATTGCTTGTTTTCCTTTAACATTGCTCAAATTCTCCACATTCTCCATTTCTCACTTTGCTTCCATTTTATTTCCAAATTTTCTTTTTCCAATTATTAACCCTTAGACCATAATAAAAATTCTCTTCTATTCCATTCATTCCTTGTTTCCAAATACTCTTTTGTGCAATTGTCATTGCTTGTTTTCCTTTAACATTGCTCCAATTCTACACATTCTCCATTTCTCACTTTGCTTCCATTTTATTTCCAAATTTTGTTTCTCCAATTATTAATCCTTAGACCAGAATAAAAATTCTCTTTTATTCCATTCATTCCTTGTTTCTAAATACTCTTTTGTGCAATTGTCATTGCTTGTTTTCCTTTAACATTGCTCCAATTCTACACATTCCCCATTTCTCACTTTGCTTCCATTTTATTTCCAAATTTTGTTTTTCCAATTATTAATCCTTAGACCAGAATAAAAATTCTCTTTTATTCCATTCATTCCTTGTTTCTAAATACTCTTTTGTGCAATTGTCATTGCTTGTTTTCCTTTAACATTGCTCAAATTCTCCACATTCTCCATTTCTCACTTTGCTTCCATTTTATTTCCAAATTTTCTTTTTCCAATTATTAATCCTTAGACCAGAATAAAAATTCTCTTCTATTCCATTCATTCTCTCTCCCTCTCTTCCTCTCTCTTCGACCATTTCGTGTAATGCCACGCGCCCAAAGCATTAGCCGTGTAACTTACAGCGACACGCATCGGTTCGCAAGGGGGAAAGGAAGGGGAGGAAACGAGCGAGCCCAGGCGACTTCCGGTAGTCGCCCAAGGCGGTGTGCTTCCCTTCTTTCAGCGGGGCTTCCGACTGGAGGGGCTGAAGGACGTGCTCCCTTGAATGGAAGAAAGATTACCTTCTCATCCCTTCTCCACCTTCACTCATCCCTTTTTGCTTGCCCTCCTTCCTTGAGGGTGAGACGTCCTCTCTTAAGGGTCGTTGCGCAAATAGAACGTAAACGGTGGTTACAAGGTGTTACACAGTGGCAATAACAGGTCCAATATTGTCTGGATATGATCTTGGGTTCCTTTCTGTTGTGCCAGAGAAGAACTGTTCTGTAGAGAATGAGTGAGAATAGAAACAAGAATTTTTTCTCTGTTATATTCGTTTTTGTAATTTCACGTGTTTCGTGAAGTTCTAGCGTGTTTGCAATTTCGTGTATGTTTGCAATTTTTCGACGGTAGTTCTTTCTGTTGTACAGCAGAAGAATTATTGGGTGGAGAATGAGTATGAATCGAAACAAGAATTTTATTTGACCAACATCTATTTTCGTAATTTTATGTATAGTAGTTTTTGTAACTTCATGCGTAGTGGTGTTTCGTGAAATTCTGGCATGTTTGCAATTTCGTTTATGTTTGTAATTTTACGACGGTTGCGAAATTTTGCGTCTGTGGTTACAAGGTTCACGCAGTTGCAATATCAAGTCCAATGTTGTTCGGATATGTTATTGAGTTCCTTTCTGTTGTGTGAGAGAAGAATTGTCGTGTAGAGAATAAGTGAGAATGGAAACAGTAGTAGTATTTTGCGAACATTTTTTTATGTTTGTAATATAATGTTTGTAATTTTAGGATATTTGCGAAATTTTACAGTGGTAGTTACAAGGTTTACAATATCAGATTCAATATTGTCTAGATACAATCTTGGCTTTCTTTCTGTTGTGTAGCAGAAGCATTATTCGATTGAGAATGAGTACGAATCGAAACAAGAATTTCATTTGACCAACATTTATTTTCGTAATTTTATGCACAGTAGTTTTAAAAACATTTTATATACTAAATTTGAATTTTATCTAATAACTTTATGATTTTACGAATTTTAGAAAGTTTTGCAATAACGTCAGGAGCATTGAAATGAATGAAAACACCAACGTTAATAATACAGCGAGAAAGCCAATAATAACATAAATGATATGCAATATATTATAAAGAAAGAAAAAAAATTTCTAAGGCGCCATGGACAATTTTTAAATTCCTCTGGAATATCGAAAATCCTGTAAACAAACGGATCGATAATAATACACTGAGAAATGAAATCTCTCTCTACATGTAAGGTAAATATTTCGCTGATATTTAATGGCGGATACCCGATCTCAGAACACGAATGAATAATCGAGCACGACTCCCACGAGGGGTGGAGCACTCGTTAATGCGCCATTCGAAGCCGAGTTTATATTCCGAGATACGCAGACCGGAAGTCGATGAGAATATATTAAATAACTGGGATATCGGATGAAGCGGGCTTCCAAGCATCGTAACTGGCTAGTCCGGATTAACGCTGTAATAATATCTCGAAAATTTATCCTCCAAATCTCTGCTCTTTCTCATTTCGTCGTAGTATGCTTCTTCATCGATTTTACACGTGGACGTAATCTATGGACTTTTTCTTTTTCTTTCAGATACATAATTACACAATTTTGTTTGAACTCTTATTTTGCGTTGGCATTCTTTTGTTTGCTTCTTTGTTAGAACGATCCTGCCGTATGATTACGATTTCCATTTTCTTTCACATTCTTTTTTCTACATTCTTTTTTCGTTTTGCTAATGTCGAAATCATTGTACCGCGTGATTAGTTACATTGCATCGATATCCTTCTGCAATTACGTAGAATAATGAGAAAGTTTCTGTTCGTGAATTCTTTTTTGTAATAGTTTTTGGTTTGTTCTTTAAATAATAATTTAACACGTGTATCAGCGTGCATCTTCGAAAATCATTGGTCAGAATTGTTTTCAGCATAAGAAATTTGTACACCTTTTCTGACTATAGAAAATAAAATGTTATTCTTGTCATTCTCGAAAAAAAGACTAGAAGATATGTGCAATAACCTCGCGGGTTGCTTTCCTTCGTTAATTCCACCCTTACATTACAATCTTACATATTTTTTCTGACCATACAAAAAAACAATCCATCTCTTTTCATTCTCAAAAAAAAAGTCTGGAAGATACGTGCAATAACTTCGAGGGTTGCTTTCCCTTGTTAATTCCACCCCTACATTACAATCTTACATATTTTTTCTGACCACGCACAAAAAAATCCTTCTCTTTTCATTCTTCAAAAAAAAAAATTCTAAAGACGAATAATAACTTTGTGGTCTATTTTCCTTCGTAATTCCACCCCTTTGGTGTCTTGACTTCGCAGATGCACATTGGACTTACAAATTTGTTCTCCTGCGGTGACATATTTTTTCCTGGACCCCCCTGAAACGAGTTTAAGACACTCACACATTCTCAAGTAGGCAGTCTGGACTAACCTGCGGTCTTTTTTCACGCCTTAGGGGCACGTGCTCCGCCTGCCTAAACCCTCGAGTGATATTTTATCCTTCTTCTTCCTTCATCGCCCTTTCTTCCTCTTCTGGCCGATGCTTGATCTTCTCGAGCATTATGAGAGAAGGAAGGTGCCGAGATTTCCCTCTCAAGGTGTTCCAGGAAGTCTGTTGATTTGGAAGGGGTGACCAAAAATTGGCGCCACTAAACAATCATGCTGAGAAACGGTCAAGGCACTTTTTCAATCATTTTCTATATTTACTTCTGTGAGAAACCACGTTTATTATTTTTTTCCAAAATTCGACGCATACTCGAAAACCGAAGAAAAAGCGTTGTTAACACATTATCTACCGTTCACTGTTTAGGTTGCCGCTCACAAACGACAGACTTAGGGACGTTTGTTTTTAGTACCGACTCGATTTTCGCCAAAAGGCGAAATTTTATGTTTCAGTTTAGAAGATCCGAAAATATTCGCTATATCCTTCCGACTAGTGTACACTTATTAACGATAAACTTTAAATATGAATTCTTTATCAAATTAAACAAAAGAAATGGGAAGAAATGGTGGAGGAACTAAAGCAAATCAATAAATCCAGGACAAAATATAAGGTGCCGAGATTTCCCTCTCAAGGTGTTCCAGGAAGTCTGTTGATTTGGAAGGGGTGACAAAAAATTGGCGCCACTAAACAATCATGCTGAGAAACGGTCAAGGCACTTTTTCAATCATTTTCTATATTTACTTCTGTGAGAAACCACGTTTATTATTTTTTTCCAAAATTCGACGCATACTCGAAAACCGAAGAAACCGTTGTTAACACATTATCTACCGTTCACTGTTTAGGTTGCCGCTCACAAACGACAGACTTAGGGACGTTTGTTTTTAGTACCGACTCGATTTTCGCCAAAAGGCGAGATTTTATGTTTCAGTTTAGAAGATCCGAAAATATTCGCTATATCCTTCCGACTAGTGTACACTTATTAACGATAAACTTTAAATATGAATTCTTTATCAAATTAAACAAAAGAAATGGGAAGAAATGGTGGAGGAACTAAAGCAAATCAATAAATCCAGGAAAAAATATAAGGTGCCGAGATTTCCCTCTCAAGGTGTTCCAGGAAGTCTGTTGATTTGGAAGGGGTGACCAAAAATTGGCGCCACTAAACAATCATGCTGAGAAACGGTCAAGACACTTTTTCAATCATTTTCTATATTTACTTCTGTGAGAAACCACGTTTATTATTTTTTTCCAAAATTCGACGCATACTCGAAAATCGAAGAAACCGTTGTTAACACATTATCTACCGTTCACTGTTTAGGTTGCCGCTCACAAACGACAGACTTAGGGACGTTTGTTTCTAGTACCGACTCGATTTTCGCCAAAAGGCGAGATTTTATGTTTCAGTTTAGAAGATCCGAAAATATTCGCTATATCCTTCCGACTAGTGTACACTTACTAACGATAAACTTCGAATATGAATTCTTTATAAAATTAAACTAAAAAAATGGAAAAGAAATGGTGGAGGAACTAAAGCAAATCAATAGGCTACCGGTCGATCAAGTGTTAATGAATACATGCAACGTAAATACATGGAAATTATTTTGTAAAGATAGATTCGTGCATAATTAAACGAACAGTGCGATGAATTTGTTATCCAGGTATTCTTAAATTAATTTTGGGTCTGCATTCGTCTACATGGTTACAATTTAAATTGTACAGTGGAATTTACATTTGCTTGTAACGTAACGTAATTATATTTGAATAGATAATTATGCAGTTGAGTGTATAATTTCCCACATGATTCTTATCGTCTTTCTTGTAAATTTACGGAATATTCAGGGACTGGAAAATAATGGAAAAGTACGGAAGAGTGCAATCTGCCTGACCTTTCGAAACTGTTGGTAGAAAGATTTATACGTGCCTGTAGGAATGTCACCGGTAAAGTTCGAGTTCAAGCCACTCACTTCCCACTCGCCACTTCCGTTTATTTCCGTCCGACGTTTTCGCTCGCACGATCGACACGCGTCGAACGGAAATAATCGCGCTAGCATAGCACGAAGACACACGTGAATCGATAAAATTAAAACGTGGGCCCGATATTATTAACACTAGATTTATCGAACACTTTTTATAAACACGATTTCTCATTTGAACCAGTTAACACTGTTTCTACCAAAGGTGTCAAAAGACACCTTCTCAAATTGTATTTTAACACTATTCCTACACTGAGAAAATTGTATTCTTAAAATACAAACTTAATAATTCATCTTAACACTTTACCGACCGGTAGCGGTTCGAACATATTATGCCCTTTCACCGCCCACTCAACCGCAGATCGTCCGAGACACCGGCTCGGTTTCGGCCTAGACTGACGCGCGGGAATATATGCGCTTTTCTTAAACTCTGGTAAAATTGTACGCTTCGTTATTGTAGGGTAACGAAATTTAATAAAATCTTTTACTTTAAGTATGGTAGTGTTAAACAATATTTATTTTATCTATTACAATCGTTTTCAGTTTATTATTTACATAAAATATACCATAATTCATATAACAATATTTGTTGAAAAAAGAAGTTGTTTAATATTTTTTTAAACTATGATAGCGCTCGAAACAGTCACCTTTGTGTAGCGGGACGTTGCAGTATTTACAAGCGAAACCTGTTCTGCTTAGCTTTTTTTTACTTGCACAAACTCTGCATTGTCGTAGGGGTTTTTTACATTTACCGCTGGTTACTATATTTACTAGTTTATGCTTTCCGAAATTTGCCAGTCTTCCGGGATGATCAAAACGGGATGTGGTTCTTGTGGTTGTGGGTTCGGAATTAGGTACATCCGTACTTTGTTCTTCAGTTTCGCAGTCTTCTATCAATGAAAGTGCCGCTTTATGCAGAAAATTTTTATATTTAATCTTCTGTCCGTTCAGAGTTGTATATACTTTAAAGGAGTTGAAAAGTGCGCAATTGATGAAGAACATTACGAAACGTTTCGTCCATTTTTTTGTTTTCCTAAAAATGGAGTAATAGGAGAGATACTGGTCTGCGCGATCTACGCCCTTCATGTATTTATTATAATCTATTATTGAGACAGGCTTTTGTATGGGGCAATCTGATGTCCTGCTTCTGTTTCTAGATTCCGCCATTTGTGCAGAATGTATCGTCGATATCATATTTACATTCCTTTTGCCATTATTCCATACTTGTATCAAAATATGGCCATTTCTAAGAAATTGATGTTGTCCTCTTGAAAGCTTGACCGTTTGAAGTATTTGAGGAAGACCTCTGTTCTTTCGAATCGTCCCGCAAACTCGCAATTTATTTTTTAAAAAAATTTTAGCTATGTTGATACTATTATAATAGTTATCTTGATATATGTGGTGCCACATGTTCTTATACGGTCCAATGACCGATAATACTGTCTCTTCTAATTTTTTTCCCTCAGCGGCATACACACAAAAATTGGATACGTATCCCGTACGAGCCTCAGACAGCACTCTAACCAGTATTCCATATTTTGTAATTTTTGCGGGATTATATGTTTTGATTGACAGTCTACCTCTCCACGGAATTATACATTCATCTAGAGACAATTGTTGATCTGGTTTATATACGTTGTTAAATTTTTCCTTGAAATAATCAATAACAGGCTGGACCTTCACCAGCCTATTCGAATTGGAAGAAATGTCGTTATTATTACAAAAATGCCAGCTTTGCATTATTTGTAAAAATCTGTTCCTGCTCATAACCTTCGAGAAGAACGGCGTTTCTATAGATGGGTCTGTAGACCAATAATCGTAGAGGACGTCCTTCTTTACTTGTCCCATGAGAATGATCAGGCCCAAAAATTTCTTCATTTCAGTCACCGTGATGTCTTTCCATTTTTTCGTTTTTGATGTAATTTTATATTTTTCCACAATTTGATAATGATATCTGTTAGACTCCCTCACGAAGTGCTCAATCAGGTTACTTCCAATGAATAAATTCACAACATCTATTACGCTTTCGGAGGAACTTGGCATAATCTTTACGCCAGAGCTCCCTTCGAAAGGTTCCAAGATTATACTCTTGTCGTTCGTTGACCATGTATCATTGTTGTCTTCAACATTATTATTTATGTCCTCGTCTTCTGAATCACTGTATATTATCGGTACAGGACGTCGCTTTCGAATGGCTATATTACTGCTATCACTTTCGTCATCAGTACTATTTCCTGAACAGCAGTCAAGACAATCTGACAGGTTGTCGAGATAAAACTCACCGAGACTATCCTTTTCATTCATTTCTAAGGGCTAAAGCTTAGAAAAAAGCACCGATTATTTGAATAAAGAATGCGAAATGCTTGCTGCTTGCTACTTGTCAATCTGACCTAACCGAATCTAACAGAAAGGTCAAAAATCGATTAATCGACGACCGGTCGGTAAGCGCTGGGGAGCAAACGTCGATTAATCGACGGCCGGTCGGTAAGCGCTGGGGAGCAAACGTCGATTAATCGACGGCCGGTCGGTAAAGTGTTAATAGATATTCTTAATAGATAAGAATATTTTCTTATCGATATGACGGTTTTTGAAATATATTCTTAACAATCCATCTGAATGGCGCGACACAATGCGTGTCAGTATTCGATTAAGTTAGGTTACACATCGCGTGCGGCACATGTCGATGCTTGTATCTTATTCCTCTTCCAATTCTGCTTAATTTTGAGTACTATATTATTTGGTGTGCTATGTTGTGTAAAATGTATGGATAAGGAAATGACGAAGTGGCTGGAAGAAGAGGATTTGGGCGATTTAATGGAGATATTTACAAGTGATAGAAATACATGTATAATAAGAATTGTAACCGTCTCTCATAACTACATTTCTCAACCAATTTTGATTTCAAGATATGGATAATGTAATTTTCGACAACATAAAGAGTGAAGCATTTCGTTAAGAGTTTTGTTTCCAATAATTATATACGAAATATATCCATACAAATTTTTTACCAGGTTATGTTAAGAATATTTGATTAGAGGAATCTGTTTAGAACATTCTACTCTTAAATTAAGAAGATCCTCTTGTTGCTTATTTTAGTGGGAAATATTCTAAACTTAAGTGGTAAATTCTTAAGATAAGAATACAACGTTTTCAGTGTATCGACTGGTCAAATGACCATTTTTAACATTTCGATTAGAATTTCCTATATACGATGTAATTGCATCGCCTTTAAATTTCACGACTTTTTCTAAAATATACGTATAATACAATTTTCAATATTTTAGGAAAAGTCGTGAAATTTAAAAGAGATGCAATTACGTTGTATATAGGAAATTCTAAATGAAATTTTAAAAACGGTCATTTGACCGGTCGTGGTAGGAACAGTGTTAAATTTATTTTCCAAGTTGAATCGTCTTTCTTCAAATCACTTCTTTCACTATTCGTATATTAGTTGTTAAATTAATTTAGGGGTATTATTTTCCTGCAGTTCATCCTGGACACAAAAAGACGCCTCTTGGTCGAAATAAGTTGTATACAAAATCACGGTAGAAATAGTGTTAAATTGACTGGTTTCGGTAAATCTACTGTCAAAACGCAAAACTTTCATAAATCAATCGTAATCAATAATAAAATCAATACCAAACAATAATCAATGGCCAATGAGTTTCACGAATACTTTTCAAACCAGACACTTCTACATGCGAAAAGTGCTTTACTCAAATAATTCCAAACAAGAACGACTTTACAAATACGGTAATTTAGAGAATTGGAAAATATAGATAATGACTGAATAAAAACAAATTCTGTCGTTTCAAAAAAAAATAATATCGAGACCCTCCTGGAAGCAGAATTATCAAAAATTTTACCATTTGCAATATCGAATTTCGATAGATTGATTCTCAAATTAAATATAAATTCTTCATACCTTTCTGCATGTAGTTTTGTCTCAAACAAAATTCAATGTAACGACGAAAGTAACATTTAAATTTCTTCTTGTCTCGCGTGCACATCGGACAAATGCACTTTCCAAAAAAAAAAAAAAAAAAAAAAAAAAAAAAAAAAAAAAACATTCCACCTCAGAAGCGCGTGGCCGATCTGCCTCGACATACGGAGCCCCACCCATTTAATTTTCTCTCTCCTTTTTTTTTTATTCTTCCACCCGAAGGTTCCGGCCCCGTATAAATCACATCCTCTTCTCCCTTCCTGCGTGCGTGCGTGCGTGCCCCTGCGCTTCCGCGCAACAAACACACATACACACACAGAGAGATAGAGAGACACACAGACAAAGAAAATCTCACATATGCACGTGGCTAGAAATTACACCACAGGAGGGTAGAAAGGAGCGGAACCTTTCCTCCTCCCTTTTGCGGAATCGATGGGGGTGAGTCATCACCTGGCCTCTACGGATGCACAGGGGTGGAAAGTGGGTGAGAGGGAAGGGAAACGAGGTAGGTAAGAAGGTAGAGAAGGTATGAGATAGTACACTGAAAAAATTGTATTCTTATCTTAAGGATTTACCACTTAAGTTTAGTATATTTCCCACTAAAATAAGTAACAAGAGGATCTTCTTAATTTAAGAGTAGAATGTTCTAAACAGATTCCTCTAATCAAATATTCTTAACAGATTCCTCTAATCAAGTATTCTTAACAGATATTCAACATAGCGTGGTAAAAAACTTGTATGGATATATTTCGTATATAATTATTGGAAACGAAACTCTTAATGAGATGCTTCACTCTTTATATTGTCGAAAATTACATTATCCATATCTTGAAATCAGAATTGGCTGAGAAATGTAGTCACGAGAGAAGGTTACAATTCATATATACATGTATTTCTATCACTTGTAAATATCTCCATTCTTCTAGCCACTTCGTCATCTCCTTATCCATACTTTTTGCACAACACAGCACACAAACTAATATAGTACACAAAATTACGCAGAATTGCAAGAGGAACAAGATACAGGCATCGACATGTGCCGCATGCGATGTGTAACCTAACTTAACCGCATACTGACACGCATTGTGTCGCGACATTCATATGGATTATTAAGAATATATTCTAAAAAGCGTCATATCGATAAGAAAATATTCTTATCTATTAAGAATATCTATTAAGATGAATTATTAAGTTTGTATTTTAAGAAGACAATTTTTTCAGTGTATAGATGGAGAGGAGACGAGGAAGAGGTGGAAAGGAAGAAGGGAGTAACGATGAGTAAAGGAGAAGATGAGAGAAGGAAGGACAGTAAGGAGTAGGGACGGCAAAAAATCTCAAAACATCGATACATCGTATCATATGATCTATTGAAATAATATATCGATATCTTCGATATATCTAATGTAAAACATCGATATATCAAATATATCGACTATCGATATTTTTCATTGAAAGTGCAATAAGTAATTTGGTATTATTTATTTCTTTCAAGAATAACAAAACAAGATTTCGTGTTTTTGTTTACATTATACGAAGATCTTTGGGTAAAGAACTTAGAAATAGAAGTTTTGATAATCTTTTGCCACTTAAACAGAAAAAAATATGTGCAACAGTATGTACACAACGGAAAATTGTCTAAAATATAGGTTTTGTTTTGTGGTGTCTTCTTATCTAATGACCAATAATAACCAAAAAACATACAAAGATAACACAGATTACCTAAATAATAAGGTTTACGATATATCGAAAAATATATCGATATATTTTTGATATATCGCTAGCAATATATCGATTATAAAATATCGATATGATTTCCTATTTATATCGATATATCAAAAACATCGATATATTATTGCCATCCCTAGTAAGGAGGTGAAGGTGAGGATAAAGACGAGAGAGAAGAAAGGAAATCAAGAAGGTGATAGTGAGGAGGAAGATTAGAAAAGGAAAGAAAATAAGGAGGTGAACGTGAGGAAGAAGATAAGAGAAGGAAAAAGAAAGTAAGAAGGTGAAAGTGAAGAACAAGATGAGAGAGAAGAAAGAAAAGAAGGAGGTGAATGTGAGGAGGAAGATTAGAGAAGGAAAACAAAGTAAAGAGGTGAAAGTGAAGAACAAGACGAGAGAGAAGAAAGGAAGCTAAGGAGGTGAACCCGAAGAAGAAGAGAGAAAGAGAAGAATGTAAGGAGGTGAAAAGCAAGAAAAACGAAGTAAAAAAAGCAAAAATTATTGTGTTACACTCTGAGTAAATATCCATGAGGGTGCCCAATTTCAAATCACAATTCACAATATTATTCCAACAAGAGAATTAAACAAAGTACAAATAAAAAATCCGACGAACTTTCCGTTATTTCATACTCCTTTGTTATTCTCTCGATATCGAGGTTTCCCTTCATTATCTTATATTTTTAATCAATAATTAAACACGTACATGCCGCAAGAAAGAAAACCTTGAATTATTTCATTCACGATCAATTTAATGCCGATAGTATCTAGCATTTTATACTCCTTCGTTATTCTCACAATAGAGAGGTTTCCCTTTATTATCTTATATTTTTAATCAATAATCGCTAGAAAAAGAAATTGAGTTATTTCATTCGTAATACATTTAATGTAGACAGTTTATGGCAAAACTGTCGAAAACGTCGATAATAAAAACTATCCATAGCTTCCATCTATAAGAGAGTGAAAGAAGGTTGCTAGAGGGGACAAGAGCTGGGGTGGCTGCGTCGGAAAGGGACAGGTGAGAGCGTGAGGGCACGAGCTAAACCCACACACGCACACACATTGAACGTTTTCACACACCTTCATGCGTGCATTCACGAATTTCTGTAATTGTGTTGCCAGAGAGGGCCTCGTCCCTTCGAATAAATTAAAAATGTGCGTGGATACGTGCGCGTGTGTACGCGAATGTGTGTAAGAGAACGTGTACCTGCGCGCCACCGGAAAGTATCAGTTTTCATTAAAAATTACCCGTAGGCTCCTTTCATCGATCCTGGGGAGCATCGAGTCGCTGCTCTTTCGTCGCTTGCTTTTCTCTCCTTGTCTTCTCTTGTCTCTTTTTTTTTTCTTTCTTTCGCTTCCACGTTTCGTGACTCTCCTTTTCTCTCTCCCCCTCTCTCTCTCTTTGCCTTTTTCTCTGTCTCTCGTTGGAGATCTGCATGTCTCACAAGTAACACTACCCAACTGTCACTCACCGATTTGAATGAAACTTCACATACTTATTAAATACCGAAAAATATTGAATACGTGTTTTTTTGTTTCGGCTAAATACGCTTTTTAGGGGTAGAAAGCACCCCTCAACCCCTGGAGGTGGAAACAGTTATGGCTAATTATTTCTGAAACGATACATTTTCTGAAAGAAGTACTTACGTTGTTAGTACCAACGTTGTAGAGTTCAAAGTGATGCACTTGATGGCGACCTTGAAGTTGACCCTGAGGTCGATTATCAAGGTCATTGGAAAATCATTTCATGTTTTTCATGGGGAGTAGTTTACTTTTCATCCTGAGCATCGATAGAGCGTAAAATTACTGATTATAAATACAGGATGTGGTCAAAGTCCGGCAAAGGCTAATTATTTCCAAATTTAATTGACCTTGAAATCTACCTTGAGGTTGGACTCTACAACTTTGGTCCTAAGCTGGATCTCAATCACATCTTGCCTTACTTGAATGAATAATTAACTTTCAATTCCTTTATTGATCCAATTATTGACTGATCTTGCCTTAATTGGTTGGATCAATGAACAGTTTTAAATTGCAGAGGCTTGTTCTATTTACAAACCACCAACGTTCTCAATGTAAAATTCTACGCTCTATCGATTCTCGGGATGAAAAGTAAACTACTCCTTATGAAAAACATGAAATGATTTTCCAATGGTCTTGATAACCGACCTCAAGGTCAACTTCAAGGTCGCCATCAAGTGCATCACTTTGAACTCTACAACTTTGGTCCTAAGTACTTTTTTCAGAAAATGTATGGTTTCAGAAATAATTAGCCATAACTGTTTCCACCTCCAGGGGTTGAGGGGTGCTTTCTACCCCCAAAAAGCGTATTTAGCCGAAACAAAAAAACACGTATTCAATATTTTTCGGTGTTTAATAAGTATGTTAAGTTTCATTCAAATCGGTGAGTGACAGTTGGGTAGTGTTACTTGTCAGTAGAAAGATTCTTCGAACCGTCGAATTTTTATTGTTTCGGTTATTTAAGCTTCATTAGAAATTTTGTCGAAATCAGTTTATTGCTACTTGCGATATTTCTACAGTAATTGAATTTTTGAATGTCACTTTTAACACGAAGTATTACGATTATATGTAATTTCGAAACATTGTGAACTTCATGTAACGTCTTATACGAAATTTGCACTTGTTACAAGTAGTTGCGAATTTTCATGGAATAATATAAAGAAATTCAACGTTGTAAAATGTATTAGAACAAATTCATACAATATACAATTTTCGGTATTTAATTCATTGCTTGCATCCCTTTACTCTTTTCTTTATTACAAATTGTCTTGAAATTAGTTTACTGCCACTTACCAAATTTTTGCAATGACAATTCCCCAATATCGTTCTCTAAAAAATGCTAACATTTCCGTAACATCTTACACAAAGTTTCCACTTGTTACAAGTAGTTGCAAATATTCGTGTAACAATATAAACAAATATAACGTTGTAAATCGTAATAAAAACGAAAATTCTAGAGTGGAGTGTACAATTATCGTCGTTTTAATTAGACTCGATCGAATATGCGCTATGGAAATAAAGACCTTTGATTTTTCGCTTAGGGAGTTTGCGATCGTTTGGTAAATTCAAGAGGTAAATTGTACGCCGATCTTGCGCTTCGATTAATCCGACACGTGTAAAGCGTGCAATTTCGGATGTTCCATGCACGGAGCTTAAGGGTGGTTTATTAATAATTGGAAATGGACGAAGCTTTGGGTAGGATATGCATACAGGAGTCTACTACTTATAAATCTTTGCGTATTAATAAATCCTAGTGGCCGATTCTAACCGTTTCCAAATTCGCAGCTGGTCCACGATTATAATCGTCGATCTGGCCGAATGGTAATTTTACAAACTCTCACCCGAGAGACTCCTCTGTGATTTTATGCTCTTGCAAATTGGCAAGTGACAAAAACATCGAGAATTAAATCAGACGCTTTTCCCAATTCGTCGAGAGATGGTTAAATACGCGTGGCAGACTTGTAAGATTTATTAAGAGCATCCGGTTTTATTATAATTAATTAGATTAGTCAAACACTGCCAGGTAAGTTTACAAATTCGCACTCGAGAATTTCTTCTGCGATTTTATGCACTTGCAAATTTATAAATGGGAAAAGCATCGAGAATTAAATACAATGTTTTCATAAAATTATTGTTTACGGAAAAATCGAAGTGATACTAGTTACGTGCTCCTTGTATTAATAATTCAATTAGACCGGTTAATTTTACAAACTCTCACTCGAGAGACTTCTCTGTGATTTTATGCTCTTGCAAATTGATAAATGGCAAAAGCATCGAGAATTAAATACAATGTTTTCATAAAATTATTGTTTACGGAAAAATCGAAGTGATACTAGTTACGTGCTCCTTGTATTAATAATTCAATTAGACCGGTTAATTTTACAAACTCTCACTCGAGAGACTTCTCTGTGATTTTATGCTCTTGCAAATTGACAAGTGACAAAAGCATCGAGAATTAAATCTCACCTCAGGTTAGAACAAAATTAGACGAATCTTCCAATTCGTGGCACGGTGGCTAAATGCGCGTGGCAGACTTCTGAGACTTATTAAGAGCACCCTGTTATATATAATTACCTGACAGAAAATTCGTCGAGCAAAATTGGCCAGTACAAAATCTGTTACATTTAACATATTCTGCCATTAGCAGAATTTATTAACAAAAGTTCTCTTCTCCTCTTTTTTCTAAACAACTAGAATTCTTCAAACATTTATTCTACGCATTCACGAAAAAACTGGTCTAAAATTCCAAAAATCTCCTAAAACAAAGATAATGCCGCGAAAGAATTTTACCCTCCACTCTGCATTTCCTTCGCTCTTTAAAAAATAAAAAAAAATCCTTCGAATATAAAATTATCTCGAACTATATCGAGATCCATCGGCAGGACATTACCTGCGGAATAATTCGAACCGCTCCACGGTGTGATATTTTGGCAGTCTAGCTGGAAATAATTACACAGGCGTACGAAATTTTTTTATAAGGGAGTGAATAGTCATTTCCGATATATTTTCGCCTGTTGAACATAAATTAGTTGCTCGAATCGGCCTATTACGTCACAATTTTAAGAAGAATGGCATGAAAGAGGCACAAAATTACGAATTTGGGGGTGTTTATGGCATTGTAGTGCCAGCATCAAATTTTTTTGTGAATTTCGTTAATACCACGCGAAAGTATTAAGTTTTTGCCTTAAAATACATTTTGTTTCATTCCGAAATCATTTTTCGTTTTCGATATACAGTTAAATTTAAAAACACTAATTGTGCGTGAATTATCATGTCCAGAATCATTTTCTTTCGAAGAGTGCGAACAGTCATTTTCCATGTATTTTTGTCCGCTGAACACGAATTCGTTGCCCAATTTTAAGAAAAACTACTTTTTTTCAGAAACTTGAAAAAGAAAATTTAAAGAGGCAAATTGTGGCAAGAGATTTTTTCAGTTTTACATGGTATATGAGTCAAGTTTGTAGAAAAAAATTATGAGGGCTTGATATAATAATATATAATGAACTAAAAATCTGTATAAAATTTGAAAATATGAAAATACGCCACAAAGTCGTTTTTCTTAAAATTGGGCAACGGATTCGCGTTCAGCGGACAAAAATACATGGAAAATGACTATTCGCACTCTTCGAAAGAAAATGATTCTGGACATGATAATTTACGCACAATTAGTGCTTTCAAATTTAACTGTATATCTAAAACGAAAGATCATATCGAAGTAGAACAAAATGCATTTTAAAGCTATAAGTTTATACTTTCGTGTAGCATTGACGAAATTGAGAAAAAAATTTGATACTGATTCTCCAACGCCATGAAAATCCACAAAATCATTGTATCTTACTTCTACGACGCCATTTTTCTCAAAATTGTGATGCGATAGGCAGATTCGGATAACGGATTCGTGTCTAGCAGGAAAAAATACATATCAACTGACTATTCACACTCGTGTTACAGAAATGATGTCGGGCAGAAGAATTATTTCCAGCTAGATTGTCAAAATAATACACTGTGCGCTCAGAAAAAAGAAGCCCAAGCGAAAGAAACACTCACGCGGAAAAGATATTAAAACAATGACATCTCGAGTTCCATTAAAGAAAAAGAAATCCTTCGAATGTAAAATTGCCTCGGATTACCGCGTGATCCATCGGCAGAACTTAATCGCTTTATCGCAGAATAATTCACACCTCGCAGAAAAAAAACTCCAAGCCCTAAAAAACGCACGCACGCAGTAAGAGTATTAAAACAACTACATTCCGAGTTCCATTGAAAAAAGAAAAAAAAAAACAAATCCTATGGAAGATTCGCTCACCTAAGAATTCACCTTTGCACCCCCTGGACATAATTGCCCACCGAACCAACCAACACGGAGCACTACACGCCACGAGCCAGTGACCGAAGGCAGGAGGAACGAGAAGGAGGAGGAGGAGAAAAGCGCAGGTGAAACTTTCTCTCTCTCTTTTTCTTTTTCTTTTTTTTTCACCAACCTCCGCCGTATGTAAAGCAACTCACGTGGAATTATTGGCCACGTGAAGCTCGAGAGTTCGCCCGTGGGTAGGCTGATATTATCCGGTGGGTTGTTTGAATTTGAAAAATTAGCTGAATAATTGGCCGATGGTGGGTGGGGGAGGATGGTCGAAGAAACTTTCGAAACGTCCAGGAAAAGCTTCGGCGACTTTTTTTTTTTCTCCTCCAGGAGATACGGTGGACGCACCACACGCTTCCTTCGATCGATGTAATTGAGAGAAAGGTGAGTGATAGGTGGTGGGACCGGCCGAGAGTTTCCATAATGCGCGTACCACGATGAGAGAGAGAATAGAGAGAAAAAGTCAATCTCGAAGGACAGTGGGGGTGGCCACTCGCGATTTCACTCTCGTGCCACTCTCACGAAGTTCTTTGAATATTCGACGAGGACGAGGCGATCGTTCGAGGAGAAGGGAGCGAGTGGAAATTCAAGTTCGAAAGATGAATTCTTGTTTCTCTTTTTCTTTCTTTTAAGCATTAAGTGAAATTTATTGAACAAAGAAAACATCCTCTGGAAATACCAAGCAGAGTAATCTCTCGCCTAGAATTTATTTGTGATATTCAATGGAACCTTGAATCAAATTTATTAAACAAACAATGCTGTGACGTTGCATTTTTGGCACGTCACAAAAATGGAATAAATTAAGATCAGACGCGACGATACGACTGGCGGTATCGACGGAGGTGTAGCGAAGGAGACTAATACTAATAGCGTCGGGAACCGAGTTATTAAGTTGTAGGATAAGTCTGCGTAACACACACCAAGGATGGAAACGCAGATCCACTACAACTTAATAACTCGGTAAATCTAAGAATACCAAGTAGAGCAATCTCTCTCCTGGAATTTGTTTGCAATATTCAATCGCACCTTAAATCAAATTTATTAACACTAGATTTACCGAACATTTTTTATAAACACGATTTCCCGTTTAAGCCAGTAAAATGGACTGGTTTCGGTAAATCTAGTGTTAAACAAACATTACATAATCTAAAAATACCAAGTAGAGCAGACTCTCTCCTGGAATTTATTTGTAATATTCAATCTCACCTTGAATAAAATTTATCAAACAAACGATGCATAATCTAAAAATACCAGGTAGAACAAACTCTCTCCTGGAATTTATTTATAACATTCAATCGAACCTTGAATCAAATTTATTAAACAAACAATGCATAATCTAAAAATACCAAGTAGAACAAATTCTCTCCTGGAATTTATTTATAATATTCAATCGAACCTTGAATCAAATTTATTAAACAAACAATGCATATTCTAAAAATACCAAGTAGAGCAAACTCTCGCCTGGAATTTATTTGTGATATTCAATCGCACCTTGAATCAAATTTATCAAACAAACGATGCATAATCTAAAAATACCAGGTAGAACAAACTCTTTCTTGGAATTTATTTATAATATTCAATCGCACCTTGAATCAAATTTATTAAACAAACGATGCATAATCTAAAAATACCAGGTAGAGCAAACTCTCTCCTGGAATTTATTTCTAATATTCAATCACGCTTCAAATACAGTTTATTAAACAAACAAATCATCCTCGGGAAATAACAAACAGAAGGAACTCGCGTTGAATAAAATACGCAGAAGCCAATGAAAGTTGCTTACATAAACAAATTTAAATGGAGACGATTACGAGATGAGTACTGTACTTTCTGGCCATTGTGTCCGATAATCTGGCAACGTTATGTCATCCAAATCGAAAGGAAATAATACGCCTTCCGAGAATGGAACGCGCTTAACCATTTCCGAGAGATTGGAGGGTCACGATGTAAGCATTCGATCCTCCACGTAAGCATTCGAGCCTGGCCATTCGAATGTGCCGATGTGCTAGCTTCCACGCGACAGAGTCCCCTCCATTTGAAGAGAGGCACGTGGATAGTCGCCATTATGGTGGCACTGCATAAGCGCGTGACAATTACCCGTGGGTACGCAAGAGGGGTAGAAATAGTTTTCTCCCCACAGCTTTTCCTCTGCGCGTGGAAATAAGTTGAGCTTCAGACTGGACTCTCTTCGGTTATTCGAGGGTAGAAAATAATTGTGAGAAAGGAATTTTAAACGAGGGATCGAAATAAAATGATGTATCTAATGGAATGATGTGATAAAATATGAGGGTGTATCGAAAAGTAACCTTGTACATATTTTTGTATTTGATATTTTTAAAGTGTTTTTCAGTGACGGCATTTTCTACGTGGAAATAAGTTGAGTTTCAGACTGTAGTCTCTTCGGTTACTCGAGGGTAGAAAATAATTGTGAGAAAGGAATTTTAAACGAGGGATCGAAATAAAATGATGTATCTAATGGAATGATGTGATAAAATATGAGGGTGTATCGAAAAGTAACCTTGTACATATTTTTGTATTTGATATTTTTAAATTGTTTTTCAGTGACGGCATTTTCTACGTGGAAATAAGTTGAGCTTCAGACTGTAGTCTCTTCGGTTACTCGAGGGTAGAAAATAATTGTGAGAAAGGAATTTTAAATGATGGATCGAAATAAAATGATGTATCTAATGGAATGATGTGATAAAATATGAGGGTGTATCGAAAAGTAACCTTGTACATATTTTTGTATTTGATATTTTTAAAGTGTTTTTCAGTGACGGCATTTTCTACGTGGAAATAAGTTGAGCTTCAGACTGTAGTCTCTTCGGTTATTCGAGGGTAGAAAATAATTGTGAGAAAGGAATTTTAAACGAGGGATCGAAATAAAATGATGTATCTAATGGAATGATGTGATAAAATATGAGGGTGTATCGAAAAGTAACCTTGTACATATTTTTGTATTTGATATTTTTAAACTGTTTTTCAGTGACGGTATTTTCTACGTGCAAATAATTTCAGTTGCAGACTGCAGTCTCTTCGGTTATTCGAAGGTAGAAAATAATTGTGAGAAAGGAATTTTAACCCTTTATACTCGAGGGCTCCGCTTTGGAGACAACACAAATACTATATCCTTATCGAATTTACTAAAAGCTTCGAGTGCAAAGGATTGAATGGTGCTTGCAAAAAAAATGTAATTATTGGAATTACGTAATAAAATAGAAGAGTACATAAAAAAGTAAGTGGACTCATCGCGTAACCCTTACTGAACAACCACTCCTCCTACTTACTTTTGTATCTCTACATTTATTATCTCTGTTTAAAGAATTTTAAATAATACATGTAAATTAATTGCAGCAATTGGAGTTACGTAATAAAATACCAGGATATATCAGGACTCGTTGCATAACCTTTATTACAAGATCAGCCCTCGTAGATATTTTCTTATTCGTCCATGCGCATATTCCATCGAGGACGGTAATTAATGAAATCTTACTGGCTGCGCCCACCTATGGACTACACATGGGCTCGGTATAAATCATAGTCGTAGCATCGACGCACCATATGGTCAACGTTCAAAGGGCCTGGCTCACGTACTCTCTCCACCTTCGTGCTGGTGTCCATGGCGACCCACGTGCCCCCAAGGGGGCCGCAGTGTCGGCCCCCACCGGTCCCCAGCAGAATACTTACGTAGTCGTCCAATGTTTCCATCCTACCCTCTCTTCGCTATTTACGAAATCTTCGTAACCGTCGGATATTTATATTATACCCTCTCCTCTCGCTGCTTACGAAACGTTCGGAGCCGTCGAATATTTCTATCCTACCCTGTCCTCACTATTTACGATATATTCATAATTGTTCACTGTTTTTATTCTACCGTCTTTTCATCCTTCACGAAATGTTCGTAGCCGTCGAATATTTATATTATACCCTCCTTTCATCCTTCACAAAATGTTCGTGGCCGTCGAATATTTATATTATACCCTCCTTTCATCCTTCACAAAATGTTCATAACAGTCGAATATTTCCATCCTACCTTCTCTTCACTATTTACGATATATTCATAATAATTGTTCACTGTTTTTATTCTACCGTCTTTTCATCCTTCACGAAATGTTCGTAGCCGTCGAATATTTCTATCCTACTACCTCTTCACTATTGATGATGTATTGATAATCGTTCACTGTTTATATTCTACCGTCTTTGCATCCTTCAGGAAATGTTCATAGTCATTGACTGCTTCTATTCTATCGTCTTTTCATCCTTCACGAAATGTTCGTAGCCGTCGAATATTTCTATCCTACTACCTCTTCACTATTTATGATGTATTAATGATCGTTCACTGTTTATATTCTACCGTCTTTGCATCCTTCAGGAAATGTTCATAGTCATTGACTGCTTCTATTCTATCGTCTTTTCATCCTTCACGAAATGTTCGTAGCCGTCGAATATTTCTATCCTACTACCTCTTCACTATTTATGATGTATTGATAATCGTTCACTGTTTATATTCTACCGTCTTTGCATCCTTCAGGAAATGTTCATAGTCATTGACTGCTTCTATTCTATCGTCTTTTCATCCTTCACGAAATGTTCGTAGCCGTCGAATATTTCTATCCTATTCTCTCCTCACCATTTACGATATATTCATAATCGTTCACTGTTTCTATTCTAGCGTCTTTTCATTTTTCATGAAATGTTCATAGCCATCGAATATTTCTATCCTACCTGCTTTTCACTATTTACGATATATTCATAATCGTTCACTCTTTCTATTCTACCGTCTTTTCATCCTTCACGAAATGTTAATAGCCATCGAATATTTCTATCCTACTTGCTTTTCACTATTCACGAAACATATAAGACCATCGAATATTTTCAACCCTCACGAAACGTTCATAGCTATTGAATGTTTTTATCCTACTGTCTCTTCACCATTTACGAAACTTTAGTACCCGTCGAATGTATCTATCCTACCGTCTTTTCACCCTTCACGAAACGTTCGCAGGCCTTCCACCCCCAGTCACTCCCTTTGGGGACGGAAGAACCGTTCGCTTTGATCTGGATGGATAACGGTGCACAGAGATTAGAAGAACGAGAGGTTGTGGTTTCTGCATGTCAATGTATTGTGTGTCAATGTGCGAGTGCGTGTGAATGCGTGACTGAGTGTGTGGAGATAAGTAGGTTTGTGATTATTTGCCAATTTTTTTTTTTTCGGTGTAGCCAAACGAGTGTTTTTAGACGAATGATATATTTACTTATATTCGGTTGTGTTTGTTGTTTGTATTTATTGTTCGTTGTTTAGAGAAGTTGATGATCCGTGAATTTGTAAACTTGCAATTTATTCGTGTACGTTATATCGATTTTTATTGGCTCAGAAGATTCAGCGTAGAATAATTACAAATTTCTAGACTTTTAATTTTTATTTGCCCGTTATCTTCACTTGTAACAAATCAGAAGCGTCAGTACACTGTGATTATAAATTCGTAGACTTGCATTTCACTTGCATTTGGTATCTTCATTTATATCGACTCGAAGAATCGAGTACGTCGTAATTCTAAAATAGTCGCAGGAGAAGCCCACATTTATTTCTATCCATTGTCGAAATTCCTTTTCTATAATTATTACACACCCTCGACAAACCGAAGTGCGAGCAAATCGCATGCAAATCTACTATTATCGATTATTCGATAAATGCCTGCATTATATAAATTACCGTAAATATCAATGAACACTGCTGAACAATAAGGAAGAGTAACGAACAATTTCACGCGAATCGAGCTAAATAAGAAATTGACAAATAAACACTCTTTATTTTACCACGCATAAGCTCTACTAGTACAAAACAAGTAGAAAAACACTACAAAAGAAAGTAAGGCGAATTGGGATAAGTGCAGCTTCGAGATAAATGCGTCGTCGAGACGAAATTTTCTAAAGTTTGCTTTTTTCTATTATCTATTGTTTATTTTTTTTTTTTTAAATTACCCTATGCATCTATAAAGTACAGTTGATATGTCATGTTGCCGAAGTTTCTATTCTGCACAAAAATTTTGTAGCTTGTGGAAGGATAGTAGACACAAACTTCGAATTTTCGTGTATGCGCTTGCCCCAACTCATCTTATATAAAAATAAAAAAAAAAGTATAAAAATAAAAGTATAATAAAAATACTACTACTAAAACACACAATGAGTAAATGGAACTCGTGTCACGACATACTTAAACAAACCACAAGAACATCTTCGATGAAATCAGCAGGTATCGAGAATCGATACTCGATTGTTCGATCGTCCACTCTGTGGGACTGTGACATTTCGTGTGTGGCGTCTCGACGACATATTTTCAGATTTGATGGAGCCTTAATGTCGTCAGGATTGGAAATAATTGATCGTCGTTGCCGTTCCTGTCCACTTCGCTCAGGTGAATCCACTGGGGTGGCTTGGTGGGTTGGAAAGGGTTTGATGCACCCCCTCTTGGATATAAAGAGAGAATCGAAACGAAGTTTCTTTCGTCGGACACGAGGGCACGAACGTAATTGGTTTTATTGTCACGCACCACACGCAGCGTCCTGAACACGTCGCAGGTGGGTGACTACTGGAAAATTGAAAAACTGCAGGGGGCGGGCGGGCAATCGAGCCTGGAAATAATCGCCGGTCTCGTCGAGTTTCGTTTTAATTGCCCGTAGTATGTCTCGGCCTCGAGAAAAAAAAACTCGTGGATCGTCGAGTTTAATTTCTAACGTTGCTGAGACGTCTCTGAATTTCTCTTTTTTTTTTTCGTGCCTTGAAAATTTTCACGAGGTTATTGATTAACACTATTCCTACCACGACCGGTCAAGTGACCGTTTTTAAAATTTCGTTTAGAATTTCCTATATACAACGTAATTACATTGCTTTTAAATTTCACGACTTTTTCTGAAATATTGAAAATTGTATTATACGTATATTTTAGAAAAAGTCGTGAAATTTAAAGGCGATGCAATTACGTCGTATATAGGAAATTCTAATGGAATTGTTAAAAATGGTCATTTGATCGGTCGGTAGGAATAGTGTTAACCGTTTTTGAAGTTTCGATCGGAACTTCTTGTATACAACGAAATTGCATCGTCTTTAAATTTCACGATTTTTCTTCAAATATTGAAAAATGTATTATACATATATTTTGAGAAAAGTCGTGAAGTTTAAAGGCGATGCAATTACCTTGTATATAGGAAATTCTAATCGAAATTTTAAAAACGATCATTTGACCGATCGGTAGGAATAGTGTTAAAGAAGAAATGCATATCGCTAGAAATTCCAAGTGGATAGTTGAATTTAATTTCTAGTCTTCGTAAGACGTCTTTGAGTATTTTTCTTTGATACTTTGAAAGATCTCAACGGTTTATTGATTGAAGAATAAAATGCACGGCGTGAGAAAATTAACGTGGGTCGTCGAGTTTAATTTCCAATGTTGGTGAGACGTCTCTGAATTTTTGTTTTGGTGCCTTGGAAATTTTCACGAGTTTTTTGATTAAAGAAGAACTGCATATAACGAGAAATTCAAAGTGGATAGTTGAATTTAATTTCTAGTCTTCGTAAGACGTCTTTGAATATTTTTCTTTGATGTTTTAACAGATTTCAACGATTTATTGATTGAAGACAAAAATACACGGCGTGAGAAAATTAACGTGGGTCGTCGAGTTTGATTTCTAGCCTTAGTGAGACGTCTCTGAATTTCTTTTTTTTTAATGCTTTCAAAAATTTCACCTATTTATTGATTAATGCTAAAACTACCGAAGATTTTTTCCTTATGGAGATTTCCTGTCTAAATGGAATTCTTTGACCTCATCTTGGTAACTTTAATGAAAAAAAATGCACGTCGTAGGAAATTTCACGTAAATTTAATTTCTAAAGTTTATTGTTAGTAAGATGTCTCTGAATATTTTCTTTTCTTGTTTTGAAAATGTTCACAAGCCTGTTGATTAAAGAAAAAAATACATATCGTGGGAAACTTTACGTGAATCATTGAAAATTAATTTTTAACCATATTAAAACGTTTCTGGATATCATTTCTTTTCTGCTTTGACAAATTTCGCGATTTTATTCATCAAAGAGAGAATGAATATTACGAGAAATTCAACGGAATGAAAGTCCATTTCATTTCCAGCATTAATAAGGCGTCTCTAAAATTTTCTTTTACCTCCTGAAAATGTTCACGTGCTTATTGATCGAAGAAAAAATGTAGGTCGTAAGAAATTCGAACTGGATCGTTGAATTTAATTTTGCACCCGAGGAGCCCTAATCGTATTCAATTACTACCCTTCGCAGATCTCCAACATTTTTAGAATTTTTTTTCGAGAACCTTCGAGACTTCATTTGTAAAAAAAAAATTATATGCAGCCGATATTACAGGAGCGAAAATTCACTTCATAATAAATTCGTTGTGTTTGCTCATGCAATATTTTCCAAGATAATTCGGTCTGAGTTCTTTCTTTTTTTTTCTCTCTCTCTTTTTTTCTTTCTTCTTCTTGGCCCACGAAGGGCACCCGGGTGCGCGTCACAGGGACGATGAATAGATCGAGCGTTTTAATATCGAATTTGTAGGGAATTTGCCTTACAATCTGCCAAAGGGGAGGAGAGGCCACGGAGAAAAACGTTTAAGAGCCACTTTCGATGCAAATTCATTGCGCCCGGTTCACCCCAGCTTCTCCTCGTTCGATCTTCGCGCCACTATCCAATTTATTCTCACGCGTAAGCCTTGGAAAGATTATTATAAAACTGAAACTACTTGCTCGTGACCCCATCACTGTTCAATATTTATTCGCGAAGTTTCGTGAGAATATTGGACGTTTTGGTTTTGATGAGATAACGAGGAGAATTCATTCTCGTTTGTTTGTTGGAAGTTTCGTCTAGTTGGATCTTTGAAAATTTTTTTTTCTACTATAAGTAGAAGTGATTGAGGAGAGGCTACTGGTTAAGCACTCGTAAAATTGTAGAGATCATACATTTTAGAAAGCTTGTTATTATCGTGTCAGTGATGACTCTTATAATATTAAATTGACAGAATTGCATGATATAATATATGCTTACTCAAAAGTTTGTTTTTTATTGGCTATGTTAGCTTCAACGAATTTTAATAACAGCAAATAATAGAAAAATTCTTTTAAATTCTTCACTGCTTTTATTATTGCGGCAAACGTTTTACAATCTTTCAATTAAAATTCAAATATACCCAGAATCTTTCGAATTACAAAACAGTGCATTCATTTTCTATCTTCAAACTATTGCAAACCGATCTGCGAACACCACAAATTAAAATATACCTGGAATCTTTCGAATTACAAAAAAAATGCATTCAACTTCTATCTTCAACTATTGCAAACCGATTCACGAACACGAGCCGTTCTCACGTCGAAAATCTATTAGGTCCTTCGACACGCGTTCTTCAAACTTATTTATAGACCTGTTGAGGCGTTCAAGATGCGTTCAGTTTCTTTTCTTTTTGAAATTGTAGCATCAATAAATTTTAACAGCTGTAAATAACAAATAAATTTCCTACTTTGTCACTGCAACAAACTTTTTCTAATCTCCAACTAAAAATAAAATATAGAAAGAATCTTTCAAATTACAAAAAAATGCATTCAACTTCTATCTTCAACTATTCCAAACCAATCCACAAACACGAGCCCTTCTCACGTCGAAAATCTATTCGGCCCTTCGACCCGCATTCTTCCAACTTGTCTATAGACCTATTGAAATATTTAGCATCTATAAATTTTAACAACTGTAAATAACAAATAAATTTCCTACTTTTGTCACTGCAACAAACTTTTTCTAATCTCCAACTAAAAATAAAATATACAAAGAATCTTTCAAATTACAAAAAAATGCATTCAACTTCTATCTTCAACTATTGCAAACCGATCTGCGAACACCACAAATTAAAATATACCTGGAATCTTTCGAATTACAAAAAAGATGCATTCAACTTCTATCTTCGACTATTCCAAACCGATCCACGAACACGAGCCCTTCTCACGTCGAAAATCTATTAGGTCCTTTGACCCGCGTTCTTCCAACTTATTTATAGACCTGTTGAGGCGTTCAAGATGCGATCAGTTTCTTTTCTTTTTGAAATTGTAGCATCAATAAATTTTAACAGCTGTAAATAACAAATGAATTTCCTACTTTTGTTACTGCAACAAACTTTTTCTAATCTCCAACTAAAAATGAAATATACAAAGAATCTTTCAAATAAAAAAAAAATGCATTCAACTTCTATCTTCAACTATTGCAAACCGATCTGCGAACACCACAAATTAAAATATACCTGGAATCTTTCGAATTACAAAAAAATGCATTCAACTTCTGTCTTCGACTATTCCAAACCGATCCACGAACGCGAGCCCTTCTCACGTCGAAAATCTATTAGGTCCTTCGACCCGCGTTCTTCTAACTTATTCATGGACCTGTTGAGGCGTTCAAGATGCGTTTAGGAAACGGGCTGGGGGTATGGCCAACCCTCCTCCAACGCAACGGTGGCGCGAGTAGATATAAGGGTAGTTAGTGCCCTTCCGTCGTTTCACGGGGGATGAAATCACTACAGTGGCCAAGGACTCGTGAAATTGCCCGTTTAAAATACAACGTGTTTCGCCTGTCGCTTCTCGTCGCAACCATTCTGACAAGAGATGCGCACGCGCATCCTGAGAAGTTCCAACGAGGATTAGGATTAGATGCATGAAATTTCGAATGAATTCATTTCACGCGAGGGATGAAGGGAGGGTGCAGGAGTTTGATGGATTTTATTTGTTGAAATTTATTTTTATTCGTGTCAGATGACTAGAGAATTATCTGTTGTAATGCATTTTAATTGTTTCTTGCGTGTTAAACTGAATTGTTGGTCTTTGTGTTTTATTTATAAAACATCGATTTATTCTACATTTGGAAACCGTCGAAATTACCGTTGATTAAATATTGCGGAATAATTCTTCGATTCATTCTAGTATCTTTTGCAACACATCTGATTATTTCAATGTTTGTTCATTCAATGCGTGAATATTTATACTTCACGTTTGACAAATCAATCAAATCAAAAAGACACCTATTAAAAATTACCACTTAACACTTTGCATCATGTAACATTTATAAAATATAAATCTATTCTGTATTTAAAAACGATTGCAAAGACCGCAGCTCTCAAAATATTTCAAAAAACAATAACGGCAGAAATTAATAAATCTTCAAAATTTACAATTCGAAAAAGTCACCAATTAAAAATTATTACTTAACCCTTCAATTAAAAAATCTATTCTCTATCTATAATCAAACCTCACACAAACCAAACCAAAAACAAGGTACAAGACAAAGCAAGTGGAAGCTCGTACGTGCCCCTTGGCCTCTTGCTAGACCCTATGAGAGGGTTTCGACAAATCAACATTTATCGTTGTTAAATCAATAAAAAATAGAATAATCAGTTTTTGTATCATGTCCATTTATAAAATATAAATCTATTGTGTATTTGGAAACGATTGCAGCTCCGAAAATATTTATTTCAAAAAACAATAACGGCAGAAATTAAAAATTATTACTAAATCCTTCAATTAAAAAATCCACTTTCTATCTACAATCAAACCTCACGCAAACCAAACCAAAAACAAGGTACGAGACAAAGCAAGTGGAAGCTCGTACGTGCCCCATTGGTTCCATTGGCCTCTTGCCAGACCCTATGAGAGGGTTTCGACAAATCAACATTTATCGTTGTTAAATCAATAAAAAATAGAATAATTAGTTTTTGTATCATGTCCATTTATAAAATATAAATCTATTGTGTATTTGGAAACGATTGCAGCTCCGAAAATATTTATTTCAAAAAACAATAACGACAGAAATTAAAAATTATTACTTAATCCTTCAATTAAAAAATCCACTCTCTATCTACAATCAAACCTCACGCAAACCAAACCAAAAACAAGGTACGAGACAAAGCAAGTGGAAGCTCGTACGTACCCCATTGGTTCCATTGGCCTCTTCCCAGACCCTATGAGAGGGTTTCGACAAATCAACATTTATCGTTATTAACTCAATACAAAATAGAATAATCAGTTTTTGTACCATGTCCATTTATAAAATATAAATCTATTGTGTATTTGGAAACGATTGCAGCTCCGAAAATATTTATTTCAAAAAACAATAACGGCAGAAATTAAAAATTATTACTTAATCCTTCAATTAAAAAATCCACTCTCTATCTACAATCAAACCTCACGCAAACCAAACCAAAAACAAGGTACGAGACAAAGCAAGTGGAAGCTCGTACGTACCCCATTGGTTCCATTGGCCTCTTCCCAGACCCTATGAGAGGGTTTCGACAAATCAACATTTATCGTTATTAACTCAATAAAAAATAGAATAATCAGTTTTTGTATCATGTCCATTTATAAAATATAAATCTATTGTGTATTTGGAAACGATTGCAGCTCCGAAAATATTTATTTCAAAAAACAATAACAGCAGAAATTAAAAATTATTACTTAATCCTTCAATTAAAAAATCCTCTCTCTATCTACAATCAAACCTCACGCAAACCAAACCAAAAACAAGGTACGAGACAAAGCAAGTGGAAGCTCGTACGTGCCCCATTGGTTCCTTTTGCCTCTTACCAGACCCTATGGGAGGGTTTCGAGAAATCGACGTTTATCGCGATTGATCGCATACCTCGTATGACGAGGCATGCGTCGCCATAATAATTGGCAGGGGATGCGTGTCTTTACGCACCAAGGCGAAGGGTGGCTAGAAGAAAAGGGGGTGGCACCACGCCACCAGGAGGGTGCCACACGCGAACTTTGTCCACCTTCTATGATTCACCTGGGCCAGGACGTTACTATAGTTACTTAAGCACGTCCCCATAAGGGATGGTCTTCGTGGACACGGTATACTGTGTAGACATTTTATTTCTTGAGCGTTTTCAATTTTTCTAGAGCAGATATGAAAGCCGACATATTTAAGCGTTTATTTCTGTGATGGAAAATTCCTTTTGTTTCACAGATATTACTATTTGCAATCTTCTGTGTATTTTTACAATGTGTAGTTGAAAGGGAACTTGTAAAGTTACAAATGTGTTAGTTAATTTCTTTGGATGTGCGAGAACGAGTATTTTGGGTAGAAAGAAAAAATAGAAAATTTTGAAAATTATGATAATCTCGTACCGTACGATTAATTTTATATTTTGTACAAATCAGAAACTCGTTTCTGTTTATTGTGCATTATTCTGTTAAATATGTGATTTGTTTGTAGAGTGAGGGGAAATAGTTCTGCTCTTATTTATTGTAAAGTTTCATGTGAGTTTCCAAGGTACACCATATGCAGTTTCTACTCGGTATAATTCACCCTCAATGGCCGTTTTCTTGGAGCAACAATTCCGGTAGCGTCTCGTTTCTAACAGAACGTGGCCTTGCTCCTCTGACCACGATTTATCTAACATTTCTTCTGCGAAAGGAAGTTCGGGAGTTCGAGGAATACATTCGCTTTCGCGCAGTAGCGTATCCACCATAAAACTTACACAGCTACCAGGAAACAATCAAAGCTTGCGATTTGTATCACAAAAATTATTGCTAGGAGATTTACCAACAAAGTTGACTCCGCGAAACAATATTTTTTATAAGATAAATAAAATTCTTGCAATATTCAATAATGTAACAAATTCCGATAAAAAACCTCGTGCAACAAAAACATTCCTTCCCCCCACCATCACTCTTCCTTCTTAGCCACGCCCACAATTCTTCTTTTCCACAAATTTCATCCTCCTGCAAAATAAATTCAAATCTCCTCAATAACAATTTCTCGTCACCTGTCTCCTCACCAATGTCTTACATCACTGGACAACTTTATAGAATAATTTCACTCCTTTTACTCCCAGGGATAAACTACAAGACAGCACAAGCAAATCAGGTTTGAATGCTAGCATCCAAAATTAACGTACTTTTTATAAAACAACAAAATTTCTTGCAACATTCCATAATAGAACGAATTGCAAAACAAAAATGTTATCATCCAACGAAAAGATTCCTGTCCCGCCTCCACCACTCCCCCTTAGCCACGCCCACAATTCTTCTTTTCCAGAATTTCATCCTCCTGCAAAATAAATTCAAATCTCCTCAGTAACAATTTCTCGTCATCTGTCTCCTCATCGATGTCTTACATCACTGGCCACCTCTCGAAAATGACTTCACTCCTTTTACTCCCAGGGATAAACTACAAGACAATACAAGCAAATCAGGTTCGAATGCTGGCATCCCAACTTAACATACTTTTTATAAAACATCAAAATTTCTTGCAACATTCCATAATAGAACGAGTTCCAAAACAATAATGTTATCATCCAACGAAAAGATTACTCTCCCTTCCACCACTCCTCCTTAGCCACGCCCACAATTCTTCCTCTCCACAAATTTTATTCTCCTGCAAAATAAATTCATATCTCCACAGTAATCATTTCATGTCTTACATCACTGGCCACCTCTCGAGAATGACTTCACTCCTTTTACTCCCAGGGGCAAACTACAAGACCACACGAGCAAATCAGGTTGGATGACGATGGGGTGGCGGCGTCGTTGGCGTCTAGACGCCGCCGACGTCGTCGTCGTGGTCGTCGTAGTCGTTGGCGTCGTTAGTCGTAGTTGTCGACGTCGCACTGACTCACTCGAAGCCGACGTCCTGCCCCCACCCCTCTTCCACGACCACCAAAGGGGTGGGGAGAACGCAGGGCTAAATATTGCGTGCGCGCAATGACACACGATGCTTTGAAATAGTTCCACAAGCCGTTGCAGGTTGATTCAACGGCATATCCGACTACCCTCACCCCCACCCCAACCCCTCGTGAATGTCCACCCCCCACTCCTCCGCCTCCTGCGTCGTCGTGCGTTTCGCCTTCGTCTCCCTTCAGGGTCAAGTGAGTTATCGAGACCTGGAGACGGGTTAGAGCGAATCGTGGGGTTGGATAATTATCGTTAGGGGCTTTCTGATTGGTAGAGAGAGACGAGAATTTTTAATTTTTAACTTGCTTTTTTACTTTCACGATGAACGACAATCGTGGTTCTTTTTTACGGATTGATGATTTTTCTAAGAAGTGAATCGTGGTCTGTTTACTTTTTAGATTCGTAGGGATTTTTTATTCTACGAGAGAACGTTCGCTGATTGTATTTTTGAATTGTACAGGTTTTTTCAATCGGTGGACAGAAGTTTTCTTTTTGTTTTTTATGTTGTAATGTGAGGGAACATTATGATTTTTCTCTGCCATTGTACCCGTCGATCTACGTAATTCCGTCGCATTAGGAGCAAATGCTACGCGTTCTTGGAGACAATAAAAAAATCAAATTGCCAAAATCGCTCACGAATATAATTCTCAATTCGTCAACGTCAGATTTTAACCTTACTTGGATGCTAATTTCAACCTACAGACTGAAAAGTAAAATCAGCCGCAATAGGTAACTGGTTCACGAAATTCATTAAATTCACCAACTACCCCAAAATATGAGTAACGTAACGCAGTCCCCTCTCCCCTTCAAAAAAAAAAAAAAAAAAAAAAATTCAAAAGATCAAAAAACACCTGTCTCAAATAATCTGCTGGTACATTCGGGTCGACGTTTATTTCAAAATACAAATCACGTCCCACCTCGTCAAGAAACGAGAGCCCTAAAAAAAAAAAGGATTCAACCCAACCCTTCGCTCATCGTCACTCTTCGCATAAAAAAAAATTAAAAAAAAAATCAAAACGGAAAAAGAAAGAGGTGCGAAGCACCGAGAAGTGGGCGAGGCTTCTCGGTACACGACTGGCAATGATTTAGAGAAGAAGGAACTCTATAATTGGAGCTTTTAATCTTGTTTACGGGGAAAGGGATCAAGCGGTTCTCTGTCAGGGTCGCGTGTGGCGCACGAGCCGAGCAACGGCGGCGCATTCCTGCACGGGCACCGACACTTATAAATAGAAACGCGAGAACGGCGTAATGTCGAGGACTCCGGTGCCGTTTCTGGGACATCGCCGATAAAAGCGGAACGATAAAGGGACGTTTCAGCACCCCGACACGGAGGCAGCCTCGTTTCGAGTGAGTCGCGCGACGCGCTTTTCACGGACGAGCGCGAGGATCTGTTGGAAGGGGGTAGCTGACGGGAACGATGAATGAAACCTGGTAAATTTGTTTAAGAATAAATTATGGACATTATCTTTCTTTTTGTTAATGAAGTTTTTTTGTGGAAACTGGGAGAATTTGTTGGAAAGGGATAGATAGATGATGAATAAAGTGGAGTAATTTTGTTTAAGAATACATTTTTAGTGAGAAGATTTTTGAAGGGATTTTTTTTGTTTATGGCTTTTTTGGTAGAAGCTGGGAGAATTTGTTGGTAAGGGATAGATAGATGATGAATGAAGTGGAGTAATTTTGTTTAAGAATACATTTTTAGTGAGAAGATTTTTGAAGGAATTCTTTTTGTTAATGACTGTTTTGGTAAATATTCCTCACTTTATTCAAGAAAACATAAACTCTTATACAGTAAACATGTTTTTTAAAATTATCATAACATTTACTATTAGCTTATTCATATTCCAACGGATTAGATTTGCAAAAATGTTTGATTCTACATTTCCATAAATTATTCGTTTAAACCATTCCATACACTTTCTTCTCCATTCGTACTAAACTTTGAAATAATCATATCCACCTTAAAAGTAGCATTAATAAAATCTGTCCAAATCATCGACGTACCCTTTTGCCGAGAATTATCTTTCTAAATTCCTGCAACGAGGAATGGACCAGGCACGACCGAAATGAAACATTTTTTGAAGGGTGGTTTTACACAATGGTCCCTTTTAACGCCATAAGCGGATTTTATCATTTCGCGTTCACGGCTTTCGGTTTGAAAAATTGACGCTGCACATTTTTGTTTTTTTTCTTTCCATTTTCCCTTTTATATGGAAATTGATCTCGCGCGCGCTCGCCTGCGGATTTGTTTATTGCGTATAATCGTTCGCCGTCAATAATAACGCTCACTTGTCGAAAATGCAACTCGATATATAACAGGTCGTGAGTGCTCGTAATATAAATCGAGCGACAATGTCGGAGGATTATCAAGATATTTGTATATTTATTTGCAACACGATTAACGTGTTGCACCGTTGGATTTGCGCGATCATTATTTAATCGTCGCAGTACCGCGGTTATATAAATCACTCGACAATTGTCAATTGCAATTGGAGAGTAAAACAAAACGTGATATTCGAGGAAATTTATTTGCCAGAATGGTACCGGACGAAATTCTCCCGTAATAAAAATATAAAAAAAATTAATAAAAGATCGATTTAATAAAAGATCGATTAGTTTAATGTTTGTTGCTCTGCATATTTTACGTGTGTCTGGAATTTGTATAATTTGCTTGAACACCGATTTCACAGATATGAATATTGTGAAATACTATAAGATAATATGTCGAGGTTTGAAATAATGGAAATCAGTTTGGAATTTTTTTTGTTATAAAATTAGTATTGTAAAATTAAATTTATTTTTGTCTCGCAAGTTTACAGGAGCGTGTTATCTGTATACTAATGTGTCTATATTTCATGTGTCTAACTTAATGAAATCAGTCGGGAAATTTTAGTTATTGTTAAGTTGATATTATAAAATTGCACGAATTATAATCTCCACGAATTTGATCAAAGTCAAGCAAAAAAATTATCAAATCCTAATCTTGAACCTCGTGCAGAATCTCTCAAAAAAATTCGTTTCTCTCGTTACCAATCCTTCGTACAACTTTCTTACATCAATGAAGTGAGTCCTACAACTTTCTTACATCAGTGAAGTGAATCTTGCCAATCGAAAGTCTAGTTTTATCAAAATCATACAAAAAAAATTATTTTCTCTCGTTACCAATCCCTCTTACAACTTTCTTACATCAGTGAAGCGAATCTCGCCAATCGAAAGTCGAAATTTATCAAAATTATAGAAAAAAATTGTCAAATCCTAATCATAAACCTCATGAAAATCTCTCGTTACTAAATCCCTCTTACAACTTTCTTACATCAGTGAAGTGAATCTTGCCAACCGAAAGTCGAATTTTATCAAAATCATTTTTCAAAATCATTCTTCAAAAACATTTAATAAAAATAAAAAAAAAATGTTTTTCTCCCGTTACTAAATCCCTCTTACAACTTTCTTACATCAGTGAAGCGAATCTCGCCAATCGAATTACGCGTCCTCTGACTCACTCGCGAACCGAACGAAGCTCGAGGCTCTTTCGTCACCGGGCACGACGACAACGACGACGACGTCGGCGTCGGGACGCTCCGCTTTTGAGTCACATAAGAGGGGCGTCGCGCGCGTGATGCATTAGCTTAGCCTCACCGGTGGCAGTGTGTCACGCGAGCGAGAGCGTCGCGACGCCCGTGGGCGCCGCTTACGAGGCGTAGCTTGGTGAGCGTCGCGACGCCTGGGCGCAGCCGCCGACGCCTAAGAGACGACGCAATCTCGATTCAGGAATCATCCGTGGGTGTTTCCCCTGTTTCCATGCGCCATGGGTGGCCCCCATGGACGATGGGTGGGGGGTTGGAAACACGAGGTGCACGAAGGTGCGATTGCGTTTAAGTAAGGGTAATTAGAAGAAAATCAAATTGATAATTTACGTTGTTTGTGTTTGGTTAGGGTGGTGCACCCATGGGTGATGAATAGACGGATAGATGGGTGCACAAAGATGCGTTTGCAGTTCAGAAAGAAAAATTTGATGAAAATAAAATTGATAATTTATGTTTTTCGCCTTAGATTAGGATGGTACGCACATGGATAATGGATAAACAGATGGATGAGGTGCATAAAGATGTGTTTGCAGTTCAGAAAGAGAAATTCGATTAAAAAAAATTGATAATTTATGTTTTTCGCGTTAAATTAGGGTAGTGCTCATGGACGATGGGTGGGGGTTGGAAACACGAGGTGCACGAAGGTGCGATTACGTTTAAGTAAGGGTAATTAGAAGAAAATCAAATTGATAATTTACGTTGTTTGTGATTGGTTAGGGTGGTGCACTCATGGGTAATGGATAGACGGATAGATGGGTGCATAAAGATGCGTTTGCAATTCAGAAAGAGAAATTCGATGTAAATAAAATTGATAATTTATGTTTTTCGCCTTAGATTAGGATGGTGCGCACATGGATGATGGATAAACAGATGGATGAGGTGCATAAAGGTGTGTTTGCAGTTCAGAAAGAGAAATTCGATGAAAATAAAATTGATAATTTATGTTTTTCGCCTTAGATTAGGATGGTGCGCACATGGATGATGGATAAACAGATGGATGAGGTGCATAAAGATGTGTTTGCAGTTCAGAAAGAAAAATTAGAAGAAAATACAATTGAAATTTATGTATTTCACATGGCACGGACGGCGCCCATGGATGATGGGTGGGCGGATGAACCAAGTGCACAAAGGTGTGACTGCCTTTAAGTAAACGAAATGAGAAGAAAATGAAATTAATAATTTATATATTTTACGCGCCATGGAGGGCGCCCATGAGTGATGGGTGGCTCACCAACACGTGAAGATGCAGGAAAAGCACATGCCAATAACCAAAATTCATCCGAATAAAAAACCATAATCTTCGATTTTTTTTATTATCTGCAGAACAAGTAAAAATCGACCCTTAGAATCGACATTGTCTTTTTTATTTTGTCCCACCTTTGCATTATCTTCCACTGTTCTAGCTATCAGCAACAGGCGTAAAGAGGACGCTTTCTCTCGAACATTTTAGTCCACCCCGTGGAATCTGGGCAGCCGCGTGTGTCCAACGTTGGAATTTCTCTCGGGGAATTTCTAGCGTGGCCCGTATGTCAAACTCTCGTTAATGCATTCAGGGGCCCATTGTTGACCCGTTCTGCGGAATGTTAATACCTCGTAGGAATTCCAACGCGCAGAGAACATTCGACCGAGTGGCTTAGAAAATCGCTCGATTAGAAGTCGCGATAAGCTCGAAGCCTTCGACCACCCTGGAATCTTCCGTTCCAATTTCTTCGTTCAAGGATTCTTCAAGCAGCATGCAATGAACAGAGGCTAAAAACCGATTCACGATTTACGAAGTGGTATTTTTTTCACACAAGTAAATAAATATTACCAACTTTACTTCGTTCGTTTACGAAGAACCATTTGCATTCACGTGACGCGCGATTTTTAAAAATAAGTCACTCCTTGGGTAATCGTGCCTAATTATTAAACAGTAATTTCCTTCTTTATATTTTCTTTAGTACAAAATTCTTTCTCCAAAGCATATTTTTTCATCTACATATATCAAACAGAAAGTTTCGTCGTTTTGCCATTTGAGCCGCTCACTTGACAAATCGATTAACTCCACTTTTTGCATTTTTCATCAATTTAAGCATCGAAGCACTCGATTAAGTCCTTAATTCTTATATTTGTAACATAATTTTGAACATAATTAATGGAGTTAATCAATTTGTGCACTGAACGGCTCGTTTAACTGAATAATATTAGGTGAAGCGAAAAGTAATGTCGTTTTTTCGTTCTTTTCGGTATCTAATATATGTAGAGACATTTCTTTTACCTAATATAAATAAGCAAATTAAAATTGGCTTACTGTAATTAATTCATTTGTCAACGAGAACCAATCACGAATTTATTCAGTAAAATTATTCGCTATGGAAATTTAATTACTGTTTTTTTTTTTCAGTTTTCGTTTCTCTTCCTTCCGGTTCTCATCCATGAGAAATTCCCACGTAGAAGCACCCCGTGTGTTCGCAGGGGGTCCCATCGTGGAATCGTGTCGTTAATTACCCGAACGTTTTCCTCACTCCCCCATAGAGCTGTGAACGAGTTCGAAATTCGAATTAACGGACACCCGTGACCGAACCGTTCGAATTCGATCGATCAACTGAGACTCACCCCTCCGAACATTCCCACCGTTTACGATCCTCTCGACCATCCCTGACGCTGCACGTTTGACAAGGGCGTCACGCCTTGTTTAAATGTTTGTCATTTTTTCTGTTTGAACAAGTTTAAACGGCAGGGGTGATCACTTGGATGGTTATCGTAATTTTCAGTGTTAGTGAATGCACGCGTTAATACATTAATTTTAATGTCAAATTCAAGTTTAATCGTGTATGTTTTTTTTTTGCTGGGACGGAGTGTTGTATCGTCAGAGTAGATTCTTATTTAAATTAGTGATGCTGTAAGTGCAAAGATTCGTCTTACAATTAGAGTTCTTCAGAGATGTTCGTGTAATTAGTAGAGTCAGCTTTCTTATCAACCCTCGTGTCATCAAGATTTATTCAATTATGTTGAGACAAAATTTTCTTCGGTGTTTTATTTACTAATTCAGATATTTGTTTTTTTTTCTAACATACTCAAAGGTCCTGGAAAATACTTTGTCGAACGAAATTCTCTGCAAATTATTCCGACGATTAGAAACAATGTTACGTCAGAAATTCACCCATCGTGGATGAACGAATGTCTAAATAATTTCCTCACAAAAATAATAAGAGAAAAACCATTGAATATGTCTAGACCCTCCAGCATGCGTGTACAAAGGCATTGTCCACCCCCAACTATTGTTTTCAAGTCCACAAAAATAATAATTTCTCATAAAAAATTCTCTGCCAGAAATCTAATTTCGTTGAAAAACTCATCTAGAAATGTCTATCCATCAAAAACAAAGGAACATCTAAATTATTTCGCACCTGCATCACCTTCAACCTTTCACTCCATAAAAATAACAAACAAAAAAACCATTGAATATGCCTAGACCCTCCAACATGTGTGTACAAAGGCATTATCCACCCCCAACGAATACCTGTGGAGTTGTTCTACTATCCTTGTCAAGTCCACAAAAATAATAATTTCTCATAAAAAATTCTCTGCCAGAAATCTAATTACGTTGAAAAACCCATCTAGAAATATCCACCCGTCGAAAACAAAGGAACATCTAAATAATTTCGCACCTGCATCACCTTCAACCTTTCACCCCACAAAAATAATAAGAGAATAAACCAACGAACGTGCCTAGACCCTCCAGCATGCGTGTACAAAGGCATTGTCCACCCCCAACGAATACCTGTGGAGTTGTTCAACTATTCTTTTCAAGTCCACAAAAATAATAATTTCTCATAAAAAATTCGCTGCCAGAAATCTAATTACGTTGAAAAACCCATCTAGAAATATCCACCCGTCGAAAACAAAGGAACATCTAAATAATTTCGCACCTGCATCACCTTCAACCTTTCACCCCACAAAAATAATAAGAGAAAAAACCAACGAACGTGCCTGGCCCCTCAAACATGCGTGTACAAAGGCATTGTCCACCCCCAACGAATACCTGTGGAATTGTTCTACTATTCTTTTCAAGTCCACAAAAATAATAATTTCTCATACAAAATTCGCTGCCAGAAATCTAATTTCGTTGAAAAACCCATTTAGAAATATCTACCCATCGAAAACAAAGGAACGTCTAAATAATTTCGCACCTGCATCACCTTCAACCTTTCACCCCACAAAAATAATAAGAGAAAAAATCAACGAACGTGCCTAGACCCTCCAGCAGGCGTGTACAAAGGCACTGTCCACCCCCAACGAATACCTGTGGAGTTGTTCTACTATTCTTGTCAAGTCCACAAAAATAATAATTTCTCATAAAAAATTCTCTGCCAGAAATCTAATTTCGTTGAAAAACCCATTTAGAAATATCTACCCATCGAAAACAAAGGAACGTCTAAATAATTTCGCACCTGCATCACCTTCAACCTTTCACCCCACAAAAATAATAAGAGAAAAAACCAACGAACGTGCCTGGGCCCTCAAACATGCGTGTGCAAAGGCATTGTCCACCCCCAACGAATACCTGTGGAGTTGTTCTACTATCCTTGTCAAGTCCACAAAAATAATAATTTCTCATAAAAAATTCTCTGCTAGAAATCTAATTTCGTTGAAAAACCCATTTAGAAATATCTACCCATCGAAAACAAAGGAACGTCTAAATAATTTCGCACCTGCATCACCTTCAACCTTTCACTCCATAAAAATAACAAACAAAAAAACCATTGAATATGCCTAGACCCTCTAACATGTGTGTACAAAAACATTGTCCACCCCCAACGAATACCTGTGGAATTGTTCTACTATTCTTTTCAAGTCCACAAAAATAATAATTTCTCATACAAAATTCGCTGCCAGAAATCTAATTTCGTTGAAAAACCCATTTAGAAATATCTACCCATCGAAAACAAAGGAACGTCTAAATAATTTCGCACCTGCATCACCTTCAACCTTTCACCCCACAAAAATAATAAGAGAAAAAACCAACGAACGTGCCTGGGCCCTCAAACATGCGTGTGCAAAGGCATTGTCCACCCCAAGGAGGGCCCATGGGGTTGCACTACCATTTTCCTCAGACCCCTTCGTCAGCCCCTCAAACGACGACACTCACCCACCCCACGCTCCCTCATTATCTGCAGGGCGCGATCCGGGGACTAATGCGTGTGCGTGAAAATGCGTGCCACTCGCGTGGGAGAATTATGGTTGTTTAATTGCTCCTCGTTTGGTCGCCCCCGAAGGCATCGTCAAGCCCTTCCAGTGAGGAAAGAGAGTGGGAGAGAGAGAAAGAGAGAGAGAGAGAGTGAATGAATTGAAGAGGAAGAGAAAGAGAGTAAGACAGAAAATTGTACAGAGAGAATATGAGAGAGTGAATTGGAAAGATAGGAACCTGAGGAAGAAAGGGAAAGATAGTGAATTGAAGAGGGAGAGAGAGAGAAAGAGAATTGAAGAGGAAGAGAAAGAGAGAAACACAGAAAATTGTACAGAGAGAAAATGAGAGAGTGAATTGGAAAGATAGAGAACCTGAAGAAGAAAGGAAAAGAGAGTGAATTGAAGAGGAAGAGAAAGAGAGTAAGACAGAAAATTGTACACAGAGAAAATGAGAGAGTGAATCGGAAAGATAGGAAAAACCTGAGGAAGAAAGGGAAAAAGAGTGAATTGAAGATGAAGAGAAAGAGAGCAAGACAGAAAATTAAACACAGAGAAAATGAGAGAGTGAATTGAAGAGGAAGTGAAAGTGACTAAGACAGAAAATTGTACACAGAGAAAATGAGAGAGTGAATCGGAAAGATAGGAAAAACCTGAGGAAGAAAGGGAAAAAGAGTGAATTGAAGATGAAGAGAAAGAGAGTAAGACAGAAAATTAAACACAGAGAAAATGAGAGAGTGAATTGGAAAGATAGAGAAAACCTGAAGAAGAAAGGGAAACAGAGTGAATTGAGGAGGAAGAGAGAATGAGACACAAAATAGAAAGACACGGAAAATTGAAGAGAGTGATTGAGACACGGAATAGAATATAGTGAATGAGAAAAGACACAGAGAATTGAGGAGAGCGAATGAGAAGGAGAAAGAGAATTGAACAAAGAAGAAACGAGAGAGAGAATAAAAGCGACGGTTGATCGGTGATTCATACTGATGATGGCGACGTCGCCGACGCTCGGCGTCCCGACACAGGTAGAGACACACCTGCGTTCTCTCCTATTGTTTTCTCTTGTTTTGGTGAAATACGTTGCAGGGCTGGTGGGCTGCGTGTTTGCATCGAAGGGAACGTGAAGGGTCGTTTGAGACGTCATTCGAAAGCATTTTAAGACTTATGTCAGGTGATTGCGAATCTTTAGAAATCGAGTGCCTTTTTAACGTGAATTCCTATTTGAAAATGAAAAAAAAACCATAGAGGCAAATTAACAGAACTGTAAGTTGTTTGTAATGGCCTTTAATATGATTGGTATCTTTGATACTTTGTACATTCAAGGGTTGAATTAATTTCGGAGTCATGAACAATTTTTTTGGCTGAATTTCCACGTGACTCAAAGTTTCTTCATTATTTTATTTTTAAGTTTTTACTTCCAAGTTTTTAGATCCAATGCATCTCTAGATCGAGAATGCCTATTTGAGGATTGATTTGTCATTAGACAGAGACAAAGAAATTTTCCTAAAAACTAGTAAGAAAACTATCTCAAATCCTGTCACATTTCAATGATCTAAAGATCGAAATCGTCCTGGAATCGTCATATTTTCAATAATTAATTTATCTTCGACGACAATTCTGCTGTAAAATTATTCAAATTTCTCAATACACCAAGAATCCTCTCAAACCAAAGATTTCAAATCGTCAAAAACCTACGAACCTTTCAAATACATAAAAAAAAAAAATTAATAAGGTCAATGTCCCAGTTTCTACTCTGTTACATTTGTATGCGCAGAAATAGGGACACGTTGTGGGTGGATATACGGACATCGCGATATTTGCCGAGTAGAAATACGTCCATTTCTTGCATCGCATTTAATTAACAATTATCCATAATAAAAGTCTTTAAAATGATATTTTCTTAATTGTATATACACATATAGTACGACTCCTAATGTAATAAGCGACCAATTTGTTCGCTAATTGTCACTTAACACTATTTCTACCAAAGGTATCCAAAGACACCTTCTCAAATTGTATTTCAAATTTATGTTTCAAGTTGAATAATTTTTCCTCAATCACTTCTTTCACTATTCGTATATTAGTTGTTGAATTAATTTAACGGTGTAATTTTCCTGCAGCTCATCCTGGTCCCAAAAACACATCTCCTGGTCGACATAAGTATATACAAACTTCCGGTATAAATAGTGTTAAAATAATAATTTAAACTACCGTTTTTAGTATCATCTCTCTTAAACGAGTAGAAATAGGGACATTAACCTTACTATTAGTTTATACGTATCGCGTGAAATTTCACAGCCTTAATTAGCCAATTCTGTTTACCGGCATAATTCAATTGGCCTCTCCTATCGAATTAAGAGCGGACACGGCGCATAAATCAGCGAACTTAATATCCCCGCGATAAGATTAAAACTCACCGCGGAAGCGGATATGCTCGTCGGGGGCCACCCTTCCCGGCCGACGACGACGCCAGGCGTCGCGACGCCCAGATAGAGAGACGCCAACGCCAAGCTACATGTGAAATCGTCCCGCGACGCAATTACAAGGCGCCGGAAGGTTGAGCGGTATGCGCCTGTGTAACGCGAACTTCGTATCCCTTGAAATGGCCTTCTTTTTTTTTTTTTCCTTCTTTCCTTCCCTTTTTAATCACTACGAAGGTACCCAAGGGCGCCACGAATTCCTCGAAAGGGTCACCACGACAGCCCTCGACGATTCACGCGATTGGACGCCGGCGTCGAGACGCCTGGCGTTCACCTGTGGTAATTTTGATAAAGGCAAATTTGACGGTACGGTGTGAGAAAGAGAATTTTTTTTCTTCTTTTTCCGTGATTTTATGGGATATTTTTGTCAATTAATACCCTTTTCTTTGCAAAGTTTCGTGTTATGGAACAACGATGAATTTATAATGGAAATCTTTATAATGGAAATCGAGGGGATAATGCATCTCGTCTATTCATGATAATTTTCTCGCGCTCCATTTTGCGTTAAACTATTTGGATTATTCGCAAAATTTCTGCATGCACTCCGAATTACGATTTATTTATGACATTATTGTCGGTAGATTCTTTCAGTGTTCATGCTGCAGATTACAGGATGAATAATTCTTGATTAGAAGTTTACACACATTGTTATTTTAGAATGTGACGTAATAAACATTAGGGAGTATAAAAGTCTTGTGAAGTATATTCGCTAGTCATATGCGCCACAAGAAACAGCTGAAATTCAAAGAAAAAAAGCATTTTCCTGAATTTTTTTTTAATTATGAATTACACTTGCCCCTCCATATTTTCCACTTGGAACACGCAAAATCAACGACGGACATTCTGTAACATCCCATCTTTAAAATCATGGCTCCTTTTCTCTCTCACTAGGTAAGCAAAGACTGTTCTTTCTTTCTTGTTTCTCTCTCTCTCTCTCTCTCTCTCTCTCTCTCTCTCTCTGTCTCTCTCAGATGTCCCAAAGGTACACAGGTATCCACAGCCTGCCATACATTTAAGTTTAAAGGCGCGTGCACACATAATACCCACGTACCGACCCTGTCAGCGGCACGCGCTCATTAAAGGCCGCTGAATTCTGTCCCCACCCCCAGCACCCCCTTTCATTGTGAGCAAGGGAGCGGCTCACGTCAATGGTGGAGACGGAGATTTCCAGAATAAAGAAAGAAAGAAAGAAAGAAAAAAAGAGGAGAAGAAAAGAAAGGAGAAAGGAGAATAAAGAAAGGCATCCCTTGGGCCTCATCCTCTACACCCCCACCCCCCAGCCACCCTCCAACATCATGAATGGCAAACCTGCAATCTGCTACCGAAAATGTCTCCTAATGGGGCTTGACTCCTGGTGTTCCGATCCTGAGCACCCAGTTTGTGGAGGTCGATGGGGGTGGGGGTGGTTGGGGGGTGGACGAAACTAATAGGCCGCCTTCTGTGGAACGAGCCACTGAAACGTTGGCCTGTCACGGGGATAGCCCACGAGAAATTTGAGACGAGAGAAGAAAATGCGGTGCTGGAATTGATGGCTGGGTTTGATGTAATTTTTCGATCCATTGTAGGGGGTGGTTCTCGAAGAATTTTTTTTGTCTTCTTTTGGCGTTGCTTTATCTGTAGTAGGATGGAGATTTTTTATTTGACATTGCAAGGAGAGAATGTGTTTTTGGAAAAGGAATTATTGACAGTTGTATATCGCACGATCAACAATCTGTTTTGTTTATTATAAATCATTTTTTTATCGTAACTAATAGGCCGCCTTCTGTGGAACGAGTCACCGAAACGTTGGCCTGTCACGGGGATAGCCCACGAGAAATTTGAGACGAGAGAAGAAAATGCGGTGCTGGAATTGATGGCTGGGTTTGATGTAATTTTTCGATCCACTATAGGGGGTGGTTCTCGAAGAATTGTTTTTGTCTTCTTTTGGTGTTGCTTTGTCTGTAGTAGGATGGAGATTTTTTATTTGATATTGCAAGGGGAGAATGTGTTTTTGGAAAAGGAATTATTGACAGTTGTATATCGCACGATTAACAATCTGTTTTGTTTATTATAAATAATTTTTTTATCGCGACAGTAAAGCAGCGAAAATTATTCAATATTTTAATTTTATTTCTCGGTAGTCCATGCAAAGATTTTTTTAAAGTTTCTTTATTATGTATCATTGTTTAATTAAACGTTTGTGAATCCTTCTTGTATAAAACATTCTGAAAATATTTCAATCGTTTTTCATTTCTTCAGTGTGCCTTTGCATCTCAATCTGGAGTTTACCATTGGTCCTTCAAAGACCCAGCAGGACTGAAAATGGTGCATAATCGTGGGCGGTTTGCTTTTCGCATGCCTATGAATTGTTCGTCTAATCCTCCGTGTCCGACAACCCTGGCCGACCCCATGGGTCGCCTTGAAAAATCGTAGGATCAGACTGGAAATGGCACGAGACCGCGTGCCGGATGTTATTACCTTTGAGGGCTTTCAGGAGTGCCGTTTACATCCTAAAGACCCCAAGGCAGTAGCCAATGTACCTCGCAGGTGGTCGGCCACGTTAACAACACGACGAGAAGTTAGGAATAAGATTTACGATGGAATTTGGGACGATTTGCTGGTCTTTAAAATTTTCGTTGTAATACTTCCGTTGTAAATTTGGACCCTTCTTAAATTATCGTAATTATAGTTCCACATTCAAAATTTTGCCTTTCATTATTTAAAAATTTCTGTTATCTTTCTTCGTACTCAAATTTCTCGAAGTATTATTAAAGGAACATTCTTAAACCTGCCACTATAAAAATAAACAAACGTATGGCCGTATTAGTATACAAACACACGAATATTCTAATGTCAATTCTACCAATGCAACGCATTCCCTTCAAAAACCCTCTTTCACATTTTCAAAAAAAAATTAAAAATCGAAGCCTTCAAAAAACCACCCCCTCTCCACTTCCACGAAAAAAGAACACAGTACATCTCCCCACCTTCCCCTACCTCTGGACGCACGCGCACAGCGGTGCAGGCAAACCTCGACTTCTCTTCTTGGAGATAGTCGAAGCGCTTCCGCACTTCCCCGTTCGCGCTCTCCGCCTTTTAAACGAATTACGTCGCAGTATTAGCTTCGCTATTCAGAACCCTTTCGCCTGGAGCCTCGCCGTGCCTCACTCGTGCCTCACTACCCGTCTCGTCATGAATACGGCAATTAACGCGTACACCTCGAATTACGAGAGGCGACAGATACTGCCTGAGTGGTGGTGGGGATGGGGGTGGGGGTGTTAAGCGAGTCGGAGACCCTGGGGGTGGGAGTGGACTCTCGAGTCGAGCCGCGCCACTCGAATAAGCGTCGTGTCGTACGCCAGGAATTAATAGGGTTAAACGGAGAGCAAGCGACGACCCGACGCGCGGCAGAGTCGAGGAAGTAACGAAGTTACTTGGAAGTAACACTGCAGGAGTGTTTGGCGAGCGCCGAGAGTAAACACGGGAGCGTTTCTGGGTACGCGGAGAGAGCGTTTGTTAACGCGGCATTCGATAGAATGCAATTAGACGGCGCTGCAGACGTCGAGAAGAGTGGTGGGGGAAGGTAGAAGGAGTGGGGGAAGCCTTGGGCGTGACTTAGGAAGAGGAAGTTGCTGTCGAGTGAATCTTCTTGGGTTTTGTTTTGATGCGACGTTTCTAATGGGATTTTTATTTTCGTTTTCTTTTTTTCTTATGGTGTTTATTTTATTTTAAGCGTTTTTTTATGCGATCTTATTGGTGGGTGAGGACAGTGGGGGAAGTCTTAGGCGTGACTTAGGAAGAGGAAGTTGCTGTCGAGTGAATCTTCTTGGATTTTGTTTTGATGGGACGTTGCAAATAGGATTTTTCTTTTCGTTTGCTTTTTTTCTAAGGTGTTTATTTCATTTTAAGCGTTTGTTAACGCGGTTTTATTGACGGGTGAAGACAGTGGGGGATGTCTTGGGCGTGACTTAGGAAGAAATTGTTATTAAATGAAATTTCTTGGATTTTGTTTTAATGGGACGTTGCAAATGGGATTTTATTTTCGTTTTCTTTTTTTCTTATGGTGTTTATTTTATTTTAAGCGTTTATTAACGCGGTTTTATTGACGGGTGAAGACAGTGGGGGATGTCTTGGGCGTGACTTAGGAAAAAATTGTTATTAAATAAAATTTCGTGGATTTTCTTTTGATAGTAAGTTTAAATATTATTTTTTTTTATTTTAACTGCGTTGAGTCATTTTTGTTGTCTACTTATGAATTATACTATACTTTTCCTCGGTAAATACCATCCTTCAATAACAAACAAACATTCAAGATGATTATTCTTTAATATAATTCTCATTTATTGTTAAATTTCTTTTCTTATTCACCTTTTTTGATATAATTTCGCAACTATAATAATAATCCAGCTTCTGCCACTTTTATTCTCTCATTCATTCCTACATTAACAACAGAATATAGCAAAAGAAAAAATTATTACTAACCGATGAGCACATTGAAGGATCGCATCATTATCTCTAAAAAAGTTTAATAAGTTTCGCTTATTTCTCCCCACTTGAAAGAAGCCAATGGCGGTTTCTGATATCGACGTGTGGCTCTTTGGCTCAACGAGCTCCGCCTGGCCGATGGCCTCGCATTTTCTGGCCGAACGACTCCTGTAATTGTGGGCATGTATCGTGGATTCTCTCGTACACGTGCTAAGAACCACGCCGTAAGCCTGAGGGGTGCGTCACAGCTGGTGCCCAACCTTTGCCTCTCGACACTCGTTATAATATCGGAGCTCAAGAATCTCTCGACTGTTTTTCCTTATGATCCGCAATTATCCTTTCAACCTCCACCCTTACTTATGTCTGCTCTCTCGTGTGATTAGAGCTTTTTATTAGGCACGACCATAAAGGGAGTAACTTATGCAATCGCCATCCTGAAAACCGTTCGCGCGCGTGTGTGTGTGTGTGTGTGTGTGTGTGTGTGTGTGTGTCCGTGTATATCCTCGATTTCGGAAAAACGGCTGAACCGATCGGGACGAAATTTAGCACAAAAATCAAGTACATTACTGTGAGTTCACAATAAGGTTTGTGAGCTGCCATCTTGAACCGGTACAAAATGGCGGCAAATTCAAATATCGAAAAATTCATATCTTTGGTACTATTCATTGGATTACGATAAAATTTTACACATACATGTACACGTATACAATGACAATTACTGAAAATTTTCAAATTTTTTGATTGGCCGAATCAAAAATGGCGGCTAATTCAAATCTTTAGTCCAGTATTCCGGCAAAACGACTGAACGGATCTGAACAAAATTTGGCATGTACATCGAGTATATACCCATTTGGTGCCACGAAACTTTATGTACCGCCATCTTCAACCGTTTCGAAATTATTGGAAATTCAAGTATGGAAACGTGAGTTACGCGGTCGTGCCTATGGCAGAAAGCGAAGCTTTTCTGCACTCGGTAAGGCGAGCGCGAAGCGCGAGCACCCGGCGATCGTGCCGAACACTAACCACCACTAGTTTGTTTGATTCTTCTTTCTTGCAAACTCCTTCGTTCAACTTCACACAACATTATGGAATTAAAAACTTCGTTTTTGATGGACTTTATTTTTCTATTTAGAAAACCTACCATTTGCAAAAAATAAATTTTAATTTCCTACTTGACATCAAAAAATCACATTCACAAATTCAACCGAGCTTACCAACAGTTCCTTCAAAAGCAAAAAAATAAAAATGTATCCTTATCCCTATTATATTCTTATAGAATACATTATATTCTTGTAGTATATTCTTATCTATACCTTACCCTAACCCTAACTCTTACTTACGTCTGCTCTCTCATATGATTAGAGCTTTTTATTTTTTTCATTCTTCCTTCTCACAAACTTCTTCATTCAACCTCAAATAACATTATGGAATTAAAAAGTTCGTTTTTGATGGATTTTATTTTCGTATTTAGAAAACCTACCATCTGCAAAAAAGAAATTTTAATTTCCTACTTGAATTCAGAGAATCACATTCATAAATTCAACCGAGCTTACCAACAATTCCTTCAAGAGCAAAAAAATAAAAGTATATCCTTATCCCTATTATATTCTTATAGAATATACTATATTCTTGTAGTATATTCTTATCTATTTGTTTGAAACAAAAACAGAAAAATCTCAACAACAACACCAACAATTTATAATATCCCACCTAAACTACTCTCTAATTTCAATGGCAGAAAAGGAAATACCACCGCGATGGTATGAACAGAAATGAATCGACGCGATCCTGAAAGCTCTTGAAAACCTTTTGCGTGCAACACTGCAGAGCGTGCACCGCGCGCGTGTTTACACGCTTTCTCGACACGCATGGAGGATTGCACGCGTGTTGCCCAGTGGCATGGCACGGCGGCCGTAGGGAGGACAAATCAGGCACGTGCCGGACGTAATTGCCCACGGCGACGATTTTTAATATATCCAGCACCCTCCCGTGCGAGTGTCGTTGGCTCGAATTACGATTAACGGAACGCGCCTACTTGTTTGTCGGTGTGTAGACGAACGGTATGACAGAACGGGGGTGAAGCAAGTCGAGAGAGGGTGGTAGAAGCGTCGAGAAGTCGAGGCCAGTGGAAATGGACTTGACTGACGAATATTACTGCAAGGAGAAATTCAATTTTTCTTTCGTCGGAGAAAGGGGCTAGTGAGAAGAACGTATTTACTTTGATAAATTATGGATTTTCTTCTGATTTGTTTTCTTCACTTTCTCCGGATTTATTCACCGTCGCTTGTAACAGTCAGCTGAGAATGTGCGCAGATGGTAAAGTCACTTATAAGTATTCTATTCGTAACGAGTTTAACATAATGTCGTAAGAAAAAAATATTTTTCGATCAGACAAAGTGTATCTGAATTGGAGCGGGGTTCCTACGTGTTAGCTTTGGTGATCTAACGAGAAGTAATGTTTTCAACGTTGTTTTAGCAGTTGAATCTCTTTCCTGCAAATACTGCAGAAAAATGATTCTTACGTATATACACTTTGGAGGAAAAAAAGCGATATTCTTAAAGTCTGGAAAATAATATCATTGAATTTCGAATGACGATAACTTCGTAAATAATGAAGCTAAAAGTGTTTAACACTAGAACTACCAAACCGGTCAAAATGACTGGTTAACAAAAAAAGTTTCCATATGAAAAAAAGAAATAATGGCTCTAGTGATCAAATAAACGCTCCCTCTGTCAAAGTGAGTGGTCAACGACAGAAGTTTACATACGAAAACCAAAATTGGTAGTTATAATGTTAAAAAGAAATTCTTGTAAAAAATTGATTCTAAGGTTAAAAAATGCTGAGAAAGCTTGAAACCTCAATCGAAAGGATGGGTTTATTTCAATGTAGCCAGATAAATTTACGTAAAATGGCAGATGACAAAAAGAGAGCCAATTCAATTACGACACTTGGCTCTCGTTATGCGTCGTGACAAAGTCGACCGATATTTTTCAATTTTGCATGCTCTCATCTGCCATTTTAAGCAAATTTATCACGCTACCTTGAAATAAACCCATTCTTCAGGCTTTTTCAGCTTTTTTTAAACACATGTTTAGGTTCATTGTTTACGAAGTTACCGTCATTTGAAATTCCGTGACTTTTTTTCCAAATTTAAAGTGTACCGCTTTTTTCCTGTTGAGTGTATACATATATGAATCTTAAATGTTGAGTAGGAGATTTGAAAAAATTTGGTAAATTCCGAAAATGAAAAATATGTATTTCTGCTCTTATTTTCGATGCTTCGTGAATATCTGCGCGATTGGACTTTTCGTTTTCAACGAGCACCTGAGATGTTTTCTCGAAATTTCTTTCGACATGAGCGCCTTGGGGACAGATTGATGGGTTACCGGTTCCGAACGTACCTGCGAGTCATTACCGGTAAACAAGAAGGCTATTAAATCGATACGGCGCTCCCCTTTTGGCACACCGTGGTAAAGCACCATGCGTTATTCGAAAGACTCAGGGGGCCCCTTAAAAAAAAAAATCAAACGGTGAGTCACCGCGACGCCCTACCGTCCAGGTACGGTGCTTATTTTATCGTCGCCTTATCTTCTCGAACCCTCACGTTCTCTCTAAAGCATTGCTGCAACTATGGCGTAGTTGGTTCAAATGTAAATATTGTCAGATCGCTGAAAAAAAAAAATTAAAGACACCAAATAGTCTTGTTAAAATGGTTTCACTCTATTGGCCAAGTGCTTGTGAATAAATTTTTCATCGCGCTATTTAAAAAAATATTCAAAGTAGCGTAACAATCTTCGAAAACAAATTTTCAGATTTCCATGGGACCTGATAGTATTTTCGTAAAATAGTTTTATAGACATTAATAAATTGAAATTTTCAAAACCGTGTAAAATTGTAAGCAAAGATAGTGAGTGACCTTTTATTAAAAGTTTGATGCTTTATAACTTATCCGTGTCCACATTTTTAATTTACATTCTAATTCAATTGTTTTCCTCGTGAATTCTCCGGAAAAACAATCGAACAAGCTATATTAAAATCTTACCTACTGACTTCTTCTTACTTTTCTACATAAAACAAAAAGTTATTCTGTACTTCTTAAACTCTGCAAAAAAGACAATTTAAACATTCGAATTTTCCATCTCCTCCTTCTCCATTAATTATCGACCATCGGTGGCACCCTGTAATTTTTGCAACCCCTTCTCACCCCTTACAAAAATATTCTCTCGAGCTGACGCGTCTCAAACGACAAGGACAACACTTTACAAAAGCTTCGAAGCGTGTAAAAGGCAAAAGGTATTCGTTTGCGGAACGCGTACGAAGGCGAGGCTCGAACCTTTTGGAACTTTGAAAACGTGCGCGTCGTGGAAGTTCCATTACGAGGCACGCGACCAAGTTGATTCACACGATCGCGCCATTATCGTCGACAGTGGAGGGCCTTCCGCCTCCTAAGAGTCGCGTGTCGTAATTCGACTCGACGTTTTAGGCCAGTTTCCTTCTTTCCGTCTTCTCACTCACGTGTTCTCCTCACCATTGTTGGCGCCCTCCAGGTTTATCTGGAAGCCGTATGAAAATTTTCGTGAAACAGAATGTCGGTGGTAATGAACCTCTTTTTTCCAAAACCTACCTTTTTCATGTTCATACATGGAAAATATTTAGTTTGGAACTGATGTTTTTGTCAGTCTTATTGAAAATAAACATTGTTAATTAAGATTTATCTTAAGATCTAGAAGGAGAGGGGTTTGTTAATAAATCAGAAATTGAAGTTTTTCGTAAAGTAAATTAGTTAAATAAAATTTGTTAGCATAAACTTAGGTTGTTAAATATTTTGTACTTTCGTTTTTGTATTTTACTTCGAAGAAAAAATGTGTAGAGTGGATAGATAAGAATTAATCATTTCACTGATCAATGACAAAACAGACAGGTGAAGAGAAATTCATTGAAAAAAATGCAAAAACTCGTTTCAGTATTTTACCAGGGTCACTCTCAAATCACTTTGGAAATCAGGGTCCACGTAGGGATGGAAGAAAGATTCTGGGAATGCGAAAATTCGAGTGTATCCTTTGGGGTGGCCCAATCAGCAGCCAGGCATCCCCTTTTTAATTAACCCCTTCGAACTGTCGTAGCCAGTCGATCTGATCAAACAGTGAGACGCTTCTAAACAGTCAGTTTAGGAGAGGAGGATCCAGGCTGCCTCTTTTTTGACGTTAAATTGCGGTGCGCTTGAATGTTTGCAGACGTAGGGTTGCGAAAAGGGGGTTGTAAAAGGAAAAGTAAAACAAAACCCTCGTCGTAGGTCCCCTGTACACCTCTGGAAATCTAAAAACTCACAAAATAACATTCCACAAAAATACTATTGTATTATTACAGAAATATAATCAAGAAAATATCGTTAAATGAAAAATTGAGTGCTCAAATGTTGCACACGTAGGGTTGTGTAAGGGGGGTTGTAAAAGGAAAAGTAAAACGAAACCCTCGTTGTAGGTTCCCTCGTATGCCTCTGAAAATCTAAAGACTCACAAAATAACATTCCAGAAAAATCCCTATTGAATTATTGCAGAAATATAATCAAAAAAATATCGTTACATGAATAATTGAGTGCTCAAGTGTTGCACACGCAGGGTTGTGTAAAGGGGGTTGTAAAAGGAAAAGTAAAACGAAACCCTCGTTGTAGGTCCCCTGTACACCTCTGGAAATCTAAAAACTCACAAAATAACATTCCACAAAAATACTATTGTATTATTACAGAAATATAATCAAGAAAATATCGTTAAATGAAAAATTGAGTGCTCAAATGTTGCACACGTAGGGTTGTGTAAGGGGGGTTGTAAAAGGAAAAGTAAAACGAAACCCTCGTTGTAGGTTCCCTCGTATGCCTCTGGAAATCTAAAGACTCACAGAATAACATTCCAGAAAAATCCCTATTGAATTATTGCAGAAATATAATCAAAAAAATATCGTTACATGAATAATTGAGTGCTCAAGTGTTGCACACGTAGGGTTGTGTAAAGGGGGTTGTAAAAGGAAAAGTAAAACGAAAACCTCGTTGTAGGTTCCCCAATATGTCTCTGGAAATCTAAAAATTCACAAAATAACATTCCACAAAAATGCTATTGTAATATTACAGAAATATTGATAGAATAGAAAGTATACCGTCACATGAAAAATTGCGATACACCCGAATATTTCCACAGATAGAGTTGCAAGAAGAGGGTTGAAAAAGGAAAAGTAAAACGTCTCTTTGGTTCTGAAAATTCACAAAATAACATTCCACAAAAACACTATTGGATTATTCTAGAAATCCAAAAACTATCGTCACTTGCAAAAATTAATTCATTCTCGTAAAAACCACAATCCTATTCTACAATATCCCGTCGTCCATTTTGAAACAAAGTCACACGGTACAATTGAAAGTTTACTTACTTTCGATTTATCGCCTTTCACTCGGACCAAGAAGGATTATGAAACTTTACAAAAATATTATTTGAATAAATAAAGAGAACACATGGCGGATGGAGTTTTATTTTTACCTCCTGGTGACGTCCACGAGAGCTTGGGCATCGAATGGACAGGAATGGAACGAGAATAAAGAAGGATAAGAAAAAAACTGTGAAGCCAATGGGAGCTCACGAGGGCCCTCGTTAATCCAGTGGGAGGCCGCGGTCGGCACGTGGCGTGCACGCGTCGAAATCGCGAAAATTTTCTACCTCCCGTGGCACATTGTGCCCACCGTAGCTAGGACGTGCCCCACCGACCAAGAGTTCTTTCCTTTCCCATGACGAGAAGCTTGGGAATCCCTGGGGAGCTCGGCCGGTGCGTCAATCGGCGAAGGGATGAAGGGAGAAGGGATGAGAGGGGTCAGAATGACGATGCTTCGATGATTCGTGGAGGACTGGACATTTTCGACAACCTTGGAATTTAGGGGACGAAAATTTGAGGGGTGCGCAAGTGAGTATGAGTTAAATTCTTCGAGGAGTGTATGATCTTATTAGAAATTTTGGAAATTTAAAATTAAGTATCTGTACAATTTGTTGTTTGTTCCTGTTTCTTTAGTTTTTACAACCTCGTCAATTTTCGAGAACCTTGGAATTTAGGGGATGAAAATTTGAGGGGTGCACAAGTGAGCATAGGTTAAATTCTTCGAGGAGTGTATGATCTTATCAGAAATTTTGGAAATTTAAAATTGAGTATCTGTACAATTTGTTGTTTGTTCCTGTTTCTTTAGTTTTTACAACCTCGTCACTTTTCGAGAACCTTGGAATTTAGGTGATGAAAATTTGAGGGGTGCGCAAGTGAGCATGGGTTATATTCTTCGAGGAGTGTATGATCTTATCAGAAATTTTGGAAATTTAAAATTGAGTATCTGCACAATTTGTTGTTTGTTTCTGTTTCTTTAGTTTTTACAACCTCGTCAATTTTCGAGAACCTTGAAATTTAGGGGATAAAAATTTGAGGGGTGCGCAAGTGAGCATGGGTTATATTCTTCGAGGAGTGTATGATCTTATCAGAAATTTTGGAAATTTAAAATTAAGTATCTGTACAATTTGTTGTTTGTTTCTGTTTCTTTAGTTTTTACAACCTCGTCAATTTTCGAGAACCTTGAAATTTAGGGGATAAAAATTTGAGGGGTGCGCAAGTGAGCATGGGTTATATTCTTCGAGGAGTATATAATGTTATTAGAAGTTTTGGAAATTTAAAATTGAGTATCTGTACAATTTGTTGCTTGTTCCTGTTTCTTTAGTTTTTACAACCTCGTCAATTTTCGAGAACCTTGGAATTTAGGTGATGAAAATTTGAGGGGTGCGCAAGTGAGTATGAGTTAAATTCTTCGAGGAGTGTATGATCTTATCAGAAATTTTGGAAATTTAAAATTGAGTATCTGCACAATTTGTTGTTTGTTTCTGTTTATTTAGTTTTTACAACCTCGTCAATTTTCGAGAACCTTGGAATTTAGGGGATGAAAATTTGAGGGATGCACAAGTGAGCATGGGTTATATTCTTCGAGGAGTATATGATCTTATTAGAAGTTTTGGAAATTTAAAATTGAGTATCTGTACAATTTGTTGCTTGTTGCTGTTTCTTTAGTGTTTACAACCTCGTCAATTTTCGAGAACCTTGGAATTTAGGGGATGAAAATTTGAGGGATGCACAAGTGAGCATGGGTTATATTCTTCGAGGAGTATATGATCTTATCAGAAATTTTGGAAATTTAAAATTGCGTACCTGTACAATTTGTTGCTTGTTCCTGTTTCTTTAGTTTTTACAACCTCGTCAATTTTCGAGAATCTTGGAATTTAGGGGATGAAAATTTGAGGGGTGCACAAGTGAGCATGGGTTAAATTCTTTGAGGAGTGCATGATCTTATTAAAAATTTTGGATACTTTCAATTGAGTATCTGTACAATTTGTTCGAGCTAAAAATGTTATTTGTTATTATTTTCTTTACTCTTTACAACCCCTTATATTTTCGAGATCCTTGGAATTTGAAAGCTTCAGTTGAGAAAAATAAAACGTATATCCAAAAAGTTTGATAATAACAAGAAAATGATTGTTTATTGTTTTAATAACACTCTACAGTAACAGAAGGCAACTAAATTGTTCACTTAACTTTAAAATTCTAAAACCTCTATTTCCTTTCTTTTCAAATATTCAACTAATTAACTCGTATACATAATTTTTTAATTATCTCATCGATATTTATCATCCTCGAATATTCACACAAATTCACGTCCTCTCACCTTTTACCAGATCACCTCGACAAATCGGCAATCAGCTTCTACATTAGACGCACGAGGTCCACTTCTAATCTACTCCCCCTAAACACAACGAACACTCGTTACTAATTTCCCTTCTGTCTCACCCTACTCGAATAATTTCATTGTTGTCGATGCGAACACTACACGTCATCCTTGGAGAAATAAATCAAGCACTCGCGAATTTTCACCCCCCTTCAACCCCCTTGAGATACACGTCGACGGTTATACTTGTGTTTTCGAAAATTTGATTACTGCACGATACTGATTCGTTTTGAGCACGTGACCACGTTACATCAACGATATTACATTATCATACGTGATAAGGGGTGGAGATGAAACCGACACCACCCCTGTGAACCAACCAACCCCTTACTGCATCATTCCTCTCGGGCCCATTTCATGGGTCGTGGGATTCTTTCTTATCACGACTTCCTATCGATGCTCCGCATTTTATTTTTTTCGTAAGATTCGAGGAGAGTTGGAATTTTCTTTGAAATATTCTTTGTTTATATTGCACTATGGCTTTTGAAATTATTACGTTTTTCGTACACAGGATGAGAATGATATTTTTGTGTTTTTGTTTTAGGAAATAAGCCATTCTTTGTTCGTGAAATATTATCGTACGTGATAAGAGGTGGAAGTGAAATCGACTCTGTGGTCCAACCAGCCCCTTATCGCATCAATCCTCTCGGGCCCATTTCATGGGTCGTGGGATTCTTCCTTATCACGACTTCCTATCGATACTCCGCATTTTATTTTTTCGTAAGATTTGAGGAGAGTTGGAATTTTCTTTCAAATATTCTTCGTTTATATTGCATTATGGCTTTTGAAATTATTACATTTTTCGTACACAGAATGAGAATAATATTTTTGTGTTTTTGTTTTAGGAAATAAGCCATTCTTTGCTTATGAAATATTATCGTACGTGATAAGAGGTGGAAGTGAAATCGACTCTGTGGTCCAACCAGCCCCTTATCGCATCAATCCTCTCGGGCCCATTTCATGGGTCGTGGGATTCGTCCTTATCATGATTTTCTATCGATGCTACGCGTTTTATTTTTTTCGTAAGGATTTGAAGAGAGTTGGAATTTTGAAAAAAAATTATCGATCCAAATATTCTTTGTTTATGCTGTATTATGGAATTTTTTAAAATTACATATTACGTTTTTTCACCTGATAATAATAATATTTTGTGCGCGTAGCTTTGAAAGAACAAACAAGCATTTTCGTATTTTCGTTTCCGAAAACGAAATTGCACGTTTTATTATTGAAAGAACGAACCACTTTATAATCTTTGCCTTCGGTAAAAATGATTAATACTAACTTCCAAAACATTGTCTGGTACTTAAAGAAGATATTGCTTTATGTACAAGAATAATCTGATGTTTAATGTACAAAGAAATAATTTGTAAAAGGTCGTTGGTTTTAATCCAAGACGGAAAAAATATTTGAAGCATTTTTTCAAGGAAAAGTGTGTCAATAAATTAAATGGCACTTTATCTTAAAATCGACTTTACACGTGTCATCCCTCTTTATTCTCTCGAAACCATAAAAATTATCGTGCGAACCCACGAGGCTCGTGAAGCACTTCATAAATCACGTGATCTCACGCACTCCCGACACCAACGGCGACGTGAACATTTAATACAGGAAAATTTACGCGACTCTCTCACTGTAATCGTAATCGGGCTCGCACGTGTGCTTTCCACCCCCGGGGATGCATTTATTTCTAAAGCGAGCTCGTACCTCGAATCATGGGATTTTTATGGGGCTCTATTGCGTTACGAGATAGAAATGGAGTGTTCTGTTCGCTTGTGTGTGTATCAATGGGTTCGAGTGTGTGTGTGTGTGTATGTGTGTGTGTGTATGTGTGCTTGAGTTAGGTGGAAGGAAGGAAAGGAGAGTTGAAGAGAAATACGCTTTGAAAAAATTTCCAGAATCGGCAGATTTTAAAAGAAGATCGTCGATTTAACGTAATACTTGTTTCAACGAATAAAAGGAGAATAGAAGAACGTACGCAAAATGCAAACGGACAATATTTATTTATTTCGAGAAAATCAAGGGTCCTTCCAATTACAAATAAAAAAAACACAAACTTATAAATCTGGAATTTCAAAACGAAGAAGAGAATAGTACCAGACAAAACTCCAGACGCTTTTAAGTACACTGACAATGAGACCGAGCGAATAAATTCTTAAATTACTATTTAAATCGGCGTGTTCACGCGTAAAATTTCAAATAAAAATTGCATGTAAGTAGAGGACAAGACAAGTGAGCAAACTATTTTCGTTTAACAAATAGAAAAAGAATAGAAGATCGCATGGAAGATGAGAATTGACAATATTCATTTCTGTCTACACGTACACTGAGAAAAGAAAAGTGTTGATTCAATGATATCCGTATGATTGGAATTAATTTCGTTGATTCAATTATAATGCGATTGAAACAAATATGGTACACCGTTGTGTCAATTAGAGAAGTACTTGGTTCAATAATGTAGCATAATTAAAGAAATTTGATTGAACCAATCATATATTTAATTACTTCAATGAAATAAATATTTGTTTCAATTATATTGATTATTTATTTGAATAATACAGCACTAATTACAAACTTCATTGATTCAATTGCATATGTAGTTATTTCAATCATATAACGAGGATTGTCCCAATTACATAATATGAAATAATATTGTTTCAATTCAATATGCTTTTGATACAACATTATGTATTATTGAATTAATGATGGCCTCATCATTGTTTCACACTATACTTTATTCGAATCAATGACATACAATGTTGAATCAATTACAAATGTTTATGGCAGCCCGTGACACACACGTATGATTGAATCAACGCATTTTTTTATTGAATCAACAGCTTTTTTTTCAGTGTAGAATCGAGAATCCTTCAAATTACAAAAACTAATAAAAAGGGTCTAAATCTCGGTTTGTGGATGAAATTGTAAGCACGTATGCAATAGCTAAAATTAACGTAAATATAGTTTTTCTCTGTGCCGTTCCAATCTCGTAGCCCACATTTGTAGAATTATAAATCTGGAAATGGAAAATGAAAAAGAGGAGTACTGACCAGTTCTTTAAGTACTATTTAAATCGACGCGTTGCTTCACGCGTAAAATTTCCAATAAAATTTGAATGAGAAGGACAAGACAAGAGAGAGAAAGAGAGAGTGAGAAAAGAGAAAGATAGAGAATGAAGGAGAGAGCAATGTAAACCAATTTGCACGCCATGAAGCCCCTGCGACGATCCACCGCTCGCGATTTCCAGTCCCCCATATATTTCCCACAGGAATCGAACGTCGGTGCGTATCGCCTGTAGGAGGATTCCCACAGGAGATCCGTCCAGTATGGGAACCCATGAAGAGCGCAGTAGAAAGGGCTTGGTGAATGCCTGAACGAGCACCGACGAAACAATGGGGCCGAGGGATTCCGGTAATTGAAAAGCGCGCCACGGTGGTGGGACACGCGATGATACTGCACTGTGTGCGATGATGCACCCGGCTTGTGAGTTTTGTGGGCTTCTTTTTGTCGAAACAAGGGTTTCCTTTTTTTTTCTGTTCGACGGTGTTGTTGATATTATTAATGGAATGGAGTAGTTCGTGGATCGTGATTTTTGTGGGTTTTCTCTTGTGGTAGGTGCTTTTAATAGCGGTGTTGTTGTTAGAAGGTTGTGTATTTTCGAGGGTTTCTTCTAGGACTGGTTTGTTTTTTATTAATGATATTGATATTAGAGGATTATGAATTTTCTGGATTCTCGGTTATGTCAGGCGCTTTTAATCATGGCGTTGCTGTTAGAGGGTTGTGTACTTTTAAAACTGGTTTTATTAATAATAGTGTTGTTATTAGACGTTATTATTAATGGAATGGAGTAGTTCGTGGATCGTGATTTTTGTGGGTTTTCTCTTGTGGTAGGTGCTTTTAATAGCGGTGTTGTTGTTAGAAGGTTGTGTATTTTCGAGGGTTTCTTCTAGGACTGGTTTGCTTTTTATTAATGATATTGGTATTAGAGGATTGTGAATTTTCTGGATTCTCGGTTATGTCAGGCGCTTTTAATCATGGCGTTGCTGTTAGAGGGTTGTGTACTTTTAAAACTGGTTTTATTAATAATAGTGTTGTTATTAGACGTTATTATTAATGGAATGGAGTAGTTCGTGGATCGTGATTTTTGTGGGTTTTCTCTTGTGGTAGGTGCTTTTAATAGCGGTGTTGTTGTTAGAAGGTTGTGTATTTTCGAGGGTTTCTTCTTAGGACTGGTTTGCTTTTTATTAATGATATTGGTATTAGAGGATTATGAATTTTCTGGATTCTCGGTTATGTCAGGCGCTTTTAATCATGGCGTTGCTGTTAGAGGGTTGTGTACTTTTAAAACTGCTTTTATTAATAATAGTGTTGTTATTAGAGGTTATTATTAATGGAATGGAGTAGTTCGTGGATCGTGATTTTTGTGGGTTTTCTCTTGTGGTAGGTGCATTTAATAGCGGTATTGTTGTTAGAAGGTTGTGTATTTTCGAGGGTTTCTTCTTAGGACTGGTTTGCTTTTTATTAATGATATTGGTATTAGAGGATTATGAATTTTCTGGATTCTCGGTTATGTCAGGCGCTTTTAATCATGGTGTTGCTGTTAGAGGGTTGTGTACTTTTAAAACTGGTTTTATTAATAATAATGTTGTTATTAGAGGTTTATGAGTTCTGTGGGTTTTTTTCGAAGACTGATCTTTTTAAGACTGGTTTTATTAACACTAGATTTACCGAACATTTTTTATAAACACGATATCCCATTTGAAACAGTCAAATTGACTGGTTTCGGTAAATCTAGTGTTAATGGTGTTGGTATTAGAGGGTTGTGCATTTTGTGCGTCTTGTTTTGTGATAGGTATTGTCAATAATGAGTGTTATTATTAAAAGGTTATGAATTCCGTGGGCTTTCTTATTAATCTATTAATCTAAGATCTCTCTATATTACAGGTCTTATTAATCTCACACATTTAAGAAACATTAATTAGAAAATCCTCGAATTCATTCGTGGAACATAAAAATCTTTTCACCGTCGATTTATATGATCAATGCAAAATTCAAGAATAGACCAGAAATCGAAGAAAAGGATAATTAAATCGTAATTGCGACGATATTAATCATAATTAACAAGCTCCTTTACGCCCGATTAACGATCGCAAGCGTACGACATCATTTTTTTCCTCTCGTACTCTCCCTCTCTCTCTTCTTAACGCGAAGAGGGTGGCAAGCACACGCGTACGACGCTCGTAAAATCACGTAGCCGGAGTTAGAAGAGCAATCGCGAATAATGTAGTCCGCCCACGCATGCTGACCAGCTCGCACGCGAGTACGCCAATGCCAGCCAATTAGATCGCAACAATTATTAGTCTAGCGTGAGGGATGGCAGGAAAAAAAAATAATTCGATGTAGGAATTTTCTTTTTTTTTAAAGAAAAAGGACTTTTGAAAATGAATAAACTTTTCAAACAAATCTTAAATTAATACGGTGCAACTGATCGAATTGAATTTTGTTTATATAATAATAACACGTAGAGTACGTGTGGATAAAATTAAAATAACGATAAATTCGCAGTCGTTGGTAAAGTAAACGTTTTTCCAATCCTTGGAAATTTTCGAAAGGGACTATTTTAGATGTGTGTATATTAACACTGGAACTACCAAACCTGTCAAAATGAATGGTCAACAAAAGAAGTTTGGAAATGAAGAAAACGAAATTGGTAATTCTAGTGAGAAAATAAAAACTCTGTCAAAATGAGCGATCGACGAAAGAAGCTTCCATATGAAACAAAAACTGGTACTCCTAGTATATTATACAAACTATGTTAGTGCCATAGATATTGTTAATTAAACATGTTAGAACTATATTATTACATCGTTCAAATAATATTAACATTTTACAAGGGAAAATCAAAGGCCATTAAAAAATAATTACGCCAGTCAATTGAAAGAACAATTGTCATTCTCAAATCACATAGTGAAAATTATCGTACTCGAAAATGAATAATATTTTTTGGTTCTTTTTGGCACGATCTTAATTAATGAATACTTTTGAAAAATTCCATCGGCGGACGAAGATTATCGCACGGAATCGTGAATTACTATATTATTATATCATTCTAATAATATTAAAATTTTACAACGGAAAATCGAAGGCCATTAAAAAACAATTGTCATTCTCAAATCACATAGTGGAAATCATCGTATATGAAAATGAATAATATTTTTTGGTTCTTTTTGGCACGACCTTAATTAATGAAGACTTTTGAAAAATTCCATCGGCGGACGAAGATTATCGCACAGAATCGTGAATTACTATATTATTACATCATTCAAACGATATTAAAATTTTATAACGGAAAATCGAAGGCCACTAAAAAACAATTGTCATTCTCAAATCACATACTTAGTGAAAATCATCGTACATGAAAATGGATAATATTTTATGGTCCTTTTTGGCACGACCTTAATTAATGAAGACTTTTGAAAAATTCCATCGGCGGACGAAGATTATCGCACAGAATCGTGAATTACTATATTATTACATCATTCAAACGATATTAAAATTTTACAACGGAAAATCGAAGGCCACTAAAAAACAATTGTCATTCTCAAATCACATAGTGAAAATTATCGTACTCGAAAATGAATAATATTTTTTGGTTCTTTTTGGCACGATCTTAATTAATGAATACTTTTGAAAAATTCCATCGGCGGACGAAGATTATCGCACAGAATCGTGAATTACTATATTATTACATCATTCAAACGATATTAAAATTTTACAACGGAAAATCGAAGGCCACTAAAAAACAATTGTCATTCTCAAATCACATAGTGAAAATCATCGTACATGAAAATGAATAATATTTTATGGTCCTTTTTGGCACGACCTTAATTAATGAAGACTTTTGAAAAATTCCATCGGCGGACGAAGATTATCGCACGGAATCGTGAATTACGCCCTGGGGCGACGATTGAAATCCTGGCGCGATAACGCGCCTTGTTTCCTTGTAATGCTCGTAAACCACACGGCAGAGAGGCGAGCGAGCCTTAAGCGCGAATAATGTAGTCCGCCCTTCTTCGCAAATTAGATACAGTGGCGTTGGGCCAACGCCGTTGGAAATTGCACGCAATAATAATTAATAATTTTTTTTTATGAGACGACTGCAAGAGAGAGGGAGAACGAGAGAGTCACGAAGAGAAAAGGGAAAAAATCGAAGATAATTGAATTTCCCCGTAACGATCCAAATACACGTGCAGACTTCTCCTTTTAGACGTACAATTTTTCCTTAACACTAGATTTACCGAAACCAGTCAATTTGTCTGGTTCAAATGTGAAATCGTGTTTATAAAAAAATGTTCGGTAAATCTAGTGTTAATAAAAATTCGTCGCAGGACTCAGAATAGCGAGAGGGAGGATATTTTTCTTGCTTTGTTGAATTGCAGTTAATCTCTTTCCTTTGTTCCATTTCGAGGCTTACGTCGGCGTTCCTCAAGGAGAAAGTGAGGAGAAAGAGAAACGAAGATAAGAGTAAGGGGAGAGAGTTCGAAGCTTAAGGCGTCAGCGGGCAATGTGGGCCAGTCATTAGCTTCTACTTTACGTGTGCTCGGGGTAATTGATACCGTTGGACCCTCTTATCTCAATTGGCGTCTCCCTGTGAAATTATTCCCCATTCATCTAATCGCGAAATTATTTCCACTGGGGTCCCCGATGGTGATGGCCGTCGCGTCGCTCCCATTTCGCGGTTTATCAATTATCGAGGGTGAATTAACCGCGAAATAACTCACTTCGATGGAACATAGAAATTCAACACGAAATGAATTTGAATATCGTCGAAATCTTTTCCCAGAACGAAAACGGTCGTTTGAATTTTCCCGCCCTATCTTCGTACTTTGTGAATTTCTTACGAGAGTACGTCGAATTTATATGGGAAATCTATTCAAAACACAATTCGATACTAATTCAGTTTTACAGTCTAGAATTTTCTTCGGTTCGAATTCTTCTTATTCACGAGACTTGTACTAATTTCATTTTATCGTCCATAATTCTATTCAGTTCGAATTCTTCTTATTCACGCAACTCACACTAATTTAAGTCTATCACCTATAAATTCTTTTTAGTTCGAATTATTCTTATTCACGTGACTTATACTAATTTCATTTATCATCTATAACTACTTCTCATTGTCAGTTCAAATTAGTTTTATTCACGCGGCTCATACTAATTTAATTCTATCACTTATAAATTCTTTTTAGTTCGAATTATCGTTATTCACGCGACTTATACTAATTTCATTTATCATCTATAAATACTTCTCAGTTCAAATTAGTTTCATTCACGCGACTCACACTAATTTAATTCTATCATCCATAAGTTCTATTCATCCATAATTCTTTTCAGTTCGAATTATCGTTATTCACGCGACTTATACTAATTTCATTTATCATCTATAAATACTTCTCAGTTCAAATTAGTTTTATTCACGCGATTCACGCTAATTTAATTCTATCAACCATAAATTCTTTCCATTTCGAATTATTCTCATTCACGCGACTTATACTAATGTCATTTCATCGTCCACAATTCTTCTTAATTCACATAATTTTATTCAGGCGACTTACGTTAATTTAAATCCATCATCCATAAATTCTTTTCATCTCGAATTATTCCTATCCACGAAAGCGCGTTTTCCGCGGGAAATTCAAATTCGAGAAAGTGATGTCCTCGTTCTCACGCTACGAAAATCGAAACGATCGCTTCCCAAATTAACATACCGTACTCTCCCCACCTAGTGAATTCCCTACTGACGAACTACGAACGATAAAACGATTTGGTGAGACGAGGGCTAATGGACCGTTACACCATGGGCGGTGACGAAAAAAGGAAAAAGGAAAAAGAAATAAAAATACTCGAATGATCTTGCGACCCCCTTTTCGCAGGGCGCATCCCAGCCCTCGCTGGTTACAAAGTGTCAGAATGCCCCGTGGAGGCAGAGGCGCCGGGACGCTCCCACAAGCGACGCCTCTCCCTTTTTCCACCACCTCTCTTTCTTCTCTTCCGCTTCCACCCCTTCATGGTGTTCCAGCCCTCAAGCTTCATCCACCCCCGAACAACGTGGTCCGGCTCATTCAGAGGGCCACGGTGTAAATTTCGCCAGTCACACTGACAAATGTATGTGTGTGTGTTACTGGATACATTTTGAGCAGAGTGGAGTGTGAGTGCGTGTGGTGGATAGAATGGCGTGTGCCAGTGCCAGTATGTTTTTCTGCTGCATAGAGCGCACGTGCCTGTATGGAATGGTTTCTTTTTGGAGTGTGAGTACGAGTGTATCACTCGATAAATTTCTGGAAATACATGTGTGTGTGTGTGTCACTTGAAAATTTTGTGCAGAGTGGAGTGTGTGTGTGAGCGTTTCTGGTGCATGGAATGGCGTGTGCCAGTGCCAGTATGTTCTTTTGCTGCATGGAGTGCACGTGAGCCTGTATGGAATGTTTTCTTTTTGGAGTGTGAGTATGAGTGTATCACTCGATAAATTTCTGGAAATACATGTGTGTGTGTGTGTGTCATTTGAAAAATTTTGTGCAGAGTGGAGTGCGTGTGAGCGTGTCTGGTGCATGGAATGACGTGTGCTAATGCCAGCATGTTCTTTTGGTGCATGGAGTGCACGTGAGCCTGTATGGAATAATGTTTTCTTTTTGGAGTATGAGTGTATCACTCGATAAATTTCTGGAAATACATGTGTGTGTGTGTGTGTGTCACTTGAAAATTTTGTGCAGAGTGGAGTGTGTGTGTGAGCGTGTCTGGTTCATGGAATGGCGTGTGCCAGTGCCAGTATGTTCTTTTGCTGCATGGAGTGCACGTGAGCCTGTATGGAATGTTTTCTTTTTGGAGTGTGAGTATGAGTGTATCACTCGATAAATTTCTGGAAATACATGTGTGTGTGTGTCACTTGAAAAATTTTGTGTAGAGTGGAGTGTGCGTGAGCGTGTCTGGTGCATGGAATGGTGTGTGCCAGTGCCAGTATGTTCTTTTGCTGCATGGAGTGCACGTGAGCCTGTATGGAATGTTTTCTTTTTGGAGTATGAGTGTATCACTCGATAAATTTCTGGAAATACATGTGTGTGTGTGTCACTTGAAAATTTTGTGCAGAGTGGAGTGTGTGTGTGAGCGTGTCTGGTTCATGGAATGGCGTGTGCCAGTGCCAGTATGTTCTTTTGCTGCATAGAGTGCACGTGCCTGTATGGAATGGTTTCTTTTTGGAGTGTGAGTACGAGTGTATCACTCTATAAATTTTTGGAAATACATGTGTGTGTGCGTGTGTGTTACTGGATACATTTTGAGCAGGGTAGAGTGTGTGTTCGCGTGTGTATTACTGAATACATTTTGAGCAGGGTGGAGTGTGTGTGAGTGCGTGTGGTGGATGGAATGGCGTGCCCAATGCCAGGGTGTTTTTTTGTTGTGTGGAGTGCATATGAGCGTGTGTTGAATAGTATTTATCAGTGTGCGTGTGTGTGTCACTTGAAAAATTTTGAGCAGAGTGGAGTGCGTGTGAGCGTGTCTGGTACATGGAATAGCGTGTGCCAGTGCCAGTATGTTCTTTTGCTATATGGAGTGCACAATAGATGTATACCTATTTTATGCAGATTAACAAAAAATTTACCAGGCAAATTTTCCCAACTTGCAAGGCACTCACGTTGATATTCTAAGTTGATGGTCATCAAGATTGTTATCGATTATCTCCGATACATTATACAATTAAAACGTATACGCTATCGTGTAAAGGGGCAAAGTTATTTGGTAAAATGTCGATATGTTGCTACGTGACCGAAAAGTTACAAGGGCCCACAGAGAGTTAAACAAAAATTCTTCAATCGCTCAATAAAGTACGTGATCTAAAAGTTACAAACGCCCACAAAGGGTTAAACATAAATTCTTCAACCGCTCAATAAAAAAAAAACACACATCCCCATTTACCTCGCAACAAACGCACCACGTCCCGAACAATTTTCCCGATAATTTTCCTAATCGCTTAATTTCACCTCGCAAGTGCCTGGGAGATTTCAGCGTCGATAAAAGTCTCACGTATCCCGATGAACTTTTTTCTTCTTTCTCTGCACTTCTCTCTCTCTCTCTCTCTCTCTCTCTCTCTAGCTCTCTGGGAGGTGGAAGGACACGAGAGGCACTTAAAGCAAACTAATTTCCATAATTCCACCACTAATACCCTTGCATGCATTCTTCGACTCTGAGAAGGCCGAGCTCAAGAGGCAAGGATGAAATTTCTTTTTCACCCCTTTTTCTTCGTTGGGGCTCACGTGCCTAACTGGGTGACCCGCAGGAAGCGTGGCCCGTCGCGTGGCCCGTGCCACGAGCAAGGGAGTCTGTTTGTAATTTTACTTCAAGCTTGAGATCTTCGACGACGATTAAAATTTGCGCGTATCTCTCGCTGCAAGCCACGAACACATTCTGGCAAATAATGTAAAGCGAGTGATTAATGGGTTAATCGTGGATTAATTGGTACGACCATGGAAGCAAGTCGGATGAGATCAGAATGTAACGGGAACTCGTGACTATCGCGCGCGAAGGATCGTTCTTAATTTCGAAAGTGGATGATATTATTTAATAATAGTGATAATTACAGAGTTATTATTGTTTCTGACTTTAAATTTGATTGATTTGTTTTAACACACTGCGGACCAGACATTTTATTGCCAACCGTACTCAGTGGCCAGGTACTTTACGCGTGATAAAAATCTCCTAACCGTTACCACTTGTCATTGCAGTTATAAACTCGCTACTGGCTGAAAATTTGAAAACGCGAGATATATCGTCAATGGCCGCTAGCTATGCAATATGAAAAAAAACTAGTGGTGGTTAGTGTTCGGCACGATCGCCAGATGCTCGCGCTTCGCGCTCGCCTTACCGAGTGCAGAAAAGCTTCGCTTTCTGCCATAGGCACGACCGCGTAACTCACGTTTCCATACTTGAATTTCCAATAATTTCGAAACGGTTGAAGATGGCGGTACATAAAGTTTCGTGGCACCAAATGGGTATATACTCGATGTACATGCCAACTTTTGTTCAGATCCGTTCAGTCGTTTTGCCGGAATACTGGACTAAAGATTTGAATTAGCCGCCATTTTTGATTCGGCCAATCAAACAATTTGAAAATTTTTAGTAATTGTCATTGTATACGTGTACATGTATGTGTAAAATTTTATCGGGATCCAATGAATAGTACCAAAGATATGAATTTTTCGATATTTGAATTTGCCGCCATTTTGTACCGGTTCAAGATGGCAGCTCACAAACCTTATTGTGAACTCACAGTAATGTACTTGATTTTTGTGCCAAACTTCGTCCCGATCGGTTGAGCCGTTTTTCCGAAATCGAGGATATACACGGACACACACACACACACACACACACACACACACATCCGAACGGTTTTCAGGATGGCGATTGCATAAGTCACCCCCTTTACGGTCGTGCCTAAAACAACGAGATATTTCGCCAGCCGAGAAATCGGAGTGGGATGATAAAGAGTTGATGGTTCATGCAGATTAATTTGTAAATTGAGATGAGAATTTGGACTTTTGAGAGAGAAATTTCCGAGCAAAAATTCGGATTCTCTTGCCTAAAAGCAGATCGCGAATTTCATTCGTCAGTCTCACCGAAAGCGCTCGATGACGCGAACATTGGTTCTGCCACGATTATGCTGAGTGAAGCGAGAACGAGGCATGCAACAAGTGCCGTTCATGGCTTCGAAACGGGTGGGCAAGTGACGTTGAAAGCGAGAAGAAGGAGAGAAAGAGAGAGAGAGAGAGAGAGAGAGAGAGAGAGAGAGAGAGAGAGAGAGAGATAGTGAAAAGAGAGAAAGAAAAAGATAGTGAAAGAGAGAAGGTGGAGGACGATGTTTGCCACAAAGGGTCGTGGCCAGAAGGGAGAGCCTCGGCACGAAGTCTCTTAGGCAACCAACCCCTGCCTCGTGAAAACGAGCCGTGCGAACGCCATGCCCTTATCTTACGACTTAATTCGCAACGCTATCGCCCAGCGAGCGTTGAACGGCGTGAAAGTGAATTAAGGAAGCCGCGTTATCACCGCGCTGATGAGGGAGATGCGCGTGCCGAGCGAGAAGTCGTTTGTTTCTTGTAAATCTCGCGGGAAAGGGATGCTAATTGGTTGTGAAGAGAGAGATTGTTGAACGCGCGGTAGAAAGGCGCGACTGGAGATTTCTTTCGTCCATTTTCTTTCATTTGCTTGCTTGGAGAATGTCGTGAAGTAAGCTGGGTAGGTTAAAAGATTCTTCACGGATTTTTTAAAGTCTCAAGTAGCATATTCGCAAAGGAATTTGGGAAGTTAATTAAATTCCAAAGTGTTCGTGAAGAGAGATTGTTGAATGCACTTCTTTCCTCTTTTTTTTTATTTCCTTGGTTGGAGAAGAAGGGTGGGTTAGTCAGAAAGAATATTTCTTATAGTGCAAGTATTTGGTAAAAGGATTGTTACGGATTTTTTAAACTTGAAACTAGAGTATATGCACAGCAATATCGAAAAGTTAATTCAATTCCACGGTGCTCGATAAAGTAAGGATATTCAAATTTCCCACCGAATCGCCAAAAGTCCATAATTTCAAAATTTCTTCGTAACGAAGGTTATTCACGATCGAAAATCAAATTCTGTTCGATCTTTACGCGAGAGTATTATACATTACTAATTCAAGTACACTACGAAGCCTCGGTAACGCATCCACAAGGAAATTCTAATATTTCAAGAACTTCCGTGGTCTTCGCAAAAATACGCTGTTGGAATTTGCCGTCAAATCCACAAAATTTCAAAAGTTCGAAATTTCTTTGAAACAGTGATTATACATAATCGAGAATCGAATGTCTCTCGAGCCGTAGATGAGAGGCATGGACTACTATGAGAACAGAGATGACGTAATATTAACTACCTCGACTAACTGGTCTAGCTATGTGATGAAGGATTCCAGTGCACATGACTTGACACCACGACGCCATTAGGTACAGCAGAGCCCATGGAGAATTTCATAGCTTTCCATTAAGCGAATATTCGAACGCTTCTGTCTGCTCGAACTCACCCCCCACTCCTCCTCCACGTTTACCCCCACTCCTTACACGCCTTCGCTTGCGCATAACCGAAGCGTCACTAACATAATCAACGATATTATTACCTGACGTTTCGCCACAGTGCTCGGCGCGACTTAACAAATTAAGTGCATAAAATAAAAAAGAGTTCTAAAACAAAGAAACCTTTTTCTCAGGTTGCATATTTTAAATTGAAATTATTCGAGGATGAGACGAAAAAGCTTTTCTTGAAACATTGCAGGTCTTTAGTACTTAACACTATTACAATATCCAAAGTTTAGAACGATTTCAAACCAATCGTATAGAATCGTGTTTTCGAATCGGTTATTAACCCTTAACTAGTGACATGACAAAGAACCCCGCACATTTCTTATGGAAAATGGCTCTCAGTCGATTTGCCTGAAATTTTAGTACATATGTTGCTGTTCATGGCCCACTGATCAAATGTTATCACGGGCGCAACTCGAAATAATGGGCCACTTTCGTGCTAGAAAGCGTTGAAATCTTTATAACTTTCAAGTTCCATAACTCGCAAAGTACTTAAGGGATTATATACACCTAGATGCTTCGAAAAGAAGTCGTTTTTCCGCATTTTTTTTAAAGAAATGTAAAGCGTGTATTTATTTGGGCATTTGCTAACAGAAAGTACATTATTTTTACTATAAAAAAAATTAAACTTGGATTGAAAATATTAAGAAATAGCGAAGATACGGCAATCAACGCAAGACCTTATTTTGCAAAAGACGTTTTACGGTGCCAACTGCAGATCATAGAGGAATTATCTGAAACAGACGGGACAAGAAATTTTTTAAAGTTAATGAAATTATCTAGTCTTTGTCGTAGCCGATTTTTAAAATATCGATTTTTAACAAAATGACGGACAATTGAACTGAAAAGTGCGATTTTTGAGGAAAAATCATTCCTTTCTTCATCGCACTTTTCAGTTCAATTGTCAATCGTCAATAAGAGGATCAACCCCCGAACTTAACCTCCCTCCCACTGAAATTTGTATGAGTTTCCAGCCTACATACAAGACCGTGGCCGAGGCTGCGAAAAAATTTTGTTTTCTTTCGCTGTGAAGTCTTCTCCATCTGAAGTTGCTCCCATCTTCGTGAAATCTCGTGCTCCTCGCGAAATATCGTGCCAATTGAAAAATCTCAGTGCCAAGGCTTACCACGTCCACATTATTCGTTCCTTGAGTGGCGGAAAATCAATTTCGTTATTTTTCGAGGTTGAGGACAACTCGCGGTAGCAGTGACGTCAGCTATGGTCCCGTGTGAAAGTTCATTAACCTGCGAGAACGTCGAATGACAAGAGTGAGGACATCCAGGCTTCCTCTTGATACGAAAGATCACGAATGGATCTTCGAATCGAACGTGGAAGCAGTTGAGAGATCTTGCGATCGACACGAGGAAGACGATCATGTTTTTGAAAAAATTTGCGAGCTCATTCCGTACGGGTGAATTATTGATTTGATTTGACGTTAGGTTTAAGTAAAACCACTTTTCAATTTATAAACAATTAATCTCTTAAGCATAACTATTCCTTTATAAATTATTTTACTCGGCATAATTTATTCATTGTATTATTAACAAAGGGGAAAAAATGTTTAATTAATCTTTTGACGTGTGAAAATCGCAAGTGGTTTTTTAAATTCTTGAACAGATAATCCGTGCCTATTTCGCAACCGGAAGAAATTTTATTTATTATTCATAATTCTTTATATTTTCTGTACAAAATTTTGTCGCAGCACCCACGACTACGAGAACGCGAGAGATGAAGAAAAATTCAGTTGTCGGGAAAACATGTTGGAGAACAGACTGTATCGGCGCCACTCTCTGAACATTAAGATAAACCGTGGCAGGTGATAAGAATATTTCTTAATAAATACCCGAGAGAAAAGTAATATTCACAGAGTGCGGACACCTGTTCACAAATCAACTGTAAAATCATAATTTTTCAAAACAAGTCCTAGCCATCTAAGTGTGAAAAAAGAAAAGAATCAGTAGCAAATAGCTAACCTAGACTATTATCGTCTCGCACACAATCCAGAGACACAAGTGAACACTTCGGTAACACTTGCCAATCGACCAACTCCATCAACCTGACCTGGCCGCACATGGAAAAGATCAGTGCCAGGATAAATCAGAAGAGAAGCTGCTGTTGGTGCAAGGACGAGGTTAAGCACAATCTCTGCGTGAGCAGACAAGGTCACACCATCCAAGATTCGTCGATGAGAAGCACCAAGGTGCTGTTGGAGGGACCAGTTTCCATTGAAAAGGATCAGCGATCGCCTACGAAGCGATCGCGCGCCACTCGCACCACGCCGCTCTTCATCGATCGTTTGAAAAACAATTTTCAGCGCACGGAGAACTTTGCGCCACGCGTGCGCGGCAACAGAAACTGGAGACCGGAATTTTTCGCCAAGTATTTTGGCAAAGAGGGACGCGAGGATGCTAAAATGAGCCAGCAGGTGCCAGCTGGTGGATCACTGTCCAGAAGCTACGTGCCAGAGAAGCCTAGGGTCTACTCGATTGGTCTGCAGTGTGGCTTCGGTGGTCTTCTGGAAAGAGACGACGAAGAGAAGTACTTCAGGATCGACGAATTCGTCAGAGACCTGGAGAATCGCCTGAGAGCATCGCGGAAGTTAGTATTGATAAGGTTACTGGAACTGTTTGCTAAACGTTTTTGAGGTTTCAGAGATCCCAATGATGTATCCGCAGGGGTATCAGACTCTCGGAGATCTGGCACAGCTTTCTCAACGACGACTCGTCACGCGACGAATGCTTCAGCCAGTCCTTCTCATCGGAGTCTCTGTGTTACAACGATTGCTTCATACCTTTTCACGTCAACTCGCTAGAGGACTATCCAAAGAAGACGGATGCCAAGAGTGATTACTTGCTGGAATCAGAGGAACAGGATCGACCCTTGAACTCTGGCGACTACGAAATTGAGTCAACGTCTCCTGACAATCATCATCATCAACGTGATCGTCATTATCGTGATCATCATCGCCAACAGGAACTGCAAGAGCATAATAGACGTCGTCAGGACCCAGAGACTATCAGCTGGAAGAAACAAGAGGCTGCTGAAAACTTCAAGGAGCCTCAAAAGGAGTATGGAGAAGGCTTCGCAAATTGCAGACTGGAGAGAAACTTGGACCAGATCTGTAAGAAAAAGAAGAGCACGAGTAAGATACCAGGACTGAAGCGAGAAAAACCAAGGAAGTTGAAGAGAGGTGACAAGAGGAAGAAGAACGAATGCTTGAACGAGGAGACCGTGCCTTCATTCAGGAGCAACAAATGTGTCCTTGAAAAGGAGAGTATCAGCGGAGAAGCTAGAACAGTGTCAGATGGCAGTCTCTGGGACAATTTCAAAGTTAGAAAAGCGAGAAGAGAGAAGAGAGAGAGAAAAACCTTTTGCTCGTCCTTGAGAGCCAAAGGCTGCAGGATATGTGCCAAGGAATGTTCACGGTTCTGCACTAGCGATGACGTCTCAACCGATGACGAGGCTGAGAGGATCTTCTCAAGGTCGTCGGAGATTCGCTGCGGTGGTAGAGAGACCTTGTTGGTACCTGTCAAGGTCAAAAGATGCCAACGTTGTCTGATGGACCTGAAAATGGTCAACGACAGGAGCTACGAGAAGGTGGAGACGAATTTGGAGAATCTGCAAGATGACTCTGAACGTTCTTCGAGGCATATTTTTCCAAGGTCATCTGTTTCAAGAAAGGACGAGGACAACTCGAGAAATAAATTCGTGAGTTGCGGATCAGAGGACTCCAGAGACTTCGATTACTATAGCACCAAGTCCACAGCTGGTTCGAATTACTTCGACGTAAATGAGAACGATTGTTTGTTCACCATGGAGAACTTCACGGACGACGAGTTTCTTCACTGTCAGGCTGGCTCGGAGCTCTTGGAGAACATCGAGAAGGAACTTAACGAAAATTATTTTTACCCAAGTCCAAAGTCATTGAGTGCCAGGTACGAGGGCGTGAGTAAACAAGATTCCAGTTTCAATATGAGGAACAATGAGACTTGCGACGTGAATCTTTGGCAGGATAGCAAGAAGCAAGAGTCCAAGGATTATCAGAATGGAATGTTGGTGATGAAGAAAACCGAGGATCATATCTTGAAGGACATCAAAAGACGAATTGACGAGGACTTCGATTGCTCGTTCCTGAAGAGTGAAGTGTACGAAGACTTTACCGTGCCACCAACCAACACCTTCTGCATTGAAAACAGTAATCAACTGAACGACAAGCAGATTCAATCCGTCGATGATACCAAGTCCATGCCCATCATACCAACGAAACTGGATCCAGAAAATTGCATGAAGATGAACTTCGACTGTCCATCTCTGAAGAGCGAAGATTTCTCTCTGCCATCGGCTGCTATTTTCTGCATTGAAAACAACGATCAACTGAACAACACACAAATTCAATGGATCGACGACACCAGATCTATGCCAATCATTCCTATGAAACTGCATCCGGATAATTTGATGAAGATCAACTTCGATGAACAAAACTTCGAGAATCATCAAATAAGGTCCAGTCAGACTTCTGTCTTCCGAGAGTTCTGCAGCTTAATGTCCTTACCTCTTCAGCTGAACTCATCCGAGACTACTTACAACGTGGACAGCAAAAGTTCCAATTGGAATTCGACAAACAATATACCAACTTTCTTGACTGATTCACTGACGTCATCAGGCTTGAATTCTTCATCGGAGAAGGGCTCTGACACGACCTTGAAAGATTCCTCGCAGTACACTGTGAGCGAATCAGCTGGCTCCTCTCAGGGATCCAAAGGTTCTAAGAAAATGAGTAGAGGGCAAAGAGATTCAGTTCATCCTCCGTCGAGTCAGCGTTCCAAGAACTATATTCGTAAGAACTCAAGGTCATCTAAAAATTTGGAGTCCAATGATTCTGGAGTCCTGACGGATTGTTCCTTCAAGGACTATAGTGCACCTCAGAAACACTCAACTAAGTCTAAGAATATTTCTGATGCCTCGATTAAGTCCTACGTCACGAGGATGAGGCCTGCAGTGAAAAATAGAACTCTAACTGCAAAAGAAACGAAGATAAACGCAACAATACCAGCACCGGAACCGTCGAAGGAATTGCCGAAGCACTCTGATGACAGTTGTTCGGATGAATCGTTGAGTCGACGAGTGGACGTGGCGGTGGCAAAGTTAACGAAGAATTTGGTTTTGTGTGAAAGACGAGTCAAGGCCAAGATGAAACTGCTGCAAGAAGAGGTGAAGGGTCCGAAAAGGACGAGGATCAAATTGAAGAGTTCGTTGAAGGACGATGCTTCAGTTTCACTCGTTAGTGTTTGATGTATCGGTTTGGATCGGATTAGTTCTATACTCGTTTTCACGTAAGAATACCACCGTTTCGCGCATCTCAAATGATCCGATTGGCTACGGAGAGCGATCACGTGGGGACACAACCAATAGAACGTCTGCTATGGTAGAGATATGCGCAGACCGAATGAAAACTCGTTCACTTCCGGTGTATTCTTACGTGAAAACGAGTATAGGTCAGATCCAGTTTTGGGCTGAATATAAATCTGTTCGATGTCTCAATTAGCATTGGATTAGACCTAGATTAGGTCCAGTTTTGGGCTGAACAAATTTGTTTGTTGTCTTGATTAGATTTGGATTAGATATAGGTTAGATCTAGTTTTAGGTTGAAAGTGATGAAGGATATGTACCTGTTTGGGCCAGGTCTGTATTAGATTAAAAAGCTTCAAGTATTTTTTCTAACCCACAGAGGTATTTATAATCATCATGATTTTTCACGAGGATCTAGACCTTTATCTATCAATCTGTTGTATTCTGTAGGAAGACAAGTTCTGGAGAAACCTTTCCGAAAGTTCTCACGCAATCGAGTGGTCCAGCGAGGATGAGAAGCTTTTGACAATTTCTACAAGTCCCTTCTCCTCATCCTCGGAATCCGAAGCAGAGCGCAAGAGACTGGAACCACCCTGCCAATCCCAAATCCTGTAGACCAATTAAGAATTTTGCCTCTGTACCTAAAGATGTAGAAATTTACCTCCTTCCAATGCATTTGAAGATTTGACAATAATGTAACGATAGCTGAAACAATTTGAGAGAGTTCCAACAGTCATTGTTATTGATACACGGTTAGTTAAATTGAAGTAAAATTATCATTACTATTCTTCCTTTGTCCAGCTGCTCAAATTTCCAAATTATATAGCACTATGTTCAGAAGTAGAAGCAACTTCTAGAACCGCGGAAATTGAGTTAGAAATGATGAATCCTAAAATAATTAACACCACAGTTAAATTTCTCAATCGATAATTTAATTATTATTAAACGCATGGAGAACAATCGAACAAATGCTTCGACACGTCGATTTCCACGAGTGCCACTACCCGTGTCCTGAGCAAGTCCAGGAGAAGCGGCGAGTTTTCGACCACATCATTAGACCGTAGCAGGAACGAACGCGTTTCTGCTCTGCGGTTTCCTTTGATGATGGACCGACGAAACGAGGAACGTGTCTCGTCACTGAGTGAGCAGTCGAACGGAAATGCATAAACGAGTCACCGTGTGTCTTATCGAGAAGATTGCCAGACTAGCCGTCCTCTCCTCTTGTTTTACCATTTCCATTCTCCAACCCTCCCTCAGCTCTTATCCAAGCCTGGAAATCGCAGGCAGAGGACAAAAGCAACGATACATTTTCCCTCTGGAAGTTTCCAGCTGGACGCCGCTGGACCACTCGTCGTCCTTCCCGTTCCATTTCCTTTCTCGCTGCCTTGGAGTCGGGACTGGGGGTGGAAAATTCTAGAAGAGAGAGAAAACGCTGTCGAGGACATTCGACGACTTTTCTGAAGAGTCGTGGGATGGGTGCGACAGTGATGGGATCAAAAGAATCGAGTTGGCCAGAGTTGAGATGAGCGGATGGAATTGAAATGATTCGTGAAAATTACGAGAGCAATTTGTTCGTTGGTGGATTTTATTTTTGAGAATGCTTTGAAATATTGGACGATTTTCGAAATGGTTATTAGGTGATCTAGAATTATTTAAGAAGCGATTTGTGAATTTCTAAAGTGTAGTTTTAATTCGACGGATCTTAATTTGTAGGTTACTCTTCCTTTATTAACCCCTTAACAGTGTATGTAGCATATATGCACAAAAAAAGTCGTGCCACTGGAGTGTGATGTGCATATATGCACATTTGAAAAAAAACCAATTTACCCTTGTACGATTTGTATGAATTATGGTATCCTACGGGTTTTGCGGTCGCTGAATTCGAATATGATATCAGAATTTCAAAATTCAAAATGACAGATCCAAAATGGCGACCGAAAAAATGAGAATTTTGTTCGATTGTTATGAAACTCGGTATCCGGGAGTTTTTCGAGTCCCTGAATACGAATATGATACCAGAATTTCAAAATTCAAAATACTCCCGGATACCGAGTTTCATAACAATCGAATAAACTTTTATTTTGCGGTCGCCATATTGGATCCGCCATTTTAAATTTTAAAATTCTGATATCATATTCCGATTCAGCGACCTCACAAATATGGATACCAAAATCATTACAGAAATCTAACAAACTTTTTTTTTTCGCACACTGGTGGCAAGTAAAGCACACTTTCGCTACACTGTTAAGGGGTTAATATACTAATAATAAGATTTGCAAATATTTCTTAAATTCGCGTAAACTTTTCTATTCGCGTTTCGCGTGCCACATTCATTTTCTTTTTTTCTCCCCCCCTCGTTTTCCACACGAGCTTGCTGCAATCTCAAGCACTTTCGAGCGTTATATCTGCTCGATTGAATACAAATTCTCGACAAACCTTCCCTAGAATATCTCGAATCGAGAATGCTGGAGAAATCCGCGGATCGCAGATTACTACCGCAGATATTTACTTATCCGATTCGCGAACTGGAAGCTTCCTACACTTCCTTCATAAACTCTACGCTATCAATAGAAAGCGTCCTCTGGTACTGATTGTGAGAGGGTAGTGAACGAAAAAAAAAGTAACTGGAAGAATAAGGAAAAGGGGTTGATAAGAGAAGATGAGATTAGGGATGAGTGACATTTTGGGATAAGCAATAAACAAAAATTAAAATAAACGAAGAGAAAAAGGAAGAAGTGAATGAAGAGAAAGGAGACACAATTTGTGAAACTGAGAACTGTAAAGCAAAAATGGAAGAGGAAAGAATAGAGGAGAAGCGAAGAACAGGAAGAAGAAGAAAATTGAATAACGATTTGTGAAAAAAGGAAAGCCACTAAGAAGGAAGAAGGAGAAAGTAAAAAGAAAAACAAGAGAGAAATGAAAAAAGACTTACAAAAAGAATTATAGGAAAGATGAAACGTAGACGATTCATCGATGAAGTCCTCGGTGAAAGAAGGACACGTAGACAAGTGTATAACAGTCTGTAAAAAAAAACCCACGAAAAAGTAATAAAAGAAAAATGCAGCAAGAAGAACAAGTTTGGTACGGAACGTTGAATGGATAAAACGAAAACGTATCAAAGAACTCCTATGTAAAAGAAAGACACGGCGAGAGGTGAATAACAATCTAGAAAAAAAGGAAAGAAAAACGCAAAAACCACGGAAAAAGTAATAAGAAAAGAAGAAAGATGAAGGAAGAGGAAGAGGGTTGGCACAGAATGTTGGAAGGATAAGACGAAGGCGGTGTATCAAAGAAATCCCGTGGAATTAGATACCGTAGACCTCCAGCCCCACGTCCACCACCTTCTTCCCACACGTTAAGATGCTTTTCCACGGCTGATCCTTCGTGACGTGAATGGGACGGTCCCTGTGGCACGGCTGCCTCCAGGGGATTGAGTTATACGCGTGTCCTTTAATTCCGCGTATTCCACGCGCAAGAGGTGGCGAAGGTAATTATGCGATTGCGCCATTGCGTGAATGTCGTCTTCTTAGAGCCTCTTTAACAACCTCCAGCTTCGCCATCTGAGCCCATTTGATTTCTTTTTAAATAAGAAGGTCCTGGATGCTGAGGCCGTTAAGGACTTTCAGAAGGATTCCTTTAAATTAATCTTCGTGGAATTGTAAATCGAAGGATGGGGTTTTTTGAAAAAAAGATTTTTCATACAGGTTTTGAAGGGTATTCAGCTCGATGGTGAATTTATAAAAATGCGTATTGCATTGCAAGAAGAATGCGATTCTTTCGTGGAGGGTAAATAATAATTCGTCGTAAGCGAAAAAGAAATTTGAAAACGTTTCAAGATGTATTTCTTGGAGCTTCCTGGGAATTAAAGGCCCGTCTACAATAGAAGTCGTTGAAGTGGTAAGGCAAGTCGTAGTCTTTGAGTCCCTAGACGGAGGCGCAATCGCAATATAAGCATTGTCTACATACAGTTGTAAAGTCGCAAAATCACAACTCCTGTATACATAGCCTATAATTTTGTTCTAACCTATAACCTATAATATGAATTGTCGAACAGTAATTTGTTCATTGTATGTGTGAATACTTTTCGTATTCATCTCCAATTAATGTATTTCTATATGAAAAGGAAATGTCATACAAAGCAACATAGATGGTGGGTGCGGGCCATAAATCGGAGTAGAACAGAGCAAGGATTTTACAATAATCTGTTTCGTGAAATGTATGTGACAGATCATGAGGAATTTTATAGCATGACAAGAATACTTCCAAAACAAATCAATTGTGCGACAGAGTAAGGTTATACCTTACAAAAAGAAGTTATCGAACACCAATAACTTCATTATTTAGAATGTAAAAATAGAATAATCACTTCCCCAATATTGCACAGCGTGATATTGAGTTTGTCGCGCTTGCGGATCGTTACTTTTGCTCTGTCTGATCAGCTGGTCGTAATAGTCGTAGTCGTTCGAATAGCTGGAAACACACGTAAAGATTTCTCTGTACAATTAGTACAATTTATCTCTGATTTGTCAAATCTTAGAAATAAATCTGCAGGTTAGTGTTGTCTATAAAAACTGAAAGATTAACGATAAATTGGTCATGAATGGTGACAGATAAATTGATCCAATTTATTTGTGGTGCAATACACACAAGAAGATCGATAAGTGGCGACGGTGGCAGATAAATCGTACCAATTGTTTATACTAGTGCCCTCTATTACACGTGTACACGAGTACATGTGTGCACGTGTATTTAATTCTTTTTTTTTTTAAACACGTGTATCGGGTACCTCGCGTGTAATACACGAATACACGTACTACACGTGCATTTATTTCACGAACACTTCAAAAATTATGAGAACATTTTTTTTCTAAGAAGTATAAAAAAGTGTCGTAGAGATACAAAAAATATCTATGTATGCAAATACATACAATTTGCCACAAGATGTAAGATGCTGTGATAAAAATTTCTTATAGTGACCGGTGTACACATGTATCTACGGATATCCGTGTTAGATATAACGTGTAGCACGACACACGTGTCACGTGTACCCGTGTATTTTAAAACACGGTTCTGACCGGGAGCTCTAGTTTATACCCAACTGATATCGGTCAAATTTTATGGAAATCCGAAAGATCAGCGATCGTACAAATATCTTTCTAATTTAAAAGATAAATCGTTTGTCCAGCACACATGTACCAACTTAACTGACCGATAAATTTGTTACAACAAATCGCTCAGATAAATTTGCTTGTTAGTGTCAAAGGCCCGATTTATCTTAACGATATTTTAAATCAATTTATCTGCCGATTTATTGGTACGATTTATCGGTAAGATTTATCTTTACGTGTGTATCCAGCTAATAGAAATTGGACCGACTTGAACGACTGCATCTGCGACTGCCTTCAGATCGAAAATAATCCTTACACCGACCACCGTTACGACTCAACGACTTGCCTTACCACTTCAACGACTTCTATTGTAGACGGGCCTTAATTGTTTTATAGGGAAAACCATAGAAACTAATAGCGAATCGGTTGACGTTCACTCGCTCCGCTCCAGTGTCTAGTAACTTTTCATTACTAGGTACACGTGCTCGGAGTGCGTATTTTTATACTGAACCGAGTGCGGGCAAGTGCGGGTACTTGCACTAACCTGGGTTCGGTTATCCAACTCAGTGCAACTGGTAACCAACCCTAATCGCGTGGTATTGGCGAAAACCAAAATTCAATATAAACAAATAATATTTTAAATCTGAAATAATTTAATAAATATTTACAATTAAGTTGAAATTACGTATAACACAACATACCTCTTTATCAGAATATTCATTCCCAATTTCTATCATATTTCCAACTTTTGGAATTTTGTTATTTTCACCTTGCTTTAATACTGCCATGATCTCATCGCTGGAACTGCTTGAATTATCAAGCAGTTCGTCTAATAATAATATTTTAGCTACCATATCTATATATTACTATTAATTTTGCATGTATGCACTGAACCGCCTGATGAAAAATGTCAGTGCAGTTCAGTGCGTTTCGTACTTGTGCAGTGCGCTTCAACCGAACCTATAAGTATCACTGAACTAGGGTAGTGCAGCTCAATCGAACACGTTTTTACTAGTACTCGTCTTCGGTGCATTATCAATCGAACACGCGATAGATCCTGAACCAGTCCAGTGTAAGCCAATCGAATACTAAACACTGAAAAAGGGCGCACTCAGTGCGCACTAGTGCATCCAACCGAATTCGCTATAAGTAACAATTTGCTGAGTGTAAAGGCTGTGCATTTAAAATATAAAATTTCAGATATTATTCGATGAAGGTATTTTATTGAAAAATCTCGTGGAATTTTCTATCGCCGTGTCATTTCCACAGAAAATTTTCTTTGCATTCTCACGATCCTTGGGCAAAATTTTCTATTATGGCTGACTGGGATTCTTGCGACTAATTCGCGACATTTTCCTCACTTACGGTGTCCAAGGCATCTCGATTGGTTGGCTCGAAGTAATCGAATTCCTGTCGATCTTGTTCCCCTGGCTCGTGAACTGCTTCCGGTGACACACCCCAGCCGGAAAATGTTCGCGTCTATAAAAGCACGTCGACGAAGGAACAGTTGTGATGGTTTACTTGCTTCAACTTTTCTGAGCACATATTTTTTCAAGAAAAAAAAAAAAAGAAGGAATAAAAAAATCACGACTTTTAGAACCTTTAATATTTTCATTCATTGCTGGCTCCGCGAGTGGGAACAACAATCAAGCAATATTTAAAACTTTATTCTTACTATTACTACGAATAATAGAATGATGCAAATTCTAATAATAGTATAAATAAATATAAATAAATTCATCTTCACGATCTTGAAAACGCAGAGAAGAATAACTAAACAATCGCAATTTTTTGTTTACTGATTTACTGATCACACATGATTATTTATCATGTATGTATGTAAATTCCTTATTTATCAGGAGAATCAGAAAACTTATTTATAATAATATCTCCTTGTCATATTCGTGGACAATTGTAAATATAAAGGTGTGAAAAGCATTTTGATAACGCGATGATATCAGTACTTTTATCTCTATTATCGGCTCACCACCCTTAACATTTTTTTTATTGCCCACAATTTGTCGTCTCTTTCACGCGACCTTACCCTCCGACAAATTTATTGTTCTCTCTCTCTCTCTTCTCTCTCGTCTCTTATCTTCCTTTCTCCCGTACTAGACCAAATGTGTACACAACGCTGTCCATCGGGGGATGAAAAGATTGCCGAGGAGAAGACCCCTCTGATCCAAGGGGGTGATTTTAAGGGTGGGGATAGGGTGACGAACGAAGACATCCTCGGGGTCAACTCGAAGCAATTTTCGGCTTGGAAAGCAATTCTGCGCTAATGCTGGTGCGAGATAAAGCGAGACGAAGCCAGAGAAAGATTCTTTCTCAAATTCGATTTTCCACTCATTTTCAAAATGAATTTGACATTACTGTAATTTTTAATAATTTCATAAACTTGTACTTTGGATGTTTAGATTTAATCGTGTTGAATTGACTTTTTGAAGCTTTCTTAAGAATAAAGAGCAGTGCCTTATTAATTCTAAAGAGAGTCCATTTGAATGAACAGTAAATTAATATTATGTAATGTTAAATAATGGTTAATTTTCCGTATTTTATGAAACAAACTGCGTAGGTTTTTATGAACGTTTTATCTAAATCCAACGTGCCACCCCAAGAAAGGAACAGTAACAACATTTAAGAACACTGAGAATAGTTTTTGAAGGAAGATTGTCTATTAGACATAAAACAATTTTTAAATCTTCAAAATTCTTCAGTCAAATTAAGGTTAAGTTCGAAGAATAGCAATAAATATTTCTTTTAACTAATAAATCATCAGAAATAACTCCTTATACGTTTCATTTCTCTGTACAGCTCACGATTTTATTTTTTATTAAGAAGAAACTCGAAAAGCGATCAAAACGTAACTCCTTTAGTTTCTTTCTAGACTGAAAATTCTTCTCACGAACCCTCTCGAGACATCCAGTCTCCTTCTCGACGGATGGTTTTCCTGAGGTTTTCTCAGACCGAAGCTTTCACGATTATTATCCTCGAGATATTTGTCGTTTCGCGCTTGGATTTGAACGTGGACTGGTCACGAGCCAATTCTGCGTGCGCGGACGTGGGCGAACGAGAAGAGGAGCAAATTGTTTGCAATGCGCTAAAAGCATCGCTTTCTGTTTGTCCATCTCTCGAACGAGAGCTTCGCGCCTTCTGATACTCTCTCATGGAAGATTCGCTTCTTATATTATTTCATTTTATTTTACTTTATCGGTTCAACGCGCGTGGTGATCGGAAAATTGCGACGCGACTCGAATTTATTTGATTTTCTACTGCTTAGATTTTCAGTTATATTTATATTGGATCTCGAGAAAATCTATTGGATTAATAAATTGAGTTAGTTTAAAAATTAGTGATAAATCGTCTATGAATTTTAGTGCATGTTAGTGAGTGAAAAATGAATTTAGGAAATTATGAAAACACTGCCAAAACATAGTTCATCTTCTTAGAAGAATAAAAGACGTGAAGCAATTCTTTACAAAATTTGCGGAGCACTACCAAAATCCACGAATAATAAGCTCTCTAACCTCACAAGAAATGCATCCACTTTGATTTCTAATTTAAACATAAAGAATCTTACAAAAATCACCAGAAAAATTCCTAGAATCGCTAAAATCTACTATGCAAAAAAATCACCAGAAAAATCCCTAGCATCGCAAAATTCCACTATGCAAAAAATCACCAGAAAAATCCCTAGAATCGCAAAAATCCAATGTGCAAAAAAATCACCAGAAAAATCCCTAGAATCACAAAAATCCACTATGCAGAAAATTACCAGAAAATTCCCTAAATCGCGAAACAGTTACGCTTTAAAGAAAAAGCGCCAAACTTCTTACCGCGCGACATTATCGGCACGCGAACGTCACAGGAGGGTGCCAGGAACACATTCGAACAGCATCGAGGGTGCTGGGAACACAAGCCACGAACACGCGCGCTTAGACACGAATGCAAACACGAGTGAGGACGACGGCACGTCGTAGTTAAGGGTGTCTTAGGACCCTACGAAGGGGAAACGAGCCTTCCGGGGTACGCTGCCCTCCGCAACGTAGGACAGACGAGAAACAGAAACAATTATATGATTCACGCCGATTTCCTTGATCCCCGAGAAGCCAGTCGGGAGCCGGAGGGTAATCTCTCGCCAATAGGAATTTCCTGTGTCAGTGTGTAAAAGGACAAATTGATAGGAGAATCTGTTTCGGAATGGAATTAATTTCGTTTGGTCTAATGGCTGGTGTCGGACGCTAGTAAAATTTGTCAATGGGACAAATCGATATGTGTAGATAAAATATTAGAATTTTAGATAAGACAATAAGATCATTTAATAGTTTATTATTGGTTTTATTTCCATACAGTGCATATTGCAATCGTGTATTGAATATGATTCTTAATGGAAGTAAATAAGTTCAATGGTCTTTAAAGTAATTTTCGGCATTTTTTTTGCAAGAAAACTAGACGGTTTTTTCGTTGAGAATTTGGTTCGCGCGTTTATCCATATTTCAGAGGGTAGTGAGACAAAGAGTGACAGTTCAAAGTTACGATTTTTATTCGTACAATTTGAAAACCACTTGTCCGAAGGGCATGCACGGAAAAAAGGGAGACGCTTTATTGTTCTTTTTCATGTCCAGGCTAGACACTCTCATCACATTTCTGGTTTTCATTTTATTCTCAGAGAGAACAGACCAAAAGATAGGAGGTAGTGAGACAAGGAGTGACGAGGAGTGGTGCACTCTCTGCGAAGCAGTTGTGATGGTGGTGGTGCCTCTCAAGCCACCCCCCAGAAAATTCTATTTCCCCGGGGCGAATAGCAAAGCGAAGATGACAAAGTCAAGGAGGAAAATTGCGAAATTGCTTCCTGCAACACCCACCAGCCGGAAACGTGTCTCCCTCACTCACTTCCGCTCACATCCCTCCTGCCTTCCTCACCACTCTATTCCTTGTCCCTTTTTTTCCTCAGACTCTTTGTGTTTTTCCTTTCTCTTCATTTTTCTCTTCTCCTCTTCCGGTTCCTTTGCGAATTTCTTCATTCGCATTTTCATTTAAACATTAAGCTTTCACCTTCATTCTCGTACCGTCGTTATTATTGTTCTTGCCTAATTTGTTAACGCTCCCTCATTTCTTCTCGTTTTTTCTTCCTTCTTGTTCGTTTTTTCTTTTTGTCCTTTTAATTCGTTCGACCTTCTCCATTCATATTCGCTGCTTATACTTCACGCTTCTCCTTATTGTTAATTAGACTTTAATTTAAATTTGAAACTTCCACTTTCGTCCCTCCGCGTTATCAATTTTTCTCCCTCGCTCGTTCCTTATTTTCCTTTAATATTTCTTTGCTACTCCTTTTTTTCAAGTATTCCTTACTCCGGATACTTAATTTCTCCCTTTACCAGTTACTCTCTAATTGCAATTTTAAAATTTCCTTCTCTCGACGTTCTTACTGCTTCTTTTCTCTCTCCTTCAGTTCTCAATCTGTTCCCTCATTTTTAATTTTCTTTTTTTATTCTCATTTCTTCTTCTCTTTTCGCAATTCTTTAATTCGTTTTCTTGCATCTCGCTCTTCTTTTTTATTCTTTTGTCATTCAATTCTTCTCGTTCTACCGTCTATAGATTAATCCACCTCCTTACCGGTTACACGCTAATCGTAATTGTAAATTTTCCTTTCTCTCGACGTCCTTACTACTTTTTCTTGTCCTTCATTTCTCAATCTGTTCCCTCATTTTCCACTCTTCTTTTAATTTCATTTCTTCCTCTCTTTTCATCATTCATTCATTCATTTTCTCACTCGCATCTCGTGCTTCTTTTTTATTCTTTTGCCATTCAATTCTTCTCTTTCTATCGTCTATAGATTACTCCACCTACACCTCCATCTTATTCTCACTGTAGATTTAGTTTACCCTCGCTACTGTGGCGAGTACAACGAAGGTAAGGGACTCCTGGGAGTAAGTAGATTCCCCGATGGCTTTGTCGTGGCTCGGCGCGTCGACACGATCGGTCCAGGATACTCCCACCCATCCGTGAGAAATGCACTGCCAATCGAATTCTTGGGGCGACGACGTCAGATCACAGAGAGAGAGAGAGAGAGAGAGAGAGAGAGAAAGTGGATAGAGAAGAGAATTTCACAAGTGGATCACTCGTGACGGATTCGCCTGGGTGGATGGGTGAAAAGAAATTTTATCTGTGAAAGGGCGTACACGAAGGGGTGAAAGAGGGTGAAGAATTCGTGTGCCTTTAGAGGAAAGTGTATGGGTGGGTGCTGGATGTTTCGATACGGAGCGGAAGTCGGTAGTATCGAATTTAGTTTTCAAGTTGGTAGGACAGGTCGAGGGGTTGAAGTATAAATGGTGAGAAGCATTGAGAAATTTTGTATCTACACTGAGAGAAAAGTATATGATATATCTAACTATAATGAATGGCATAGTAACAAAATTATAGTTGAAAATATCATATTTATGGTAAATATTACCATAATGTCAGTAATAATTACGATAGAGGCATAGTATAACCAACTATAGTATATTTTTACCCACAATTATGGTTATTTCAAGTAAAAATATAGTATGGTCGAAAATATATAATGGTAAGAAAAGTAACTATTTTATATAGTTAATATTACCAGAATATTTCATACATAGTGATAGAACTAACTATATTCACATAGCACACTTTACTATACGTATGGTAACAAGAACAAAGATAATAGTTAATAATATAACCATTTGTATAAATCGTTCATTCTACTATATTTTGTATGGTTAAGTGAACTATAAAAATATGTTTGACGCCAAATTTAACTATAAAATATAGTGAGATTATAGTAAACCCAACCATTTTTTTTCTCTCAGTGTACGTGGATTTTTGTAAAATTAGTCCGAGCGTAATGAACGTGCCAAGTGTCTTTTTCAATTGATCATTCTCTGGGAATGAGAAGAAGGAACTGAATAAATTCGTTCAATGGACTTTTGTAAAATTAGTTTGAATGGAATGAACCTGCCAGATATCTTCTTCATTGATCATTTTCTGAAAATTGGAAGAGAGAAGTTAATAATTACGCGCCATCGATTTCGGTAAAATTAGTTCGCTCGTCTTTTTCATTGATAATTTTGTAAAAATCATAATTCAAAAATGAGTAGATTCGTTTGATGGACTAAGTCAATGCGAAGCAAGTTGGAAAAGGGAAGGAGAAAAGCCGAAGGTCCTGGAAAAATCTAAATTCCTCTTGCGAATAAGGCGCACAAAAGGAGAGCAAAAATAGATTTTGAGTGTAGATTACATTTATCCTCGGATGGAGAAAAATCTACTCTAAAAGCGACGCCTTAACGAAGACTGAAAAGACAAATTGTCATCCGAAAATACCGCTATCGCTAAACTATTTCAAGGACGTTCATTTTAATTTTTCATAAAGTCTTCCATTTCTGAAATTCGCGTACCTACTGATCTTCCAATACTCAAATAATTTCCTAGCCGCATTGACCAACGGAACACGTAACCAAGATTTTCTATTCTCACCGTAAATTTCACCTAAACTTAAATAGAGTGACACCAAAAAATCTCACATTTCAAAAATTTTTCATCGCTATAATGAAGTACCCCGGGTGTCCAAGCCACGTCATAAATTATTTTCCACCGAGAAAGCCTGAAAGAGGTCCAGATAAAATTAAAAGTCCTCAGAAAAAAAAGGAATCCTCTCTTTGTTCCCTACTCTGCACTCTAATCCACCGGCTTATCTTCTCACGTGCTCACGCATTTCTGCGTTTAAGCGAAAGTGAGAGGAATTTTTCATGTAGCCTATTTTCCTCCTAGAGAATAATAAATTGATATTCTCGTCTAAAAATAGCGAGAAGAAATAAGCACAAGAAAAAATTGCACCTCTTAACGAACTTACTGCTAACTGGGAGGAGCTAACTTCTGAGGTCTTGAGTCTCTCCCTCCCTCTCTGTCTCTACTCTTGGCTCTCCCTCATTCTCTTTCACTTTCCTGGGTCGTACTAGATGAGGGCCAACCAGTGACACCAAAAGTACGCGGATGGGAGGCGCAGGGGTCCCGGCACATCTCTTTATCCGTGGGGAGGCACAAAGGTTCCGCGAAGATTACAAGGCTACCAATCCCTTCTGTATGGATTCTATGGACGGAGCATTATGGCGACACGTAGTGTAGCGGAGTAATATGGGAGCAGGGACATCATCCCTGGACAATAGTGACTTTGAATCACCGTGGCTCCTCCTTCTCCACCAGCTTCTCCTCCTTTCACTTGGATTCTTATTTCGTCGATACTTTATTGAGACGTGGACGTGGCTTGAGGCCGGAAACCAGAGTGGATCATCATTTTGATATCCTTAAGAGAGTAAGGATGGAGTTTACTAAGAGATGGTGAGATGCTTGAAGTTAGTTGAGAGGACATTTTTTTGCTTTGGCTCCATGTTAAAATAAAAATTAGTTAGAATTGCAGTCGAAAGAAATGAAAGAGTATAAACACAAAATTATTACTTCAGTGCGAAATAAAATGAGAATTAAATCTTTCAAATTCCTTTAATAAAATATAGTTATTTCATAAATGAAGCGTATACAAGAGACAGTATTTTACTCAAGCATCGTATCTCATCGAACGAGAAATAAAAATAATAAAGTGTTGCAAATTTAAAATAAAAACGAATTTCAAGAAAATTCGAGAAATAATGGAAATACATCATTCAAAAATATTGATTTGTACTTTGTCTACATTAAACAAAGCGAATTGGAATGAGGGCAGGTACAGGTTCAGATAAATATCAAATTGCGGTTTAATTTCGAGACACGTGTATTTAAGAAGACAAACCTTTTTATGTACAGATATGCAACAGCGAATGCATTCGATCAATACGAACTAAATTCAAAAGTGCATCGCTCGATGTGCTTGACACTCCCTTAGGGCTCACAATAGATACAATCGTGTATTATACATTTATACATAAACTTAAGATCGCTTTTCTTATTTACAAAAAAAAGAAGTCAAAAAGAAATCGTCGAGACTTCGCACTCACTCGAACTACCTCAATTAATCGGTTAATTCCATCCCTTAATCGCTAAATAAAAAGCGGCAACGATTGCGTTACTCTTCGCACGTGCAATATTAATTACAGTGACTAGATTTATTATTCAATTCTGAGATATGTGTAAGTGTGACTTTGTGTTTCCGTGTATTATTGTTTCTCGCATAATTAAAGCTACGTCGGTTAATTACAATTTTCCAAGGATCGATTTACTAATTATTAATACGCTCTAAAATTAGCTTAGACACTTCTACGGATATAATAACATTACGAGACGGCTGGCAAATTAAATAAATAAAGGAACTTAAATTAAACGCACTTAAATAAAAATTGCATTTTTCCCGAGATGCTATTTGGTAGAACGATTTTATTTGGTGAACGACTAGACAATTTTCGTATACTAAATATTCGCACGCTTACGGATTAGGCATAACTAAAAATTAATTTCGTTTTATTATTGACTTAGATGAGGAACTGAAAGCGTAACTTAATGAACTTAAACGAGGATTGCGTATTTCCCAGGATAATTCAATTATTAAAACGAGTCTCTCTTTCGCGTGACTAAATCATTCGAGTTGACTAGACAATTGAAAACTTATTAATAAAAGTGACTAGAAATATTTAGACTTCGTTTCTTCGCTAACGTTACGGTACCGATGCATTCAACGAAATTTCAATCGATCTTCGAATTGTTTAAACGTTACATTTAAACATTCAAGCTGACAAAATATTGGAAATTGTTTCGCTTGCGTGCCATCGGCATCACGCTGCGCAGTCATTAAAATATATTAATTAACTACACAGAGTAAGCTCGATTAATGCGGTTAAATTATTATTTAATTACGAGCGCGCTTAATCACTACACTTTGGACTAGATAGTACTCTTTCGTTCTAATGGGATAGAACGAAGAATAATGCAAAAACAAGGAAAAATTCGAAATAAAGAATCGGTGCGCTACTGACTAGAAGTAAAATTAGAGTGCGCTTAGAATTGATTACGTACGAATACAAAATTATTTGACTAGAAGAGAAAGCAAGTTTGCAATGTTTGAATTCGTATATTTAAAACTAGAATCGAAGTGACTCGAATGTGATTAGAATCGGTTAGGCTAGACTACATAAATTTCCAATACTGACTAGACAATGTGCGTTACAATTATGACTTAGAATTACATGGCTGATTTGATTCATCCTCGACTAGAGATGTTCATTGATTCTTAGAAATCCGTTTCAACTTATTCCTTTCTAATGCTAATTAGACTGTTCAAACGCATCAGCTCTTTCTTTCGCCATTATTCTTCCCATTTCTTATTTCTACCGTTAAATTTATTCAACCTCGATCCTAATTCTAAGGTCGCAAATATTTCACGACGCGACTAGAACATTTCCGTTGACTAGACTAACACTTCGATTTTTCCCTTAACTAATCTTTGATATTTTAGCTGTATGACTGCGATCGTCGCGCAATCGAACGTGATCCATCGACCTAAATTACGCCTTAGAACTAATTATAAGCCTACGGCTGATAAATTAGACGACTGTGCGGAGAGATCATTCTAATCTACGTATTCGAAATCGTTCTCTTAAATTATTCGCCATATTTACACTAACCTAAAGCTTCACCGAGAATTTCACCATATCTACAGATTTACATCGCGCGAAATACTGATACCTTCCCAATCCCAATCCCGATTTTATCCGAGTTTTACACTAATCTATAATACACTTTTCACCCCAGCTCTTCTTCCGTTCCTTTTTTTTCGATTATCACCTTTTTTCTATCCACCCTTAGTGTTTCTCAAATCCGAAGGATCCGCAAGAGACACTGAAAACATTCTCTATCAACGATAAAAGAAAGAAGCGAATTTCGAAAAGAATTTTTCGACAAATTTCATCGTAACGCGACAAGAGGAATATTTTACAATAATCAAAATCGAATTGGATGTCCCGATATTCGAGAAGCATCGAAGTAAACCTTTTTCTATCCACCCTTAGTGTTTCTCAATTTCGAAAGATCCTCAAGAGACACTGAAAAAACTTCTCCGTCAAGGTTAAAAGAAAGAAGCCAATTTCGAAAAGCATTCTTCGACAAATCTCATGCTAAGAATAAAAGGACTGCTTTAGAATAATGAAAATTGAATTGAACATCCCGAAATTCGAGAAACACCGAAGTAAACGATCACCCGTACAATCGAGCCCTTTTTTGATTATGCACTCACGTTCGTCGAAAGCCACAAAATCCTCGAAGGACTCCCAAATGATGCAAACCAGTCTACAGGTCAAGGCCGAATCTCCAGTAGAGACCTGGTCGCCTGGGCAGAGGTCTCGCAGGGAATTGGTGTCAGGGTATCTCGTTGGTCAACTGATTGGTGCCACCCAGCTGGACAGGCTCCGCCTTGCCAACTTCGAGAGTCTCGATACTCACGTTGTTATTGTTGCTGGCACTATTGTTGTTATTGTTACTACCAGCCTCGGGATGCTGGCTGGCCAGGTGCTTCCTGAGAGCAGCCTGCCTGGTGAACTTGGCGTCGCATCTGGTGCAAGGTATCTCAGCACTGGTCGAGGCACCAGGAGTCGTCGGTTCACCATTTGGCAACCTGGGCTTGTGCCAGCGCCTGTGAGACGCGAGATTGGCAGGACACGAGAACCTCTTGTCGCACTCGGGACACCTGTACTCCACGTGAGCAATCCTGGAGCACCTGTGCTGAGCCAGCTGAAAGGCGTCCTCGTGCAGTTGCCGGCACAGCTTGCACTGATAGGGTCCAAGACGGTTCTCTATCTTGGCCAGCTCGGCACGAGCCTCTTCGGTGACTTCGACGATGTTAAAAGCTGGATCTATGTCACCAGTGACCACGGCTTCGTCAGGACCAAGGATCACAGTGCCTGACACCGGACTGCTCGTGTCCTCGTCGAACTTCAAACGCCTGGCGTGCTTCTTCTTCGGTCTGACAGTTGTTTTCTCAGAGCTACTTGGGTTAGAGTGTCTTGGAGTGCTGGTGGAACTGTTAGTAGCGACTGGCGAGTGTGGTTCTTCATCCCTGGTCCTTCTCCTGGGACATTGAGGCGGTGATGGAGTGCTGGGTGGAGTCATGGGCGCGTGCATGCCCTGCAAGTGATGCTGAGGCGTCAGAAGCAACTGCTGATGGTAACTCTGCATGGACTGGAGCTGCGTGGGACTAGCCAAGAGGAATTTCTGATTGTGAAGATGATACTTCTCGCCGGTTTCCGAGTTGGGATAAGACGGCAGCCGGACGCTTGGATCGTCTTGAAGCGAATCTTGGAATTGGCTGGACTCTTTCTTCAGCTGAAGATGATCGTAGCTTTGCTGACTTCTCAGGCTCTGAATACTTTGATGACTTTGATGGCTCTGATGACTCTGGTGACTCTGATGACTCTGATGACTCTGGTGACTCTGGTGACTCTGGTGACTCTGATGACTCTGATGACTCTGATGACTCTGATGACTCTGGTGACTCTGGTGACTCTGGTGACTCTGGTGACTCTGGTGACTCTGGTGACTCTGATGACTCTGCACGGACGAGCTCCTAGGAGTAGCTTCGAAATCGTCCACCACCAGAGGATCCTCCTCGCTGTCGCTCCTGTACCTTCTAACCTCCGAGTGCCTCTGAGCTTCTTCGCGAATCCTCCGGTCCTCTTCGTCGTCCACCTCAATGGCATCTTCCATTCTTGGAGTGCTGGGCGTCGGTGGAGGCTTTAACGAGAGATCCAGAGGACATGGTGTCGACGACCTCGACGAATCCCAGCTCGGTAGCACCTGCTGGTCCGTCATCCTCGAGTAAGCAGGCGGCGCGTGCTCGTCTATCGGTATATGCCAGGTGGTGGGCGTAGAGTATGGATGATGAACCTCGTCGCCATAATAGCCGAGGTAGCCCAGTCCAGGTGCCAAGAAAGCCCTTGGCAAGGTACTGTGTAGCATCCTGAGGCCTTTTTCGAGGACTTTAATCTCTTCTAATCAGCTCCACTGTCTCTCTCCAGCTACTTCTTCATGATTCTTTCTGATCGGTACTTTTCTATCAGCTCTACCGACAATCGGCACTTTCTTTCGCAACTTTGGCCTCTCTTCCTCGATCTTATTGCCGACCGACTTTGAGTGGACGGCACTTCGACCTTCTCCACGCGGCGGTCGGACGCCGATTGACAGAAGCGCGCTGGTGCACGCGCTGGTATATCCTCACGCTCCGCCCGGGTACTCGAGGGTGGCTCAACGGTGATTGGTCAATCGGCTTCTCCCACTTTGCCGATTCTGGCGCGTGCCCGTTTAAACGCTCGACGCCCCGCGCGGCTGCGGGCAGACGCTGCTCGGCAGCTGCTTGGGGTAGGGGATACACCTTTCGTCCCGTTTTCCAGGAAGGTGCGGGCGCCCTGGATACTGGAGCGGAGTGGAGCGATTCGAAGGGTTGATTGGTGAGATAGTGACGAGAACGTTCCAGAGGTTTTTCAAGCTTTGAATCTCGATGATGATTTCGAGATGGATGAAAATTGTTGATTCGCTTCTTCGTGGACCGTGGCATGGTCGAGAGTGCGCAAAGATTGCGAAGGTTATTCTCCTTGAAGCAATCCTTCGGGGTGTAGTTCCGAAAAGCACCTATCTCCGATTGGACTGAATTTTTGAGCAAAGGTTCTCCTTAGCTCACACATGAAAATCCCAAAAGGATTTTTGGCGACCAAGCCCCCTTCGCCCTCTACCCTCCCTCAAAGTTTTACCTGTTTTTCACGCTGTCAAGTTTAGATTCTTTTTTTATTGCGCGGGCGGGCGTTCTAACCCTTGTTAGGTTTGTTTTAGGCTTGTTTTAACCTAACAAGCCTAATGTGGCGACGGCTTCGGGATGTTTATTTCCACTTTTAGATAGAAACAGATATTTTTCAAATTTGCAGATATAGTTTTGTGTTTACGTTAAAATAGTATATGACCTTTCTTATAGAGCTTTTCAAGGTCTTCAGTTTTTGTCTGAAACATTCTTTTCTAAAATCAATATTTTCGAAGATACAGTAAAAAAAACAGGTAAAACTTTGAGGGAGAGTAGAGGGCGAAGGGGGCTTCATCGCCAAAAATCCTTTTGGGGTTTTCATATGTGAGCTAATCCTAGCCTTTGCTCAAAAATTCAGTCCAATCGGAGGTAAGTGTTTTTCGGAACTGCATCCATCCTTCGAGCGTACCTGCGTCAACGTACCCTTCTTTTCGAGGAAAATCACCCTACGAGAACAACCGCGTATTACTTCCATTTTCGTCCCCACTGCCTTGCCATTCAAGGGCGCCACGAGGGTAGTGAGTAAGAGAGGAGCGTGTAATTATCTTGCTCGCAGTTTGATACGCGCCGGGCATAATTGTCGCCTGTGAATTGCACCTTACGCGAGCGGTAACGTGAAAGTAAGGGAGGGACGTGCGCTCACGAATTCTCACGCTGTCAAGGCCTGGAACGTACGTTTCCTCGCGTGGAAAGCGAAATGCGTGCAGGTAGAACGTACCGAGAGGGAGACTGAAGACTATAGAAAAAACGAGGAAGGGTGACGAGGTACGAGGTGGTAGGCGAAGATGTGGAGAAAGAGGAGAAGAAGTGAGGAGGAGAAGGAAATTGTGGAGAGGTGGAAACATATGGCGAGGTGTGGCGAAAATGGACAGAAGAAGTGATAAGGAGAAACTAGGAGAGACGTGGAGGGACACGGAAAGGCAAAAAAAATCGAGGAGGATTGTGAAGAAAGAGGGAGAGACGAGAAGAGACAAGCAAGATACAGGGAGATACAGGAAAAGATAGGTAGATACAAGAAGAGAAGACAAGGAGAAATCAGGAGGGACGAGGAGAATCGAGGAGATACGAGGAGAGGCAGGGAGAACTAGGGAGAGACGGGGAGAAACGGCAAGAGACAAGGACAAATGACAAAATCCGAGACGAGACGCGGAGAGATGAAGAGGTGACAGTGGAAGAGAAGAGGAGGAGCACGGAGAATCCTCGAGAGCTTTTACAGTCTATAGGATCGGCTATTAAAAATAGACACGGGGTCTCTGTGTGTTTTAAAATCCTCGGTAGTGTGCGTGCATGTAGCCAGGGATGAAGGAGAATAATTTTCTACGAAGGGATGAGTACGTTAGAGCAATTCTGCTAACGAAACTTTCTACCGGTGAACGTTTCACTGACTATTAAAAACATAGAATCAATCATTGTTGCGTATAATATTCTTCTAATCCAGAAGCCTTTAGAGGAACAAATAAAACCATGGATTCACCTTTCAAAAGCCTAACATAGTTCTTCTGCAAGTAGTTTCAGGCAAACACCTTTCGATATTTCATCAATTTGCCAGGAACAACTATTTCGCTAGCAATCAAACTTAACACTCGTCTAAATTTTCCCAAAAATACGCTCATCCAGTACTCCAATCGAGAGCTTCCGAACTTTCTTCGAAGCATGAGAAAGCCTGCGACAGGATAAAACGTCAAGGCAATCCTCTTGATCTTCATACCACATTAGCAATCGAGGATGACCAATTAATCCTCGTAAATAGTTACCATAAATGATCTCACTCAGTACTCCGATCGAGAGCTTCCAAACTTTCTTCGAAGCATGAGAAAACCTGCGACAGGATACAACGCCAAGGAAATCCTCTTGATCTTCTTGCCAAATTAGCAATCGGGGGTGACCAATTAATCGTCGTAAATAATTCCACGCAGCTGATGGACGTGAATGGTGGGGTCCCTATAATGTCTCATCCTCCATTTCTCTTGGTCCTTCCTCTTGCCTTTTCTGCTTCGTCCCTTCAATCCTCGTCACTCCTCATAGTTGAAGGCTTTTGGCGAACGTCAAAGGAGGCGAGGCAGCGGCCGATTCCTGCGGTTAATCTGCAGCCTCGTGGGAGAGGAGGCTCGAGGAGGCTGGACAATCACCGCTGTAATTGGACGAGAGGCTGTTGAGATGCGACGGAAAGACGCTCTCCTAGAATTCGCCAGGTTGGTCGCGCGCCAACGACGTGACAATCGGTGCCAATCGTCGTCAATTATTGTCGATGTCCAGTGGAGAACGTGGTGCTGATGAGTCGAAGAAGCTGGGGTAGATAATGATGCGGTTAGGCGATGATGATGATGATCAGCTGGAAGCGAGGATGTAGTGAGATTATGATGATTTAGGTGGAAGTGAAGATGTAACAAGTTGATGATGAGGTTGAGGAAGCGAGAATGTATGTACTGTGATAATGTTGATGAGTAAGAAGCAACGATGTATTAAAATGCTAATGACAAACAAGAGTGATGCTGCAGTCACGTGATGATAATAGGCAGAAAGTAACGATGTAACAAGATAATAAGCAAGAAGCGTGATGACGTAGTGAGATTGTGCCAATAATGAGAAGCAATGGAAGGTGTAATTCAATGCAATGAAACTTTCAGACAGTATCGACATACCGTGGTTCAATATAGAAAATCATGTTTACATACTGAATAAGCAATATTACAGGACGTGCTGAACGCATAAATTACTCAAGCTCACTAATACAAATACTGTAACAATTCAAACTGGAAAAATGATAACAGCACAGTCGGTATAACAACCTATCTTGAAGTGACAGCAAAAATCAATGAGGAGGATTTTCACGAATGTTGATTTAGCGGCTTAAAACAAACACAAAAGTCCTGAGCCATTATTCAATATTCGCAATATTTATCGAGAAATTAATTGTTGAAGATCAAAGGAAAGGGCGTTGGCCAAAATAGCAACGGGAGGAGAGCTGGAGCCACTGCGAGTTGTAGGACGGCCTAGTTTAGCAACAAACTTATACTAATTATGGAGCACCCTGTCTATTGATTAACCAGTTAACTGCGTTCGACGTGTATACACGTCAATACACATTTTTTATATTCTTGATTATGAACAATAAAAAACACTTACCATTGCAAATGCAGGGCCTTGAACAAATGATGTAAAAGATAAGACGGGGCTTCTTTTACGTTATCCTTCCCCTTACCGCGCTCCGCATTTGTTTGTTGGTAAACTGGGCCCTCCTACAGCTCGCAGTGGTTGCAACGCTCCTTCCGCTGCTATTTTGACGGACGCCCTTTCTTTCGATCTTTTAATTTCTTTTAATTTATCGATAATTATTGCGAATATTGAATAACGGCCCAGGACTTTTGTCTTTGTTTTAAGCCGCCCTATGGGCCTGTTTTCTATGGTAAACCTATAAGCGCCCACCCTATATGTATATCAATTTAACTAGTTAACTGGGGAATTTTTTTTTTGAGTTTTAATTTTTAGTCTATATATCGAATGGTAAGTTGTTTTTATTGTTCATGATCAAAAATATAAAAACTTTGTATTGACGCGTATACACGTCGAACGCACTTAACTGGTTAAAAGTGTCAGCGAATAAGCCAAAAATTAATTACGCTTTCAAATCGTGTTAGAAAAAAAAATTTAATTCTTCTTTCCCTATCTCACCATTATCACTGGACTTGAAATTACAATCGGACAATCAACCGATAAACAGAATTCTCCATGCACCAATTAGTCCCAACGGAGTTGATTCGTTTCCAGTTTCCTATCAGGCAGATCCTGGTGAGGCAGATAAATTTAAACTTACTCATCTTACCACCCTAGAATATTCCATAACCTTCATAGAGCAGGTTAACAATATTCTCAGAATTTACCTGTCGATCCACGCGCATCTATCATAAAGAATGCACCGGTTTTGTAATTTCACAACGAGATAAATGGCTTCGATTCTACAAACTAGTTCGCAACATCGAAGGATATGACCAGTGTAACCAGCCACAAAAATTACCATTTTTTGAGGGTGAACTGCCGGATAACTAAAGAAGCTACAAACTTGCTATTTGATATTTTCTTTAGTATGTCATGAAGGTTCGTGAAATACAAAATAAGAGAATGATAATAATGACATTATTATTTATTAAACACATGTAAACATAGTGTTCTTATCTGTTCCCTTCTCGTACATTTTTTCCTCGCGACATATTAAAACGAAGTACCAAACGGTAAGATTGTAGCTTCTTTAGTTCTCCACCAGTTCACGCTCAATAAATGCTTATTTCTGCGACTGGTTACACTGCTCGTACCCCATAACGCAAGAGGCAAACACAAACACTTTACACACCCTACCACCCTTTATCTCTTGGGCGCGTAATGGTAGCGCATAACCAAAGCGAAAACAAGGTGGGCCGTTCTGCGTGGCCATTATTATCCAGGAAACATTATTCGAATTAATGCTGCGGCCCAAACCGAACGGTATATAACGCTCCTGTGGATGTAAAATATAGGTATTAACGGCGCGAGATAAGCCGCTCGATACGAATTTCGCATGATTATTTGATACGCCGAACGGGCGAAATATTTTGCCACGTGTTGCTGACGCCGCGCCTCGCGGCGATCTGGCCCACGCATTGGTACAATGCAGTTAGTCGCACGGATTGGAAAATACCGGACCGCGACAGTTAGTGATTTACCACGTGACCATCCTCCACCCTTCCACTCAGAGTGGCCGCGTGGTGGGAGAAAGGTGGAACGGTAAAAATTCGCTAACTTCTTCAGGTGAAAAAAGTTAGCTCAACCCAAATTTGAACGTTGTACTAATTTGTTTTAGACTTGTACTACACTGTGCAAAAGGAAAATTTCGAAATTTGAGGAATAGACCCGAAAATGGAAAACACGATTTTTGCGCCAGCCCCACACTGTGCAAGGTTGGACTATATTGTTCTAGCATTGTGCCAAAACAGTATTTCTTAACCCTTTCGCTCCGAACGACGGATATACCCGACATGCTCGATATCAATGCCAAGAATGTGATGTTGGGTTGTGCGTGCATCCGCGTTTTAGAATATACCATTCGGAATTAAATTATTAATCACTATATATTATATATTATTTCTTGACTTTTTTCAATTGTTAATGAGACTTTTTTTACCCATTAAATCAGTTTATATCTTATGTAGACATTATAAGTATATTGTTTTAAAGAAAAATCACTTTTCTTCCAAAATACACTATCCACGCGCAATGTGCACATTTTCGGCGGGAGGTCCCGTTCAGGAGTGGCGGTTCAGTCCGCCGTAGCGAAAGGGTTAATCATTATACCAAAAGAAGTTATACTAAGAAAACTTATTTTCAACAACGTCATTCATTCTCTCTTATTATCAGTCACCGCGAAGAAGATTTAAGGATACTATCTAATAAAACAAACACTATTACCCAACTTATCCAAGAAACTATACATTTATGCATACGTAACCAAGGGCGTATCCAGCTCAAAGCGGAAGGGAGGGGGGGGGGGGCAATTTTCTGAATTTAACCTCTTTGTCGGGGTGGAGTGGTATCCATGGTGTCATACAATACGACACAATGACGTAAGGAAGAACACCATTTATTTAAAAAAAAATAATTTTCAAACAATAGTTTGCGAGGATTAGCTGCAAATTTTTTAATTACAGTTTCTACTAATTGCTCCTTGTTTGAACGAGCTCCTCCTTTAAGAGCGAGCGATACAGATTGTGAACGATAAAGATCACGGACAATAGAGATTGTGCTAGTAAAAGTTTCTTTGCATATTCAGTTACGAGTTCCTTTTCTCTCGTTCTTCCGTAATAGTTTATTTTACGCGAGTCTTCTTACACATGCATAGGCGGCGCCAGAACAATTCATGCGGGTGGGCCATATTTACCTCTACCGTCGAACTTGTACCTCTTTTTTTTGTTTTTTCTTTTAATATTAATTTTAATATTTTCTTTTCGTTTAATATTAATTGTAGAATTTTAATTATAACAATAAGTTCATATAAAAAAAGCTGAAAATTTAGACAGAATAGGACAGCATAATTATGGTAAAATTTTCTCAAATTTTAGGGTAGGCCAAAGGATGGGCCAGCGTATTTTTAGGTGGGCCAGGGCCCACCCAGGCCCACCCTTGGCGCCGCTACTGTACACATGAAACATCTCAAATCTGTAAAGAACCAGAAACTTCTTAAATTTAAATTTTTTCCACGAAAGGGGGCGGGGGCAGCTGGATACGCCCATGTACGTAACATCCACCCCCAATCACTACAAAAAAAAAACCTTGGACTTCTACCCAGAAGGAAATATTATTTCAAGAGACAATCAACCCATCATCTCTAACGGACTCAGTCACCTAACCTTTACCACATCTCTCTCTCTCTCTCTCTCTCTCTCTCTCTCTCTCACTCTCATCAGTCAGTATGCAGAAAGTCCTCGGAAAATCCAAGGCCTTTAGGGCCGCTCCCATAAAAATACATGAGACCAGTGGTGAGAGAGGAGCGAGAGAGCAAGAAAGATCGGCGAATAGAAAGTACGGCCAGCCTGATGGCAGGCAACCTAAGCTTTCCGCCTGCAGGGATGTTGTGTATGGCGGAGCGAGTGCTCCCGTGCACCGCCGGTATGATGGAGGGTACCGACACGGGCGGGCAAGAGAGGGCGTCCTCTGCATATTTCATGCGATTTTAATGTGTCTCTGGCCGCCTCCACCCAGGCGAGCAAGAGCGGCTTGAACACTCTACCGACGCCACCCGCCTCCCACCACAAGCCCATCCTCCACATCGGGCCAGGAGTGACTGCCGTGATGCTCTAATCGGCTTACGCAACAAGCCGCCGTTATCCCCCGTTTCTACAGCAGTCCTGAGCGCTCACGTCCCTGACCCCCCACCTTCATCCATCCGATCGTCCTCCTACCACTACACTCTTCAGCCTCACCTCCAACCACTCGCCTTTCTTCCCTTCGTTCTTCTGTAAGCGCGCGCGCGCCCTCTTCTCTCCTCACGGCAATCTCCTTCAGCCATAAACTTACCGGCTATTACTTTGCGGTTACTTCTCGGTTCTTCCCCGTGGGCCGAAGCATCTGTGCCGGGATTCTGTAACTCCGTAACGAGAAATATCGCTATCGTTATCCATCGATATCGATGACTATCGCAAAAGGTTAGGGTTAGAGTATAATTATTGGATCGTTTGGAAAGTTCGTGCCGATTTTAAAGGTTATTGAAACGCAACACATTTCAATATTGATATACATTTATTAGATTATATAGGTGTCATTCTGTTTCATAACCTGTGCCTGAAAGATGGAGAAAGATTGTGGACCAGAATGGCACCTATATAATTTAATAAATGTATACCAAAATTTAAAAGTGCTGCGTTTCAATAACCTTTTAAAATCGGCAAGAACTTTCCGAACGACCCAATATATCATGTAATCAGTGTTGGGTAGATACATTTAAAATTTATCTCGATACAGATACAGAGACGCTTGAAAAAATGGATACTTCAATAGTATCTCAGATACATATCAGATACTTTTAAATTATATTTTGTCGTAATGAGGTAAATGCCTGAGTAGTGACGCTTGGAACTTAATACTGAAAAAATAAGAATTTAGAACAAATTAACAAACGTGTTAGTTTATGCCAATAATAAGATTATTTGTTTATTAATATTTTATAAAAGGATAACATATTTTTTTTAATCAAGCTACAGACAAAAAAGATCTGAAAACGTATCTGAAAATGTACCTGAAAACCAGTTAAAATACTATGTTTTGTAACTAGATACAGATACAAATACTCAAATTCGGATGTACATACCTCAGGTACAGGCTTAGATACACAAAATATATCTAGATACATATATCTAGATACTACCCAACACTGCATGTAATTAAACGTCGTTCCCCCAGTACAGAATTGTCCAAAATTTGCTGGCTTCGACGCCTGTCGGAATGTAACGATTTAGATTATCGAGAGTTGTCGATAACTACTTAGTTAACGAATAACCTTTTGCGATAATCATCGATATCGATGGATAACGATAGCGACATTTGTCGTTACGGAGTTACAGAATCCCGCCATTAGAAGGGTATTGAAGGTAATACGTGTATCTGAGTTGGGTCGTTTTCCTCGGGATTATCCATTAGAAGAATTGGCGAAAATTTGTGAGAATTTTTTCCTTGTGGAAGACCTGATTTTGATTTTTTACGAAGGGTGAGTGGTGGTTTGGGATGTTTTTTTGTTAGATTCGAGGAGAGTTGGATTTTAGGTTGTGGTGATTTGAGGTTACTAGGATTATTAGGTACTTTCCATTCACTGTGATCAAATCGTATCACATCATTTCAGATGTAGACAAGAGGATTTAATTGAATAATTTAAAGAGACAAGAATAGACAAGAATATGATCGGACGAACTGATCTAAATATTATACTTCAGTTGTGAAAGGAAACAAACTATTGTGTGAAGGAATTGATCAAGTTTCTCGATTGGTTGCCAAGAATATTTCCGTGTAATAGAATACCAGTTGTTAGTGTGTATTGGAGGTTTAAATGGAACGTTGTAATCCTTTTTCTTTGTTGGCAGAAATTCTATCGGATTTTAGCTTACGAGAACAGCATGTGCGCTTCGAAGTCATGCATGGTTAATATGCGGAGCATGCTGGCGTATTTATGAACATTGTTGCAGGATTCTGCATGTATAGTTAAATTTGTAAGGTTCACGATTCATATTCTTTCTACTATCTGGAAGGATCTTTCAATATAATATGAGTATCTGAGTTTGGGTGGGGATTATCCATTCAGAGACAGGCGAAAATTTGTGGAATTTGTGGGAGAATTATTTTTTTTTGTGGGAGACCTGATTTTGATTTTTTTGGGTGGTGGGTGGAAATTGATGTGGTAGAGTTTAATAAAATGGAGGAGGATAGGATTTTTGTTTGTGGCAATTTGAGGGTTGCTAGAATTATTGTGTGGAAGAATGTTTCTTGTGGAGGGATTAATTAATTTTGTGGGTTGATTGTCGAGTTCTGGGTTAATTGTCAGGAATATTTTCGTGTAATGGAATAGTATAGTTGTTAGTGCGTGTATTGAGGATGCAATATGGAACGTTGTGGTTCTTTTTCTTTATTTACGGAAATTCTATCGGATTTTAGCTTACGAGAATAGCAAGTGTATTCCGAAATATTGATTAGAAATAATTGAATATGCTGAGAGTATTCCCAGCCAACACATATTGGTTCATGGAATATTCTCCGATCTTCCGGCAGGGAGATTCGTATATTCGTAGAATCTTTTTCTAAGAAGATTGACATTCTGAGAATATTCTTATCCTTTTAAAAGTCCATTATCTTAAATGTTCCGTGAAGATTCGTCAAGATTATTCCCAGATGAATATACTAACAATATCTTATTGTAAAATTTCTGTTCAGGTATATTTAACTGTGCAAATGTGACACTTATTTTGCGACAGATGATAGTAAAAACAAAGAAAGGTATTATTAACAAAATCACAGGTTCAAGTAAATAAAAATTTATTGAAAAAACAAAATGTCAGAAATAAAATTCTCTACATATTAAGAAAACAAAATACTCTTATTGTTAGATATGCTCCGAAATACTAGAGATGGGAGATCAATTTGAATGTACTTGCACTATTGGCGAGACGAAGAAGGAAGAGGACCAATATCAGTACGCGAATCATCGGACATATCGCTCGTAATAACGGCCCAATTCAGAGTCCGTGTTGCTGTAACAATTATTGAAATATTACAACGTTTTCAACATACATATTTGAATACAATTTCTCGCAGCACGATTCGCAAAATCATTACATTTCCAAGTTTTAACAAACGTACTTAAACAGGATCAAATCCTTGAACAATAATTCAAATCTTCCATCCTTTACTAAATATGAAACCTGCCACATGATAAACGGTAGACGGATTATGCTGCACAATCGTAGAAAGACCTGAGATCTCATTTTGAGACAGTTCGATTATGTAACATACATGTTATATTACATGTTACATTCTGTTATATTACGACAATATATAACTATTATATTATTGTGCTTGCTGTAGATGATATAAAATTTTAATTTTGCTTTCTGAAGATATAACTTCTCTTTTCATCTTTTTTTTTAAATTTCTTTTGCCACGCTAAACTTTTAATAAGATTATAAAAATGCTACAAAAACTATAATTGTTTATCACTAGCCAGTAAATATGAAGTTTCAAAAAATCCCGAATAGAAAGACACAATGATGTACACCTTTCTCCTGCTGAAAAATTACTGCACCAAATTACACGAACAGAAAGTTTGCTTGTACACTTTAGTGCAAATTCGGTGCCTTCCTGAGGTGCTTGAATTGGCCTTTCAACCTTCTAACCAGGGAGCATTTCGACGTTGTAATGAGAAATCGTGCAGTCTGGTTATTAGGAATTATCATATTGATGTATTTTATTTCAAATTGCTATTGGTTGCCGACGGGGGATACCGACTTTGCACTTCATTGTACAGAGTGTTCCGAAGTGATACGCGGCAGTTGAACGGGTTGCCTATCCATAAATCTGCAGGCGCTCGCTCTGCTGACCGGTAAGAAACCGTGCAGAGTGACAAGCTGCCGGTTTACTGGCGGTAGGTGGCACTGGACGGGGTGGGGGGTTGATGCTCACGTCTTGTGGCTCGTCCTTATATTAATTAACTGCACTTCAATGATATTAAATGCACTTTACCGACCGATAGCCTATTAAGGCAGGCGTCCACATTTTCGCATCGTAAGTATCGGACGCATCGCATCAAACGGATCGTAGTATTCTTTGTATAGAAAACAATACAAGTGCGTATGCGTGTGCGTAATACGGGTAGATTCGTGCGATCCGTACGATGCGGATCAGAGGACGCACTTGTATTGTTTTCTATACAAAGAATACTACGATCCGTTTGATGCGATGCGTCCGATACTTACGATGCGAAAATGTGGACGCCTGCCTTTAATCAGTTTTTTCCAATGCCACCTAGCGCCAGTAGATCGGTAGCCTGTCACCTTCCACAGTCTCTTCCCGGTCAGCAGAGCGAGCGCCTGCAGATCTATGAATAGGCAACCCGTTCAACTGCCGCGTATCACTTCGGAACACTCTGTACCCTCTGTACATACAAAATGGGGAATCCCCATTTTTAAATTGGATCACAAACAAATTCAGGGTAGAATGGAATTAAAAACTAACCACAATCAATTTTCCATTTCTCCTTTCAAATACCCCATTTTAAAAACCACATAATTAAAGTACCATATAAATCGATGAGTAAATATGTATCATTCTGTAACTTTCATAGAACCCTGCACGTTCATAAGTCCTAGATCACAGTAGTGTGTCTACTGTTCCTATTGGATAAGACCAAATGTGTCGCGTCACTATTCACGGAGTGACATTCTTCAACAGGGTTGAGTGAAGCTACGACGTTGTCGACGTTGGTACCGCGATTGATGAAAAAAAAAAAAAAGGAAAAAGAAGAGCGAATAGCTGTGGAAGGGTGAGGTTATGTCGCACGAACGTTACGCGGTGGCTTGGCTTCCGCTCCACCTTTCCGTGCGTGTTTGACGGACGCGCGGGGATTGGCAGAGAGCGTGCGGCTGGAATGGAAGGCGAGTTTGAAGGGGCAGGGGTACGCGTTGAGTTGCCCTAGGCCAGGACGTGCATTATTGGATAGAGTTACATTAAACATACGCTTCCCATACCGCACCGCGCATACGTTCCTCTTTTTCCAATGCCGGCATCCCGAAACCGAAAGGCACACGTCTCGCGTTTATTCGCGCGATGATATCGGATGAACCCCCCGATGAGTTTGCCACGCGCAAATACGGCGAGGACTCGCAACGTGCCCCGCTACGGTAAACTATACAGGGTGTCCCTGACCAACCGACGCGAAAGGAGAGGAGACAGAGAGCGACTTGCGCTGAACATAAAAGTCATGTACCGTTTTGCGATAATCGCAATATTTATCGAGAATAATTAATTGTTAAAGATCAAAGAAAAGGGCGTCCGCCAAAATTGCAGCGGGAGGAGCGATGGAACCTCTGCGAGCTGTAGGACGGCCCAGTTTACCAATAAACACCTCCCAAGTCTCACGGAGCATTGAAGATAATTATAACTAATAATAATAGTTATTTATGTTTTTAGTTCCATGTTTCAGATGTTTAGAAAACAAAAGAAAAATAGAAATAGATAGAAGCAAATAAAAAAGTACCAATGATAGTATATTTTTACCAGGAAAGGCCTAGAAACATCAAGATTAATAAAGATGGAAGCGAGACCTGGAGGAATAAGAAGTAAAAAAAAAAGAAAAGGGTAAGAGAGAATGAGTGAGAAAAAGAAATAGAAGAGTAATACGCAGAATAAGAAGAACACGTGGCACAGGTATGGCCAATTGCCATCACAACCCCCTATCTATATCTATCTATCTTACCAACAAACAAATGCGGGCCGCGGTAAGGAGAATAAGGCAAAAACAAAGCCGGCCGTGCAGCGGTGTCTTAGCCTTCCCCTTACCGCGCCCCGCATTTGTTTGTCGGTAAACTGGGCCGTCCCATGGTGTAAGAAGATAAGGTGAAACATTGCGCAATGGCGGCCAGCTAATAGAATTTTGCCTCCAAAAGTTGCGCGACATTCAAATATAGTATAAAAGTTAAGCCATAAATACCCCTCTAAAATGCGGTGTAATTAATTACACAAAATTAAATAATACAAGATAAGTATAAAAATAAGGTGAATATAAATGTGTACAAATTTAAGTATGATATTACCGAACTCACGACCCAACCTAGGATTTGGGAGCAATCGTTCATTGGTCAACACTGCGCATCCTCGAAAATGTTTCACCTTGTATTCTTACATCATGGGCCGTCCTACAGCTCGCAGAGGCTCCAGCGCTCTTTCCGCTGCTGTTTTAACCAACGCCTTTTCCTTTGATTTTTAACAATTAATAACTGGATAAATATTGCGATTACACTGTTCAACAACAAAAAAATTATTTTCTGTTTTGTAATGTCCATTGAGTGATTTCTACAGTGTTTCTCGTCCTAAACACGAATCCGGAAGCAGAATTGCTCCATCACCCTCAGTTTTCGAAGAACACAAACTTTTGTTAAACCTGCCGATTTCTGGCAAAAATGAGATTCCGTGAAAACTAAAAGTGCTAGAGAGTTCAGCTTACAAGATATACCCAGGCATATCTCGCTTTCTGTAGATGATACAGACTGTTTTACGCGTTTCATAGAAATTCGAGTAATGTTTCAAAAATAATAATCAAGGTAGATATCATTTGAATGCGCGCGCCAATGACGTGACTACCATCTGGAAATACTGGCATATTATTGGCGGAAAGCTATGAGACAACCTGTTCTATCTGAGAACCTTGAGCGATGGTTACATTGTGCTCATTCGCGGTAGTTTTTTGACTCGCGTTGAGCATACGAGGCTTCACAACGAGCGCTTCAATCCGACGCATGCGTCACGAAGCGCGAGAAGCGCATTGCCTCTTGCAAGTCGATATGCGTCTTCACATTTCTGTCCACGCACTTTTTTACAATAAATGTTATCTTTGTGCTGTTACTCAATCTATTCCCTGTATTCGTTTAAGTGTATGTACATGCAACAAACATACTAGTAGAATACAGGTTCATGACGATCAAATCAATCAGATACTGACTTACAACACACTTTGCACACATTTGTATAACATTGTCAATTTTGTAATAAATTCCACATTTCGTTCCACGTTGCCAACAATCTCACTTCTTTTCACATTTTAGGCACATGCTAACGATTATGGCATGTGGACTGTTAGCTTAATGTTCTTAACCTCTTGCGGTAAAATGACGAGTCTATCTCGTTATTAGTAATTTATATGAATTATAAAATAATACGTTTCTTTTACGTTAAAATTAAATGCTTATTTGACGCACAATCTGTCATAATTAAATCGTACTGGAAAGGTTTGGGAGCCGGGGCGGGGGGGATCTGAACTAGAACGTCAAAAAATGTACGATTTTTGCAAAGTTTTTGTACAAAAAATGATTGAAGCATTTTGTTTGAAAATTTTCGTATTTGTTTATTTATATTTAAGCGTGCTTTAGTAACTTTTGTAGCATAAATTATGCAATACATTCTACGCATCTACAATTTTCACTCTTCTAACATCCTTAAAATATCGTGGTAGCTGTGTTGAGAAATGTCGTTTGGAAATAAATGCGGTTAAAGTTTAAGGTACAACTTTTCGGGCACTCATGAGTGCCAACGAGTACAATAAGAAAATTAAACGGGTAGTGAATGAAAATACTATTAACGGGCTGATAAATGCTAGTAATACGTCCGTCCGGACTGCGTGCTGGAATTGTGGCCTTGTGCCGGGCGACATTCAGTAGCTTGTAGCTCCGGCAATTTTTTGAATTCTGCTGTAGACTATTGGGACAATTTATTTGTAAAAGCTCGAATTTGAATAGTACCAAAAGCAAAAAAAATGTACTTTCTTAAAATTCTAGACCAAGCTTCGCCCTTGTGTTTGCTGTTTGGTGCATGGGTTAAACGTTTCAGTCATACGGTAGTCTGACTAAGAAAAAAATACTGAGTATCCCGAAAATATTAAGATAGTAGAAAGAATCTCACACGTAGCCTGCATATTTAAATGCACATATATTTTTCGCTGTCATAATGGGAAGAATGCTGCAGTTTGCTGATGAATTGTGAACGCAATAACGTTTAATTTAACCTGTAAGTTCACTGGTTCATAACGAACTCATAAGTACAGACTGAGAACTACACTGGACCATTGTGTAACGCAGGAGTTCTCGGGCCAACAGCTAACCAGAATTTGTTGCCCTCAGGTATCATGTTGAATCCTTTCTTATCGACCTTCAAAGGTACACAAGTTTTGCTACATCGTGCCAAGTTGCATCCTGTTAACAAATGGAAGAACAACACCTTCGTCTCCAGCAACGCAAATCTGTTACCGATACACATTCTTGGTCCAATGCCGAACGGCATATAAGCGGTGCCATCCACGTTTTTCTTGTTCTCGCCTAGAAAGCGATCGGGATTGAATTTGCTTGGATCCTCGAAATACTGAGGATCGTGATGTAATCCGTAAACCGGGAACCAAACGTCCATACCCTTCTTGATAATGAAAGGTTTACCACCCGGAAGAGCTGGTGGTAATTCAAAGCTCCTTGAGGCTACCCTGTCAATCATGAGGGCTACAGGATACATTCTCAGGACTTCCATCAAAACGGCGTCTAAGTATTCCATTCGATTGATTTCTTCGTAGGTCGCCTCACCATTGTTCCTCTGCAAGATCTCATCCACTTCATTCTGCAATCTCTGGTACACATCCTGGTTCAATGCCATCTCGTGAGCGGTGAAACACATTAGGGTAGAGGTGGACTCAAAGCCAGCGAAAAAGAAAATGAAAGCCTGGGATGTCATCTCCTGTATGGTTAATTCCTTCCCTGGCTCTCTCTTGTCGCGAGCTTCTATCATCAGTTGAATCATGTCCGGTCGAGTAGTGCCCTCTTCCTCTTTGACCCGAACCGCGGTCCTGATAGTCTCCCTAAAGAACTTAGCTACACTCTCCTTTAAAATTGTCAACTTGAGGAATGACGCTACTCTCGGTAGCAATAATATAAATAACAACTTCAAGAAGCGTCCTTCGTTAAACGAGGTCATCTCTTTGCCCATCGCGTAGAATTTGTTGTCCGGATTCTTCATGGAATCGACGTTAATACCAAACGCGCAAGTGGCGATCACATCTGTGGTATACCTGGTGAACTTATCTTTTATGTCCATGGTTCTTTCTTCGGCTGGTATTTTCGACATAAAATCGGCAAAGTTTTTGGCACAATCGTTCATCAGTTTGAACATGCTTCTCATTTTACTTGATGTGAATGCGGGACTCAACATGGTCCTGGCCTCACGCCACTCTTCGTTCTTTAGCATAAAAAGATTTTTACCAAAGTCCGGATCCTCTATGCTTTCCACAATGTTACGATGATTTGGGAAACTCTCGAAGTTCTTCACGCCTATCGATTTAATCAGTTCTGGATCACGAATTACAACGGTCGGTCGTCTTAAGTTGTAAAAGCCCACGTACTTAGCCTCGCGATTGAAGTTGTAGATGCTCGTTATCATGTCGGCAAATGATACACGGCGAAAGTACTTAGGCGCCATGCCACCAAATATAGGCACCCAGGGCACGTAGGGTATGCCGTTTACTTTGAAATAATTCTTTTCTCGGAAGAAATAGTAATAAATTCCAAGAATCCCCGCTAAAATCGACAATGTAATACCTGGCCAACACTCCATGTCGAAGAAGTGCACTTAAACAATACGATGGCACAATAAAAATAGGTCAAACTGATGCTACACGTTCGATGTTTAACCATCGACTGCTACGGTCATGCACACGATACACGTCTTATCTGTTTCTGACGCATCGCTTTTTTATCAATGTGGAGGGAATTAAGAGCGTCCTCTGATTCGCTCTTAATCGCGACTAATTCCCACGAACATCGTGTGTGACTTTAGCGACGAAGACAAACAACATATGAACTGTGGGCGTAGGAGAAGAATCTAACCCTACCTACCTCCTCCATGATCGATCATTTAAATGTGTATATTTGTTTTAGCCAACAGTTCCACTCTAGCGATTGGCACGTAAATCTAACGATTGAACGGAATCATGCGTTGTACTGCGCTTGCCTTAAAGCAGATGATGCCATTGATGCCAATACGTATCTCTCAATTCGACTTCAACTTACATAGCCAGCACGGAAGAAAATTGTACTCGTTCAACTAAATGCGCTGACGCTTGCAAACAGAAGTCACAATACAAAATATGTGCCTTACATGTGCGCCTAGCACTTACCGCATCAAACTTTCTTGTATTAAATATCTTGATAATTAATGCGTAGCGGCAAGAATGCTAAGACACGCGTTTACTTTTATTGGTCCTAAAATCATCCTTTATAGTCTCGTTGAAATCCCCGAGTCCCACGCCGTGACCTCTCCTTGTGAGCTGTTTTTGTGACTATGAAACCTCTTAGATGCCCACTACCAACCCGGAATATAAAAAGCAGTTATACTGCGAATCGCGCATCGGGCTAATCGCGAATGTGACGCGCGCTAACGATAGACACGCTGGCTAACTGGGAATGCAATAACACCTCTGGTTCGGGACACGCGACATCGAGCGCACCTCGACTGCCCGCTCGGGGGCCAATCGGCACTAGCTCGTGCACCACGCCACGGCCGTCAATTAGTCTTATAACAGACCTACATTTCCAATCACATTGCCTTCAGAATCACTACTCTGCTGCTTGATTTTGCAATGATTCCTAACGTTCGAATTTGGGTAAGGATTCAGTCCCATCATTTGTTCAGCGGATCGCGCCGTGGACTAGTCGCATTGAGAACAATAAGATAGAAACGGAAAAGGCCCGCGGACAAAGTAACAAGTTAAAAAACGTATATTGCGTGACCTCACGAAAAATTACTGAACAACGAGCAGGGTAAAAACTAAAAGCGGATACGTTCCTTCTCCCAGTAGACTTGTCAGGGACGCGAAACTGCGTCGTCTTGCTTTCAGATCCCCGCTTTACCTAATTCTTTAAGCCTTGTCAAAGCTCGCAAAACCCATGAGCTCGATAATGATAATAGATCACGTCGCAAAACGTATAAAATATACATGACCTTAGAACATGCGAAATGTTTCTATCAGAAATCGTTGTACAGCCAACCGATTGGTCTTGATCCCATTGTACTCTGGGCCACCACCTATTGTATCATTAAATAGTTTACAATATATGTAGAATTTTGGGGAATAGTAACCTCTTTGATAGTGACATTCCTAACCAGCCATTCCTTGAAACTCACAATCAGTGAGATAAGCTTAAGGGGACATATACAATTACAGCGATCAGAAAATGGATTTTTTTTTTTATATTCTTAAGCGATAGAACTGTAAGTGAAGAATATATTCTGAAAGTTTGAAAGCGAAATTCGAAAAACTCCGGAAGTTACAGCCCGTAAACGCTGTGCATGTCCGTTCGTGTTCGGAGCGCATGCCGCATATAGAAACAAGAGAGCACACCAAGAGAGAAAAGGAAGGAGAAACGAATTAGTAGAACGGAATGAACTTTATGAGAAAACTGAAGTCTTATTATATGGACCTGGTATCCCTGATTAACCCGTAAGTGGTCTTAACATTGGTTTTTCACGTGTCGAAACTTTAAACGCGTTTTTCTCGAAACTGCATTTCTGAAACTGGTGTACACGATTACGCAAAAACTATTAAACGGATTGAGTTCCCCCTTGGTAAAAATCTTGATAACATTATTACCTTCTATATGACGGAAATTGTTTTTGGAAAATTTTGAAAAAAACTATTTTTTTCATACACATTCTGAAGAAATGTGGCATGAAAATTCGGTTTTTGTCTTTAAATATGTGCCATTTTCTCAAATTTGCATTTTCTCCATTTTTCTCAACGTCACATAGAAACTACACATGTTTTAAATGAGAAAATTTGTGTATTTTGTCGCAAATCGAATTTCACGGGGAGCTAAGCTGTACACCGTTTTAGAAGTCGCGCCGCAACCTTGCTGTGACTCTCTACCACAGCTCCACCATTTTGACGATGAACGAATTCAAAAAATTTTGTTTTTATACTAGAATATCCTATTAAAGAACACCTCCAGTTCGATGAATGTAGAATGAATATTTCTTAGTTTAGAAAATTCCTCAAAATTGACTTATTTTTCTCCGTCTAATTGTATATGTCCCCTTAAGCGCTTCGAGCTAGCAAGAACCGACACAAAGGGCAAGCAATAAAATAGTGCTCGAACTTGACCCTTCTAAAAAGGAGTAAACGTCACTAACAATTAGTCTTAAACTGGAGAGGAGAAATTTTTGGATAAAACAGTGCCCATGAGTACAATTATCTGCCATTTTGAAGGGTCGTAAATCACCGTCAAAGTTTGAAAGTAGGTCTATAGGCGCAGCTTTCACGTGCTATGCTTATAGTTTTATGAAAAGTGTTAACTGTGGTGAATTTGCTCCAGTTTGTTGGATTCTTCGAACATTTCTGAAGACGAAATACTGCGGCAGAAGCGTCCCAACGATTTTTATTGCTAGCGAATTAAGAAAATGTTAGTCGACAATATCTGCATGATGCCTTGCCGCCTTGCCGACATTAATTCGTTTGTCTCGACTTCCAGTACCGTAGCCGATCGTAATGGGCCGCCCATACGGGCTTCCAACCGAGTATTCACTTTCTATATGCAAAATTGTGTATTTTTTGCTATTTTTTCATTGTTTGACATTTCTACATCATTGAAAAATTAACAAAAAACAAAAAGTTTTGCATACAGAAAGTGAGTGCTCTGTTAGAAGCTCGTAGGGTGGCCCATTACGCTCGGATTACGGTACTGGAAGCCGAGACAAACGAATTAATGTCGACACGGCGGCAAGGCATCATGTAAATTTCGTCGACTAACATTTTCTTAATTTGCTAGTGATAAAAACCGTTTGGACTCTTTTCCCAAACTATTTCCTCCTCAGAAATCGTTGACGAATCCAACAAAGTCGAGCAAATTCATCACAGTTAAAACATTTTTCGGAAAACTATAAGAAATAGTACACGAAAGCTACGCGTATCGACCTGTTTTCAAACTTTGATGCTAATTTGCGACCTTTCAAAATTGCAAATAATTATGCTCATGGGCGCTATCTTATTCAAAAATTTCTCCTCTCCAGTTTAAGACTAAGCTGAACTCTCTAGCGCTATTAGTTTTCACGCAGAACCACATTTTTGCCGGAAATCGGCAGTTTTAACAAAAGTTCGTCTTTTTCGAAAACTGAGGGTCATGGAGCAATTCTGCTTCCGGATCCGTGTTTAGGGTGAGAAATACTATAGGAATCACCTAATGGATAATGCAAACCAAAATTTGTGTTGAACAGTGTTATCGCAAAACGGTACAGGACTTTTATGTTCAGCGCAAACCGCTCTATGTCTCCTCTCCTTCCGCGTCGGTTGGTCAGGGACACCCTGTAGATATATGCGCGTCCACGCATGCACGCACAAGCGCGACGAGTTCTCTTTTTTTTTCTCTTTCTCTCTCTCTTTCCTCTTTTTTTTTCTTCCTACCGTATCTTCCAGCGAAGGCATTTTCGGCCGGTGTCCTATTACGGTAATCGTACTTCCACCGCGTTTGTTTATTCGGAAAAGTGAACACTTCTATTACGAAGCGGTCGCGCGGAGGAGACGAATGATTTGAGGAGAGGATGGATGTAAGGTGGTGAGGATTATTCAATGGCGGAGAATGTGCCGTTGGATGGAAAGGAAGTTTGTTTGTTTTTTTTTTCTTCGGTAGCTGGACGCGTTGATTATATTTTATTTGCTAGGTGTATTTGGTAATTCGGAATATTTGGAATGATATGAATTTTGGAAGTAAACTGATATACCGAATTGTTGCTCGTCATATTAAATGTTTCTCATGTCAATTGATCATTGATTTTCAATTGAATTGTCGAGGTTTCATGTGACATTTCGTCAAATATCACGGAACAATAAATACAAACAGAATAAAATATGTTATCAATTTATTAAAAACAATGGTCTTATGTTTATTAAAATTAGTGATCTAAAAACAAATTCTACTATGTGTATGTATGTACATCCAGTTCTCCATTTGTTTTCAGAATAACTTTATATATGTATTATTATTACTATCTACAATATAAAAATTTTAAAAGAAATAGTCTTAGTTATGTAAGCTGAAATAATTTCTTCAGCTTCATTGTGCTTTCATTTAATTTTGTTTTCTTAGCCGTTTTTGGCGTTCCTTTGAATGGAACTTTCCTCTTTCGCGTCTACAAAAAATAGATACATGTAAATGAACAAATACAATGAAGATGATTATTTTTAAAACATACAATAAATACTTATTGTACAGTACCTTGTTAGTTAAAACAATTTCTTCTTCCTTATCGATTGTCTTACTAATCTCGGGTTTGCTCCGCGCAGATGAGCTAACACGCGTGAATATAAATCTCTTTCGATTAACCGGTCCGTTAGATAGTTTCTCACTTTGTTTGACTATAGCCGCCATTCTTGCCAATGATTCACTTCCTTTGGCAAGCAGCGAACGTTTTTGCATAACACTCTAAAAAAAAAAAACAGATACAAATATATCTGACAAGGAGACTGCTACTAATTGCTTTTGAATTTAGATCTTACATATATCACATGAGATTTCTTGTCTATAGCAGATTCAGGTAATAAATCTGCAATACTCGGTGGCAACCTTGGTTGTATAGGCTTAACAGCGTTAGTGCGAACGTCTTCATTTCTAGTCTGTGACAACTGTACTTTATTTATTACTTTCATCCCAAACTTGAAGATTCCAGCATTGCTTTCTATCTCATTGTCTAGTTCATTAACAGTTTCCTTCTGAAATGTTTTATATGGACTTTAATGTATAATGCGGTTCGAACGTCTGTTTCATGTACTTTATATCTTACCATTTGAACTTACTTTTCTTTTCTCGAGAAACATTTCCCGTTCGTGCCTAAGCTTACGCCATTTTAAGTCATCTTCATCTTCTTGCACATCCAACCATCCATCCCCTTCCTCCATTGAACGAGGTATGTTGTTGTCATCTCCCAATTTGTCTGGAAAACAGAAATTTTAATTTCAGCTCTGTCTATAAATTAAACTTATATGATAATTTCAAACGCATACCTATATTTCGCCATCTAAATTTTCGCTCGCGACCAGCTCCATCAGTATGTAAATCTCCATCTTCGAATAATAATTCCTTCAAGAGTCTGACTTCCCTCTGATCCTCATCCATCATTTGTCTCAGTTGGATTTTTCCGATCTCATCCTTCATTTGATTCTCATCAATATCCTCAACATCACCTTCCTCAAACTCTAATTTGTCCAAATCCTTCTCATCCTCATCTTCCGAACCCCATTCACTTTCGCTCAACTCAGCTTCTTCTTCTAGAAAGCCAGCTGCTGCTTTTTTAATATCTTTCTTTGGTATAACTACAACCTCATTTTCTTCAGAGTCGTAATCTATGTATTGGTCTACATTTTCCTCATCAATGATGTCTCGTTCTTCTTCAGACTCTTCATCAGAGGCAACTGCGTCGTCCTCATCATCTGATAATTCCAATTTTTTTATTTTGCGTTTTCTGAAACTTGCCGTTTGCTTACTTACACCATCAGTCGTATCTTCATCCTCCGAAGAATCGGCCACAACATATTTACATGCGTTCTGCATTTCCTCCTCCTCTTTTGGTCCGTGTGGTTTCTTTACGGGAGATATCGAATGTGCATCCAAGCACAATTCTATATTCCGTGAACTCTCATTTAAATTTGCAATGGATTGCGTATCTGAATAATTTGCTTGTGTATTAAATGAGCCTGAGCATAAATCGATTAATTGAGATTCAGATATATTTGGTTGCGAGTCCGCAAAATTTAAAGAACTTTTTTGATTTGCTAAGAAGCTCCCTGAGCACAGCTGCATAAGTTCATCATCGTCAACTGGTTCACTAGACTCGTCGAAAAGTTTTTTCAGGAAACTACTTTTTTTATTCAAGTCATATTGCCTTTTAACCATTTTCTCAACAGGTGTGTGCTCTACAGATCCACATTCAATATGACTACTTAATATAAGTTGATCTTTCTTTCCAGGTGATTTCTTTTCGGAAGATTTACCCGTATTGAGCGCAGTTAGTTGGGTTATAGGGGAAATAAAATTAAAGATACTAGATTTCATGAGCGGCGTTCTGCATATTTGGCTACTAGTGGTTGGTTGTCGATGTTTTTGAAACACTGTAACATCATTTTCATTGTCGCTCATACACGCATCAGTGCAATTGTCAGACGCAAACATATCTATATCAGTCTTTTCACGTTGCAATACAGTTCCTCTTTCCTCTACGTGCTCATCTTCCGCGTCATTAGTACTTGTGTGATTGGAGTCATCTTCAAATGCTCTTACGATACGTTTTAATTTTTTTTGCTTTTTTGTTCTTACGCCATCTTTCTCATCATCTTCAGTTTCATCGCTACCTTCATTGGAGTCCGCATGATTTACAACTTTCTCTTCAATACCTGCAGTATTATCGTCAAACATTTCTCTTTCGATTTCACCATTTATTTCTTCCTCACTCTCCTCATTAAGTTCAGCATTACCATCTCTCGATCCTTCATCATCGCTAACTTCAGCTTCCTCATCTGCGAACATACATTTAGTTTTCTTTCTTTCCGTGATAGGCATGTCATTTTCTTCTGGTTCACTTTCTCCACTACTGCTGTCCTCGTCATTTTTCAATTTATTGTTATCACCCGCGCAAGACATACTGTCTTCATCTTCCACATAATCTTCCTCTAAATCGTTATATTCTTGTTCCTTCTGCTTCCATTCTTCGGTACGTTTTAAAGCCATCTTCAATTCCAGGTCCTCCTTTAAACGCAATAATTTAGCACCGGGCTTGCTTAATTCAGGATTTTCTTTCTCATTGATCGTCAGTGCGTATGGAAGTGTTGTCTTAACAGGCACTGGTCCATTAACTGTTTCTTCCAAATGAACTACTGTAACTTCTGACTTACTCGTTGTAGGCTTAGGAAGACTGGAATGTCTGGTAAAAAATCTGTCTAATAATTTATTCACACCCGCATGTGGATTAATATTATCTGATAAATTAATCATCATGCCAGGGGATCCTTTTAATGTCGGTTTGATATCTGGCAACCTTGACAATAGTTGCTTTTTGATACTTGATACTTGATAATCATCGTCAAGATATGAAGGAGGTAATCCTAGTATATGTCCATCGTGTTCATTAGAGTTTTCTTGCAACACATTATTTTCATTGTCTGCACATGAATCTTCGGAATGTAAGGTAATCTGTTCTTTCGTTGCTTCCTTATCATTTTGTACCAATGCCACGTTTTCTGTATTGCTTCTCTGAAAACTTTCATATGTATTCATTACTCTCCCTTCACAGTTGTCTTTACTTTTATTTATCTGTTCAATTGTTTGTTCATTAGCATTATCATTCTTCAATTCTATTTCAAGGCTGTTACAATCATTTGTTTCAATATCTATTTTGCTTGATGATCTATCAGTTGAACTATTATCCTTTACACCTGTTGCATTTAAATCATTCATTTTCTGTTCAGTCACTTGAGAAAGTATTTCTATCTCCTTGGGAACATGCGCAGAATTTTGTTTATCTTCTTTAAAGTTCTGCTCTTCGCTTACACGATTTTCATGTACCGCATTATTTTCACAAGAAACCAATGTATCACATTCTGTTTTCTTATTTTGCAATTCATCTTCATCGTTTGTAAATAACTTCCTTGAAACACTATGTTGTGTTGAAACCTGTTGATTTTCTTCTCGGTTACAAAATTGCTCCGTGTTATTTTGTTTTGTAGTATGCTCGTTTTCAACAGTGGCATCTCCGATTAATTTTTCAGATTCTTTTTTGCTACTAATATTCTTCGTCTTACTGCTGTCGGTAAAGATTGTCTTTGTTTGCTGTTCCTCATCTTCAGAATCTGAGGACTTGTAGAACAACTCTGCTTCCTTTTCTTTTTCCTCCAACAGTTTCCTGTTACACGAATAAAATGGCAAATATTCAAATAATGGCAAAGAGTAGCATAAATATTCAGAATAACTGAAAATTTTGTACAAACAGCTTCATGTAGTACAAAGAGGAATTTGTCACTGGCAACACTAACTAGAGCTATAAAAAAATGTTACCTCACAATTTCCGTGGACATCTTTAATCTAGCTGCAACAGTTGGTGCCGTAGGTAAAGCAGCAGAAATACTTTTTCTGTTTAAAAATTCCTGTAGCGTACGTTGCTTTGGTCTATGATACGGCAAAGAAATGTTGGACTCTCTCACTAATCGTTGAGTCTCGCTGTGGATCTGCCTCATTGCTTCATCCTTTGACGCTCGTGCCGATCCCTGTGTTAGAAGAAACATTTTAACGTGGTTTTATAAATTTATTACCGTTCACCATTTTAGCATGGAGAATCCGCTTATACTTATATCTACGTTACACAATGTATTTATACCTTCCTCTTCTTTTCACGTTTTTGTTTAGCAGGTTTTTGCGTCGATTCGATAATTTCATCTTCTTCTTTAGGATGTGACGTTATTTTGTATTCTTCTTCTTCAGACTCGGAATCCAACAGAGTTTTAAACCTAAGTGGCGCCTGTAAAATAATAGTACATTGATTTCTGCAGCAAATGTTCCTTTAAATAAGTTACTTAATGAAGTTTATAACATTTTCTTGCAAATGACATTCTATTAATATTGTTATTGACAAATACGGTAATTTGTCAACTTACATTCTTTTTATTGTTAGTATCATAGTCCTCATTAGAATTACTTTCACGACTGTCGTTGTCATGGTCATTATCAGAATCGCTATCAATTAATTTCCTGATAGATCTATTTGATAAGCCATGTTTCTTTTTTTTATTACTCGAATGAAATACTTCTTCGGATTCCGAATGGTTTTCTACTGCATCAGCAGCATTTTTGGTAGAAGGAAAAGTATCTTCGTACTCAGACTCGCTATCTATGATATTTCGAAGTCTCCGTGACATAGAATTATTAGTTACATCTTCGTCGTCTTCGCTCAGTAAATCTTGATTTGCTTCAGGTATTTTACTCGCATCAGGTACATTTGCCTCATCGTTCGAAAGATCGTTATTGTCTCCGTTACTTTCTTCCTCCCTGTGGAATTTATCTAAACTCGTCGTTCTCTCATCTTCCATCTGTGACATGCTTGAATCCTTAATACTACTATCTTTTATTTCAATTCCTACTTTTAATATATCTTCCGCATTGTCACTTTTAAGTTCACCTTGTCCACGCGCTTTTTTTTCCTCATCTTTTTTCTGAATGTTAACACCTTCAATAGTTCCTGATTCATCAGTACGAATTAAGGTATCCACAATTTCGCAATTACTCGAATTCGCCGCTTTACTTTCGATAGGCACAGCCACGTTATCTATTTGCGGAACTATGAGAGCTGGCATTCTTGCAGAATTATTAAAATACACATTAGCTATGTTAAATTATTAATTAGAATCGAATTTGAATGAAATAGAATGCTGAGGTGGTATTTACGTCCGAGCTGTTCCTGATTTTATCGCGCCAAAATAATTGTCGGCCTGATAATCGTTCGAAAACTAAAAACCCTGCTAGTTACATATTGGAAAAAAGAAAATGAATAATTTCAAAACGAATTCGAAAACTCCAATTGTTTATCCCATTTGAGTTTAATAGGTTTCAGCATTAACTTATTAATTTTATGAATCTGTAATCGCACGTAATACTTATTTTCGAAATACTTGCTAAGGTAGGTTTTCTAGGGACATTTAGGTCTTGTGTTTGTTACTGGCAATATCTAGTTATTTAATTCCCTTTACATACATTGATTGGATGGAGGCGCTGATGGATACAACACACAGCCAAATGAGCCATACAGCCTTTGCGCATTTCCTGGAAATTTGTCGGTAAAAGTTTCACCGGTAATTAAGATTGTTTATTGCACCGTGTATGCGACAATAAAGTGCAGAATTTGTTTTCACAATAAGCAGGCTGCACCTAACGTCCACAATGACAAAAGGTATGTATAAATACAATTGTATCGTGTCTTGAAAAGTTGTTGTAAGGTTAGATTACAACCAAACAATAAATGTCCACACAGTATAGTACAGTATACTGAATGTGATAATTTATTAATCAAGACTAACAATTTCACTTAATCCGTATCGTTTTGTAACACAATATTTAACCATGCGTCTATTCTAATCAGAGGTTATAACAACAACTCCAAATGTGGGTAATATTTTAGACGAGATATTAGAGAAAAAGTCAGTGGAGAATAATGATACGGACAAGAAAGCGGCGTCCGAAGCTGGGCCAGATCCGTCTGCGCCAATTACGAGAAGAGGTGTTCTTACGTCGCTTTTAACTGGAAAACCAATGGAGATTCCCGAACAGGACGTAGTAATATTTATTTTATTCTTCGAACTTTCACGATTGCATTTGGTATACATTATTAATGACGCTTGTTGTATATCTCCCGCAGCTTGGTAAATGCAGATTTGTATCGGAATTTGAGAAACTGAATCGCATAGGCGAAGGCACTTATGGAATAGTATACCGAGCGAGAGATACAAAAAATGACAAGGTGGTGGCTCTGAAAAAAGTGCGCATGGAGCATGAGAAGGACGGTTTGCCAGTGAGCGGCCTCAGGGAAATATCGGTACTTTTGTCGTGCCGCCATGAGAATATCGTACAATTGAGAGAAGTCGTTGTTGGAAGAAGTTTGGAGAGCATATTCCTGGTGATGGAATATTGCGAACAAGACTTGGCTAGTCTACTAGACAATATGCAGGCTCCGTTTTCAGAAAGTCAAGTCAAATGCATTGTACTACAAGTACTGAAAGGTCTGAGATATTTGCATCATAACTTTATTATTCACAGAGACTTGAAGGTCTCGAATCTCCTAATGACCGACAAAGGTTGCGTTAAAATCGCGGACTTTGGACTTGCCAGGTGGTTTGACTTACCTCTGCAATCAATGACTCCACGAGTAGTGACTTTGTGGTACAGAGCACCCGAATTATTGTTACAAGCTAAAACGCAAACAACTTCTGTCGATATGTGGGCGGCTGGTTGCATACTAGGTAATCGTAAATTAGCATTAAAATTAACGAAATACGTCTTATCGATTAATTCTAAATATTAAATAAATTTGTTTCTTTTAACAGGCGAATTATTGGGACACAGGCCTCTGCTACCAGGATGTTCAGAAATAGCGCAATTAGAATTAATAGTTGATTTACTGGGTACACCTAGTGAGGCTATTTGGCCCGAATTCAATTCATTACCCGCATTACAGAACTTCACATTAAAGCAACAACCCTACAACAACTTAAAACAAAGATTCCCTTGGTTAAGTGCTGCTGGCCTTAGATTGTTGAACTTTTTGTTCATGTACGATCCAAAGAAACGTGCGACTGCTGAAGAATGCTTACAGAGTAGTTACTTCAAAGAAGCTCCATTACGTATGCACTGAAATTTGTAACATATTCAAAACTTATCTCAAACGCTTGCTAAAAGAGAATTAATCCTTGTATGTTTTAACTTGTCTTACAGCATGTGACCCAAAACTTATGCCTACATTCCCGCAACATAGAAATATGAAGAAAGCAGCTCCGTCAAAAGAAAACCGTGAGCAAGAGCCTGCTGTTGCAGACCAAACTAATAATCTTCCAGCCATATCTGATCTTGTAAGTCCCTTTGCCTTTTAAACGCCACGTTGAATAAAGTACCAAAGAAGATATTTGTAAATCACTATCTTATATGACTTTTTAGCTTGGATCTCTAGTCAAAAAACGACGTGTGGAATGAATTGAAGTATAAACCTATTCCAATAAACATACGTATTATAGTTTCTTCATTACATAAATCTCATGCCCTTTTACATGTATTACTAAGAATATAAAGACTCGTTTATAAGTACATCATTATTTACCGTGAATATAATGGATAATATCACAATAAAAGAAGCATAGTTTTTCATCTGACAATTTATACTGGCAATGTTTACACAACCATTAGCGCATCGATTTCCCAGCTTTGACAAATTAATTAGGAGGCAAGTAATCGTACTATACCCAAATATAACTTTTAACATTCATTATATTTATAAATTTATACAAACTTTCATTACGCAGTTCTTGCAATTATACATACACAGTTCCGACATCACACATTTTCATCGCTATTAATTTTTAATCATCCTTGTCACTTTGTCTAAACATATAATACTTCGTAATCCATAAACTTAACGGTTAAGCGCTGGTTGATTCTTTCAGTTGGTGCTCATAACGCTTCTTGTATTCGCCTGATGGATCATATTTGGCGGCGAGGCGTTCCCATTCCTTGCTCTTCTTTGCCATCATATGAGTAATCACTTTGTGAGCGACGTCCTTTTGCTTCGGGCTGCACTTGCTGCATCCGGTGCCAAGTGCGTCTGGAAGAGTCTCTGCAGCAAGAAAAATCATTCTAATGAAAATCACATACTAAATACGACATTCATCATCAACCCATACAAATAACAGATTTGTCTTTAAACCGTAAGATTGGACAACATTTAATTTCAACTAACAACAGAATGGCTTCTCTGCCATTTATTAATTCCGCGTAATCTCTTGAGACCACGTCGATGGTCTCTCCAAAGATTGAATTATTACAAAATCGGCGATGGGGATTAACACTATTTCTACCGGGATTTCGTATACACCTATATCGACCAAGAGGTGTCTTTTTGGGTCCAGGATGAGTTGCAGGAAAATTATACCTCTAAATTAATTTAACAACCAATATACGAACAGTGAAAGAAGCGATTGAGGAAGAATTATTCAACTCGGAAAAAAAATTAAAAATACAATTTGAGAAGCTGTCTTTTGACACCTTTGGTAGAAATAGTGTTTAAAAAAAAAAACGTTATTGTTCATTTTCAATGGTCTCGACGTGTGCAAGTTGTGCAATCGAGGCGCATTGTTGTGCCAGTGTTTATGCGTGATGGGAATAACAATGCCAGCTTGCATTGCAACGAGCAATCTTATTGCATTCGAGTACGTTTTATTCATTCTTCCATATAAGTGGTCTTGATCAGACTCGACGTGGCTTTCGACGGCACCGCCCAGCATGGAATAGTGCAACTAAAAATTTCAATTCGTCAAGCTGAACAGCGCATCGCCGTTTGCACGTTGATTTAATTTGTTTTTCCTCTCGCATTTCTACTTTTTCTCTTTTCACGTGCATAATCGATCGAGCCCTCGCGTAACCGGGGACTTAGACGTTACTTAAGCGCACTGGATGCAACTCGGTCGAGAAAGTTCAAAGCGGGTCTTATGCAATACCGGCGAGTATATTGAACTCTGTCATGATGACTGCAGCAGATGCACGGGAAGTTCCCCAAATGCACGAGGCGCGGGATCGCATTATTTGGCCCGGTTCAACCGGTCAGCAGATTTCTTCTTTTTTCTCGCAATTACAAAATTCACCGGTGAGCTGAACATCGACGTACAAAAAATTGTTTCAAGATTGACTTTTCCGGTAGATCAATTTGCAAGCGAGCATCATCGAATATCCCGCCACGCGAAGTCGAAGTTCGAAATAGTTTCAAAATTTCCTATAAAATGCTATTTAACACTAGAAGTATTTCTTACAGAGTAATTTTTTTACACAAATGTCTCTCTAACATTAGAACTACCAATTATGTTTTCATATGGAAACTTCCTTTATTGACCACATATTTTATATAAACTTGGTAGTCTAGTGTTAATATCGCGGTCTAACGTAAAATATTCCGTGAACACATTCGTGACAAGCAATGAAATTAAAAAAAAAGGAGGAAACTGTACCGATAAATACTTAACAAAAGAACGTTTTATTAATCTTCGACTAAGATCTTTTACAGTGTAATATCGGCATGACAAAAAGGAGCTACATAAAATATAAAAGAGGGTACAAACAACAAACTAGATTGAAACCTATCGAGAAATAAGAAAATCACTGAAAGTACCGGAAATACAAAAGAAGATGCCAGAAGGACACATGGAGAATAGTAGAGATAAACGAAAGAAGATGAAAAATCATACTCACTCTTCAATTCACGTCCTTCGGCGTTGCAAGGGCCTTCTTCCAGCAGGCACTTGATGTAATTCGTTAGTATACGATCGTTATTAAGAATTGCGTCGACGTTCACGGAGTCGTACTTGGTCGAATACGTGTCCGCGGCCAGAGCAACGGTCACGACGACCAATAAGATCAGCAGACACCCCTTCATCTCGTATTGAAGTAAGAAATCAACAAAAAAAAAAAAAAATACAACAGACTTTGTCAAGTCTGAGTTAGGTCACCGTGGACACTCCAAGGACGAAAGTTCGACGTAGAGGAAAATATCAATGCACGAGAGAGCTCCTTCTTCTTTTTTCTTTCGTTTTCGGCTGGTCAAACGGAACGAAACGATCGCCAGAAAAGTTCGACGTCCAAGTAGCGGACCGAGTAAGCTACCTTTTATATATGTAGCCTGACTGGACACGTTGGAGAGGGGTACCACCTCAGTTGTGGATGTTGGAGTAACGTGACTTGTCCATTGCCTTCGTCTTTCATTCTACGAAGCGTGGGTGTAGACTCTGGCACACAGTTTGTTACGAGTATGCGTGGCCAGGAATAGGGTCATAGTTCAACGCGAGCGAACTGAGGGGAGGAGAATTATTATAGAGAAAAGGTGGTAGATTTGTTTATTAGCGTGAATTTTTATTTGTATTCATAGTTCAATAAACTATGAACTTAAAATAAATAATCGTTCCAGTAAATAATAGCTTGTTCCATATTAAGGATTCATGGGACACTTTTTAGTTCTGCGAACCAGCTTTTTATTTGTCATAGTTCAATATGGAACTTGTGTATGCCAGTAAAAAGATGGTAACTTTTTTAATTGTCTAGCAATTGAACAGCCCTAGAATATTTTTCTCCTGGGTAAACGAGATGTCTAGGTACCAAAGTGACTGATACCTTTAAAAGAAAGCTACAGAGAGAATCAAGTGGTTAAATCAACATGAAAATTTTAAAGTGGCCAATAAATGGAATTAGGCACTGTCCTTCTTGTCGAGAAATAGTCCAATAAGTATCTACAGGAGGCTCTTCTTCTCAGTAAACGAAATGTCTAGATACCAAAGTGATTGATACCTTAAAAAAAAAGCTACAGAGGAAATCAAGTACTTTAATCAACGTGAAAATTTTAAAGTCCTTCCTGTCGAGAGATAGACACTGTCCAATCAGTGTCTATAGGATACTCTTTCCTTCAGTAAACGAGATATCCAGGCGCCAAGGTGATTAATTCCTCGAGAAAGAAGCCAGGAAAAAAATCAGGTGTTTTAATCGACGGAAAATTGTTAAAGTGTTCAACGAACACGATTAACCACTATCTTCATCGAGAAGAAGTAGTTCAATAGGTGTCTAACATTTCTCATGGACACGCGCATTGTTCTGTACCTTAACTAATCTCTCGGTGCCGGTTCCATAATCATGATAGTATTTCATAATCGGTGTGTTTCAACATCGTCCATGTGTATCCTAAAAATTAACGTTGGGCCAATACTTCCGACAAGAGAAGATACGCGCGCGCGCATCGAATTCACCTTCTGATGCTATATCCTCGTGAAACACGAGGAGAAAGAGGAGACGAAAACTCGCACGCTCGCGAAGTCCACAGTGAAAGTATATCGCAAATATACGTGCTCCTCCCCGAATGCTCTTACGCACCAGTGAGAGCCATTAGGGTCATAAATGCTTAAGCATCCCGTTAAATAAATCGCTTCCCTCCGCGAGAAGCGATCGTACGACGAGCTAGAGCAACGAACAAAAGCAGAGCCTGATTCCATCCGACGAGAGCCTTTTAGAAAAGTCGACCTTTACCCGACGAAGTTCCGAAATTCTCCGAAACAACTCGTCCGCTCGACGTCGACGTGTGAAGTTTTCTGTTTTCTTGTTTTTTTCATGTTCTTTTTCTTCCTTTGACGTGAAATCCTCGCTTTCCCCCCGATTCGCCGAATTTACGCGTTCTATTGAATAACCGAGATGAAACCGAGCCTTAAAAGACACCTCTTCGATGACGTTCGTTCCTCCGAAACTGGCAGGGATTATCCCCTCGGCAGATTCCTTATTCCTTATTCGCTCATGTATAAACATCCTTCGTATTATACGAACCGTTAATCGTATTATACGAAGAAGCATTCGGATTGTGCAAAGCGACATTCGTATTATACGAAGCGTCATTCGTATTATACGCAGCGTCATTCGTGTTGTACGAAGAATCATTCGAATTGTACGAAGAACCATTCGAATTGTACGAAGCGTTATTCGTATTGTACGAAGAACCATTCGAATTGTACGAAGCCTTGTTCGTATCGTGTCGAGCATCGAATATTGTATTAGACGAAGTATCAGATCGTATTATACGAAGCGTCGATCATATTATAGGAAGCGTCATTCGTATTATACGAAGCATCAATCATATCGTACGAAAGTGTCATTCGTATTATACGAACGACGCCGAGAGTGGCATACGTTTACGTACGATGACCCTCGAATTAGCCTCGCAAATTTCTCCAAGGATATTGCTGAGAGCTGATCTTGAAACTAATGACAAGTCCTAGACACACGTCGTATCTGGTGACAATGTTTACTTTTGCAGTTTACCGTGATCGTAAACTACGGAGTCCCTCTCCGACGACCAGTTAGAATTATATTAGCGAGCTTATTGTCATGCAGGACACATCAGGGCTTCGACCCACTTTATTAAAGCGTTACGTAACAAGACTGGACCCTCGAAAGTTCCTGTAATTATGTTTTCGTCGAACCGACGTTTGACGCGGTTCTTCCCCGATTTTTTTCTCTTCCTTGATTAGAATGATTAGGTGATCGACATAACGGCGAGCGGAATACTAATATTGTCGAGTGATCTAGGAAATCGTTAGAGGAAAGTAAGGATAGGAGAATATCGGGCCAAAACTGACGCGAGGAATTGATTACAGAGATTATCGGTCTTCTTAACTGACGAATAGGCATCCGTCGTTTTCAGCCAAACGACGTGCTTGACGTGGTAATGAGAGTAATGAGTAATGGACCAGAGATTTCCACTCTCGAGTCGATGATATGATGGTAGAGCGTGACAGGCGTTCGAAAAAAAAATTCAAATCGAACTTCTTTCTTAGTTGTGAGCAATTCCATCGAATTACCTTGACGATATTCCGTTTGTTTAAGTGATTATTAGGCAATCGTAAATGTGGTACTACTACTTAACGTTCCTTTCTGCAATTTGTTTGACTTGTACATTATATTCCGGAAAGGGATATTTTCTTGTGTTTTATCATCTTGTCGATGATATTGATATTTAAGATTCCTGTTATCACTTTTCTCTTCAATCGTAAACTCTCTGCTCAAGGTACAATTTCAAAATTCGTCTTTATCAACGCCATTCCTACCACGACCGGTCAGGTGACCATTTTTAAAATTTCGGTTAGAATTTCCTGCATACAACGTTAATTGCATTGCCTTTGAATTGCACGAGTTTTTCTAAAATATACATATAATAAATTTTTCACTACATATTTCAGGAAACGTCGTAAAATTTAAAAACGATGCAATTATATAGGAAATAAGTCTAATCGAAATTTTAATAAAAACGGTTATTTGATCAATCGTGATAGGGATAATGTTAAGATCTCCAGATTGATTGAAATGCACGACAAAGCCTTCTTTTATATAAAGAGAAAATAAATCGTCGATGGCATTAAAAAAAAGAAAGAAACCACAATAAATTAATCCAGCAAGAACGTGAAGGTCTAATAAGCACGCGTCAAGAACTCTGACGAAACAGATGTGTCGTGAACGGAGAAAGCGATTTGTGAAAACAATAGGCAATCCATACAGAACACCGTTCTCAAGGTGTATCGATGCAAAACGAACGATATTCTCTCGCCGTGAGCGTTCGAGAAATATATTTACGATCACCGTCCCAATAAATTGGACATTGAAAAGAGGGGAGGTCCCGTGCCGCGACGCCAAACGGAAAAACGGGAGTCAGATACGGAATAGTGTTCGTAAAAGTGGTCTGACTGGTTCCAGTTAACACAATGTTATCTGACGCACGTGCTTCAGGACAGGGAGCTCGAATTTCATAGAGTTACGGGTCCAGCATCGACGAGAAGACGCAATTCCAGTTTCGTGTGTATTGGAACCTGAGAAAAGCAACGGCCACTCCTCTCGGGACGCTTAGAAGATGCAGGAAATTATCTAATTAATCCTGTCGCACACTGTCGCGTTACCGCAGCCGTGAAAATATACAATTACGCAATACGATGTGCTGTACCAATGTAATTTATTGTTTACGTAATACGAGCCATTAGGAGAAAGTAAGAATATGGTTAGGATCGTTGATAAAGACTGGGGAATTTTTTTTTATTCGCGCGCACCCGCCTGAATTCCGTTGATCGTTGAAAATGGCGGTAAACCGAGGGTGGTGACGGTTAGTTGCTCGGATACTTCTGCCTTTTTGTTCGTCTAACCTTCGAAATGATTGTGCGGAGCCCTGTAATATTTCAGGATCATTCGCCACTCGGCAGGATAACGTTGCTCCATGAATCCTATCAAGCTTCGTGCGATGTTAGCTTGATATGGGGTGCAACTGCGGCAATGGTTGTTGATAACGTCTGGTAGAAGAGCTGTGAATGTATAATTTGTCAATTACGATATTGGAGAGCGTGGATCGTGTATTGGATTAATTAATAAATTTATGGCGCGCTTAATCCCACGTTTTTTTAAAATTATTATTATTAGTTTGATGTGGTATATATGCAACTGCAGGAATTGTTGCTGACAACGAGCAGTAGAAGAACTGTGAATGTATAATTTGTCAATTACGACTTTGGAGAGCGTGGATCTTGTATTGGATTAATTCTTAATAAATTTCTGGCACGCTTAATCCCATGTTTTTTTTTTGAATTATTAGTTTGATATGGCATGCAACTGCAGGAATTGTTCTTGACAATCTCCAGTAGAAGGACTGTGAATGTATAATTTGTCAATTACGAATTTGGAGAGCGTGGATCCTGTTTTGGATTAATTTTGGATAAATTTCTAGCACGCTTAATCTCATGTTTTTTTTTTAATTATTATTATTAGTCCGATATGGCACGTAACTGCGGCAATTGTTGTTGGCAACGTCCAGTAAAAGAGATGCGAATGCATAATTTATCAATTACGATTTTGGAGAACGTGGCCTGCGTGCCAGATTATCTTTGATAAATCGGTGGGCCACTTAATGCCACGGTTTTCTTTCTTTTTGTCCTTTTTTTCACGAACGTGTCCCGAGAGCGACATTAAAGCAGAATATATTTATATTCACAAGGACAAAGCGCGCATAATGTCACACGGTGTTGGTGTCCTGACGGTGCCAGACCAACAAGGGCATCACTCTGGTTTAAACGCAGCATATGTTCGAATCGTTTCATTCAGCAGGGACGTTGTATTTTTTTTAAGCTTTAATCGTAGTTATTTGTTTAGTCGTTTTTTTTTACCTTTGATTTGTCGTCCAATGATGTCACAAGGCCCAGAGCTCACCAAGCAGTCTATTTGTCTTCTCACGTAGTTACCGTCCATCGCCCAATTCGGAATTTGCGATTGGCAGGAGCCAACGATACTCGCGACTAATATTCCTATTATTCCTATTTTAATAAAACGCTCCATGATCACTGTGGAATAATTACTGCGTTATATTCCACGTATCCGACAAAATGGAAAACTGTAAACTATGGATAGTGGAAATGACTTTTAGTATTCTATTCATGGAACTATGGGTGCCTTTGTTGTTGGCGCTGCTTATATATTGTCTTCCCTAATTCACGTTATGGGTAGATTCAAAGACGATAAGCAATTTCGATAATGACACTCTCTAGATAAAATTCGAAAAGTAATTATCGAAGTAGTTTTCACGTGGAAAGTGTGTGGAAATTTTCGATGATTAGATGGGATTGGGAAAGTATCGAAGGAAATCCCCTTATTGCGAGAATTTACCATTTTAATACACCGAACAATTAAACATTTTCTATCTGCACACACATCTGCGCTTTAATTTTAACTGACGATTATAATTTACGAAGCGTTCATAATTCAAACGTCTTATGTCGTAAATGTTAAATAATACTAGTAGTAACGTTTTAAAGAAATTGTTGAATGTTAAATTAACAATTTAGATGCTAGCATTTCAAATTTCCCGCGCACTAACTTAGATTTTTTCAAGTCTTATCCATGTATACATTAGATGATTTTATTCTTAGATTTGAAATATAAAATCACATGCTAATAAATTTCAGATTGTTTGTTTAAAAGTATTCACGTTGTAGTCGCAATCTTTGGGAATTTGATTTGACGTCAGCGCCAAAGTTCCTTCGGATTTTGAAAATCTCGAAACAAAGTAAATTAAAATTTAAAAATCCTACCATCTTCGATACCTACATTCTAAATTCTTAGTTCCGAAAAATTCTTAACCATTTTGATTTTTGGAAATTGTTCGTTGTGAGCAATTCACATTATTGTTTCGCATTTGATTTAATGGCGGTACACGAAATAATTTTGTGCGCACACGTTCTGCACGCAAGTGAAAGAATTGAAAACGTTAGAAGACGTCATAACATTTTAAATTTACATTGTTAAAGTTACATTGTTGAAACTAAGTCAAAATGAACCTTTACGAGGATTACTGTCAACTCAGTTTAATTTTTTTATGTAAATTTTCCGAGAGTTTCTCGATAAAGAGGAACAAGCGAGCTGCAAAGTATTGTAAGTTTCCTTTACTGTTATTTTTGGTAAAGATTTTTTGTATTCTACTGTGCTCGATATATTTCACGCATGATTCACATTAAAAGAGTTAAAAACTCGAGAGATTTCTCAGATTTTCATAAAGCAAAAACTCTTCTCTTAAGTACCTAACCTATCGATTATTGACATAGTGATAAGAAACAAGCACAAAAGTATTTGTACGTTGTTTACCTGTGATTGGTAATCATTTTTTAGGATTTTATTGTCATCGTTACTTATTGTGATGATTTGGCGAGAACAATTCGCTAAGAGTGCTCAAGTTTACTTGTCCACCATAATGCAAATGGCGTGAGTATCGTCAATTATCGTTGGACCTACTTATAGTATAGAATCTTCGCGCTGGGTTACATTGTCAATTGTTATTTTTAGGGAGGTGGAGAAACCGGAATCAAACTTGTTAATGGAGTATAGTATTAGTACCATATCCCCGTCATCCGTTAGCGACCCTCCAAAGAAACGTAACTTATCCTTCTCATTTAATTTCGACTTTGACGATGTGAACAGCGATGATTCCGCGGACTCCGACACTGCTGCCTTGCAGATAGACGTATCGGAAGTAGACAATTATGATCGCGCGAGCAAACATAAGAGGGAGGCTGACGAAGAGGCGTCAGTGCTCAATGAGATGGAAGAGGAGATTGAGAGGCAGCTTGATGCCAAAGCGGCCAAAACTAATCTTACCGCTACGAACGTCAAGAATATTTTGAAACATGTTATTACCAACGAGCATGTCATGGCGATGGTACAAAAGCGTCTTCACGACAACGATGAAGATATCGTTTTTGAGCCTAAGCTTACACGAGCGAAAGCAAAGTGGGTAGTAAGGTCGCAGATTTTTCAAATTCGATCGGACACATTGTATAGCAAATGTTTTCTGTGTTATTAGAGAGTTAGCTGCAATTCAAGGCAGGATACCATGGCCGATTACCCCTGTTAAGAAGGCTTCGTCGGGAGTACAAGTATTAATCGAGGAAGAACTTTCGGAGGATTCTTCTGACGAAGAATATCATCCGGATCATGATAAGCAGAGTGACGATGAGCGAGAGGCAGAAATTCCTAAGAGCGATATAGATTCTCTACTTGCAACGCCAGTCAATGCGCACGGTTTACTCTGTCGAGAGAACTCTAAAGTATCAGATGTTCAATATGACCCGGAAGGAATTTTTAAAATACCAGGGTAACGTATAATATCATTCGTACCATTGATGTCTTCAATATTTGCAGAATTCTACTTATCGTTAGGCGTCTGTGTAACTGTTATGTTTTAATTTAGAATTCCACATGTGCCCACTGAAGATGAAAATATTGGACAGCGAACACGGTCTAAACTTTGTTTAAGCGAGACATCATTAGAGCAAATTGAACAAGCATTTGTACCACCAGATATTACAACTGATATGTATGATTGGGATCGTGAAATTGACGACGACTGGAATAATTTCTTAAAAGAATTTACTCAGCCTTTAACACAAGATCACGTGAACGAAGACGATCCAGAAGCTGATCCTGAATACAATATCTTAGAAGATGAAGAAACAGATTTACGTAATGATTTTAAAATGATTGAAATCTGTGAAATATTACAATATATCGCTTCCTATTTAGTTGACAGCTTTTGTTTGTAGTTGACAAGGAAGAACTTAGAGCAGATAAAGCAGTCAAAGTTACGCGGAAAGAATTAAACAATTTGATAGCTGAATTATTTGAATTTACTGATACATTTTCGAAACAAGAACAAGAAGTTTCAAAAAAGAAGAAACCCTCGGATAACTTAAGCTTATCAGTTGAAAACAATTCTTTGGTAAAAATTTGAAAAGTTTTTTAGATGATGTCATAAATATAATTATTATATTTATATGGATTAATTTTGTTCGTAACTAATGGACGTTACACTTTGCAGAGTTGTTGTATGGTAGATCTTTTGCCAGTTTTATCAGAACCGAATTTGCCTAAGTTAGTCAATCTGGAACAACGACATTTGCTTGCTACACAGTTCCGACAACATGTGCAACTTATGGCACAACATTTTGTTATGACATTTATGCACCCAGAATTGAATCACCATTCAAAAGTTTGCAAAGAGAACTTAAATAGCTTAAAGTAAGCTCAGAAAGCTCTCTGAAACAGAGATAAGAGTTGTGCCCTGTATATTTTACGCTGTGTTCATGAAAATTTTTTACCCTTATAGATATTTGAGTAATGGCGCTAATTCAGTATTTAATATTGAAAATCTAGCAGATGCTTTGAAGCTGGTATCAGATTGGGAAAACGAGTTTCTTGATTTCAAATTTTCTGCCCATTATAAACGATTTGTAATGGAGAAGCAAAATACAAGACATCGTGCAAATAAAGGGAATAATGAAGTTCAAAACTTTCACCCCAAATTGAAAGAATTATTCTATAACAGTAAAGCCTTAATGTATCCGCAGCTTTTACCTCATGTACCGTTCAATAAATCTGTACAGGCACCTTACCTAAAGTCTGAAGAAAAGTATGAATTTTATATTTGTAAATAAGAAGTGAACGATGATTGTTAATATTTACCATTTTTATGATTTCTCAGTTTACTAGCTTTAGGTTTAGAACAGTTTCTGCCATTTGTCTCGTCAAAGCCAAGAATGTTTTGGAATAGAAAAGTTCTGTTAATGGATGCGCTGCAATTAGTTATTCAATATTTAATGCCTTGTCGAGCATTACGTCCATTATTTTATCACGTCCAGAAACGTCAGTATGCTAAGGATCCAAATCCAGTTCAGGTATGTGATGGATAAAATCTTTTAGGTAACTTTAATAATACAGAATCATATTATTGTAGTATTACTTCAAGAAAGGTTGTGCCCCTAAAACAATTCATTACATAATACTGGAGAGTAATCCTACAGCGCCTAAAGACCAACCAATATCACATTTACCACATATATGGCAGAAGTATTGTAAAATTGTAAGTACGATATAGAATAAATTAATTTTATTTATTTGTGAATATTGAGCACAAGTAAAAATTGATGAAACATATGCTTCGCAGGAACTTGGAATAAATGATCCAACAGAACATAAATCAATATCAAATTCCTGCAATATTTTGTTAAAAAGTTTGTGCACGGTAAGCGACAAGTACAGAATGTGCGTTGTTCCTGATTATCATCCTTTGCGCAATCCTGTTGTAAATATATTACCAAAAATATTACCTGCAAATTTAGACACAAAAGACACAGAAAGTAACGTGGTAAGCCATAATTCTTATCGTAAATTAATTTCTGTGCCCCATAAGGCATGTTGTATTAGTAGTAAAAGAATTTTTTTATAACGACGTGTAGAATCAAGCACATTGCTCAACAGAAAATAGCAAAGATGCAACCGCTCAAGAGTGTCCCGCAAATGATAAAAGCACAAAAACCATGAAATTGCTTTCGAAAAAGTCAAGCGAGTTATTGCAACAAATACAGCTACGCGAAACAACGCCACGTTTAGCGAAAACAAGAAGTGCGCAGAATATGAAACTGATGACTCAAGTCTCAGGACCAAAAAATACATCTAGTAACAATGCAACAAAGTCCAGAGAAAAAGGAGATACAAAGAAAACTGTACCAAACTCATGTCCATTGGCGAAAGTGGTATACATTAGTCTACAGGATTGCAATATGTTTATATTTATTTATATTCGTTGCAGAATGTGTTTTTCACGTATTACATTTGATCTTTAGGACAACGAGGATGAAATAGCTGAATTGATGTTAGCAAGCACGACTATTAAAAAAGATGCTCTTAGTAGAAAAAAAGCTAAACAAGCCAGAGAACTAGAAAATATAAAGCGATTACTCGAAGCTGCAAATCCATTACAAGAAGAGGAAAGAGAAGCAAGTATGTCTACTGTTTATTGCTAAAATCCTTTTATTTGTTGCCTTCCAAGGAGATAAGATTGTATATTTAATTTTGTCCAGAATTTGCAGCATCATATTTCCAGAAATTACATTTGACATTAGAATCAAGTAACCCAGAAGTTCTCAGGGCTGTGATAAAGTTGTACTTAGAGTACAACGAAAAGTTAGATAGCATTAATCAAATGGAGAATGAATCGTGTTTGTCAACTGACTCTCACATGGAACAGACTGGAGAGATAAAACAGAAAGATGTAATATCTAAAGATTCATTAGCCGTCAATTTGTATCAGAGTATATGTGAAAAATTACACGATTATCCTGAAATGTGTACAGACTTTTTGTTATTCTTGAAGCCACATCAAGCAGCGATGATTGACAAATCAATCGAGTATATGATGTTACAAAAAATGAATGAGTTCGTAAATGTAGCTCAGATATACTTCGCTAAGCAACCATCTCGGCTTGCAAGAATGATGCAAGCTATCACACAATTGTCCTCTAATCCTTACGTAACATTAGAGAATGTACAAAATTTAATGACTCCTATATTTAAAGGTCATCCACTAGTGATGGATTTGTTTTTACAAACATTACCATGTGGCAAGCCACCGGAAAGGTACACGCGTGATTATTATTATTACATAATTAACCATACTACGCGTAGTTTACGTGGTGTTATTTCATAATGAGAAATTATATTTATATTTCTAATAACGTACATGTTTCAGTCTGTTTGCATCTTGCATGTATGAAAATCTGACTTGTCCATTGGGCCCTTACGATAAAACTAAAGTTTACACGGAGGATGCCCCAGAGTTGTATGAAACTATCGACTTACCAGTATTGACTCCTCAGGATGATCCGTACGGTGGAGATAATTGCAAATGCAACTGCCATAATACGGATGCTTCACATGTAAAAACTAATACAGAGCATTGTGTTTCTTGTGGTATGAGGGTGTGTACTTTTAACGAGTTTATATTGAATTTTTATAAATATATTACTTTATAAGCTGTTACCTAAATCTAAATCTATAGCATTGAATCATGTATTAGGTCTTACTACCTTTATGTAGCTCTACTTCATTTGTAACATATATTTCATCATTCACATTGCTTATGTCTGTAACAGTTTCTCAATGGTAGAATATACTTGCATACGCCCGAAGGACTGAGACCTGCGAAAATCACATTCCCTGGTGCGGAGGAAGAGAGATTAGAAAACATTTCACGTGTGTCGTTGAAAACCTCTGATAAATTAATTCCAACGGCAGGGTCACGACAACGTAGAAAATCTTCGAAGAATGAGAGTAGTCCTGAAGACCCTTATCAAAAGCAATCTTCGGTGAAGAATTCACCAACCAAAGACTCCGATGATCCTGAGAAGATTGCGTCAAAGAGTAAAAGAGGAAGTAAATCTCCGCCAAAGGCTAGTGAATCGAGAAAGTCTTTAAAAAGACCGGCAGTCATAGAAAATATAGCTAGTAGTAGTAAGAAAATGCGTGCAACAAAACGTGAAAGGAAGCCTGAAAGAAAAGGTGTAAATCAAAAGGACGCATCTATATCTGATGATGTAAAAGTAATCGAAGGCTCATCCATGGATTCTGGAGGATCTTACTTGTCAAATGACCCATTAGATATTAAAGTGAATATCGACAGTAGCCCTACGCGTCAGAATGTGGAATCTAATTTGTGTAAGTGCATACGAACAGTTAAATAAGTGTAATATAAATTCGAGAAGTGATTTTTTTGTAATATTCTTAAAACAGCTGTGGAGGAGCATGGACACGTTGTAACTTTTAACAAACGCAAGGAAAATATTAATAGAGAAACTGCAAGTACGTCGCATGTACAGACTGATAAATCAGCGTCCCTGAATGAGAAACCATGGACCAGGCAAGAAGATATGATTCTCTTGCGGGCCATTAAAGAAGAGTATTCTGAACATTCATTTTTACAAGTGAGTGCCAAACTTGGAGATCGCACTGTGATTCAGGTAAGTTGCTTTAGATAACTGAAAAGAAAGTTTATATTTCACTACATTTTTCATTGAAGGTGAAGGAGAGATGTCGAACTTTACTTTCGTTGCTTCAGAAAAGGACGTAGACTCTTATCGAATCTAATATTCTATCTCTGCTATGACCAGCATGTTTTTTGTTCACAAAAGCAAATGTGTACCCAAAGACTCGTAGGGATGAACAGAACGGACGATTATGTTGAATGTATATAATATGCTGTATTATATTAAAAAACATTATTTATTTAATATAACTGTGAATCATTAACTTATCCCTGCTATACATATCAACATTCACATCTTGTCGTAACAATTTTACAAATTCTTATGTGAATAGAATTACATAGTGTAATAATGCTATTAAAAATCAGGCTCCATATTTGAGAGACTATTCGTACAAAACTATTAGGTGCCTAATGCATCGAGTAAAATATAAATCGTTTGTAATTTTGAATGATAAAGTAAAACTTACATTATATATATGTATGCCCATTATTATTTTACGGATACAGAAAGACAAGCGAAGATTATAAATATTTTATTACATTTTCTGAATTTTTTGCGTTACAAACTCAACATTACTCAAACCAATTTTACAACAAAGCACAAGCAAAATATCAATATTTTAAGATTCCAAGAGATTTGCAAATATTTCCCTTAAAATTGACAACAGCTTTGTTCGTGAAAAATACATAATACCTGTTGTATAATATAAATATTTTTTTATAGCGTATGTTTTTGAAAAAATAAGTAGTAAACCTTTTCAATTTTTATGCAACCACCACAATTATGACTGCTGCAGTAGCATAACAATGTTACTCCGAGCAGCATACGCAATAAAGTATAGTGTAACTGTTCGAGGTAGCAATAATATAAGATGAAAAGGCTGTAATATATAATTTATGCCTGTTAGAAGTATGTATATACATGTATCATACATACATGTAATATACATAAAAATATTACACTAACATTACACGGCATTACACGAATCGAAATGTAATTGTTTCAATCCGGCGAATGATTGTATGACTGACTTTTCCAAAAGAATGCAACAGAATTTAGATAAGCTAGGGCAATCTCGATATAAAGGATCGAATGAAGTATTATTATCACGCATGCATAAAATTAAATAAAAATAAACTAACGTTTTTACTTCAGATTTGTGTATACCCTAATTGTTTTTACTTTCCTCGGTTGATTCACATCGCAGTGTCATAGTAAATATTGAAGAAACTCGAACTGTCATGTAAACTTCATTTCTTAAAAATTGAAATAAAATACAAGGTATGCTGTATATTAATTAATGATTAAATATTTGTTTTCAATGTAAGTAATGTATCAAGCTCATGCATACAAGGGGTCAGAATAGAATACTTTGGCAACAATTGGATTACGATCCTTAACCATAAAACATGGCAAATAAGTTTTTTGTACAATATATACTTCGTTCATTGCAGTGTACAACTTGCAATCTAATTTCGAATATTCATCCTTATGCTAAAAATATATGTACACGGACAATTTTTATCATGTATGTTCTGTAAAAATTGCTTACTGCAAGTGAGACTGATTTCCTTTCAGCGCAATACGATCTCGTTTCATACTTTGGCGATGTATCTTGGATCTGCACCCATCGTATTCATAAATATGACATATTAGATTGATGTACAAGAATGGCATAATTGAGAATATGCTCTTGAGTGAACGCGTCAAATCAAGCGAAAACGAAATGCATACAATTATTAAATTACATTATTACGCATATGGAATAAATAAAAACCTGTTCTCTAACGTTAGAGCACTCGGTATTTGATTATTATTTTGCTCAGTCTAATCTTGTCATCTATGAATATGGTGAGTAAGTGTGCAGATTATACACGGCGTACAGAGATATACAAATATGTTGTTCGTGCGGTTTGCCATAACTATCCTGATTTGTACAAATTCCTGGCGTGATACCGGCGCCTCGCACAGGTGTATTAAAATACTTCCATGCTGTCGATGTCCACGCCAATATCAAGAAAGTCATCTTGATCCGCATAATCCTGAACTTGCCTCTGTACTATTGGATGCTCCGAGTGATCAGGATCATCTGTTACAGGGCTGGGCGGAGGGTTTGTCACAGTGCGCTCCGAATCAACAGGCATTCTATCCATACCCACGCCACGTCTTAATCTTGCTTCTTCTGCTATCTGCCTTGTCGAGAGCTCTGCCCTCGTCAGCAAAGCCGGTAGGTCCTTTTCAGAATCATCTACAGCAGAATAAAAGTACGTATGAAGCTTATCGAAACTTCCTAATTCTTAATTCGATTCCAATATGATTTAATTATACAAGATTGCGCATAAAATAAAAATTTCCTTTTTTTTCCATAGGACACACATTTACTGCTGTAATTCGTACATATTACCAACGGCGAACAAGGCTTCTCATTTTACCACAAGGGGTTAATATACCGTTTAACACTTCTAAGTATTATATATTTACTTTCAAAGCTTCGCATCATCTCTTGCGACTTCTGCCTCCTAGCCTCAGCTTTCTTCTGTTGTTCAGCAGCCTTTTTCTGAGTGAAAAATATCTCTCTAATCTTTTCCTGAGGAATGTGCTCGTCATTCTTTATTAACCAAAAATATATGCCCCCAGCGGTTCTTCTACGAGAGCCATTCATTGTCAACAATCCACCTCCCTCCTCGATCTTCTTCGTTCTCTGATAAAAATCTATAGCCAATTGTTTACCAATTATACGAATGATCCTACCTGTGGAAATACGCAGTACGTTAAATACGTCGTACAAATATTTCAACCGTATCGCGCGATCAAGAGATACCTACTTATGATATCCGCTTGCTTTTCGTTAAGTTTGTCCGCTATCTCGGTAGCAACATCGGCATCCGTAGAATCTGCGGTCGTGCTTAAATCTGCTATAATTCTAACTGCGCCCTTCTGCCCATCAACGTCCATTGAATTTCTTCTTTTTCTCGGCTTTGGATTCTGCCTATCGGAGTATCTTCTCTTGTTAGTGAACTTACGTTCGTTGTCCCTCTCGTCGTCCGAACTATTATTATTGTGACGTTGATAGCTGTCGAGCGAATAATGAAGCGTGAAGTTGTAACTTTCCACGCTGCGCTCCTGATAGAGTTTCTTCGTGACGCCGCACGATACCAAATCCTCCGTTAATGATTCTTCTTGTACCTGGGTACACCATATTTTGTATTTGTCGTGCCTCGGGCCCCAATTCGTCGAAGCGTCCTTGGCTCGTTTCACCTTCAATTTAGGTTTTTTAGTTCTCGCCCGCGCCGAGTCCGAGTCTGAATCACTTTCCGAATCCTCGGAGTCGTCGGAATCGTCACTGTATCTCATTTTAACTTGTTTCTCGGTAGCCGGAACCGTGTGAGGCCTTTGCAGGATATTATATGTGTCGAAGACATCGACCGGCTGCGTAGAAGCATAAGAGTGCATTATTAAACATTTCTTAATTAAAATCAAACGCACCGGCTCTATTTCTCTTCGATGCGCGCTTCAAAAACTTATGATCGCAAGGTCTCAGAATCTTTTTGCAGAATTAGATATAGTGATATTGAAACGCATACATGTAACTGACTCCTTTTTTTTTTTTTTTTCATTTCGGAAACTGTAAATCAACGTGATAGGATCGCCTACACGGAGAATACTAATGTTCGGTTAATCGACGAATATTAAGGTCTAATTTATTGAGCTTGAATAATAACGCTTTTTTCCTCGCTTAGGTTAGAGTACTGTCAAATGCAAAGTAACAAGTATCCGACCTCATCGTCAAGAATCTCTCCCTCCTCGTGGCCCAGTGGCTCCGCTTCCATAATCTTCTTTTATGGATAAACCTGTGGAGAATCGAATCTTGAATTCGAATATTGGCGAAACCTTTTTCACAGAGTCGAAAAACGAAACCAGTGCTTCACGGACAATCGCAGTCTCTCCCAAATTAATGGCAGTCAGGGAGTGCAATCTCAAATGCATTCGGTGAGCCCAAAGTTACGCAGGACTCGGTGGTAGAGGCCACTTGCGTCGTCGAAACCGGCAGAAGTTTCGTTTTCTGTTCGCTTGGAGCTCTGGTAGCACAAGGCGGAAGCAGGAAGGTTCGACGACGGTCTTGTATATACATCTGGCAACCCCCGTGCAGCGTTGCCAACTTGGGTTATTTCCCGCCATTTCTAGCGTTTTTGAATATCATTTGGAGTGGAAAAATGATGGTATGGGCTGCTGGCGTGTTTTCTGGATTTTTTGAAAATTGCAACGACGAATTTTTTTCTCAAAAAAAAGCTAACTTTTTATTCCATTTTTTATTAAATTAGGTGAAAAACATTAAATATCATTGGAACAAATCAGAGTTATCCCCAAAAGTATAAAAATTATGGTTTAAATCACTTCAAGAAGTTACGATTAATTTTTGTTATAATATTATTCTATAATAATATATAAATGTTTGTGTTATTATAATTGTAGTTATTAACAAAACTATATTTGTTTTCCAAAAATAAACCAGGGGGGTTTAGTTGCACCCCCTGATTTAATTGAATTATCTAAAGTAGACAAAAATACGATTGGACGAATTGAGCATTGACAGGAATTTTAAAAATTACAATTTTGGACAGATAATTGTAGAAACAAGTTTGATTAAGTTCTTTTCGATGAAGCAATTGAGATCATTTTTTCACAGAATTCTCATTGCACATATGACAACCTGTAAGATAAGCTTGGTGGAGAGAGAGAGAGAGAGAGAGGGCAAGATTCTCTTAGAAATCTTTTTCAATGATATAAGCAACGAATTGCTTGCTTCTTGTATTGTAAACGGTATTTACAATTAACATACATTATGTACAGATACAGTTTTTCATTAATCGCAAAAACATTTTATTTACAATTGAAACACCTACTTGAATCAAATTTAAGATTAAAAAATGTTGTTAGTAAGATAGAATATTTTGCCTTCAATCCTAAGAAAGTTGATTCATCATTCTTAAATAATTCTATAGATTCATACAAATATTATTTTAAATATATTGCACGTGCTTCCCTTATTGATTATTATCTATTAACCGCCTATTTTATCATCGTGATTAATTGTGATACCAACAACAATTATGACTGTAGCATAATTTTCTTTGGATGCACTTTTTTCAAGTATTTATTTAGGAATTTTTTCTTTGGCTTTTTATCTGTTGCTTTGACATCTTCTACCAATCCTTCTAAAGATTCGGGAGATGGTAAACTGTCTACTGAGATTGTTTCAGTAATTGATTGATACTTCTGTTTGCTGCTTTCCGTTTTCCTATTTAGTTTGGACCACCATGAAAGGTTCTCTTGTTTTTCTGTACTTTTTGTAGGATTCTTAACATTTTCTATAAAACTGGGATTCTCTACTTTCTTCGTCTTTTCTACATCATCTTCTACCACCTTAGACTTCTCAGCTTCTACAATATGATTAGTTTTATCACAGTTATAGTCTTCTGAGCAATGTTTGTCGCGTGAGAGAGTCTTTTGATTTTCCATTAACGGCTTCCTACAATACAAACATATAATTCGTGTATAAGGCTTATGTCCACAGTACAATTTAGCACACTGCTACTACGAGTTCATTTATAATCGTTAATATTTACTTACATTTGTGTATTATCTTGTATTACAGTTGCTACTTGAATTGAAGCACGTAGCTTACCCCAGAAATCGTACAAACCATTTCGATTGTAATCCAAAACAAACATATAACTTAATTGTATTGGTAACTGACATTTTTTGTATAAACAAGGCACAATTTTCCGTTGTCTTTTCTCTGCAATAAAAGGAACACTGTTATTATTGCATTAAATATACAATAAACAGAAAGTAACAAAATAAAGCATACCAATGCCTAAGGCTTGAGCGAAGTTGAGAAAAAATTTATTTTCCGGGCTTTTAAGAAAGTCTGGTGAAATTACAACAATTAACCTGTTGCATCGCTCAGATATCAAGGTCATTACAGCTTCATGCTCAAATGTTATACCACCCACCAAGTCACGATCTTTTACACAAAGCTGTGGAGAATAATTTAAAATATTTTAAAACGTCATAAAAATAAAACCTACACATAGATTCCAATCATATAAAACCACGATCTTTTACACAAAACTGTAGAGAATAATTTAAGTTATTTTAAAATATCACAAATATGCATCCTACACATAGGTTCTGATAATATTAAAAATTATACATCGACGTTACCTTGAAGTTTGATTGTTTCTCTAAATTATCTATTATTTCATTTGCAAAACTCATATCTTCGTTAGCATATAAAAGGAAAGCGTCGTAATATTGATTCTCCAAACCCTGTCTTATCCTGTGCAAATCATCTGAAAAGTTACATTTACAATTTTAGAATACAAAAAAAATCGTTCGACCGTACAAACCATAAGCTTAAGAAAATACTTACCCACTGTTAATATTTGCGCATCTACGTTACTTTCAATCGCTTCTGCGCAGGTCCTCGATTTGTTCAGTTGTTCCACATACACTTCTGCGTCGTTTTCTGTCAAGCATATAATATTCACAAAGTAGATTTAAACGCAATGTAAGATAGAATTTTATTATCAATACATTTATAAACAGCTAACCAATGAACGCTATTGTGTCGTCGTACACATCCCATCTTTCAATCTTTTCAAAAACATCACACAATGCCTTAAGATTGAACTCTTGTGGATTTTTCTCGACGAGCGTGAGAATGTGTATCGTTGGATCGGAGTGTGACGCCAAAAATGGCATTACCTCGCCGCTAATGTTAAAACAGTGCGCAAGACCTCTCCAGTCCCTAATGGAATCGTTATTAATAAATAATATGTTCACATAATAAATGAAAGTACAAATTACCTCGGTAAACCATCTTCGGATGGTAGAATCCTCGGTGGGTTCAACAATGTGGAAATGGATTGTTTGGTTCTTGCAGAAAGTGCAACAAGTGGTATTGTTGAAAGATCTACCATTTTAGTTTTATCATGTGAGTAATATATGAAGGATTGTGGCAACACATATAAAACCGTTATTAAGCTGTTCTGCTGGTATTAAAAACTGTCATGTCTGACACCATGCAGATGTAATGTATAAAATTTCGATTTTAGATGCTTTGGCATCACAAATGTCAAAAATGACGTGCTGCTCCAAGGAACCAAAAGCAACCAAAAGGAACACAATCTGGCCAAGTTATTATGGATATTATAAGACAGTGCAACTTGCGGAACGTTTTCGTTGTAGAAATTATTGAAAAAATGCGCCACCTACAATTTTTGGCGCGAAATTCAACTGGCAATAAAAGTACACGGTCGATATTCTGGCGAAGTAGATTTTGAGCAGTTACATCAATTTTAGACGGATGAAAGAAGTATATTGTATTGGTATCAAAGAAAGATTGTTAAAGAGAGATTAATTTGAAATGTTCTCGTTCAACATAATTATAAATTCACAAATTTGACCCTGAACTATTACCAAAGAGTATTAGGGATAAAATAAAAGACGGCACTTGACAAGTAAGAAACCGTTTTTAGACGGAGACGAACGATACTACCATACTACCATTAAACTACCTCTCCTCGGTGGTATAGTGTATATTATGATAGGTTAGGATTAGGATTACTTCAAAAATATTCATGAGAATACATAGGAAACTATTAATGATAATATGCAGAGACTAATAATACATATACAGGGTGTCCCGCAATAGGTGTAATCCCCGCGAAAGGGTTGTAGCTGAAATAATTCTAAACAACATTTTCCTTTGCGAAAAAGTTGGACGAGGCTTAATTTTTGAATTACTAAGGAAAAACATAAGCGAATGAGCGCGCCCGTAAAGCCCGCGCTCAGGGCCGTCATGCTCGCCACTCACCGCGGTTGTAGACGGGCGCATCGCAGTGGTAAGGCACGAAGCGTTGGACAGAAATTATGTCGAATAACAAATTAAAATTCCAGAATAACTTCAGATGGCGAACCCCAGAAGGCGACGGGATGCCTAATGCATTTCCCGATGCAAAAAAAATTAGGATTAGGATTAGGTAGATTAGGTTAGGATTAGGTAGATTAGGTTAGATTAGGTTGATTAGATTAGGTAGATTAGGAACCCTAATCCTAACCTAATCAACCTAATCCTAACCTAACCTAATCTAACCTAATCCTAACCCTGACCTAATCCTAATCCTAATTTTTTTTGCATCGGGAAATGCATTAGGCATCCCCTCGCCTTCTGGGGTTCGCCATCTAAAGTTATTCTGGAATTTTAATTTGTTATTCGACATAATTTCTGTGCAACGCTTCGTGCCGTTCCACTGCGATGCGCCCGTCCACAACCGCGGTGAGTGGCGAACATGACGGCCCTGAGCGCGGGCTTTACGGGCGTGCTCATTTGCCTATGTTTTTCCTTAATAATTCAAAAATTAAGCCGCGTTCAACTTTTTCGAATAACAAATTAAAATTCCAGAATAACTTCAGACGGCGAACCCCAGAAGGCGACGGGATGCCTAATGCATTTCCCGATGCAAAAAAAATTAGGATTAGGATTAGGTTAGATTAGGTTAGATTAGGTAGGTTAGGAACCCTAATCCTAGCCTAATCAACCTAACCCTAATCCTAATCCTAATTTTTTTTGCATCGGGAAATGCATTAGGCATCCCCTCGCATTCTGGGGTTCGCCATCTAAAGTTATTCTGGAATTTTAATTTGTTATTCGACATAATTTCTGTCCAACGCTTCGTGCCGTTCCACTGCGATGCGCCCGTCCACAACCGCGGTGAGTGGCGAACATGACGGCCCTGAGCGCGGGCTTTACGGGCGCGCTCATTCGCCTATGTTTTTCCTTAATAATTCAAAAATTAAGCCTCGTCCAACTTTTTCGCAAAGGAAAATGTTGTTTAGAATTATTTCAGCTACAACCCTTTCGCGGGGATTACACCTATTGCGGGACACCCTGTATATTGCTTCGTATTTGAGATTACAATGTAGAACCAGTTACATTAAATTTAGTCTTTTCAAATATCCCGCTCGTTTACACAACCAATAGGACAAGGCATTTGCTAAACAATAATGCCGCTCGAAGTGTCGTCTCTTGTTCTATCCCTACTCTTTGCTACCACGGCAAATTCAAATCTGATAGTCGTCGACGTTAAAAAAATCGATTTATATCGATCATCGATACCCAATCTAATAAGCTCGAGTAACTGCGCATGTGCGTACAAAATTCGATTTCTACAGAACGATCCACGTTTTTCGGTTTTGATTCTTCGATCGTCGAAATAAAATGATTGATCACAAATTCACGAATTTCACGTTGACTGTAACAAATAATATTCAAATAATCGATTCTGCGATAGAATGATCGTTGATGATCGAATTACATCGATCAGCCAATCAGACGCGCTTATACAAATGCGCACGCGCATGAAATACCGCGGTAACTTGCAAAACTGATTAGTTCGAATCCTATAGGTGGCGCATCATGTCTTCCGCTGTTGATCCTTCTTTCGTCGTAGCAAAATGGCTGATCAGGTACGTGTGTGGTATTAAATGCTTCGATATCGAGCATTTGTCGGGTTCATTGGCCACGTTTCTCGAGAATAGCGAAAACCACAGTAATTCGTGCAATTGCAATCGAACGTCACGTTGAATTTTTCATTTACAAGAAGTGCCACAGTTTTAGTTTCGGATGAGCCAGTAACACGTGGTTAACGTTTGCAGTACCGCATCGATTATGAAGAAGCGTGATGTATTTGGAAGGCGAAGGCAGCGTATTAAATTTACACGTGTGTATATTTACAGACCGAGCGTTCGTTTCAAAAGCAGCCCACGATCTTTCTCAATCGAAAGAAAGGTCTGGGTCCAAAACGGAGGAAACCCATGAGATACAGCCGCAATGTCGGCCTTGGTTTCAAAACTCCACGTGAAGTGAGTACACACAGATTTCATTTCAATTCGATTCGAAATCTTTACCCGTTAAGAAATCCTCTACGTTAAGAATTTAATTTCGTGTCTGTTAACCCTATATCTAACTGGACTTAACGTATGTTTATTTCTAATTCAGGTTTTACAACGATAAATCCTCTAAAAATTTAGGCTTACAAACAAAAGGAATATTTCTTTATCCGTCTTTCAACTTTCACGATGTTCAAAAATAAATAGAATTTCTTCAACAAGCGAGTTACTAATTACACACAAATCGCTTCGATCACTATGCTAGTTCTAGCGTTCAAATTCTTAACGTATGTCAATACATTTGTGAAAGAAAATGTAGGATTAAATCATTTCAAAGTTGACGCCAATAAATTCTTTTATTTCAAGGCGATTATAAATATGGCACAAGTTTTAATGTAAAATAAATATGTAAAAACGTTAATGTGCATTTCGTGTACTTGTAAATGTATATTTATTTCAGCAAAAGAATGCGTTTTCTATACGCATTTGTAATGTTTATTTTTTTGGAACAGTAAACAAATAACTAAGCATTACATTAACATGTAATATTTCTTATGTGTATATTCCTACAAATAAGAGAATTGTGCTGTACTCAGCTATAGACATTCGGAAATTATATACTATATTCAGCTAAATGCTTTAACAAAAGTATTAACACGTTAAACGCCACACCGGTCCATAGGAACCGGCGTTAGACTTTCCGTTCAGGTACGCGACATCGGTTTTCGTTTGGTCAATGCTTTAAGGAAAAGAATACAACACTTAAAAACATTAATGTAATTTATTAAAACATGGTAAACAGAGGTGAAGTTTGTTTGAACATTGGCCACAGAAGATTGTAACTTTTTGCGCTACATTTTCGGCTGTCTTTGCTTCTAACATTTGTGAATTTCGATTATAGCATTTATTTATATTTACGTATTCACATTCTGGCTCACCTAGGAGCGGCACGTTAAACCGGCGTTGCGTTTAACGTGTTAAAGATCGAATTTTACACCTATTAAAGTTCGTGCGGTAAACTTCACGCGTTTGTATATCAAAGTTTCTCTTTCAATGTAGGCTATCGAGGGTACCTACATCGATAAGAAGTGTCCATTCACTGGTAACGTATCGATTCGTGGTCGCATTCTTACCGGCGTCGTACAAAAGATGAAAATGCAACGGACGATTGTTATACGCAGGGATTACCTTCATTACATCAGAAAGTATAACAGATTCGAGAAGCGTCATCGTAACATGAGCGTCCATCTCAGTCCGTGCTTCAGGTGCGTATATTTAAGATTTAAAATTTCAGTTATAAATGTGTTACTCCCACTGTCCGAAAATATGGTATACACTTGCGAAGAAAATCAAATAAAACTAAAATTAAGTATAAAAGAAATAATAAATTTATTCCGTTATCACAATATAATTAACTACGAGTAATTTTAGTGTAATCCAAATTTAGTTTACACTTTACCAACCTGTAGCCGATTGATCGTGCTTTTTGTTGCCAATGCTCATTGGCCGATAGTTTACTAATCGTTTCTCTTGGGAATCGATACTTTGTTATCAATTAGGAAGATAGAATTGTTAGACTGTACTGTAAGCTCCCACATTGATATGTAATATTGAAAACATTTCTGGACAGAGGGAGTACTTTTTAAATGATGATATCGACGACGGTCTTCTGATGAACATCATGAAGCTACTTTAATCGTTTTCTGAATGTTGAGTTAATTTAATTGAATATTTACGCTACAAAATTTAATTCCACAATGTTACACGTGTAATCCCCTTCTTATTACAGAGACGTTGAAATTGGTGATGTTGTGACCATCGGAGAGTGTAGACCTCTTAGCAAGACAGTTAGATTTAATGTCCTCAAAGTGTCGAAAGGAACTGGATCGAAGAAGAGTTTCAAAAAGTTTTAAGAATCAACCTTGTTTGGAATAATGGTTAGTACACGCATTATTAAGCCGTTGTGAAATGCAATAAGCGCTAACTGCGTTATGCGCTATGTAAGATAGAAAAGAAATTATGATGACAATATCTACGACGGTCTTCTGATTATAGATTGAACGATACTTCGTATACTGAACATTCCGTCCTCTTATAATAATATATTACTTTGAAAGTGGACTCGTTAGCTATAATAACTGATTTTTTGTTGCAGTCAAACACCTTGTAAACGTCAGCGAAGAAAATGGCATCGTAAGCGAAAAGAGTTACAAGCAATCATCATTCCTTGACTTGTAATACGTAAATAATAAAACTAATAAAGTGATTCGTATAAAATAGTATACGGATATTTATTTAATGAGAACGTTTCTTGTTAAAACGTATTTTATTAAATTGAATTATTTACATTTTTCGCATTCAAAAGTGAGAAATTACAATAATTTAAATCATTAAATATTATAAAATATATTTTACATTCCTTAACGAGATAAAGTGCTGCATTGAATGTTTCGTGATTAATATTTCTCAAAAATACATTGTAAAACTGTTATTGTCGTACAATTTTTTTTCATGTCATGCGGTATAGGAAGACATACTTTTCAGCAAATTCGTATTAAAAACGTTGAACGCAGATCTTTATAGCACATAGTGGAAGATATACAAGCAAAAATCAGTCATATTCAGTACTATCATCGGTGCTTTTAACAAACATACAACTTTTCAACTATCAAAGTCTTTCGAGAGTATTACATGTTTGTTACGTTAGCATGTTAATCAATTTTCACATAACTAAATTGGATTCTACAATCCACTACATCGCAAGACACTTCAATTTGTTCAGTCGGTTATGCACTGTTAGTTGCATCACGTAATCGAGACTGATGTAATTAGTTTAGAATATTTAAATGTATTTCTTCATCGGAATTACGAGCTTCACTCGGCGTAAGTTAGCAGTCAATTATCAAATTTTGTACCAGTTTGATCAATGATTAGTTTCCGAGTGATTCTTCGATGAGAATTCAGCTATGTACAATATGTATATTATAGGACCTGCAAAGCCTAGGAGCAACGAGAAACCAAGAAGTTGGGCCCAAGACAAACCACAATCGTCACCGGAACATTTAAACGTATCGGTTACATGAGATTCTGCTTTATTCTCTGTTGAAACGAGCAATTCGTCGCTTTCGGTATAACACAATTCAGGAGGATTTACATTATTAAATGACGATAACGGTTCGCACACTGAATTTAATATAATAGCATTAATCTCTGCCTTTGGAGATTCTATCACAGCAGGAACGGATGTCAAGTTTACTAACTGTTCTACTTTCACTGTAGTTGTACCACTTGCATTCGCGACTATTCCTTCCAAACTGTCTATATGTTCATCCGGTACCTGATCGACAGTCTCTGTTAATAACGAATATGGTTGGACGGGAATCTTTATGGAACGTCTTGCGAATATCTCATTTTCTTTATGGATCTTGTTGATTCTCTTCAACTCGGATATCTGTCGAAACAAAGCGTGAAATACTTATGTCGCACGACGATGAAAAATATGCTTAAATGCTTTAATTTATCTTATTACCGTGCACCTGTACCGCAGCGCTAACGCTTGCAGAGTATCTTCGGGTTTCAACGCAACATTTATAACTTCTATCCTGCGTGGAGTAGAAGTACTACTTTGACGAGGCTTTAAGCCGATGGCCTCCTCGTCTTCACTATTCTCATCGTCCGAATATAAGAATACATAATACGGTGAGCCTTCTCTTTGATTTCCACGTTGATAAACCATTTGTTTTAAACTGTAAGCAATTAAAATGAAACATTAAATATAATAACTATGGGCTCTGTAAATTGCTTTGTCATGTTTGGAGCATTGCGCTTACGTACAAAGAATTTTGTTGACTAACTTTTCGCGTATACAACATTCTTTTATGCGAGGTAATATACGCGAGATTAATTCGAGAGTATTATACCAATTTGTAAATTGTTAAAAAATTATGAAGAGCTTATAACTTTTGCTAACTGTTACCTTCCACCTTTCTGCTGATCGTTGAGAGATTTCTTTCGCATGTTAGTGATATTTCTTATAAATACAATTCACCGAGCAGATCATTTGTGATGCTTTATTTGTTAATACCACGTTTACCAGGTGCCATCTGTCATAAGAATCAGTCTGTTATGACAGAGAGTTCTATCAAACAAGGTTATGTTTCCAGTGTGTCGCTTTGTGAAGGTTATGCTTACAGCTGGTCTCATCTGCACAATTTGCACGCATGGCATTGGTGCAAAGGCAAAGTGCAATAAATGAAGAAGTAAACTGTTCTCGTGAAAGGTTATGTACAGTGGCAAGAGGTTAGGGTTAGTAATTACTGAATTGTGGATTTTTATGCATTATTGATAATTAACCATTGCAATAAAACACATCTATTGTACGACAAAATACTCAAATGTAGAAATATGTAAAATACAAATACGCAAAATACGGAAATACAGTTATTACACGAGTTTGCGGTCTAAACATCGTTTGCAAATGAATAAATTTTATTAACTTGTTCGTTTATTCGATTAGGTTATTTCTTTATGTGGAAATTAAGATTAATAACAAAATCTTTAAAGACTTTTTCCACGGCAGCGAATTGAATAGTATTATAAAACTCAACAAATATTTTACAAAAAAGATCATATCTCCTTCGTAAACTTTCATTATGTACTACGGACTTCATTACAGAATAGTTTGTTAATCATTTTTTGCTTGTTATTTATTATACTTTTACTTGAAATTGTTATATAACAGTTTATTGTGTAATACGTTGAAGCTATTTCACCGTGTTATTTTATTTATTTTGCGGAAAGCATGTCTAATCATTTATTAGATCGCGAACCATTTTCGATGACTTCCATTTTTCAGAGTAGTATCGTCTTTATATGGCAGGGAAGAAAGAATTGCATTTCACAGAGGAAGGACAGACGTTAAAGGACAACACAAGATGTGCAAATATAAGAGCGGATTTGAAATTGTGCTTACTTAATAGCGATTGCTGTAAAATTGTGAGTAATTGTGAGAGTATAGATTTTTCAATTGTACTTTATGTTCGTTGTGTAACTTATATATGATAATGTATTTTACGTACGATGAAATGGGTTTATAACAAAATTCTAGCGTAGAAAGATGTTTCTTTCAACTCTTCCAATTATGTGAGTTATCAAGTCGACGAAAGTAACCAACATTGTACTAGAAAGTTTGATAGTAAACTTTATAATAAGTCTGTTATCACGAGCATAAGCGTACGCGCTGATTAATCAATTAGATTTTGAAATTTTTATTTATAGTACAAACATACACCCAGAGAATGTCTTCTAAAAGCTGACGGTACCGTTCCCGACGAATGTTTGAGACTTCGTCAGGTATTCTTTGAGTGCAAGCATTCGATCGTAGGTTTCTAAATCGTGTGCATTAAAATATAAGTGTTAACGTGATTCTATTTTCTTAACACACTGTGCATTTCTCTTCGCCAATAGATTGATGCCAGAAGAAGGTTTAGAGGACCCAAAGGCTATTAAATCTGTAAACTTAAGTCTTTGACGTTAAACATTCGACATGTCCTGCTACGAATTCTCTGGAATTCGAATTATCAATCAATGAAAAGTATCGACTATACTAAGCAGGTGAGAAGTGGAACGTTGGATGTTATCAATGAAGGATAACGATTTAGTAAGGAAATGTAAATCGAGAAGCTTCATAACTTAATGTCAGAAGTGATTTATTATTATCTATAATATCATTATTAATATTACATCAGCGTATTCGTTGTACATAATGTAATAAATTTGTCACTGTTAATTCCCAAGTATCAGTGCGTCGTACAATCCTCTCTGGCTTGTTTTGAATCATCTGCGGCGATAGATCAAGAGAGGAAACGTAGTGATAACAAAAGAGCTTGCTTAGTAGAAGAAGATCCATTTACAGAATCCAGTCCGATGGCTCGTACGACAGCAATGTTACCCTGAACAAGTGTACTCCCAAGTGGAGCGGAAAGTTTTATTGTAAACAAACGCTGTGCAGGCAGAAATCGATGTTGTAGCTATAATGGCGTTTCTTATAAGACCCGCTGCGCTCGCTTATTTTTTCAATGCGCGGCAAACAATCATTAATAACCATTAAACAATAAATATCACTCTACCGAGAGAGATTGTAGTTACAAAATTATGATTAGAGATTGCAAGTCCGATGGGCTGCTGTGCCGCACGTTTAAAAAAAACCTGCACACGCGCAGCGGGTCTAAAAGGACAAAAATCTCATTTTAAATGATTCGCGCCACTAATGTGCGCGCGCGCGCACGCATGCGCAGTGAAGCGACGCGTCTGGAATCACAGTAAAGTCGCGAGTTTTGCGTTTCCTTTCTCTTCCTCTTCTTTTTTTCTTTTTCCACGATTTTCTTAACACTTTAAAGATGCGTCATCGTTCTCATGGTCTTCCCTATTCTTCTATTTCTAGCGCTTTTTTTTTTCTCGATAAACCCGCATAACGCTACGCAAACGCGCGGGGTCTTTAATAAAAATCTATGATAATAATAATGCCTCGACGTAATCGCGCCTGCGCAATTCGTCCTAGCTATTGTCTGTATGCAACAAGCGTATATCGGCTATACGATTTTGTACTACGATCGCGAACTCACTTCTAAAATTCCCTCACTCTAAATTTGTCTACAGGGCGGCTAAGAAAGGATTTCACTTAAGCCCCGTGAATCTCAGGTAATTCACGACACTCTGGGCCGGTTGTTCCACCTTCAGACAAACTACGTGTAATTTATCCGATAGTTAATGACCAAATTAGCGTTTTTCCATTTCTTGGTCAAATTTACCTTTTTGGCAAATGACCCAAACCGACAGATAAATTACACGGTACTCTGACTACCGTGTAAGAATTACCTAACAGATAGCTACATAGACTATAGTCCGTAATACGTATATGATCTATAATACACGATCACGTACGTGAATATTTTGCGAAAACAATTTTTAATATTACTAGTCGTATTAATAATGGAACCGGATTGGTGCGAAAATCAACTTCTTTATGGCGATGATAATGAAGAATTTGATGAAGTTCTCTAAATTTCTTTATTAGTGAAATTGGAGCTTCTTTCTTTCTTCTTTGATTCTGCCATTTATAGTTAAAGCTATTGAAACATATAAGATATTATCATCATTATTATATGTATGTATGTGTATATACATACAGGGTGTCCCGCAATAGATGTAATCCCCGCAAAGGGGTTATAGCTGAAGCGATTCTAAACAACATTTTCCTTTGCGAAAAAGTTGAATGAGGCTGTATTTTTGAATTATTAATCCCTTGACTACTGTGGGCGCCTATAGACGTTTAGAAATTTTGCGTTTGTGACACTGAGAGCGTCTATAGGCGCTCCGAAAATGATATCGATATTTATTTCCGTAAATCTTATCTCAGTTAGACAAAAGTTAATGCTAATTTCGCTGGTACACATTCCGATAATCACCTGTTACTTAAATATTTAAATATTAAAAATCTAAAAAGACAATAACCGAATTGTGAAGACATTGCTTCGTACCGTGGTAATTATTTTTTTTGTTAGTGAATTATTCCATATCGCCTCATCCCAAAATTCAAATTTAAATTATACAGTTACGTTCTTGTTTTATCCCTAGAATGAAATATTCGAATAAGAAAATGTTTAACTTTGTTTTTATGTAGTGAAATTCAGTTTTTAGGCACGACCGTTAAGGCAGTGACTTATGCAATCGCTATCCTGAAAACTGTTCGTGTGTTGTGTTGTGTTGTGTGTGTGCGTGTGCGCGCGCGCGCGTGTGTGTGTGTGTCCGTGTGTGCGTGTATATCCTCGATTTCGTAAAAATGGCTGAACCGATCGGGGCGAAATTTGGCACAAAAATCAAGTACATTACTGTGAGTTCACAATAAGGTTTGTGAGCCGCCATCTTGAACCGGTACAAAATGGCGGCAAATTCAAATATCGAAAAATTCATATCTTTGGTACTATTCATTGGATCCCGATAAAATATTACACATACATGTACACGTATACAATGACAATTTCTGGAAATTTTCAAATTTTTTGTTTGGCCGAATCAAAAATGGCGGCTAATTCAAATCTTTAGTCCAATATTCCGGCAAAACGACTGAACGGATCCGAACAAAATTTGTCATGTACATCGAGTATATACCCATTTGGTGCCACGAAATTTTATGTACCGCCATCTTTAACCGTTTCAAAATTATGGGAAATTCAAGTATGGAAACGTGAGTTACGCGGTCGTGCCTATGGCAGGAAGCGAAGCTTTTCTGCACCCGGTAAGGCGAGCGCGAAGCGCGAGCACCCGACGATCGTGGCGACCACTAACCACCACTAGTTCAATATTGTGATATGTTTTCACAAAAATGCATCCCTACCCAAAAGTTCGCCGTTTTGAGTGCACATCGTAACTCAATTTCTGCCGTATGGTATGGCCGGTACGTATCAGAGTCTGCCGTAGTCAAGGGGTTAAGGAAAAACACAGGCGAATGAGCGCGCTCTTATAGCTCGCGCTCAGGGACGTAGCGCTGGCCACTCACCGCGTCTGATCGCGGTTGTCGACGGGCGCAGCGTGGTGGTACGGCACGAAGCATCGGGCGGAAATTATGTCAGATAACAATTAAAACTTCAGAATAACTTCAGATATCCATTACTCATGCATAATAACGAAATTGATTAGTCATTATTCGTATAAATTTAACAAATTGATTAAGTACTGTGACATTCGATTTAAGTAGTATTAACTTTCGATTTAACGAATAAAAATATGCAGCATATTCAGCATAGAGTTAATACTACTTAAATCGAATGTCACAGTACTTAATTGATTTGTTAAATTTATACGAATAAGCACTAATCAATTTCGTTATTGTGCATGACTAATGAATATCTGAAGTTATTCTGAAATTTTAATTTGTTATTCGACATAATTTCCGTTCGACGCTTCATGCCGTACCACCGCGCTGCGCCCGTCCAGAACCGCGGTCGGGTGCGGTGACTGGCGAGCATTACGGCCCTGAGCGCGGGCTCTACGGACGCTCTCATTCGCCTGTGTTTTTCTTTAATAATTCAAAAATGAAGCCTCATCCAACTTTTTTGCAAAGGAAAATGTTGTTTAGAATCACTTCAACTATAACCCCTCCACGGGAATTATACCTATTGCGGGATACCCTGCATGCATACATACATACATATACATATACACGCAGCAGGTTATATCTTATTTGTATTCCAATTATAAAAATAGATATGAATAAATAACAGCCGGCGTAAAATAAAGGTTAAGGTTGTGACTGCCTGCATCCAGTGAGAGGTTATTGATACGATGACATGCACCTATCCGAAGTTGCTCACAAACATTTCCGGAAGTAATTATCGCGATATATTTCTTTTAAACTGCAGATAGTTATCATTAAGATAAATAATCGTGGAACAACGCTCATATATCCGGTAAACTGCTCAGTAAACTTTACCTTATAAAGAGATATCTGTCAGGTAAGCTAAAATTTATCGAAAGATGGAACAACCCACCCTCTTCCAGTTTGAATTCGCACGCGTCTCGCGCCCACTCGTCTCGACCAATCACGATCTTCCGTCACCTAAGCTCATAGCCAATCATCTCTCAGCAGCAAGAACCCGCCATTTTCAATCTCCTCGAAATCCACGAGGGCGTCGAAGGTATTTTAATCCTCGTATACGGGGGATATGTAAATCGTCGAATAAGGTATGTAATTAATAAAAGGCTCGATATTACGTCCTACCACGCGTATCATTGACTCTGGGAGTCTCTCCTATCTAAACTCATCTAAATTTTCAAAAGTCGCCTACAATTCTGGTATTAGCGCCCCGAATTCTACATGCACGTTCCTATTCCAGCTTTATTATTCCTTCCGTTGTGATATATACGCTGAACTCGTTCCAATATCACAGTTTAATCGGATTATGATATGTTGATTAGCGCTTAAAATCGATAGTCGTCGAATAGTAATAAAAATGTCCCTCACCTTATATCGTACACGTTATCATAGGACTAGCCGAAATACGTTAACCTCGACGCAGTAGTAGTCGTAGTGTAGTAGCAGCAGTAGTAGTAGTAAGTAGTAGTAGTTGTAAAATTCAAAAGTACAAACGGACTATATAGGCAATGCGTGCGTTGTCTGATCCTCAGGATTTCTACCGATTTCACTTGGTTATACACCAAAGTGTCTTTTTTTCTTCTTCTTCTTTGCTTCTTAGCGTAAAATTACGCGAAATTTCTCGATCATCTTGAAGAATCAACACGAGTTCGTGTATGTTGGTGCATAAAGGTTATAATCGAGTATCTTACTTCGGTGAGAAGTTTTTTCTTTCGCAACGAACTTTTGTAACCTCTTGGTCAAAGGAACTCGCGTTGTTTCATAGGATGGATATAGGTTCGGTGAGTATGTCCTTCGATAGAAAGTTGTGCTTTTTACAAAGAACTTTCTACCTTGCTTTTGTCAAGGGAACCCATGTAGTTCTCTAGGATTAGGTTCCGGTTAGTGAATTTCCGTTGGTGGAAAGTGCTTGTTTCTTGGTAACGAAACTTTCTACACTGCTGTTGAGAAGAACAGACCCGTTGTTTCATAGGGTAGTTAAGAATAAAGGTTAGGTGAGTATTCTTGGACACGAAGTTGTATTTTCCTTATTCAGGAAATCCTCGAGTAGAAAGTTTCTTTCTTTTTTTTTTTTTCTTTCGTAATTAACTTTTACCTTGCTGACCAAAGGAACCCACGTTTTTGTCGTAGAGTGTCTGTATGCCAATATTGAGTATTCTTAGGTAGAAAGTTGTTTCTTTTTTTTTTTTTTTTTTCGCAACGAACTTTCTACTCCGCTGATCAGGAGAACACCTCCGTTGTTTCGTAGGTTGGCTAGTTTTAGGTTGGAGTCTGCAATGGTATGTATTGCTGACGCTTCCTGATAAATCAGAAGCACACGGACGGTCTGTAGAGACCGGTGTAACCGCAAAGTCGTGCGCGTAGGGCCGGCAAGAGAATCGCAGCGGCCGAGAGATTGTCTTGCAGTTGGGAACACTCGCAGATCAGCAAATACATCTTGTCGCCCTGGGACATCGATTTGTGCAACGTGATGCGCCTCAGGCCCACAGATTTGGGCAGGTAGCGGTACATCATTCGGGCACCTGAAAAAGTGTAGATTAAGAGCTTGTTACGATCCACTTTACGATCTACTCTTATCAGATTTGCAGTAGCTGCTTTCCTTTCACAAGTGAAATATTCTGATCAGTTCAGTACCGGGATTCTGTAACTCCGTAACGACAAATATCGCTATAGTTATCCATCGATATCGATAATTCTCGCAAAGGGTTACTCGCCAACTATTTAGTAGTTATCGACAACTCTCGATAATCTAAATCGTTACATTCTGAAAAACGTCGAAGTCAGCAAATTTTGGACAATTCTGTACTGAGGGAACGATGTTTAGTTACATGATGTAAATAAAAGATACGCAATTAGATTCCGCAATTAAAATGGCTCTTCGTTATGTTGCTTTTAATGTAACGTCGATAGAAAATCGTGTTCAACATTTTGAACGAAGAACACAAAGACAATTATCGCGAGCCGTTGAAGATCCTTTCGATCTGACGAACCAAGAATTTACTGAACTTTATCGCCTAGACCCGGATTTAATATTTGATCTTGTCGATGTATTATAATACATCTTTAAATCTAATACGGTTGACGTATATGATAATACGTCGACAAGATCAAATATTAAATCGATTAAGTCCGGGTCTAGGCGATAAAGTTCAGTAAATTCTTGGTTTGTCAGATCGAAAGGATCTTCAACGGCCCGTGATAATTGTCTTTGTGTTCTTCGTTGAAGATGTTGAACACGATTTTCTATCGATATTATATCAAAAGCAACATAACGAAGAGCCATTTTAATTGCGGAATCTAATTGCGTATCTTTTATTTATATCATGTAACTGAGCATCGTTCCCTCAGTACAGAATTGTCAAAAATTTGCTGGCTTCGACGTTTTTCGGAATGTAACGATTTAGATTATCGAGAGTTGTCGATAACTACTAAATAGTTAGCGAGTAACCCTGTGCGAGAATTATTGTGTAAATAGAAATCGTGGATGTTCATACGTAAAATCGTGTGAGTCGAAAACAAACTAAAATGTGCATAATTCAGTAATTCATTGCAACGTAAAATAAATGGCGTCTGAATTTCTTTTCTTATTGTCCTTATTGTGGCTTCATCCGTGGAATAAAATTCAGCAACATCCGTTACTTTTTCTTCATTATGTAGATTAAGACGATCTAAAATTTTAATTATGCTTTCCGAAGATTGATTAAAATCGCAATTAATAGCCTCTTTGAATTTTACTTAAACGTCGATTCAAGACTTCTTCGACGTATATGGCGAAACGAAGAAAAATCGAAGAACTCCGCGCGCACCTAATTTACTTATATGAAAGTAAATAAAAAAAGAATCTCAATTTGTTTTATTGTTCGCATCTAATAATAAAATGAATCGTGTCGATATACCAAAATCTAGAAAATCAAACGTAAATTAATTTTGTAAATACTAAAATATACAATACACGCATAAAATAAATGTGTATCCACATGATAATATGCATACGTATATTTATAGTGTATGGAGCTTCCGATTTTTGTTTTCTTTTCTCTTTTTGCTTTTAGTTTCTTTTCAGAGCTTTTCTAATTTTTATATGATCATACCGGTCCAGTAGAGCCAGTTCTGCTCGAATTTCAGGCCGTCGTCGCCCTCGAATACTTTGAAAATCGACACTATGTAGCCAGTGGACGGAATGGGCGGTCTTCCACCAGGTGGTTCCAATGGTGGCCTCGCGATGGTCGCAACCTCATTGAACAGATCCAACGTGTGACTCGCAGCGTATCTAAGATCCCGTGGATCGAATTTTCTCAAGGCGGCGCATTGCACCTCGTTGTAGAAATCCAATGGGTCTGTATTTTGTTTGTTTATCAGGTAATACGTGATAAATGGGAAGTCCGCTGAAAAAAAAGAATATCTCATGAATTCCGAGTCAACGAAATTTTCGTCATGAGTGTTTTAATCGAAATTATTTATTAAGCTATTGCCATGGGTGTATTCAGGGGCAGCTGTCCCCCCTTTCGTGGAAAAAAATTAAATTTAAGAAGTTTCTGGTTCTGTACAGATTTGAGATGTTTCATGTGTAAGAAAACTCGCGTAAACCCAATCAGGAAAACAATATTTAAAAAACATTTTGTAAAATATTTTAAGATCATTTGCAAAAATGATCATTTGTACTCTTATAAGATCATTAATGATCATTTTTGCAAATGATCTTAAAATATTTTACAAAATGTTTTTTAAATATTGTTTTCCTGATAGGGAAATAAACTGCTACGGAAGATCGAGAGAAAACGCGTAACTGAATATGCAAAGAAACTTTTACTAGCACAATCTCTATTGTCCGTGATCTTGATCGTTCACAATCTGTATCGCTCGCTCTTAAAGGAGGGGCTCGCTCAAACAAGGAGCAATTAGTAGAAACTGTAATTAAAAAATTTGCAGCTAATCCTCGCAAACTATTGTTTAAAAATGATTTTTTTTTTAAATGAATGGTGTTCTTTCTTATGTCATTGTGTCGTATTGCATGGCATCATGGATACCAAATCCACCCCGACAAAGCGGTTAAATTCAGAAAATTGCCCCCCTTTCCGTTTTGAGCTGGATACGCCCTTGGCTATTGCGATTCATTTGTTTATGATATATGAACCGTTTATTTTGAAAGTGGCCCAAATCCATTTTTTTAAAAAATAAGATTTCATAATTCGTGAATAATTTCGTGCAATCATTTAATGTTATGTGATATCTAACTTTTTTAAAAAAATGGACTTAGGCCACTTTCAAGATAAACGGCTCATATATACTTTTTTCTTATATTTATATTATATTTTTTTATAGATCTATTAACCCTTTCACTCCGGTGCATTTTCGGAGCAAATCATCAATAAAAACGGCGCGATATTCACAAGTTAATCGCTGTGATTGATTCTCCACTGACTACTGACCAAAACAGTACCCGAAGAATTGATACTACTCTTAACGTTTAAAGAAATAATAATTGCAAATAAATTGTATCAATTGGTAAAACAAAAAGGTTATAGTAAGCAATTGCAGAGGACGTATATTTACGCCTTTCGTATGTATCGATGGATTTGTGAGGACGTATATATACGCCTTCAGTAGTGAAAGGGTTAATTATGACTTTTTCATCTTTATTATTGTTTTATATTTTTAGTCGGAGGAAATTTGTTTTGTTGTAGAGAAATTACCACGGCCAACGAAATATTTCTAAGACATTTTTTTAAGCCTGTGAAAGTTTGTTCAGTTCTTTGAACATTTGTAAGGTTGCAAATGTTTTAATTATATCAAGCATGAATTGTAATGGTACTCTGAAATGATATGGTAATAATGATATATTCTGAATTGTTATGGTAATAATAATACGTATGCAATTATTCAATCACTTCTTCAAACACATTTTTCAGCGCGTATGCGGACTATCTTCTGGATGTGATAAAGTGGCTCGGAATTGTGCAAGAAGATAGTAAAATGCTGCGAGGGATGAAATTTAATGCGGAGCCATGCGAGTCTCTGCGGTCCCTGGCCGATCATAAAAAGGCAGATTGCGTAGAGAGTATCGACAAAACGGAAAGGATGAAATTATCCTGAATCTTGCAAGAAACTTTATTACATTTCATAAGATATCTCTGAGAAATCTCTAAGCGATTGTTGTAGAAGAATCCTAAATAGAAAACTATTTTAACTATGTCTTCGAGAAATGTCTAAAAACTGAATCGAACAAATACTTTTTCGTGTGCAAAAAATGAATATGTACTCATCAACGAGGTACATCATTTATTGCTATTCAAAGCAAAGCATTTCAAAGTTCTTTTCACTTTTTCTTAAATCTGATTAATTTAAGAAGTTTAAAATGAATTGTACTACTATTATACTGAATGATTGAAATATGTAAACGACTACTACAGACTCTTATTTGAAAATGTATCTAGTTGATTTATGTTGTCTGGCTGTTACTTCAAATAATGCGAATTCTAATGTATGAACAAAGTAGCTTTTAGAGGTTATAATTCATTGGTCTCGGCCATAAATGTACGCCTACGAGCAAAACAGAAGTGCTGTTGGTAAAATTGAGTCGTCACGGACAACTTATGCAATACTGCGGGATCAGTGCCCACCATGGTTTTAATTTTAACCAATGACACGTGGTTTAGGACGCGACGAATAATTTTGTCCATACTATGTGTAGAAAAATTAGAGAAGGGAAACCTTACCATTCTTCTCCATGTTGGTAAGCAGAATGCTCTGGGATGCGGACGGTGCAATTTCCGCGACGAGTTCCGCCGCTGTGTCACGTTGCAGAACCAATGGACGGGATACTGGTGACTCGATGAGCGGATCCAAAGGCTCCAAAGGCGTCATGAAATGCGCGAGAACGCACTGCTTCGGGTCCTCGACCTCCAGTACCGAAAGGGGACTCCCCGGCCTCTTCTTATCGGCGATTGGCGCGTGCTTGAATTCGAGAACAAAAAAATGGCGGCTAATTCAAATCATGCCAAGCACAAGAAATGATTTTTTAATGCTTTGCTATGATTGTTTGCAATTCTCTTTTGAGCCAACAAGAGCAAGCAGTATGATTGTGTATAATTAAAATCGTGCCAATCACAAGGAATGATTTTTTAATACTCTTGCAATTTTTCTCTAAACAATCAAAGGGCGGAATTCATAGATGTTACTTGAAACCGGATTTAAGCATAGGCTTTGCCAAGTTCAACTTAAGACCCAAGATCATCTTAAGACAGCTTCACATGCATAGTTACAACTTAAAAACTCAAGTTTGAGCTTAAGACTATCTTTGGGAAGCATGAGCTTAGCATGCAACTTCGGATATGTTCGGGATTCTTAACCAAACTACCAATGAAATGAAAGATTTATAAATATACACATACGTAGCGGACTGTTTGTTGCATTTAGTTGTATCGCCGAACTGGTGCAAATAATTACAATGATTTTAATTGAAAGAAAATCTGGTCATAAGAAAAATCACTGAAAACATCATATAACAATGGCATTATATCAATATTGTAATTTTCTACTTAACAGTGTAAGTATAACGGTATATTGTAAGTGAAAAATTATTTAAATTGATGTAATGTTACTGTTATTAAATGTTTACAATGAATTTACTTTGACCTATCATAACCAAGTGACCTAACTATATTTTTCAGGGTGACGATGTTTTATATTATCGTCTCAAGACGACAAATTACTGGACTTGGCTAAGCATGCCTTAAGCAAAGCTTAAGCAAGTTCTATGCATCTAATAATTTTAAGTTGTTATTTAAGATTTTACTATGAAACGATATTTACTTCACCAAGTATAAACTTAAGATTCATCTTGAAATTTGATCTCAAGCAATGTCTATGAAACAATCACAGTCTTGAGTACTAACTTAAGACCATCTAGAGAGTCCAGTCACGTCTATGAATTCCGCCCAAAGTATTAATAAATCATTCCTTGTGATTGGCACGATTTGAATTATAAGCAATCATGATACTTGCTATTCTTAGCAAAAGGTAGACCTTTGGCGTAATTAAATAATGTGCAATCTATTGATAGTTAAGATTTTTTTTAGTAAACAATTAATTTTAAAATATGACAGATTGAATATTGAAAAAGTGTGAAATTTTTTTATTTGCGTGGAATGAGAGGTGGGAGATATTTTGTGAACTGTGAGGAAAGTTATGAGATGATTAGAAGATAAAGAGGAGGACGTACTCGTGTCTCGTGCGGTCTGTTCTGCTCGCCGCTCTCTCGACCCCCTGTCGTTCCTCCTCCAGGGTTCGCATGCTTTTTTGTTACAAGTATATTCATTTTATTTTCATTTTTTCAGGCGCAGTCACGTCTATTATTTACTATACATATTACATAAACCTCCAAAGTTTATTGCAACATACTAAAATTTATCATGATTCTTTGTGTTGGGATAGATAATTAATTATTCTGGACAATTATTCTAAATATGAGAAGACGTTGGCATTGTTTATCGAAATAAAATAAAAGTGCTGTAAGTAATCATACGAAGACAATTTTTTACAGTAAAAATTTTGAACTTGAAGAAAATTTTAAATAATTGTAATCCTGGTATGATAATAATTATAGGAAGATTAAATTATGAATCACTATAATGTTCTACATTTTTCAGGTAATAAAAGTGATTTCTTTGTGTCTGAGAAGGGATAAAGTTCCGAAAAGCACACATCTTCGATTTCTTTTTGAAAGTACGTATACGTAGTAGAGATGTATAATTTTTGTTTGAAGCATTCTTCAACATTTTATAAAGCTACTGAACTAAATTGAAAAAACCTTAATTTTTCATATTTCAAAATGACCTCGAAAATGAAATTTGCCCCAACTTTCATGGCCTCATTCGTAATCAACGCATCAAAATACACCAGTATAGAAAATACTATACACCTTGAGAAAATCGGAAGTATGGACTTTTCGGAACTTCGGCCCTGAAAAGTGTAATATTGAAAATGTTGAAAATTCGATTGTCCAAAAATGTGCAAAGATTTGGCTTGACTCTTTCGTTCGAGTCTCTGTCTTCTGGGTGCTATTGTACTCGCTTCACGGTACGATGGGTGTGCTCCGCCTATTTTTAAAGTATTGTTGCGCAATGTGAAAAACGCACGCACGATCGCGCGGGCCCTACCCAGTGAGAAATGAAACTTCGAATCGATATCGAATCGATATCAATACCATCAGAATACATCGATGCACCTCTATACACGAATAAATACTAAAATTTCAACTGCGTTTTGGAGATTAATAAAATACCGACTTATATTGTATATTCCAAAGCAATAGTTACAGGCCTCTCGTGGTCTTCCATACTGCTGGATAGAAAATCGCCACACAATTACTTTCCTGGTGGTCATTGTTGGCCACGTCGTCATTTACTTCACGCCAACAAATTTCAGCACTGTCTGATTTTATTAATCTCCGCATGATATGCAGCGCTATATCAAAAGAGATCGGAATTTGAAAATTTATTGATGCATAGAGGTACATCGATGTATTTTTATGGTATTGATATCGATTCGATAGCGATTCGAAGTTTCATTTCCCACTGGGTATGGCCGATGCTCTCGAGTCGGTGCGTTCCGGTTTTAACGAGTAAGCACTTGCTCGAGGCGAATTTCACGCGAATTTCACGCAACCGAGCGGTTGCATGCCAAATTGCACGCTATATGGAGCCGAGGACTTCGATTTTCCTCAAATTTCGCATTATCGAGTTTTATTGGCCCTGCCGATGCTGGTGTCACCCCAGGCAATACACAAGGAATATTGTCCCATTTGCATCATAAGCGTATGTACAGGGTGTTGCGAAGACATACACGGCAGTATGTCGGGTTGCCTATCCAAAAATCTGCAGGCGCTCGCTCTGCTGACCGACAAGAGAGCGTGGAGGGGAGCAGCCTGCCGATCTACTAATGCTAGATGGCACTGGACGAGGCTGGGAGGTTGACGTTCTCGACTCGTACCTCGTCTTTATATTAACCGCACTTCAATTATATTGAATGCACTTTACCGACCGGTAAACTTTTTGAACTGCTTTTTTGTTAAGCAGATTAATAGACCGGTCGGTAAGCGTTGGGGACAAAAAGCCGATTAATAGTTTGCCGGTCGGTAAAGTGCATTCAATAGAATTGAAGTGCGGTTAATATAAGGACGAGGCACAAATCGAGAGCGTCAACCTCTCAGCCTCGTCCAATGCCACCTAGCATTAGTAGATCGGCAGGCTACTCCCCTCCACGCTCTCTTGTCGGTCAGCAGAGCGAGCGCCTGCAGATTTTTGGATAGGCAACCCGACATACTGCCGTGTATGTCTTCGCAACACCCTGTATACGCTCAAATTTTCTAGTCACTCTAACCGGAACCATACGAACTTGAAATATGAAGTTTTTTTTTCATTTCTAGTGATTTTTGACTTACAAGGGAACCATCAGACCTGTTAATGAAGGATTTTGATGGCTTTCAAATATGTTGCAGAGTGACCCCCCCCTGCTCACAAGGGTAAAAGGATTTTCTCCAATGGCCCCCGGTTTTCGAGAAAAACGATTTTAAAGTTTTCCACCTACTATGTACAGGGTGTTGCGAAGACATACACGGCAGTATGTCGGGTTGCCTATCCAAAAATCTGCAGGCGCTCGCTCTGCTGACCGACAAGAGAGCGTGGAGGGGAGCAGCCTGCCGATCTACTAATGCTAGGTGGCACTGGACGAGGCTGAGAGTTTGACGCTCTCGATTCGTGCCTCGTCCTTATATTAACCGCACTTCAATTATATTGAATGCACTTTACCGACCGGTAAACTATTAATCGGCTTTTTGTCCCCAACGCTTACCGACCGGTCTATTAATTTGCTTAACAAAAAAGCAGTTCAAAAAGTTGACCGGTCGGTAAAGTGCATTCAATATAATTGAAGTGCGGTTAATATAAGGACGAGGCACGAATCGAGAGCGTCAACCTCTCAGCCTCGTCCAGTGCCACCTAGCATTAGTAGATCGGGAGGCTGCTCCCCTCCACGCTCTCTTGTCGGTCAGCAGAGCGAGCGCCTGCAGATTTTTGGATAGGCAACCCGACATACTGCCGTGTATGTCTTCGCAACACCCTGTATAACCGTAACGTTCAAGTCATTCCAAGGAAATCGAGGTAGCGCAGTTGAGTAGGTGGATGGCTCAAACGGCAGTAAACCGGGATCGAGTCCCGGTTGTTCTTTTTTTTTTTTTTTTTTCTACACTTATATCGCGATATTCGTAACAAATAGAAACATTGCTGTGATTACGTAGTATTAGATACTACGGTTAGATCCCGATTTACTGCCGTTTGAGCCATCCACCTACTCAACTGCGCTACCTCGATTTCCTTGAAATGACTTGAACGTTACGGTTATACATAGTAGGTGGAAAACTTTAAAATCGTTTTTCTCGAAAACCAGGGGCCATTGGAGAAAATCCTTTTATCCTTGTGAGCAGGGGGGTCCCTCTGCAACATATTTGATAGCCATCAAAATCCTTCATTAACAGGTCTGATGGTCCCCTTGTTAGATATAAAAAAAAAAAATGCTGGTGATATGGGCCTTTTTCATATTTCTTCATGATATAAATGGGTTAATATTCCTGTGAGCTTCTATTAATCTTCCTATGCGAATATTCTTAAGAGAATATTATAATGTTGTTATGGGAACATGAATGTTCTCTGCAATAAAATCTGAAGTATTCGAATGCGAATACTATTATGTAAACTCTATTGAATATTATCTGCGTATAATTTTGAGAATATTCAACTATCTTGTGTATTAGAATATTCGAGATGTAACGATATTGGACTTTCTTCTTGGATACGTGTCATGCTAGTTATTAGCGAAATGTAAGACAAGAATCAGAAAAAGATTCTACGAATATACGAATCTTCCGGGCGGAAGATCGGAAAATATTCCATGAACGCAAAATAAAAAATTTTTAAATTTGCATATACTACGCAATAAAGCCAGTTTTTCGTTAATGCCTATTAAAGGTATACTTTCGGATTTCTTCTTTCTAAACCGTTAAGGGTGAAGTAAAATTTAAAGCATTTTCTGACATTTAAGAAAGAAACGTTTTCTTTTTTTTTTTTATAGAATTATAAAAATACTGGAAAAATTTGGAATAGTCATTGGCTTATTCTCCATTGGCAAGAATAATTTTAAAAAAAAGTCTTGATTTTTGTCACTATCTGCTTACAATCAAGCATTCACGCCGACCTCACTTCAGCCTCATTATTCTTGTCAACCCAACTAATCGTGACTGTGTGTTTTCAGGGGACTTAGTGGAAAAAGAAGATCAAGCAAGAGGGCCCACGTACCGGCACGCCAGCTGGTAAAAAACGTTCCAAGGAAGCCAGAGGTATGATGAAGCAGTCGCGGTCTAGTGTGGCCAAGGAGATTGGCTCACCCCTGGGTGGACTGTTTCCGGAAACCACCAGTGGCGTGTACGTTCCCGACGTCCGGTTGCCACTGAAGGAGACCTGTAAAAGTCGTTGAAATATTATACTCGGCGAGAAATGTTGCCGGAATATTTTCGTGGAAGAGGAAAATGTTCTAATGTAGTTCTGCGGCAAGCAACATTAAAAAAATTAAGAACTACGAGGAGACACTGCTGTTTTGGTGAAGAGTGAATGTTAAACGAGGCAATTTTTTTTCTGCTTGTTAGCATAAGAGTTTTCATGAGATTTTATGGCTCAAGAAGAGAACGTTTAAAATAAGTAACAATTTACGAATTACCAATGTTATTCTTGTAATTTGTTTGGAAAATCATTTGTAAATAATAGTGTTCCGATAAGTGAGAGTAATAATTTATCCTTGATTGCACGTGGAATGGTTTAACGTACCATGAAATATAATGTAACGTGTGTTTTAAGGGGATTGCTAAAAAAAAGGTCCATCTGCTTAAAAAGTTTGAAGAAATTTTCGGAGGACTGCATAAAACTGACTCTTTATGCCCAAGTTCCTTTTTATGCTTGCCTCCCTCGTTTCTTTACGTTAACACTTTCAAGAACTGCAAGTGCAGGGATAAAAGTTTGGCGATGTGAAAGAAAGTCTCTTCATACTTTTCTAGAATGGTAGACGTGTTTGCATTCTTAACCGTAATACACTTGTGAATTATAAGCTTACAAGGAGAACTCGAAGATATTTTCGTACTCCCACCGTGGGAAAGAAGAAAATATTTATACTACTGCAGTGAATGTAACTGTGTTGTGAACATTTTTACTGAGTTTTTTTTGTAAAACTGCATTCTTGATACTGTTCTTTAAATTGATTTAATTATTCTATCTATATGCAATTCAACATAAACGGTATGTTTAAGTCTGGTATAGACTTATTCTAACAAAATAATGTTCTACCTGATAGCTACTGCATCTATAATCTTTTTTAATAATACTATTACTCAAATGAAATTTATTTAAACATTTTTGAATTTTATAATTCTCTGTTCTTCCTCGCTCATTTGTTCTTCTTCTTTTATATTCTGGCTTTTACAATTTCTTACACACAGGCCAATTACACTTTGCTTTGTCTATTTTAGATTCATAGTAATTTCCATTTGATTTTCTTATCCTTTTTTTATATTTCTCAATCTCTCCTGACCTTCCTCCAGACCTGTCCCAAACTGCCTTTCTTTCTTCTCTTTCTTTCTTTTATTCTCTGCCTTTTACTATTTACACGCATTTTCAATTACACTTTATTCTCTCCATTAATTTCATATCAACGTCCATTTAATTTTCTTATCCTCCCTTCTTTTATATTTTTCAACCTCTTCTGGCTTTATCTATACTAATATAATAAAGCTGAAGAGTTTTGTTTGTTTTTTTGTTTGAACGCGCTAATCTCTGGAACTGTCAGTCGGATTTGAAAAATTCTTTTTGCATTTGATAGCCCAATTCTTGAGGAAGGTTATAGGCTATTAACATCACGCTACGACCCTTAGGAGCCAAGCAAAAACTAATACCACACGAAAATATGACTAAAAATATTGTCTATACCGAAGTACTCTAAATTATTTATAAATAATCCGATTTCTTTTAAATTAAACGGCGAGTGAAACCGCTTGGACACAGCTATCATCTATACAAATAATTTATTTCTTTTTTCATTGTTTTTCATTTCGCTTCTTTAATTTTTTTCTTTTCCATTTAACCAGACTGAGCCACAGCAACGCGCCTTATAACACAGCTAATGCCTTATAACGGAGAACCTTCCTCCAGACTAGAGCTCCCGGTCAGAACCGTGTTTTAAACTACACGGGTACACGTGACACGTGTTGTCGTGCTACACGTTATATCTAACACGGATATCCGTAGATACACGTGTACACGAATAACTATAATAAATTTTTATCACAGCATCTTACATCTTGTGCCAAATTGTATGTATTTGCATATATAGATATTTCTTCTATCTCTACGACACTTTTTTTATATTTCTTAGGAAAAAAATGTTCTCATAATTCTTGAAGTGTTCGTGAAATAAATACACGTGTAATACGTGTATTCGTGTATTACACGCGGGTACCCGATACACGTGTTTAAAAAAGAAAGAATTAAATACACGTGCACACGTGTAATAGAGGGCACTACTCCAGACCTGTCTTTTCTTTCTTGGCTATCTCCTTTGTTTTTCTTTTCTCCAACACCTTCTGTCCCAGTTGACCTTGCCCGCGCGTTCTCCGTCCATTTTTAAACCGCACCACCTACGGTCCGTCGCCCACTTAAGGGGGGATCCTGATGTAGCGAGTCAAAAAAATCGATTTTTTTTTTTTTATTTTTTAAATAAGTACTTTTTGACCCAAAGAATATGTTGGTGAAGTTCCAATCTTGTACTCGAAGCGGAAGTGGTTTTTTTTAGCACGTCTTAAGCGCTGATATACGGCGCGCGATTTAGTAGCTGTAAATATTTTGCCAATTTACGAGGATCTTTCGAGAGAAGAATTACTCGAAATATGTTTGGGAGACCATACACAGAACACCAACGAAAGTTAACTGGGCCACTCCGTCAATTCAACTGTGTGGTGGCTCACGCCAAAGCATCTACACGCTGGCCAAAAAATAGTTGAAATCGCCGCTTTTATTGCTGCCTGCGTCTTTAATGAGGGCTTTTTCGTAGTCCTTAAGATAATGGAAACGTTGGACATCAAGATCGGAACGACATGTAAAATGTTTGCCGATAGTGTCGATGCCAACCGAATTAAACACCAGGAACGCCGAAGTTTAACTAGTACTAAGGAGGCTCGATTAGCTCGAAAGCAGAAATTACTCGAGCAAAATGAACTGTTCGAAGAAGCTGAAGGGTTATTATATGGTCCTGGTATAGCGGATTAACGAAAAGTACACGTAAGATTTACCAGACTTGGCTTTTCTAGCTTCCTTCTACCCATAAAGCTTTAAATACGTTTTTCTCAAAAGTGTTTTTTTGGCATTGGCGGGCGTGATTACGCGAAAACTGTTCGACCGATCGACTTCCTACTGAACATAGTTATAACTCATAGATATAGTTTGTCGGTGAACCTACATGTTCTGGAAGAAAAATTTGTTTAAATATTTTTTTTATCCTGGAAAGAGCGATTTCTTGGGTAAAAATCGTATTTTCGACTTCTGATGGCTGCCAATTTGCCAATTTCCAACTTTCTTGGAATTTCAAAGGTTCACCGACAAACTACAAGTTTACGCTTTAAAACGACGTGGAAAATTTTTGTTTCAGACAACCCTGCGCTGAGCTATTACGCCCGCCAATTTGGTAGGCATTTTATGAACCTCTGAACATTCAGGGGTATATCTCAAGAGCTGTTTTGTTTCCGCCAATGAAAACAATCGTTTTGTAATGTTGAAATATGGTACAATACAGGGTGGGGCACTAACTATTAGCACCTCAGATATCTTCGAAACTATAAGTCTCACAAACATTTTTGCTGAAATGAAATTGCACAGTACGAAGGGGGTCACCCGATGGCGTTAATGTTTTTTTTGTAGATGGAGGTACTTCGGACATTTGAAGGTCACCTTCATTTTTTTAAATGGATCGGTATGTTTTTGCTTCCGTATCATGATAGAGGATCTTAAAACGAGTTCAACGACCTATTACATAAGGTCATTGAAGGTAATAGAAAGTAGAGAAAGACGATAATACTTACGATTCTGGCAGTAAATGAAACTTACGAAGGGAACTCGATGAAAAATTTCGAAATCGTTTGATTGGACGCGGCGGTCCAATATCCTGGCCAGCTCGTTCACCAGACTTAACTCCTTTAGATTTCTTTCTGTGGGGTATACTGAAAGAGAAAGTGTAAAAAGAAGTACCAACTACACCTTACGACATGCAACAGCGAATTATTGCAGCCTGTGCATCAATAAGTTCTGACGCTGTAAGACTTGCAAGTCAATCAATTGTGAACAGAATCCCATGATGCATTGACAGTGATGGTCATCATTTCGAACACTTACTATAAACGTAAGTTTCATTTACTACCACAACCGTAAGTATTATTGTCTTTCTTTACTTTCTATTACCTTCAATGACCTTATGTAATAGGTCGTTGAACTCGTTTTAAGATCCTCTATCATGATACGGAAGCAAAAAGATACCAATCTATTTAAAAAAATGGAGGTGACCTTCAAATGTCCGAAGTACCTCCATCTACAAAAAAAACATTAACGCCATCGGGTGACCCCCTTCGTACTGTGCAATTTCATTTCAGCAAAAATTTTTGTGAGACTTATATGTAGTTTCGAAGATATCTGAGGTGCTAATAGTTAGTGCCCCACCCTGTATAGTGGGCCACTGTTGAAATGATCGGAGATTTTTAATACTTTCAAAAAAAATCCTGAAAATACCTTACTTTTCGAACTTATACATCAGGATCCCCCCTTAAATTTTGCACGGTCAGGTGCACCGACCAAATGCTCCTGGCACCCATTCGCCCTGTTTTGTCTTCGTAAAGGTAGGCGTCCACATTTTCGCATCGTAAGTATCGGACGCATCGCATCAAACGGATTATTTTCTTACAATGCGTCCACAGTATCAGCAGCGATCGGATTTGCCGACGCAACTACCAGCAATCGGATTGCCGACGCCACTTTCATTCGGATTTTCGTAGTGAGAGGTAGCTTAGTGTTCGGTGGAATGTGCAAGATGGAGGAAAACGAAGAAGAAGAATTTGTTGCAATTGCTTGTTTGTTAGCAGAAGAAGAAGAAGAAGAAACAAAAGCTAAATCATTTAAAAAAAGAAAACATAATATGTGGGTACACGATATATTTAAGAAGAGATCTATATCTCTTTATAGTCTTGCACAATTGCAATTAGTTGTGCCCATAGACATATATAGGATAGACTGCGCATGCCAACGCATGCTGAGCAGAAAAAGTGTCCGTGGCAGAACGGAGAGAGAGGCAAAACATCGGTGAATATCTGTCCTTCTCTATCCATGCTGCGCGCGCATTATTGACAATTTTCGCTGTCAATTGCCGGTATCTACCGATACTCTAACCTGCATACTATGTTGTGGAGATCGCACATAAGCGTGCAATACAAAATAATTATATTAACAAATATGAAGACATGCAGCGTATGTGGCTATTGGAAGGAGACAAACAAGAAAGAAAATATTAGTTTTCACGCGTAAAGTCCTTTGTCTATCTCTTTATGAATCCCACTTCTGAGAAACTTGTAAGCGGATGCCGGATTCGGGGCATTAATTTATTCAAATCACTTCAACTCAACAAATGTTTATTGAAATATAGCAAATAGAGAAAGAACAGAGAAAGGCTCGACTTGGCCGGATCGTCGAAATCTCGGTTCAGAGTCCCACTCGATTCACTTAACCTCTACTCAAAAAGACCGCTATCTCACTCCTTAGTCCTACTTGGCTCACTGTCTTCTCTAAAGCAAAAACTCTCGCTTCTGTGACAGCTAAATTCTTACACTATTGCTAAATTTTTACAAACATATTTTGCCCACTGTACATGTACTGGGTTAAGCCTATCATAGCTGTCAATAGACTACTGCGCAGCCTACCTGCGCAGACAAGGAAAGAAAACTTCCCCGATGTTTTGCCTCTCTCTCCGTTCTGCCACGGACAGCCACGGACACGTATGCGCAGTCTATCCTATATGTCTATGGTTGTGCCGCGTCCATGCTAGAATAACACGTGTCAACAGGACGATAATCGAAGGTAAACGGCGGACGACGCGGAGCGAGCGAGCGCGCGGAATCCGTCCACTGATCGTCATTTCGTAGGACGTCATCCGCACGCATCGCAAAAGTTGCCCATCGGAGCATCGGCATCGGCATTGCCGACGGGTAGATTCGTGCGATCCGTACGATGCGGATCAGAGGACGCACTTGTATTGTTTTCTATACAAAGAATACTACGATCCGTTTGATGCGATGCGTCCGATACTTAGGCTAAGCGCACACGCTACGATTTTTATCGTACGGCAAAATATCGTGCGATCAAATTCTTTCAGTGGAACAAAGAAAAGCATAGGAGCGTGCTGTGCTCTTCTTTGTTCCACTAAAAGAATTTGATCGCACGATATTTTGCCGTACGATAAAAATCGTAGCGTGTGCGCTTAGCCTTACGATGCGAAAATGTGGACGCCTGCCTTAAACCGTCGGCATGCGGTATTCATGCGGCCTCACAATTCCGCGTTGGCCTCACGCGAAAAATCGCGAGATAGGCGCAGTAGAAGAGGGGGAAGAATTAGAGGTGAATAAGGAGGGGAGAAAAGAGTGGTGGGGGACAGCACGAGGGCACGCGATAGATTTTGCCACGGCAGAATTTCCTTTGCTTTCGTTCGAGACTGAAGTGAAATAATTGTTTTTTATACTAGATTTAAGATAAAAGTTCCTTAGAATTATTCACTTGAAACTTGACGGCTAGTGTTTTTAAATTCATTGGAGTTAACACTAGATTTTCCGAACATTTTTTATAAACACGATTTCCCATTTGAACCAGTTAAATTGACTGGTGAATCTAGTGTTAACTGCGTCGTGTATACACGTCAATCCAATTTCTTTATATTTTTGATCATGAACGATAAAAAAAACTTCGATGTAAAAATTAATAAGTCACTCCCTTTATGGTTGTGTCTAAAAATTAAAACTCCAAAAAAATTCCGCAGTTAACTGGTTAATTAACAATATCGTTGTACTGATAGAAAATTTGTTTGCTAATGAATTAATATAGAAATTTTATAATTTAACCAAGGGTATGAAACTTGCTTGAATTTCTAATGATCAAGTGTGTGGATTTTATATGTTGCAGAAAACGAATATCTTCCTCGTTTAGAAATAATCAAGACGCTCTAAAATTAACTTGGACGAAGAAACTGGTTGGAAGAGTAAAAAATCTTATTCCAAGGAAAGAAAGTTTATTTTTGAAAATTGATCTTTTGTGCAATAAAACTGGAAATATTTAAATACTCCAAGAATAGAGATAGCCATCCATCTCGTGACAAATTGTACAGAATATTTTTGCTCGTTCTCAAATTAAATTATTTCTGATATTCGTGAGAATTCAGCCGGACGAAATTGTTTTTTGTAAACAATATCTTACACTACTTGCCTCCTTTCTCAGAAATACATACGTTTGCAGAATTCAAGCGACCACGAATCGTCATGCAACCTCGAAAATTTCACGGTACACGAAACCTTCAACTCGCACCACAGCGTAACGCCTTCACGTAGTTCGATCGTGTAGTTTACACGTTTACATCGACCAATTACATGGCGCGTACATGGCCCGTGCCACGAACACTTCGTTTAATCCGACGATCGCGATCAAGGTGAGGGAAATCTTGGTACGAATCTTCACGCTATCGGGAGGGAGAGATTGAAATCTTTTCTGCCACTGCATTGTGGTTGGCATGGATTAACAATGATTTAATCATTTTTAAACAATTCTAATCCTACGTCTGGTAATTGTTCTTTTTAGTTTGGGAATGTACAGGATAATAACATAATCATTCTTAATTGCAAGTGCAGAACATTTCAATGTACTTAAAAATTTCACATTCTTCGAAACCCCTATTTAACAGGATAAAAAATAAAATAATGATGGCTCATTAAAAACCCTCCAGATTCTAAAGATATCCTGTGAGTAAATTAATTTTTATAGTACACAGCACTTCAATATCTCAAAAACTCCACATTTTTGAAAAACGCTATTTTGCATAATATGAAGTAAAAAACATTTATCGTCGCTCATTAAAAATCCTCCCATTTTTTAGCACACCACAATTTTAAACTGTTTCATTTCTATGACTAGCAATTGTTATTTAGAAATGTACAGAACATTAACACAATTCATCTTAATTACAAGTTAAAAACATTGTAGTAGACATTCTATTTTTTTTTAAATTTCCACGTTTTCTAAAAACACTATTTAACAGAATGAGAAATAAAATAATGGTGGCTCATTAAAAACCCTCCAGATTCTAAAGATACTAAGTATCCTCTGAATAAATTAATTTGTATAGTACACAGCACTTGAATATCTTAAAAATTCCACATTTTTGAAAAACGCTACTTCACAAGATATGAAATAAAAAAAAATATCGTAGCCCATTAAAAATCCTGTCATTTTTAAACGCACCACAATTTTAAACAATTCCATTTCTACGACTGGACAATTGTTCTTTGGAAATGTACAATAATAAAACACTCCGTCCTAATTACAAATTAAAAACAGCATAGTAAACATTTTAATTTTCTAAAAATGCCATATTTCTGAAGAACCCTATTTGACAAAGTGGAAAACAAAAAGAAAACGTCGCTCATTAAAAATCCTCTCATTTCAAAATACGCTCTGAATAAATTAAATTTCTACAGTTCGTATTTTTGTAGGTTCTTGAATTCGATTGGAACGGCACGTGTAGAGATGGGCCACAAATTTCACGGAAAGAGACACCTGCGAAGCGGATACTCGACGATCTCGGAATTACCCCGTGGCATTAAATATCGAGGATTCAGTGGTGTGCGCATAGGCCCGTCGGTGGCACGAGTGCACTCAAAATTTATCGTCGCTGGAGAGATCGGCCAGTTTGGCGGAAGGCTTGCTTTCGAGATAGGGAAGCTTGCGTGCCAAGGGTGGTCTAACGGCGTGTACCGCATACGTGTAACTTTATATGCTTTCCGTTCGCCCACCGGTTTCCGGTCCAATTCTGGTAGATCGTGGAACTATTCGAAAAGTGTCTTACAAGGGGAACACCAGAAACCCCCTACTCAGAATTTGAACGGTCCAAAATACATTAGCTGATTTCTTAGAATTTGGAGACTTTGTGATATTAATGCATTATTTATACAGTATGTCTGATTTAAGTGGAAACAGGTAATTATTTCGTAAAAAAGTAAAGATACAAAAAAATTTTTGAAACAAAAGTTGGTCGGTTGGAAAGGGCGCATAATAGGACGTATTTTGTTTTTTTTTGTGACTGAAGGTATAAAGAACATTTCAAGGTCATCAGCGTTTTTTTAAATACAATACAGTATTTTTCTATTCATAGTGTGATAGCGGTTGCCGAGACGAGTACAACGACCTATAATGTTGGTGAATTACGTGCGAGGATTATTGCTGCATGTACAAAAATAAATGATAAGATATTAAAACGCGTAGAAAGAGAATTTTTGAGAAGATTGCAATGTTGTATTCTAAATGACGGAGGACATGTTGAAGGAACGGCCAAATACAAAATATACTGAAAAGTTCTTGTTAGTTCTTGTTGTTGTAACTAAATTCTGTATGAAAAATATAAGTGTGGACATGTTTTTTGTTAATTTACGACTTTTTTAAGACCTCGAATAACCTTTCATTATAGGTCGTTGTACTCGTCTCGGCAACCGCTATCACATTATGAATACAAAAATACTGCATTGTATTTAAAAAAACGCTGATGACCTTGAAATGTTCTTTATACCTTCAATCACAAAAAAACAAAATACGCCCTATTATGTGCCCTTTCCAACCGACCTACTTTTGTTTCAAAAATTTTTTTGTATCTTTACTTTTTTACGAAATAATTACCTGTTTCCACTTAAATCAGACATACTGTATATACGTGATATTAATGCATTTATTAATAGCTGTACTTACTCCCTCCTGCCTTCTTTGTTTGTGATATACAGGCTGTGTTCCGAAATTCACTGCTAGTACTGAAAATCTATAGTATACGTGGCAGAAACTATACATTTCCAGTACTTGCAGTGAATATCGGAACACAACCACAGTATGCATGTATGTGTTGCATATATCTCTTGAAATTCTGGTGTTTCGCATTGTCTTCTGCTTAAACGCCGTTCTTCAAAAATTAGCGTTTAAGATGAACGTCGTTCAATTGCAATGAACTTTCGTTCAAAAATTGGTGGAACGGAAAATAGCGTTGATCGGAGTTTAAACTCGGTTCAAATTTTGAACCACGTTGAAGGAAACGAGCATAAATAAAATTCTACGTATTTCCGAAGCTTGTCAACTTAACATAATTTGACTGACAAGGGGAACACCAGAAACTTCCTCTTCAGAATTTGACCTGCAAGAAATATGCTGCAGTTTGGTACTTCAAGAAACACCTGGTAAAATAGATCAACGCGATACTCAGGATTTTTCGAGAAAATTGAAATCATAGTTCGATGTTTATGAGTATTCAAACCCATGATAAGTTACGCTTGTTATGCGTCGAAGTTAGTTCTACGAGATACACCAACTTTTCTCAATGTCAATGAGATATTTCCCAGCGCACATGTCGCAAACAAAATGCGCGTGCACAAAAATTACATTTGTTCGTTGCGCTCACTCCCAACAAAACTTATGTTTTTCCTGCTTTTAGGATCGATATCAGCCAAGCATATGTCACTTGACGCATGATGATTAATGCTAATTGTATGCACAATTTATCAAAGAAAAAAAGTTTCCCGTATTCTAATAAAAATATGATATTATTAACATGCGCATGTTGTGCAAACTTTGCATTTCTTGCATATTTTTTACCTTTCCGTGATACGATATAATAGTGAAATATTAATACTTTTATTATAAAACATATTCTACGTCAAAATCCTTTGAAAAAAGAAATCAAAACGAGGATTCGTACCACACGAGTACAGAATGCATGTTACACAAACTATATAACTGGGCCGCAACATTTTTCTACCACTTTTATTTTTATTTTCTCGGAGAATCCTGACTATCGCGTTGGACTATTTTACCAGGGGTTTCTTGAGGTACCAAAGTACAACATATTTCTTGCAGGTTAAATTCTGAGGAGGTAGTTTCTGATGTTCCCCTTGTTAGGGTTGGAAAAGAAGTGGCAATGGAAATGTGTTGAGGAGTTTTAATAACCTAAGGCAGGTGTCGGCAATCTTTCTGCAGTTAAGAGCCAGTTTTTTCCCGAGCCATTTTTTATTTTATGCAAAAATAAAAAAATGATGTATATAACACTTAACGAAGTTGGTTATTGTTCGGTTGATTTTGGATACTTCGATATAGATGTGAATATTTTTTGGAGTAGATTTGTGACTGCGAATTCTTCGATTTACTTGAAGAATGTGCTGAGGATTGTCGATAATTCAGTAAAACTGATTGTTGTTTCGTTGGTTTTTGATACTTTCACGTAGACCTGACAGTGTTATTTATCGAATAAATTTATAATTGTAATTTACTTTGGGAGCAAAGAGAGAGATCCTGAGCAATGTTTTCAACATTTTGTATTCTTTCAATATTATAAATAATATTTCTTTATTTTTTAAAGAATAATTTAATTCATTGCTTCAGCAATAAAAAAACAGTGGGCTAATAATATAAGTATTAATAAAATAGCATGTACACGATATGTTAGTAGTTACTAGTTCTATTCCTAGCAAGTTTACAGATACGTGTATTTTACATGTACAAAGTACAAAGTTGAACGGTACATTTCTTCCCTTACATGCCATGCAGTGAAATGCAATTAAATTTGAATGTACCATGGACCGAGACATAATTTCACCCACGGCCTTTCTTTCGGCCATAACATCACGTTACTTTCTTCCGAGTTGCGCGCTTTAATTGGCTCATTGATTATTAAAACAAAAAATCTGCATTTTAACGAGCACTCGCGATAAAGTTCCCCATTCGTGCGCGTTCGAGTGACCATCGTCTTACATACTATCCCTTATCTACGAATTTTTCACATTATTCTTGTAAGTTTTACGAGGCTATAATGTTTCATTCCTCGAAAATCAGTACTTGAAGAATTCGCGTCCGGATTATGGATTTTCTCGTAGAATTTAACGTCAGTCACTGAAATTGTTTTTCCTCTTCTCTTCTTCGCAGACAGGATCATAAAAATTCTACAACTAAGCTACCACGGGACGTGTAATTTAAAGCTTCAATATCTGTGAATGTAAAGTTCGCACGTGAGGTGTGCGGTATCGTGGAAGGTTGAGAAGGTGGAGTGCAAAGTTAGCTTTCATTTGAAATGTAAATGTCTGACAAGTGCGTGATAGGCGTAAGTGCCCTCTAAGTTTCCTCCTGCACAATATTACACGTGTGCCGGAGTAAATCGTCAAATATGAATTCGTCGACGATAAAGAGCAGCGTGTCGTTTAACAACAATTACATTACTCTAATACCAAAATATCGACTTTTGCTATTTAGCAAGAGATTTGTCAAATTGCTGCATCGGTTTGATACACTAGAAAGAATTATGGAAATACGAAAATAGTCAGCGAGAAAGACACGCTGCCAAGGTACGATTTAAAATTTTGTTAATACAAAAATACCGCGTATCTCAAAAATAACAAAATGTAGCTTCGCGAATTAATTCATCGATGCGCGTTTTAACGCTTTTAAATTGGAGAAGGAAAGAAGTGCATTTGCGTAATCAACAAATGGAAAGAAGCGCGTCCCTTTATGGTGAAATCTAATCCTACAAATTGTTCCCTTTGAATCACACGTGTTTTCTCGTGCGTCTCTCTAATCACGATGCAGTAGTTTGGTGCGTGCAACTTTAAGCGCTCGATACACGCCACTGCTCTCCGCCGTAATTCACTCCCCGTCGAGTTATCAACCCGATCGAAGTTATATACGATTGTGCAATTCGCAAAGGTCTATGTTAATCGTTCGCATAAACGAATGTGCCAGCTGACACGTGTGTGTGTGTGTGTTGGATGTAGATAGAAGATTTGTCAATAGAAGAAATTAAATTCCATTAGCCAGAGATCGTTGAAATATTTTTAAATATTATTTAGTTAATGACAGGGTTGTCAGAAAATCTCTTTTATAGAGAACATGTTATTTTTCTTCATTCCGATCTTTCTACTTCTTAAGCACGACCGTAAAGGGAGTGACTTATGCAATCGCCATCCTGAAAACAGTTCGGATGTGTATGTGTGTGTGTGCGCGTGTGTGTGTCCGTGTATATCCTCGATTTTGGAAAAACAGGTGAACCGATGGGGCGAAATTTGGCACAAAAATCAAGTACATTACTGTGAGTTCACAATAAGGTTTGTGAGCCGCCATCTTGAACCGGTACAAAATGGCGGCAAATTCAAATATCGAAAAATTCATATCTTTGGTACTATTCATTGGATCCCGATAAAATTTTACACATACATGTACACGTATACAATGACAATTACTGAAAATTTTCAAATTTTTTGATTGGCCGAATCAAAAATGGCAGCTAATTCAAATCTTTAGTCCAGTATTCCGGCAAAACGACTGAACGGATCTGAACAAAATTTGGCATGTACATCGAGTATACAGGGTGTCCCGCAATAGGTGTAATCCCCGCGAAAGGGTTGTAGCTGAAATAATTCTAAACAACATTTTCCTTTGCGAAAAAGTTGGACGAGGCTTAATTTTTGAATTACTAAGGAAAAACATAGGCGAATGAGCGCGCCCGTAAAGCCCGCGCTCAGGGCCGTCATGCTCGCCACTCACCGCGGTTGTAGACGGGCGCATCGCAGTGGTAAGGCACGAAGCGTTGGACAGAAATTATGTCGAATAACAAATTAAAATTCCAGAATAACTTCAGATGGCGAACCCCAGAAGGCGACGGGATGCCTAATGCATTTCCCGATGCAAAAAAATTAGGATTAGGTTAGGATTAGGTTAGGATTAGGTCAGGGTTAGATTAGGTCAGATTAGGTAGATTAGGTTAGGTTAGGTTAGGTTAGATTAGGTAGATTAGGTTAGGGTTAGGGTTCCTGGCCTAATCTACCTAATCTACCTAATCTAACCTAACCTACCTAATCTACCTAATCTAACCTAATCTACCTAATCTAACCTAATCTAACCCTGACCTAATCCTAACCTAATCCTAACCTAATCCTAATTTTTTTGCATCGGGAAATGCATTAGGCATCCCGTCGCCTTCTGGGGTTCGCCATCTGAAGTTATTCTGGAATTTTAATTTGTTATTCGACATAATTTCTGTCCAACGCTTCGTGCCTTACCACTGCGATGCGCCCGTCTACAACCGCGGTGAGTGGCGAGCATGACGGCCCTGAGCGCGGGCTTTACGGGCGCGCTCATTCGCCTATGTTTTTCCTTAGTAATTCAAAAATTAAGCCTCGTCCAACTTTTTCGCAAAGGAAAATGTTGTTTAGAATTATTTCAGCTACAACCCTTTCGCGGGGATTACACCTATTGCGGGACACCCTGTATACCCATTTGGTGCCACGAAACTTTATGTACCGCCATCTTCAACCGTTTCGAAATTGTAGGAAATTTAAGTATGGAAACGTGAGTTACGCGGTCGTGCCTAAGGCAGAAAGCGAAGCTTTTCTGCACCCGGCAATCGTGCCGAACACTAACCACCACTAGTTCTTTTATGCAGAAACGTTCACTTTTCTTCTCCTTTCTCGGTTTCTCTTTTTTGAAACGAGCATTATTAGACAATTTCATTTAATATTCGAACTTGAAGCTGTAAACTGAAACTGAGTGGAAACACGCAGAAAATTCAATCGTGTATATCAACCAGAATGCCAATTTAAAGTTTAATCATTATATCGATGATATAAAATGTTTTGATCAATTTTGTAACCTAAAACTCTCTTGCGAGAGAGATGTTTTTCTCTTGGAAAATCCAAGATTTCAAATGATGAGCACAGATTTGAAGTAGCAAAAGTATTTTAGAAATTCAAGTGATACTGGTTTCCATTCAGAATTATTAAAATTGTGGCAAGATATTTTTGTAATTCCGGCTCATAATGCCAACTTTGCAAACATATTTTAAATGTTCCAGGCATAATGGACAAAAGAGCGGAATAGGTTAAACATTAGAAAATCATTCTTATGATGGGATTAAAACAAACACAGATTTTCTAACGAAAGTTTCAAACTCAAAAAACTACGAAACATCTGGTAATTTATTTATGTACATTTTCCTCATAAGTGTATTTATCTCAATTATTCTGCAATGTTCTCTTTTTGTTCTCTTTATACACCAATGACATCCGGCAACCCTATTCAATTACTTATTTATTGGAGAACTTTATTCGCAAAATTCTCATTTAGAAATACAAAAATTGCAGTATAGTATTTTTTATATGGGTAGACGTAATAGCTTGTTAATTGCAAGATAAAAAGCAGGAAGAGATGTAGAACAAGGCAAAATTGCGTTACATATATCAAGAGTGCGCAGTTTTTATCTGCCTTAAAGAAAAAGAAGCACATGGGACTGGATATTAATTATCAAAAAAGAAAGAGAGAGAGAGAGAGAGGAGAGATAACCAACGGCCAACCGACCTATATTTTTTTTCAATCTCACATGCTTGCCGTTCCGTAATATTTTCACTTTATTCAATTTCCGGCGCGTGCAAACAGTTATAATTCTCCATGTTTTACCGCGCCACATGCATATTGCAGTCGACGTTGCCTCGTGTAATGCAGAAATTTCCTTTCGTCCGCAACTTTTCCCTCCACCGAATTTTGGCATTGTTTAACGGTGAGGTGCGAGGACGTGAGAACTTTGGAATAATAACCAGAAATTTGAATAAACGTAATGCCGGTAGTGAGTGTAACGGAATAGGCAAATTAATGTGGAGAGAAGAGAGACTAAATTGCATTCATTTCTCTGTTAATACACACCGAGAGAAAATTAATTGTAATGTGACAAAGTGGAGGTTTAACTTTTTATTTAATATTTTTTAATTTCCAATTTTGCGTATTCCGATTTAAATTAGGCATATGGAACTGAAAGTAGATCAATAGTTGCATTCATTTATGGGATAAAGAAGAAAGGCCGTAGCAGGATAAGCATGGTTGGTCTGCCCCCACACGGATATGGTCCATATTAAGGGGAAATATTCTTACTACTGTAAGGTTAAATTCTCCCGAATATTATCTTGAAAAAAAAAGTTTTGCAAAAGTTATAAACAAAAGTTGAAAAATCATAAAATTCAATTTTCTCCGGTTTGGCTGAACCGATCGCGCCTGTTTAAATATATGTCATACAGGGTACTAAAGGGGTTTAAAAAAAAAATTTAGAATTAATTTCGTTAATTAGAAGGGAACAAAAAAAATTATTATATTTTTTCAACAATTTTTTTTTAATGAATTATTCGTTGTACCGCCACCATTTTTACCCCACAATATACTTACATCTTAAGCTTCAATATATATTTTTTGCAAAATTATCAAAAGGGTACTTCATACCTGAAAAAAATAAAAACGTTTATTTGGCCATTGAAATGCATGTGATTCCATGAGAACCGAGCATCAACTTAACTTTTTATGTGTGACTCAACGAAGTAAGCATAATTTAAACAAATTCAGCACCCTTATTTACTTATTAGTACATTTTTCTATACACTTTACAGCAATATTAAGTGAGTTGTGATAAGCAACTCGAAGAATGGTCGTTTCATAGACTGCCGACATTCGCCAAACTTATTATGTTTGCCCAAAATGCACCGCGTGGAGGTTATCAGTCAGATTAGCATCTCTTATGTTAAACACACTATATACACTATATACATCACTATTTACATTGTACACTGTATGCAACACATACTTAATCTTCGTCACTGTTCTCATCTATTACTGGGTCCATATTGCTTTCTGTGAACAATTTGCTAAGGACTTCAGCAAGTTTCACAATTTTTGACAAATATCTCGCATGTGCTAAATAATAAATAACTGCTGCTATATGTGAACAACAGCCAACTGTTCGACGACCATTAGTACATTCGCAAGCGTATCTTTGAATACCTGCAACGCCGACACTGTTTGGATTGTATTGGAGAAAACATCTATATAATTTTCGTCCAATATGTTACGATTGAACTTGCACTTTTAGAATATTTGTTTCATCTTTCACAACTTGCAAGTTGATAGACCCGTCATCGTTCATCATTTCCGCCAAGTACGACACCGATTGCGATAGTTGATACGATCCTGTAAATAATATTTTTAAATCTTTCTCTGTCATCTCTGGAAAATCAAGAATATCGTTAGACGAGACAGATTGAAATGGAATCTTTTTTCGAAACCAGCCGTTTTCCTCAACTTCGTTAGCCAAACTGTTTTCGACGTCTACTTGATGCTTCATTCGCATTACAATTTCTTCCGTAAATGACACATCCGATTGCAACGTCTTTCCGAATTGGTTTTGCAAAAACGCTGCGATTTTAAAATATAATCCAATCTTCGGAATCAATTTATTATGGATAACTTTGTAAAATAGACGTAAAAGATTTAATATAAAATGTAAAAGATTTATTGAAATCAAAAGGTTTTCTTGTCCTGATGCCAGCTTTGAAGGGTAAGCGAAATCAGCTACCGACTAAAGAGTCAAACCAGTCTCGCTTTGTAACAAAAGTTCGCTGGGCAGTGGAAGCTGTGCACGGCATTATTAAACAAAAATATCGCTTATTGGATAAAGTTATCGATAATAAATTAATTCCGAAGATTGGATTATATTTTAAAATCGCAGCGTTTTTGCATAACCAATTCGGAAAGACGTTGCAATCGGATGTGTCATTTACGGAAGAAATTGTAATGCGAATGGAGCATCAAGTAGACGTCGAAAACAGTTTGGCTAACGAAGTTGAGGAAAACGGCTGGTTTCGAAAAAAGATTCCATTTCAATCTGTCTCGTCTAACGATATTCTTGATTTTCCAGAGATGACAGAGAAAGATTTAAAAATATTATTTACAGGATCGTATCAACTATCGCAATCGGTGTCGTACTTGGCGGAAATGATGAACGATGACGGGTCTATCAACTTGCAAGTTGTGAAAGATGAAACAAATATTCTAAAAGTGCAAGTTCAATCGTAACATTGGACGAAAATTATATAGATGTTTTCTCCAATACAATCCAAACAGTGTCGGCGTTGCAGGTATTCAAAGATACGCTTGCGAATGTACTAATGGTCGTCGAACAGTTGGCTGTTGTTCACATATAGCAGCAGTTATTTATTATTTAGCACATGCGAGATATTTGTCAAAAATTGTGAAACTTGCTGAAGTCCTTAGCAAATTGTTCACAGAAAGCAATATGGACCCAGTAATAGATGAGAACAGTGACGAAGATTAAGTATGTGTTGCATACAGTGTACAATGTAAATAGTGATGTATATAGTGTATATAGTGTGTTTAACATAAGAGATGCTAATCTGACTGATAACCTCCACGCGGTGCATTTTGGGCAAACATAATAAGTTTGGCGAATGTCGGCAGTCTATGAAACGACCATTCTTCGAGTTGCTTATCACAACTCACTTAATATTGCTGTAAAGTGTATAGAAAAATGTACTAATAAGTAAATAAGGGTGCTGAATTTGTTTAAATTATGCTTACTTCGTTGAGTCACACATAAAAAGTTAAGTTGATGCTCGGTTCTCATGGAATCACATGCATTTCAATGGCCAAATAAACGTTTTTATTTTTTTCAGGTATGAAGTACCCTTTTGATAATTTTGCAAAAAATATATATTGAAGCTTAAGATGTAAGTATATTGTGGGGTAAAAATGGTGGCGGTACAACGAATAATTCATTAAAAAAAAATTGTTGAAAAAATATAATAATTTTTTTTGTTCCCTTCTAATTAACGAAATTAATTCTAAATTTTTTTTTTAAACCCCTTTAGTACCCTGTATGACATATATTTAAACAGGCGCGATCGGTTCAGCCAAACCGGAGAAAATTGAATTTTATGATTTTTCAACTTTTGTTTATAACTTTTGCAAAACTTTTTTTTTCAAGATAATATTCGGGAGAATTTAACCTTACAGTAGTAAGAATATTTCCCCTTAATATGGACCATATCCGTGTGGGGGCAGACCAACCATGCTTATCCTGCTACGGCCTTTTTTATTTCATAGTTTTTAATTTGGAATCATTCGTGTATCACTTTTACACGATTTTGATTTAACACGATTTGGAAAAAAAAATTAATTCAAAATAAACCGTGTTAAATCAAAATCGTGTAAAAGTAGAATTCGGTGTATTCTGATTTGAATTATACGGAACTAAAAATAGAGCAATCGTATTCATTTATGGCATAAGTTAGGAGCAGCTTTATCTTTCTCTTTTTTTTTTATTAAATTTTAACTTCTGCATGGGAGAAGCCATTAAGATAAAATTAATTAAGAACATACAGTCTGATGGAAAGACAAGGACCAACTTTCTTAGACACGAAGATTAATCGACTAGGAGGCAGGAAATGGTGGGGCTACTTCATTTTGCTTTCCCGCTAAGGTAACTTAATTGTTTCCACGTTAATGAGAAGCCTTATCGCAATGAAAAGTACCGAAGCTCCTCACTGATGGTTCCTTTTAAGTTTTAAAATACGTCCTCAGGTGCTGCTTCAAATATTCTGCTTAGATAAGTGCTCTTTAAAAGACACTTTCGATGCTTTAACTTGTTAGGCTCTATTAAGACTGAAAGTACTTTGAATGTACATCTGTGAATTTACAGGGCGAATCTTATTTGTAATTATATTTTATCGTGACGATTACTTTTAATCTGTGATTTTATATTATATTGAACATATATTTATATTTCTCCTATACTTCTGTAAATTTATATGGCGAATCTTATTTCGAATTATATTTTATCATGCCGATTATTAAATGATTACTTTCAATCTGCGATTTTACATTATTTTGAACTTACATTTATTTTTCTCATACACTTGTTACGTTCATTGAATACCAATTGCAGTTCTAACTCCTCCATTATTCCCCAAAACCCTTAAACAGTGTTTCAGCGCATCGATACCACTTGTGATGTGTTTAATCCGATCCCTATTTATCATTGGGCCCTCTATCACGTCCATGGAGATCAAATGGCATCCTAAATTGCATGCAATGCCGTTGTACGAGACTCCAATACGAACGGGGAAACCCCCTTTTGAATTATGAGGACTATTCGTTCGACTATCCCTGACGTGGCTGGAGGAAGTTTAAAGCCTCGTACAGCCCGAAGAGACCTTGTCCACGATAGTGTGGGTGATAATTGTTCGAAGAATGTTTCCAACTATGTTGCCAAGAATTTTTCGACGTGCCGAGCGAAGTTTCTCACCAACAATTTAACCTTGGAAATAGTGTTCATGAAAATAGAAGGGACTAATATTGTGATGATTTTAATAATGCAAATTTTACTGGGTATACTATTGAAGGGACTTTTTAATATTTTTATATTGTAATTTTTATTAACAAACAGTTGAGAGAAATTTTTTTCAGATATTATTTCATTATCTCATTAATTGTGGGGTTTTTTCAATATTATTAACCGGTTCACTGGTAACGCCTCGTATATGGACATCTTGAATAACTCAGTCAATTTTCAACTTGCTATACTTTTTTGGATCACTGATTATGAGTCCGGAGTCTAGTTTGAGAAATTCAAAATGGCGAATCCAATATGGCAGCTCCAAGTGACTAATTCCATTATGGAGAAAATCAAATTCTATATGTTCATGCTTTTCGGATGGCTAATGATAAATCCAGAGACGAAATTGCAAAATCTGAAATAAAGAATCCAATATGGCAGCCTCCACTGACTAATGGTATCCATTATAGAAGCCGCCATCTTGGGTCAGCCATTGTGAATTTCTCAAATTTAACTCCGGATGAATAATCAGCGACCCAAAAAAACCTCTATAGATAAATTTTCACGTAAAATACAAAATTATTCGTTCTCACCAGTTTTGGCACAAAATGTTAATTTCGGTCCACCAGGGAGTTAATGGTAGATAAACTCGATGGAATGTTTTATGAATTTTGTTGGAAGTGCTTCTTCTATTATCAATCAAACATTTTTTCAGATGCTAATTTATCTCTTTGTCACAAAATCAAAATTATACAATTTTTTATAACAATAACAATATAACAGTGTCTAACAATGTTTTGAGTGTCTTGTCGTGTCAATGTTACCGAAAATATTGTTTAACTGATAATGCCTTCGGTCTGTACGTTGCTTAATGCCGCGAATTCCGAAAGATTTACCGCATGCGGCGCGTCGTCTCGCGCACGCGCCGACGTCGAGCGTCGCGACGCCTCGACCGCGCGTCCTGCACGGGTCTTTTACTTAACCTTTCCGTCTCAAGTTATACATACATGTACATGTACCAGGGAAATTGTATTTTTTTTATCAAAAATCTTTCATTCTATTCAAAAGCAATTGTTTTTGACCTTCTCCTTAATTCAGCAAAAAAAAGTATTCAGGGACGAAAGTGTTAACCACTTGAAGAGGTCTATCTTGAAGAGTTCTGATGTAGACAGCTGTTTTCTGTTTTGGTCTTTGAGTATGGGCCTTGAGATATCTTATGCTTTTTTCAACGTCTTATTTATGGGAACAAGGGTTGTCTACTGTGTTCACTATTAAAAATAAGCAAAGGAATCATTTAAACGTAAGTGACGACATGCGCGTTGCTTTAAATAATAATATTAAGCCCAGAATTTCACAGCTAGTAAAGCAAATGCAAGTCCAAATATGTGATTGATAGTTTAAAGTGCTAAATATGAGGTCTCTGACGAAAAGAAGCTTTACCTAATGCTCCCCGAATAATTAAAGGTATACTATTGAAATTGTTTTTAAAGTCCATTTTTTGAAAAAAATTAGATACCGCATAATTTGTGATTAATTTAGCGTAAATATTTTATTTCTAACTAGTTAATTTCTTTTTTGAAAATGGACTTACATCACTTTCAAAATAAACGGTCCATATATGTATAAGAAATATGTTCGTCGTTTATTGATACTTAAAGCATCCTTACCAGAGACCAGATCATATTCTTTTACTTTCATTTTAATATTGACTCTTCCTTTTAACTGTTCCTTTCATTTTTTCTCTCACCTTCTTATATTTATTTCCCTTCAAACTACTTCTTCATTTCTCTCATTTCCTCTCCACCTCCACTTTTCACTTACGCTCTTTAAAGCTTCATTCCGGTTTATTCTCTCGTATTTTATTTAGCTTCCCGCTTGCTCAACTTTTTTTTTCTTCATTTTCTTCTTCACTTTCTCCACGTTCCCACCTTGTACCGCTTTTTTCTTCACTTTAGGATCCACCCACCCCCTGCCCAGATGTTAACCTTTTCACCCCGGTGAACCTTCGGAGCAAATCATCAAAATACAGACGGCCTGATATTCACATGTTAGTCACTGTGACTGATTCTCCACTGACTACGGACCAAAACAGTATCCGCGAAATTGTTACTATTCTTAAGGTTTAAAAAAATAATCATTGCAAATTAAGTCGAATCAATTGGTAAAACAGGAAAGGTTATAGTAAACAACTGCAGAGGATGTATGTTTACGCCTTTCGTATTGTTACGTCCTGCACGCAAGTCGCAACAGCAACAGGACGATTCCTATAGAATCGCTCGCTAGACCTGAAGGTCGGGAAGACGGTCAATCTATGATTTTACACGGCTTACCTGACGGCCCAACGGTGCTCCTTTATGAATCAACGCGAGAAGCGCTTTATTCGGGACGGAGCTCGAAAGTCGATGCGGACAACGATTGAAATGATGATCGATAAGGATTAGGTAGAGAAGGGTTGCAAGTAACAGAGAGTGTGACAAGAAATAATAATAATAATAATAAAATATATTGAAAAAGTATATGGAAGCAAATAATTGAGAGAAATTAGGTTTCTTGATTAACAATGTAATTGAAATTATACTTGTTTCAGTTCGGTTGAAGATAAATAATAGTAATAATAATAATAATAATAAACAAAAGAATTAAATTAGAAATACGAATCGTGGCTGACACATAAAGATCGGAATTAATTATAAAGTTTCAGATTGAATGACGGATAGTCGTGATGGATTATTAAAGAATTAAATTAACATGAAAAACGGTTCGATTAATAATTCGTAAAACAAAAGGTATTCGTGTTAGATTACAATAAACTCGGGTTAATATAAAATGGTTTGATTCACAAAACAAAACGGTATTTACAATGATTCGGAATTGATTAAACGTACGACGATTGATCTCATTGGAAAATAGTGATTTCAGAATTTAATTAGGTGTGGTATTCGGAAAAATAATAAGAAGGATTAGAATTTGAAAGGTAGATTGGATTATGGGTGTGTTAAAACGTTATGGTGAAAAAACGAGTGTAGGAGGATTTGAACGGATAAAGAGAATAAAAGATAAAGGAGATGGTGGTAGTAACTGGATGGAAAAATGTCAAGAAATAGGAAAAAGAAATAAAAATGGAAAAATAATAAAAAGGATTAAAGTGACCAATACGTAAGTGACGTGAAAAATTGCAAACTGGTGAATGAGTACTTACTCGGTTGTTTAAAATGAAAAGGCGTAAAAAGGTAGTGGAACTCTGCGGCACCGTTGCTGGTTGATCGGTGGAAGTTGGCGATTAAACTGAATTTAATATTGAAAGAAAAACACTGATTGAATATGAAAGTTTGAGTTGATGATTAAAAAAAAACTAAGTCCACTGAAGGAAAAAAATAAGACTGAGTCCACAGAGTGGAAAAAGACTAAGTTCACAAAATGTAAAAGTGACTAAGTCCAAAGACTGCGTAAAATATCGATGAGTTCTGAACCGTAGTTGATGAGAGTTTTGGAATGCGCTCCCTTAGGCAGAGCAGGGTTTCTTATGGGTTTTTTTGGAGGCGGAGCCTTAGGGTTGCGGGCGTTTTCGCTTTGGCAACGCTAAGGGCTGCAAGATGAAGAAGTGCATAGATGAGCTTGGAAGCATGAGAGAATGAGAGAAATACGTCAGATTTTAGGTGGTGATGTGGTGGGGATAATTTGCTGATTGGTTCTGGACTAATGCGTCGAACGGAAAAAAAGGTAGTAGTGGGGAGATAGGTAAGAAAGAGAAAGGTATAGAGAGTAAGAAGACTGTCCTCGATGTCGAAGTGATGTCATCGAGTCAGCTAATTTATGGGTCGCCCCGTGCTCGGTGGTGTGCCTTGGTGTACCCTTAGGACTGTGTCTGCCCATAAGGTTTTGGCGACCAGGGATCGGATGGACTCGCTTGAGCATCGCAAGTGATGTTCACAGTGCGAGGTCAGCGCCTGACATTTAGCTTAAGTCGCTTTGTCTCGACACGTGCAGTGCAGTAAGGGAAACTGTATAGAGCGTTTGGCTGTAGGGATGGCATCTGTTGGATACCGTTCGTTTGGTCAGAAGAGGATGGTCAAGAGTTAATTGTTTTATGACAAGTACTGCGTTTTAGAGTTTAGGTATGCCTAGGAAATGAATAATTCAGGAACGGTGTTCTTAGAATCTGGTTAGGTTAAGGATGTTATAAAAAATATGGTAAGGTGAAACGTAGGTAAAAGGTATTTGAAAATGCAGAAAAAAGGAAAAGGATCGAGGCAACATGTGGATAGAAGTACGTGACTTGAAGTAAATGGATTATTGTAATATTAATTAAACGTGACTATGGATAAAGAGATTAGTTGTAGGATGAAAAAGAGAGTAGAGATAAGATGGTATCTGAGATCATTGATTCTTCGGTTGTGTGTTAGTGTCGTATGCTCCTCCCACAGAGCGTGTGGTCGCTAACTGATTTGGGGTCAGGCTAACGCGCTAGCCATCACCTCGGATTGTTTATCTGGTCTACTCGAAGTCGAACGCTCCGTATAGGCGCGACATTGATTCGTTGCGCTTGGAAAATCTCTTGGTCAGGCAACCTCGGGTCTCGAGTCTTCCTTGAGTGGAAGGCGCGCTGCATGTTTAAAGGTGCTGGACCGCTTAGGTCACAATAATTTATGTTGGCTAGGCTTATCTATTATTGCTGGTTGTCGGCCACGATTAATATTTAGAATACGCATGAAATGAGACGCGTTACGTCTCGGACGTAACAGTATGTATCGATGGATTTGTGAGGGCGTATACAGGGTGTCCCAAACCAACATCCGCGGAATTCGTGGAGACATAGAGCGTCTTGCGCTGAACATAAAAGTCCTGTACCGTTTTGCCATAATCGCAATACTTTTCGAGTAATTAATTGTGGAAGATCAAAGGAAAGGGCGTCCATCTGAATAGCAGAGGGAGGAGCGCTGGAACCACTGTCAGCTGTAGGACGGCCCAGTTTACCTATAAACAAATGCGCTTGTGGTGAACATAAAATTCCTATACCGTTTTGCAATATTCGCAATAGTTTTCGAGTAATTAATTGTGGAAGATCAAAGGAAAGGGCGTCCACCTAAATAGCAGGGGGAGGAGCGCTGGAGTCACTCGAGCCACAGAACGGTCCAGTTGACCAATAAACAAATGCGAGGCGCGGTAAGGGGAAGGATAACGCAAAAGAAGCCGGCCGTGCAGTGGCGTATTATACTTTCCATTACAGCGCCCCGCATTTGTTTATTGGTCAATTGGACCGTTCTATGGCTCGAGTGGCTCCAGCGCTCCTCCCCCTGCTATTTAGGTGGACGCCCTTTCCTTTGATCTTCCGCAATGGATTACTCGAAAACTATTGCGATTTTCGCAAAATGGTATAGGACTTTTGTGTTCAGCACAAGCTGCTCCATGTCTCCACGAAATCCGCAAAAGAAGCTGGCCGTGCAGCAACGTCTTATCCTTCCCTTCACCGCGCCCCGCATTTGTTTATAGATAAACTGGGCCGTCCTACAGCTCACAGTGGCTCCAGCGCTCCTCCCTCTGCTATTCAGATGGACGCCCTTTCCTTTGATCTTCCACAATGAATTACTCGAAAACTATTGCCATTATTGCAAAACGGTACAGGACTTTTATGCTCACCACAAGTGCATTTGTTCATAGGTAAACTGGGCCGTCCGACAGCTCACAGTGGCTCCAGCGCTCCTCCTCCTGCTATTTACGCGGAAGCCCTTTCCTTTGATCTTCCACAATTAATTACTCGAAAACTATTGCGATTATTGCAAAACGGTACAGGACTTTTATGCTCACCACAAGCGCATTTGTTTATAGGTAAACTGGGCCGTCCTACAGCTCACAGTGGCTGCAGCGCTCCTCCTCCTGCTATTTACGTGGACGCCTTTTCCTTTGTTCTTCCACAATGAATTACTCGAAAACTATTCCGATTTTCGCAAAACGGTATAGGACTTTTATGTTCACCACAAGCGCATTTGTTTATAGGTAAACTGGGCCGTCCTACAGCTTACAGTGGCTGCAGCGCTCCTCCCTCTGCTATTCAGATGGACGCCCTTTCCTTTGATCTTCCTCAACGAATTACTCGAAAACTATTGCGATTATTGCAAAACGGTACAGGACTTGTATGCTCACCACAAGCGCATTTGTTTGTAGGTAAACTGGGCCATCCTACAGCTCACAGTGGCTGCAGCGCTCCTCCCCCTGCTATTTACGTGGACACCTTTTCCTTTGATCTTCCACAATTAATTACTCGAAAAGTATTGCGATTATCGCAAAACGGTACAGGCATTTTACGTTCAGCGCAAGCCGCTCTATATTCCCACTTATTCCGCGTTTGTTGGTCTGGGATACCCTGTATACGCCTTCAGTAGTGAAAGGATTAACGCAGCGCACGCACCTCGACTGCGTCAGTGGCAAAACGTACGAGGCACATCGCCGCATTACGGCCTGGGCGCACCGAGGCACGTCTGACAAGCAGAATAATTGTGCAATCAGGCAAAGTTACGGCGGACACAATGGGCGTCGTAACGTTGAGAGCGTGGCACGCGTCAGAGTAAGGTCGTGACAACCGCGTGGTGTGCAATGACGTTAGTGCTTCTTCCACGTATACAGGGGATAACGTCTCGTTAGAGATGTTTGTTTCACGAGGGAGGGGAGAGAGAACGTCCTTGAAAAGAAAATTTAATTTTTGGATACGCATGCGTTTCCTTAATAAGCCTCCGCGGATTTTTTAATATTTTTCTGCACTGCGTTACATGTTAGTGCAGGAATTATCTATTGTCAAGTTTATTTATTGAAGGAACTGCGGTAGGAAAGCTTAATTTTTTTTAGAAAGGATAATCGAATTTTCATGTATTATACATTTATATTTTTCAATTGATTCTCCAGTGAACATCACTTTAGGTGCTTTAAATAATTTTAATTTGTTGATAACAGTTGGGGTTATTACGATCCACGGGTACAAGTGTATAGAGTAAAGAGAAACATAGAAACTTAAAATCCACCCTGAAATCATATTACTCTTCTACGTTGTTCTTTATCTTTACTCAAGGAGGACCTTATACCCCGCACAAGTTGCCTTGTAAATGAATCTAGGCATATCCCGTTTGTTATAGACGCGTTTGCATCTTGCATGAAATATTGCGAGACGGTTATAGAACCCTGTGACCTCCACTCGTTGCCAATTTTACTCATTTGCACTTGTTAAATTTGTGTTTCTATCTGTTAACTTACCTTGCTAAATTTCTACGTGTGAAATTTTAAACGACACCTTAAATAAATCCCACCCCATTGCTGATTGTAAACAACAGAACACTCTTCCTATCTTCGCATTCTACAACGGTTTCGGTAACGAGCTTCAGTATTTTTCTGTTTTTTTTTTCCCCCACGAAATACAGAGTGTCCAAGATGAGTTCGTCAGACACTGAATTCACCTCACGTACAGATAAAAGAGACTCTAAACGTTGCACGAAAAGAAGACATGGCAAGGTACACGTAGTGGTCCTTAAATTGCGGAACATCATCTCATTCAACATTCCCCTCTTGAAACGAAACTCTTGCCAGGAAGGAATATTGATTCTAGACTTTTTTCTCTCAGTCACAGAGAACCGAGTGATTTTCCTGGCAAAATCGCAACACGCCTTTCTTCACAGTTCAGTAAATTCAATTTTACGTCTACAAATCGAATGCGCCTCGAGTTACGCCAAAAAGTATACTTATTAAATCTCACCAATATTTACATGCTTTAAAACACTGTGTTAACTTTCAAATGCATAAAGTATGAATTTTTTATACCAATGATATTAAAGTCCATTAATAAGCTTTTTACGCCCCTTAGAGCAACACAAAATTTTCTTTTTACTTTCAAACACAAATCCATGCATTTAAGAGTTAAGAAGAGAAAAAAATACTCTAAACACATGCACATTTACTATATCAATTAACAAAAGCCAAGATCTCCACAAAGTCCATGCACGAGCATTCAAATTTCCCGCCATTCGATACCACCATGTAAACCATATATGTAATACTCCTATATTGCTAGCCACGTATCTTTCCTATAAGCGGGAACGGCGCCGAGAAAGTGAGACAGAACATCGTACTTTTGAATATATGCGTATGCGTTAGCAGCTCCATAGAACGCACGCATGCGCAGTTGCGCCGAAAGTACAAAGTGAGAGCATAGTATACAGAGTGTTCCATCTAGGATGAAGCCAGCGCCACCACTGTTTTTCAGGTCAAAAGTCTCCATATCAGAATAGCTTGTGAGTTGGAGATATCAACAATATCTTGAATTTTATTTGCAATATTTCAAGCTACGGTTTTACGTTTTTTTTGTGTGATATATTAAACAATACATATTATCCAATTGTTTGATGATATACATATACATATTTGTATACATTTCTGGTTACATTGGACAACATAATCCTTCATACATAACAGCAAATGCTGCCACGCTTGCAAATCAAAATAATTCAAGGTCAAGTAGGCCTCACCCTAGATGGAACACCCAGTACTATGGTGAGAGTGAGAGGTTGATATATATGTCTGCAGCGTGGTGTGTGCGTCGCCTTTTCAGTCCCATTAGCAATATAGTAGTATTACATATATGATGTAAACACACCAAGAAAAGAAACTTACCTGCCTGGATGCGGTTGGCGTAGCTGGCTCTGAGGGCTCCTTCGGTTGGCCAGCCTGCGTCAGCTTTCTCCGCGCCTGATTGGCCGCTTGTGGGCCCTGCGGCCCGCTACCCCCACCCCACTTGATCACGTGGGGCCCAGAGTTGCGTCGTGGTGGGGGGCCCAGTCGCTCGACTGGCTCCTCCGGTGGCGCACCGAGGGTTCCACCTGCGGGCGGCGACAGGAACAGATGAGTTCTATAAGCGTGTCCTCCTTGATGGTCGTGATCGGCCATCGAAGGAAAATAGCCGAATTCTCTGCTCCGACGTATGGGCCCGCGAGTGCCCACCATCGATTGGCTGACGCCCCGTCCACCGACACCAAAACGAGTACCCGAATGGCCTAGGGCACCGCTGGTCCCGTAGACACCGGTTAGGCCGCTACGACCCTCTCCTAATCCACCTCCTCCCCCTAGAACTCCACCTCCTCCTCCTCCACCGGGGCCCTTATCGCCTCCAAAATTCTTGCGGAACATAAGATTCATGATTGACGATTTTTCTTTCACTTATTTTTGCTGGACAAAGAATTGTTACTACTTTGCTGTTTGTTTTTTTTAGGTTAGCTCGTTACTAGTGCTTTCGTAATTGTTGCTGATGTTACTGGTGTTGCTGATTGTGTGACGGGTGTGGGCCCTTGTCGAGTGCTCGGGGACAGTAGACGTCGATAGAAAGCTAGAGAATGTGTTGGTGGCGGTGCTTGACGATCACAGATAGTTTTTTTTTTCTCTTTTTTTTGTTTAAGTTAGGACTTGGTGGATTTTGGTCTCTCCGCGCTCTCCAGGAGCCATTCACGTGTACTAAGAGGCTAACGATCCTGGTTTGTCGCGATAATCGCGACATTGAAGCATTCTCGACCAAGGAGAACGGTGATTCCAGAAGATGATCATTTTTTGTGGTTCGGTTGGTAGGTACTTAGGAACGGCCTGGTAGCTTGTATGGGGAATATCAAAATTCCCTATGAACGATGAGTTCTTGGTATCTGGTTTAAGTAACTGGTAAGTTTTCTTGTTCTCATTGGAACTGTGGTATAAATTGTCCCAAATGGCTGAGTATGATTTATGATTATCGGTTTGTGGTCCTGAATTTAGGCACGACGGTTTCGCGTGTCTTGTTTCCCCTTATTACTGGGGCACCTGTGTTGCCGCGGTAAAAACATTCTCAGCCTGACACAAATCGGCGCTAGTGACAAACGAGCAGAACGATCGCGAACTACGGTCACGCATTGTTTTTCGATAGCACGAGATAGTCGGAGGGTATTCAAGAGGTTGGATGCCGTTTACGTATCAGTCTTTCTAGGGAAGGCACTCGCGTTCGACGTCCATCGATCGGCAACGACGGAAAACAAGAATTGTATTACTGGACGAATGTCCTTAAAACTTTATCAAAGAATCCGATTGGGTTCTTGAGAAACAATTGCGTTCAGCAGCCAGGGCACTTCATGGTTCAGCCAAAGACCAAACTATAGAATGTAAAAAAAAAGAAGGGAGCGGGAAATACTTTTTTTCCAAAGGCACTTAGCGAAGAGCACTGCTACGCGCTGCACGTCAATGGATCCTCAGGATACGGACATTTTTCAATCACCAAGTGAAGCACTCTCGACGCCAAAGTTCACTAGCATACACGTCTGACCCAGATCAACGAGAACAGCAACGTCCTGCGACTCGGATGGAAAGTTATATAACTAATTCGGGGCTAAACTCTCAGGTTGGTTTGCTCACGAACACTCAAAGTTTGACCTAGGGTCGTTGCACGGTGATCACAACACGGCTACCACGCGACGATTAACCAGACCCTTTAAGACTAGTACGAGGACCATTGGCAACCTTCTCTTCCACACCGTTACACCAAGTCTAATCCAGAACCCACATCATCTAGATGGATTCCAATTCAATTCTGCTGAACCAGTTCCTAAGACACTTCGCCTGATGCTAGGCAATCACCAATGAAGATTGGTGCTCGCTCATGAAACCTGGACGTGGTTTTGTTTTACGTTCCCGCAAATTCTCACGACGTCGTATCACACCGTGTCGCCTGGCACTGAGAGGAGAAATCGCGTTACGCTCGTTTTGTCCTCCCAGCTTAGTCGTAGTTGTGCTCGTAGTCGTCGTCGTGGGCGGCCGAATTAAAACCGTTACGAGGGCGGGTGAGCGCACGTAACTACGACCTACCTACTCGAGGTAGGACTGTCTTGTCTGCCGTGCGACGCGGTCTTTAGTAGCGAGTCTCGCGATTGATCTGCCCAGGGGGCCAGGAAGGTCCTAGCTACGGTGTTGTCCGTGACGCGCCGCGAGGACGCGTGCTGGGAGGACCAGCACGCTTCACAGGTGGTCTCTTCTGTTTGTGCACTCATTGTACTCTTGGTCACAGTGTTGTTCCAACTATGAACGTTTTGCGTACCAGATTGACGACAGAAAAAGCACAAGATTTCAATAATTAGTACCAAATGTTTTTGAACTAGTTCTTTCTGTAAGTAAATAAACGTCAACATACTCTGTGAACGTCAAAAAACAAATAAAGATAACTTGTGGATCTTTTTATGCTAAATTACTGAAAATCCCTCGATCAAACGAATCATATTATGAAACGCACCCTCCAGTACCAGGTTTTTTGAAAGGAGTACCAACGTGCCAAAGAGGTTTACAAAGTAAGAGATTTGGTACAAAAGGATCAGTTTGAACGACCCTCGTGACAATGTTTCCAAACTCAGCGAGTAGACGAACACTTCATCCAATCCTAAAGTGTGGTCAGCAACTTAGGTGGAAATGATTATAGAGAAGAATGGTTCAACAGAATGAAGATCAAAGCTCTTTAGAGTTTAATGTGAATTCTACATTGAACTTTTGTTTGGAATGTGCCCTGGAAATTGTTAATTTGATGAACTCGATGAGCACTTGTCCTGGATTCTAAGGTTTGATCAAGATGATAAACCTGGATAAAGATGACACTTTGTGTTGCAGTTAAGTATATCTAGCTAGACGGAAATAAGACTCATTGAGATCCCACTCGCTTAATGTAGATTCGTCAGTGAACTTCTGTTCACAACGTTTTTTAATAATTATTAGTTTGATATGCGTCTGAATCGAATTCCCTGATCGAGTCCAAGTCTGATGGAACATGATTCATCGAGTATATGACAATTTCAGCTTAACGTTGTTGGAATGGAAGTCAAGGTCGTTTAGATCCAGCTTTAATTCGAGCTTAACTCAAGCATAACTTTCGTTTAACTCAAGCTGTTGCGGATTTAGCGCGAAGTTGAACTGGCATTAACCCAAGTGCAATGCGAACGTGCCCCAGACCTACTCCAAGCCTGTCTTCGCGCTAACTCGAATCTAACTTAGATCTAAGTCAACTCAGGCGTAACAAGAGATTGCGCGGAGAACTAACTCGGCTGTGACAGAAATGCTAATCCACATCTATTCAAGACCTAATTCAAGATCTAATTTGAGATCAGTTGGGAGATCTACCTCGAAAACACCCTAACTTAACCAAGACTATTCTTTTGATGTTCCAATTCAAATATCAGTGGTTGTTGATGGAACTCTAGCCAACCTCGTGTGTAACCCTGACCTAAGATAAGCTTGAAATAAACTTCTCACAAATATGTTCAGTTCTCTCGATATTTGTTTACAAAGTCAAACATTGTTTCCAAATGGTTTTGCTTTTTCTTTTCTTTTTCTTTCTTTTTAGCAACCAGAGTGCTTGCCAAGGTAAAGTTTCAGCGTGTGACCTCGAGACGACATCGCAGACAACAATTAGCAAATTTTGATATCCCGTCGCGCGAAATTTGAAAGAGTTTAAACTCGATATGAACTCTCGCTTTACATGTCGCCGTTGCGGGGCTGTTAACAAGGACAAGGTTTGAATTAATCAGGAACTTATGAATGCATAAAGAGTTTATTTTCCGCGACGTCTTCGTCCACGTTAGTTTTACGAGAGCTTTTGCGCGACAAGGTACCATTAAACGGTCAAATATCCGTTCTGTCGATTTGTTAAAATTGTTCTTCTAGGTGAACTGCGTTCGAGAATTCGATTGGCTACAGTTTGCTTTCCATCGATCGGAGTGCGTTTTATGCTTTTTCTGCGGAAGTTAGTGCGAGTTTACGAGGGAACGTTTCAAAGAAAATCCTCTGGAAGCTTGCTAGTTTTTTTATTTTTTGAATTACTTTTTCCACTCATATTTTTTTGAACTTATTAAAATTATTGCTTGCCATATTTTACAGCTGTGCGTTCCTAATTATTTGTGTTCATTATAATCTCATTTTTCATGTTAATCACTGACGGTTCTATCTTTTGGAGATATTCCAAAATCCTCTGCATCATTTCCTATCCGCGTTTCAAAAAATAACTGTTGCTTCACTGGCTAACAATTAATTCTGACAGACGAACAATTTATCACGATCATTTTGCTGAGCCCTTTTTGCACCACTGACGTTTACTTTGATTTATCACGCGCGACTAGATTTGCGCAAGTCCATTTGGCAAGAGAGAAAAAAATGCAAGGTGTTTTTGTTCGCATGATTAATCACTACTTTGTGTCTCTGTGCAAGTGTACCTTCGACGCCTATTAATTAAACTACAGTGTCAATGTTGACGATAAGTGAATCTTTGACAGAGTGTAAGTTAATATACAATACAGATAATAACACGTAAAGCGATATATCAACGCTACCACAAGTACTCTTTGATGGCAAGAAGTATTAACATGTAAAATACTCAACATGTAAGTAGTCACATGTATCTGGCAAAAAACATTTAAGTGAGCATTAACAACAAAAGCTACGTAGTCACAATTATTAATGCCAACAATTATTGAGCCATCAACCATTATTGATCCAATTAATGACATGCTTGAAATTACACAATGAGAACATTGTCAACGATAACCTGTTGTCTACCTATTTCAAGACAGCACCAAAGGCTTTTACAACGAACACACAAAAGGACATGAACAAGAAATGCACGAACAGAACGTAGACGCACCTACAATTAATCTACAACCCCAGAAGATAATCCAAAAGATTTCTCTTCGTCGTTCCAAACTATCTTCGAATCTACAACAGTATCACCACTCCACCAGCTTCAGACTAAACTACCACAGTACAACGATACGAAAGCAACAACAATTAAGTATAAATCCCGTCTGGACTCAACCATGGACACATTAGAATGAAACCGGTGTTCTTCGAAAAGCCAACGTCGAGTCCTGTTTCCAGTCCTAGTACCCTCAAGGTTATCCCAAGGACACTTTTTGCGCGAGCCCACCCCAAATGAAATTGAAAAAAAAACTGATAATAATTCGCGAGAGGACGAAAGGATGACAATGCTGAGCGAAGCACAACACTGAACACCTTCAACACGGTCACAAAAATGTCACAAGGTCACGCATGCACGACACAGACAATCCAAGTACCAATTAAACGAGCCACGATGATGCACACAGGTGGTCCGCGCTAAAGTCACTCGAGAACTCGAGATCTACCGTCTAAGAAGATTCTTGGAGCGTGCCTCTCGCGTTATCCAATCGAGTGTCCCAGTGCCGTAGGCATTGTTCGCCCTTCAAAGGCACCAGCGATGTCACACACGCGAATGACGATTATATTCCGCGCAAGAGCAGCCTAGACTGCTGAGGTATAGTTCACGCGACACACGTGGGTACACCCGTCCGGTGTCTCTTCCAACCGCGAATCGATAGCCTATTGAAATATTCACAGGAGGCAGATGTTGCGCGTCAAGCGTCAAGGTCACCAGAGGCTTGATGATGAGGTGGGGGCTGGGGTTATTATCTTCTCTGATGAAGTTATAGATCGTTGGAGATCGATGAGAACGAAGAAGGTCACCTGGTTTGCCCATGGATGATTATTGTTTTAGTTGGGTGAATTTGAGGATCGATGAATTGTCGTGACGGAGTCGATTGATGAACTGTGGCGAGTGTCAAGGTCATTTGGATTAATGATGAAAGATCAGGTGACGGTTAGGGTCTTCCATAGTTACTGAAGGGGTTATTATCTTCTCTGATCAAGTTATGGATCGTTGGAGATCGATGAAAATGAAGAAGGTCACCTGATTTGCCCATGGATGATTATCGTCTTGTTGGGTGAGTTTGAGGATCGATGGATTGTCGTGACGGAGTCGATTGATGAACTGTGGCGAGTGTCAAGGTCATTTGGATTAATGATGAAAGATCAGGTGACGGTTAGGGTCTTCCATAGTTACTGAAGGGGTTATTATCTTCTCTGATCAAGTTATGGATCGTTGGAGATCGATGAGAACGAAGAAGGTCACCTGGTTTGCCCATGGATGATTATTGTCTTAGTTGGGTGAGTTTGAGGATCGATGGATTGTCGTGACGGAGTCGAATGATGAACTGTGGCGAGTGTCAAGGTCATTTGGATTAATGATGAAAGATCAGGTGACGGTTAGGGTCTTCCATAGTTACTGAAGGGGTTATTATCTTCTCTGATCAAGTTATGGATCGTTGGAGATCGATGAAAATGAAGAAGGTCACCTGATTTGCCCATGGATGATTATCGTCTTGTTGGGTGAGTTTGAGGATCGATGGATTGTCGTGACGGAGTCGATTGATGAACTGTGGCGAGTGTCAAGGTCATTTGGATTCATGATGAAAGATCAACTGACGGTTAAGGTATTTCGTAGTTACTGAAGTGGTTATTACCTTTTTTGATGGAATTATGGATCGTTGAAAATCGATGAGACTGAAGAAGGTCACCTGGTTTGCCCATGGATGATTATCGTCTTGTTGGATGAGTTTAAGGATCGATGGATTGTCGTGACGGAGTCGATTGATGAATTGTGGCGAGTGTCAAGGTAATTTGGATTAATGACGAAAGATCAGGTGAAGGTTAGGCTCTGTCATGGTGACTAAGGAATCGATTGGAGGATGTTACGCAGGATCGATGACCAGTGGTAAACACCAGGGTCGTTAAACTTGGTAATGACAGGTTATTGAAACGTAAAGAAAAAGGTTATTGATTTCTCGAAGGACTCCGAGGCTCAACTAAGGAATGCGAATTGAATTTGTGATCAGTGATTAATTCAATGATCAGAAAGACAGAAGTTATTACACTTTGCAAGGTCTAGAAGAATCACATGAAGAACATGGAACAGCAAACTCGTTTAGCTTAAAGATAAAGTGAACGATCAGTGATAAAAAAAAAAATGAACAGAGAAACAAAAATCAGCCGATGAAGACACAAACGCACCTTACATGGTTGTACCCAGAATAATTGATCCAACAATGAATGGACGGAAAGCAAAATCCAACGATCAACGAAGGCAACAAAAAAAGTGTCAACGCTGAAAATGATCAAGAGAAATGAACGATGAGACAATGATTGTAGGTTAGGACCAAGGACCTCGAAAATTCCAGGACTTCTTAAACTTGCGGACCAACCGTACTCTTGTCTTTCTTAATTGTTTCCTTTCGCAGATCACTCGAGAGGACGGGATAAGAACGTTTGGATCATCGATGGATCACGAAGAAGAACGCGGCGCGCACCGTGCGAGCGAACGGCACCCCCGCAACTGAGGCAGACGGTCACGCGGCAAGTTCGGCCAGTCCAGGACCGTATAGCCTGTGGGCGCTTTGGTTTCAGCTCAGCTGGGCCACATCGATATCGGCACTGTGATATTTATGGTCGATAGTGCGATTTCGATGACGCGGTGGCGACCGTTGTGGCTTCGACTCGTCGCAATATCGACCAAGGTCGATCTCTAGGTCTACCACCCCTCCATCCTGCCACCACACCCACCACAACCACCCCCGACTTCCGTCAATTGCTGCTTCCCTCGCGTGCATATTTATGGAGCCAGGTGCTTCCTTGATGGTATCCGGTTTAGGTGAAAATGGGGTGAGACGAGGTGATGGGATGGAGATTAGATTTTGCGATAGAGGATAATGGCGGACTTATGTAGATACTCTTTTTAGATAGAGCAAAGAAGCAACTGGGGTTTTTTTTTTTGGTTTTTGCTTTTTTCTTTTAATTTGTGTAATGCACGATGGGTTAATGGTAGGGGAAGAAAAAGTAGTACCATGATTGCTGATAATTGTTTCTTGGTATGGAGTAATTGATGTTTCTTTTCTATTTAAGCTTAATTTCGTGTTCTTATTCTCTGCATTGTCGACGAGTCTCTGTATTATCATTAGTAATGGCAATGGTTTTTTCGATTGTGCATCATATTTATGTGGATACGAAAGAAAAGTATAAAAGTAATAAGTTTTTGCAAAATTTTAGCAATGGTTAGAATTGACTTGAGATATTATTGAATCGTAAACAAAAATGGAGCATTGCTTTAAGCAGCATTTAGTGTCTTTATTTGTACTGTTCTTTCGCGAAGTTAATTATTCTCGTAAATTCTTTATGCGAAGTTAGTGTCCCAAAATATTGTCACGGGTAACAATTTTCTTTCAGTTTATATTTAGAATGTCGCGGCATGTGGCTCGAGCGTCGATATACGGTGCTTGCCATTGGCACGTATGAAAAGTTCGTCATAACAAAAGTTTTCATATTTTACCCACTGCGGAAATGAACACGCAAACTTGCTTTTATTGCGTGCAAATAAGCAGTACGGCGTGGCAGGCCGATAAGAGGCGTACAAAGTTCGCGAGCATGAGAATGCACTGTTGAAAACTTCTTGTCAAATGAAGAAACATTGCTAGCAAACAAATTTCTTTGACACTTTCAATTCTCGTGGTTTTTTTTATTAAGGAGTTACATACGCCTGTCAGTTTCAAAAAATCGAATTTTCTTTATTTTTGCATAATCCGAAAGTGCAACCTCTCACGATGATTTTTGCAAAATATTAAATTCATCCGGGCAAAATTGAAAAAGTTATGCAAATTTAAAGAGTATCGCTCCCAGTAGGAATTATCATAACTGCGCTCTTTAAACATATTTTTCCCGCGGTACCATGATTTCTTGAGATCCGTTCAACCAAATTCGATAGTTCGTTTTTTTTTCTTCGAAAATTATTTGTTGAGTTATCATTAAAAAAGCGGATTAAAAAATCGAATTTTGGGTTTGAATGGTCGCCATTTTTTTTTGAAATAATTTTTTTTCCATTCTGAACGATCAGGAAAAGCTGTTTATAATGAAGAAAAGAAAAACAAAATGTCGGTGATTTTAGATGAACGGGGTATAACTGGCAATGGTCACGGATACTATACAAAAATGGACTTATTGTTAGTTCTCATTTCTTTGTAATACAAAAATGCATACAGACTGCTGAAAATATCTGTAATAAATAAGTATAAATATATAACAAGTATAAGTATATAAGTATATAATATAAATAAGTAGCCTACATACCCGCATCAAAAAGCTTTCCAACATAATTAAAAAAAAAAAAAAATCTCGAAATCACCCGTAATTTGTGCTCTTGCAGGTGTATATAACCCCTTAAAAATTTCCATTATCTCCTTGTCGTGAAGAAAATTAAATGCGCCTTTAAATCTACTTCAAGATTGTTTTCTCAGCTGGCATTCTGTGCACATTGGCCTTGAGCTTGTCCACCTCTATAAAACTTCTCAAGGATTAATAACAAGTGAATAGAAAGCAGTTTGTGGTACGCACTTTTTAATCTTTTCCACTGCGTCGCTCTAAAGACAATATTTACCGTCAGAAAAGTTAACAACTCTACGCCTGGATGATCTTGAAAGAAACTTTTTTTTCTAGAAGGCATAGAGGCGTCGCAGACAAGCGGTGAGTTCACTGTTGCCAAAACGTCGCGCACACTCGACGCATTTGATTCTTGGCACGACTAACCACCAGACAGGAAAAGGTGGAATGAGAGGTGAGAGAAAGAAACGGAGAAGACAAGAAGATTCTCATTCACGGGTCACCGAATACGTAATTCTGCTGACAGGAAAAGGAAACAAGAAAAAAGGAGGACATGGTGAAAGATAAACTGGAAAAAATTCCCGGTTACAATTTTCGTTTTGCATTTGAGCAATGTTTATTCGGTCGATTTGTTTGTAAAGTGATCTTAACGTTGACTTTTAATTTTTATTCGCGATTTATTCTCCAGTTATTAATTATCAATTTGAAAACTTTGTCGATGGCCTTTCTTCCCTTTAACCTCGTCACCAGTAAATCGTTCGAGGATGAACATGGCTGGTAGAGTGTACGAGAAATAAGTTTGGAAAGCAATCTGGAAGCTTCCTCTGGACGTTATTTATTTTAAATTGAGGCGATGGAACATCGAGTGGGGTGGGATTCTACGTCACGCCTGACGTGCTTAGGAGTGGAGTTGGGAGTAGTTTTGTTGGTTCAAAAGATGATGGTAGCTAATAATAAACGAGACATTGGTTTGTGCAGAAAATGATGAATCTTCGATCGAGTCAAAATTGATTTTCGCATATGGCTGGAATGTGTTTGATGTTAAGAATTGTGTAGTGTAAATGCAAGAGCAATCTAAGATATTGCAAATAGATTGTCAATCACATACAAAAAAATAAAAAAAGATATGAAAAGCAATTTAAACAGCAAAATCGTAATTCGAGTCAGTTAACATTTTTGTACCCTGATTTAAGTCATTACAACATCCATTAAATGTAAATAAAGTAATACACAATTGCAAGTGTGGAACCTCAAATAGCTTTCTCTTAAAAAAAGAAAAAAAAAACAAATTACAATTGATAACTCGTGGTTTCGTGTTGGAAAATAAAGAAATGAAAGTCTTGAAGGAGGTGAGCCACTTTAATTTCCAGTTTTCTCCATCTGTGGCTTCCGGAGGAAATGAAGGAAATTGAATGGTTCCAGAATTCAGGCATTCGAGGCGCGCTCGGTATAATTCATATTGTAGATTTCCTTGTCACCGGACGAATATTGTGCCGTTCCTTTCTCCCAAGTGGCGTTCTCTCGCGGAACTCAAAAAGACCAACTGGAGTCAGGAGTTTGTGTAATATCAGTGAGCTGATACAATGAGCCGAATACAAAGTGTTTCGTGCAATAAAACCAACAATATAATCTTTGCAAATGGAGATTCAAAAAAGCGATGTCCTTTGCACTGTTATCAGAGGATTTAATTATTAACAATTGGTCCTTTAAAAAATACTATTATTTAATCAGGTTATTGGCACGTTATCGCGCGTTATTATTAATAATTAATAAAAATCCATTCTCTGTGCTAGATATACTCACAATGGAAGAGAAAAAGATACGATTGGTTTGTAGATAGTAAAATAAATTCAAACTAAATTACGAAAGAACTGTAACGCAAAAATAACTCAGTTAACACTATTTCTAACGTGACCGGTCAAATGGCCGTTTTTAAAATCTCGATTAGAATTTCCTATATACAACGTAATTTGCATCGCCTTTAAATTCTTTTCCTAAAATATTGATAAATGTATTATACGTATGCTTTAGAAAAAGTCCTGAAATTTAAAGGCCATGCAATTACGTTGTAATACAGGAAATTCTAATCGAAATTTTAAAAACGATAATTTGACCGGTCCGTAAGGATAGTGTTAACCAACGAGTAAAAAAAGTTCTACCCAACATTTGAATTTGATCCCTTTAGACAGAGAAATCATATTTTCCGGATCATTTACTTCAAGCAACTTTCATGCTACCTACCACGATGAATGCTTCGTCTTTATACTTCACCAAAAATAACATCTTCGAAGAAGTTTCAAAATCAATATTCACGATCGACACATTTCATCTTTGAGTTTCCATTAGAAAAACTTGCTCGTGTGGCAAGCCATCGGTCCATTACGCTTAAGGAAAACAAAGTCTCCTGAATTAGAAGCTGGTGCTCAAACCGACCGTCTTGGCCGATTCATGGGCCGTCAGTTAAGCGAGGCATTTCGGTATTGGGGAGAAAATTTATTCTCGGCGCTGGTTACCAAACTGAAGGCACAGGTGGGGTATTAATAGAGCAGTAGACGACACCACACGGCCATGAATACCTCGAGGTGTTCCGACCACGATGGAATCTGGCGGGAAATTGAATCGGTTCGGTGCACCAAATCCATCGAATCAAGGTGTTGGGACGAGAAGATGCGATCTGAGCCAAGATAAAATTCACTGCTAGAGGGCAAGAGAGATTTTTTGAAGACTTATTTTTTGTGCGAGTGAATCTTACAATTAGTGAAGAAGTTTGTTTTCTTTTCACTTAATTTGTAAGAATAGTTTCTTAACCGGTTCGCTGGTAATGAATCTTATATGGGCGAAAAAAAAACCCTGTTATAATTGGCAATGCCTCATATAGGGTATCTTCAATAACTCTGCCAAAGTTCCACGGATTCGCATGAAACTTGCTATACGTTTTGAATCGTCGATTATGAATTAATTTTTAATGTTTAACGATGTCCATTATAAGCTGGTCAAATATTATTACGAGCCCATAGTGTGCCACAGGGAGGATCTTACACTCCATTTTCTAATTTTTTGTCTTTCCTCTAGAAATCTTAGTTTACAAACTTTTAGCGTACTTTTGATGTAGTCTAGTGTGTAGAAGCATTAAAATTGCATAGAGTCTTCAAAGATCGTTGGATGGAAGAATGGTTTACTGCGTTTCAATGCTACACATCTTTCAAAAAGAAATTCCCGTGTCCGCTTCTAGAATGATTAAAATGCGGTCTGAGGCAAAATAAAATTCACTGCTGGACGGCGAGAGATTTTTTGAAAATTTATTTTTTGTGCGAGTGAATCTTACAATTAGTGAAGAAGTTTATTTCCTTTTTACTTAATTTGTAAGAATAGTTTCTTAACCGGTTCATTGGTAATGACTCTTAATATGGGCGAAAAAAAAAACCCTGTTATAATTGGCAATGACTCATATAGGGTATCTTGAATAGCTCTGCCAAATTTCCACGGATTCGCATGAAACTTGCTATACCCATGTTTTTTGGGTCGTTGATTATGAATTAAATTCTTGTGATTAACGGTGCCTATTATTGATATCCTTACCTCCATTATAAATTGGTGGAATATTATTACGAGCCTATAGTGTGCCACAGGGAGGATTTTACACTCAATTTTTAGGCATGACCGTAAAGCGAGTGACTTATTTAATTTGTTGTTTTTCCTCTAGAAATCTTAGTAGTTGACAAACTTTTAGTTATTCGTGCAATCGCTTAACGTCAATTACACTCTACTGTTGATGTAGTCTAGAGTGTAGAAGCATTAAAATTGCATAGAGTCTTCAAAGATCGTTGGATGGAAGAATGGTTTACTGCGTTTCAATGCTACACATCTTTCAAAAAGAAATTCCCATGTCCGCTTCTAGAATGATTAAAATGCGATCTGAGGCAAAATAAAATTCACTGCTGGACGGCGAGAGATTTTTTGAAGATTTATTTTGCGTGCGAGTGAACCTTACAATTAGTGAAGAAGTTTGTTTCCTTTTCATTTAATTTGTAAGAATAGTTTCTTAACCGGTTTACTGGTAATCACTCTTATATGGGCGAAAAAAAAAACCCTATTATAATTGGCAATGACTCATATATTTTATCTTGAATAGCTCTGCCAAATTTCCACGGATTCGCATGAAACTTGCTATACCCATGTTTTTTGGGTCACTGATTATGAATTAAGTTCTAGTGATTAACGGTGTCCATTATTGATACCCTTATCTCCGTTATAAACTGGTGAAATATTATTACGAGTCCATACTGTGCCACAGTGAGGATCTTACACTCCTTTTTTTAATTTTTTGTTTTTCCTCTAGAAATCAAACTTTTAGTGTACTTTTGATGAAGTCTAGCTAGTGTAGAAGCATTAAAATTGCATAGTCTTCAAAGATCACAACATTCAAAAAGAAATTCCCATGTTCGCTTCTAGAATAATTAAAATGCGATCTGAGGCAAAATAAAATTCACTGCTGGACGGCGAGAGATTTTTTGAAGATTTATTTTTCGTGCGAGTGAACCTTACAATTAGTGAAGAAGTTTGTTTCCTTTTCATTTAATTTGTAAGAATAGTTTCTTAACCGGTTTACTGGTAATCACTCTTATATGGGCGAAAAAAAACCCTATTATAATTGGCAATGACTCATATATTTTATCTTGAATAGCTCTGCCGAATTTCCACGGATTCGCATGAAACTTGCTATACCCATGTATTTTGGATCGTTGATTATGAATTAATTTTTAGTGTTTAACCCATTCACTGCCAAGGACGAGTATACTCGTCCTTCTTTAAAAATGTTATAACATACAGGCTTTTACCAAGAAATAACATAACTTTGGTAAACAATAACACTCAAAATATAAATGGCAATGGAAATGACTTCATATAATATAGGCTTGGCAGCGAATGGGTTAACGGTGTCCATCATAGTTATAAGTTGGTGAAATATTATTACGAGCCCGTAGTGTACCACAGGGAGGATTTTACACTCAATGTTTAGGCACGACCGTAAATCGAGTGAGTTATTTAACACTATTTCTACCACGATTTTGTTTACATTTATTACGACTTAAAGGTATCTTTTTAGGCCCAGGATGAGCTGGATGAAAACGATACCCCTAAATCAATGTAATAATTAACATACGAATAGTGAGAAAATTAATTGAGAAAAAATGATTCAACTTGGAAAATAATTTTAAGTTAAAATCGACACCTTCGGTAGAAATAGTGTTAATTTTTTGTTTTTCCTCTAGAGGTCTTAGTAGTTGACAAACTTTTAGTTATTCGTGCAATCGCTTAACGTCAATTACAGTCTACTCTTGATGTAGTCTAGCGTGTAGAAGCATTGAAATTGCATAGAGTCTTCAACGAACGTTGGATGAAAGAATGGCTTACTGCGTTTCAATGGTACACTACTTTCCAAAAGAAATTCCTATGTCCGCTTCTAGAATGATTAAAATTGCTGCAAACCTTGCAATCATTTATACTTTGTATTTTACTTTCTTTCTTTTTCCTAAAACAGTGCACCACTAATTTAAAATCCACTAATTTAAATCTCCCTTTCATTGTGCCAGTATAAATCAACACGCAAGCAGATTTATTCAAATTAAAAAAGCAAATCTCTGCACGTGAATGTACGTGGAGATTTTTTCCGGCTATTTTTTTAATTGCCTTATCCTTTTATTATTGTCGCATTGGAGCACATTTAAAGACGCATATTACATTTTCACCGCGGTAACCTATTTATGATAAAAGATCTGGCAACAAGCGTGGAGTGTGTAATCGCATTAGCTCATCGTGCTTTTAATCATTTCTGCTTCTCACTCTTTCTTTCTCTTTCTCTCTCTCTCTTCACGGCACCAACGTAATTTCAACTACTTTTTATTTCTCGCGCTCGTAGTCGCGTTTACAGCAACTGTCTGTTTGTTCTGAAAGTTATAAAAGGCCAGTGAGGCCACCGGATGGAAATTGTTTCATGCAATTTTTATTTTCGCTTTCTTTTCACCGACCGCAAAAACTTCACTTCCAGATCCATTACAAGGTATTACCATAAAGGTCCCTTACTCGCGTTTTTCTTTGCAAAATAAGTTACACGCGTTAACCAGTCCGTCACTGAACGGAATTACGCGTCAGAAATATGCACAGTGCAGTATATTTTGTATATTCGTTTTTCTAAGTCTTAAATAACAACTGTGCTTCATAAAACAATCGTTGGTCTAATGTAATAAGTATAGCTTACAGTTTTAATATGAAATACAAAATTGTATTAGTTGTTTTAAAACATCAGACCAATTACAATTTACATATTTTTAGGTGTTTATATATTTACAAGAGTTTACGATTAAATCTTTAATATAATTAACAATGTAACGCATATTAGTTAATATATTAATATGTAGAGACTGGTAATATAATTATGTGTGATATGTTCTAAAACAAGCATTAATACACAAGCCAGTATTTCAATTTTGATGAATGCTGGATATGTCTTCGAAGCGAAAGAGTTAAATAAATATTTGAAAGAGTCAAGTGAATCATGTTTAGTGAATCGAAAAAGGTAAGTAAAAAATATGATCTGGTGCCACATGATAAAAGGAAAAAATGGGACCAAAATCAGTGATGAGTTTGGGTTCCGTGATTTTGAAACTGATTGTATACCAAATGGCACCTTAGAGATATTAGAGATATAGAAACTGGAGATATCTCATTTTTTTTTAAAAAATAGACTTACACCACTTTCAAAATAAACAGTAAGTCCATAAAAAAAATAACTGGTTACAAATAAAAAGTTGAAGCTAAATTAATCACAGATTATGTGATATCTTATTGTTTTAAAAAAATCGACTTACATTACTTTCGAAATGAACGGTCCACTCGTCTTGTGCGTCTTGTTACACTTTGTTTAATTCTCCAAAGGCAGTTATATTTGCAATTTACGTTACACTTTCGAATAACACATTGTACACGTTTTGGTGTTATTCTCTATCTACTATCATAGCAATTTGGAATCCTATTTTCCATAGTTTATTTCTTCGTTGCAATTTCCAATGAATGTCCAATCAAATTTATCCTCTTACCTGCTTCAATATACTAGGATGCCGTTCTAATCGTGTAAGTGTCCTCATCATTTATTGTTCTTGTCCCAGAAGTATGTTTCTGACATCTACATGGACAAAGCGCGCGCCATGACACCCGCAGCTTCCAGCGAAACATGACAGAATGATTTATCGTTTCCGGAGTAACATTTACGCGGAGCATTTTTTCTTCTAAAAGCAATTAAATCTCTTTTCGTATCCTGCTCTTAATTAACGAAATTCCTAGAGTCATTAAGAAAAAGACACTTCGAATGGACACTCGCAAATCTCCTTTTAACTTTGAATTATTTTTGCTTTATCAAAATGTAAGACAAAATTGGAATTATTGAATTTGGCAAGACAATGAGAATTTATCGAATAAAGAACGAAAGAATAAATCTTTCTTTACGTTTTAACCAATTAACTGCGTTCGACGTGTATACACATCAATCCACATTTTTTATATTTTTGATCATGAACAATAAAACAACTTACCATTTGATAAAAAAAACTAAAGACTAAAAATTAAAACTCAACAAAAAAAATTCTTAACTGGTTAAAACTCGCACCTAGCAATATCAATGCTTCTACAATTTTCTTTCTAATTATTCCTTTGTCCTTTCCAATTACTTCTGACAAATCTACACGACGTAATTCACGATTCTCAGCTTAGAGCAGGTGTTTTCCTCGAGAATCTTTTGGTTGGCCGAACCCAATTAACTTAGGTCACATCTTTTTTCTTCTTTTAATTACGTAACCGTGCCCTCCTCGTTACCTCAATCCTCTCCGCGAATCTGTCTCTGACATTCGCGAGCAAATGCATCATGCAGCTTGCTTTCGGCGAGAATCACGAGTGAGTAATTTACGTTTCTCTTACTAAGGGATGTGCATTCGTCTTGCTTGGGAATTTCCGCGACGTCTGACCGCGATTACACTCGGTTCACCTTAGCTTTGAGAAAATAATCTTGGATTTAGTACGGATCCAGTAATCCAGAATTTGATTCACTGTTTGGTTTAATTAAGAGTTCATTCATTGAAATGTTCTATTAAACATCGAATGATGGTAAATTCCCAGTGAGGAATGCTTGATCGAAGAAAAATCAATTTGACGTCGAAATTGCTTCGTCGAAGTGAGATCGATTTTCACATCGATTCGATCGTCTGGTGGTCAAAGTATCTATCAGTTATCGATAATGATAATTTGTCAATTTTTGTCAATATCGATGTTGATAATTTGTCTTCCCAATTTCTCTAGTAGATTTTCTGTTCTTGTTAGTTACCTAGAATTTTATTCACTGCTTGGTTTAATTAAGAGTTAATTAATTGAAATGTTCAATTAAACATCGAATGATAGTAAATTCATAGTGAGGAATGCTTGATCGAAGAAAAATCAATTTGACGTCGACATTACTTCGTCGAAGTGAGATCGATTTTCACATCGATTCGATCGTCTGGTGGTCACAGTATCGATCAGTTATCGATAATGATAATTTCTCTTCCCAATTTCTCTAGTAGATTTTCTGTTCTTGTTAGTAACCCAGAATTTTATTCATTGTTTGGTTTAATTAAGAGATAATTCATTGAAATGTTCTATTAAACATGGAATGATAATAAATTCCCAGTGACGAATGCTTGATCGAAAAAAAAATCAATTTAACGTCGAAATTGCTTCGTCGAAGTGAGATCGATTTTTCCATCGATTCGATCGTCTGGTGGTCACAGTATCGATCAGTTATCGATAATGATAATTTGTCAATTTTTGTCAATATCGATGTTGATAATTTGTCTCCCCAATTTCTCTAGTAGATTTTCTAGTAGATACTCTAGTAGATTATTTTCTATTTCTCTAGTAGATATAAACTATATATTTACAAAAATTAAGAAAATATAAGAAATACAGCTGTATTTTTACCAGAAAAGTAATACATCCAACATTGAAATCATTGAAAATGTGAAACATTATCGATGTACTGCGCCGATCGATCACTTCTCGATGAAGTTTCATCAAATCAACATCAAATCGATGTCTTTTCGATCAAGCATTCCTCACTGGGATTGTTAAAAGGGTTAATGCATACCAGACAGACAAAATCATTTTAAAGGATCCATCCGATGAACGAAATATCTTCTCAAACTTCATCTTATGCGCCTCATCATTATTCTAAATTATTATAAACAATTTTCGATTAAGTGGAAGATTTTTTAAACGCACCACCTAATGACTTTCATCCAGCAACGTTTTAAATATCACACCGGAGCACAGACACACAAGACAAATGACCACGTGGAGAATTAAATTAAACCGTAAAGTGAATTCAAACGAGAAGTAATTGAAATTAATTGCTCACGTACAATCATTTCTGCGATATCATTGTGTAAGTACAAACTGAGCCCGTTAGGAAATTGCCAGAAAGTGTGAGAGCCACCACAAAATCACACACACACACACACACACACACACAAATCTCAAATGAAAGCACACGCGTGTTTTGCAGAATGCATTTCTCAATCTGCTAATGTGCGCGCCGTGCGCTCTGCCAAGAATTGTTCGATACTCGCTCTTTGTAAACTGGAGAGAGAAAGAGAGAAAGGTAGAACAACGTTAATCATTGCCCTTTTCAGCTCTGACGCGACAATCTTAATGAATAATGATGATGGTCTCCTTCGGTTTGGCATTACGAACGAGCCTTTCAACGAGTAAAAGCAAATTTTGATATATGCTAATGATCGTGAGCCATCACAGAGGAATATTTGAGCCGTTTATTTTGAAAGTAGCCTGAGTCCATTTTTTTTTTAAAAATAAGATATCACATAATTCGTGAATAATTTAGTGCAATAATTTAATGTTATGTTAATATAATTTTTTACTATGTTCGTAACGTGAGAGTAACACAAAACACTTTATGGTTCACTGTTTTTTTATAGTATTTTATGTGATGAATGAGTGTACTAGTTTCTTCCACTGTAGCTAATATTGTAGTATAGGTACAATCTTCAGGACATTTTTGTTGTATTACTGGAAAAATTCCGACACTGTTCTTTCTGCCGGTTAATTGTGAAAGTGGTGTAAGTGAATTTTCCTTTATTGTGTAGGAAATATAACACTGCATAACTGGGAAAATAATGTTCTTTTGGTGTTTCTTTTCATAATAATGGGCATATTTAGCAAATAAAAGGGTCTAGCATGGAATCTATGTATTGATTATTGAGAAAAGATCAAAACAGCTGTTCAATTTCGTGTCAACAATTTTCCTCTCGTCGTAATAAACAAATTTAATAATCCGTTAAGAAGAAAAAAAACATAGAAACATTCAAACCATAAATTTCGTTACAAAAGATTAGAACTGAACAAACTCTGTCCAATACAGTCAGTCTATTTGCCAACGATATCACATCCTGCCACATCACGAACATATTACAGCCACTAGATCCTCTCATATATTACCTAACTCAATAAACAAATTATATCCACTCGAATCCTTAATGCGAACAAGATGCACGAATAAATTGTATCAAATGAATTTGCCACAAGCAAATTACATCCACTATACCCTCTCACAAATTACCTAACTCAATAAACAATTTTAGCTCCGCTCGAATCCTTAATGCGAACGAGGTGCATAAATAAATTGCATCCACCATACCCTCTCACACATTACCTAACTCAATAAACAAATTACATTCACTCGAATCCTTAATACGAACAAGATGCATAAATAAATTGCACCAAATGAATTCGCCACAAGCAATTACATCCACTATACCCTGTCGCAAATTACCTAACTCAATAAACAAAATTACATTCACTCGAATCCTTAATACAAACAAGATGCACAAATAAATTGCATCATATTAATTGGCCACAATTCTCACCACCAACAAACAAATTACATCCACTCGAATCCTTAATACGAACAAGATGCACAAATAAATTGCATCAAATGAATTTGCCACAAGCAATTACATCCACTATACCCTCTCGCAAATTACCTAACTCAATGAACAAAATTACATTCACTCGAATCCTTAATACAAACAAGATGCACAAATAAATTGCATCAAATGAATTTGCCACAAGCAATTACATCCACTATACCCTCTCACAAATTACCTAACTCAATAAACAATTTTAGCTCCACTCGAATCCTTAATGCGAACGAGCTGCATAAATAAATTGCCTCATATCAATTGGCAGATGCGAAGGGAGTGGAAAAAGAGCATCGTGGGGTCTCTCTCCCTTCCTCTTAATTTTCTCTTATCAGGGTGCCACTGCCTTTGATTATCTGGTTGAACCTCACGAGCATTTGAGTAGCTTGGCACGTGCCTCGCCTCCCACTCGTACACAGTCAAACACACACAAACATGCCACAGGATGCACCTTAACGAAAGTGTGTTTCTGCGCACGCACACCAACTCTCTGTGACTGCACCAGAATCGATTCGTCGAGCCGTGCGGAACCAATGGCACCAGGCTGTTTTTCTCAGCCACGTTATGTCGAGACACTATGATGAGATTGCTGCTTCACGTTTGCTTTCACCTGAGTTTCTTGGTACGAGGTCTCGTCGGTTTTTTGGAGGCCACTCAGAAAATTTTGCAAAATTCCTGCTTCAATTGGTGGCTCGTTGGAACGGTGAGTTTTCGGAATGATAAAAAGTTTGGCGAAGTTTGCAGAAGTGGAGTAGGAGAACTTGTGTTTAAACGAGTTTGAAGATTCTTTGGTGACGATAAAGTGATGAGTAATACGATAATTTTTAAAAGTTAAAAGGAAATAGTTTGGAGAAATAACAAGAGAAGTTTTTTTAAAGGAGAGAGGTTGTAGAATCTTTTGAAACTTGGAGGAAAGTGTGTTTGAATGTGAATTTTTAGAAGTTTGAAGAAAAGCAATTTGATAAGTAAGTAAGATGTGTTTTTTTCGGAAATCTTTGGAAAGAAAAACTTTGCAGAGAGACACATTCGAGTTTAAAGTAAATTTATACAAATTTACAAAACAGTAACTTGAAAATGATAATAATACAGACTTTTAAACAAAAAATATTGGAGAATTTTGTTAGATAGATGAAGAAGATTATTATAATCTTGTCTAGGAAAAGAACGCTGCTAATGTTAGGGGTACATTGAGTTATTGCTTTTGGAAACTTGAAAAAGGAAAACTGTGGAAAGAAGTACACTTGAGTTTCAAGTGAATTTAAAAAATATAATAATACAGAAATATAATAATTTACATGGAAAATATAGGAGAATTTTGTTACACCAATGAGGACGATTTTTATAATCTCAAAAACAATGATAAGAAATTATCTAGATGAATCTCAGATAGATGGATTTCAGAATAAAATCGTTTATTCTTCTCACGCTTTTGAATTGCACCATGGCCAGTGTCATCTTCTGTTCCTCATTCTAATGGCCACCGATTTAGGATTAGAATAGAGCGGAATTTGATCGTCAGGAAGGGATTCTCCTGTCTGCGAGCGTGCTCTACTCCCTAAGCCATCCTGTCCGCTGTCCAAAACTTTCCTCGTGGGATAAATTTCCCCTCATTTGCAAGAGGCAGACTCATTTATTGCAGCCTGATATCCGCGCGAGGAAAAGTCTGAGAACGACGCTTTAGAAATTCCACTCGCGAACGTGTAATAAATCAGTATTATTCAAAAGTTGAATTTTAGTAGGTTGAATTAAAAGTGTGCATTCAAAAACTAATAATCGACGCGATACTAAAATTATAGCGTAATGTAAACGTTGGATGAGATTCCAATTTTAATTTGCAAATGTTATTAAGCTCTCAGTTAACAGACGTCTGTCAGATTTTTAAATTGGCTTTTTAACCCCTTCCGGTCCGATTTAATAATGAAAAACTGTGCATGAAATAACCATTTAATTTTTATTTAAAATAAATAAAAGTGTTGCCAAATTCAGTACACTAGAAATTTTAAACTAAATTAATTATCATATTCAACAATAATTTTAATCGCATGACGAGTGTACCTCGTCATTGTGCGGTATGGCATGAAAAACCAATGACGAGCTGGACTCGTCATTTTACTGGATGGGGTTAATAGTAAAGCATTTTTTGGTGCAATTGATCTTCCTGAAAACTTTAATTAACCTTATTAAAATTTTCTCGTTAAAATATCCTTTTATATTCTCGGATGAAAAGGAAAACTGTAGTTTTCAAAACTGAAGATTTTGTCGGAAAAGAATTTTCGTTTATTCTCTCGGAAGAAAAATATTTATAGGACAAATACAAGCGTCTGGCAGTAGAATGCCCCTTTGTATGACCAGCCACTTTCCACCCAATTTTCCGATTAAAATAAAACGATAACTTCAGATCTTTTTTTTTTTTCGTACAATTGAATGAACGAGCAATCGTATAAGGCCGAAACAAATTCGTTTAGGTCAAATGATACCGTAAAATTCGTGTGAATGGTTATGAATATTCAGAGAGCAGAAACTTTCATGCGAAAGTAATTCGAAAACATAATGACAGGATATTTCTCGAAAATCAATGGAAGAAATAAGTGAATAAAAGTGGTATGATCTGAAATTTGATGTTACAGTCGGATCCTTCGCTTCACGATTGATAGATTACAAAAATGATAATAAATTCTTAACTTAATTTTCATATATTACATTTTTACATTCCTTCTTTTTTCAGTCCGAGTTAGTAATTTCTTAAAGTTCAATTGATCGAGAAATTAACAAATGTCCACTTGTTTCTGCAAACTCGTCGAGATTACAATTTTAATCTACGCGCGCGTGACGAATCTTCTAATTAGAACATGTGCTCGAATGTGACATGAGATTGATCCTGTTATCACAATTAATTTCCACACGCGTATAATCCGTGTTTGTATCAGTAGTATCAAGTGTTTACCCAGTGAAACAGGTTGGGCTTTATTAAAGGGTGCTCGTGTGTGCCCACAGGATACAGGAGTAGAACGCAATCTGGCGCGAAATTGAAGATCCTCGGTTCTGAAAGCTGCAACTGCATCAGAAAACGATGCGGGACAGGTTCGAAATTCGTAAACAAGAAGGAAACATCTCCAAGTTGAAAACATTTTGGGTGCAAATATTTCCAAAGAGCAAGTATGGTTTTTTTGGCATCGTCGAAACAATTTTTGTTATTGTTAGTTATTGTTTTTTTAAGTTACCACTCTTTTTTCCTCACTTTCACTTTATTCTTTCTCTTTTTCGTTTATACTATAACATTGAACTGAACTACCTATGAATGCATTGTGAGTTTACATATTTAATGGCCCAAGTTAAGCAGACACTATTTTTAAAAAGTATCAGTTATAATTCTAAACATCTAAAATTATTACAGCATCGAAAAACCGATATATTTTCTCATTCTTCAAATCAGTCTCTTCTACCCCCACTAATTGTAAGAAGGACTCTCTTCGTTTGATTTGTTTTGTTAGCACTGCACAGCCTAATGAAAAAAACTTACAAAAAATCATACTTTCACATTCACATTTGCCCTCAAAAAAATATTTAATCGCCAAATCATTTACCCTTTCTTGTACGCTTTAAATATGAAAGATCGTGCCTAAAATAACCATTTAATTTTTATTAAAAAAAAGAAAAAAAACGTGTTTGATTCCACGCATCATAAATATTACCAATGACGAGGTAAACTTGTCAATTTACTCTAAGGCGTTAAAGAAACAATATCTTTTACCTCCACTATCAAGAACACCCTTTATTCCATCGATTCAATTTGCATCGCACAACCTAACGAAACAAATTACAAAAAATCATACTTTTACATTCAAATTTGCTCTCAAAAAAATATTAAATCGCTAAATCATTAACCCTTTCCCTTAAGATTTAAATATGAAAAATTGTGCCTGATATAAGCATTGAATTTTTATTAAAAGAAAAAAGAATGTTTTATTCCATACTTCATAAATATTACCAATGACGAGGTAAACTTGTCAATTTACTCTAAGGCGTTAAAGAAAAAATATCTTTTACCTCCCTATCAAGAACACCCTTTATTTCATTTAATTCATCAGCACTGCACAACCTAACGAAACAAATTACAAAGAACAAAAAATCATACTTTCACATGGAAATTTGCCGTCAAAAAAATATTAAATAGCCAAATTATTTACCCTTTCCTCTACGATTTAAATATGAAAGATCGTGCCTGAAATAAGCATTGAATTTTTATTAAAAAAAAACAAACATGTTTCATTTCATACTTTAATAAATATTACCAATGACCACCTGAACTTGTCATTTTAGGGGCTAAAGAATCAATATCTTTTACCAAGCAATTTCATTAACACTGCACAACCCAATGAAACAAATTACAAAAAACAGAAGACCATATTTACATTTCACATTTAAATTTGCCGTCAAAAAAATATCAAATCGCCGAATCGTTAAAGAATCGATATTCTTTTTCTCTCTCCTTTCGTCTCTTCTACCCCTGCACCACAAAGGACACTCTTTCGCGTTCACTGTGCAAACACTCGAGCGTATCGACAGAGGAGGAACGTTAAACCGCGTTATTCGGTGGTGGGTGGTGTTGAGTAATCCAATGGAAAATGTCAATATTGACACGATGGTCGGCGGTTGGCGCGCTACTCTCACGTGAGTAGAAGCATCGGGACGTGCTCTTCTGCCAGGTTACTCCGGAAATCCCAATGATTTCGATGAAAATTGCAATTAATCCGAGCATCCATCTCTTATTCGTATCGTTCTCACCATTTGATCATCGTTCCATATTTTCCCAGATTTTCACGAAATCGTACGTAGTGAGTCGAGCAGATTATTCGAGCAAATTACAATTGCGAAGATACTCGTGAAATTGACAGAATTGAATTTCAATTTTACTTCTTGGTCTTCGTTTATCTCATTTCGGAGTATTATTTATTTAGTCGTTTATTTTCTTGTTGATTTTTTGGCAAATGCAAGGAATACGAATCTTCTTCTAATTATGTTTAAAGTTATTCGTTTGTTTACAAGGGCTCTCTATGTAAATCAAGGCACACGATATTTTTTGATTAATTATCTTTGAGATTGTTTTCTTTTTTATAATTCGATCACGAGAAGACATCCTTTTTTTAATCGGAGCACGCGTGTTCCTCTTTTCGGCTCTATAAACATTTGTCAATTGCATCGTTTCTTTGTCTTGTTTTATCAATGCCACACAGATTGCTCTGATTTTTTTTTTCTTAAACAAACTCTCGCACTCTATAAAAATTTCCTTGCACAATATGCGAAAACAGGACACCCTTAAATACAATTTCCTTGAATTTTAAAATTCTCCATCTAATTGCACGCGCTTCGTCCTTAATCTATTGCCGCACACGTTTCGTTTAAAAATCGTGCACATAGACGCAGTTCTTCTTAATCGTTGTTAAATTTGACCACAGTTTTTCTAGGAAAACACTCCACGGCTCTCACCGTAATTTCTTTTCTGCACTCATTGTCAGAACAAATGCCTTAATCTGCCTGCATATCGTCACAAAAATCGTCGTTTTCAACAATGGGTTAAATGAAAGGAAGTGACAAAGATAAACAAATTGAAAAACATAATTTGACACGAATTCCATTGTGATAACATCTTAAGTGGTAACGCGTTAATTGTCTGGACTGGTAGCAACGGAGAAAGCCTATTTGTCAGAGTTTACCAGGTGCTCTTTGTAGTTTGGAGAGTGTGCAGGTAATGGATTACAGCGATCAGCCGTAACCTCCTTGCCCACGATCCATCCTCGTTTTCGACCCTCTCCCAGGTGGTCGGAGAACAACGCGAGGCGAGAACGACTAACTTTCCTAGGCAGGATACCATCAGGACCAAGTTGGCCATTCCTGGTGTCCAGAGGGTTGCACGTGGAGAAGAGAAGCAAGAGGTGACTGCATTCTTAGGATACTTGATATGTAGAGTGAAATTTAGAAGCTCGTTTGGCTAGTCAAGATTTTTGCTGCATTATACTTTTGTATTTGGAATTGTTTTTTTAATTTGTATATAGATGTATTGGAATATTTGAGTTTTTTTCGGCATTAGTAATTCTGTTGCTGAAATTAATCGCTTTTTTATTCTGAGTAGGCTAGTCAAGATTTTTGGTAAATTATACTTTTGTATTTGGAATTGTTTTTTTAATTTGTATATATAAGTATTGGAATATTTAAGTTTGTTTTCAGTATTAGTAATTTTGTTGCTGAAATTAATCGATTTTCTATTTTGAGTAGACTAGTCAAGATTTTTGCTGCATTACACTTCTGTATTTGGAATTGTTTTTTTAATTTGTATATAGATGTATTGGAATATTTGAGTTTGTTTTCAGTATTAGTAACTTTGTTGCTGAAATTAATCGATTTTCTATTTTGAGTAGACTAGTCAAGATTTTTGCTGCATTACACTTCTGTATTTGGAATTGTTTTTTTAATTTGTATATAGATGTATTGGAATATTTGAGTTTGTTTTCAGTATTAGTAACTTTGTTGCTGAAATTAATCGATTTTGTATTTTGAGTAGGCTAGTCAAGATTTTTGCTGCATTACACTTCTGTATTTGCAATTGTTTTTTTAATTTGTATATATAAATATTGGAATATTTAAATTTTTTTCAGTATTAGTAATTATGTTGTTGAAATTAATCGATTTTCTATTTTGAGTAGGCTAGTCAAGTTTTTTTCCTGCATTATAAATGTCTACGTATATTGGTATAAGGATGTATTGGAGATTTCGTCTTCTTTTTTTAAGTAATTTTGTCGTTGCTGTGAATTAATTTTCAATTTTTAGTAGACTAGTCATGAATTATCGTGGATTATAATTGATTACTTGGATTCAATTGTTTCTCATTTTACAGAGAGATGTATTGGAGTATTGGAGACCTTTCTCTTTTGTTTGGTAATTTCATGATTGAAATTGCTCGATTTTCTTCTTGCGCTATAATTGTATAGTTGACATTAATTGATTTTTAATTTGCATTGGAGCTTATTAGAGGATTGGACTTTTTTTTTTATAGCGATTGTATCGTTGAAATGATTTGACTTTCAGAGCAGAAACTTGTTTGGATAGTGAGCGTTTTCCTGAACTGAAATTTTCAGAGTTGAGATAAATTGATCGTTAACTTCTTTCATAGCAATATTATCATTGACGTTTAATTAATGTTCGATTAGCGTAGGTGGTTCGTTTGGATAATCAAATGTTCGCACCCGTTACTGTGATCTATGAATCATTTAAAATCAACAATTAGATCGTCTTGTTCGGATATCGAATAAATTCGAAATACTGAAAATGCACACGTTCCAAAAATACCACTATTATAACATAAACAAAAACACAATCCATTAATTCTTCCGTTTCTTCTACACTTGTTAAATGTTCGTTAGAATCGTAGCACACCGAATGAAGAAACATACCAATGGAAATGCACAAAGGATTTTAATTGTTTATCCTTCGATCCTTATCATCGAAACTTAATTGTACACCAAAACGTTGTCGGTGGGGTATCCATTGATATTCTGTAAGCCGACGAACGCGTTACTCGTTCCATTTAATTTAGCAATTTCGTTACGAGACGTCATTTCCATTGTCAGTTGCTCCCGCCTGGAACGTTGCACGCGCCCTGTCTAATTACTACGACACACAGGCGAACGTTTAATTAAAACACGGCCGTGCTTAATATAAACGAGGAGGGAAGGTGCCACGGCCAGCCGGCAGATTCCGATTTGGGGAGGAATTTACGTTGGTGGCTTACAGATCCGTAGAAACGTGAATGTTCGAGGGTTCCACCGAAGGACGACACTCAAGAGATTCAAACAAATTTGAGGAGTTTTCAAATTTTGTTTTCTCACGTTTAAGTGCACGGTCCACTTTGTGAGTATAAAAAAGGGACACAAAATCTTCGAACGATGAAATATCTCGAGAGCAATTAATTTTTGAAAATGTTTAAAATGATCTATTTACTGATCTTGTCAGTTTGACCTTCGATATCGAAAACAAGGTTAAGGCAAAGACACCTTGAACTTTTCAAATAGAACGCCGTACTTTTTTGGCATATTCTTTCGGTGGAATATAATTGTTTATATGTAACAATTAAATTCGGTCCATAGAGAGTTAAAGGCTTTCATTTTTCCTTGACTATATGGTTGTTTTTATTTTCAAATCAAAATTCATGCATGTAGGGGTAAATAATAGAAAGTATTGTAAGAATATTTTTTCATAATTTTCTTTGTTTACGAAATGAGGGGTGCATCAACGTGATGTGTCAGTAGCGAAAAAATAAAATTAGAGGAATTAATGTAATACCAATTACACCGATGATTCTTCGCTAAAATTGAAGAATAATAATTGGTAATTTACAACTAACAATAAGACAAATTTAAGGATTACCGTAGAATTGGATTATCGTCAAGAGTAGCAGAGAAATAGAAATTATTTTCGATGATAGAATGAAACTGATGTTTCACTCTGAATAGAAATTCCCACGAATTAAAGTTCGGAGATTTAATATTCTCTAACGCAACCGTATTCGATACAATGAATAAATAAATCTGCTGCTTATAATTGGAGACAGACGCAATTTCACGAATTCCAATCAATTTATACCGTCGACGGATAAATTCTCACGCGATAAACGAATCTGATATTTATTTGTGGTTAAACAATCGTATAACATATCCTGTTACTTGATGCCTATAACCTGCTGTGAGATACCTCTATATTAATTTCATAGCAAAGATCAATTTTTCATAAGTGCATTATTCGCAAATTTACTGCTGCTAAATAAATAACTAATAATCCCAATTTGCAATTACCTCATAATTAAACACACGCTACTTCATATCAATATTTTCCTCGTGACATTTTTACACAAATTTAAACATTCTTCTTGCACGTCATTTCATTCTATAATTTCCAGTTCTCTTGTACTAGTTACTATTTCTAGTGATATTTTTCTTCAGAATTGAATGTCACCGGAAGATTTACTTCCACACGAAGGATATTAAAATTCCGTAGATGCAATAAATCCTAGTTACTACTTGTGTATGCGTCCTAGTAACATTTTCCTTCCTACATGTCGAAGTTTTCTCATTAAAATAGAAGACATGTGTATAGCTAGTGAAATTTTCGGAGCATCTGCGTGTCTATGTGTACAAATGAGAACTTGTACGTGTGCGTGTGTGCATGAAGAGGAAATTTTACGTCGAAACGTTCGATGTAACGTTGTCGGGGCCCTACACTCCCTAAATATTCCAAGGACGATTGGCGCAGATGTTCCAAGCGCAAAAACACTTTACTCTTGGAAATTTTTCAGCTTGAAATATTGGCAGGTTGACGGGGCGCAGACATGATGGAAATTTAAGAATTTTTTTTTTTTGTTACGTTACCAAATCTCACATTGTCAGAAGAAAACCGAATTTGCAATTTCGTTCGTTCAGTCGCATTCGATTAAATCAAACTTTCGTATTAATTTATCAATCAAGAAAATGAAAAATAAATTTATTATTGTAACGAATTCGTGCTTCTTTCATCCAATAATAAATATAGCATAAGAATGCCTACAGCTTATTTTTTATAACAGTGATAATCCGCGAAGGATTTATGCTCCAAAGGAATTTATACGTATTGATAAAGTGATACGAAAATTCATTGTTACAAAGGAGCCATGCTTCACTTATCTAATAACAAATGCATTTCTCAAGGAAAGTTAAGAAACAAACTATTTTCATGTAAGTTAGTGAAATTTCACGCGATTACACGTCAAAAATGAATGAATGTTACTTAAACTGTAAAAAGAAGGGACCACTTTTTAGATTAAAAAATATTCACGTTGTTGTTAACACTAGAACTACAAGATCTGCAAAAATTAGTGGTCAACAAAAGAAGTTTCCATATGAAAAAAACTAGCAGTTCTAGTGATAAAAAGAAATGCTTGAGAAAAATTGATGCAATTGAATTGAGTCATTTCGAGTGTTAGTAACCTTTTTTCAATTTACTGGTGTTAATAACCTTCTTTCAACTTTCTTAACTTTTCTCAACGAGCCTATGTGGAATAAATTTTTCAATAAAAATTTTTACTCACCGGTATCGTAAAGAGGACACGGCATGTATCCGTACTTTTGTTCTGGATGCACTACAGACTTATTCCTTTGGCCACTGGTCATGCTGGCGAACTTGGTCACGTACTGTAGGAACTTGTCATAGAAGAGTAAGACGGTAGTTCGAATTATCGTCGAGGACGAGCTTGCGGCACGTGTCTGTCGAGGAGATCCACTTTGGTCTTCGACGTCTCCCGAAGTTCCTTCCAGATTCCACGTCACCCGGTTCTTCTTGGTTAACCTCTTTTTCTTCTCGTTGGAATGTCGAGGCGAAGAAGCACGAAAGCTTTTTTCGTTGTGGAATGTCTCCAAAGCACCAGATTAAAAAAAAAAAAAAATTCTCTTGTAGGTTGCGCTAAAAGTCAATCCTCGTAAAAAATAAAACTCTTCGTTCCCCCTTGTCTTGGACGTTGAAAGAATAAACAAAAAGTCTCAAGATTTTTCACAATTTTATGTGCCGCCTATCATCTGTAAGGATGATCTATTTTGTTGTGTCATAGAGGGTTCTACCAATTTCAATCGCCTTCTCTCAGAATACCAGTTTGGAATTCTGATTGTATGACCACACAGATTGTCTTCTTTTTGTCCAACAATGATCTAAGGATTAGTAAAAAGAATTGTTTTCAAGCTCACGTGTGTCCAGCGTCCAGATATTTTTCTTTTGTTGCAAAGAATTATCCCAGAGATCAGTACTTAAGTATTCAGGCCAGATTGTACGATACACAGATTATCTTCCTTTTTGTCCAACAATGATCTAAGGATTAGTAAAAAGAATCGTGTTCAAGCTCACGTGTCCAGGGTCCAGATATTTTTCTTTTGTTGCAAAGAATTATCCCAGAGATCAGTACCTAAGTATTCAGACCAGACTGTATGATACAGAGCTTATCTTATTTTACTTGCGGTAAATGATGCAAGGATGAGTGGCAAAGAATTATCTTCGATCTTAGGCCTCACGACGCGGCCGTCTAATGCGACGTCCCGATGCACCTCGAGGCATCGAATTATTCAACGTGGCCCAGCGAATTAAACAATCGACACTGGCCCCTAGTCGCCTAACGTGCCGGCGGTGTCCTCCGTGCCAATTAGGCGCGCACCGCGCTACGGCTCCTAGGAGGCTCGTGCGTCGTCACTTAATTAGCACGAAAATAACCGGCCTTTGTTCCTATCTTCTCTTCCTCCACTTCTGGCGAATCTTTTTAGGTTGATGAAAGCTTTAAGAGCAAGCTGTGGCTGAGGTTTGGTTTGGTAAGCTGATGTGATTCTTGGATCCTGATTTGTTCAGCCGATGATATTGTTGATATTGTTATCACTGATGTTTGAGTCTTCCACCACTTCTGATAAGTGTTTTTAGGCTGATGAAAGCTTTAAGAGCAAGATACGGCTGAGGTTTAGGTTGGTAAGCTGATGCGATTCTTGGATCCTGATTTGTTCAGCTGATGATGTTGTTGATATTGTTATCACTGATGTTTGAGTCTTCCACCACTTCTGGTAAGTGTTTTTAGGCTGATGAAAGCTTTAAGAGCAAGCGGTGGCTGAGGTTTGGTTTGGTAAGCTGATGTGATTCTTGGATCCTGATTTGTTCAGCCGATGATATTGTTGATATTGTTATCACTGATGTTTGAGTCTTCCAGCACTTCTTGTAAGTGTTTTTAGGCTGATGAAAGCTTTAAGAGCAAGCTGTGGCTGAGGTTTGAGTTGGTAAGCTGATGTGATTCTTGGATCCTGATTTGTTCAGCCGATGATGTTGTTGATATTGTTATCACTGATGTTTGAGTCTTCCACCACTTCTGGTAAGTGTTTTTAGGCTGATGAAAGCTTTAAGAGCAAGCTGTGGCTGAGATTTGGTTTGGTAAGCTGATGTGATTCTTGGATCCTGATTTGTTCAGCCGATGATGTTGTTGATATTGTTATCACTGATGTTTGAGTCTTCTAGCACTTCTTGTAAGTGTTTTTAGGCTGATGCAAGCTTTAAGAGCAAGCTGTGGCTGAGGTTTGGTTTGGTAAGCTGATGTGATTCTTGGATCCTGATTTGTACAGCTGATGATATTGTTGATATTGTTATCACTGATGTTTGAATCTTCCACCACTTCAGGTTGATGAAAACTTTAAGAGCAAGCTGCAACTGTGACTTAATTTGGTAGGCAGATGTAATTCTCGGATCTTGATTTGTGGAATAACTAGTGTTATCAATGTTATTAACGATCCTTGAACGATCCAATGGTTTTGTCCAATTCTGTTGCATTGATAAATTGCCAGATTAAAATCGTGCTAGAATGTATCATTTTATTTCATTTTTTTTATTTTTTTATTATTGATATTGATTAAAGGAGGAGAAACCAATTGCTAAGATTTGATCTAGGAAGTTGATATGACTTTTAAATTTTACTTGAAAGATTTGTTAAACGTTGATGGGATATAAAATAGGTTAGATTCTCTCGCATTGATTATGTTTGGCCTACTGCGTTGATATGATTAGGACTGATATGACTTGATCTAATGAATGGTCCTAATTTAAATTGATTACACTATATTATAATGATCCTTGAATTGTCGTTGGTCTTCACAAATATTCCAAACCTGATTCTCTGAAAAATGATTGGCTCTGATTGCAAATTAGACATCTGTGTTGCATCTTCAAGCTTCAATCTAGAGACTCTAGAAGGCTTTACTTAAATTTTGGCCTGTAACTTTTAATTAATATGAAAAATTCGTTGCTTTGTCGTTGTTGGTCTTGAGGATGGATTAGGCAGCTTCGTTGAATTGGCAAGCTTTGGTCTGTCGCTTTTACACACTACTACTTAGCTTCTTTGACCTTTGTTTTAAATTACCTAGAAGTTTCTTTAAATTAAGTTTTGGCGATGAATTGAGCAAGACGTGTCCAATCGGCGCGTGGCTAATTTATTTTAGGTCCCAATACACTATTTGTTTTTTTGGCAAATTTATTATATAAGTTACCTCGTTTCTTTATTGTGCGGCTTTTGGTGACCAAGGCTCTTGGCAAGCTTTTAATTTCTGTTATTTCATCTTCTCCACTCCCTTTACTTGTTTCAATCCTGTATCTTCTACAGTCTCCTACTCCACTGCTTTTTTATTTTTCCTCACACACACACACTTTTTCTCTGCCCCTTCCACTTATCTTTTTATTTCTCACATTCGGTTGCTTTGTCTTCTCGTGTACCTTCTTCTTTCTCGTTTTTCCTTCGACTCCTGATTCTCCTCCCACGTAGTTTTGTTTCAGCCTCGGACACTTGCCCTCCGTTACTTTCTCCTAAAGTTTCGCCAGCCTTCTCTGAAACGAACAAGCAAAATCTCAGTAACCATCCTTCCATCCCTTCTTTTACTTGCTGTCCTTCATTTTTGTACATGAAATTATTGTATACGCGTCTCCGGATAAATAACAAACCCTATCAAATTTTCATCTAGTGGATGAACGAAGATATTTTCTTTTTTAATTGAAAACAACGGAATATTGTTTATTCAAGATCTTTGCATGGAATACATTTACATACTGCAATTGCAATTTTACTCAAAATCGTCTAAAAAATCAAATTCTCTATTTACCATTTATCTTCAACTTAACATTAACCCTACCAAAAGTTTTTAATGATCTTTGCATGGAACACATTCGCATAATGCAACTGCATTTTTATAAAAAATCGTCTAAAAAATCAAATCCTCTATTCACCCTTTATCTTCAACGTAACATTAATCCTACCAAAAGTTTTTAATGAACTTTGCATGGAACACATTCGCATAATGCAACTGCATTTTTACACAAAGTCACGTTAAAAATTAAATTTTCTATTCACCCTTTATCTTCCACTTAACATTAACCCTACCAAAACTTTTTATAGATCTTTGTATGAAACAAAATTTCCATACTGCAACTGCATTTTTACACAAAATCACATTAAAAATCAAATTCTCCATTCACCCCTTATATTCCACTTAACATTAACCCTACCAAAATCTGTTGAATGAACAATCAACAAGTAGAATTTACACGTGGAAAAAATCTTCCACACAAAATTTGCAACCCACCAAACACCAAGATTTCATTAACTCTCGTAAAATCACAAGCACAACAAAAAGATAACAACCCTTCCGATAATTCATCTCCAGAGGAAGATGCAAATTATCTTCGCCACCCTGGCAATTTTGTCCACGCCAGTTTTTCGTTTCCCCAAGTGACAAGTCGGAAGAAGAGGTGAGGTTGTAAGATGCTCTACGAGGCTCACGCGAAAGAGTTTAAAAGGTTGGCTCCTCCGCGTCAGGGGACCACCTCGGGGGCGAGAGAAAAAAAAAGAAAGGGTGAGAGAGCAAGAAAGAGAGAGAGAGAGTCACGAAGGCAAAAAGTTCGAGGTTGGTCTCGATACACGAGCCGTTCTCGAATCGAGTGGCACTCCTGAGGCAAGGGAGGATGAGCAAGAGGTACCACACGAAACTTTCTATCGGCGATTTTATCGGCGCCGATCTTCGATACGTTCGACTAAAGTGGCCAGCACTATCTGGACGTGATAATGTCCCATCAAGTTTGGAGCTGAATAGTGACGTATGAAAACTGCTCGTAAGTGCAATCTTCGATGGTCAATAGCAATTTTCATCGGGTAGCAAGATTAACACCATTTCTACCAAAGACGTCAAAAGACACCTTCTCAAATTGTATTTTAAAATTATTTTCATATATGTACCGTTTATTTTGAAAGTGGTGTAAGTCTGTTTAAAAAAAAAAATTAACTAGTTGTAAATATAAAGTTTACACTAAATTAATCACAAATTATGTGATATCTCATTTTTCTTAAAAAATGGACTTACATCACTTTCAAAATAAACGGTCCATATTATGATGAAAGTCATCTTTCGTTAATTACTTCTTTCAATATTCGTGTATTGGCTGTTAAATTAATTTAGAGGTATCATTTTCTTGCAGCTCATCATGGACCCGAAAAGACACCTCTTGGTCGAAATGGATAAATGTATATAAAAGCCCGGTAGAAATAGTGTTAATAAGGGAATTTTTTTTCAAAACTTTCATCTCATTACAACAGATGACTTTAATGGCTCTTGATTTTCTTATTCATGGTGGGAAATGATTATGCGTGAATGCGAGAACTATGTTTTGGATATTGTTTCTTAATCTTGAATTACTGTAAATTGTGTACAGTTCTCAATTTATTTGTTTTAATTATTATGGAAAAAAATTCAAGCTGTTAAATAACAAGTGTCTTTTATGATTACAGATTTGGAGTGCGAGAAACTAATTTTATTTCGTGAATATTGAAGTTTTTTGAAGCTTTTAGATAAGTATGCACATGCAGAGAGATTTTATTCTCATTCTATACTCAAAGATCATATTATAAATTAGGAGTTGTATACTACTTACTTGAAGGAATTTCTTCTTTTTTCAGAATTTCGTTCAACTTCTAAAACAACTAATTTTGTAAGACGATCTTCAAGTGCAAAATGAAAATAAAATCTCTCTACGTATACATACTCGCGTAAAAGCATCAAAAAAACTTAAATGTTCAGAATGAGATAAGATTAATTTTTAATAATTTTCGTGGAATTTAGCAGTCGCATCAAATTTCTCAACCACCCCAAGAACCAATGTGCGGTTTGTAAAATTTAATCGTGCAATCTAGATTTGGAAATCCCAAGTTGCGATCCCGGCTGACCCTTAGAGGTTTGCTACTACTACGGCAAGAGGAATGTCGCATTTCTCGATACGTAGGTATACATATAGCGTAAGTGGCCATCCTAGAGGATGGTCCGATAATTACGCAACACTCTGACGTAAACCCACGTTTGCCAAATGGTATTATAACATAAAAAAAATCGTGGACACATTATATGTGTGTTTAAATATTCACAATTGAAATTGTCCATTAGTCAATGTGGACTAAAATTCGAAAAGATAATTCGAATTTTGTTGTCAATATTTCTTTTTTTTGCAGAAAGTGAAAGAATTCAATCGACCAGATTGCGATAAGATTTGTGTTTCTTTAAGCTCTCGCAGGAACTGTCTAACCAAGGAAGAGCAATTTCTACTTGAAAGTAAGATAGATAGTCTCGTATTCCGTGCACGTGTGCAATGAAGGTGCATGCAGGGCAAAAGTTCTTTACCGCAGTAGAAATGAATGATTAATCAATTCTTCGCCGAAATTTTTCTCCAGCTTCGCTTAACTCGATAGTTCTTTCAGTTTTCGATTATGAATGCTCGTGAAAATTAAGTCCGAGGAATGAAGAATTATTTTTCATTCAAAGTTTACGCTTCTTTTACTTAAGACAATCGAACTTCTTGTGCAAAGTGAAATCCCTGGTCTAATTAGATATTTTTGTAATTCCAATGTAGATCGGAATCTTCATAATTACATTACATGACATCAGTGCTAATGCGCATAAATGTGAATAATTGGTAAGAACAATCCGAAACGTTTCTTTTCCAACAGAAACCTCATTTCCGTTCCTAAAGGATAAATCAAGATCGGATAAATTTAACCCGGTGTAATTGATTTATTGTGTAACAGAAATAAATTTATCGACTTCATTATATTACTCAATCAACGGATGACAGAATATTGTTGTTTTTTTTTTGTTTTTTTAAAGAACCTTGTCCTTCGAAAGAACCTTGTCCTACGTTTCTCCGAACACTTTTATGTTACTGGAGAAATATGTTTAACCCTTAAACACATAAGGTATTAATTTTGACACCAATCTAATTAAACCAATTTAAGGGTTAACAAAATATCGTTGTACATTTCACGTATCATAAATGTTGTAGTAAGGAAAGTTCACCGTTTACAAACGAGTGCACCGCCGTGCTTTTCTCACGCCTACAGAGGCCTCAGTTTCGGTTCTCCGCCTGTCTGGCCAGTGACGGGCCGCGTCTACTGCGGGCGAGCATCTCATGCACAACAAAGAAACTGCGGTAATCGACCGGACTGCAGGGAATTTCTCTTCTCCCCAAAAACTGTTCGTACTCGAGCCCAAAGACCACGTGGTCGCGGTTTACAGGATTAAACATTGAAAAGCAGAGAAAATGGAGAGAAATATTCATATGGAATTTTCACACTGTTTCTACCAAAGGTGTCAAAAGGAACCTCTTCAAATTTCATCCAAGATTGTTTTCTGTGTTGAGTCATTTCTCCTCGATTAATGTCTGGACTGTTTACATAATTAACTGTTATTAATTTAGTTGAAGTTAGACTGTTTAGTCGTTACATTAATTTTCTTATTTCCCTGCACCTCATCCTGGACCTAATAAGATTCCTCTTGGTCGAAATAGGTATACGGAAGATCGCGGTAGAAATTTTGTTAAAAAGAACAGTGAATTTTCATTCTAAGAAGAAGCTTTCCTAATAGAGCTGTTCTCGCAACACACGTTTATGTTTGTCAAACATTTTAAGGACCAAAGAACCTATGTCTTCCTAAATTAATTCCTGCACCTCTTGGTCGAAATAGGTATACGGAAGATCACAGTAGAAATTTTGTTAAAAAGAACAGTGAATTTTCATTCTAAGAAGAAGCTTTCCTAATAGAGCTGTTCTCGCGACACACGTTTATGTTTGTCAAACATTTTAAGGACCAAAGAACCTGTCTCCTTAATTCATTTCTGCGCCTCTCTACCTTCTTAACCTACACTTTGCGCACAGTAAATTTTCCACGGTCTGTGCACAGGGTTAAGCTGACCTCATAAATATTTTCACGTATTTCGTTAAGTTTTTTTTTTAAACACAAAATAGTTACTTTTATTTCACTTTATTAATTCATAAAAAATGCTTGCTTCATTCAAAAACTACAAAATAATTTCTAGGCAATTCTACTTCCCTGGCATATTTATTTGGTGCAAAAACCTATTACATCGCGGATTAAAATCAACGGGATCCATTTGACACTAGTGCACCGACTAAACGTTAACAAAAGGAAGAAGAAAGAAAATAAAAAAAACAATTACAAAATTGATCTACCTGCACTGGATCCTCTTCACGTCCCCTTCACTCAAGAAGTGAGTTCCATGCACCCACGTGGACACGCGCCTTTCTCCTCGTCTTCTCCTCCCACTCCTCCTCCTCCACCTTCTCGTCCTGCAATTCTTAGCACTCCCACCCGTTCCACCGTTCTTGACTTATCCGCGTCACTTCGTCCACCTTCCACACTGACGACTTCCTTGCTACGCGCGTTTCAACAAAGCACGAGCGATTTAATCGATGGCACGCGTGTGCGTGCGTGCGTGCGTGTGAAATTGTACGCGCGCTCTCGCGTGCAGGTGACGGAAGGGAAGAGGACGCGGGACCGACCGTTCGGTGCACGCTCCGACGCTGTACTGGACCGAGTGGAGTGAAACGGTGAGAAAAGGGTGGGAATTGAGGGGTGGAAGCGGAGGAGAGCAGTGGGTGGAAAGAGAGGAAAGTAGATGAGGGGTAGTGAAGGAGGATGGAGGGGGTGGTGGAAGGAGGATGGAGAATTTTAGCGAGAGAGGGAGTAGAAGGATAAAATGAAGAAACTGTGTGAAATGAAAGGAGGAGAGAGAGGGAGAGATGAATGAGGAAGCAGAAGAGGTGCAGTAGGGAAGAGGTGCAGTAGGGAAGTGGAAGGAGAGGAATGTAGACGAGGAGTAGCAAAGGAGGATGGAGAATTTTATTGTGTGTGTGAGAGTGAGAGAGAGAGAGAGAGAGAGAGAGAGAGAGAGAGAGAGAGAGAGAGAGAGAGAGAGAGAGAGTAGAAGGATGAAATGAAGAAACTGTGTGAAATGAAAGGAGGAGGGAGAGGGAGAGATGAATGAGGAAGCAGAAGAGGTGTAATAGGGAAGTGGAAAGAGAGACAAGTAGACGAAGGGTAGCAAAGGAGGGTGGAGAATTTTAGTGAGAGAGAGAGTAGAAGGATGAAATGAAGAAACTGTGTGAAATGAAAGGAGGAGGGAGAGGGAGAGATGAATGAGGAAGCAGAAGAGGTGTAATAGGGAAGTGGAAAGAGAGACAAGTAGACGAAGGGTAGCAAAGGAGGGTGGAGAATTTTAGTGAGAGAGAGAGTAGAAGGATGAAATGAAGAAACTGTGAGAAATGAAAGGAGGAGGGAGAGGGAGAGATGAATGAGGAAGCAGAAGAGGTGCAGTAGGGAACTGGAAAGAAAGAAAAGTAGACGAGGGGTAGCAAAGGAGGGTGGAGAATTTTAGTGAGAGAGAGAGTAGAAGGATGAAATGAAGAAACTGTGAGAAATGAAAGGTGGAGGGAGAGGGAGAGATGAATGAGGAAGCAGAAGAGGTGCAGTAGAGAAGTGGAAGGAGAGGAAAATAGGATGAAGGGTAGGAAAGGACGACGAGGTGGTGCTGGATAAGGTGGTGGAAAGAAGATGGAGAATTGTAGAAAAAGTGAGAGGAAGAGATGAATGAGGAAAAGCAGAAGAGGTTCGGAAAGTAAAGCTAGAGGGGATGAAGGAAGAAACTATGGAAAAAGAGAGAGAGACGAATTAGAAAGTGGAGGAGGTGCAGGATGCAAAGGTAGAAGGGATGAAGGATGATATTAATACGAAACAAAAAGGGAGAGACGAATTAGAAAGAGAAAGAGACAAAGAAAGAGCACCGAAAACGAAACGAAGACAAACTAAGCAATGGAAAATTAGAAAAAAAAAAAAAAGAATTTATACCCACCACCAAACGAACGCGGCTCTCTTCCAACAGCTACGGAAACCACCAAGCCCCCGAAAAACGGCAAAACAACCGGAGGGAGAAATACACGAACCTCCGTGGAAAATTCAACGACCCTGATACACGAACAAGAACGGCGCGCGTCATTCTATACGAGTACAGAAGAGGGGCATAAAGGATAGTAATAAAAGCACCGGTCGTGGAACGAGAAATTCCGCAAATCCATAAAGAACTCGTCGATGAAAACCTCCGGTAGAGAGACGCAGCTGTTAAAACGTCTGAATAAGTGAGATTGGCCTGAGGAGAATACACGCGGGATGTATACAGCCGTAAAGGCTCTTCAATGTGAAAGAGACAAACAGCCAAATGAGGTGGACACAGATGAAGGGAGAAAAAAACGCGAGGCTAAGGAAAAAGAGAGAACGGATGCTGCAGATACGAGGCAGAGTCTCACTCGTGCCTCGCCGCAGCGCCCTTCGCTTCGTCCTACCCCCACCCAATGACTGTCTCTCCCTTCCACTCGTCGTCTCACTCTTCGTCTCTCTCTACTGCTACCCCCACCATTCGCTCGGCCTCCCACCACTCGGCCTCTCAGTCCCACTCCACCTCTGCAACTCCCGTTTAACCCACTCCCGCCACCACCAGTCCTGCATGTCGCAACGTATCTGCAGTCGGAGGCAGGAAGCCCCGCTGGTTAACCGGCGTCAAGACACTCTCCTTCCAGGGATATACGATATTTTCAATGTCGATATTTATTAATGAGAATTAAAAAAAAAGTATATTCTAACACGTTCACTGCCACGGAATTTTTTCACGATTCCATTCTAAAGAGCCGATTTGATTTAATCATGTTGTATTATTAAAAATACTTTGATAATAGTACGTAGTAATAATGAAAAAGCCTGAAAGATTTTTTCTTTTTTTTTTTTTTTTGAACATGTTAGGAATTATCTCGTAGGTGGATTATGTGACAGAAACCTCTTCGAGCTGTAAAAATATGGAAATTAATGAAGGGGCGAGATAACTCGTAGTAGGCGTTCTGGGTAAGTGAACAACTTACGAGATATTTCGTAGTTGGCAGTCAATGTGTTAAGCATCCATATTTTTATTTCCCTTATACTGATACTCGCGACATTTAATTTTAAGTAGGACTCGTCAGCAAGGGCGTATCCAGCTCAAAGGGGAAGAGGGGGCAATTTTTTGAATTTAACCTCTGTGTCGGAGTGGAGTGGTATCCATGGTGCCATACAATACGACACAATGACATAAGAACACCATTTACTTAAAAAAAAATTAATTTTTAAACAATAGTTTGCGAGGATTAGCTGCAAATTTTTTAATTACAGTTTCTACTAATTGCTCCTTGCTTGAGCGAGCTCCTCCTTTAAGAGCGAGCGATACAGATTGTGAACGATCAAGATCTCGGACAATAGAGATTGTGCTAGTAAAAGTTTCTTTGCATATTCAGTTACGAGTTCCTTTTCTCTCGATCTTCCGTAACAGTTTATTTTACGCGAGTCTTCTTACACATGAAACATCTCAAATCTGTAAAGAACTAGAAACTTCTTAAATTTAAATTTTTTCCACGAAAGGGGGGGCAGCTGCCCCTCCTTGCCCACCCCTAGATACGCCCATGCTCGTCAGTAACACGTCCAAATGACGATTTTTATGGGCAAATGTAGAAGTTTCCGGGTTTACTAAATGCGTCTCCAAGGTTGATTATATCTCACTACGAAATGAACGAAATGAAAGCTTAATTGTCGCCACAACTCGGGATAGCTTCATTGACGATTGTACTGGCAGGATGGTTTTTGTAATTTGAGATTGATATTGAGAGTGTCAAATACGGTGGCAGCGATGTTTGTTCCTGAAAATTGTCGAATGTGACACCAGCAATTTCAATCACAATTTGTAAATACTATTGTTTCCAGTACGATCATTGATGAAAATGTCTCAGTTGTGGTGGTGTTTAAGCTTTCGTTTCCTTCTTATCGTAGTGAGAAATAATCTCCGAGGACGACGTATTAAGTAGGCGCGTAAACCTCTGATTTTTCACGGGCGCAGGAGCATGGTTGAACGTAAAGATTTTTTAATGAATAAAATCACACTTATACTAGAAAGTGCAATAAATAAGATAAACAAAAGAACTGACTTTTACATCATTAATAATTATTTCGAAATAATTATATGCGAATGTCTATTTTTTATGTCCACGAAGTGGAATGCACCCTTAAACATGAAAAAGCAAAATGAAAAAATTTACACTTATACTAAAAAAAGCAATAAATAAGATAAACAAAAGAACTGGCTTTGATATCGTTACTAGTTCTTTCGAAATAATTATATGCGAATGTGTATTTTTTATGTCCGCGAAGTGGAATGCACTCTTCAACGTGAAAAAGAAAAATGAAAAAATTTACACTTATACTAAAAAAAGCAATAAATAAGATAAACAAAAGAACTGGCTTTGATATCGTTACTAGTTCTTTCGAAATAATTATATACGAATGTCTTTTTTTTATATCCACTAAGTGGAATGCGCCCTTCAACGTGAAAAAGAGAAATGAAAAAATTTACACTTATACTAAAAAAAGCAATAAATAAGATAAACAAAAGAACTGGCTTTGATATCATTAATAGTTCTTTCGAAATAATTATATACGAATGTCTTTTTTTTATATCCACTAAGTGGAATGCGCCCTTAAACGTGGAAAAGAAAAATGAAGAACTTCTCAAGCTGCTCTATGGATCTCTCAAGTTTTATAAACTTATATAAACCCTATATAAAATGACAGTTTGGACTATAGGAAATTGTATTTTGCAGAAAGCACTAAACACGCGTGGTCTCCTTTCTCAAAAGGATTCTATTAGGTACGTGAAAGTCTGATCTTTTTTCGAGCAACACGTACAGGACAGTGAAATATGAGCACACTTGTGTCCACGAATTTAATTTTGACAATTTTCACAATATTATATCTTCTAGTGTACATATCGTTTTATCTTATTAGCTATTTTCTGCTTGTTCACATTCCTCTTTACCGTGAATCACCTATAAAAACTCAACGTGCGAGCGTTAGTTATTATTCTACGGTAGTCGATGTACTTTGACATTCGTTATTTTTTATCTGACAGACAATTTCAACAATATGAAGAAATTTGTATCCATCACGTGCCTTCTCGCAGTCATTGTAAGTAAATATCTTTGATAAACTTAAAGAAGAACAGAATAACAATATCGTTTAGCAGAAATTCGTGCTTTTGTACAATTGTTTATTAATAATAAAATCATTCACATTACATCGATTCATAATAATCGTTTATGTTAATAATTACGATGTAGGGAGTAATCTGTTGCGACATCAAAAGCACTACGAATAGTTTTCCAAAACCAAAGTCGGAAGCTGATTGTCGTAATGAGACACGTGTTCCCGCTGATTGTTTTACAGCATGCCAGTATGTATGGAAGAACTGGGTGAGTAATGTTATCATCACTTACTTCCATTAACACTAGAAGTACCAACCAGTCAAAATGGCCGGGTGCGTCAATTTTTTAGAAGAATTTCTCTTTAACATTAGAACTACCAATTTTGGTTTTCGTATGAAAACTTCGTTTATTAACCACTCATTGTAACAGAGAGAGCGTTTATTTTATCACTGAACTGCCATTTATATTTGTTTTCATATGGAAACTTCTTTTCGTGACCAGTCATTTTGACCGGGTTGGTAGTTCTAGTGTTAAGGCCTGAAACACACTATCGGTTCGCTCACGCTCCACTCTCGGTCCGATAAAATTTCTTCCATTGTTTATAATGTACGTATAGACACTATGGACCGAGACCGTACTGTTACCCATAGTGCGTATACGTACATTATAAACAATGGAAGAATATATAGGACTGGACGTACCGAAACCGGAGCGTGAGCGGACCGATAGTGTGATCGGACCTAACCCTTTGGACTCCGAGCAATTTTTGACAAGATCTTTCAGCAACTTCGAGTCATTTTTACTATGGGCTACCAGCAACTCCGAGTAATTTTCACCAGGCTACCTCGGTCCGCTCTCGGTCCGATCAAATATTCTTCCATTGTTTATAATGTACGTATACGCACTATGGAGCGAACCGAACCGAAACCGTACTGTTACCCATAGTGCGTATACGTACATTATAAACAATGCAAGAATATTTGATAGGACCGAAAGCGGACCGAACCGGAGCGTGAACGGACCGATAGTGTGTATCGGACCTAACCCTTTGGACTCCGAGCAATTTTTGACAAGATCTTTCAGCAACTTCGAATCATTGTTACAAATGGGCTACCAGCAACTCCGAGTAATTTTCACCAGGCTACCTCGGACCGCTCTCGGTCCGATCAAATATTCTTCCATTGTTTATAATGTACGTATACGCACTATGGAACTAGCGAGACGGAACCGAAACCGTACTGTTACCCATAGTGCGTATACGTACATTATAAACAATGGAAGAATATTTGATAGGACCGAAAGCGGACCGACTCGGAGCGTGAGCGGACCGAAGTGTGATCGGACCTAACCCTTTGGACTCCGAGCAATTTTTGACAAGATCTTTCAGCAACTTCGAATCATTTTTACAAGTGGGCTACCAGCAAGTCCGAGCAATTTTCACCAGGCTACCTCGGTCGCTCTCGGTCCGCTCTCGGTCCGATATATATTCTTCCATTGTTTATAATGTACGTATACGCACTATGGAGCGAGACCGAACCGAAACCGTACTGTTACCCATAGTGCGTATACGTACATTATAAACAATGGAAGAATATTTGATAGGACCGAAAGCGGACCGAACCGGAGCGTGAACGGACCGATAGTGTGTATCGGACCTAACCCTTTGGACTCCGAGCAATTTTTGACAAGATCTTTCAGCAACTTCGAGTCATTTTTACAAATGGGCTACCAGCAACTCCGAGTAATTTTCACCAGGCTACCTCGGACCGCTCTCGGTCCGATCAAATATTCTTCCATTGTTTATAATGTACGTATACGCACTATGGAGCGAGATCGAACCGAAACCGTACTGTTACCCATAGTGCGTATACGTACATTATAAACAATGGAAGAATATTTGATAGGACCGAAAGCGGACCGACTCGGAGCGTGAGCGGACCGAAGTGTGATCGGACCTAACCCTTTGGACTCCGAGCAATTTTTGACAAGATCTTTCAGCAACTTCGAATCATTGTTACAAATGGGCTACCAGCAACTCCGAGTAATTTTGACCAGGCTACCTCGGTCCGCTCTCGGTCCGATCAAATATTCTTCCATTGTTTATAATGTACGTATACGCAATATGGAGCGACCGAACCGAAACCGTACTGTTACCCATAGTGCGTATACGTACATTATAAACAATGGAAGAATATTTGATAGGACCGAAAGCGGACCGAACCGGAGCGTGAGCGGACCGAAGTGTGATCGGACCTAACCCTTTGGACTCCGAGCAATTTTTGACAAGATCTTTCAGCAACTTCGAGTCATTTTTACTATGGGCTACCAACAACTCCGAGTAATTTTCACCAGGCTACCAACTACTCCGGGAGTATATACAATGTAGCGAGCAAAGAACAGACCAAGCTCTGTCACTACTCTAGCCCTTTCAGCTTTCCATGAACGCATACATGCGTTCTCACACAACCATTCAATTTAGACTATGAACGCATATATGCGTTCTCACACAACCATTCAATTTAGACTATGAACGCATATATACGTTCTCACACAACCATTCAATTTAGACTATGAACGCATATATGCGTTCTCACATAACCATTCAATTGAGGTTATGAACGGATATAGGTGATCGATGCTTGTAAGCCTAGAGATGTAAAAAGATAACTGACCATACTCTCACCTGTACTTTAGCACCGCTCGGACTTTAGATAGGCTCTATACATATGCATACGTATGCATGTTCATATCCACACATGTCTATAAAACGCATCTAAAGTCCGAGCGTTGCTAAAGTACGGATGAGAGTACGGTCCAATGCGTTTAAGTATGCTTTTGTGCAATGAAATTTCAAAGTTGTCCAGCCCAGCATGGGTGTTGTAAAAAGTGGGCAGTCCACAGCATACGCTTAACTTCAGACAGCTCAGTGCTGAAAGGGCTAGGCATGTCCAACTACTGCTCCCGTGCTCCACAAGGCCACCGCCTAACGTAGCCACTTCTCTTACAATGTCACTGCAGCAGCGACAAAACGGAGTCCAAGGAGTTAAGAATGCACTTTTAGAGAGACGATTTTAATGCTATTTCTTTTGTTAGATGATAGGTAATAATATTAAACTGGATAAACTGACGGAACACTTGGAGGAGATTAGAAACGATTCTTATGCGGAGTACCCTTCGTTGAAAGAACATATTGAAATAAAATATGAGAAGCTTATCGACAGTTACAGAAAGTGCCTGAGTCAAGGTAAATAAATATTTATGCGTGAAACAAACTGTTTATTTCGATTGCCAATCAAATGATATGATATGCTCGCGTTCTTTTAACTGTTCTAGTGAATCCTGCGGATAATGACTGCAAAGTAGCAAGAACATTCTACACCTGCACTGTAAGACAGCATCAGTTCGTACCAGGACACATACTCCTCTGAATGAAAAATACAAGTAACTTATACACTGAAAAAATTGTATTCTTATCTTAAGAATTTACCACTTAAGTTTTGAATATTTCCCACTAAAATAAGCAACAAGAACATCTTCTTAATTTAAGAGTAGAATGTTCTAAACAGATTCCTCTAATCAAATATCCTTAACAGGATCTTCTTAGCATAGCCTGGTAAAAAATTTGTATGAATATATTTCGTATATAATTATTGGAAACAAAACTCTTAATGAAATGCTTCACTCTTTATATTGTCGAAAATTATCTTGAAATCAGAATTGGTGGAGAAACGTAGTCACGAGAGAAGATTACTATTCATATACATATACATGTATTTCTATCACTTGTAAATATCTCCATTAAATCGCCCAAATCCTCTTCTTCTAGCCACTTCGTCATTTCCTTATCCATACTTTTTGCACAAGACAGCACACAAAATAATATAGTACTCAAAATTACGCAGAATTACAAGAGGAACAAGATACAGGCATCGACATGTGTAACCTAACTTAACCAAATACTGACACGCATTGTGTGGCGACATTCAGATGAATTATTAAGGATATATTCCAAAAACCGTCATACCGAAAAGAAAATTTTCTTATCCATAAAGAATATCTATTAAGATGAATTATTAAGTTTGCATTTTAAGAATACAATTTTTTCAGTGTATACGTATAAAACAAATAGAATTTGTTAAATATACAGATGTAAACAGAATAAATCGATATATGTTAAGAAATGTTTAAACACAGTACAACAATGTATGCCCTGTCGTTGCTAACACTTGTGTTCAAAGTTTTACTTAAAAGAAGTACTTTGACTTTACTTTAACCGTAGTGTCTCTATCCCGTTTTGCGACTTATTTGTTGACTCATCCTATTACTTTCGGTATTGTCATATTATTCCTGATTTTCGTTAAATTAATTCCGCACTAGTTGTCTGTAGGCACTCCACAAATGCATCTGCTAGTTCGCAGTCATCGTGTACAGAGTCGTCTAGAACAGTTAAAGAGACAGTTAGTATATCGTATCATTTGATAGACAATCGAAACAGTTCGGTTTACACATAAATGTCCATTTACCTTTATCCATACATCCATTGAAAGCGATGGTAACGTTCTTATAAAGTCGATCATTATGGTCTTTTGACGAAGGATCTCTGTTAGTTCGCTCCTCTAACAAGGAAAGTACACGAGGTGTCGACCTCGGATTTCAATGTCGTTGAAATATGTTGTAATCTGGATCAAAATAAGAGACACGTTTTTTTTTCTACGTGCCCAATCGCACTTTTAGAGGGTTAAACACCCCTTTGAAAAGCATCGGTTTTCATCTTTCGGACCAAGTACTGTGAAATCTAAGGTCAATGTCCCAGTTTCTACTCAAGTCCTGATTTCTACTCACTATGAACTATTCTTCTTAACATTAATATTCGGTTGATAAAATAAGTTATAGAAAGATTAATTATTAATTATTTCGATACTCCGGCATAATTGGCATAGGCTCGTTGCTCGCTAGGTAATAGCTCGTTGTTAAAAGTAAATTTCATAATCCGAGCAGTCGTTGTAGTCTTAAATGAGTTGAAATAGGGATATCATTCTTTTTGACATTGATAAACCGAAACTGAATCTGTTACACTAGTATGCGCAGAAATAGGGACACGTTGTAAGTAGATATACGAGTGCCGCGATTTTTGTTGAATAGAAATACGTTCATTTCTTGCATTGCATTTAATTAACAATTATTCATAATAAAAGTCTTTAAAATTATATTTTTTTAATTTTATATGTAGTACGACTCCTGACGTGATAAGCGACCAATTTGTTCGCTAATCGTTACTTCAAATAATAATTTAAACTACTGTTTTTAGTATCATTTGTCTTAAATCAGTAGAAATAGGGACATTGACCTTATACGAGATAGAAAAGAATGTTTTAGATGAAACTTGAACAGTTGCAAAAGTGTTTAATAATAGTTTTATCGGTTGTTCAAAAAAGATTAAACTTTTCGACATACCCCTCCCACCCTCATAATTATTTTGCAATTTCAGAATTTCGTTTTCACCAAGCGAAAGGATATTTTATTCTGAATTCAACCATAAATAATAATGTTACTTTCCGAGATAATTAAAGACTTCTAAAAATAGATGCAAATGCCCGCGTATATCCGTAACGCGCTATGCACAGCTAATGTGAATGTTTATTCAGGAAATACGTAATGAGATAAAACGATGTGTATATGTACATCGAAAGACACGAAATTCTGGAAAATGTCAAAATTGAATTCGTGTGCACAAGTGTGCTCGTATTTCACTACGCGTCACGTGTTGTGCGAAAAGAGATCAGAATTTAATGAACCTAATAGAATTCTTTTAAAGAGGAATAGGGTAAGATTCGGTAAGTCGTAGGTTTTTACCCCCTAGGTAAAAATAGGTCTAAATTGTATGGTCTATAAAATTAATAAAAATTAGGTGTGGTAATAATATCTTGTGTTATCGTAGCTGATATTTGTTAGATTGAAATTCCAGACAGTCTACTCTCTAGAATAAAAGAAATAAAATTCATGAATACGAACGTAATGCGATTTAGAAAACCAGTATTCAAAGTTGTACCACTTATAACTTAAGACGTACCTAAGTTTCAAATTAGACAAGTATAATAAAACTTTCTTTTTCTCAATTAACTTATTAATTGATTTCAAGTTGAAATTAATTACACCGTTTTATGTATCCATGAGAAAGCATACAACTTTTGTACGAAGGATTTTTTTATTTAACTCACCGTTGTGGAGATTTTTGAGTGTATCATTTAGAATGACACCCTGTATGTAACGACAGTTTGGATTACCAGAAATTCTATTTTACAAGAAGCATTACGTCAAGTGAGATCTTCCTCTTCAAAAGAATTCTATTAGATGCGTCACATTTGGATGTTCTTACGAACAACATGTGCCACATTGTGAAATACGAGCACACCTGTGCACACGAACTTAATTTTCACAACATTCAGTCTACGATTGTACACCCAAGTGCAAAATCGGTGGCCCTCTGCGGTGCTCAACCCGGCCTTCTTCGTTCTAACCATAAGATCTTCAAACTTAAGCGAAAATCGAGTCTCAGCTTTGATGATCCGCCATTTTGTTTAAAATTGGAGTTTAAAAAATCGGATCTGTCAATAACAATAAAAAACACTCTTCTTTAAGATGATGTTTGTGCTTCAGATGAACGAGCAAGGAGAAATCATTGTTACCGCGGAATCACGCATATCATACTTCACGACGGTAAAGAGGAGGCATTTTGCAACTATATTTTTCTAATAAAATTTAAATAAAAAATATATAAAAGGTGAACTTTATTATGCAAAAAGCCCCATTGTTTTAGTTCGTCTCTTGGCTCCGAAAAAAATTCATGAAAAATGCCTTTATTTTAGGAGCTCCAAAGTAGTGCCCTCTATTACACGTGTACACGAATACACGTGTGCACCTGTATTTAATTCTTTCTTTTTTAAACACGTGTATCGGGTACCCGCGTGTAATACACGAATACACGTATTACACGTGTATTTATTTCACGAACGCTTCAAGAATTATGAGAACATTTTTTTTCTAAGAAATCTAAAAAAAGTGTCGTAGAGATAGAAGAAATATCTATATATGCAAATACATACAATTTGGCACAAGATGTAAGATCCTGTGATAAAAATTTCTTATAGTTATTCGTGTACACGTGTATCTACGGTTATCCGTGTTAAATATAACGTGTAGCACGACAACACGTGTCACGTGTACCCGTGTAGTTTAAAACACGGTTCTGACCGGGAGCTCTACTCCAAACGTATGTGCGCCCTTAACAATTTCTACCGGAATTTTGTATATACCTGTATCGACCAAAAGGTGTTTTTTTGGGTCCAGGATGAGCTGTAGGAAAATCATACCACTAAATTAGTTTAACGACTAATATACGAATAATGAAAGAAGTAATTGAGGAAAGATGATTCAACTTGGAAAATAAATTTCAAATACAATTATGAGGTGTCTTTTGACACCTTTGGTAGAAATAGTGTTAACTAGTGCGAAATTCATCCCATGGAAGAGAGAAGGTTGCCCTGAGATTTCAATAACGAATAAAGTGCGTGAGAAGCCGCACAAAGCGTCGTTATTACTACAATTGTAAATTCATTTTGCAATTTTTTTCCCCCTTTTTAACGCTACTTCTACCGGGATTTTCTATACACCTGTTTCGACCAAAAGGTGTTTTTTTGGGTCCAGGATGAGCTGTAGGAAAATCATACCACTAAATTAGTTTAACGACTAATATACGAATAATGAAAGAAGTGATTGAGGAAAAATGATTCAACTTGGAAAATAAATTTCAAATACAATTTCAGAACGTGTCTTTTCACACCTTTGGTAGAAATAGTGTTAACACGTTGAATGCCATCAGGGTCACCAGTGACCGGCACTCAATTTGACGACAGCGCCGCACTGTGGGCATGAAGTCGTTTTTTAGTGCCAAAAGTCGTTCCACGGCTGAATTCTGAACCGATTGCGATGAAATTAGTCTTCAAATACGCGTTATTTATTGTACTATAGCGGAGACCTGCACTTTTTTTGATATTACAATTTGTTAACCTCTTCAGCTGGAAAGACGTGCTATGCACGTCCCTTGTTATCCGCTTCTAAAGTGGACAAGACGTGCTACGCCATTTTGAATTTCGGAAATTTCTGTCATGGTTTCGTAATCAGCGAACCCGAAAATCCTTGAATGTCAAGATTGAAGGAATTATGAACACCCTAACCAAAAAATGATTGCCAAAAGTTTAGAACAATTTCGATTTTGTATTAATTAACAAATTGCAATATCAACAAAAGTGCAAGCCTCTGCTATAGTACAATAAATAACGCTTATTTTAAGACTGGTTTCATCGCAATCGGTTCAGAATTCAGCCGTCGAACGACTTTTGGCACCAAACAACGACTTTATGTCCATAGTACGCCATTTTGAATTTTGTAAATAAACTATTCGTCCTCTCCCACGTTTGTGACGTCACGCAAGCATTATCCAAAATTGTCAATCTATTTTCGTTATTAACACGCATATATTCAAAATTCTACTCATAATTATCATCAATGCGCACTTTTTTATTTTATGATTACGAAAAAATTTCAATTAGAATCAAATTATCTTCTTTGTATGAATAATTTTGTCCTGCTAGATTTGCAAAATCGTACACTGTGCGGTGGTTCAGTTCAGTTGCGGTGAATGTGTTAAATCACGCGAGGTCATCTTTTTCAAAAGAATTCTATTAGGTACGTCAAATTCTAATATTTTTTCTCGAGCAACATGTACCACATAGTGCAGTGGTTCTTAACCTTTTCAGAGTCACGGAACATTCTTCATCAGAAAGATAACTTGAGGAACACCAAAATTGTTGTGCGCCCTACGTAGTTACAAACTACGTATAATACACATCGACGCTTTTAAAATTTCCCACATTTGTAACAAGTCTACGAAACATCGGTTAAGAATCACTGGTACAGTGAAATACCAGCACACTTGTGCACACGAATTAAATTTGGAGAATTTCCATAGTCTGATATCTTCGAGTGTACATATCGTTTTATCTACTTACATGCTTCTGATTTCTTGATCCTCCTAGTTACCGCGGATCACCTATAAAAGCTCAACGTGCGAGCGTTACTTATTATTCTGCGGTGGTCAACGTACTTTGACACTCGTTTCACTTTATCCGAGAGACAATTTGAACATTATGAAGAATTTTGCATCTATCACGCGCTTGTTTACTTACAATTACTACAAGAAGGCACGCGATGGATGCAAAATTCTTCATAATGTTCAGATTGTCTGTCGGATAAAGTAAAACGAATGTGAACGTATATCGATCACCGTAGAATAATAACTAAAGACGCGTTCTCACGAATCAAGTTTAGTTGACCGATTTCAGTTGATCGACAAAAGTTAAGCAGCACTTGAATCAGTTTTTGCTCACACGTTACCGCATAGAACACAGTATAGGCTTGGCATTTTTTCTTAACTAAGCTATCAATGTTATAACTGATTGCTTACGGACGGGTTTAACCTTTCAATATTTTCAAACTCACTGTCAGCTGTCAGCATGCATCGCTCGCGCTTGCGCATGTTAATCTCAGTCCTTCTCTCTCTCTTTAAAACGTTTCTCTCTCGCACACAACATGGACACAGACTCGATCCTCTCTTCCCCTTCCAGTTATACAGGGTGAGTCAGTAACTCTGTCCACCTCGAATATCTCCACTATTTTTAGAGATATGAAAAAATTATAATTGCCAAAATTTTACTATATCAAGGGAGCCATAACATGTCACTAATATTTTTTCCAAAAGTGGAGGCGCTTCAGAAATTTCAAGGTCACCTCTACTTTTTTAAATAGCATGCTATATTTTTTTATCTTTAGTGCAATCGCGTATGTTGAGACGATATCAACGACATATAATAAAAGGTCATTCGGCATTGAATAAAGGAGTAAAATAATGATTATTACCTCACAAGAGATGTTCGAAATGATGTCCGTTTACATCGATGCATCACTGCAATCTTTGAATTCACAAAGAATTCAAGTATTTTGGTATTTTTGTATTCACAATGTGATAGCGGTTGCCGAGACGAGTACAACGACCTATAATGAAAGGTTATTCGAGGTCTTAAAAAAGTCGTAAATTAAGAAAAAACATGTCCACACTTATATTTTTCATACAGCATTTAGTTACAACAACAAGAACTAACAAGAACTTTTTAGTATATTTTGTATTTGGCCGTTCCTTCAACATGTCCTCCGTCATTTAGAATACAACATTGCAATCTTCTCACAAATTCTCTTTCTACACGTTTTAATATCTTTATCATTTATTTTTGTACATGCAGCAATAATCCTCGCACGTAATTCGCCCACATTATAGGTCGTTGTACTCGTCTCGGCAACCGCTATCACATTGTGAATTGTATTTAAAAAAACACTGATGACCTTGAAATGTTCTTTATACCTCCAATCACAAAAAAACAAAATACGCCCTATTATGCGCCCTTTCCAACCGACCAACTTTTGTTTAAAAAATTTTTTTGTATCTTTACTTTTTTACGAAATAATTACCTGTTTCCACTTAAATCAGACATACTGTATATGCGCTCAAATTTTCTAGTCACTCTGACCAGAACCATATGAAGTTTTTTTTCATTTCTAGTGATTTATTATTTAAGGGGTTATATACACCCCTTGTGTACATAGAAATACATGTATATGAAAAGTGCGATGAAGAAAAGAATGATTTTTCCTCAAAAATCGCACTTTTCAGTTCAATTGTCCGCCATTTTATTAAAGATCGATATTTTAAAAATCGGCTACGACAAAGACTAGATAATTTCATTAACTTTAAAAAATTTCTTGTCCCGTCTGTTTCAAATAACTCCTCTATGATCTGCAGTTGGCACCGTAAAACGTCTTTTGCAAAATAAGGTCTTGCGTTGATTGCCATATCTTCGCTATTTATTAATATCTTCAATCCAAGTTTAATTTTTTTTATAGTAAAAATAATGTACATTCTGTCAGCAAATGCCCAAATAAATACACGCTTTACATTTCTTTAAAAAAAATGCGGAAAAACGACTTCTTTTCGAAGCCTCTAGGTGTATATAACCCCTTAAGTATAAAAAGAATTCTGGTGATATGGGCCTTTCTTTCATATTTCCTCATGATGCAAATGGGGTAAGGAGCACGGGAGCAACAGTTGGACAGGCCTACCATACTGTCACGTTTCGATTCCGAGTCAGGTAACAATATGGCAGGTTTCACTGTACATGATAATTATAAACCATACTGTCTCACATGCATTTCTCCAAGGGGAATTCTAAATTGAATTATGAACAGACAATTTTGTCTTGTAAATTATTTGCAAAGAGAGTTTAGATGATTTATTTCCATGGAAATTTATAAATCAGATTGTCTAATGAATAACATGTTCTTATTAATACTAGTCAAATATCGATTCGCATGCATGATTAGAATTCGGTTTCCTGTTCGTCATATATCTATTAGAATAATTTCACTTTTGTCGAAAAGTATCGGACGGTAAAAGTAACTTCGAGCAGTGAATGAACGGACAATTATCATAAAAGTAATGTCATCCTGTGGATCTTTGCCCATTTTCTCTTCAAATAATTCCACCTACTGTTAAATAGTAGGTCGCAATACGGTAATATGTAAATGTTATATAAATGTTTTCATGCAGTGTGAAGAAGAAGAAAAAAAAAAAGAGACCAACAAAATGGTCCAGCAAACTATCGACAACGTTTCGTCTATATTCAAACGCTCCATTTTAATAATCTTCATCTCGCATACCTTCCTAAGGAACGATTCTACGATGTCAATAAAGTGATAACACAAACGTCGATTTAACTTTGAAATAATCCTCTATAAATTTCGCATAGCTGATCGTAACGATAATATCCAGTGGACAATAAAATTCAAGAGAGTGGAAACATGATAAAAAAAAATTCTCCAGTGGTTTCGACATCGTAGCATCGTTATTCTCCTATCGAATAAGTAATTCATGAAGACCGATAATTTATGGCGCCAATATTGCGACGCTTGGGATTTTTTTCACGCAAGTAGGAGCGGCAGGATGTCACATGATGGAGACAGACACACACACAACCAATCCCACAAGTATTGAATCTGGAAAAATCTGTTTTTCCTTGGTGCACTTTACCGAGGAATTTGCACATAGTTGTATAATAGTGTTTTCCACTGCTTCTACGATTCTTTTTTTTTCTTCAGTTCTCATCGATGCGCAATATTTCTAGCAATATATTTCCTCGGTTAAAAAACAAAGCACTATTTTACGACCACTCTTGCTAAAATATCTTCGTACACCACTGACGCCTGTTTCCACAAAACACTTTCACAAGTATTCTTAGAAAAGGAAAAGTACAAACGACACTCTAACTCCAAAGTACACCTCCTTCGTGGACATGTTGGAAAATGTGTGTGGCAAGAGTGTCTGACAGTCTGTCTGGCCCACTTCGTCTGCGAGAGGATATATCGATGTGCATCTAAAATACGAATAACAAATGGGATTCTCATTGTTCGCGTCCTTTAAAAAAATACACCTTCACAACATTCGCGGCCCACCTTAGTCACCTCTTGTGGCGCACCGTTTGAGAATCACTAGCTTAACCTCTAGGAACACTAGGAACGGATTTCACGTTTGAGCAACTTTCTTACCGGACTAAAAAATGTAACGAACGCCGAGCGCAGCGCGACAATAGGACAAACAACAATGCGCTTAAAACTAAAAGAAAGAGAGAGAAGAAGAAGAAGAAGGAGAAGAAGAAGAAGGAAACTGGCGCGACCTCGCACAGTGGGACAAGTAGCTGATTTTTGTGTCAACATAAAAAGTCTCATAATAGAAATAAGGTGGAGACATGAATATTTTTCAAGGTTACAGCTAAGACACGTTAGAGATATAATGTAATTATACTCCTAAACTAATAATTTTTTGACACACTTGGGTCAATACTCTTTTATACAGAATGTCAATTTGCACTACGTAATGTATCCAGAAATATATGATTCCACTTAAAAAGACAAAGTCGACCTTCGTATCACCTTCACGCGTCCACTTTCGAAAAAAATCATTATTTTCATTGGATTAATACCATTAAACTCGCTGAGTCGAGATCTACAAAAAACCTCTTTTGTAGAAAGTTCAAAAAGGGATTCGATTCCATGTTATGAAATGTCATTTTTGAGATGAATTTTCGAGGTTAAATTTTGTTTCTAATGCTATCTCCTTATTTCTTCCTTATTCCGCAACATCTTAGCTGTAACCTCGAAAAGATTCGTGTCTCTATCACATTTCTATCAAGAGATTTCTGATTTTTATGCAAAGGTGAACAATTTGTCCCACTATGGGTCCCAGCGGGGCAACGCTTCTTCTTTTTTCTTTTTTTTTTCTATTGCATGGGGCACCGCGTCTTAAGGCTACGCCCATGTGCGCCAATCAGTGCGCATGCCCACGCAATTTTTTTTTTAAAAGGCACATCATTCGCGCGGTAACGCATAAAAAAACAATATGCGCAACGTGCGCGCTTACGTAGTTGTATAAAAATATTCTAATTGCACATCGTGTCTATAGGACTACTATAACGATCCGCGCATATCAACGTAGAATGAAGCGCAAACTCGGTGTAACTCCGAGCAGATACATCACTCAACCAACCAGACAGGATTTTAACCGATTTTGACGTTGTAATACGAGAGATCTTTGGAATCTTGTGATCAGAAATAATCATCACAATGTATTTCATTAGAAATAAAAGCATTGCTAGGCAAATATATAAGATTCCATCGCGAAAATAAAAGAGGGCTGGTCACCAGTGATCACATTACTGCCTATCATTTCTTTTATTCGCAATAAAATACGTAATTTCTCATGAGAATATGATTTTTCGAGGGAAAATCAAAAAGCAATTGTGAGATTGAAGAATGCTCCGTGCGTAGCTGTCTACATTGGTTCTCGTAAGTGCAAGAAGGACAGCTTTATTGGCCGTTTGAACAAAGTTGCTGTCCCTTTCCGACAGCCAATAGGAGGTCAGATAATCATTTTCTCGAAGAAATCGCATATTTTTGTCTACGAATGCTTATCTTCGTAATAAGATACATCAAGATGATCATTTCTGATCATAAGATTGTAAACATCTCTAATATTATAGCACCCTAGTTCAGAACTGCGAAGAACGGTTCCCTAAGCATAGGTGGCGCCAGAAGTATTCATGCGGATGGGCCACAGGACGGCCAGCGTATTTATGGATGGGCCATATTTATGTATTATTTATTTACTATATAATGCTAAAATTTTCTAAAATTTTAGGGTGAGCCAAAGGATGGGCCAGCGTATTTTTAGATAGTCAGGACCCACTCAAGCCCGCCTCTGTCCCTGAGTGACGCACTTCCTCAGAGGAAGTACACCGACTTTGCACTTCATGGTACAAGGCACGAGGGCAGGACCGTGCCAAATTAGGGGTGCAACAATGGTGCTAGTCCCACGCGAGTTTTCGCTAAACCAGCGAAAAAGACATTACAATTCGTCAAATTCTATAGAACACGGATTTTACAAGTTTACAATCTAAGCTCATCTATAAAAAATAGAACCCACGTCCCGTGGATTTCGTTCTGCTCTCGTCGAAAGCGCTCAATGAAATTTCCAAATCGTTGGCTACGGTCCTGGCGCGACACGCGTAACGGATACAGGTTAGAGCGTTTACATACAAAAAAAAAATCTCTACACTACTTACACGATGCTTTTATGGCAGTTTTCGATATCAACAATAATGATCCTCGTAACGCATAATACGAGAAGCGTTATATATAAACTCTATTATACATATACAATATTAACAATTGATAAGGATAGAAACCGTAACTGGTGGTACGCTCCTAAAACACTAAGCATTAAAAGATTCTACAAAAATATACACAAGGCTAAGAGTTTGGTCTGTTCGCGCTTGATCGACTTCGATTCTCATCTCTCACGTGATTCTACTTCGTAGGGGCTCTTGTAAACGTGATAATCGTACACACTGCTTGCCATTCCCGCGCTTTTCACGTGTCCCACGTGATCGGCCATGGAAAGAATCCAATATGGCGGGCGGGCTGCGCGCGCAACCACTTGTGGCGCGCAATTCAAATTCCACTCCGCTCAACGTAAATCTCCTCGACGCGGAAAGATACGGTAGCTGTGCTCGTGCGCGTGCCACGCGGGATATTGGTGTTGCTTTTTTTTTTTTTTTTATTCACGATCGAGCGCACCACGGATCTACTTAGCGATTCGCGACGTCTGGTATAAATTACTACGCATTAATATGTACAAACGCCACAATGCGCGCTGAAAGGCGGCGAACGGAACGGGTCTCTCGATCGTGCGGTCCTCTCGCGCACGATCAGGACTTCGAGGGATCGCCTACAGGATTGGCGGCGTCCCGACGCCTCTCCCACTCATTGATCCTCTTCAAAGGGAAGCAGATCACCGCCGACAGAAGTATCAGACTGCCAGAAAGATAAAAGGATGCGTCGTAGCTACCTGTAGCGTCCATAAATGCGCCTGAGAATGAGAACGGAGATGAAAATTATACAGGGTGTCCAGTAAGTTTTGGTTAATAATTTGTGAGTGTAGTCGAAATGAAAATAATGTTAGTTCTTCGTATAAAGTTTTGTACCGTTGTCCTTCGTTTCCCAATTATAGATCTTCAAGGTTGATATTTCAAAATCGTTTTTTGCTTCTAATTTCTAAACTGTGCATTTAATCTTAATAAAATTTTGTAAGGACCATCTTGTGAAGAGAATTTGCTCCTTTTTGATTTCAAACGTCTTTGTGTACTAGTTTCAAGTAGATCTTTTACTGAAAAGTATTTTTCCGACGACAATCTTGTTTTCCGTAATAACGTTTAATTAACTAAAATTACCATTATTACAGAAAACAAAAGTGTCGTTGGCAAAATAAATTTCAGTAAAAAATCTACTTGAAACTAATACACAAAGACGTTTCGAACTGAAAGGGAGCATATTCTCTTCGCGAGATTGTGCTTCGAATTACCAGGTCACTTTGTGAGATAGTCTGTCGCGATAAGTAGAATTCATTTACGGACTTTCAAGCCTCTAAATAATTTATACCCTAGCAGTGAGGAGTGAGTGACTAAGCTGCTGGTTAATTTGCGTTAAGTCATTCAACAAATTGTTCTGTAGCCAACAGGTCTCGGTTACTAAATGGTCGATATTTTCTAATCACCTGCTAGGGGCGCGCCTACAGCAGCCGCCACACCTTGAAACAGTAGGAGCAGTCCGAAAGCGTTCGTCAGTTTTTCCAGACCCAGCAGGTCTACCACCAGGATCGATCTCAAGGAGGCAAACACGGCTGAAAAAAGAATACGTGACGAATAACAGATGTGTATCGGTGAACACGAGGAGCCGCGTGTTACGATAAGATGTGAGAATTATCAATGCATAACGAATGAGATAATATGTTGTTTGAACGTTGATAAGTTGCCTCGATCCTCGCTACACGAGGCGTGGCAATTAAATAACGAGACTGGGATGAAGTATGCGATCTAATGCCAATAATCTTATATTTAACATTTATCTCCTTCAACATACTCTCCACCCCTATCTGTACACAGCCGCATACGTGTCTTCCATTGTTCAAAACAATGCCGTAGCTCATCAGTTGTCAGCTTCTTCAAGAACTCTTGCGTTTTTCCTTTTACATGTTCAACGGACTGAAAATGAGTTCCCTTCAATGAACTTTTCGCCTTTGGGAATGAGTAGAAGTCACACGGTGCGAGATCTGGCGAATATGGAGGACGATCAAGCACAGAAATTCGCTTATCCACTAAAAACAGCTTCATGGATTAACCATAGCTCATCAGTTATCAGCTTCTTCAAGAACTCTTGCGTTTTTCCTTTTACATGTTCAACAGACTGAAAATGTGTTCCCTTCAATGAACTTTTCGCCTTTGACAACAACTAGAAGGCACACGGTCCGAGATCTGGCGAATATGGAGGGCGATCAAGCACAGAAATTCGCTTATCCACTAAAAACAGCTTCACGGATTAACCAGAATTCATCAGTTATCAGCTTCTTCAAGAACTCTTGCGTTTTTCCTTTTACATGTTCAACAGACTGAAAATGTGTTCCCTTCCATGCACTTTTCACCTTTGGGAACAACTAGAAATCACACGGTGCGGGATCTAGCGTATATGGAGGACTGATCAAACACAGAAATCCGCTTATCCAGTAAAAACAGCTTCACGGATTAACCAGAGCTCATCAGTTATCAGCTTCTTCAAGAACTCTTGCATTTTTCCTTTTACATGTTCATCAGACTGAAAATGCGTTCCCTTCAATGAACTTTTCACCTTTGGGAACAACTAGAAGGCACACAGTCCGAGATCTGGCGAATATGGAGGACGATCTAGCTCAGAAATCCGCTTGTCCGCTAAAAACTGTCCTCACAACAGTGTCCTCTACAACCAACGGTCGAAAGCGAACAAAAGCAGACGGAGAGACGAAACTACGGGTTATTGCTTTGGAAGTATCAAAGCCAACGACATTCCAATTACAACCTCGCACGATGCGGCTGCTCGGTGAAAGATGCGCAGTCTCGTTATTCAACCTTTAACTGGTATCACATAATACAGTTGTTAAACAAGAATACGTGTAAGAAGAGACAGCGCACTCTATTGCTTATTAGCAAAATTACATGGCATAACATTTTAAGGGTCCAATTTGACCTTGTCAATACTAGTTAAAGGTTAATTGCTACACCTGGTATGCTGAAGTATCTAGCCACGCGTCTATACTCACATATGCTGAGGCCGAAACTGGCAGCGTAAAAGAATTGATATCCTTCCGTCAGGATAATGCCCGACAGGATAGTGAGTATTCCACCGATGCTGATGAATATATTATTGACGACTAGTGCGTCGACACCTGGCAAGCTACTGGCCACCCCACAGACAACACGACCTATCGTGTTGCCAATACCAATTACTGACACGAAGAACATCGCTGTTGACTTATCTATACCTGCCAGCATGGCACGATCTGTAACAAACAAGATGTGTAGCAATGGTGGGTAACGGATAACCGGATCACATGTGTGGAATTGTTGTCGCGAGATCTGGACTGACCTAGTGAAATTATCAAACCTGGATAATGATCACAGAATAAAAAAAAAATAAAGCAGTTAGACTAGGGATTAGCAGATTGGTAGATCTGCAGCTCAGTTTAGTAGTGTCTAACTTCAACTAATAAATCCTACCTGGGACGTACATAAATGGAGTATAGAATCCCATCATCGTGAGGCCACCGGAGATTGCTAGGATCAGGAAAGACGGGCTCTTGAGAAGACTTAGATCCAGCATGGTGCTGAGAATTCGCCTGACACTTTCAGGACAAATGTAACAGCTGCCACTCTCTTCTTCGGCAACATCTGTAGTCGTGGGCAAACGAGTGACCGACATGTGGTAGCCCACCGACGATTGCTGATTCAAGAGAAAAGATGCTGTCTTAACCATTTCACTTGCTGGCACGTTAACACGTCCATGACACGTAACACGATGGTCTCACCTGAGACTTGTAGTGTGGAAGCCTGTTGAGCGAACCACCATAGAAAATATCATCCCTGTAGAATGGTCTCTGAGGATCTTTAGTAGTGGGGTTCTTCTTGTTTATCTTGAAGGATTTCTGACTGCAATCTGAGTCGGCACGCAGTCTCCTACCACTGATGGTATGCCTGCGAATCTGAAGAAAAAATACAATCTCATGGATACATAAAATCTAGACCAGTTGACACTTCAGGAATAATTCTGAAGCCTGAGATAATCTCATTCGTCATGAACCAGTCTAATGTAAACCTGACTCATTCCTTGCATATCTTAAGACCAGGCTAGCTGGTCTCACCTTTGAAAGAACTTGGCTTCGAGCTGTCTTGACGTTTAACAAACAATCATTGTCGATTTAAACAATGACGAAAGCCACGTTTGCTCGTCAATTTTTCGTTTCGAAATTACGTGCTTGATCTAAAGTGAGCAGAGTCTCGTGACTTGGTAGCCACTCGTATCGATGAACTCGTTAACTAATCTCGAGTAACCTCACGTTGTGACATAGATAACCCACGATAATCAATCGATTCGCGATTAATCAATTGGTCGCTCATTGAAATGAATCGGGACGACGGTAATAATTAAATTTCAGACTACGAGCTAGCCTGACGTGCGCGGCTACTGGCTGATGCCGACTTAACTCCAGATCTAATTCTAATAACAATGTGAACCCTCTGCTAATCTTACCGATGGTATCTTCCCGTTCAACCTTTCAGCATCGCCCTCCAACAAATTATTCTCCTCTTCGATCGACTTGGTGGTACCGTTCTTCGCGAGATCAGTTAATTCTGGATAGATCGGAGCGGAAAGTCTCTTCTCTGAAGTGCTCAGCTTTTTCTCCAGGGCAGCAGGTTCCATGTGGACCTTGTGCAACGAGTGAAGGGACTTGGATGCACTGTAAATGAACATTTTTAGCATGATAATTGGAGTGAGAGATGCGCAGAAACATTTTCTCTCTTCATTCTAACCAACGACAAAATTCACGGAACATTGTATGCGCATGGATCACAGAGTACAAGTAATAGCTAAATTGCTACTGGGGTTCGTTGAACCTCCTAAGCACTCTCTAATCAAGCCAACTCCAATTATTAGCGTTCACTGTTAATTGCCAGCTATTATCTATACGTATCTTTGTTGTCAGTAATGGAAATAGAGAGAAATGTGTCACATGCCCAGTGTCAATGAACCATCAGCAGTACAAGAGAGGGTAGTAGGAGAGCTGCATTAATGACCACTTGCAAAGTGAATTTTTTATGAAGTGACTCTGGTCTAATTCGGGTCATAAACAAACTGGAACAGTCTTAATTACTTGACGATGTTTGGATTGCTGCCGATCATCTCAGCTGCTGTGGGATACTCCGTGTTGTTATTAGTTCCTAAGAAACCACTTCGGTTGGGTTGAACGCAGTGTAGTGAGGTCGTGGAGACACCGTTTGTTAACAGAGACGTCTTTGCCTCGATCGGCGCGTTCTCCTGGCTTGGTTTTACTTTGATCCTGGTTGGTTTGAGAGGACGGAACATGGCACCAAATGTTGCACAATTTAAGAGCATACCTTGGGACAGAAAAGATGAGCTAAATGAATCCAAAGCTATTGACTAGTTTTTTAAAAGTCATACTATACTTAACAGTAAAGGCAAAGACCTGTGCAAAGCATGATTAATTCACGAATTAGTTTAAAATACGCAACATCGTGATCATTTATTAAAGTACCTTGGAACAGAAAAGATTAATTGAATATGCTTGAGGTTTTTCACTAATTCTTTAAAAGCTATTCTACACTTAACAGCAAAGGCAAACCCCTACACACAATATTCTTAATTCACAAATTAATTTACAATGCACAAATTCGTAATCATTTACCAAAGTACCTTGGAACAAAAAAGATTAATTGAATGTGCTCAAAGTTTTTCACTAATTTTCTAAAAGCCATTCTACACTTAACAGTAAAAGCAAATACCTGCACAAGGTATACTTAATTCACAAATTAATTTACAATGCGCAAATTCGTAATCATTTATTGAAGTACCTTGGAACAGAAAGGATTAATTGAATGTGCCCAAGGTTTTTCAATAATTTTTTAAAAGCTATTCTACACTTAACAGCAAAGGCAAACTCCTCTACACACAATATTCTTAATTCACGAATTAATTTACAATGCACAAATGCGTGATCATTTACTAAAGTACCTTGGAACAAAAAAGATTAATTGAATGTGCTCAAAGTTTTTCACTAATTTTCTAACAGTCATTCTACACTTGACAGTAAAGGCAAGTGCCTGCACAAATCATACTTAATTCACAAATTAATTTACAATGATCATTTACTAAAGTATGTTCCAGGCACTTTATATAATTTCTTATTAGCTTCAAGAATACCCTGTGAACATAAAACGCATACGAACAATTTTCCACATTCTCTGATCACTGCAGAAACTAAATCAACGAAAGAATACTTCTTCGTGAAGTCGTAACAGTTGTTTAGATTAAGTAATTACCAGCTTGGAAGAGTAAGGCCTCGCGCCATCCAAAGTTCTTGATCAAGAGATCGGACAACGGGGCCAAAACAAAAGCACCAATTCCAGAACCGCAAACCGCGATTCCAGTGGCCAAGGCGCGCCATCTCTCGAAGTAGAATCCTGTTGTTATCACTGCTGGCACGTAAATCAGTCCTGCTCCGATGCCACCTAATTTATTCCCAAGGAGAAACAGACAAAAGGATTGACTTCGAATCATGCTGAATAATTTGCAGAACAATTTGTTCCCTCGTGATTCACTTCGCGGATGATTTATTGTTATTAATTCTGCGAAAACTAGCCTCACTGGGACACTTTGTGTTACCAGTTACGCGCGCGCGCGCCTTTATCTCCTGTCGATCACGTCATTGCTTTTTTAAAGAGCAGTCGAGAGAAGTAAACTTCCATTTCCAGATTGCCTTTTGGTGGATTAATTGATGCGAGGCACACGCGGTGATCGTGCTAAACTTTGATCCTCTCTGTACAGAAGTGTTCCGATGAAGGTGAAAGAAGATTAAATGGTGGACAAGTGACGATTAGCTGGGATGTCGTGAGAGGCAGAGAAAAAAGTATTCTTCGTTTAGCATTCTTCATTGTGCAAGTAACAATAAAATAATTGTGAAGCCCAAGTGTATATACGTCCTAAAGATGATTACAAAAAATATGAAGCATACAATTATCAATATTACAAACTCCAAGTATTTTCTTAACAAACGAAAATCAAGCTTCATCTTTATTTCAATTGCAGACAAAAAATTTTAACGATTAGAATAATAAATTTGATAGAGTATAATTATGGAAACGTGTCGTTGATGAATGTTAAATTCATTATCCAAGTGTATCATGGAGAAGAGCAAAAGTAACATCACGCCTAGCAGTTTAACTTTGATTTGATTAACTTAAGGGGATTAGAGAGGTTTGCAATTTCAAAAATTAACTCGCGTTTAATTGTTTGTAACGAGACGTCGCATAAATATAAAGCTTTGTTATTTTACACGGTGTTACTTACAACATTATAAAATAAGAAAATCCATTCCAAGCCATTCCCTGGTCAATAATATCGGCGTTGCGATATAATCGGGCAAAGGGTTAAATGTACGGTTTTGCCACGATTTCAATCGAACGGATGAACATTTTGGGAAGCCCAAAGACGATTTCTTATCGTTAGGCTTCCCTCTATTTATTATACCTGAAAAATTAATAATAACAATAAAATTATCAAAATGGCGTTAAGAAAACGAAAAATTTGGTATCTTTCGACTTTATTTGTTGCTATAAAATTGTAACAATATTTTATTTTAATTTGACTTCAGGTATAATAAATAGAGGGAAGCCTAACGATAAGAAATCGTCTTTGGGCTTCCCAAAATGTTCATCCGTTCGACTGAAATCGTGGCAAAACCGTACATTTAACCCTTTGCCCGATTATATTGCAACGCCGATATTATTGACCAGGGAATGGCTTGGAATGGATTTTCTTATTTTATAATGTTGTAAGTAACACCCTGTAAAATAACAAAGCTTTATATTTAAGCGAGGTCTCGTTACAAACAATTTAACGCGAGTGAATTTTTGAAATTGCAAACCTTTCTAATCCCCTTAATGGATCGCCGGAATGCGAACAGATGATCACTGGAGTAAACTCGAGCGCTGAAAATCGCGTGAGGCTTGCAAATAAAGAAATTAAAAGACTATAAAATAAATATTAACTCCTCGTGATCAGCACGATAGAATAAGCGATTACGAATTGACGACAGAATAAGATTCTAGACACCTGTGTACCAAGAGAGCAAACTGGAATAGGTACGTTTCACTCATACCTTGTCAAAGAATTTAAAACTAGTATGAAGAGAACAAAATCAATGACCGAGAAACAATGCCCCATGATTAGCACATGCGAGCAAATAGTCTACTACTTTTCCACGAGAATTTTCTGACTACCACAAAGTGTGTCGATACTTAACACACCAAATTCTATACATTCTCTTCTGCAAGTGTGCAGATGGAAATTAAATTTGAGCTTCACAAAACAATTCACGAATCTCCGCTTAATTTTTACTCCAATATGTTGTCCAATATACCGTAGTGTTGGAGCATTATTTATTTATACCAGACTATTCACGATTAAAACAGTTACCTGAGATTAATTTAATAGTAATAAAAAAAGTAACTCGTGGTAGCTATTCCGTATATTAACCAGTTAACTGTGGACATTTTTTTATAGTTTTAATTTTTAGTTTGTATATCGAATGGTAAGCTTTTTTTATTGTTCATGATCAAAAATATAAAACATTTGGATTGACGTGTATACACGTCGAACGCAGTTAACTGTTTAAATAAGAACGTGACAATTTGCCTTTAACCCATTTGCACCATAAGCGTATACATCGACGTGCAAATTTATATTATCGTGCCCCGCGAGTTCTCCTACTTTTTAAACGAATCGTCTCTGTATATACGCTTAATTTTCCTGACCACTATCACCGGAGCGCACATATATATGAGCCGTTTATTTTAAAATTGGCCTAAGTCTATTTTAAAAAAAAAAATTATATATCACATAACATTAAATTATTCCACTAAATTATTCACGAATTATGTGATGTCTTATCTTTTTTAAAAAACGGACTTATGCCACTTTCATATACGTTCAAATTTTCTAATCACTCTAACCGGAATCATATGAACCTGAAATATGGTTTTTTCATTTCTAGCGAATTTTTACTTAAATATAAAAAGAAAAATGTCTAGTGATATGGGCCTTTTTTCATATTTCCTCGTGCTGCGAATGGGTTAATAGCTTCTACAAGCCCACGTGGCTTGCATAATACGCCAATTGTAAGCCCACGGAAAAAGAAAAGAGAGAAAACAAACGTGGAATAATCCAAGTTGCCTTAAACTTAATGGATTGTTGCGACGTCGCGTTGATTCCTGGGAACGAGTGCCGTTTTCGCAGATAGCAAGAAAGAGTAGGAGAATTCTGCCCCGGGTGGATATTATTAGTCGCTGGTAATGAGTACGATAAAATGTGAATTACAACATAACGAAAGCGCGTTTCGGACAGCTGTATCCCACATGAGTCAATGAGGGGATAACACCGTGCGCGATAAGGCAAACGAGAAGTAAATCGCGAGTTTATAAACTCGAGAAATGTAATGCGCGCCCTATCGTCTACTCGCAAGAGTTAAAAATGAAAGAAAGCGAGCAAAAAAGCGTTGAGGATGATTTCTCGTGTACACGTGAAATTGTTTACAATATCAATTGTTTCAACTTACCTAAGACGCCGTAGGATGCGTAGAGAAACTCGACGGAGGTGCAGAAGTACGAGAGAACAAAGGCCGTGCAGCTCAAAACACTTCCTAGAATTGCAACTAATCTAAACCCGTATCTGTTGGCCAACGCTGACACAAAGGGTCCTGAGAACAATGATTTGATAATTATGAGAACGGAAGTCCGTGTCTCTGACACTAAAGTAACATCTCCATTGAGAAAGAAGGGATAAATACAGTCTACGTTGAATTAAGAAAATTTTAAAAGGCACATTGCAAATTGATTTCATCGAAAAAGTATCAAGATCAAAATATTGGTACAGCATTAGAGCAAAAATTCGTCTCTTATGAGAGAGCCGCGTGACCGGATTATTTTCGACAGAACAGTATTGAAATAAAAAAAAAGGACCAAATGGAATCGGCATCAAAGACATATTGCAAATAGAATTTATAGAAAGAGATCACGATCGAAATACTGCTGTGATATTATCCAAGAAGAACATTTCTCACGAGATATTCTCGCGCATAAAAGATTCCTACTTTACGAGCGAGCCGCGTGACAAGATTATTAAACAAATTTCTTCGAAGACTCGTTCCAATGCGTTATCGACGGAGGAGGATGAACTGGAGTCGTATCGAGGAGGAAATAGAGTCAAAGAAGAGAAAAAGAATGGAAAGACGTTAAGGAGAGAAAAGGCTGCTCTCAATAGTCCTGATAACGTGGTTACAAACCGGCCATGAGATAAAATCCTGTTTGCAATGATCCAACCAGAGCGACGCTCGCCTTGGACACGTTGAACTCGTGGGCGATGTCGTTCAGAAATACTCCAAAGCTGAAGATAATCCCATCGACGAAGACGTTGCACATGAAGGAAGCTGCGACGATCACCCAACCCCATCCACCGTCCGGCGGCACCACCATTTCCACCTCGATGCTCTGCGAACAGAAAAGGACGCTCCATAGAATATTTTATCCTTCATACCATATTTTATGGGATATGTCATAAAGCTCGGGACAAGAAACAAAGAGAAAACTAGGGGGTAAACCCCCTGCGCTTTCGCTTCGCTCAAGCGCCATACCCCCCGAGGTCGTCGGATGCTCGCGCTTCGCGCTCGCCCGCGAAATACAGCATTTCTGCAATAGGCCCAAGTGATCAAAACAGGACAATTAAATGAATCCGAACCAACATTTGACATGTACATCGAATATATACAACCTTTGCTGCGGTGAGACTTTATGCATGGTTATCTTCAACCATGCAGAAAATGCGGCAAATTGAAATCTTTAATCCAATATTCCGGCGAAATGCTTGCGCGGATACAAACAAAATTTGGCATGTAATTTAAAAATATACCCACTTGGTGCCACGAAACTTTATGCATGGTCATCTTGAACCGTTTCGAAATTACGGGATTTTCAAACTATAATTATAAAGTAATGGATTGATGGATGAATTTGCCGCTATTTCGAAACGGCTCAAGATGGCTATACACAAAGTTTCCTGGCATCAAATGGGTATATACTTGATGTACATGTCAAATTTTGTCCGAATCCGTTCAGCCGTTTCGTCGGAATAGTGGACTAATCAATCGTTTTGCTGGAATAGTGAATTAAAAATTTGAATTTGTCGCTATTTCGAAACGGTTGAAGATGGCTATACATGAAGTTTCCTGGCACCAAATGGGTATATACTTGATGTGCATGCCAAATTTTGTCCGAATCCGTTCAGCCGTTTTGCCGGAATAGTGGACAATCAATCGTTTTGCTGGAATAGTGGATAAAAAATTTGAATTTGCCGCCATTTCGAAACGGTTGAAGATGGCCATACATAAAGTTTCATGGCACCAAATGGATATATACTCGATGTACATGCCAAATTTTGTTCGGATCCGTTCAGCCGTTTGGCCGGAATAGTGGACTAATGGATTAATGAATTTTTCACTATTTCCATTCGTCCAGTATTCCGGCCAAACGGCTCAACGGATCGCAACGAAACTTGGCATGTACTTTGAGTATATATCCATTTGGTGCCAGGAAACTTTATGTATCGATATCTTCAACCGTTTAGAAATGGCAGCAATATTAAATTTAAATTACATTTTTTTCAAATTTTGAATCTCCCGTCATTTTGTGTTGGTTCAAGATGGCGGCTCACAAACCTTATTGTCAACTCACAGTAGTGTACTTGATTTTTGTGCCAAATTTCGTCCTGATCGGTTCAGCCGTTTTTCCGAAATCGAGGATCTACACGGAACACACACACACACATACGAACGGTTTTCGCGATGGCGATTGCATAAGTCACTCCCTTTACGGTCGTGCCTAAAAAACGTAGAATATAATATAGGGTGGCCACTGGAAGGTTGAATGATATAGAAGGGAAATAACCGTTGGCAATGGATCTTGTACAATATCATCTGCGAAAAAACAGCACAAAAGAAGATAAAGAAAAAATAGAGAAGGAACAAATTATGACTATTCAGTCTCTGAGTGGATACCCTATAAAATAAACACAGAAAGAATGTAGTAAAATATGGACTGTTTACTTTGAAAAGTTGGGTAAGTGCACTTTTTATTAAAAAAAATGAGATATTGCATAATTTGTGATTAACTTGGTGCAAATTTTTTATTAATAACGAGTTAATTTTTCTCTTTTTTTTAACGGACTCACGCCACTTTCGAAATGAACAGTCTATACGAGAGAGTAAGATAAGGTAAATCTTAACAAAATGAAATATTACAAAAGCCAGTAAGCAGAATGATACGTAATGTGTCAAACAAGGCCAAGACATTAAGAATTGAGCAAAAAAGAAAAATTCTCTTAAAAAAGACCTAAGGATCCAATCACTGCGTTTCATTATTTCGCGAAATAAATTGAAAAAAGAGCCCTAGGGACCCAGATTAAATATGCCCCTGATGCCCAGAAGCGGCGAGTGGCCGATAATCGTTGCCCATTGTGTCGCAAATAAGGCGATAACATTGCTCGCTGCTCGCACGCCTTCTCTCAGAAAACAAAAAACGAACAACACGCTTTGCAACGCCTTCTAATTTACCCCCCACGCTCTTTCGTACCATCCTCGATCCCACGAACCACTTACACCCGACTTTCACGCACTTCCATCACCCAAGAAACATAGGGCGGAATTCATAGATGTTACTTGAAATCGGTCTTAAGTATAGGCTTTACCAAGTTCAACTTAAGACCCAAGATCATCTTAAGACAGATGCACAGTTACAACTCTCACATGCATAGTTACAACTTAAAAACTCAAGTTTGAGCTTAAAACTACCTTTAGGAAGCATGAGCTTAGCATGAAATGAAAGATTTATAAATATACACATACGTAGCGAACTGTTTGTTGCATTTAGTTGCATCGCCGAACTGGTGTAAATAATTAACGTGATTTTAATTGAAAGAAAATCTGGTCATAAGTAAAATCACTGAAAACATCATATAACAATGGCATTATATCAATATTGTAATTTTCTACTTAACAGTGTAAGTATAACAGTATATTGTGAGTGAAAAATTATTGATATTGATGTAATGTTACTGTTATTAAATGTTTACAGTGAATTTACTTTGACCTAACATAACCAAGTAACCTTACTATATTTTTCAGGGTGACGATCTTTTATGTTATCGTCTCAAGACGACAAATTACTGGACTTGGCTAAGCATGCCTTAGGCAGAGCTGAAGCAAGTTCTATGCATCTAACAATTTTAAGTTTTTACTTCAGATTTTACCATGAAACGATATTTACTTCACTAAGTATAAACTCAAGATCCATCTTAAAATTTGATCTCAAATAATGTCTGTGAAACAATCGCAGTCTTGAGTACTAATTTAAGACCATCTAGAGACTCAAGTCATGTCTATGAATTCCGCCATACTCAAAGCGACAACTGTCTCGAATTTCTCGAGAACAAACGAAATTCTCAAATTGGCGATTCAAATGAACCGCCCTTTCGCGCCGAAACTTCGTCCAGGGGATTCCCTTGTCGACGGATGCGCGCGCATCCTTACCCCCACCACTCGACCCGGTCACGTGACTTGCGAAACTTTCGGCGCATCGTCCACCGCGCACCTTCGTAGAGTGCAATGGACGCGAAACGCGCTCACCTCGTTGTTATTGTCGTTGAGGTCGTCAAGCTGTACTTCCTCGTTCCTACAGCTACCGCCATTCTTCTGAAGTCTCTTGGAGGCCGGCGCAGCGGCGTTCGCGTTGTTCTCCGTCGACACCATCGTGCTTCCCCGATGACTGCAACAATAAACAATAAAGCTCTCGGTTAGAGCCATCGAGTTTTTCCTCGGGCGTGGGGAATCGTGGGCTCGTGATGACGAGAGGGACAAATGAACGAGTGAAAAGGGGGGAGAAGAGTGAGAGAGAGAGAGAGGGGGAGAGAGAGAAAGAGATAAGCTCGAATTCCGATCTGGGGCACATTGCCGGAGGTTACCAGCGCACGGAGAAAGATAATGCGTAGACAATGTGCTAATGTAAGGGACAGTGTGTAAACACCGTGGAGACTAATGGCGTCGGTAACGTATCTCATTATTTTCCAGTGAGTTTTCCAATTTGGTTTCCCCAAATGCCCTGGAGAATTAATGACATGTATTAGGTACCGTAAAATCCTGCAACTTTAAACTTTGAAGAAATCTTTTTATTTTAGTTTGTACGACTACCTATCAAAGAAATATCCATTCTGTTTTGTTGTTTTTACAGAAATAAATATTTTCTACATGTTCTTATACTTGTCTCATTGGCCTTTTATTTTTTTCCGGGGTATTAAAGGTTTTTTGAAAATCTTTATTGTGTTGAAAGTCGTCGCTGGGTAGGCTCAGCTTTTATACTCGATAAATAGTATTGGTGTTCAAAGTTGGGTATCTAAGTCAGGCTGTGCGCATCAGAGATTTATGCACGGTGCGTGAAGATGATCTCAGGATTTAGGCACGATATGTAAACACAATGTAAAGGCTTAGGCACGTTGTGTAAATATAATGTGAATTAGGCACCAGTAACGACGGATATACATTGTGTAGTGTCTAAAGTTTGAAATGTTTTTGGCCCAACAGAGTATGCTCGACGGTGTAACGCGTGTAATGTAATATTAGTCATGCATTTATTACTTTACTGATGCATTTCGCCTAAGGCTAACATTACGTTAGACACAAGCGCTCCACAGTAAACTAAATGCAGATTGTTACACCCACTGATCATTGATATTCAAACGTCAGGTCTGAAAAAATTGCTTTACTGACCGACGCCCACTTTTTTCTACCCAATTAAAAATGTAAGTCACGAATTATTCGAATACCCACAATAGTTGTTATCGGTTGTTGCAAATGCAAAAAGCCTGTCACAATATTCACATCTTAAATTCATTTCTGAGATGATGTTTACAATGTTTACAAAATGTTGCACAAAATACCACAAGGAACCACGATGTTTTATAACCTTTGGTTCGACTTAGTAGTAAAGAGGACGTTTCAAGTTTAATATTATTATTCGTCAATTTAAACTTTTAAGGAGAAGAGTAAATTTTTTTCCCCGTTAACAGTTTACAAACCTGAGTGCCTAACTCTACTTTGGCAATAACGAAAGTTTCAATACCAAAAGTCAAACATTTGGCTGTTTAACATTTTCCACTGAATCTTCTTTCTTTTTTATTTTGATAGAGTTAGTCACTTATACGAATAAACAATTGGCAAATGTAAACAGAATATCAGTTTCTTTATTCAGAAAATTGAACCAGAAGAAACATTCCAAATTGGACAATCACAAACCACCCCTCTCACTTAACACACTTTCCACCCCTTCTCACTTTTACAGACCCCTGCACTGTTCCAGTGTCTTCACCACTCACCCGAGAACAACATCTAGAAAATCTCTGGTTCTGAGGAAGCATTCCATCTCAGACTTGTTTCTCTCCCAGAATAAATTCAAAACAAGGAAAAGGAGACGAACTCGACGCGAGCAAAACAAAACGCACTAATCTCTTTATCGAACCGTCGATAATGAGTAAAGCATAGAGTGTACGCAGTTCCACGTGCGTCGAAAGGCGTCGAGTTATTTTCATTTGGTAAAAAATGCGCAGGACCATCCCCACTCGCGTGAATCACCCAATACAGTTTTGAGAGTAAGCAACGAATTATTTTCTTTTCTCCATTACTCGTCATTGTATTGGACCAGTGGTGGGGAGAATGCAGGAGAGAAACAGAAACACGACAATTGTTACCGATACATTTTTTTCTTCCCCTTGCTTTTTTTCTTATGCAAATTCGAATCTTATAAAATCATCGACGCGGCGTGTAAAATTGAGACGGTCTCATTTTTGAGAATTTCGATAACAGCGTTAAGTGGACCTCCCTACTAATGTTTGACGGAGAATTAACACATTCGCGCGAAATTGTATTGCCTTAGCACTTTGTACAAGATCACAAGTGTTGCAGAATTTTTGTTCTGTGCTTGTAAAAAAAAAAGGATTTTTGTCTCTGTAAATATTCGTCGATTGTAAGATGTATTGATTAAAAAAAAATTATAATAGCATTTTATAAATAATAACGCGCTTGGTATTGTTTCCTGCTAAGTTTCAGCTGGCAAAGAAATTTTAAAGTGGTCACACGAGTGTGTCTTCGATAAGAAACAATATTAGTGGTGCGACGTGAGCGGGATTACGTGAACAAATAAAAAAATATTAGCAGTAGGATAAAGATGTAATGCGACACTACAGATAACGAAGGAATCCCTTTTCCACGATACATCCTTCTGTCTACAAATTTGTCCTCTGACCCCAACACAGTGTAGATGGCTTAACCGGTTGAGTCATAATGTATCATATATGATACATCTTTTCTATTTTCTTTTTTAAATTGTATCATGCAGTATTTACCAATACTATTGGACTTTTTCTTATTTTCGAACACCTAAATGTTCAATCTTGAGACTCCAATGATCATTTGTTCAATATTGTTAACGCGCTTGTCGTTATAAACAAGTGAATACCCAGAAAATGCTTCTTTACATTAAATTCATTTGTACGCGAACTATTCTAGATAAATGTATCCAGTTATTAAAAGAAAAGGGTAGAAACCCTATGAAATGAAATATGATTTTTATAGATTTCTTTGCAGGTTCAATTCTCAACCCCTTACAACACAAGTTTGAAAAAGTATAAGTCTTTACGAATCAATTTAATTTTGCGGTAATTGAAAATGTTTATGGGTTGTGTATTTATGTACAAACATTTTCGGGATTACTAATTTCACAATTTTAAGACTCTTCTCGAGCCTCAGTGCTCACTAGCAGCTCGAGCTTAGCTCTCGCAGGATTTAGGTTGATTATTTTGATTAATTATGATATTTTCATAATTTCTACTCTTTGAAACTTTTAAATTCTAAATTTGAAAGTTCACAAGCCAATAGACTTCATTCTCGAAAATTCCGTCGCCATATTGGATCCGCCATTTTGAATTTTAGAAATCTGACAACAGATTTGGACTCAGTGACCACCCTAACCTATAACATGTATGATGTGAAGATCTGCTCGAATCGTGCGACTCAAAGGGTTAAGAACCACTTCCAAAATGTTAATCGACTATGCTTAATCTTTTCGCATGGCCTATCAGGTTGGCTAGACTTGACACTTGACCTTACGCTCCAAATTACATTCGCGAACATGTTGCCATGGGGCAATCGGAGATCTTATCAAGCGCAGCATAAGAATCCTTTTCACTGAGTTTATTACTCGAAGTATATTTTATTCAATTCCGGATGCCCGTTAATTCAGCTGTATTGCAAAATTTATTTGTCAATTGACCTACCACGATAATCTCCTCACTCTTTCTCCACATTATTGCATTACCCCTTCTTTCTCTAATCCCTCGCGAGTTTTGCCACGTGTGAACAAGCATGTAAATTTAAATTCACTAAAGCATATTTTATTTAAATTCGCACGTCTGTTAATTGAAGTGTATTGCAAAATTTATTTGTCAAATAAACCTACCACGATAATCCTCTCGCTCTTTCTCCACGTGTGCAAACAAGCGTGGAAATTTTTCTGAATCCATACCAACGCAAACAATAATATTGCGCAAAGCACGGTATTGGGCAATACTGTTTGATTGGCCATTGTTATTGAACAGTTCCAAATTATCTCTGTTCTAAGTAAGATAGACAGAATATTTGACCGTTTAATCGAAAAAGGAAATAATGTGTACACTGATGATAACTTCATTAAGAGACGACGAGCGCTTAATAAAATACTTTGAGTAAGCTACGAGACGTGATCAGCTGAATTCACTTGAATACTTCTACAATTCTATGCACACTTTATCTCTTACACGCAATCACATTTCTTAATATCTACCTTTAACAGTAGATAGAAATTGATGGACCATTTAAAAATACCTCGTTAGAAACTTAACAAAATGCTTTAAAAATCCTCCAAGAACATCAATGGTGTAAATATAATTTAACCCGTAAATGCATAAAGTATCAAGTTTGATACCAATCATATTAACACTAGGTTTACGGAAACCCGTCAATTTGACGGATTTAAATGGGAAATTGCGTTTATAAAAAAAGTCCCGTAAACCTAGTGTTAAAGGCCATTACAAACAACCTATCGTTCTTGTTGCTTTGCCATGGTTCTTTTTATTTTTAAATAGAATTTCATGCATTTATGGGTTAACACTTTGACTGCCATGATGGTCATATGTTACCGCAACTTGTTCTTCCTGTGGCGCCGTGGAGGTCACCGATGACCTCCAGAAAAATCATTAAAAAAATTATTATCTAAGCGTAATTTACAGCACTTGAAAAATCATATATTAACAAAAAAAAAAAACACAAGAAAAATGTTTATACTAATCGCAATTTACAGCAATTGAGAGATCATATATTAACAAAAAAAAAACACACAAGAAAATGTATATACCAACCGCAATTTACAGCACTTTGAAGATTATATGTTAACAAAAAAAAAAAAAGTGCAAACTATGGCGCCATGGAAAATCAGCGTGGCAATCAAAGTGTTAAAAAAACAACGAAAGCAATCATCGAACAAACAAAATTCTCGGGCAACGTACGACCAAAACAATACGACTTTGCGAAACACGAGCAAAAACGTGGCACAACAAGCACAAACGGATCGTCGGGTGGGGCCTTCTCGTCACGTGCCTCGAATGTTTCGTTCACTGGAGCAACCTTGACCTTTCGCAACGATCTTCCCTGACCTCTTAGCTCCAGAGGAGCACTGCTTGCCGCGAGAATTCTTTTGCTCGAGTATTTCTTTTCTCTTTTCACTTTCACTCCTCCTTCTTCATCACTTTTTTTGAATTGGTACCGCGCTGCCTTCTGATTGGTCCACGTGACTGGACGCGCCTCCACAATGGACAGGTATACCTGAAGATCGATCAATTAATCACGATCAAATTAACGAATGAACCGAAGGGGCCAATGGAAAGTTTTGGAATAGCAAGAGGTGTGGTGGTCCAGTTGAGATTTCGGCATATCTCGGTGGCTTATCTCTCGTTGTTTTATGTTATTCTTGCGTTTTTTCGTTCTTCTTCTCTCGTCTCGCGCACTTGCGTCCACTTTTCGCTCTCAGTGGAATTTTTGCCAAAGAGAAGAAAGGAATGATCGAGGCGAAGGTTTGGATTATTTGTGAAAATAAATAATCAGCAAAAGAGAATGTAATTTAATTTATTTTTGAGACACGACCGTAAAGAAAGTGACTTATTTTTTTTAATCATTGCTGCTTCGTACGATTTCTAACCAGTACCATGCTTTCTAGGGATATTATTACTATTTTTGTTCCTTCTCTCGTTGGTGATGTTTTCGATCTACGGTTAGGTTATTATTTAATCTCGTAATGCAATTTAACGATTTGTCCACTCGAGCAACCTTGACCTCGTTCAACGATTATCCCCGATCTCTTAAAAATAGTTTTGCAGCCACACTACCGGTTAACAAGAGATTTGTTTCTTTTCACTTTCACTCCTTCTTCTTCATCAGTTTTTGAATTGGTACCGCGCTGCTTTCTGATTGGTCCAGGTGACTGGACGCGCCTCCACAATGGACAGGTATACCTGAAGATCGATCAATTAATCACGATCAAATTAACGAACGAACTGAAGGGGCCAATGGAAAGTTTTGGAATAGCAAGAGGTGTGGTCCAGTTGAGATTTCGGCATATCTCGGTGGCTTATCTCTCGTTGTTTTATGTTATTCTTGCGTTTTTTCGTTCTTCTTCTCTCGTTACGCGTACTTTGCGTCCACTTTTCGCTCTCAGTGGAATTTTTATCAAATAAAAGAAAGGAATGGAGAATGTAATGTAATCTAATTTTTTTTTTTCAATGTTTGGTGCTTGGTACGATTACTAATCAGCACCATGCTTTCTAGGGATATTATTACTATTTTTAGGCACGACCGTAAAGGGAGTGACTTGTGCAATCGCCATCGCGAAAACCGTTCGTGTGCGTGCGCGCGCGCGCGCGCGTGTGTGTGTGTGTGTGTGTGTGACTCCGTGTATACCCTCGATTTCAGAAAAACGGCTGAACCGATCGGGACGAAATTTGGCACAAAAATCAAGTACGCTACTGTGAGTTGACAATAAGGTTTGTGAGCCGCCATCTTGAATCGGTACAAGATGGCGGGAAATTCAAATTTCGAATGAAATTTAATTTTGCCGCCATTTCGAAACGGTTGAAGATGGCTATAAATAAAGTTTCCTGGCACCAAATGGGTATATACTCCACGTACATGCCAAATTTCATCCAAATCCGTTCAGCCGTTTGGCCGGAATACTGGATTAAAGATTTTTATTAAGCAAATTTAAGTCTTTAATCCGGTATTCCGGCAAAACGGCTGAACGGAATCGGACGAACTTTGGCATGTACATGAAGTATAAACCCATTTGGTGCCACGAAACATTGTGTATGGTCGTCTTCAGCCATTTCGAAATGGTGCCAATTTCAAGTCTTTAATCTACTATTTTATAATTATAGTTTGAAAATGCCGTAATTTCGAAACGGTTGAAGATGACCAAGCATAAAGTTTCGTGGCACCAAATTGGTATATTTTTAAACTACATGCCAAATTTTGTCTGGATCCGTGCAGACGTTTCGCGGGAATACTGGATTAAAGATTTTAATTTTCGCAATTTCTGAATGGTTGAAGATAACTATGTATAAAGTTTAACTGTAGCAAAGGGGTATATACTCGATGTACATGTAAAATTTTGGTTCAGATGCATTTAATTGGCCGGTTTCGATCACTTGCGCGCATTGCAGAAATGCTGCATTTCGCGGGCGAGCGCGAAGTGCGAGCACCCGACGATCTCAGGGGGTATGGCGCTTGAGTGAAGCGAAAGTGCAGAGGACACTGTAGCATAGTTTAATATCTCAATACTTGATTTTTCCACAATTTCGAAACGTTTTGAAATTCGTGGGCGAGCGCGAAGCGCGAGTGCCTATCGCACCCGGTAAAGCGAGCGCGAAGCGCGAGCAAAAGCGATCTGGAGGGGGTTGGCGCTTGAGCGAAGCGAAAGCGCAGGGGGATCTACCCCCTAATTATCCTTGCTTTAACGATACAAGTTTGCGGCAACCAGTTTCAGAATTTCATTATTTTCGCCGGTACTCACAAGTAAACCTACCCAACGGGTACACTCCGATTTTGATCGGCTTTGAATATGTTGTAGTGTAGGTGAAAATAAAAGACACGTATTTTTTTATACGTGCCCATACGGCCGTTAAGGGGGTGAAACACCACCTTGAAAAGAAATTGATTTTAACGTTTCTGAACGAATACGTTGAAGCGGTAAAAGATAAAAAAAAAAACTTCAAATAAAACTTTTATAGTTTTCAATGTACTTTACAACGGTGCACTCAGATTTTTCGAAAATGTTATTTTGAAATGTTAAAAAAATTGTGGGGGCGGAGGGGATTACGAAAAAAATAACATTTTCGAAAAATCTGAGTGCACCGTTGTAAAGTACATTGAAAACTATAAAAGTTTTATTTGAAGTTTTTTTTTTTATCTTTTACCGCTTCAACGTATTCGTTCAGAAACGTTAAAATCAATTTCTTTTCAAGGTGGTGTTTCACCCCCTTAACGGCCGTATGGGCACGTATAAAAAAATACGTGTCTTTTATTTTCACCTACACTACAACATATTCAAAGCCGATCAAAATCGGAGTGTACCCGTTGGGTAGGTTTACTTGTCAGTATTAGAAACGGAAAAAATTTGCCGATCGCGAATGTGTTAATTAACAAATGGCAATATCAAAAACAGTGCAGGTCTCCGCTATAGTACAATAAATAACGCGTATTTTAAGACCTAATTTCATCGTAATTCGTTCAGAATTCAGCCGTCGAACGACTTTTGGCACTGAAAAACGACTTTATGCCCACGGTACAAAAACATGTCGAGATACGTGAAAATATATCCACGTGGCCCCGAGTTGCGTTTCAATTGTCTCGAAGAAACCAGAGACAATTTCATCGTGACTTTCCTCGATAGGCTCGGGCGCCTAAAGCGAAAATATTTGCTCGTGATGAAAAAAACAGAGATTTCGGCCTCGTTTCTCTCGTGGAGCTCGTTAAAGCGTTAAGAAATGAGAGAAAGAGGAAATAAATTAGCACGAGCTCACGTTATCCACGTTAACTGGCGCTTGTGGTCGTAAAGAATCGGTGACACATGACACGAGCTTCCGATGCCTTTGTACGCACATTGTGCTTGTTGCAGTTTATGAAATTGTGTACATTGCGTGGAGTTGTGTGCTAGTATCTACTGAGAATTTATAGACACGCGAGATATGGGATAATTCACGATGCAATAACGACTTGCGCTTCACTTTTGTCTGCAAGTGTGTTTGCCATGATGCGCTCGCGGGTAGGGAAGGAGCTAAAAGTAAAGTGGGACGTGAAACGATGAAACTGATAGTAGAAAGATGTGACAAGTGCGATAGATTGTCGGAGATCGAGAAATGTAAAGAGAATTTGTATTCAATTAATAAACTCGTGATAGGGTGCAAAATGAGCAGCAAGTAAAAAGGAAAATTGTGAATTTGTTTCTTGATATATAGCGACGATCACGCGAGGATATTTAAATTTGCAAGTATCTGATTTTTAATTTCGAAAGTCGCCTGGGCTTGAAAAGTAGAGAAATTATTTTTCCGTTTATATGGTGTTTTTTTCCGTCATTAATAAGTAAATGAATAAAAACAAAAATTCGGCATCTTGGTAAATTTACTGTCGAATGCAAAAATCTGTGGTAATTATTGACACCGATTTTGGACTACAAAACAAAACCGAACTGTGGAAATAATTGCTTGATTAAATAAAGACAAATAATATTTTCTACATATCCCATAAAACAAAAACAAATTCGACATTTTACTAAATTTTGAACACCAACTTTGAAATACAATACAAAAGCGAATTGTGGAAACAATTGCTTCAATTAAATAACGTTCACATATTCCATAAAACAAAGACAAATTCGACATTTTACCTAATTCGCAGTTGAATGCAAAAACCTGTGTTAATTCTTAATACCACCTTCAAAATACAATACAGAAGCGAATTGTGGAAACAATTGCTTCAGTTAAATAACGCCCACATATCCCATAAAACAAAGACAAATTCGACACTTTACTAAATTCGCAGTCGAGTGCAAATATCTGCGTCAATTCTTAACGCCACCTTTAAAATACAATACAAAAGCGAATTGTGGAAACAATTGCTTCAATTAAATAACTCCACATATCCCATAAAACAAAGACAAATTCGCCACTTTACCTAATTCACAGTTGAATGCAAAAACCTGTGTTAATTCTTAATACCACCTTTAAAATACAATACAAAGGCGAATTGTGGAAACAATTGCTTCAATTAAATAACGTCCACGTATCCCATAAAACAAAGACAAATTCGACACTTTACCTAATTCGCAGTTGAATGCAAAAACCTGTGTTAATTCTTAATACCACCTTTAAAATACAATACAAAAGCGAATTGTGGAAACAATTGCTTCAATTAAATAACGTCCACGTATCCCATAAAACAAAGACAAATTCGACATTTTACCTAATTCGCAGTTGAATGCAAAAACCTGTGTTAATTCTTAATACCACCTTTAAAATACAATACAAAAGCGAATTGTGGAAACAATTGCTTCAATTAAATAACGTCCACATATCCCATAAAACAAAGACAAATTCGACACTTTACCTAATTCGCAGTTGAATGCAAAAACCTGTGTTAATTCTTAATACCACCTTTAAACTACAATACAAAAGGAAATTGTGGAAACAATTGCTTCAATTAAATAACGTCCACATATCCCATAAAACAAAGACAAATTCGACATTTTACCTAATTCGCAGTTGAATGCAAAAACCTGTGTTAATTCTTAATACCACCTTTAAAATACAATACAAAAGCGAATTGTGGAAACAATTGCTTCAATTAAATAACGTCCACATATCCCATAAAACAAAGACAAATTCGACATTTTACCTAATTCGCAGTTGAATGCAAAAACCTGTGTTAATTCTTAATACCACCTTTAAAACACAATACAAAAGCGAATTACAATCCACTAACTACCGTTGACAATCGCTTTGCCAAACACCATCCCAACTCGTGGGATCTGTGGCCCATTCATTCACACGCTTTTATCTTCCAGTTCGAAGTTTCTCCCTCCCTTGACCTCATCTCCGGTTTGGCCCGGCAAGCGGACCGTGAATTCACGAATTAACCCGATTAATCGAAGGTAATGAAGCATAATCGCTGCAACCTTGCGTGGTTTCTTTTCATCGCACTACATGTTCGCCGGATGTAAGAACGCGGATGACCTTGACGTATTCAAGGACCCCAAGGTGACAAAGAAGGAAGGTAAAAAGTGTTGGAGGCTAGACAGAATTCTTGGTATTAACGGAGTGGTGCATTTCACACGAATCTTCTCTGCAAATGCAAATTACTTTTCGATACATTTTGTTAAATTAATGACTGATGAATAATCGAGAGAAAATCCATTTCTCGTGGAATTGGTTCGTTTGTTAGTTCTTGATATTAATGGAGCGCATTTTAAACTAGTCTGTTCTGTGAGCTGAAGTTACTTTTCGATACATTTTGTTACCGTGTAAATGAGAGACCAACGAATAATCCAGAGAAAATCATTTTTGTGGAATTATTTTATTTGATACTTCAGAACTAAAAGATACCTTTTTTTTTAATGATGAGAGTTGACAGTATTTTAAATAAAACAGTAAGTATAGAGTTAACGAGAATTATTTTAGTCGATTAATATTTGGAATAAAAGACCAGTGGTACGTAATTTGTAAAACAGAATTAAATTGTTGACAGAAATGAAATTTTCAACAGAAATGTTGAAAATCCAGGATTTCAAATGGTAAGCACAAATTTGAAGTAGCAAATCTATTTTAAAAATTCAAAAAATACTGATTTCCATTCAGAATTGTTAAAATTGTGCCAATAGATTTTTGCGATTCTCGCTCATAATACCAATAATGAATTTTTTTTTTAATGGTCCAAGCACAATGAACGAATGAGCGGGATAGATTAAACGTGTCAACAATCATATAATTAGTTACAATAATTGTAACTCTGGCAGATAATTACAAGAATATTTCTTGCAATCATTTTTATGATTGTCCAATGAAATTTCGAATCTCAAAAAACTATAAAACATCTAATAATTCAAACAATTATCTGTGATTTATATTATCTTCGTGTATATTTAGAAAAAATATATAACAATAATTTAGTTTTTCTGCAGTTGTGCAATTTTCTTCTTCATAAATGTATTTATATCAATTATTCTGTGATGCTCTCCTTTTGTTCTCTTTCTTCATTGGAATTGTTCTATTTACACATTGATGACAATCAATCCTATCGACGCGTCCATCAACTCGTCAACACGTTCGTCGAATCAGACAATTTGACGTTGAGCTTTTGCAGCTTTATAGCCATTCTCCATCAAAGGGTAAGCGCCGCCTGCAGCAGACTCGAAGATTGATTGATCTGCCGGGACGGTGACTGACGGACAATAAACTACTGTGGAGAAGTAGTTCACGAGGATGATGAACTGTTTGTCGGCGAAGCCAAAGGAGAAACGAACAATTTCCGTCTGAGATTTGCAAACTGAGAAAACCTTCCAGCAAGTCATTGACCTCCAGGAGTGCGCCTACGAGTAGGCAAAATAGGTATGTGCGCCTACGAGTAGTCAAAATAGACTAGAACTAGGGTTTTAAAAAAGCTGGTTTTTTTAAATCGCCGAAAAATTAAGTTTTTTTGACAAAAATGCCATTACGAATGCGTTTTTGCCGTTTTTGCCGTTTCAATATTAAAGGATTTTGTCATGTTAATATGATCTGACAGGTTCAGAAATATTGTTAAGATTTTTAATGTTCCTTACATCTTTAACTTTTAACATTACCGGAGCTATCAGAACGTACACTGAAAATAAAATAAAATTGAATAAAAAAAAATGTAATTGATTCAATTACATGTCGACATCACGGGCGACCACTAATATATACAATCAACTTAATCATATTTGTAATTGATTTGAATTGTAATATATTTAATTGCCAGAATAATATAACATCTTTGAACGAATTGCACAAAACGTTGAATTGATACATATCGAATTGTAATGTAATTGCTATGAATGATTGAAATAATATCGTATAGTATTCTTTCAATGCTAATCTCTAATGGATGAGAACGTCCGCACGGTTACATCCAATAGAAATTAGCATTGAAAGAATACTATACGATATTATTTCAATCATTCATAGCAATTACATTACAATTCAAATCAATTACAAATATTATTAAATTGATTGTATATATCAGTGGTCGCCCGTGATGTCGACATGTAATTGAATCAATTACATTTTTTTTTATTCAGTTTTATTTTATTTTCAGTGTACAATAATGTAAAAAATTTAATCCGTACATAATATACAAAATTCAATTATTACAACGACTAATATGTTTCAATGAATAAGAATGTGCATTTGAATCAATCCTAATAAAATTGACCGTATCGTATAATTGTGTTAATTATTTCATGCAATGAATTAATAGAACAAAATGTTGTACAGACTATATTATTTCAATTACATTACACTACACATTTCAATTACATATGCTATCAAAATAATAATTTATTTGTTTGAAGAGATTGCATATAAAATTCACACCATTAAGGATCAATAATATGATCATGCTATTGAATGAAAAGCCTCGATTATTAAAACAAGAATATGGCACTTATGTTTCAATATCATTCTTTTTGAATCAATAAGATTTATTCCAATTACACCGATGTTATTGATACAATAACATTTGTTTTTCCGTGTAGATATTATAAAAGCAAAACGCCTGAGGGGAGATTGTACTTATTATATTAATGATGTTAAATCAACACCTTTAGACGTACTATTTAACAATGATGACATGTTAATGTCAGATATAGATGGCTATGAAGGTAGTGATTGCAATGATTCAGATTGGAATCTTGAGAGTAGCTCAGAAGAGGAGAGCGAGTAGAGATTAATATATATATATTTTTTTAATTATACATATTAATATTAATGTCTTATTTTATTTAAAATATATAATGACTGTTCAATTATTTGTGTAGTTTACTTTTTGTTTCATATGTGAATATTAAACAAAAGAAACGATTGTCAAAAAATGAATCAGTTCAGTATTAGTTCACGAAACTATGATTTTCAACGAAAAATGTGTCATGTTTGGCACTTTTTCCAAACGAATTTTTCCACCCCTTCGGTACGGAACCGAAAAAACCAAGGAAAAATTGAAAAAACCGGATATTTGCCCTACCTTTAAAACCCTACTAGACCACATCGATTTCTCCGTAAATAATAATCTTATTGAAAATGTTTCGAATGAAAGTTGAATGGTTTCGAAGGGGACACAATTTAACATAGTTAGCTTCTTTCGTAAAATTATGCATAGAACAGATATGTAGGTCAAATTTAGTTTATTAAATGGAACTGTATATTTTTTATTAACTAGTTAGAGTGTAAGTAGTTCCAGGTACGAGCCTCATGCTGCATGAGCTATCCAAATAGCAAATCAACAAATAATACTACTTTCGATTTAAAAAAAAATGTAGGGGCACTGACATTTATTCGTATACGTAAGGCTCGAGCAGCTCTAGACGAGGCTCTCTTGGCAAAGTTTCTAACCTAGTGAGATGGAAACTATCCGAAAGCAAATTCGAAGATTATTGTAAATTGTATTTATTCGTATTGGGGTTCTGTTATTACAATAATATTATATTTTTGTTCACTTGTGTGTTTGTATGGTAGAAAGTTTCTAACCTAGTGAGATAGAAACTATTAGAAAGCAAATTCGAAGATTATTGTAAATTGTATTTATTCGTATTGGTGTTCTGTTATTGCAATAATATTATATTTTTGTTCATTTGTGTGTTTGTATGGTAGAAAGTTTCTAACCTAGTGAGATAGAAACTATTAGAAAGCAAATTCGAAGATTATTGTAAATTGTATTTATTCGTATTGGTGTTCTGTTATTGCAATAATATTATATTTTTGTTCACTTGTGTGTTTGTATGGTAGAAAGTTTCTAACCTAGTGAGATAGAAACTATTAGAAAGCAAATTCGAAGATTATTGTAAATTGTATTTATTCGTATTGGTGTTCTGTTATTGCAATGATATTATATTTTTGTTCTCTTGTGTGTTTGGATGGTAGAACCTTTGAAAGGAATATTTGCATTCTTGAAGTAAGATGGAAAAAACGCAAGAATAATGCAGCTAATGTAATTCAGTATGCAAGGTGAATTTTTGCCTGGAAGATTTACTTCACGAAGATGAATTTAATCAGATAATTATCTTGTATAAATATGCATTCTGCAGCATGTGAATAAATTGACGGCACTGGCAGTATTTTATCATCCTTCAAATTTAAACAGTTAATAAACGCGCTATAATCTTGCTCATAAGTTGTGCAATCACAAATTTTAAGTTCACTGGTTTGTTTCGTGAGAGTGTAACTTGTGTGATTAGTAAGGCTGAAATAAAAAAATTGTAAAACTGACACTTAACGAACGGCTTTCTCACTTTCCAAGCACGATGCCACAATTGGATCGTTTATTTTGAAAGTGGTGTAAGTCCATTCTTTTAAAAGAATGAGATATCACATAATTTGTGATTAACTTACTGTAAACTTTTTATTTAATCTAGTTAATCTAATAAATAATAAACTAGTTAATCTTTTCTTTCAAATGGACTTACATCACTTTCAAGATAGACTATCCAATTAATGCTTACAAGAACGAAAAAAACCATTGTGCGTAGAAATGGAAAACTAACTAAGCTTAATAAACATTCCATCAAAAACGTACAAAAATCCGAGTAGCCCGTCCTTTAAGTGTTAAAAAAAATGGATCTAAACCTACTAGATTTATCTAGTTTATTAAATGTTAATAAACGCGTAATTGATCTTGACTCTTTACCACGATTTTTTTTTAAAGTGCAATGCTTGTACATTGAATTGTGGAGAGAGTTATTCGCCTCTGTCACAATACAGCAGCTAGCTACTAAAATAACTATTTGGTATTTATAAAGAAGTAAATTACGCTGTGTGTGATAAGAAAGTGTACGCTTGGACTTCCGTAAAAAATAAACGTGCCAATTGAACGTCAAGAGTCAGCTGTTGGTGGGTAAAAGGGATCAAGAAAACATCAGGAGATAAAGAAAAAAAGGGAATTTATTGTCCCGCTTAAATCGGCCTGATAAATTTACGACTGGCACATCGTGCGTTTTATTTTCAGCCTGTCGTGCTTTTTACGCGCCCGCCATGTGCCACGTGCCATCTTTATTGACTCTGTTCAAATTGCAAAATGCAAGATGAGGCCTGAAGGCGATTTAACAGATTTAATTAGACCACAATCACGTATCTAATTTCACGAAAAATTCCGTAGAAATTTGAAAAGATAAATTTGTCAAACATTAGAAATATTTATTCGAATCATACCACGAGCGATTGATTCGAATTTATTTATGTTTGTAATATTACTAAAAGCATGAATTTGCAATAAAAATCCGTGCCTTTAGGTTCAATCGGAATTTAACGAGTTAATTGCGTTCGACGTGTAAACAATTCTAACCAAATTTTTTATATTTTTGATCATGAACAATAAAAAAAGAGTTACCATTCGATATAAAAACTAAAAATTAAAACTAAAAAAAAAAACAATTTCGCAGTTAATTGATTAAATTCGCGTCTGCGTACTACCATCACCTGTGCGCATGCGCACCTTACGCGCGCCGGTAAAAGCGCGCAATTTGAATTTGGCTGCATTGGCTCAATTTCAAACATTAGAAATATTTCTCCGAATCGTACCACGAGTGATTGATTGGAATTTTTATTTATATTTTAATATCACGAAAAACATCAATTTGCAATAAAAATCCGTGCCTTTAAGTTCAATCGCAATTTAACCAGTGAACTGCGTTCGACGTGTATACACGTCAATCCAAATTTTGTATACTATTGATCATGAACAATAAAAAAAGAGTTACCATTCGATATAAAAACTAAAAATTAAAACTAAAAAAAAAAACAATTTCGCAGTTAATTGATTAAATTCGCGTCTGCGTACTACCATCACCTGTGCGCATGCGCACCTTACGCGCGCCGATAAAAGCGCGCAATTTGAATTTCGCTGCATTGGCTCAATTTCAAACATTAGAAATATTTATCCGAATCGTACCACGAGTGATTGATTGGAATTTTTATTTATATTTTAATATCACGAAAAACATCAATTTGCAATAAAAATCCGTGCCTTTAAGTTCAATCGCAATTTAACCAGTGAACTGCGTTCGACATGTATACACGTCAATCCAAATTTTGTATACTATTGATCATGAACAATAAAAAAAGAGTTACCATCCGATATAAAAACTAAAAATTAAAACTCGAAAAAAAAAATTCTGCAGTTAACTTAACGCGCCGATAAAAGCGCGCAATTTGAATTTCGCTGCATTGGCTGAATTTCAAACATTAGAAATATTTATCCGAATCGTACCACGAGTGATTGATTGGAATTTTTATTTATATTTGTAATACCACCAAAAGCATCAATTTGCAATAAAAATCCGTGCCTTTAAGTTCAATCGCAATTTAACTAGTTAACTGCGTTCGACGTGTACACACGTCAATCCAAATTTTTTATACTTTTGATCACGAATAATAAAAAAAAAACTTATCATTCGATATAAAAACTAAAAATTAAAACTAGAAAAAAAAATTCGCTGGTTAACTGGTTAAATTCACGTATGCGCACTACCATCACCTGTGCGTATGCGCACCTTACGCGCGCGTATAAAAGCGCGCAATTTGAATTTCGCTGCATTGACTGGACATGTTTACCACTTATGTTAATCCGCAGACACACCACGCGGTACCGTTGAATAGAATACGATTTAAAATACACCAACGTCTCGACAAAACGTTTCAACTTAGTGCGCGCTCGCGATCGATGGTTCGTAATTATCGACATTTGCATCCTCGTGCCAGAGTGTGACTGCATAAATTTCAATCTACAAGATAATAATGAGCGTTCTTTAATTCTTCGCGTTGAATGGAAGAAGATTGCTGACAAGAGAAAAATCGAAATAATATTCATTTATAAATAACAAATAAACGGAATTCTACGAAAAATTATTATTGCATTGTGCAATATTTTGTTTAATTTGCGCATTTTAATTAACCTTAATGTCTTTGGTTAAACTTTCCGATTACGTGGCGTAAATAATCATGAAAAATTCTATATCAGAATCGTGAACACAGTTCTCGGAGGATTATTTTTTTTTTTTTTATTTCTGTTAGATGATCGTCGAGTCGTGTATTCAATTAGTTTATCTTCACGTAGAATCAGTGCGTTTGTCGCATCGCACTGTGCCCGCTTCCTTCACCTTCTACTTCTTACTACGATGTAACCGGTCTGCTTACGCATTGGAGTCCACTGGGAAATTACTTTGAGCGAATAACCGTTTCACTGAACCGCCTATTAAAATCCGGCCGGAGGTCGTTGCTCGACCCTTAACCGAACACGTTCAATCGACCTCGATGATGCGACTAAAAAATCTGCTCGTAGAAAATAGTCGACGAATGAAGAAAAATCGGTTATATCGATGAATAAAAATAAATTTATGTTTACACGAAAAATCACAAAACTTGAGCATCCTTTTCGTGGGCGGAATTGTATTATATTAATGATTGAGACACGTACGATAAATTTCGAATTGTCTACGTAATTATCACTGTAATTTCAAATTTGAACTGTAAAATCTGTGGTTGAAAATTTACTTTACATTCAAAAACTGATGGTGTTCGTATCTCACTTTTTCAAAATTTACAATTATACGTGATTAGATATTAAAATTCTAACGATGATTTAATACCATGAAATTAAACATTAACATTTAAACAAGCGAGAAAACCTTTTTGACTCTCCTCGAAGAGGTAGAAAATCGTGGAAATTTATAAAACCAAGTATGACGAGATCCTCTGTAAAAGACGTTTTCACCTGGTGCAATCAATTTTTAAAATTCTTCAAAATCTTTTTCACAGTTAACAATTATACGAAATTAATTATAAATTCTAACGATGATTTAACACTACGAAATCAAACGCTGACATTTAAACGAACGAGAAAACCTTTATAATTTTCCTCGAGGAAGTACAAATTCGAGGAAACTTATAAAACCAATTATGACGAGTATCCTTGATAAGAGACGTTTTCACCTGGTGCAATCAATTTTTAAAATTCTTCAAAATCTATTTCACAGTTAACAATTATACGTAATCAATTATAAATTCTACCGATGATTTAACATCACAAAATTAAACACTGATATTTAAACGAACGAGAAAACCTTTTTGACTTTCCTCGAGGAAGTACAAATTCGAGGAAACTTGTAAAACCAATTGTCACGAAAATCCTCGGTAAGAGACGCATTCACCAGGTGCAATAAACCGTTAAGGAAAATCTCAGTTAACCGTGGAATGCAAAGGCACGTCATTAAGAAGCATAACCCAAATTTCACCGGAGCGTCATCGGCCATCTTATTTGCATACGAGCTACGTCACACTCTATGGAGTTTCATCATCTCTCGGTATCACCTAACAAGAGGAAAGAAAAAGGAAAAAAGAATTTCGCGCGGCCGAAGATAGACGTGGTTGCGTAGGTGTTACCAAGTCGTTCTGGGTTCGAGGGACTCTGCTTGGAGATTCGAAACAGAGTGCAAAATTTCCGGTGGCCTTGAAATATTTGCGAAGCCAAAAAATTGATTTTTCCGTGTCATTATTGAAGCCAAATAAACTTTTATTGGATTAAATTTCCAAGCAACGAAGATCAATCGAACACGACACTTTGTCGATTTGTTAAAATCGACAATATTATTCTCTTGATTCATTTGTTTCTTTCGTAGAATTTTTAATTCAAAATCTATAAGATTGTAGAATAATTCGTACTATAATTATTCGGAATTAATAATGGAATAACTTGCCCGCCATTTTCTGTTTACTGAATTTAGGTTTTTAACACTACTCCTACCACGATTGGTCAAAAAGTCCAGTAATAAAAGTATAAAATTATTTATACTTATACGTGTGCGAATAATTAAAGTATAAAATTTCGATTAGAATTTCCTACGTACAACGTAATTGCATCGGCTTTAATCCGCTCGAAACGAGACATTTGTTTATAATTATGACGTTTCGTAAAGCTTGTTACTTAACACTATTCATACTGGTCGGTTAAATGACCGTTCTTAAAATTTCGATTAAAATTTCCCGTATAGAATGTAATTGCATCGCCTTTAAATTTCACGACTTTTCCTAAAATATCGAAAAATGTATTATACGTGTATTTTAGAAAAAGTCCTGAAACTTCAAGGCGATACAATTACATTGTACACAGGAAATTCTAATCCTGTATAAACGTCAATCCAAATTTTTTATATTTTTAATCATGAACAATAAAAAGACCTACCATTCGATATAAAAATTAAAAACTAAAACTCAAAGGAAAAAAAAATTCCGCACTTAACTGGTTAACGATCCATGCTACTGCAGTACAAAGCAGTAAGCAATGATAAAATTATCAAAGTAAATTAATAAATAGGTGATAACGAAACTTGTTATTTATTCCACAGAAATATCTAAGTGGTAAAAGTAAGGAGAAACAAATGAATAAATTCTGTTCTCTCTAGATTAGTGGAAAGACAAATTTTCCAAAGGATACAAATCAATTTAATTTCAACATTAAAGTCGATATGCATCTGAGCACAGCAGTAATGAAAATAGCACGAGCCAAAGCGACAACGAGATTACTAAAATTAACAAGAGTGCATGAGCTCTCGGTTTTAAAACTCATCAACGTCACCGTCGGCATTTTTACAAACAAACACGGTATCGTAAAACGAGAACATCGGAGCATAATCTCATTTAACATTGTGATTTATCGGAGGCATGCCAACAGCTATTGACTTTTTGCTCCGCGCGTTATCGCTCCTTCACCGCTGCCGACGAGTGCCGACGTTGTTTTAGATTCGTGAGAGATTTATTATTCGGAGAGGATTTCGTGTAATTATTTTCGTACTCCACCACGTACGGACGGTGCACACGCACTTTGGAAACTTCCAAACGTGAATGCATTTTTTTTCCACGACTAGGATAAAGTCTATTTTTTGGTATTCCACGTTTAACGAGAGATTTTGGTTAAAATATTTCTTTGCCATTCAAATCCCATGGGTATCCGCATTATTTGTTATTTAGCAATTTGATACGTCAAAGTCCATAGTTATTTAATAGAAACATTATTTGTTTGATATTGAATGAAATGAATATTTGCGTAAAACTGCTTTAGGAATTTGTTATTTAGCAATTTGATACGTCAAACTCCATAGTTATTTAGTAGAAACATTATTTGTTTGGTATTGAAAGCAAATGGATATTTGCGTAAAAATGATTTAGGAATTTGTTATTTAGCAATTTAATGCGTGGTACAAAAATCCACAATTATTTAATAGAAATATTCGCTTGGTATTTAAAGTAAATAGCTATTTGCATACAAAATATTTCTGTATCCAGTACACAACGTTAACCACGAATTCCATCATTTTCTATAAACTGCATTTGCTTCGTATCCAATTTACACACTAAACTTGCTATCTAACATTTGTATTCATTTAATTCTTTTCATGGCAACCCACTCGCCTCATTATTTCATTCTACACATTTAAACGTTTTCACCGCTTTCTAAAAACAGTTTTCTGTCTCTCTCTCTCGTAACCTTAAGAAATGCATTTGACCCCAATCAAATTTACATACTCCTGCACCATATCCATACGTTTAACACTCGAATAACATTCTGCTTGAAATTTTCAAATGCGCACGCGCCATTGGAAGTGGCGACTTCGCAACACGCGCTCATCAATCAAAATTTCTATCTTCTTATCACAAGGGCCTCCTCTACTTCCGTTTACAAGTAGTCTCAAGTACACTTGACGAACGTGTGCAAAAACTCGATAAATCAATATTGCGCGCGATTATCGTCGATACTGTCGTTTGAATTTAAGAGGCTAAGGGGGAGCGTTGCGGATACGACGATCACGAGAACGATCTTATCGGTTGAAGAATCGTACGAAAACATTTTTCAAGAAGTTCAAAATCCATTGTGCTCGTGTCGAATAGACAGGCAATTAGCAGGATAAACAGATAGATCATTTATGGAGATCTGGGCCGCACGCCCTAATGACTGTTAAAAAACAAAGAGTATTGGCCCGGATCATACAAAGGAAGTATTAACACCGAGGAGTAAGGAATGGACAAAGTGAAGCAAGAAATCCAAAATAAACCTGAGATCGACTTGCAGGAAGCAAGTAGAATGATAATGGGAATAAAAAAAAAACGACAAATGTAAAAACGAAACATAATTAAAAACTCATTTAGAATGAAGAAGCGCACGAAAATATTTTTCAAGAAGTTCAAAATCCATCGTGCTCGTGTCGAATAGACAGGCAATTAGAAGGATAAACAGATATATGGATAGATAATTTATGGAGATCAAGGGCCGCACGCCCTACAGACTATTAAAAGAAAAAAGAGTATTCGAACAGACAAAGTGAAGCAAGAAATCCAAAATGGACCTGAGATCAACTTGCACGAAGCAAGAATAATGATAATGGGAATAAAAAAAAAACGAAAGATAATTAGGAACTAATTTAGAATGAAGAAGCGCACGAAAATATTTTTCAAGAAGTTCAAAATCCATCGTGCTCGTGTCGAATAGACAGGCAATTAGAAGGATAAACAGATATATGGATAGATAATTTATGGAGATCAAGGGCCGCACGCCCTACAGACTATTAAAAAAAAAAAAGAGTATTGGCCCGGATCAAATAAAGGAAGTATTAACACCGAGAGATAACGAACAGACAAAGTGAAGTAAACAATGTAAAATGTACTTCAGATGGACCACGAAGTAAGAATAATAACAATAAGAATAGAAAAAGAAAAGGAAGAAAAAACAGCAGAAATAGTAAAGAAAAAAAATTAGACAATAATTTAGGACACAATAGCAACCTTCTCGAAGAAAATCTGATATTCTGATTTTAAGGATGAAAATACCGTTCGCGATTCTAATGTCAGAAATGGCGAATAGTGAACACGGGGGAGATAAGAATCGATAATGATAAAAAGCAGTATCGATAATACGATCGGTAGCACTCAACAGTAATTAGGTTTGGTTGATGTTGCAAGCCACTCCAGAAGAGTGGATGATTTTTATTATTATCAGAGCACTTGGAAGTCTATCCTCCAAGATCTTATTCGATTCTCGTACAATTAATTGGGACGACAGAAAACCACTCGAAAGTTTCAAATTACTTATCTTGTAGGAATACCCTGTAGGTTTCTCGAGAGAGACGATAGAGAGCATACCTCGTGAACTCGCTCGCGGACAAAAGTAATTATAGCCCAAATTCTCGGACAATTACATGCAGTCTGGAGTGACTTCATCCTAACGGGTTCAACGAAGCTTAGAATTCTTAACTGCTAATGAGACGATAGATGGTGTACTAGATGCTAAAAGGCGTTTGTGAAGTGAGTGATCCAAAGAAATACTACCCAATAATAACTACAAAACTCCAAACATTCTAAATCAGAAGCGTTTTGTACTTTTGAATAAATTAAAATAACAAATACCCGAGAGTGAACAGTGCTGTGAAAATACGATGGAATTGCAACATTACTAAAAAGTATTTTAATAAAAATTCAATTTTGATCTATCAAGTTTGATTTACTCCAAATATTGAATGTTTATTTCATCTCTAACGATAGAAATAAGGTATATCAAAATTACAATTCGCATCTCCCTGCGCGTCTATCACATTTTTAATTTCTCATACCAAAAAAAAAAAAATACCCCTCCTACTAATCGTGAGTATGCTTGTAGAAGAGCTTTAAACGTTAATCTCGAGGATTAACGTATAACTACCGCAGCTCAGAAAACTAATCTCGCAAACAGCTGCTATTGATAACACTCAGACATCACACTCGATCTCTGATTTTGCAAGATTAATCTACGATATAATTTATGTAGGTGTTCAGCGTGCGACATGCATGCGCTCAATATTGCTGCAAGCATTTCTAAAAGACCCTGGAATTCTGTAGCAAGAAGTACTACGTACCACGAATCCCACGGTATCCAGCAATACCGAGTACACGTAAGTCAAGGTGATTCGTTACCACGAAACCCATTGAGTCAGTCCGTAGCCCAAAGAGCGGACGATTAGTCACATGGATCTGTGTACGACGATGAATATGCACCAAGAAACCGTAGGAGAGAACGGGCCTCAACGCGCTGTGAAAGAAAGAAAAGAAGAGAAGCTCATCGTAAACCCTCGGGAGAGTCCACGTGCCGAGGCCAAAGTTCGAGAAAACTTATCTGACGTTCGCTTTACATTTATTTACCAACATTCTCGCGCCCGCGATAGGAAGAGACAGCAGCAAACGACGACGAAAGTGTTCCAGAAATAGAAAGGAACGGCCAATAAACCGTGCTTCCACTTCCCCCTTCACACCGACCAATCCACCGCGTTCTCTCAGTGTCCCACTCTTTGTCTCTATTCTCCACGATCTGACACGTTCCGGAATGTCTCATCGCTACGCGACCCCTTCCAACGTTCCTTTCCACAAACGCCATGACCTCGCACCCTTTGTTTGCCCGTTAAACCGTTTCGAGACTCGTTGGTAAAGGCCGTTAAGTTTTCGTAGACTGCGAATTTCCTACCACCCGCGTCCCTCGTACAATAAGAGTACAGCACACGCGTGGAGAATAGCACGAGAGCGAATCGATGAGACGAGTGATCCGATTGGCCGATCGATATTCATACGCGGCCTGTAATAGGTTCGTTCTTACACCCGTGCTCATTGGAGCGCGTATCAACATTCGTCGAGCACAAATCATTCCGAAAACTTCTCCACGTACGCGTTATCCGCGAAATAATTCCCCATCCGTCGAAATCATTAAGCAAATATATCAAAGCCGACACCCGAAAGTGCAAAGGCGTCCGGAGCACGATAAAGTTTCGTCCGCATTTGGGCCTGAGCCGATAATTACGTGCTTTCTCGAGGCGTGTGTAAGGTCGGTGTATAATTCGAACCGTGGGCGTATTATATCCGGACTAGCATGCGGTGACACCAGTTGTCCGTGTAAAAAGGAAACGAGTGGTGATAGTGGGGGGAGCAGTCATCAGACTTTTAAATTTCGCGGGCAATTGCAGCACTCACTTTCACGCGCGATGATAATATACGGGGATCGGTTTACACTCTAACCGGTACGAGAAACCTTCCGTAGCTTCGGCTCCAAGAGAAATATTAATATCTCAATTTACTACTACCTTCATCCGCTGCCTGCATGAGAAAGGGCTTCGACAACGAACCACATCCCCCAACAGCACTCCGCGACGTATCTCTCAAGTGTGCGCGTGTGTGTGTCTCAAAGCTTTCACGTTTAGGCGCGTGTCTAACCCCGTCGAGGCACTCGAAGCTCACGGAGTTCTCGAGTAACAGCCCTTACCTCGAGCATTACCACGTGATTGGCAAACAAAAAAAACCGAGATCGTGCGACTCCGTTGTCACAAAAATTTACCACGAGAGACCACGCGCAGCACCGCGATCGAACGATCGGGTAAGTAACCCGAACTCGACCGAACTCTCACGAATTCGTTCTCGCGAACTACCTTCGGTCGTCTTCGGCCAAGTCCGATCCGATCGGCCAATCACCGATAACCAATCAAAACGCGAGAAAGGATATCCGAGAGTGACCGAAGACTTACGAACGAAAACCTACGGACACACTGGTGAAACGGAAAATCGCGCACGTGTAAACGTTGCCACGTGCGGCCTCGCGTGTCAACTGCTGCTGCTGCTGCGTGCACCGAAAACTCGCATGGCGGCGCGCGCATGCGCGTACTCGTAGACGCGCGAAATTCTATCCTCACGTTTCTCACAATACGAGAGTCGAACGAGAAGAGCGGTAAAGCGCGACGTGCCTCTCTCTATTCTCGTCACGAGAACTGGAAACGTTGAGAGGTTAGGGTCGCGGGGTTCTCATTACCTGTCCTCGTGGAGTCACTGTCACCGACTGCCGAAATTCTCTCGAACGTGGAACGTGTCTCACGCGCGCTCTGACTCGCGGAGAGAGATAGGCGGTGCGGTTGCGTTGCGCGCGTGCTTTCGTGTACGTGTGCGTGCGCTAAACTAAAAGCTCGCGTGGCTCGCGCACTCGGTGTGGCGCGCAGCAACTCCATGGTGAGAGAGCGAGAGGAAAAAAAGAGTGGGGGTGGAAATCGTGAGGGTAGAGGGAGTAAGATAGACGCTCAAATGCCAGGCTCCATTCGGAGGGGCCAGTGTTACTGACAGTGTTGTTATACCGGCTGTTCTCGCTCCAGTGTGTTACATCGGTCAGCGATAACGGGCCAACGCCAGATTGGCCCGTTTCTGCCACCGTCCTGGAGCTTCGCGCCTCACGATTACGTAACGGCGTAGAAAGTTTCATGAGACGAAAAATCGTGGAGGCCCATCTCACGCCGCTGGCCTTATGGCGCCTCCTACGTTCATTGTGAGACAATTTGATTTTGTTGTTTGTTCTTATTCTTTGCTTAGTTCCTTGGATACAGGGTTTAGTTATAGGAACAACGAGCTCCAAGTGTCTATATAGAAATTGTAAATTGTTAATTCCATTTTTTTTTTATTGCTCCTGTCGAGGATTGCACTGAAATTGATTTGGTACTGTATTTTCGAGATTTGGTGGGGGAATTGTGGTTTGGTAAATTACGTGTGCCGTGTCAGAATTTTGTAAGGAGCCCTCGAGGGTTTGGTTCTTGAAATATGAGAAACTTGTGTATTCCAGGTGTTTGTTCGGAGAGGTTTCTGGCAATTTTCGTGTCCGCACTGGTAACACGTGCCTAGCTCTAAAGAAAGTAGTCGTTTATTTTTTTTTTTTTTGTAAACACGTGACAACCTTTATGACAGTAAACTTTATGACAGTTTTATCCAGTAACAATTGAAAGAACGAATATTTTTATATTCTTGGATAAGCGTTTGATGAAATTCGAGGGTGTTGCAGATCCTTTTTGGTAATTTTTGCGTCCGCTTTGGCGAACCGTACCTATCTCTAAAAAAGAACCTTTAAATATATGACATAATATAATAGAATAATTTCCATAATCGAAAGAAGGAACATTTTTACATTTTCCTTGATAAGCTTCCTCCTCAAATTCGAGGACGATGCAGTTCCTTTTCCTTTATCGCACGCGTTGCTCTCGTGCGAAAAGCACCAACGATTTATTACCCTCCCTGACAATTTTTGCGTTCGCGATGGTAAATCGTATCTAACTTTAAAAAGAACCTTCAAATATATGACACAATATAATAAAATAACTTCCATAACAAACCAAAAGAACGAACATTTCTAAATTCCTTAATAAACTGATAAAATTCGAGGACGATGCACAGATCCTTTTTCCTTCGTCCTGCGCGTTGCTCTTGCTCGGAAAACACCAACGGTTTACCCCCACTCCTCCACTTACCCCCACCCTCGCAGCCCACGCGCATGCGCGTCCACGACAAATCGGCAATGAGAAAAAGACGCAAGACATCGCAGTATGCACGTCTCTAGAATATTCACGGGGCGCGCAAATGGCACCGATCGACGATAAGAAGGACTCCGGGCAGGCGACTGTCCGATAACCCGTTTTCTGCGAGAGATTGTGCGGCCGGCCAACAACTCTCCGACAACCCGTTTTCGAGGTATCCCGTGCAACAGAATGGTGATAGTGAGCCACACGAGGTGACGTAACCGTGGCGAGGGAAACGGTTCGCCGTGAGAGAAATATTCGGACAAAATCTCCAAGGCATTTACTCTTGCGGTTCGCGAGAAGGGTGTTCTACTGTGCACGTCACTGAGAAGTCGCCTTCCTGTTTCTCTTTTCGCTTGTTTCTCTCTCTCGCGGCCGATAGAAATCGGCGCGGTGTTATTGGCTGAGATTCGGTGGTGTTGAATTAAATCGTCCATACGCGAAACTCTACGTGGTTACGTTGAAAACAAATCCGTAGAGCGAACGAGAACTAGTTTGTAACATAGAACGGATGCTTTTTACACGAGATTATATAAATGTAAACAGGGAACCGGTTGTTTTTCGTATGGGTATGATTTAAAGGAATATTTTAATTTGATTTAGTTTACGTGACCCAATGCTTCTTTAAAAATCTTCTGTGAATTCGTATTCTTTACCGGTTTTCTCGTGCGTACACCTTGAAGGGCGCACAACGGAAACTGCGTTGGGCTTTTTCTTCGTGCGAGGACAACCGCACCAGTGCCATGTGGCGCGCGCAGGAATATGTAAGATGGAATGGATAGTTTTTAGGCACGACCGTAAAGGGAGTGACTTATTGTATACAAGATTATATTAGGTGTAACAGAAAACATTATTTTACATTAAAGCCTTATGTAAAATAATGAAGTCACGTGGTGGGCAAGAATGTGTAAGATATTTTTTATACAAGATTATATTAGGTGTACTAAAGAGAAGTAACTTTACATTGAAACCTTAAGCAAGAAAATGCGTTTCACCCCAAGGAATATAAACATGTTTTTTGACAAATTTAAACACATCTAGTCCCTCATGGAGAAATTTGTAAATTAAAAATCTGTTTATAATTTGCATTATCTTAAAATCATTTTTCTTAATAATACAAATGTTTTTAAAATATGACAATGCACTTTAAAATAAAAAAACAATTGGCCTCGATTCGACCAATAGCTCCTGAGATGAAAATTAATAAGTGCAATTGTCAAATTCAAAGGTCCGTATTTCTTAAATAAATTCAAAATTAGATAAGTTATGACTTAACCCCCCTCTAATTTCAACCAATGTTTTTTGAAATTCTTCTATATATTCGTATTCTTTACGAGCTTCCACGTGCGCATGCCTTGAAGGGCGCGCGGCGGAAACCGCGTCAAGCTTTTCCGTCGCGCGAGGACGGTCGCACACGCGCCACACGGCACTCGTGCGAATACGCCAGCAAAAGTGGAGTAACTGAAACGTGCGTCACCGTCCTCGCAGTTTTTGTCACGCTTTAACTCCACATTCTTCGTATTCGCATTTATACTTCGCGGCATAGCGACATCCTGTCCGCATTCTCGTTCTCATCAAGGTCCGCACTCAACGTAGAAAAAGTAAGTTCTAATAGCACGAAAAAAAATATCGAAATACTCTCGCACCCCCGTGCGAATTGTGCGCGCATGCGCAACTCGGCAATCCGAGAATCGACGATTTTACTTGATTTATTATCACTTACTGAGATTTCTCGCCGTGCTGCACCGCCCACTTACGTTGCATTGGTAGGGAAAGATGAGAGATGTCCAATCGTGGCCCACTGCACCGATCTCTTCGACAGTCCCCAAAAAAGCGTGGGGTCTCTCCTCGGCTCGCGCAAGTATTTCACGTTCTCCTTTGGAATTTTCGTCTCGCGTCCTTGGCCTCCTCGATCGCCGGTCTCCCCACTCCCAAGCGCCTCAGACGTCCTTTACAAGTTTGCACGTAAAACTTCCCAAAGACGGCCAATCACACGCACTCACAACAATTTGCAGTATGGCCAATAATCGGCGTTGGACGGGGCGATAAAAACCACTATTACGCCACTGGCCTATCTCTTTCTATCCCTATCTCCGCGAGTAGTGGACTCCCGCGCGACACACGCGATGCCATGCGGCAGCGCTCGGTGAGACTCGACGAAATTACTCGGGATTTTCCGGTAAACCCGATTGGATACCATAAGGGAGTAGCTCTAACGGCGAATCGTATTCGTGCCGCGACGACGGTTGGACGAAGTAGGAAAAACGTAAATAAAAGAATAAGAAGAGAGAATGAGGGAGAGAGAGAGAGAGAGAGCACTAGTGTCGCTTTACAATTCGTTCGCGATTAAGTGGAGGTGGCGTAGGCAGTCCATTCGTTATACCGCGAACGGTTTTTCCTTTACCTACCACGTTCTCTCAGCCCCTCCACCCTGACGTGTGTCCTCCACAGTGACGCGTGAACGAAAGTGTAAGTTTAGTTAAGTAAAGAAGATAAATGAAAGAATAAGGGGGGAGAACAGAGCCAGGTCGCTTCACAATTCGTTTACGAGGTTCGTTCGTTATGTCACGGACAGTTTTTTTCTTTACCTACCACGTTCTATCAGCCCTCCCCACCACCATCTACGTCCTCCATGGTAGCGCTTAAACGAAAGTGGAAGTAAGTTTGGTTAAGTAAAGAAGGTAAATAAGAGAATGAAGAGATAGGGAGAAGGAGAGAGAAAGAGTGAGCGCCAATGTCACTTTACAATTCGTTCGCGATCGAGTGGAGGCAGTTCGTTCGTTCGATACACCACGGACCATTTTTCCCTTGGCTACCACGTTCTCTCAGCCCCTCCACCCTGACGTGTGTCCTCCACAGTGACGCGTAAACGAAAGTGTAAGTTTAGTTAAGTAAAGAAGATAAATGAAAGAATAAGGGGAGAGAGAGTCAGGTCGCTTCACAATTCGTTTACGAGGTTCATTCGTTATGTCGCGGACAGTTTTTTTCTTTACCTACCACGTTCTATCAGCCCTCTTCACCACCATCTATGTCCTCCATGGTGGCGCTTGAACGAAAGTGTAAGTTTAGTTAAGTAAAGAAGATAAATGAAAGAATAAGGGGAGAGAGAGTCAGGTCGCTTCACAATTCGTTTACGAGGTTCATTCGTTATGTCGCGGACAGTTTTTTTATTTACTACCACGTTCTATCAGCCCTCCCCACCACCATCTGTGTCCACCATGGCGCTTGAACGAAAGTGTAAGTAAGTTTGGTTAATAGCGAATTCGATCGCCTGCACTGGTGTTCATCAGTGTACACTGAGTACAAACATTCTCAGTGCAGCGTGTTCAATCAATTCTCTCTCTTCCAGTCGTTGCACTCATCGTGTTCGGTTGTATTGCACCATTATAGTGCAGATCCTATACCGTATTCGATGAGTATTGCACTAATGCAGTGTAGCCTTGATTCCGTGCTCGGCTGCACAAAACCAATTGCACGAGTGCACAATTTATTGCACCGCCAATTTTGACAGTGCAGTTTGGTACACTAGTGTCGAGTGGCGGGAAATTTAAAATGTGTACAAAAAAATGTATAGTTTTAAGTGAAATATTAGAGAGCTGTAGTAGCGATGACGAGGGGAATTTGATAAAGTTATGTTACAAGAAGTAAAAAACCGAAGATTAGTAATTAACGAATATTGAAATAATGAGGTAAGTAAATTTATATTACAAAAAATTGTTAACATATGTTGGAGAAGTTTTAGCATCGTCAGCCTTATTGGAAAATCTGTCTAACTTTGTTTAATATAATGTTGCCTCAATCTAGTGCACCACTGGTACGGTTTAGGACGATATTGGTTCAGTGCAGTGTAATAGCGAATTCGGTCGGTTTGCACTGACACTGAACTGGTGTTGCACTAAACAGCACAAGTGTTGCACTAAATCTGGCTTACACTACACTGAACCTATATCGCCCTAAACCGTACGAGTGGTGCACCAAGTCAGATTTACACTACACTGAACCAATGTTGCCCTAAACCGTACGAGTGCTGCACGAGATTGGGGCAACATTATATTGAACAAAGTTAGAGAGATTTTCCAATAAGGCTGATGATCTTAAAACTTCTCCAATATATGTTAACAATTTTTTGTAATATAAATTTACTTACCTCATTATTTGAATATTCGTTTATAACATCTAAGTACTTTTACTTCTTGTAACATAATTTTAGAAAATTCCCCTCCTCATCACTACTACTGCTCTCTAATATTTCATTTAAAACTATACATTTTTTGTACACATTTTAAATTTTCCGCCACTTGAAACTGGTGTACCAGACTGCACTGTCAAAATTGGCGGTGTAATAAATTGTGCACTCGTGCAATTTGTTTTGTGCAATCGAACACGAGATCAAGGCTACACAGAATTAGTGCAATACTCATCGAATACGGCATAGGATCTGCACTATAATAGTGCAATACAACCGAATACGATGAGTGCAACCACTGGAAGAGAGGGAATTGATGGAACACGCTGCACTGGAAAAATTTGTACTCATTGTCAGTGTACACCAGTGCAGATGATCGAATTCGCTATAAGAGAATGAGGAGAGAGGGAGAAGAAGAGAGAAAGAGTGAGCACTAGTGTCGCTTTAGAATTCGTTCGCGATCGAGTGGAGGCAGTTCGTTCGTTCGGTACACCACGGACCGTTTTTCCCTTGGCTACCACGTTCTCTCAGCCCCTCCACCCCACCCAGTGTCCTCCGTAGCGACGGTGGTGGTGGCGCTTGAACGAAAGTGAGTTTACTTAAGGTAGGTCGCGCCAAGAATATAAGCCTATCGGGCGGAGGGACTCGTGTCACCGTCCAGCACACGAGAGGAGGGAGAAGTGGAAAGGAGGTGTGTGCCAGAGCTGGAAATAACAGTTTGAATAAATATTGATTCGTTTATCGTTCATTCTCGGTGGCACGACTGAATTTGCTTCGTATTTTAAGGAGTATCGTGGTGCGTGGAGAACGCGACGAGGACATAATTGCGCTATGTGCTATTATCATTGGGGTTTGGTATTTTGTTGCAAGGTAGGAATTAATTGTTCTTCCCTCTTTATTAAGTTCGAGAGGTTAACTGGTATAACGAAGAAATGTAAACAAGGATTGTTAACGAGAGCGTTACGTCGAGTAGCCCTACTAGCTCGAGACCAATATTATTCGCATCGTTATCTATAAAGGAAAGCAACAATTGAGCGAATTATTCAGTTGGATATTACGCGGATTACGAGCCTACCCTTGTTTTGCTTATTTTTCTTACCTTTTTAATTTATGCGAAAAGCTGGTTCGCGCGTGATTACGGAAAGGGAGTTTGAATCTGCGCGTGGCTTAGTCACGTGGTCTGTCGAGGGAGGGGGAAGTACCGCAGGCGCGCCGGAGGCTCGTTCGAGAATTTAAATTCCGGGGGAGTGGTGATAGTAAATCTGCTGACGACCAGTTCTCAAGCGATCTCGTCGAATTAAATCGCCAAGCAGGAACGGCAAGGACGAATAGAGTTGTTTTACGTGTTTGCTGTCACGTCATTCTACGATTACAACTCGCGCACAAATAGTCTCGACGTGTATCGACAGGCGGTCAATTATTTTCGAATATCGATAGAGCACAGTTTGAAATAATAAGAATGATATCTTGTTGAATCTTCGCGAAATCGTACAGCGTAAATTGTAGAAATGCTTTAAGTGCATTTGATAATGTACGATTGCCTCTTTTACGAATAAACAATTTTTACATAACCATTACAGTCTACAATTAACAGTTTCACGAATAAACGCGAATCCAGCAGAACTTGCAACTAAGATTTTAGAAAGGAATAAAAATACTTACTGAAAGTAAAGTAAAATATATTTGTCTTCTCAGTCGGTATAACAGTGTCTTTAACTCCGGCAGTAAAACAGTTTTTTTTTTAACTTCGACAGTTAAAGAACGTGGAATTAATGAAGTAAATTTTATGAATTATTAGTTAACTTGCGAGGATCGTTCAATTTTTCATTGAATACTTTCGAATTTTAATCATTGACAAAAAGAGATATTTAGATTTAAGTTCTTGCAACGTGCTATGGCAGAGTAGAGTAGAAAAAAGTGGAAATACTTCCCAAACGAGATTATTTCTGCGTAGGGCGGGAGGAAACATCCAAATTAAATTTGCACAGTAGTGAACGTGTTTAACGACATTTTTGGCGCGTGGCCTTTCCCTGACTATTTGCGGTGGGCGGTATCTCATAAATTACGGGATTAATGTGCGTCGAGGACCCTATTCACAAGGGGCCACTGTATTAACGCACGTAGTAGATTAAGTCACTTCCATAAGGTAAAAATAAAATTCAAATATTCTTGGATCTTCGATGTAGGGTAATTAAATTACCAGGAATGAATAATGTGAAATTATTTATATAATTATTTATATCGTATTAAATGGCAGATCAGCAAATTAGAGAAAGGAGCATATAGGATCGAATGAGAAAACAAGCCGCTCTCAAGTTTCAATAATAAAAATTCATAATTCCTCTTCAATTTCGATAAACATCACCTAATACATTTGTCCTTCTTTGTACCATATCATATGTTCAACATATGCAGGGGATAGCGTGGCCACGTGCGCATGCATATATATGTGTTTACTAATTGTAAGTTTACCTCTGCCGTAAACACGCATATAAGGCGCACCTGTGTGCCTACATATATTCACGCCTATCCCCGCACACGTATGTGACACAAACATGCGCATGCAAAGTGGCACGTGAGTACGCGCGCGGATAATTATTTATAATCTAATATAACCCCACTGGGAGTTCTCGAAGGGCGCGCGTGCACACGTGTAGGGCACTTCTAAATGAGTAGCATGTACATATCGTATTTGATTCAAACCACAAAACACCGTCTCTCCCTCTCACAACAATCATCCTAAGAATAAAAATAAGTTGTAGTAATTGTACTAGTCGTAGTGTAGTGTAATAGTAGTAATAGAGATAGCAGTAGCGGTGACGACGGTAATAACACTGTTTTTCTTTTCTTATTTCGACAGCAACAACATCAGCCCCCTCCCCTCTCCTCTCCCTGGTTGCATATGTATATCCATAGTCTTATGTAACTATAGCGATTATGATTATATCGTACTATATACAATGTACACGGTATAACATTCTCTTGCGTATGCCGTTTTTTAACAAGATTTACAATGACGTATTTTGTTTCTCGTGTAATGTAAGTATAGGCGTGTGGGTAATTATTTGCAAGTAAAAATTACCATTAATCGAATGATCGTCCTGCTATAACAGTCGTATAATTAGTCAAATTTGTGACGTACGCCATCACATGTCGCGTAATAAACTCTTGCACTCGTTGGGCCATGCTTTGTATAGTGTATATTAGGTGAGAATTAGTTTGCGTTAAGTAATGTGCTTTTATAATTTATGTCCCCCCGACGGGCGAGGCCATTAACTAAATAATTAATTAATTTACACAAACTAGTTGCGATAGACGAGACATTGCATACATTAATCAAATGAACATTCTACTTGTATAACTAATACATTAATTAGTCTCTACCTAAAAATATCTTAAGTGTTCGTTAATCAATATATTAACGTTGAGACCTTAGAATAAGATTTCAGAATAGAAACCGTTACTCTGCGTACCTAACTCTATTGTTCATTATTACTATTATACAATTTTCTATATATTATGTACAATATTTTTTCGCAACAGCAAACTATTTCTTGTATATTAATTAATTCACATATCGTTTCTTCCACTTATGTACATTTGTGTATGCAAGAAAAATATTTCTCGAGAATAATTTAAATTGTATCTTTGGGTGTGATGAAAAATAGTTTCTAATAACAAGGTATAGGTGGGGCATTGTCGATTAGGGATGGTCAATTATGAGACGTTGGTCTTCTAAACAAAAGAAAAGAGAATACAGAAATTGTAGAAATATCGTACAAAAATGTAAAGTTAGTATAACAAACAAACTCTTTGTTGCTTACACTTCCTACATAGATGCAGTCATCATATTGCACCCAGAAATGTAAATGAAGTAGTTTTGGTATTGACATGCCCGCGCTTTCATCAACCATTCATATATATATAAGTACAAGAGATAACGAAATATCTATAATATAATCAACGGCTTTCAAATCGGCCATCCCTACTTTAAACCATAGCATTATCTCTACGATTTAAATTAATTATTCAATAGTATTCGATATGCACGTGCAGAAGCGTTTTTTTCACGTTTTCCAAATTTTTTATACTGTTCGATCGATACTGATTAAGTTAATAAAACTTTATCTAATATCTACTATTGACGTAGGCAAAGAAATAGCTTCGCACCTGATGGCATTTTTTCACATTATGTATCATTAAAAAAAAATTGGTACAATTGTAAAACTCTAAGTACATTAAAAATTCCATCAGGTAGGCTTCTTAATTTGTGCTTTATCCATTACTTGTATAACAAAGAAGTACCTTTATTAAGACCTTCTCGAAGTAGCAGCCCTATCACAGTGTGGCTCGGAGTGAAGGCGATTTTTCTATGTTCCAAAAAGACCAGAAGTACTTATAAAACAGACTCTATTTGCTTGATTTCCTTTTCAGGTGGTTCTTGAGGTGATGGTGCTGTTTCAACTATCTCCGGGATGTCTTCCTCGTTCTCTTCTTCAATATCTTCGTCAATTGGAGTTAAGGTATCTAATATCACAGGTTGAGTCTGAAAGTACAATTCACTTGTTACCAAATTGTTTATCATAATTTTACGAGGCGTTGCTATTAGTCAATCAATCGGCAAGAGCTTTAAGATCAACCCGTATAACTCATACACATCATGGTACATGTGGCCACGTCTAATAATTTTTCCAATATTCTGTTATTTGTTATGCGACAAGATATTTTCTACGTACCTGCGGTGTAGTGCACCGTTTCATAGCTGGGGCCATGAAACTAGTAATAGTGCTTACAAGGAAGAAAAATCCCGCCATAAAGAATGGGATGCTGTAACTTTGTGTTGCATCATACACAGCACCAGCTAACGGTGAACCAATAATCGCTGCGGCTCCTCTAAATAGAATTAAAAGCCCAAACGCATTTGTCAGTTTATCTAATCCCAGCAGATCCACCAAAATAATTGATGTCAGTGAAATATATCCAGCTGAAATGAATATGAATATAGCTTGCATTATTAGATTGAAAATTTGGAGCAAGATTATAGAGGGCACTACAAGATATTGGACTAAATATGATAGAAATATTTAATACTTACATATCGCTATCCCAAAGAATATGCTCATGACAATGTAAGCAGCATAAGTATGGCAAAATGGTGTTGAAGCAACAGCTACTGTTGATATAATTAAGCAAATATTGTTTAGTAACAAAGAGTCAACTTGGGGGAAGTCTGCCACATATCCACAAGCTACACGACCCACGGTATTAGTAATTCCAATGATAGAGAGTAAAAATGATGCTGAGTTGCTTTCGATTCCCTTAAGAAACAGAATAAATTATGTAAAGTAAAATAGTAAAAACACCCCAGTACAATATGAACAATTGTATTAAACTTACATCCAGGGCTGCAGCATCCACGAGGTATACAAAGGGAACATACAATCCAGCCATTCCAAACACATTGCTAATACCAATCAAGAGAAACACTGGATCTTTCAACAGGGAGACATCCATCATCGTTGCTAGAGCTTCTTTGAATGATTCAGGCAATACCAGACAAGGGCATAATGGTTCTGAAATTACCATTAGCAGTTGATCAAAGCTTGTTTGAATTCTTGTCATAATTGTTGTACGAATGCAATAAGCTTTTACTTACGTTGGGGTGCCTTTTCTACATCAACATCTTTGATTTCTCCTCGCACTGATTTTGGGAGAGAAATAACACTTTGACGATAGTTGGCAAGTGATTTTTGACTCTGATATTCTGGCAAATTAACTACACTTCCACTATAAAAAATGTCTTTTCTGGACAATGGACGTACCATCAAAGGTTTTTCTTTTGGAATATTTGTTTTACTAGTTGTAAATGTAATGCTTTCACCATCCTGGATAATAGAATTAACACATTAGAGAAATCACTATTTACATATGCGTATAGATAATACTTATGAAAGTATACTTACATCTACCTCTGCATTGTTATTTCGAGATCCCAATACACTACTTGTAGAGAGTCTTAAATGCAAGCTTTTGCGGATATCTCCATTAGAATTTAGCGTTGTTCTAGAATTCTTTATTGCGCTAAGACTTGGCTTATATCTTTCACCAGTGCTGGTTTTGCGAATTCTATCAAAAAATGGTACAGAACCATTTTTAGGCAGACCCTGTACATGGGTTGTAAAAGCAGGCTGGGATGCATTTCTGGGAATTATTGGTTTGTTAAATTCATTTTCCACTTTCTCTAACGGTTCCTTTGCATCTTTGGTATCGTCGATATTCTTTTTGCTTTTTGATTTAGTAGAAATGCTTTTTAAGTCCATACTGCCACTATTGCTAGTTGCCCCACTAGAAGAGTGTTCTTGCACTTTCACTTCTGATATAGTGGGAAGTGTTGGCACCGTTGGAACTGGTGTTAAAGGAGTTCCTTTAATATTACGAGTATGCATTGAGGTATGTAATTTAAACCATGAAGAGTACACCATGATTTTGAGATGAGAAAGCTACTTCTAATAGTTTCCTTACCAGGCACTAATTGGTCTAAGTTGAAACTGGAATGAACACCAGGATCGATGTTAATCGGCATCTTCATTCTTTTTTCCATGGATCCGTCTGGAAGTTGCACCATAAAATAGGAACCTCCAATACTTCCACGCTCCATTTGGAATCTTTTCTCTTCCGCCATTCTTTGTAAAAGGGGTTTAACAGAAGAGGGTTTAGGATATTCGAGTGGCCTCATCATAGCACCAAATACCTATGATTAAATTATAAATAACATTGTAAGATTAGAATCGTTTATAACGTACATTTATGAATGCATATCTAATGCACATTATAGGTAGATTTCTTTATTACTCACTGCACAATTTAGAATAAGCCCAGCTAGAATTAGGTTTGCTCCTTTCCAACTGTACGCTTCCAATAACATAGTTGCAAGTGGAGCGAATGCAAATGTACCAAATCCTGAACCACAAACTGCAATACCTGTGGCTAGAGATCTTTTGGTCTCAAAATAATAGCCTACACATACTACCGCAGGAAGATATATTAAACCAAAGCCAATTCCTACAAGAAGAACACGCGCATGATGCAAGAAGCTCTAACAACTATAAATTAAAATCTACTTTGTTGTATGGTGTATACACAACATACCTCCCAATATACCATAAGTCATCATAAGCATATTTACACTGCTGGAAAATGTTGAAAGTACAAATGCCGCAGCTCCTAGAAGACTTCCAGCCATGCATACCGCTCGGCAACCATATTTATTCGTTAAAGCACTCACAACGGGACCTATTATAAATGAAAATTTTATACGATTTTTATAATAAAAGTTTTATATAATATATAAAAGAGTTCGCTGAGGGAATTTCTGGGTAGACACATAGGCTAAAGTCTTACCAGCACTAAGGTACATGCCAGAAAGTAGAGATCCAACCCATGCGGTCTTGCCCTTGCCTTCTCCAAAGTATTTAACAAACTCTCCCAGAAAAACACCGAAGGTGTAGGCAATACCATCCACTATCATATTACACATGAAGGATGCGAATACCACGACCCAACCATAACCACCATCTGGTGGTGGTGGAATGTCGTGGTATTCGCATAGCGATCCTCCTTCGTCCTCTGGAGACCCCTCTTCAGCTCCTCCATCGGCACCAGTCAGTCTTGCCTGCTCCTCCACAGAGTATTCACTCTCCGTCTAAAATTATAATTTGGGTATATTATTGACGCAGGATACATTTACAACGACATTGTCATTGTTACATTTACTCCAAAAAGAATTCCAGTCATAATTGTGCGTTAGACTACAAAGTTGTATAAGTTAGAAAATTCAATTTCCTTGCTCGATGTTAACGAAACATTGAAAATTCCTATTATATCAGTAGTTTGTTCAAAAATTGACCAACTATACGCGTTTGACACAGCAAAGAATATTGCATATGTTCAATATGTTTACTGTGTTCCCGGGTAAACAACGGATACACACACACGCTTCGTGTACTATGTACTCGTGCTTAGTGAAGAAATAGTTTGCTAATCATGAAACATTGGCATCTGCACCTGCCTTCAATGAGACGGCAGTTCACCTTGAATGTCTTAAGTATGTTCAAGTAACCAGAGCACGGGCAGATAAACTAATTAACTACCAGTAACGCGAAGGTGATACGCTCGTAAACTGTATTAGATGTAAATACAGTATTACCGCTGTTTTCAAACCAATGCCTTTCTCAGGCATGGAGAACTGATATCTCTAAATTTAAATGCACCCGACAAGGTGATAAAAATACTTAATATTCAAGAGTCATTGCGCATTCGCATATTTTTAAACAATGTTCCGTAGGAAGGGAAATTACGCCTCGATAAGCCTAACGTTAAAATTACCGAGGTAAGCTACAGCCGAGGCGACGATGAACGGCTATCTTGTTCTACAAGATGATCTCATAACGCTACGCAAGCATAGGTATTAAGTAGCTCCTCCGATTTAATCGCTACCTAAGGCTACGTCTATTCAAGGTAAAGCATAGGTTGCACGGGATGCGCCAATGTGGCGGTAAAACATTGAGAGATACGTCTCGTTATCCGTCAACAAACAAATCACTATTTTTCACGTAACCTTTCGTATCGGCTTACATTTCCCTATTACATCGTTTCGTTCCGGAACGATAATTTACCGCGTTCCTGCCACGCGAGTCACTTATCGGATAATAATCAACGATTCGCACGCTTTTACCTCGATGTTTTACGAATAAGCGGAGGAGTCAAAATCGTGAAAGGAAACTGTAGAACGTGTTTCCTGGTTCTTCGCCCAGTTTGCATCAACAGACTCGTGTTCGCTGAATTCAAACAGATTGAGTGCGCATGGTAAACGTCGTGAATCGTAAAATTCTTTGCCACACGAAATTTGCATACTAAAGCATGAGATATTAATTACGAACGAATGATCCTCGGTTAATCTCATAAATAACGTTTAAACTGTTAATAAATGATAGCAATTTTTATGTCCAACAATGATGGAGCCTATTTACTAATACTTAATCTATATAAAATACTATGACAAAATAAGTTTTTTATTAATATTGCCATGAAGTTGTTTACAGTTGGAACATTTAAAGGACTTTTAACTTTTCAGAATTCCGTGCTTCTACGAATTATGTTTGTTAATATGTGAACTGTGACATTATTTAAAAAGAAAAGAAAAAAACATTGTTAAAAGTGTTTACATTATTGCGACCTTGAGTGACGAAAGGACGCGCAAGAAGTCACACGGTTGGGCGTTACCCCTGGATTTGACAAGAGCGTATTAATTATTTATCAATATGGAGTGCCATTGCTAAAGAAACATTGTTGAAAGTATTTACATTGATGCGACCCCGGGTGACAAAAGCACGCGCGAGCAGGTCTCATGTTTGGCTTTACCCTTCAATTTGGCAAGAGTGTATTAATGGCTTAGCGTGTGATAATCACAGCTGGCTATAATAATAAGATTCGACTATCGGGTCTCGCTTTGTCATGACTCAGCCAAAGAAAACTTAAAAAAAAAAACAGCCGAGTAGAAAGTCCTTGAATAATTAAGATCCTTTGCTACCGAATTTTGATAAATCGTAAACGGACAAAGAGAGCGTGCATTAAACAATATAAATGGATACATTGAGTACGTGACGCCTTTAAAAAGCCCCGATAGAACAAAATCCGATATGAATGCACAGAAACCGCTGCGCGAAGTTATCGCAAACAAAGCTATTAACACAACGACCTACCAAACAGGTAAAAACGACCCGTGTCTAACTGTTTATTTATTCTCTCATTGGCAAAGTCGCGTTTGCCTCTACTCGACATTCAACAAGCCTGAAAAAAAAACCAAACATGTAACCCTGCATTTTTTTTACGGAGACTCTTTTTAATCCAGAATATAGCCAAGTTCTATTGTTTCATTAGGAAACTCCTACTTATCTGTAACCAACATTCAACGAACCCACAAAAGATATAACGACAGAATCTCTTGTAATCTTGCAATTTTCGGATTGGCTAAATTCAAAATTATTCTTCAAATGTAACCAAATAATATTCTCGCACTAGCGAACTCCTTTTTTTTATCTCTAATCTCGCAATTTAAAACGAGCCCAAAAAGAGACGAAAACCAAAACATTCTCTTGTAATCCTGTAAATTTCCAAACACATCCGCCTGCTCCAAATTCTCTAAACATAAGCCAAGTATACATCGAGTCCCCCGCTAGTTCTAGCATCAACGTTTATATTGCACGCACCCACCTCCGCCCGAACCGACTTATGGTCAGACGAACGGAAGGTCAGATGCGATCAGCTGATCCGCTGTCATCGAAGCGACCGTTGGAGGCGGAGGAGCGCGGGAGGGTTGGGAGACCCGACGCCACCTGACGGCGATATTCGCGAATCTCGCGAGGTAGTTGCCGCCTCGTATCACGATTCTACTTTCGTAAAACACTACGCGCGTTTACGTGCACGCCCGTAATCGGCTTAACGAGCCACCTGAAACGGCGAGGTGTAAATCGGCGTCGACTGTCAAGGCTAAGTCACGTGACACTTAAAGCGGCCAATAGTGGGCAAGCTGGATCGCGCTCGATCGTAACGGACTAAAAGTTACTGGTAGACGAGGGGTGGGGTGGGGGGAGGGGGCGTGGCGGTGAGGAGGAGAGGGGACAGAGGCTCCATGGAAATCCAATTTCTTTCTCTCCGCCGAAAACAACCTACCGTGCTGATCTTTCGCACGCGACGCGAGCCGTACTGGCTGTACTGCGACTTGTTGAGCGAGACGCGTGACATTCTACGACCGCCTTTTAGTCACTCCGCAACTCTTGCTCCCAGCTCCTCCTTCCTTCCTTTCCGCTGGCCTTCCACGGGTGCCTTACGAAGGGTTCTATTTCGGGTAGAACCGCGCGCGCACCACAATAGGATGCGCGGGAGAGATGGAGGGATAGTGACTGAGAAGGAGAGCGAAACGAAGGGAGGAAAGAAAAGATTCGCTCCCCCGTTTCAGCTGCGACACACTCGCTCTCTTTCGACACTCGTATTTAATAGTCACGGCGCGCGGGCTCTCCGCTCGTTCGCGTCTCTCCCGGTGATCAACAGGAGCAGAAACGCCGCTCGTCATAATCCGCTGCCATGTCTCCTCCTCTCTCGGGCAACTCGCGCGCGCGCGCACCCCTCGCACGGTTTTCTATCGCACTGCTGCTGGCGCTGGCATTATCGCACGATGTTGGCGTCGCCTTCTTCGCTCGTCCGCCACGGACGGCGTGCGTGCTGTCCTGTCGTGTGCGTGTGAGATCGAGGGAGAGGAGAGTAGAGAAGAGGATAGAGAGAAGAGAGAAGGCGTAAAAACGGAGGTCTCTCCTCGCCAAGCACACAGAGGCAGCGCACTAAGCACACGACGCGCGACGCGCTCGGTTCCTCCGCCCCTTACGTTTCTCCACCTTCCAGTCAGTAGTGGTGGGGTGGTGTCAAAACGTGAGCATGATTCTCCATCGAAACGCCACACGCCGTGAGCCAATGAAAAATTCGTCGTCGACTAACTGGAGATTCTTCAACAATCGACACCACCACCTTGCTGGCCGTGACGCCGGGCACGGTTCTATTTTCGACCGGAACCAGAAGGCACACGCACGTAAACACGCTTGAGATTGGAGGAGCACGGTAAACGGGCCTTCCTCCTTCCCTCCTTGCCAAAACAATCACAGGGACTTTCTTTTGTTTTCTTTTTTTTCTCTCTCTCTCTCTTTCTTGTCCAACCAAAGGGATGCTGACTCGTCGCAATTGGTGGATTTGAGCTCTTCCATCCAATTGGGACTCGCGTTCCTACGGGTCCACCGGATGTCGCGACTTTTCTATCGTCGTTGGCGACTCGACGCGACAGAGTTTCCTCAACGTCAGGATTTTGTCAAGTGTACGCGCAAGATACGCTCGTGCGCGGTTAAAGAAAGCTCGGAGAGAACGCGCTTACCTCTCCCGTTCGAGCGATACTGATCGCCCGTACGCGAAAAGTTAACCTATAAATGCAGCGCGTCGCATACGCATCGTAAGCGTCCCCCACTCCGGGCACGAAATTACGTGGCGCCGTACCACGACGGCGCGCACGATTCCATGTCCATCGTCCTCCATGCCATTGCTATTTCAAACGGGGCCCATTGTTTTTGCTTACCGCTCGCGGCGATGGACGCGGTCGCGGTGGAGATGCACTTTGATTCGACGCCTTGAAATTTCGCCTCCAAGATTCGCGATCGAAGTTCGGTACTCGAATGCAGTAATGCTTTCAATTTATTCACCTGTAGGCGTTTTTATGGTGAGTGCGCCAATGGCTACCGAAAGAATGGAGATTAAGCGCACACGGCATTTTGCGTAAAAAGAATGTTTTGTTTTAAGTTAAGAGATGCAGTAGACAGTTCGATTGATTGAGAATTATTGTGGAAGATGGAATGTTTGGAATGAAAATGTGGTTACTTTAAAGGTATTGATTGTTACAGATTTTCTTCCCTGGAATCGACACTTCTTTTCACGATGGATCACTTGTTTTGCTAATTATTGTAATCTGAGTGAAAAATATTTAATGCGTTTTAAGCGAGCGTACAGCATTGAAGTAATTTAGTGGAGTGATTCGTAATTTATTATTTGCTATTTTCAGTCTGCGGAAAGCGAAGGTGGATTGAGAACTTTGTTATGAACTCTCACAATTGGGATATAGGACAGATGTGCATTCGCCCGACTGTGATGAAGATATGCAATGAGGTACGATTTAAATATTTACATAATCTGATTATTCGCAATTAGAACATGTTTTATTCATAGAATTGTAAGAAATTATTTTCGTTCGTAATTAAAACAATTGAATTTCTATTCTTATTTCTTATCCGTCAGCAAAATAAAACCCACCCAGCGCTGATCGCGAGCATTCCACTCCAGGAAACGCAGAATAGGTAATTAACAATACTACTTCAAACCGCGGGGGAAAAAGGACTCGTTTAAAGTAACTATTGAATTCAATTAAACATATTCAAATAATATATTCGATCATTTTCAGTATATGAAAATCAGGATGGAGATGAAGTAAGCCTACCTGCTACCGAGAGAAAAATGAATTCTTAAAAAAAAACAATTCACGAATCTTCGACCTTATTAAACTACCTACTATTTGACAAAGTGGATCCTCGTGGAGAAAAGGTCGAAAGCGGAAATGGTCGATTAAACGGTAACGTTATTTTCCTGAAGCGGAAGCGGTTGCTTTCAAAGCGCGCTTGAAATATTACCCAGCACCGATAATCGTCGCCTCAAAAGAGCGTCCTCTATGGGCGTTGCTGAAATGCAGCGCGCGAAGCGGTTAGAACTCTCCGGAACGATTGGTTGGCGCGCGCAGCACGCACACTCGTTGCCCCGCGAATTTATTTTATCACGACGCGCGTGACGTAATCGCGTAAACAGGAAGAGTGCGCATAGCGAAAGGGAAATAAGTCGAACTTACGGTAAATGCATCGTTGCGGTGCTCTGAATCAGCCATATCAGCGAGACCGAAGTGGCCGTTGAAAGGAGAAGCCTCGTGGAGAGAAGGCAGGAAGATAGATAGAAAGAGAGAGAAATAGAGAGATAGACAGAGTGGCACTACACCAAAATCCAATGTTTATGCAATCGCCTTTGTAGTAAATCGCGGGTTGACGTCTCGTGAGCGCGTCACCTCACCGATGAAACATTCGCTTTGGCAGCGTACGAAGTTTGTCGAGCAAAGTGACAGTCCCGAAGATACAAACTAATGCGGACAGCTTAAAGCGGCTCGGAGACGTCCGCGGAATTCGAACCCGCGCGATCTTTAGGCACACACATTTCGACGTGTCGAGTTTATCCGGAGTAGTTTAGCACGAGTGTGAAACGTCGTTTCCAGTTAATTGATACGCTAGCGAATCGTAGCTGGTAAAAGGCGGTATTAGTTCTCAAGACGAAAATAGAATACCAATAAAACCACGTTCGTTTCAAACGCTCGCTTTGTTCCCGCCATTTCCACGACGACCGTTACAAAATGCATTTCGCGCCAATTTTCAAAAACACGACAAAGGACGGGAATAAAAACGTTCGTAGTCTATTACGGAAGCGGTGTTAACACATTGGATTGCAAGACACGTGAAAAGACACGTTTTTAGTAAAAGTCGATGGTACGCGAGGAAATGTATTTTTATGTACCTCGCATACAACCATCGACAATTTACTAAAAACGTATTTTTAACCCGCATACAATCTGTTAACAAGAGTAACGGACAATGGAGAGAATCTTCTCGACCGTATCTTCACATAAATATTGATTTATTTATACGATACGTACGGTCTCTTCCAAAAAGAAAAAGCGAGCGTTCGAAACCACGAACGATCCTTTCACAAAATTTGCGCGAAGCAATCTAATCTCTCGAGAGTGTTGGAATACGAGGAACACGAACGAGAAAGAGAAGTCGTTGCCGCGGGGCGCACTGTGAGTAGCTTCGGTCGCGCGAACCACTGCGCGAACTCGCGCGTTCGGCACGACGATGCATTCGTGCGCCCAACGATGACGCTTATGAATTAATTAGATAATAACCGGCGACAATTAGAGTCGCTGGTACGGGCGCATGAAAACAGCATCTGCTTCTCATCTCCGGGAAAAATTGGCCGCGTTGTCGAGCGCTCGCGAGCCGAGCCCGATCAGCCGAGGAAGAAACAAGTCCACTGCCTTTACGGTTGGTGCCACAAAAGAGGAGAAGTGAGAAACGAGATGGACCAATTTGCAATGCCACTAACTCCACATTTTCCAAGTTGAACAGGAGAGTACCAAAGGGAACGGTCGATTGTTTACGACAAACTTTATCCTCCCGCTTGTCCCAGTTTGTTTAGGACCGTGATACTCGGAACGGGAGATAAACGCGCTCACCAAAAGGAGGAGCAACGTTCCCGCGGATCCGATGAATCACGTCGGCATTGTCTGAGCGCGTGCTCTCGTTAACTGTCCAGCCTTTACTGAATTATACTGCTCGACACAAACACGGGTGACACTTCGTTTCGCAGGACAAATATTCGTGGGAGCCGAGGCCGATTCATATATCCAAGGGCAGAGTCCACGCTGATGGAACTTTGGAAAGGGCTATGGAGATATTTCGGCTTGCACTTCAACACTGATCTTTGGGATTTTCTAATAAATGCGAAGACAGTGGTATTTATTTAGACAGTACAAACGGGATTCACATTTCCAAGGGCAGAGTCGATGGCGATGAAGCTTTGGAAAGGGTTATTGTGATCTTTTGGCTTGCACTTCAGCAATGATTCTTAAGATTCTCTAGTAAATCCGACGACAGTGGAAATCCCAGCATTTCTGCATATGCTACAAACAGGATAATGTACCCACAGCAAAATCACTTGGCGATAGAAACGCCACGTTATAATGTCCAACAAGGCTAGACCGCAAGTTATGCAGCCTTAGGAATCTCCCGATGAATAAAAGCCAGCTGTTTGCTAAAAGTTGCCCGATGCTTTCATCGATAATGCATATGAAGCTAATACTGAACGCGGAATCAAGATACGATATATGGGTTGGCATAGCGATGCCATCTCCTGGCTCGCGTAATAATTACCATCGTCGATCAAACGCTTCAGATATTGAAACGCGTGCGGGGAATATGTTGATAGCATTCGAAACACTTTACCGACTAAGTTACCGTGAATCCATAAAGGCACGAGGAGGTGCTAAGGCCGTGCCAGGCAGCAGATTACGGAATTGTTGAACGATTTGATCAAATTCTATCCTGAATTCGTGGTTTCCTAAACTAATGTTATCGTTGATCACACATTAGGAACTTTCAGAGGAGTCGAGTATACCGGTGCTATTTGATGTTCGGTAACCGAGCCGTTGAATCCACGAGATAGAAACAGCGCGGAACACGTTCGGCATCGATAGGGAACACGATAACGAATTCAATAAACACTCAAAAGATAAGGCCATCCATACGCCACCAAAGTAGATCTCGATCTTAAGCCTTCGTCGTCGTCGCGGAGCTCATGTGTACTATCACGTGATTCGACGACAACTCCGTGGAATGCATCATGAGCGAGGAATTAAGAGATGGTTTAACGGCTCCGCCCGGGAACGATGGCATGCGTAACCTTTATACATCAAGACTTTCCGGCAAGCCATCGAATTTTCTTTTCTCAGCCTGACTTTTTCCCCGGCTCTTATTTTGTCCCTGATAAACGATTATCATCTTTTCTTGGTGTATATTATAAAAGAGCTTGAAGAACTTGTATTGCAAGCATACTTATATCAAAAGATGATGCTTTCAACGAATCTCACGCAGCACTGTAAGCGACAAATCAAGCTACAATTGTAACAAGACTGAGAAAGCTTCTCACCTTTTCAGAACACCTTCTAATTTCTCACTGTTCAACCTAATCTCTCCAAGCTGACTTTTCATTAAAAACCGACGATTCTCCTTTCTTTTATCAGACCTAACCAAAAATCCTTTGTCTCCTGTTACTCTTTGTCGAGAACTTCTACATACACATTAAACCGCGTCCAAGAAACATTCAGGGCGCGCTATCGAAGGACAGTTTTTCCAATGAATCTCACGATCGGCAGTGAGAGAATATAAAATGGTTGGAAAAGCGTGGAATGCATTGGCGAGCGGGAAACGAAATGACGGTTAAGCGGCGTCCCTGCAGGGGAATCACCGTGACTTCCGCACATGCTAGCGCGCCAGCCACGATCGACGAGGTTGAACAACGGATCGGGCGAAGACTCCTCATCAACTTCCTCGTCAACCAGGGCTCTGTGCAACCCACTTTCACTCCTACGTGCGCCTTGTGACGATTACTATCGCGCCTCGTGCTTAGTTATTTGCCTTGAAATTCCACGTAATCGCGAAATAACCGGCTCCAACGTTCCAGGAAGGCGAAAAGCGGGAAAGACAATTGGTTGGGTTCTCCTGCAACGGCAGGACGAGAGAGGATACCCGCGGAGGACTGATAGAGGGAAAACTCGGCCGAACGGCGGCCCTGAAGTGCTCGCGCTAAAGATGATGACACTGGCGCGCTATAGAACAAGGAGATCCTAAGGAGGAGAAGGCCTCGAGTGCGAAGAGAAAAAAGAAACGCGCGCGCCCACGGTTTAATCGAGACCTCGCAGCCTGCGCGCGCTCCCATCTCCATCGTTTCGATTCAAATTCTTGCCAACTCGTCGGTCCGAGTCACGGGACGGTGGTGCGCGCGAGCAGCCCGCCGACCACGTGGATGAGAGGAGTGTCCCCGCACTTGGGAGAAATTCAATCCCTGTTGTCGAATGTAACAAGAGAGGAGCTCGTGTCTGGTTCGCAAAAGATACTCCGAACCCCTGTTCTTTCTGTTTCTTTTTTAACTCTCCCAACAGAATCACTCGATAAGAGGATCACAAGCGAGCACGTACATGACAGAGTTTTTCTTTGTTGCTATGAAACGTACCTTGTTCTTCGGCGACATCACAGGGGCAATGACGTTCGGCGGCGTGTCCTTGTCGAAATTGCAGACTATCCGCACCCTCGCGTACAACTCGCAGGGACAGACGGTCGGTGAGAAAGACAGATAGTGAGTGAGAGGAAGCGAGTGATGTCGCGCGAGGGAGAGACGGTAGCGAAACAGAGCCCGCGCTACCACCTGACTGGACGGTGTCCAGCTACGCGGAGAACCGATATGAAAATGTTCGTGGCTCGACCACTGGCTAACTTATCGCATCCGCAGCCGCGGAGTAGGTCCCATCCGATTTCCCCACTCTGATGGCACCGCGGCAACGCGCCTTGCGTCTCTCCCTCGTTTGCGCTCCGGCCGTGCTCTTCCAATCGCATCGTCCGATATCCCAGTCATCCCCATTCGTCATCGCTCGGCATCGTCACAGTCCTCCGCCCTTTTATCGTCACAGTCATGCCGTCACTGTCGTTCTTGCCGCTTGGCACCCCTCTTCGGGCTATACCCAATCATGCGTTCATGCCTGGGTGCATGCAGGCTTACCGTTTTACGGAGACACGGCTCTTTCTTTCTCCTTCGTTCGAATTAGAAGGAGAGAGAGCTGGCAAGGCAGCAGTAGCAGCACCTACTCGTCACTGCATTACTCACCGCGTGCATTCGCTCGCGCGAGCGCGTCACGCCGAGAGGGGACAAAGCGAGCCGACAATAGGTACAAAGTTCTAGCCTATCTTTCTCTTTCTCTCTCCCTCCCTCACGCAGATCCCGATATATGAAATATGCAGCGCATTATCTCTCCTCTAGCTGGGATGAGAATCTTGGCGATGCAATTGGCCCGCTGCCTGCCTGTCTGCCGCGGCCTGACGCGAGCTAGGACATAATCGAGGAAGCTGCTCGAAATTCATTCCCGGCAACGATGATCGATGCCGAGAGTAGTGGGGTAGCAGCGTTCCTTTCTCACTGGGGGGGCTATTATGGGTTAATAGAGGATCAATTGATTCGTTTACTTCGTTCAGCGATCGACCACCGATGCCACTCAAACGAATGAGAAGCAAGAGAACGGAAAGGAGAGGGCGGTACTGATAGCTGTTCACTCAACCCTAGCAGAAAGGTGGATTGCTTCGTCCTAACGAACTAGCTCGTGCGTTTCGGAAGGAAGAAAAGCTGCTTCGACGCGAACTTGACAACGATTAATTAAATGCAACGGCTCGTAACGGACTGACTAGTGCCGGCGAGCGACCGGCAACCGCTACACCCAGAGAGTCCTTGAGACCATTTGGGAATAGAATTTCGCGTGTTCCAACGCAACCGTCCGTGCATGTGTCGCAGAGCGCACACTGGTATCCTCAATGCCACGAGCCGCATTGTAACGATCAATTTACTTGGCCGACGAAGCCGCCAAGCGGTCGCTCGTGCACCGATGGGGGTGTAGCCTCATGCGCGAAAGAAGGTTACAGAACCTGACCCACCCTACTTTCGTGACGCGAACAGCGCACGCGGTTAGGCTCGCGATCGAAAAGCGAAGGAGGCCGCGAGCAGGTGAAGTGGAGCGCGCACGTGCTCCTCCTCCTACGATCGAAACCCACCCGTTGGGGGATTCCCATTATGGCGTGGAACTTACTATGTGGTTGGACGTGACGATCGGCTTGGTCGTCTTGATTTGCAGGCCATCCTCGTCGCCGATCTGCTCCCCGATGTGCTCGCGGCTGCTGGCCGGGCCCATTTCTCAGCGCCGCGACGGCGCCCTCCCGCACCCCTCGCCCAGGCAATCACCAGACCTCCTCCTAGACTGGCCGGCGCCGAGGCCCGCTGATGTTGCCGCAGGCTCTTGGCCTCTCCTTGTCGCGGTGAACCGCGGCAACAGCGTGGCCAGAGGGCTTGGATGAGAAGGAAGAAGGGATGAGGAAGGGATTAGGGAGGAGGGTCGTGGATGGATTGCGCCAATCGCCACCTTCTCACGGGCTGGGTCCACTGCGCCCTTGTGGCCCCACTGCTGCTCACCTTCACAGCTTCTCCATTCGGTTAGTTCGTAGGTACGCTCCTGGAAGGTCGCCCTAGCTCACAGGCGGCTTCCGAACGTGCCCTACCAGCAGCCCAGGTCAGCTTCAGTCCATCTGCGAGACCCCTAAGGGCTTCAGCCCTGGTTCAAAGTCTGCGTCCAGACCTAGAAAGATGACGATCCAGCGGCTGATGTCCTCGAGCCCTGGCGCCAACCGGCTAAGCCTCTCATTCGCGTCCTTTCTCTCCTCCTTGACCTTCTCTCCTCTCTCCTTTCTCTCTCTTCAGCGGCACCTCCTTTCTCCTCGTTGCCGCAGTCTAAGCGTATAGCGAGCGCGATGCCGGCACCACCACCACCACCATCACCATCACCATTGGCACCTCTACCACCACCACCATCAATCGCACCAAGCCACCACTGTTCTTCACTCAAAAATTTCACCGCGACCACCTAGATCTTCCTCCTTTTTGCCCACAGTTTAGGATCAGTCCATCAAACCAGCAACCGGCTATAAATGATGCGCGCGCGCGCGTCCGCACGCTTGACACCCGGATTACTGCACAACCCTCAGTGGGTCCTCCAGTTGCTCGCGTCAGTTATCCAGGCTAAGGCACCAAACAGGCTCTCACCTTTCCTACGAAGGCACGCGTGCGAGACTTTTCCACGACTTTCCACTACGGTCTCGGCCAAAAAGGAATCTTCTCGCAGAGGCTGGCTACCCCGCCGCGGGTGGGCAGCGCCGCGGCGCCCCGGGATCAATAAAACGACCGCGCGGCCGTCACCTTCCCTAGGTCCTGCCTGCCTGCCTGCTGAGGTCTCCCCTTTGCCTCGAGAGACGCCGAACGTCGCGACGCCTCCTGCCCCACCACCGACATCGTCGTCGTTGCGCCGCCGCTGCCGCACCCGCCGTTCGTATGCCGCCGGTTCTTCGTCGAATCTCGTGCGAACGATAACCGGGCAGGCGCGATCTCGGCTCGCGCAGGCTCGAAAAGCGCACGAGTATAGGAAGAACCCAATAGCCTTGCCGCTGCTGCTGTTGCTGCTGATGCTCCTCTTGGCCCGCGCGCGCGCCAATCGATAATCCGGCGAACGCACACGGATCACAACCGTACGCTCGGTGGATCAGTTTCGTTTTCCCTCTCTCCATCGTCTTTGTTCGCCATCTCTTTCTCCCTTTCGCTGTTTTTTGTTTCTTTTTTTGGGATGCTACTCGCGCTCTTCCTGCCTTCTCGTCGTAGTCGTTAGCGCGTAATGTCGCGCGGCAAGCACCCCCAAGCGTTTACGACGTCGTGTGCAAAAGGGGGAAAGAATGAGAGAAACCGTTTTAACGGGTTTTATGCGTGTGACGGGGAGACTGCTTTTTAGGTGGTTTGTTGAATTTTCATGCGAATTTTTTTTGTTCTTTTTTTTTTTGGGGGGGGGGGGGCAGCGTTGCAGTTTACGCTTTTGGCGAATGTGAATCGTGATTTTAGTAGCACGTGAGCGCTGCTTATTCTTGATTAAGGAATTGTAGGTGTGTGCAGACTGCGTTTACAGTATTTCCAGGCATGGAAAGGAGTGTAAATGAAATTTGTGAGAATATTTTGTGAATAACATTTAAAGGTTGTTAAGTTTCTTCCTTTGTTTTCCAAATTGTTACGATGTGCTTTTTAAGAATACTCTGGAAGGATTACCGCGGTAGTCCGGTTAGAACTGTGGATAATTGTGCGCAATAAACATTTCAAGTAGAATAACTTTTATCTAAATTACAATGCGGCAGTTCCTACGCACAGACGTACCGGGCCCCTCCTCGCTCGTTATCATCGTTGCAGCCTTCGGCAGATGGATGCAGATTAGACCCGTTGGTTCCTGTAAATGTGGTTATCGTGCTTTTGTTTTCTCTCCGCGATAATGCGGTACGAGTGTCGAGGAAATGCGTGTGCGCAATTGCAACTGGTCGGCTCATTAACCTTAACGCACAATCCATTCTTCTGCGTAGGATCTGTTCACAGATTTTCACCCGACTTTTTCTTTATCGCGGTAACAGAATATTATAAACAATTGCGGGATTGAAAATTTCCATTAAGTAAAATCTGTTTGTTTATCGTGGAAAGGAATGCTTAGGAAGATTTTGTAATATGATTTTTCTTTCTTCTTTTTGCAGGACCTTTTAATCCGTAATTTGCGCATGAGCGAACTGCTCGAGTGACTCCTACCACACGAGATGAGTACAATCAACGTACAATCAAGAGATGTGTATCAACGTTGCTCGTCAAACGGACTTAAAGATTTATGGAAGAAATTCCTGTCGTTTTAAACGTTCATCGCGTCGAGTTGCGTTCACCTGCTAAGCAAACAGTTGAAATGTTTATTGCACCTATTGCGACAGCTCAGATGAAAGGAACGCAAAAGAAAACATGTTTTGTTGGTGATTACTTGTCGCATGAATAGGTGAAATTTGAAGGTCACTGATAAAAAAAGGTATATTGATAAATATATTTCTAAACATTTATACAAATCTCGCAATATTGCTGCGCCGATATTTAAACAAGTTACTAACATTTTTTATATCTCGATTTTACGCGTTTCGTTGATCTGCTTTATACACTTACTAAAAACATATAAACAAATTGTGGACTAATAATTTTAAGTCCGGATCGAGTCAAGATGGACGCTCATATTAAATTTACTAATATATCAATTCGTCCGTAAAAATCCTTTGGAGATTTGTAAATACTTAACAACTTGTTTGGCAACGGCGCTTATCTCGCTCTTGCCAGACAATGTTACGCTTTCAATTTTCTCAAGCGACACCGACGAAATCACGTCCTGCACATATTTTGGATCGGTGAGGTCGTAAGTGATTGACTGCAAAACGCGAAGGCAAAGTAACTGAACTTTGTCCGGGACCGAGTCTTCCTCGAGGCAATTGTTCAAGGCGTTTCCTACTCGCAATTCCAATAAGTACTGCAATCCAGTTTTATTAAGACTCACGTTGTAGAGGATCATCAGCATCAACCTATAAGTCACATAAATGGAATGTACGCGCGTGGAATGTGATCTGATCGTGCACATTGCCGCGACGTACGTGCAATTATTTAATCCGACGCTTTTGTACCTTTTTATCAAAAACAAACTCAATACGTCGAATTATTTCGCGCGAACAATTTTATTTTTAATTTTTAATCCAGTCGTAAATATTTATTGTGTTTGTTCATTCCTAGCTATAATATTACTCGAAAAGAGTAACAATTTATTTTGTCACCGTCAATTTCTTAAATAGAACTCCCCATTTTGTATAACAAATTGTTGTAGCTTATATCGTGAGCATTCCAAAACACTATAATAAAATATTTTTCCCTCGCAAGTACATTCTGAAATCGAAAGGAATTTCCGAAAAAGGCCCCGAGTGCAAATGGTTAAGTTCAATAGATGACGTATATCTACTGAACTTAATTGTCAGGATTATAGGATCGCCTTAACAAAGCAAGCTGTTAATTTTTTTATAAATAAATATCGTACTTCTTTGAAAAGATTGTCTCTGGCATGGATGGTACCCCTGGTAAGACTTTAATTATTCTCTGGATAAAATCCTTGCCATTTGGATTCGTGATCAGGAATTGTCTACCCTCAGGACTAGCGGAAATATTCTGCACGATACCAAGTATTCCTATCATGAATTGGTTCTCGACGTTGTTGACTGGCGGAAATATTTTTCCGTAAGTATTGATGAAAGCCACGAAGGAGATATTGACAATTCCCAAAAATTCCGCCACTTTGTTCTGCATCTGAACAAAAAATATTAGTAGGCTCCCCTCGTGCACATCATTTCTGTCTCAAGGCTGCCTTTTATCGCGAGACTTTCTCTCAGATTGTAGAGATTTTCATGGATGCGCGCACGCCGTCGCTTACCTCCGTCAACCAAGCGTCAACGATCTGTGGACAATTCGAGGATTTCCATGCCAAATATCCCAATACTGCCCCTAGGTTCGCGCAGAATGTGCTCTGATTTAATATCTGCAAGCACGATAAAGCATTATAGTCTACTGTATATTAACGACGTATTCTAGTTAGAAACACCGTGGAAAAGAGTAAAGAAGAGAAGGTAGATGACTCGCGCCGTGAATCTCAATAGTACTTGATTTTTTAATTGCTCCAGTTCCTCGTACGACTTCTCCAATTGTCTCTTTTGATTCCGTAACTGACAGCACACTTCGTCGTATTTTAACTTCCATATCAATACACTCTCCGTGTCGTCTACAAATCATTGTTTTCGATTCACCATGTCTACATACAAGCAATGAAAGTTTAAAAGTGAATGTTACTCCATTATTTTACTTTCGATGTCCTTAACTTGTGTTTGCAGATATGACGGGTATACACCATCGTCTTTTATATCTGTCCCTTTTGGGGGCTGTAATTTCTTGTTCAATGTAGAATCGTGCCGATGCGTTAACGAATCTTGCAGTAATTCTCCCGCGAGAACGTCTATCTGAAATATGCAAATATAGTCGCAGATACAAGCGTGGTTAACGTGTTGTTTTAAACGTTAATGAATCACTTAATCGTGAGAAATGTATCGTATTTGGGCGACAATTATTATATGCCAGAATGACAAAAAGTTACTCTCTCGTTTGATCGAACGATTCCATACCACAATCCTGTCTTGATCTACGGTATCTGATTCGCCTGTGGATTCTGTCCTTTCCATTCTAGAAGTTAAAATTTAATCGGTTGGAAACATTTATCCTAGATACCTCTACAGATCCTACTCTCGATCTTATCGCGCTATAACCAGTCGGTAAATTTGTAATCTCGTCATTTCATTGTATTACTCCTAATTTACACTTTATCGCAACATACGTTACGAACAGCAGATTTCCATTCAGTTTGCAATTTCAGTTGCAAATGCAATTATCATTGAAAATTCAACAGTCGGGTATGTTTAACAAAAAAAAAGGACAAGCTCGATATTCAATAATAAAGACAAATGCACGTCCACGTTTAATATATAAGGGCTTCTTTACACGATTTTGAAGTACCTTCGTGAACATATTTCATAATTTCTTATGGCTCCGGCACACTGGACGCGGCAACGCGTCAACGCGTCAACGCGGTGGCCAATCACTGTGTTGCTTTAATACATAACTAATGGCTCCGGCACACTGGACGCGGCAACGCGTCAACGCGTCAACGCGGTGGCCAATCACTGTCTTGCTTTTCTGGTAGTACTAATTAGTTATGTATTAAAGCAACACAGTGATTGGCCACCGCGTTGACGCGTTGCCGCGTCCAGTGTGCCGGAGCCATTACGTTTGTATGAAAGGGTAATTTTAAGTAGAAACAATCAGATTACATATAAGAAAGAAAATTCCATTTATTTCCTATACTCTACGTCATCTCTACTAGCAAATTGCTTACAACTAAACGAATTTACAAGTTGCGATGGAAACTGATCGACAGGCTAGGGAAATTTCGTTTTTTCTAAAACTCGCAACTCAAGTTTTACGAACGCACCATAGGGGAAAATTCGACCTACCTATCGCTCGCGTGGCTCATTTGCCGTGCCTTTTGAAACACGCAGGAAGCGTGGCGCGCGTCTCTTATGTTATGATGCAAAAAAAAATAGCGTTAATTATAACCTAGTGGTTAGTGATCAGTGTTGTTATTTTTATAGTATCGTGCGTGCCTGGCGAAATACTATCGCTTAACCAGGCGTCTATATTTTCTGCGATTGAAACTGTAAATCACTTCTAAGTGATAGCTTAATCTATGAGTTGATTTGAAAGTTTCTGTGCTTGCAAGTTTCATAATATTTTCAAGCTATTTGCGTAGAGAAACGTTTGGCTATACTATAGGTGCTCTATTACTTGAGTTTTAACTTAATTTCTATATTTCAGCGTGGAGGTATGAAAATACAATCTGCAAAGGGAGATCTCTTTTTTGCAGTACATTGTGATATTAGATACTAGAATTGTAACAGCTTCGGCACAACTGGCGAATTATATTAAATCATTTAAAGGCAATATGGAGGATACTTATCATCAGAATTATGCGGAGGTAAGTCTTCTAGTCTTAGTTGCATACTTAATTATACGAGCCTTGTATAAGCCTCTTATATTTACGAGTGTATTTTATTAGTAACACATTTAATAATTGCAGGCGGACAGGCCATCAAGAAATACAACAAGAATGAGTAATAGAATAAGAAAGAAAACACCGCCAAGACAATCTCCAAGTCGAAAGTCACCGAGTAGGCGTTCACCTGGAAGATCGCCAACATCACATATTAGGAAACTTCCAAAACGAAATACAAGACACGCACGAGTATCTATTTCACGAATAGAAATACCTGACAATAAGCATACTAATATGGGTGAAATATTTAACATACTTGATACGCGTGTATATGGTATTATTGCAATATACGTTCATATTACATATTAATGATTTTCCTTGCAACGCTGTTTAGGAACTACAACTGGCGAATTATATGTATCACTCGATAAAAAGGACAGCGCTGATAAAACTGAGGATACTTACATGGATTCATTACCACTTCAATCTCGTTTAAAAGAGACCGAACATGGAATACGAAGATCTGCAAGGATAAAATCATATGTGTCTAAGTTTGAACCAGAACATCAATTTATGTTACCAAGAAAAAGCGACAGAGCAGTTTCTTTACCAGTGGAAAAGAGCAATCTGTCTCAAGAGCTTCTTAATGATATGAAGGAGAGAGGATTTTCAGTACAAAGAGATCAAGTAAATTGTTTTCTATGTATTAATATTTCTGTTATGTTAAGTTTTTGTCCAATAAGTTTTTGAGTATGCTGATTTTGTTAAATACCTTATTTCAGGATTTGCTAAAAACTTTAGACAAAAGTACAAAGCCGGATTCTGTGGCGATAGAAAAATTTAAAAAAGATGTATATCTTATTAGCGAACCACAAGAATGGGGAGGGAAATATGGCGCATTTTTCCTCACATTTATGTTACCACTTTGTATAATTTTACCACAGTTTGTTTGTAATAACGATCAGTGTAAATTTACAATACCCCAACTCTCTACCGATCTCAATGCTTATGTGAATATAAGTGCATTTTTTACTTACATGGGATTTTTAATTATTTTGGGTTGTTTGTCCATCGTACCAGTAGGAAAACGAGTTGAAGGGCAGCAGAGTAAAATTGGCTCTCTCCAGTATCGTATAAATGGTTATTATTATTCAGATTTCCATAATGTTGTGATATTATTTTGTATTTATAGATAATTGTATTATATACGTTACTTTTCATCGCAAGCAAATTTTATCGTTAAAGTACCGTTCTATTTTTAGGGATGTTATGCGCAACAGTGTTATTGTTTGTATACGGTATATGTGTATATAATACCATTATATACAATGACTTTGTTCTCGAGAATGCTGTACAGTTAGCTATCAGTGGCTGGATTCTGGGTACAATATTATCTGTAATCTTATATATCAAAGCTGGTAAAGGACCCGTATCTAAACTTAACATTCATGCTTGCACAAACAGTTCCACATATAATTTTTGGCAAGGTAGAGAAATAAATCCTCGAAGTGGAAATGTTGATTTTAAAATAATTTTGTTGCGAGCATCACATATTGGAACGGTAATCACAATTATATGCACTTTTGGTAACCGATTTACATGTTACAGAATTAATTAATAAAGTTTTCTATTTTTCAGATACTTGTAAATGTAGCCATTGTACTAAAAGCTGTCGAAAGTATTAAGGATTTTGACAAAGATCTACTTAATTCAGCAGTATTCTTAGGTAGTTTCTTACAAATTCTTTATGCCATTGATGCATTGATATTTGAGTCGAGTACCTTAACGTCATTTGAAATATTATACGAGGGAACAGGATATATGTTATGCATTACACATTTACTTTATCCATTTTTACCAACTCTTACAACCAGATTTATGTTATACGAGAAGTAAGTATAAAAATGGTTGCATAAAACCAAGTGAAAAAAGTAAAATAAGTCAGCTGTTACTAACAATTTCACTCTTGTAGAGCGCAGTTAAATTCCTTTTTTGGAATTCCTGTACTATTTTACTTAACAGGATATATATTGTACAGAATGAGTAATTTGCAAAAGAACTGGTTCAGAACAAACCCTTTATCTGCAGCAAGTGCACGTAAGTCAATTATTTGTCAGCTGGTTTCAATTCACATTTTTTGCAGTTGATTCGTTATTTTTGTATGATCCTCTTCTATAAGCTCGTACAGATTTTCAATAGAGGTGTTATTATTACTATATCTCGCACATATCAATTCTGTAATATACTGTGCTACTTGACTATATAATTTGCAGGTCTTGAGACTATTTCAACAAGTCGTGGAAAAAAATTGATCACATCTGGATCATGGGGTTATGTTAGGCACCCAAATTACTTTGGTGATATCGTTATGCAATGTTCAGTGCCATGTATTCTCTCGACAATTAATATATTCCCATATTATGCTACTATTTGCTGTACAGCGGCGTTAGTATACCGTGCGCTAAGAGACAACGCACGTTGCAAAATACGGTATGGCCCAGCTTGGGAGGAATATTGCTCACGTGTAAAGTATATGATTTTTAAACATTTGTTTTAAAAATTGTATTGTTATGACGAGGTACCTTATACCAAATTGTACAGCAAATATGCACATTATATTTCTGTAAGATCTGATTTCAATGCTCATTTTCATTATCATTTGTAAGAATATGTGTTTATCCCATGATGAGACATTATGTTTTCATTATGCTTTTAACAATACTTGTACTCGCAAGTACCAAAATGTAGAACTTAGGTTTACCCTGTTCAGAAACAAGTATGACTTGAATAGTTTAGATGTTAGGTTTACAAAGGTCACAAAAGCTGTAATGCAAAGCCTGAATTAACTTTCGTAAGATAGATATATTCGAATAATGGAAGGTTTGTAAAGTAGGCTGTAAGCATATATTATATGTCTGTTGATAAATAAGTGTAACCTTAATTGTTACATATTATCAATGAAATCAAATAAGAGATTTTTACTTTTTTATATAAAGTATGTATATTAAGAAACTTTTATAAATTAAGATCTTAAAGATAATAAAAAAAAATCGTCTATGTACATGTCCAATACAACACTGTTAACACTTTATAAGTACAAATTAAATAAGCAACATTTCTATCCCTCACATTTTCTATACAGACTTTACATAAACAATTAGGCGAAGTAGCCTGAATCCTAAACATTACTGAGTGCTCAAAATATTTAAATGTATCGAATCAAAATTTGTCTAAAAATTCAAATTTATATATCCTGTCGCATCGGCGCGAATTATAATTACGAGCTTTTCTGTTACACGATTTTTGCATTGGATGAATCTCTTTGAATTAGATTTTAAGCTCTTAAAGTATGTGTTTTCAAATTCAATAAACGTCAATTATGGACAGTTTGCAGATTTGCTGCAAAATATTACGCATGCACAGATGTACTACAAAATTCAAATTTATATACCGCGTTACATTGGCGCGAGTTATAATTATATTTCTATTGTTGCACAATTTTTGCAATTGATAAATCGCTTTTAATTACATTATAGATTCCTAAAGTATATATTTTAAAATCAAATAAATATCATTTGTTAACTGTTTACAAATTTGCTGTAAAATATCACGCTTGTCTACGATTATTTGCGATTGTTATTATAGTGAATGATGTGCAAGTTTCCAGCGCGAATTGGAAAGGAAGAACACCGGCTTTGAAATTTACAATAACAATGGCTACTTTTTTTGGCGAAGTGATATTTCCTTCGTCACGAGCCTTCTGGGATGAAGAAGAAGAGGAAGAATTTGCGGAAACCTTACAAAATAAAACGTAAATATCAACGTAGTTGAACATAACCTATTGTTATTACAATGCACATTACACATTGTTTTTGTAACATTTAAATAATTTTTCCAGAAAACTTTCGGTTCGTTGGATCGAACCTGAGCCAACAAATATTGAAAAATTCATATCGTTAGATGGAAATATAATAACAGGTATTGGCGGTGGAAATTGGCAAATCTCATTTAATATTAAGTTCATTATTAGTATATTTTTGTATTGTCAATTTACTGCGTACCAATGTTTCGCATTACTTACAGATTATATGAAAAAATATTTAAAAGCTGTACATATTAGTGAAGTATGTATCGTGGAAACGGAAGAGCACAAGAAAGTATCAAGTATTTGCAAAATTTGCGAAGGTGTATATTTGTGCACTGTGTTACCTGAGTTGGATATAAAGTTGTCAGGCGAATTTGTACATAAAGTATGCATTCAAATGCTTTTTCATTGGCTTAAATTCCATAGTCCTAATTTTATAGAGACATTTTTCATGTTTTTAGATCTCCGATATTTTATCGAGGGCTAAGTGTATAATTTCGATCACCAGTCAACACATATCCCAATATAAAAGTGGTAATATTCCAAATACACTGTCCTTTTTAAGATGTTTATGGACCAAAAGTGCAGAACAGCACATCAAGATGACAGAAAAGCCATTGGAACAACCAAATATTGTTTACGGCGTTGCAGCTGGAGGTCAGTTCCTTTACACTTCAAAATGCAGAATGTAAAAGTTTCTACATTAGTATAATGTAAGCGATCTCGTATTAAAGCTAAAATTTTTTGATTTTCAGTTCTGTCATACGCAGAAGTAATGAAGCTGCCATCGGTGTTATATGTATTATATGCAGACAGTTTTGCTTTGAATTCAAGATCCGCAGAGCCGCTTAATAAATTACTTACGGAACATACAAATGGTACACTAAGTACAAATATATTCCACGATCAGCACATTTATACAGACTTTAATAAAGGAAATCTGTATATGTAAAAATGTTCGATTACAGATCAAGAAACTTTATAACTTCACAATGTTTAAGTATTCTTGCGCGCCTTTTTATTTTATACTTGTGAATATATTAAAATAGGGTTGTAAGTAACTTTTATAATTAAGTACAATTAATAACTGTATGTCTTATGTATTTACAATATGTACAATCGGTCTCTTATTACATATTTTACTAGTAAATGTAGTTATAATTATATCTGTATAAATGGTATATATTATGTCCATAGTAAAATAATTTCTCATATGTTAAGGCTGTGGTGGATAATATGAACGTTGTGCATTCGACGGTGGCACTGGAGTACTGCTAGGAAAATATGATGCATTTGTCGGATATGGATATGGTTGAAATGGTGGTTGCGTTGCATTTGGAGTCGGTGGTGTTGGACGAATGGAAGTGGATGAACCAATGTGATGTATGGTTGGCACAATGTGATTTATTGTATTAACTGGAGGTGGAGGCACAGACACGTTAGTGGGTGGAAATGCTGGTGGATAGTTTGTGTTGCCCGCAAAGTTTGCTGGATAAGGTGGAAAATGAGCGGGCACTTCTATAGGTTTTATACTCTCCGCGGTATCTGTTGTGGGACAGCCGTTCGCAGAAACTGGAGCAGCTTCAACTTTTGTTGATTTTCCAGGGGTCACTATAAATTCAATGTACTTGTGATATGTCTGTATGTGTAATCCACAATCGCAAAAGTAACTGTGTAATCTATTATCACATATTTTGATGTTGACTAACCATTCGGTGTACTGGATGCAGATTCTACGGGAGGAGGCGCAACTGTTCTTTCTCTGCAAGGCTCCGTAGATGGTATCATAGGCGGAGAGTCAGGAGGTATTGCATTATTCGCTTGTGAGTACAAGTCCAGTACTTGATGACAAATGTCTACAGTACAAATATTCTTTAGTAGTAGAGCTAGATACGTTGTGCAAGATCGTTAATTTATCATCGCCTCACTAACCTTCCAAAAGATCCATCGTAACATCTTCAACGAACATGTCCCACCAACGTAAGTGCTTCTGCTGTCTGCCATTCCAATCGACAACTTCGAATTTACTTAATTTCCCTGCCAAGTACATTAGAGCTACCGCTATAATTTCAGGCTCCCATTGTAAAGACAGAGTTGTACACAAACTGGAAAGAATATTTGAAGTACATAACATTGAAACATTTAATATTATTCTACTACTTACAAATACTCGACAGAATATGAAAAGGTAAGCTTAATTCTACGCAACATTGTACTCCAAGTGTGCAGATCTGATCTCTCATACTTTCAGGACTTTATGACTTTAATTTCGCACTCTAATTCGTTTTCCACTGCACAAACTCTGTTTGTCCAGAATGAAATAACTGCGCTTTCACGTTTTTAAATAATCGTCCTGCTCACCTATCATTTACGAAAGTCCACGCCATTTGAACCATTTTTTGTAATTTGTTCTTATCCCCTGTAAGAAGACAATATATACGATGAGGCATCTCCGTAACATGTCCGGTCTTATCAATAACGTCTTCATCGAAACTCACCTTTAAGACACTTCGCATACTTCAGCAAATAACTATACGGATGTTCTACTTGTAAATCGAATTTGATAGTTTGCAAGAGTATTCGTTCTAACGTCATAACTTCTTCCTGCAATAAAACAACAGACTTACATCGCATTTAATGCACACTTGACTTTTTGCTCAAGACTAGAGTAGAAGTTTTTGTTATGTCGGAACGATTTGTACCTTAGGATCTTCGCCGAATGTCATGAACTTCTGCTCAGTCAATAGTGTTTTTGCAGTCTTAATAATGTCTTTACACTTTTTAGGGGTTTCCTCCACCTTGCCCGCGAGCAACAAACAGCAACACGCCGTCACCTGTACAACGCAGAAGAAGGACAACTTATAACACGAATCTGAATTTACAAATGTAGTGTTAGATGTCCATCAAAGGCTCACTTACGTATCGTGGAAAATTTTTGAAGGAATGAAACATATAAAATCTATGAAAGTACACAACTCCGGTCGCCATGGTGTTGTACCCCAGATCCATCTTCGTACCCGTATCAATTATAAAACGTGCGCCTTCCTTTCGATATCTACACTCTGTCTCGTAATCAATTCCATCTTGTATAGATGGTGTGTTTCGTAACTCCTTCTTCTCATAGTACCAGCAAGGCATGTTTGGATCCTTACAACAAAACGAACAAGGTCTTCAACATATCGAATATCCTTTTGCGGTATTTTAATGTTAAAACGACCGGAGCGCAATGCACGCTTATTTTTTCTTTCAAGAATTTGAAACAATGGGTTGTTTAAAAACTACACAATGACACGCGCGTGAAATAATTTCTTCGTATTTATTTCAAGTTCGTTAATTGTCGATTAAAGATAAGCGCAAGTTTGCCAATGAGAAAATAAATAAACAATTAAGCATGGGTTATTTTTGCTACTTTCGGAGTTCCAACGTTCGTAGAGAGTTTCTGAGAATCTTTATTTTTGCAAATTTCATTTTCTCAATTGAGATATCGTTATTGGCACGGTGATGAGAAATTAGTTGATTCTATTGTATACGTACCTCACATTAACTTATTAACAACTAACATAGGAACATGTAGGTTAGAGTAACGTACACTATTCGTGGATTTTTACACCACAGTGCACGCGTGCTTCTTACTCAATCGAAAGTGGGTATCATCGGTGTAAGACTATTTCCAATTAAATTGCACTATTTGTAAAATTGTAATTTCAAAGATTAATCGCTTACATCACCGATGCAACATACCTTACAGAAACCGCGTACAATCACACATCTGTAACTGTCTGTAACTAATTCCAACACTAACCAACCACTCGGTATATATGTAGAATTACCACGAAGTATGGAATTCTCGTGATTGAATTCCGCGCGGTTAGTTAGAACGTTCGATTGTTGTAAGAACTAAAACGATATTTTCTTTCGCTTCTGTCTTGCAGCATTATTATACGATTCCAAAACGATTGTCCATTCTCTTTTTCGGTAAAAGAACTGGACAGATATAGTATTGCATTCACGATTCTTGCACATAAAACTGTAAACAAGAATTTCACATACAGGGTGTCCCAAAGTTATTGATACAAAGCTATATTTAAAACGCTCATCTTCGTACTGTGCCAATAATTCGAATGCTTTTCTTTTTCTCGATTTTAAATTACAGTATCGTACAATTTTCTATTCATTCTAATCTTCGATTTTTCAAAAATGTGACCACTCCGCACGAAGATATTAATCGAAACGAAATTCTTACACAAGTTTTCGTAAACGAGAACCACGAAGTATGAAACGCTTGTAATTGAATTTCGCGCGGTTACGACTAATAGAATATTCTTATTTCCAATTCTCCTCCTTTTTTTTTCGCATCTGTTCCACGAAGCGATTAAAATACTAAAATAGTTATGCCTTTTTTTCCACCGCAAAAGCTCAACGAAGGATCGTAAATCCACTGGACGGAGATACTTCGCATTCGTAATCCTTTACAGAGAATAAGATTTTCATATAAGCAGCCTCTATCGCCATTGTATCCTTTTTACCAATTGGAACGTTCCTCCGCAATCGCTAAATCAGACTCTGCGGTCTTCGTGGTTGACAAGAGGATGTTATCGGCTCTCATGTCATGTTTCTAGTTGTAATTGTAAATTGGGCTCGAATGTCTCTTCATCGACACGTTATCTGTGGTCAATACGCTTCCCGTAGATTATATACAAGCGGACAAATATATACAAAACGAATATAATGCCGTTGGCCAATTTGACAGTTCCTTGGTCCCAGCAACATGTAAATGAGCAGGTGGGATTTTCGTTTCATTTTCAAATATTTATCTTCAAGATGTTCACGATCTTTCCGAATCTAAGGAGAATGATAAGAGAATTTTTTTTTTATTGCACATATATGCAATCACAGGTTATCCTCTTTTAACAAAGTCTCTGTACAATTGAGCGTAGTGCTTTTGAAGTGGCTGTAAGTTATAGGAACGGTGAAAGAAGCATTTGTTTAACGTATTGTTTGAGACCTATGTCGCAGATGTCTGCGCAGTTTTGATTTAAGGAAAAGGCGTGCCAGGTTGAGCGTCTCTTTTCTTCGAATTTCTTTCTTAAGTTCAAGCGAAAGCTTCTTTCGCTGCCAGACGGCGTTGAAATTTTTGTATTCGATCTGGGTGGTCTATATCGTAAAGGACGAGCTGTTGTTACATATGTGTCTAATAAAAAGTCGTTTTTTAAATCAGCGTCGCAAACTGTGTTTCGGTAGATAAGCTGTCGATCGTTAATACAAAAGTTTAATGTATATTCTTGTTGCTGTTTGCAGCATCGAACTGAAATCCTTTCCACAGAGAATCACGAGGAAAGTATGATTACTCAAGGTAGCCTAATCGAAGCACGCTCAAATGGATGTTCCGAATCTCATGAGATCGAAGTTCGTGAGGTGGTCAGGGATGGTCACGAGAAAGCCGAGCCGTCTCAGTTTGAACTCTTAAAAGTTCTCGGTCAAGGCTCATTCGGCAAGGTATCTTCTTCTGCAATATAATTTACAGTCAGAATCTTATTAACACCAATCATTTTGTTAATTCAAACATCTTGACTATCTCTATGATGTTATAGTGTTATCTCTATGACCAGTTGTAATATTCCGCTTTAGGTCTTTCTAGTAAGAAAAATTGCTGGGAAGGATAGCAGTACTCTTTACGCAATGAAGGTTCTTAAGAAGGCAACCCTAAAAGGTAATTTGCGTTAACACATTTGATTAATATCTTTGTTTAACATTAATGTTGCTCCTTTAGTTCGCGACAGAGAGCGGACAAAAATGGAGAGAAATATATTAGTAGAAGTGGAACATCCATTTATTGTACGATTACACTATGCATTCCAAACTGAGGGCAAACTATACTTGATATTAGATTTCTTAAGGGGCGGCGATCTGTTCTCCAGACTATCAAAAGAGGTAGTAGAATGTAAAAGATACTTTTTCTTGTGATTTATCCATTTGCGGTATTTACGATACTTAATGTACTTAATATGAATATGATTAATAGGTAATGTTTACCGAGGATGACGTGAAATTTTATTTAGCGGAACTTGTTCTTGCCTTGGACCATATACACAAACTTGGTATTATTTACCGGGATCTTAAACCAGAAAAGTTTGTATTCTATTATGCATTACATAAACGATGTGATCTACCTGTAATAAATTATTACATTAATATTACCCTCGCAGCATATTATTGGATACAGAAGGACACATATCTTTAACAGATTTTGGTTTAAGTAAACAGCCATGGGATGATCCCAAAACGTATTCATTTTGTGGTACCGTTGAATATATGGCGCCAGAAATTGTGAACAGGAAGGGCCATTCCTTTGCTGCAGATTGGTGGAGTTTTGGTGTCCTTATGGTATTTATTACGGTTTCCAGAACAGCAGTTATTGTTTTTTCATATCTGTAAATATTCATTTTATTGACGTTTATGTTTTCATTTTCAAGCGACAGTTATTATATGCTCACTATACTTTACTGTTCTGTAATACTACTGACAATATGCTAATTTTTCACACTCGTGCATATTAGAAAAGCTTATTCTTATCCAACTTTTCAGTTTGAAATGTTGACTGGTGCTCTACCATTCCAAGGTGAAAATCGTAAAGAGACGATGACTCAAATCTTAAGAGCAAAACTTGGAATGCCGCATAACATTTCGCCTGAAGCGCAAGCACTTTTACGGGTATTATTCAAAAGAAATCCAACAAATCGGCTTGGATCAGGTAATTCGCTATTTTTTTGTCCTTTCTTTTTTTACCGCAGATTTATAATTTTTCATTAAAAGGAGAGATAACTTACCTTTCTTGTATTCTAAAAGGTGGAGGTGAAGAGATAAAAAGTCATATATTCTTTGCTTCGATTGACTGGGATGCATTGTATAAGAAAGAAATACGCCCTCCTTTCAAGCCAGCGGTCAGTCAAGAAGATGACGCATTTTATTTTGATAGTGAATTTACATGTAAAACGCCTAAAGGTATTTCAATGTGGTAAACGGTGCACAAAGGAAAAGAGAATTACTGACAATATTTGAATAAGTGCCACATTATATTTCAGATTCCCCTGGTGTGCCGCCCAGTGCAAATGCGCACGAATTATTCCGGGGATTTAGTTTCATCGCACCGTGCCTACTCGATGATCATGCTAAAAGTTTGGAAAATAAGAACTGTGATAGTATTAGTACTGCTTTCCCGACTTATGTAAATACTATTACAATAACAGATGAGTATGAATTTAAACATGAAATTGGTAAAGGAAGCTACAGTACAGTTTACCTAGCTGTGCATAAAGCTACTAAAACTGAATATGCCATCAAGGTAACTTCATATATTTTGCTAATTTTAGTGCCTTTATAATTGAAAACAATAATATACTTAAAAATATAGTACATTCTCGAATGATCAGATAATTTTACAAAAATATATTGTTCAATGTTCATCGCATATGAATTATAATAAGTTACTGTAATAATATATATCGATGTGCTTATATCTGTGTAAAGGTAAGCGAAAAATCAAAGCGCGATCCAACGGAAGAAATAGAAATTTTGCTACGATATGGGCGACATCCGCATATTGTAACTTTAAGAGCTGTACACGAAGATGAAAAAAGAGTTTATCTCGTGTTGGAACTTTTACGAGGTGGCGAACTTTTAGATCGTTTGTTACAAAGGCGCAATTTTACAGAACGAGAAGCAGCGGAAGTTATTCATACAATCACAAGTGTAGTTCATTATCTTCATGAAAATGGAGTATGTATCTCCATTTGTAACCTTCTGCAAATATATTTACTACAAAGCTTTCCATTATTAATATAAATAATAATAATGTCAACATTCTACAGGTTGTACATCGAGATTTGAAACCTTCAAATATACTGTACGCAAAGTCCGGAGGAGATCCTACAACTCTGTGTATATGTGACCTTGGATTTGCCAAACAATTACGAGCAGAAAATGGGCTATTAATGACACCATGTTACACTGCTAATTTTGTAGCTCCTGAAGTGTTAAAACGGCAAGGTTACGATGCAGCATGTGATATTTGGTCCTTAGGCGTCTTGTTATACATTATGTTAGCTGGGTAAGAACATGAAAAATTAAGATACAATCGACAAATAGGGGAGAGAGAGAAAGTTTGTTACGTCCGATTGTCTTGTAACAGGTACACGCCTTTTCGGAATAGTCCTGGCGATAGCGCTACTGATATATTGGATCGTATTGGGCCAGGATATATCGATGTTGAAAGTGGAGTATGGTGTCAAATTTCGAATGAAGCAAAAGAACTTGTAAAGAGAATGTTACATGTGGATCCAAACAGAAGGCCTACTGCAGCAGGAATTTTGAAGTACCCCTGGATTGCAAATCGTCACCGTCTTCCTCAAAAAGTATTACCAGATATTACAAGAGATCCTCATAGTTTGAAGGTATACATTAAACAAAATTTATAGTACACATTTGAGATAAACTTTACACATATTGCATCTATGTATATTAACGAAATAGCTGCGCAGTTGCATTTTTCCCTTTATATCAAACTCCATTTAACAGATGGCAGTAGCGGCGACATACAGAGCAATGTCAAATAGTCCAAGATCGCTTCACATCGGCCCTGTTGTTATGTCTGAATTAGCACGTCGCCGAACACAGGCAAAACCTTCTGGTCCTACTGATGTATAAGATTGACTATTAATTGACATCTTGGATTATCAAAGAAAGAAATAAAGCACAAATTGTCGAATATAATCTGAAAAGTTGTGATACATTCGGATATTCGAGAAGTACAAGAGAAAAAATTTTATTCTTAATTTTATCACTACCATTATTATTATAAAATTTATTATGTACAAAGAAGCGAATGTGTGTAAACCAGTGACAGTGAACTTAATGTGATATTTATATTTATATCTTCAATTTGCGTTTAGTACACATTTGTGCATCATTAAATGCCTTGCATTGCCATATAAAGATTTAAAAAGTTATCTAAGTACCTATAATATACCGATTTAAGTTCAGATTGTCATAACTCTCTAATCATCATGCAATTCCATATATCTCACTTTTAAAAAGTGATCTTACAAAAGTACACAAATTAATGCAACTATGAATATATCAAAAGACTATATTTTGTCAATACAAATCTAGTATTACTGTGCAATGTTGAAATGTTGTTAGTTAATATTAATTTCATTAAGGGTACTATTAACTATTACATTGTATTTACTATTACTTCTAAATGTGTATAGATTAGATTCTGTCGAAAGTGTTATTTTATAGTCTTTTTTTTTTTTTAGTTATAAGGAATCGATAGGAATTCAAGTCAATTTAAGTCAACTAAATCTACATGAAGAACTAAACTATTTAATTGCCATACAAAAAGAAATATAAATTAAATAACAGTCTTTACATATTTCATTATATACGTGGTGTCTAACAAATCGTTATAAATATTGAATAAATATATTTCATGATACAATTTCCAAATGTAAACTATACTAAATATCACACGTGTACTTGTTATTTATATAAATCTTGGAAACTTGCAGATTTGAGCGATCCCATTCTCCTTACATATACTTGTAAATTGTGACTTGCTTTGATATGTAATTTCGCAAAAACTTTATTACCGCAGTAGAAAGATATGGTTGTGCTACAAACATGAAGATAAAATAACAATTTTAATTTTAAATGCATGCGGACTTGTTTTGTAGACAAAGAACTTTGTAGTAGAGAATTGCATCAGTAGTTCTCAAACTTTTTGAATTCGGGGCGCATGAACGCCTTCAGCCCCTCTTATGTACGACATTAAAAAATATATTAACACGTTTTAAATTACGCATAACGCTTCGCAGTTTTCTCATTATTCGTACGTGCTATTATAACAATCGAAATTTTTCTTTTCATCATACCATGCTGTTATTGATGAAAAGCACGTATAATACGATGACCTTGAGTTGACCTTAATTCTCATTTTAAAATATATCCCATCCTTTATCCCGTCGCATAATTCATCGAAACATTTTTTAAATCGGCCAATAAGTCACCATTATTATAAACAGTGATTCTTATTGGCTCATCCAATATGCGCAACGCTATTTGAGAACCACTGACGAATCACGCACGCAAGCCTATGCGCATGCGCACACTCGTATTCCAATCATGAAAACGTGGTAGGTCTCATTTTTGTGTACCGTAGGCCCGTAGGTAAGTTCCAATAGCGAACTATTGTAATCTTATTTGCGCATATCACAATTCTTCTTCGACTTCTGATCGATAAAGTGGACAGTGCTCCTTGCAAGTTCACGCGATCCGAACGAAATTGTCTATTAACTTGTCGCAACGACGTTCACCGATTCACCGTCACATTGTTACCATTTAAACCACCCTCGTAAAAATCTATATACGTAATCGTGCGGTGGTTGAACATCAGCTGTGATCAGCTGGCAGCAAAGCTAACTTTTCGCTTCAATCGTTGAAAGTTACACGCTCGTTAATGACCGAATTGCACTTTTCCCACGAATAACAAAGGCCGCTCAAGGCGAAAACACACACTCTCTCGCGTATGCGTAACAACGTGCTAATCTCTTATCGCTTAAAAGTCCGTAATATCGGAATGCCGCACACAGTGGTTCGAAACTGCACTCCAGCTAATGAAAAAAATCGAACTTTCGATAATTTCTTTTCCGCTTAATTTTAAGTTTGCTTATGTGTCCAAAGTCCTACGAATCATTAAATAAAGGCCGATTTAGCAAATTAAATTTGTTAAATAAGACTTATCTGTATACAAATTACTGTAGTCGATACTGATAGTGTCTCTAGGAACACTATTCGTCGATCAATCTTTCTAATTCTGGTGAACGATCATGTTAATTGAACATTATCTTGCTTTTCATGGGTTTTGTAGAGTAAAGTACATATACTTTCGTTTAGTATTAAAGAGTATTTGCGTAATTTAATAGCACGTAAAGAAAAACTCAAAGAAAATGACCATTTTTTTTATGTCATGCATTTCAGTTTTTTAAGTGAAAATCATCGGATCCGCACAGATCCGTGAAACTTTTTCATTCGTTTTGTAACTCGGGATCTGCCGTTTGTATTTTATAGAAATTAGCTGCGGATCTTTGACGAATAAAAGTTTGAAATTTGCAATCACTTATAATGAGGGTTATGTCATTAGGTATGAAGTGGGACACCGAAGGGTGCAGATATCAATAAAAAGAAATCAGGTTATTTACGCATAATTAGTGCAATGTTATTTGATTTTCATCACTATCTGGACACAGATATCAAGTAGTCTTAAATGATAGGTGTGATTAAAATGACATTTAAATTTTGACATCGGAAATTTGAAGGCCGAAAATTACCCACTTTCGAACACGAGTGTAAACAAAGTCTTTCAATAATATTTCTCCGGTCATTTTAAAGAGTAAACTTTCTATTTTTATATCTGTAAGTAAAATATAATATCTTTGAACATAATTCTCCGCTACCAAGCGAGTGAGAAGGTAACGAAAAGTTTTGTCTTAAGAGTATCGTATAATTTGAGTGATTAAAAAAAATTGAACAAATGTTCATTGTCGTCTAAACGACTATGAATTTAAAGATTGATGTCTTTCCTTTAGAATTATCAGAAAAAAGTTTGGTAAACCAAGCTACACGTGACAAGGACGATTTTTTATCATCTAGAGTTTTATCCTTTGTCAGTCTAAATTGGTCTAAATGCACAAAAAGCATATATTCATACGCTGCAATATACAATCTTTTATATAAATTCGTTAAAAGTACGAAAATTTACCTGTACGTCTTACGAAATTCGTTATCAGGGACCGAAAAAGGATCTGACATATCTCGGAGTATCCTTCGTGTAATTCTCATAATTTCATTAATATCGAAGAGCATCTTCCTCTTCGTCAGAAAATAATAAAGCAGTCTTATATATATTTACCATTTTCTTTTACAACTTTTTCTTAGATGCCGGTAATTTGTGTGAAACGACAACTTTTATGACCTTACAATTATAAACATTATAAAAGCGCTGTAATAGTTTCCCCTTTGCTCTCTCATTCTTTTCCTCTCAGACTTCATCATTCGACAAGAATTTTCTTGCCGAACGAACTTCCATGAGATGGCTCGCATTTTCATTGCGATGAAAGTTACGAAATCGGACGATGTGAGGTAATTCGCATTTTCACTACGATAAAAATTACAGAATCGATAGCCTAGATTGGCGTTTCGAACCACTGTGTGCCGTTCGGAGAAAGCTTCGCGCGTGTTTTCCCGCCACGGCACACCGAGCGCAGTTTACTTGGTGCAGTGATCCGCGCAATTCTGGTGCATGTTTTCGCATCCGAGCAAATCGATAATTCCAAAGCACTGTACCTTTCCGATCTCGCGGACGGTTCACGTAACGGGCCAAACACGATTATACTTTAGACCATACTTATCGATCGTCAATTATCTACTCGTTAGTGTTACGCAGTGTTACGCATCTTTTTTACGCAAGAGTTTTTGCGTAATTCTCTCCCACCTTGTTTCATTTCTTTTTTACTCTTCGTCCCCTTACAGTTTTAATGTTCACACTGTAGAGTATTATTGAGAAAGTTACGATGCTCCATAACCATGCTTCAACACCATGGCCTACTATGTCGTTAGAACACTGAGAATAGGTATTTACAGTGTTTGTTATTCCATTTTACATGTTTTCGTTTTAATGCTCGAGCTACTACCGATACTACACGATTGTATTCTTTTTCTTGTTAAAGGATTTAAATTAACCGATCCTTCGAGAGTTTTACAACCATTTTACCTGTTTTTGTGTTAATGCTCGAGCTACTACCGGTACTACACGATTGTACTCTTTTTTTTGTTAAAGGATTTTAATTAACGGATCCTCCGAGAGTTTTACAAGCGATGAGAATATTTCTACGTTTTTTTTTCATGATTTTACAATATCGGTCTGTAATAAGCGGTGATTTGCCATCGAGAAAATGATTAATGAGTTACGTATGGTTCGTTTCAGTCGCTTTGGTAGTTCGGGCGTTAATTCTTCTTTCGCGAAGCGAGAGAGAATAGCTAGGCGGATGTAATGTACCGTTTGACAAAGATATTAGGGTGTGGAATAGAATGCTCATTGTAGTTCGTTACGTTTACAGGTGCTTGTAACATGCTGCAAAAAGGACCACGTCCGGTTGTGCTGTGCGGTCCATCTGGAAGTGGTAAAAGTACGTTAATAAAGCGCTTGTTCGATGAATTCCCAGATAAATTTGGGTTTTCGGTCTCCCATACCACTAGGACGCCAAGGGTGGGTGAAGAGCATGGTAAACACTATTACTTTACGAGTAAGGAGGAGATACAGGGACAAATAGGACAGGGCGAGTTCTTGGAGACCGCGATGTTTAGTGGAAATGTGTATGGTACTAGGTAAGATGTTCCTTTAATGGTACGATGGCGTAATTTTCTTTAATACGAATCTATCTTCGATTTGTACGATGTTCAGTTCAATTGTTTCAGTAAGCAAGCGGTTGAAGATGTTCAAAGATCTGGAAAAGTCTGTGTACTGGATATTGATATGCAAGGAGTGAGACAAATAAAAGACAGCTCTCTTAATCCTCTGTATATTTTCATTAAACCACCATCGATCGCGGCGTTAGAACAACGTCTGAAGGATAGGCAAACCGAGACGGACGAATCTTTACAGCATAGATTAGCCATTGCAAAAACGGAAATTGAATATGGTATGTTGTAGATGTACGTGTGAAAATTTATTCAGCATGAGTGTATAATTAATTGTACGGTAATATTGAACTAGCTTTTGAAATGAAAATTAATATTGGGTTTATGCTTTTTTAGGACAAGAACCAGGAAATTTTCATTTAATTATCACGAACGATAATCTTGATAAAGCTTATTCTAAGTTACGTGAATTCATTTTATCGGAGATTAAGCAACAGCATCAAACAGGTATTTCTACGTAACAGCTCGTAGCACGTAAACCGTGTTTTTAACTGTGAATTTTTGGTTTGGAATTGGAAGTATTGATAAGATTTTTTTCATTTGCAGAAAATTAAATTTATATGTACCTGGGATGAATGTTCCATTAGCAGATATCACTTCTCAGGTAACTTCTATCATTTTTGGTGACTGTTATTATAAAAGTATCTTCAACGTACAGATTATAGTCTTAATAGCATTTCTTATCGTAATGCAAATGTAATATGTTGTACTTGTTTGCCAATGCTGAAACATTACTGTGCAGAGAAAGTACATATATTTAAATTGTTTAAAATTATACAAGGGTAACAGCATAAAATTTTAATATTTGTATGTCAAATAATAGTAATTTAATTAGGATTACTGGTTCTCAGTATAGTTATAAAATAGATAAAAGTAACTTTGAATGTTTGCAAATGATATGTGCCTAAATGTTGTGTATTAAAAAATACATATATTTGATCGAAAATTTTACGGCACTAGGAAAATTAAGAAGGTAACTTTGTTGTAGGATATCACATAGTAGGGCTTTATTGTTCATTATCCCTTGATGTCCATTCATTATTTTGTTGTAAATCAAATATGTATAGGCTAATATTTACACTAGTGCATGTTGTTTATTAGAGACGATAAAACAGTAAGCTGTTTGATAGTAGGAAAGTTGAAAGTATATCTTTCAAAAAATTCCAATATTGGCGTTTGTAAGCATATATACTTCTCTACATGTTCTCATTCGATTATTCGCATACAAATACAACTTGATATAGTCCAATGTTACGATGTATAAATGTATAGAATAAGTCAGAACTCTCAGGTGTTTACTAGATGTAATTTCATTTCGATCTACTGTTAATCTGCAATGAAGATGCTTTTCTGTAGGTAGGCACATGTACATTAATGATTTTTATAGAATACACATTGATAAGTTCACAGTTTTTAGGCACGACTGTAAAGGGAGTGACTTATTACATTTACTAATGTAATGTTTAAAGAAGTAGAGTGAAATGTACATCACATTCATTTTTTTAGAGATCTAAATGTGTCTCTAAAGATAAGATAGGCAAGAAAGGAAGTAAGATTATGTGTTACATGTAGCCATTTTGTGATTACCACATTACTTTTTATTATCCATAACAGTTGAGATGTATGACGTAGAAGAACATGATTTGCTCCATTTCAAAACTGTGGTTGTTCACATCCCCAATAAGGGTGTAGGAACTGTCCAAAGAAAATAGAGTAATTCTGTATAATATTTATATCAAAGTCATGCATAATAAAATTAATAATAATTTATTTTCAAGTAAAAGAAAGTTTATAAAATATGATATCACATAATATTTATTATCATGAATATTTTGATAAAATTTATTAAAATAATGATACATATTGATTAAGGAAACTAGTCCTTCTTTTTGTATTAAATGAAGTACAATCAACATTGGAACTGAGACATACATTCACTTTAACTGTATTTTCAGTTATTGACAAGATAAAAAATGAATAAGCATGCCTAATCTTATAAGGGATGCAAGTTTTATAGAATTTGTTTCAGATATACAACTGTAAAATGAAGTAACAAGTTTGAATCTTCAGAATGATAATTATTCAATTTTGCATATTTCAAGTTTAAATTATTTTCATTGATGTTATGTAATTTTTTAAACAATTGTTGTGGAGAAAGCTATTATACTTACAAAATATTTTTAACAAAAATTGTTATACGAATACGTATGTTTTTGAAGAGTAAATCTAGGTACTAAAACCAATTTGCTATTAAGCAAATGTTATAACATAATCTAAAAGTTCTAATGACTTATACAAATGTATTTCCCATAATTTAAACAATTTCCTTAGTAACCCAATAGCTAATATTTAAGGCATGAAAAATTTCCTTTCGTAGTTTTATCTAATACTATTATAAAATAACAGTACAAAAACTTTTTTCTATCTTAACAGAGTTTGGATAGGATAATAGGTTTGTTTGATTTTTTTAATGCTCGCTCAAGTCAATATCACTAGAAAGTCATTGTATTATAACTTTCAAGATAATGAACAGTTTCTTAAGTATATAATAATTAACAACAGTAAGTTTGTATGAAATGTAATTGTTTTATAGCTGGCAAATTGTTGAATTAAGTGTAACATCTTAGATGTAGTTAACTGAGACTATTCACCAAATGAAGTTGTGTTCCAATAGAGTAGGTTACTTGTAATGTATACTTGCAGATCATCTGTGTACTTCTCTTTGTATGCGAAAAAAACACATCTGACGTATTAACCGGAATTAACTCTAGAAACATTCATTATATACTGTCCATTTCAATGAGTCCCTCTAGAAATACGGAAATTTTTATTGCATAAAAGTAATATATTTGAAGTGTATGTAATTTTGCTTATTTTTCCTAGTGGAAGTATATAAGGAAGAATTTCATGGTGCAATTCCGGGTAGGATTCATACCATCGTCATCATCATTTGAAAAGATTCAAAATCCTCCACCGACATTGTCAACATAAACATTATAATGCAGTTCTTTTTGAGGTAAGAATTACCTCTTTCTAAAACAATCTTCCATCTCATTTCATTTAAAAGATAAATACATTACATAAATTACCATTCTGTCATAGGGAAATTAAATTTCCTACTTACGGTTACTCGTTAAGAAATATTAAATTATGGAACGTTAAGTGAATTAATGGGTAAGATATATTTAACATATGATTAACTACATATAATGATGTGTTATGTTATAGAGTATTGAATACTTGTTGGGATGTGTAATAATAAATATTCAGATACTGATTATTGTCTGCGCATACTTATATATACAACCCTTAAGAATTTCATGGTGAAAAATCAATAATGCAAATGACGAATGTCGTGGTCGTAAGTAACATACAAATTTTATTAAAAAAAAAGTACATAGCAATGTTGCACAAAGATAATCTTTAATCGTATTTCTCATGCCTTGGTGAAATGAGAATAATTACGCTTTGGCCATTCTCCGTGATGATGACGAGTCTTGTGTTTAGGCACATCGCTGACTTCAATCGACGTTACCTTCACATTGTCATCCTTACGCTTCTCAGATTTCTTAATTTCTTCTTGTATGAGATTATCTCCATAATTTCTCAATTTTGCCTCGCTAACGAGTCCCTTCGTAGCTTGTTCCTTAGGTTGGGAAAAGACATAATTTAACACCTGCGGACGTAGAGCAAATGTGTTCTCCAACGGTATCGGATCAGTTATCGGTTGAGCTTTTAAATCCAAATCTTGACCTTGTTTATCCGCCATCGTGCCAAGTCCCATTGTATTACTCAGCCATTGAGAACGAAAGCGTCCTGGAAGTTCTTGGTATTTAGCAGGATCAGACTTTAATAAGAACTCTCTAAATTCAATGTCACGTGGCAAAATCACACTCGCACGTTGCTCCAAGGGCAGTAAACGAACATTGTCATTCACAGATGCCAATCCTTCTTTTCGGATGTCGTTGGGAAAGATAGTTCGGCCAAGGATGTGATCTTGAAAATCCTCCAATCTTCTAGCTCCAAGGTCACCGTTCAATTCAGGATACGACCTTCGTTCTGACAGTCTAACGTAATCATTTGGAGAGTTCCATGCCACCAGTTCACGAGGAATTTCTCTTCTAACTATCCCAGACACCTCATGGACCGGAAAGTTTTTGTTCTTCGCAATCTCCTCGTTGTATCTTTGCCAAAGTAATTTCCTCGCTATGTCCGATTCCAAATAATTATTTGTGCTGCTCAATCTTGAGCGAGGAATATAATCCTTAAGATATTGTAATTGTTCCGGTTGCGCTTGATAGGAGTCAGTGGATTTGATATCTTCGTGCGAACCAAATAGATTTGTCGGTACCTGATACGTTCTCTCTACGATTGTACCACGATCGAAGTATCTTTTGTCCTCCACTTGGTTTGGCGAATCGTGGTTGTTGTCAGGATAGTATGCTTCATAGAACACTGGTCCTCTTTCAAGGTCGTAACTCTCGTATCTATTAGAATACAGATTAAAGAGAAATTCATCCGTTCAGAGAATTAACTTTATATTGATAAAATTAATTCTATTTCAATTCGTATAGTTTCATACGTACCGCCGTAGGTTTGGATCTTCAGTTAGGACCGTGGCTAGGAGTCCTAAGATATGAAAGAAATATTTAATATTATAGTTAGTATTTATTTTATTGTATATGTTACTGTAAAAATTGTCACTGTGATTGTTATAATTGTTTGAATTAAACAAGTAGTCCCAGTATGTGTGGTGCAAAAGATTAAGATTTTTTGAGGAAAAAACAAATAAGTCGAAAGTGCAGAATAAAGTTTTTACTAAATGAGATTTTGTTTTTGGAAAAATTGACTTTAAAAAGATCTATCCAGTACACGTGTACTAACTAAGTTTCTATTAGAGAGATCTCTGTTTCTCCTTGTACAGTAGACTCGCGCGAGGTCGCATACGCGCCAAAGATACTGGGCCTATTAATTTCAAATTACACGATTTCTCGTACAAAGTATCAAATAGTAGTAAGTTTTTTTGAACCGATGGCGTATAAGTGTCACTTATTTTTTTAAAACCATCCGCTAATGCGCGGAATAGTTTCACTCACGAGTGAAAAAGACTCAAGAAGTTTAATTTTTTTTTTAATTTACTTTTATTCTATTCTATATATATATATAATTTTTTTTTTTTCAAGAACTCCCTCTTCTGACCACCATTTAAGCTTGGAGTGACGGCTGCAGCCAGGCGCGTAACACAAAGGGAAAAAATATCAAAATTCAAAACTGTCGTAATTTTGGCATTTTTTAAGATACAGCAGAATTGTCCGTCGTAAAATGTTTTCGAACGTATATAAAATTGTGGGATTGAGTTACAAGATCTTGCGAATTTTGCAAAATTTAAAAATTTCGTTTGGAAAAAAAGAAATGTTTTTGCTTTTTGGTTTCTGGTACAATGGCCCTTGAGTAATCGTACGCACCTATTGATATCAGTGTGAGTATCATAAAGTGCACTTGAAGTTCGAGAGCCATGATCCCATCGCCGAGTAACGACACAGAACTGAGCTTTCTCGAGTGACATGGTTGCGAAGAGTGTATTTTCGGGTATTCCCAGAATAAACTCCCATTTCCTCGGCCACTCGTTCTAGTCAGCTACGAGGCTGGAAAATTGCAAATGGACCCACATAATTGTGTTTCATATTGTAAGCCTAAAATTGTAATTTTAGTGATTGTCTTAAGGGACGAACGATGTTGTCGATGGTCTGAGGAATTTTCACAGAGCATAAAGTTAATTATAAATTTAATTCATTTGGAAAATAAATTAAAGAAGGACGTTCTCGATCGTTGCATTCTTAGAATTTGCTGTTGTATTATTGTAATTATATGAAGTTCATGGACCCACATAATTGTATTTCATATTCTGAGCCTGAAATTGTAATGGTTAGTGATTGTCTTAAGGGACGAGCGATGTTGTCGATGGTCTGAGGAATTTTCACAGAGCATAAAGTTAATTATAAATTTCATTTGGAAAATAAATTAGAGAAGGACGTTCTGCTTGCATTTTTAGAATTTGCTGTTGTATTATTGTAATTGTATGAAGCTGATTCACACAATTACTTCTCATATTATAACATTGTCACGGTAATGATTGTCTTAAAAGACGAGTAATTTTGGGGATTACCAAAAGGATATTTACAGGATATGAAGTAAATCGTAAATTTAATTTGGGAAAGAAACTAAAGTATAGTAGGACGTTCTCTTAGAATTTCCTCTTTTATTGCCATAACTGTACACACATAGATACTTTATATGTATGTATAAAGCAAATCGACACACAGAACAATTTTTTATATCATAAAATTGCAATGATAATGATCGTGTTAACACTAGATTTACAAAAAACCCGTCAGTTTGATATGGGTTTAAATGGAAAATTGTGCTTGTAAAGAAATTTTCGTAAACAAAAAAAAAATGTTAAAGGACGAGTAAAGTCCGCTGACTAATTCTCGCAAAGTATAAAGTTAATTGCAAATTTTATTTACGAAAGAAATAAGAGTAGGACTACACACGAGATATACGATAGACTTTATTATTTATTATTGACTATTGGATTTTAGCTCTCGCCAATACCATACTTTTCAATAATACTTTAACATCTTATGAGAATTCGCACCCCCAAACTGAATTACCGATGCAACGAAAATTTACAGTGGTAATGTAAAGACCTCTGTCCACACAAAATGAAGAGATCAATAACTTTACCTTTAAGAGATAAATGAAACGTTTATTTTGAAAGTGGTGCAAGTCCATTTTTATAGAAAAATGAGATATCTAATTTAATCTAGCGATTAATTTAGTGTAAATTTTTTATTTATACCGAATTAATTCCTTTTTTTTTTTAAATGGATCTACACCTTGGAATTATCCGATTGTTTATACTTCAAATATTCACGCAAATCAATGCAGTAGAACATTTCTTCCGTAGTCTTCACCATAAATACTTGAATAACAATTGTATTTTTTATATTGTCAAGCAGAAAATCGAATTATTCATCATTAATTAATTTGTATTCAAAATATTCACGCAAATATAATTGCATAATTAAAGAAGTATTTCATTTGAATGCCTAGTATTCAAAATATGATAACTCAACGTTTTAAAAATAGAATTCCAAAGGTATAATTTCAAACGTCTGAAAGGAACAAGCGAATTCATGTGTCAGCAAAAAGGCTCGAAACACGTGCAAGCCATAAAAAATTTAGAAAATGGTAGGGATTACTACGAAACTCTTATGGTGGGGGTTTCAGGTAAATAAAACAGTCTGTCGTCACTCGTCAGTCGTGTATTTGGTTTGGTTTAGTCCTGGTCCGTATCAGTGGTGGTCAGTAGAACACAACGAATTTATCGCATTGCGAAAAATTATCAGCAACAAGATTCGAGTTTCAAACAGCGTGGTGCTTATAAAGAAAGCAATCTCGTTGCTTCAACGTGTGATTTGCTACTGACGAACGGAATAAGAGATAAATAAGATTCTGGTGAATTTATCGTCTTACAATCGTCTCGAAATTTCTAAGAATTAGGTAACCAACCATAGAAGGAATTTCAAATTGAACAACCTCTCTTATGATTCTGATGTGTATTAGAAACTTTCTACTTTCGATATTTACGTGAGAAACTTTGCAGAAACGAAGTCTTTTTTTTATAAATACAATTCGCTATCATTTCATTCTGGAAAACACGTGAAAATTTCTGGCAAAACTTTCAGGCTTGCTAGGTTTTAATCTTAGATGTCGTTTGACATCAACAGCTTGCTTTCTGTTTGGATTTGTGACGCGACAATTTTGTATACGATGACCTTGTTTACATCGTGCACTCCGTATTTTTCTGTGCCCTGACGAATACCAGCTTCTCACGTGAGTTTATTTTACCCAAGTGTCGTTTAAAATCTCGATTTTCTCTCTTTGTCTCTCTCTTTCACGTTATTTGTTACGTGTTTTCTTCGCAAAATAGTTGAGTATGTATGTAGACGAATTCGTGTTTACATATGTTCATTTTTACACGAATTTTTCCATTACGCTGTCTAAGGAACTGAAAACAAAATTTGTTCTTTTCACTATGAAACTGGCTATTTCTTACATTAAAGCAGAAAAAAAACTGAGGATGGCAGTAAAGATGTTTTATTAGAATTTATGTTGTTTATCATACAAGTTCGCATACTCCACTGCACGATAAAATAATAGTTCTTTTTTTTTCTTTATATAAACGATAAATTCATATGTTAATAATGAACGATGAAAAGAGCAGTGCTTGTAATGTTTTTTTTTTGTCAATATTCGTACCTTGTAACCATTAGTAGTGAACCATTAGTACCATCGTTTTTGGATCACTTTTAACTTCGCTTTATATTCATGTGTTGTGACGACGGAAGGTTTATTTTTCAGTTGCTGCATCATTTCGGACATATTGCTTGAAGTAAACGATCATATACGTGATGGATTTATACGCTGACATTGACAAAGTGACTCAACTCCCATGGAGAGGTGACAACGCTTCGTTCACTCGAAGAAGAAGTCCAAGCGAAGCGACAATAGATCGCAGGATGAACGAACGAAAAGTAAAAGCTCCACGGAATATACAGGTGCGTTGGTTGACATTATTAGCCTCCTAAATTGAAGACTGTGCTTTTGTCGTTACCAATACTGTTATTAGTAGTTTACCTTGTTTGGATCGCCAAGCAGTATAGTTATGCGACGTCACACAGTTGATTGTAATTATTACAGCTCGTCGAGCAACACGAAACGCAAGAGAATGAAAGTGACACCCAAACCATATCATTTAACGAACACGCAGTTGCTTCAGCTATCGACGCGGTAAGTGTGCCACTGAAATAAACTAACAGAATGATTGTGAAATAGATTGTCGTCTATTGCACTTTGATGTAAAATTAATAATTGTGTTTGTAGGTGACAGGGGGAATGAGTTTTGCCAATGAATATATAGAGTTTCATTGGCGATCAGGGAACAGCTTTAATGATAAGAAATCTGACAATACAAATAACGCTCCAGATAGCGATGAGGCAAAACTAAAGGAAGACATTCTTAAAGAATGCAAGCTTACAAGAAATGCTGCTATCATTGGACTCATAAATAATAATAAAATATCAATAGATGATTTGTATACGAAAAGTCGTTCAGTGCGTAAATTAGTATAATACGTATTTGTTTATACAAAATGTAATTACAATGTTACAATTTGCAGACAGCTGATGTTAATAGAACGAAGAGCCAAGAAAATACAGTTGAAGGTCAATTAATACCCCACCCTGAGGACCCGGAAATTTTAATTCACCCTTTCCAGGCCAGCGCAGGGCCAAAGAGAAACAGGAATGCCGATTCCACTTTTGTAGTGGACCATGTGGGAATAAAGACGACAGTTACACCAAGGCAATATTATATTAATGAAGTAGACGATGATTCTTTGTTTACCTTTGTCAAAAAAGGTTCTACCTCTACATAGTGCACATATTATTTTTTTATTGTAAACCTTCAAGTATCCTTCAGAGATTTCTCCATTAGACACGCCATTCGATTGCTATGGAGGAAGCAAACGTTTTGCGATTAGTCTGTTAATGTTGTACTTCTTTGACGGTTTATTAGTTTTACATAACAAATAATATGAACAGTATGCATCTAATAAATAACAAAAAAATTCAACAGCTTTTTGTACGCATTGGAAGTAGCTCTCAAATTAACTACATTAATACATTCTACTTAATTTGATAATCGGGGGGACTAAAAATTGCCAGAAATATATTCCATGCCTACACGTGTCTTATCTTTTTTAAAATACAAGATAGAAGTAAAGATCTCGTTCGTGTGAGTAGATTAACATTAAAGCACATTGTGATTGAGGGACGATAAATATTCAGATGGCGAGAAAGTAATGTCAAATTTCTGTGATAGGTGGAGAGAAACGTGCCAACATTACTTTCTGGCCGATCTTAATTCATTCTCTAGTACCTTCATTTTTGTGATGAATGCTTTGATACACATGTAGATTTTAGTAGATATGTAAACTTAAATATAAGTAAACGAATATAGTTGGTTAACACTGTATGTAGAATTGTTGTATTTTAAGATTATATCGGGGTTAAATTACATGTAACATGTTTGTAAAATTTAATCGGAAAGGATATCTTTTAACATGTGTATTTTATGAACGTGAATTGTATTGTACGATAGATGTAAGCAGAATTATTATCAAAAGTCGATATTTTTATACATTATTATGTATCTTTTTGTAAGCCTGAAGCCAAAACCAAACATTAAATTATGTGGACTTGTAGGGTGATTGCCAATAAACGATAGACTGATGATAACTACGGAAGTATACATACTTTATACATATAAGTAATAATTAAGTTGCTATAATATCGGAAAGGGATTTTAGAATTAGGCAGAAACGTATATGTATACATCGTGATTATATGAATATGTACGTTTTCTTTTCTTGTTTTGACATTACGATTTAAGTCATTGTTGCCAAATATTCGTATTCTCCGAGTAATCCAAAGGAGCCTATTTTCCTAATGAAAAATAGTATACAAATGTAAATTCGTATGCATTGTAGAGCGATCCAGAGTATAATAGATTCATATTTTGGAAGAATTTATGTACGTAATATATTTTATGGTTTGTTATATTCCTTAAAAAAATAAAAAAATAGTAAATGATTTTCATTCGCAAATGAGCTTTATCGTATTTGCAAAGTTGATAAAGTTGCAGCAGGCATACATGTTACTGTCATTGAAATAAAATATTTTACTATAATATATAAACTGTTTATTATTTAATTCATACATAATCGAACTTAGAGCTTTTATTTTACATTCATAAGTTATTAATTTATAGTAGTATCGCATTCTATACAAGTGTAAGACATAACTGTAGTATATAAAAATAATTTACAATTACATAGTACCTACCGTCAGTCTTATGTGTGCAATATTACAAGTGTTTACAAAAATGATAAAGTTAAATAGAAAGAAAATGAGTAAATAGTATGTAAAGCAAATTCAGATGATTTCTCCTTATTAAACGACATTTATATATAAATAGTTATAGTAATAACGAACTTGTAAATAACTCGAATACAATGAAAACTAAAATTATGCAAATATTTTTAACATATGAATTCTGGGAATATGCAGGTACGAAACTAAAGTATATAATGCAAAATAATTTAACAACAGCCAACATTAATGGATCACAGGGGTGTTAATATTTACATTATTATTTATGGAAATGGAGGCGAACTATAGGCCGTGTAATATGAAATGTTACACTGTACCTTCATTTTTCTTTAATACTAGGTTTACTGAATTTTTTTATATGCAAAATTTCCCATTTTAATCGGACAAATTGATGAGTTGGTGTAAACCTAGTGTTAAATAATCAGGCATTTCACATTACACGGCCTAGAAACAAAGTAGATTGTAAAAGGTACTTGTGACAAAAAATTTCTCCCCAATTTCATATAAAATTAATATATCCGGCCTGCGAGTATGGATTCATTTGAATATTATTTCATTTACCGAATAGATTAAACTGTCAAGGTCAACCAATCACAAGTCAAATGCGTTGAAAGCATCTTGTTGAGCAAAGATAGTATTCGAATGGAACAGAAGTAATCGCAGAAGATATTACATTAACAGCGATTTGATTCAAATCACAGTATTTTAATTTTTTTATGTAACTGTTGAAGCACGGACTGTTACATGCACAATATTTTGCAGTATCTAAATATTTAACTAACGTCGATGGTAATAACGAAGAGTCGTACATCCTTCTAAAATGTAAAATAAACGTTAGTTCATACAACAATTTATAAACTATTAATACCCAACATATCTAACATACCTTGTTTTTAGAAAGATTTTGGATGCACACTCCACCAGGCTTGGTAGATGCAATTTTGAATCGGTGTACAGTTGAACATTTGGAAATGGATTACCCGAAACATCTATCATATCAAGTTGCAAGTGTCTCATGCTTCCTGGTAGGTAACAGAGAGAATTTTTTGATACATCCAAGTACATTAAATGAGATAGATTTCCCATGCTTTGTGGTAGACACGATAACACATTCTGACTTATCTTCAAGTTCACAAGGGCATTAAGTTTGCCAATTTGCTCCGGTAAGTCGCATAACTGTCGAGAAGAACAATTAGTTTTATTCGACGAAACACGACCGTTAAATGTTCGAGTATTGATATTTCGGTTTGTGCCATGGCGCGTCGATATCATAATTCGTTCGAACAATAATACAATAACGCTCGACAAAGCTTCACTTACTAAATTGGCGCTGAGATCTAAAAATCGTAGATTGTTCTGTATCTCCATTTGATTGAGCCATGCCCATTTGTACGACATAGAATTCCCAAGATTATTCTCCGACAAAATCAATTCTTGCAAATGAGGCAAGCTTCCCAATTCCTTAGGTAACGACGAAATGTGATTGTTGGAAAGATTCAAAATGCGCAATTTTTGCAGTCGTAAGATGTGTCGGTCGAACGACTTTCTTCCCAAGCCAGATATACGTAACTCTTCCGTAGTTCTTGGAAATCCTATCAACGTAGGATATTCGGCATTTGATTTCACCGTGACTTTAGTCTTCACCGAGACTGGATTATATTTGCGATTCAAGCTGGAGACGTTGAGAACAGACGGATCGATTTTCTTGGAAAGGCCGAGTTTCAACACTTTCATGAAGCCCTTCAATTGAATGGCATCGCATTGAATAATCAAATCGTGCGGTGGCTCTATCAGCCGTATCGTAGCCTTGCCATCGTCTATGAACTTTGTAAAGACCTTGTCTATGTTTTTGTCGATCTGAGGAGAATTTAAAAACACTCACTGTTAATCGTCAATACGATGAGCCATTCGCAATGCCGAACCAAGTAATTTTTTAAGTGCTTTTTAATTTTAACATCGAAGCACTCGCGCGGTGCTGAACTTCTCAAATTTGGCAAACTTTACTATTTCTTTTAAATTAGAGTTACACAATTTGACCAATGACAAATTTAATTATGCGTAAACAAAGTATTACTCGCTGGATGAAGGAGACAAGTCGTTTTTCTTTTATCATGTGATTAAACTGTTCTTAAACAAAATTAACAGTGGCTAGTTACCTTATACACAGTCCCATGTTTGTTTTGTTGGGATTGTAAGAGAAGATGTAACTCATTATTTTTTACAGATTGCCTGCCGATCGCTAAACAAGAACGTTGAGGCTTTCTTCTTCCGGAAATATTTGCCGAAGGTAGTAATCTGTTACTAACCTCAACCACGCAATTCAGTTTCATTTTTCACCTGTTCTTTAGAATTGCCTTGCTCCAATAAAGCCCAGAGGTATGCCTGCGTGAAAGCTCTATTATTATTTATTGTAAAATAGAGCAGTTACTGTTTAAGTTAAGTATTTATTAGAATTGCTATGTACCAGCTAGCAGTAGCATTAAAAAAAAAAACAGTGTTTTCCAGTATTATTTTGTACAAAGTCGGATCGTTGACTGAGTATAAATTTAAATTTACTTTTACCGCCCTCTGTGCTGTGGACTGGAACTAAACCTTAAATGTAAATAGATGTTTTCCTTTTACTAATCATACACTTCAGACCATGAATCTGATTGGATTATCTGAAGTAGACTCCAATATGATTGGCCGAACTGAACTGATGTGAATATTTGTAAAAGGAAAGCAGCTAATACTGTTCTTTATTCCAGCATCGGGATTGGACTTTCCATAAAATACAGAATACCTGCTTATACTCATGTGTCCGCACACAATTTGTGCGATTTGGTTGGTTAACTCGTGACGCGCTCAGTGGAAACTCAGCCTAAGTCCACGCGTCACACACACATACATTTTCTACGCTTTGTGAGAATTTGGCCCTGCTACAGAAATTAAGAACAGACCTTGTTACAGACTGTCAGCTCCTATACATTCGCAGTGCCCTGTTTGATCAACTTATGAACCTGTAATAGCTGCTTTCGATTTGATCAAAAGAGCAAATGTAAACTACGTTGATGCAGTATGTAGTTTAGCGAAAGTGGCGCTGATCACTCAAAATTTTCTCATGCTCCAGACACACGTCTGCCGACTCTCTTTTCTCTCCTCGGTGTTTCCGAATTGTCTCGTGAAAGTTAAAAATCAAAGATTTTTCAGAGAAAAAGAATCGGAGCTCATCTCTTTGTACGATCAATGCCTCTGTTCGTTTTCGAGAACACCCAATTATCGACAATTCTATTATTCTCATTGATTTTAAAAATTTGTGTTGGCAGTTCTTCAATATTTATACATTACATGTTGTAAATGATACATTTACGCCTGGAAGTATACCAGTAAAAAATGTAGACATGAATTTTGAAAAATATCACGAACTACACAGGCCAATGAATCTGATCGAACGATATACCTCCACAGTCTAATTAACAGTAGTTTATATAAAATACAAATTTCACTATACTTATCGCATAAATCTACTTATACATAATCAGAAAACCAAATCTTCTATCTACGAAGAAACTTCGTACGCAAGAAACAATTAACATTCCAACGTACTACACAGAATTACCAAACACAACTTTATAAGTCCAAATTTCCAAATATACCGTCCCGTAACGTTCACGCGTTATACATTTTACCACGTCGGTAAAACGTTTCTCCACTTCGAAATATTTCACACGCACAACAACCCAAACAAAACACCACACAACACCAAATCAAACACTGGCAAACCAAATCTCCACGAAGATCTCCCAAGAATGCCCCTTTTTTTTTTTTTATAACACACCACAAGATTGTTATCGACCAGTATCGATTACCAGCGCCGAAAGAATCTTCATGCCAGGTAGACGTAGGTGACTGTATACACATAGTTGATGCCCAGAGTGCTGATGTGAAAAGGGAGAGAACCGTGGACGAGCCAATAAGACCACATTGAGACTGTCCGTAGTGAGAGGGAAGATCTCTCCCTTCTTGCTTACGGGTATTATTACTTTTGGACGATTCTACTGTCTTGGACTCGGTAATCGTGTAAGATTATATTCGTCGCCTTACGCGTGCCATATATGTGTACGATCCGTGATCGTCTTCTCGTGTACACATTGGAAACGCGAAGGAACCTCTTGGACCTCCTGCGCAGTGGCGGGCGGGAGGGGTCACGGGAGGACCCCTTTGGCTTGGTGAACGCCGGTAATGAGTGTTTATACCGTAACTACGATAGCGACGACATCGACAATATCGTCGACGTCAACAACAACTGCGGCAACTGTAACATCAACAACGACGGCCACGGTGACAACAGGAACGGCTCCGGCCGTTGCCGCGACGCCCGAAGCATCCGCCGGTTGGATTGAATTCTGCGAGAGACACGCCCGCGCATCGGCATCCGATTTCGCCAAGGCTTTCTGCACATACGTTAGCTTGAACCTACCAGAAAGCGCGAGGAGCAATCTCTCTCATCGTGACTTTCTGAGAAAGTTCGTCGAGAGCTTCTGCGAGCACTTTGAGAGCGAGTACTTGCGCCGCACCGTAAGGTCCGTGCTCATTTCCACAGTATACGTGCATAAGATCTCTAGAGTTAAGGGAACATTATGCTTTTTGTGTATTTCGAGCTCGATTCGCTGTATCGATTGATAAGGAGAGCGCACGCATTGAGTTAGCGATTTTTGTGCGATACCGGTGCAGTCGATAGGTTTTGGATAATAAAAGAATGCTTCAACGGGTTTTGTTTTAGAGATGTGTCGTTTCGGAGATGTGGAGTATTTGTGAAATGCATCGGGGTAGGCGTAAGTTGTAAATGTTCACCGAAGTATCCTAGGTTCGATGAGTTTTGAATATAAAGTTTCGGATGCGAGTTATATTGTTTCGAGGGAGTCATAAGGTTGCCATCATTGTACCATTGGTTCGATCTTGAAGAGTTATTTTATGAGATATTTCGGTGAATAGACTGTAATGGCCCTGTATATGTTAGGTGTACTGGAAAGTTTTGTCCGTTCCGGTTACAAGGACAAGTCAAAAACGGACAGAACTTTCCGGTAGATCTAATATTTTGTATCTCCGAAACGAGACATCTGCGAGACAAAACCCGTTAGAGCATTCTCTCACTATTCAAGAGCTATTGATTGCGCCATATCGCATTAAAATCGCTACTATATAAGTCAGTTCATGCAGTTCCCTTGTGAGATACGATGACCTTTGTCGTATTAAAGTTTTACAACGCACGTACTGCAGTTTACTGGAGTTTGCTCCTCCGTCGTTAGGTTTTTGTAAGTTCGAGATAAATTCAAAATGATTCAGCAAAGTTCGGCAAAGTTGCATGTATCTTGAAGCGGGACGATAGTAACATCTTTTGATATTAGATCGTATGCTTTTTTAAAGTACGTCGTTTTTAGTTCCGATATTAGCTGTTCGCGAAACGAAAGGTCCTCATATTCGTAAACTTTGTAATCGACTTTCTGTTTTACAGGTCTCCATCATTGTACGATGCGCGACATACGTCATTTAACGAAAGGGAAATAAACACGATAAGTCCTAATAACAATGCACCAGTCCGTACCTCATCCCACGAGGAATTTAGCGATTATTCTGAACACGATGGAGAAGCTATCTCTCCGAAACCTGTTCACAAGCCTTTTTTTCGTAGACTTTCTTTTAAGGGACTTAAAAAAGGAAAAGGTTTCTTTCATAAGCAACAGAGCGACGAGGTGGAACTTTCACAAAGTGAGCATCGCAGGGACAAACACTCTAAGGCTAAGCTTTCCAAAATTGTAGTAGAATGTAGAAAGGAAGGAATCGTTAATTCCTTAATGGGAGAGAATATTGATGGAACTCAAAAGTGGGAAAAATCTAGATTAGCACTTATAAAGGCCATCGGTGGTTACATGTTAGAATTTTACTCCCCGCCTAAAGCGGTAAAACCTCGAAGTGGGGTATTTTGTTCGGCGATAACGGAAGCAAGAGAAACTACGGCTCTTGAAATGCCCGATCATGAAAACACATTTGTATTAAAGACTCAAAATATGGAATTTGTGATAGAAGCTCATGATTCAAATGACATGAGATCGTGGCTTGCGACGATTAAATATTGTATGCGCACCGTACAACAAAATTCTATTACACCAAATACTGGGGCGGGGGATTCCATTGGAGATCCTTTGGTTCATAATTCGCCAGGTATGACCGCCGAAGGTGACAGATTAAGAGCTAATTCAGCAAGTAAAAGCACACGATCCGTTAGTCATGAACACGGTGACGACGGTCAGAATAATCCACCAGAATTACCTCCAAGACTTCGTATGCGAAGTAGTAGCAATTTAGAATTATGCTCGTCGCAGCAAGAGATCGAACAAAGTAAGAATCATTCCGTACCCGAAAACATTTATAGTAAATACGTTAATACATTCTTATGCGTGGTAATTGGTATACGCGAATATACATTTTGTACGTTTTCGAGCATAGGAAAGAGACAGATCTGTTTCCAGTGGCTGCAAACGACGGCGAGCTGGACTTATCGAGTAGCTTACGCGAGTACCCTTGGTTTCATGGCACTCTACCACGGTCAGACGCAGCACAACTTGTGTTACACAGTGCTGCCAATGGACATGGTGTATTTCTTGTGCGCCAAAGTGAAACCCGGAAAGGAGAATTTGTACTGACGTTTAACTTTCAAGGAAGGGCAAAGGTAATTTAGCACTTTTGCGGAAGATTTCTAATTAAATTTTACTATTCTACATTTTCTTTTATAATGCTAAGAAATAACAGCACCGTCGAAATAACCACAGTTCGCAATATTCAAATATCTTGACCTCGTTCTTGCATTTACTGTCAAAATGATTCTTCTTTCATTTAGCATTTACGAATGACGCTGAATGATCAAGGCTACTGTCGAGTTCAACATCTGTCCTTCCCAGCTATATACGATATGCTCGAACACTTCCGGCAGAATGCTATTCCCCTTGAATCTGGTGGAACAGCAGACGTTACGTTGACAGAATTTGTCGTGGCCAGTACAGCTTCCCGATCAACGCATCACACTGGAGCAGGGGCTAACGTGCAACAATCGCAAGAAAGGAGACCACCGGCAACCCTGGAGCCCAGAGAAGTAAGAGTCAGCAGTGGAAGTCTAACTCCTCTTGAGTGAGCGCGAGTGGCCCGACACCCACAGTCTGAAGTCTAAACTACAGACAGTGAGTAGATAACCAACTAAAACAATGTGCCCCTGTTTGTTTAAACAAACTGACAATAAATAATTATCACATCCGCCTTAGTGCACCTGCCAACATGCTGTAATGTTTGTATCAAGTTTTATAGATTTGTCTTTGAAATTTTCTTTAGGGGCACGTGCAGGTCTCAGACTCATTACAAAATGGTTACCCAAAACTTTGCAGTAAAATCTGAAATTTAAATGTACAATCATGATCTAGAAAAAGAAGCATTGATTGCCTTGTGACTAACGTGATATAATAAGTGTGACAAACGAACATTTTTGAATACAAAGCTTTATTTGCATTGTTTGAATATGTAATGTGTTTTTTTCAATTTGGAAACTCTATTTTTCCATTAGTAACAGCAAATACAATGTAATATCCTGTTTTATATTATAGTTTATTACATGATCGTCATTCCTGTACTGTTAAATAAAATTTTTATTGAAAGAGGTAAATAATTTTTGCATAAAATTACTCTCATATTGCTACTCATTTGGATGTTTCAGCATTATATTCGGTAATTGTCTTACTTTAAAAACATAATGATCTTGAAGCAGAAAATAGTTGTACAAAAATTTTTAGTTTTTGTATGATCGTTATGTACTTGTCTAAGAGTGTATTTGTTTCTGAAACAACTTTTTTATGTCTAACTGTTAAAGATGTCGTATAATGTTAAAAGCTCAACCATTAATTATTCAATATATATGCACAATCACAATATAATACAATACATACATGTCTCAAAATTGATAGTAAGAAATATGTAAATTTACATACATTATCATTTATAAAATGCTAAGTCTTTGATACTGACTGATTGTACAGAATAAAATTTAACGAATGTCACGGCATATGCAAGGATAGAACAACATGACCGTGGGACAAGGAGCTCGCCTTTATCCTTTGAAGTATTCTTAAAATTTCTGGTCAGGATAATGTTTCAGTTTCTTTTTAAAAAAAAATCAAAATAATGTAAAAAAAAGGTATGTCGATATACTTCTTGTTGATTCGGATATTATCTTGCAATGTACATTTTTTTGCAAATGTGTCCTTTCCTTTATTTATAAAAGTACATCCAGAAAGTTTAACGAACACTTCTGCAAAACTGTATATTTAGTAGTTCTAAAAATATGATTATTTGTCAATGAAATAGGTGCAGACACACAGCGGCTCTATAAGAACCCGCATCGATTCTTTGGAAAGACTGGAGCAGAATAACGTTGCAGAGCCCCAAAGTTCAACATCAAGCACTGCCAGGGCAGTTCAGAATACATACAGCTTTCTCTGACGATGGATTCGCAATAATCTACCACCAGACTATTATCCAGTTAGTCCGCCTGACTGAATGCATTCTTAACTGTGCAAATTTTCGCAATGACAGATGGCTTAGGAAGAGTATATTACACGATACATTCTATAAGAAACATATTAAACTACCGGTGTTAACGATACATATTCCTAATTCAGTTGCTTCCAATTTATGGAGATTCTTCTAAAAAATCTTTAAGAAGCTATACAGATTTTACAGAGCATGTTCGTAACAGATATAGTTATATAGAAATTAATTATTGGAACAAACTTGTAGACATAGCGATATATTGTTTGGTATACGTTATGCACAACCTGGTATACGTATAGGACACAAAATGTGCTATATTAGAACAGTTGTGATAAATTTGTTTTGTTACACACATGTATAAGAAAATTTATACTGCCTTTGTGCACAGAGCAGATTTTGTTCTTATGGGTTCATTTAACGAGATTTGAAGGTTGTATTTTATGTAATGAAGCATGTTCATTGCAAAGTTTATAAAGTTATGTACTTATTTGTCACACATGGAGCATTCATACATAGGTATATGTAAGTAGTAACGTTTTGAACAAGTATTTAATAGCAGAAACTCATTTCTTTTTGAAGCTTTAATAAAGGGATAACTCAAATCGCTTTATTGATAAAATTTTACTGTGGTTATAGTTTCAGTACAAAAGTATGATTGCCATTAGACAATTAATTCTTACGTAATGTAATTAGAACCAGCATCGGTCTAGTTATTAAACAAAATAATAAAATAATAATAAACCTATAATCTTTTGTCCAACAAGAAAAAAGTAACATTGGCATTTATCATGAAAACGTGTTAATTCTTTAGAAAGGTAAAACATTGGATTACTTCGGTAAATATGATTACGTATTATATTGAAAATATCATTGTTTAAAATTCTCTTGTCTATGACTACTATACAAAAAATAGAAATTGAATGTAATCTAACAATGAAGTATTTTACGGATGTGTATAAAAGTAAATTATAAGTAGTAACGTAATTATACATTTTCTTAGGAAAAGAACTCATGTATTCGTGTTAATAGAAACATGGAGTAGTAAATTACGCGCATATATTCATAATTTTATCCACAGTATATTTTACACATATATAATTAAGTAAAGTTGCAATACATTCGAATATCAAGTTTTAATGCATTTAAAAATTGTTTTGCAATTACCCAGCCATGAAAATTAGTAGTTGGGATATGTTGAGTTTGCTGTGAATTTGGGACAAGACCTTACAGTCGATGGACTAGTCATATTCGTTTTTTATTGCGTTTTTCGAAAAATGAAAAGAATTCTCAGCTATATAGAAAATCGACAATTTCCAAGTTCTTTTGAATAATTTTCCTAAATGGTACACGTGCTTTGATGATAACTGCTTTCCTTTTACCGCTGTGATTATATCATTCACGTCACATCAGAGATAAGCGGAAATTATAGACTTTCGTTACCGTACGCAGGTAACGTAGTTACCGTTGTTGATTGTGTTGATTCTCATAGATATATGTATACAGTTACTATGAAAATCAACAACGGTAACTATGTTACCTGCGAACGGCAACGATGCCGGAAACATAGACTTATACCAGACTCATAAACTGCGCCTCCTTATGGGCGTGTTGAAGACTACATTGAAGGACAGAAATATAGCAAAAGCATATACAGGGCGTAAAAAAATTAGACCGACAAACTTTGAAGGAAAATAGATTACGTTAAAACAAACAGTTTTTATTAATATTATTTTTCTCTACGACGTTTTGTTTTAATACTACACGATAAAATAAGGATGTGCAACTTCAGAACAAAAAACAAACAATCGTAAGTGGAAAAATGAAATTATTAATGTAATCCTAAACACAAAATACGGAATAGTTACATGATAATAATGCACTCTTGTTTACAATAAATGTTTAAATCTTCCTCCATTAATTTCGACACAAAGACGACATCGTCGAAGCATTGATTGTCTCACTCCTTCGAATACCTCAGGAATATTTCGAATGTGATCAGTCGCAGTAATTATCCGAGCTACTAATTGTTCTTCCGAAAAATAATATTAATAAAAACTGTTTGTTTTAACGTCATCTATTTTCCTTCAAAGTTTGTCGATCTAATTTTTTGACACCCTGTATGTAATACTACTATATTGCTAATGACTGAAAAGACGACGCAAATACCACGGTGCAGACATATATCAACCTCTCACTCTTACCATAGTATACTATGCTCTCACTTTGTACTTTCGGCGCAACTGCGCATGCGTGCGTTCTTTGGAGCTGCTAGCGCATGCGCATTATGTTCGAAAGTACGATGTTCTGTCTCACTTTCTCGGCGCCGCTCCCGCTTATGGGAAATATACGTGGCTAGCAATATAGGAGTATTACATATACAGGGTGTCCCGTAACTAGTGTAAGAGCCGGGAATAGGGGCTTCCTGGGCTGATCCTGAACAACTTTTTCCTTTGCCAAAATATCGAACGAGGCCGCGTTTTTGAGTTATTAAGGAAAATGTCTGGCCAATGAGTGCGCGCAAATTTCCCGCGCTCAGGGCCGTGGACGTTGGCTGACCATCGCGCTCGGCCGTGGTCGTGTCAAACGCGCCGCGGTTCAGGTCAAAGGAGTAATGCGAAATTAATAAAAATCAGGATTAGTCATGAATAATGAATAAACATATTAATAATTATTCACGTAAAGTAAACAAACGTACGTCGCGACGCTTCACGAGTTGATTAATGCACATGTCTGCCTTATAAAATGGTTTGCCGATATCAAATAAGTTTACGAAAAAGTGATTTTGCAATAAGTTTAGGAAAATGGATTGGTAGATTATGAAATAGGAGTGGAATATCAATAACAAGTCCATTACTCACAGCTTTCCATGAAAAAATGGGTCGCGTCATTGGATCTCTCCATCGCTCCTGATCATCCAGAGAATATCGACGAACAGCTGATCGCAGCCGGGTCATTGAATTGGCATGGCTGCACGGTCACTAACACTTTCAATGTCCATGCGTCAAGATTTCGTTTCCAACCTCCGACGTTTCGTTAATTTTTAATCCATTATTCTTAACTCCCGACGGTGCTTCGAGAAAGGAGGGCCCCGATACGAGTAACACCTGTAAGGCCAAACACGTCCTTGCACGTTTTACAATAATCCTTTGCACTTTCCGAAAATTATTCGCGATAAACTCCTCTTTATTGACCTACATCGTCGTGTTGCCGCATCGAGATCGACCATATCGACTGCCTTCTCAATCATTTGTCAACTAAGGCTGTGCTACACAATGCGACGACCACCGTACAACGTCGGCCAGTTGATGCGCGAGAAACCGTCAAGCGGCCGACCGACGTGTGAGGTGGTCGTCGCATTGTGTAGCACAGCCTTAGTTGACAAATGCCGATCGAGAAGGCAGTCGATATGGTCGATCTCGATACGGACAACGCGACGATGTAGGTTAATAACGAGGAGTTTATCGTAAATAATTTTCGGAAAGTGCAAAGGATTGTTGTAAAACGTGCAAGGACGTGTTTGGCCTTAAAGGTGTTACTCTTATCGGGGCCCTCCTTTCTCGAAGCACCGTCGGGAGTTAAGAATAATGGATTAAAAATTAACGAAACGTCGGAGGTTGGAAACGAAATCTTCACGCATGGACATTGAAAGTGTTAGTGACCGTGCAGCCATGCCAGTTCAATGACCCAGCTGCGATCAGCTGTTCGTCGATATTCTCTGGATGATCACAAGCGATGGAGAGATCCAATGACGCGACCCATTTTTTCATGGAAAGCTGTGAGTAATGGACTTGTTATTGACATTCCACTCCTATTTCATAATCCACCAATCCTTTTTCCTAAACTTATTGCAAAATCACTTTTTCGTAAACTTATTTGATATGGGCAAATCATTTTGTAAGGCAGACACGTGCCTTAATCAGCTCGTGGAGCGTCGCGACGTACGTTTGTTTACTTTACGTGAATAATTATTAATATGTTTATTCATTATTCATGACTAATCCTGATTTTTATTCATTTCGCATTACTCCTTTGACCTGAACCGCGGCGCGTTTGACACGACCATGGCCGAGCGCGATGGTCAGCCAACGTCCACGGCCCTGAGCGCGGGAAATTTGCACGCACTCATTGGCCAGACATTTTCCTTAATAACTCAAAAACGCTGCCTCGTCCGATATTTTGGCAAAGGAAAAAGTTGTTCAGGATCAGCCCAGAAAGCCCCCATTCCCGGCTCTTACACTAGTTACGGGACACCCTGTATGAATATAATAGTGTTACATATATGCTTTCACTAGAGAGCCTTAAATAAGAGTGACGACAAGGGGCTGCCACTTCTGATTGGTCCGCCATTTTCGATCGGTTCCCGCCAGATTTCAAGTTCGTGTGAAATACATTTCAGTTTCGTTGATATATCATTGCAAACAATGCTCAAATCAATACATACAGTAGTAATACTCATTATTAATCGGCGTATAAATAAATATAGAAAGGATGAACAAAGTATTATTTATTGCAGTCCTATATGGTAATGATTATTCGTCAATGAAATAGGTGCAGACACACAGTGGTTCTACATATAAGAACCCGCGTCGAATGTGCGAATTTGTAAAACTAGCTAAAGACTAAAGGGAAACAGTACCACTGTATTATGAAGACACTGTATGATGTGTGTAACCATTGACTATAGATATAGTATGTTAGGTTAAATCGTGAATTAATCGGCGCACAAATTACGGATCGATTAATGCGATACTTGAGTTTGTTTATAACTTCATTAATGAACAGTCGCTTTACACAGTCGTTTTGCACAGTGATTTTCCAAAGTAGTTGTACTTTTCTGTTTATTAATATTTGTGAACAGATATTTTTAAACGTTTCTCTTACAGTGTGGTTTAATACATTTACTACACGAAACATTGCAAATAGGAGTAGTTTATGCGAAACACTTTCGTAAAGGTTACTGTGCAGCATTTTTATCTTCAGCCACGTATCCGTTTTCTATTTGTTTATATTGCAGCATATGCAGGAATGAATCGTATTTGAAAAACGACGCTGCGCCAATCTCGTTACTGCTGATATAAAGATTGCATCGTACCAATTTCGTTTGAAGTTGCATTGACGGATTATCAAGCCGGCACACTAGAAATTACCGACCCTTCAACCATGAACAATATATCAGAACGATTGGAAAGTCATCGATCACGTATCCTAATTCGCACAATGCTACGTGATGCTGTAAAATTTGACCCGATGATCGATCGTTTTTCGGAGCTGCGGCACGACACCACCAACTTGCTCACATGTTCATATCATCAAATTTTATTCCTTAGAACACTTTGTACATTTGTTCATCATACGTTTGCGTCAATTCTAACGCTCCACGATTCAAATTGACACGAAACGAAAAGAAAGTCTGCAGTAGATCTGTCGTTATGTTCTTTGTACATTTTCGTTAGTAAATAAGAATCTGTAAAATTGTGTGGCACTACTGTATGTCGCGATCAGCGTTGGGTAGTATCTAGATATATGTATCTAGATACCGTATCTGGATACATTTTGTGTATCTAAGCCTGTATCTGAGGTACATTCGAATTTGAGTATTTGTATCTGTATCTTACAAAGCATAGTATCTTAACTGGTTTTCAGGTACATTTTCAAATACGTTTTCAGATATTTTTTGTCTGTAGGTTAAAAAAAATATGTTATCCTTTTATAAAATATTAATAAGTAAATAATCTTATTATTGGCATAAACTACCATGTTTGTTAATTTGTTCTAAATTCTTATTTTTTGAGTTTTAAGTTTCAAGCGTCGCTACTGAGGCATTTACCTTATTACGACAAAATATAATTTAAAAGTATCTGATATGTATCTGAGATACTTTTGAAGTATCCGTGTATTTGTATCTATATACATTTTAAATTGTGTATCTGTATCTATATCTAAATACATTTTTTCACGTGTATCTCTATCTGTATCGAGATAAATTTTAAATGTATCTTACTCAACACTGGTCGCGATGCAATCATCTAAATTAACCGCAATTCTAACGTAATGAATCTCTATGACCGTTTCAGCCCCACGGCCAGTGCATGCTACAGTTCCGCTCTGTCAATTCTGCATGACAGCTGTCACCTTTTAAAATCATACGAAAAAAAATTGTTTAATGCGCGAAGCGGGGACATCGAGCTCTTACAGGACGCACTTGCACCTCAATTGAATGCTCGTGGACCGCAGCGAATCAAAATGACGATTGGGGCGAGTCTTTAAATGGAAACGTAATTTAGGGCGTGCGCGCCATTCCACTAAAGTGTTCGTATGCCCATTCGAATTTGATTCCTTATCTAATTTATACATTTAACTAATTGTTCTATAATAATTGCAAGTGTGCATATATCTACATTTTACACTTTGCAAAATTGCAGAATTATTACACGTACATTTAATATACATATTTCTATTTTAATATTTTTGTTTTAAGCTGGACCTCATTTTTTATCAATGATCTGATTATTGCGGAAAAATCGATTGCATTCTATTCCAGTTAGTATGCTTTACCCTTTATTATCAGTAAAGGATCAGTAACTAGATGGCGCATACAGCCAGCATTCCACATCGCAATGATAAAAAACAATATGTAAAATTATAATCCAATCTTGCAAATTACATTTTTAGACACGACCATAAAGGCAGTCGCACATTAATTTTCCTACGACTATTTTTATTTGATCTAACAAGTAACACTACTCAAGTGCCATCTTGGGATTAATTTGGCAATATGCGCGTTTTGTAGAGAATCGAAAAATATTTGATACGTATTTTTTCTTTTCGGCAGACATGCTCATATATAAAAGTAACTGCTCATGAATTACTCCGGGTAAGGGTACCAGTAATTGTCTATTAATGTTTCTAACAAATTCAATTTTGACAACCGATTTTAGGTATAGTCCCGATCTAATTTATCCCGTAGAATCGAACGGCACTATTAATTTTTCTATACTTTACATTTTGCAACGATTTCTTTAAACAATAATTGTTTAAACAATAAAAACATGGTTTTTTAATATTAAAAAATCACCTCTCAACACCGTGACTTCATCCACGTATTCACTTTTATCTATACTGGTCCTCCTATGGACCTTATTACATTATTCAACAATCAATACTTCAACCTGCATTTTTATCCCTTAAAACAGCATGTCTGCCAAAAAGAAAAAATACGTATCAAATATTTTTCGATTCTCTACAAAACGCGCATATTGCCAAGTCAATTCCAAGATGGCACTTGGGTAGTGTTACTTGTAAGACTGACAATTTCAACTACTTATTAAAATTTTAAATCTGTCATTGTCCTACCGTAAAATGCAGGGATGACGACCAGTGCCGGGATTCTGTAACTCCTTAACGACAAATATCGCTATCGTTGTCCATCGATATCGATAATTCTCGCAAAGGGTTACTCGCTAACTATTTAGTAGTTATCGAGAACTTTCGATAATCTAAATCGTTACATTCCGAAAAACGTCGAAGTCAGCAAATTTTGGACAATTCTGTACCGAGGGAACGATGTTCAGTTACACGATATAAATAAAAGATACGCAATTAGATTCCGCAATTAAAATGGCTCTTCGTTAATTATGTTGCTTTTGATATAATGTCGATAGAAAATCGTGTTCAACATCTGCTTGAACGAAGAACGCGAAGACAATTATCGCGAGCCGTTGAAGATCCTTTCGATCTGACAAACCAAGAATTTACTGAACTTTATCGCCTAGACCCGGATTTAATATTTGATCTTGTCGATGGATTGTAATACATATTTACATCTAATACGGTTGACATATATTATAATACGTCGACAAGATCAAATATTAAATCCGGGTTTAGGCGATAAAGTTCAGTAAATTCTTGGTTTGTCAGATCGAAAGGATCTTCAACGGCTCGCGATAATTGTCTTTGCGTTCTTCGTTCAAGCAGATGTTGAACACGATTTTCTATCGACATTATATCAAAAGCAACATAATTAACGAAGAGCCATTTTAATTGCGGAATCTAATTGCGTATCTTTTATTTATATCATTTAACTGAACATCGTTCCCTCAGTACAGAATTGTCCAAAATTTGCTGACTTCGACGTTTTTCGGAATGTAACGATTTAGATTATCAAAAGTTCTCGATGACTACTAATTAGCGAATAACCTTTTGCGATAATCATCGATATCGATGGATAACTATAGCGATATTTGTCGTTACGGAGTTACAGAATCCCGGTACAGGTATTATCAGAATGTATACACTGAAAAAATTGTATTCTTAAAATGCAAACTTAATAATTCATCTTAATAGATATTCTTAATAGATAAGAATATTTTCTTATCGATATGACGGTTTTTGGAATATAATCTTAAATTAAGAATATATTCTTAACAATCCATCTGAATGTCGCTACACAATGCGTGTCAGTATTCAGTTAAGTTAGGTTACACATCGCGTGAGGCACATGTCGATGTCTGTATCTTGTTCCTCTGGCAAGTCTGCGTAATTTTAAGTACTATATTATTTTGTGTGCTGTGTTGTGCAAAAAGTATGGATAAGGATTTAATGGAGATATTTACAAGTGATAGAAATATATGTACAGTAAAACCTGTTTTTGTGCGGGGGATGGGGACCGCATAAAAGAAATCGCACACAAAAAAAATTTCGCGTAAATTCATAAGGTTTTCGTTTGCAACACACTTTAAAAAAACTTTTTTTATGCGGTAAATGGGAAAATCGCACATCAAAAATCGCATAAAAGAAAACCGCACAAAAAAGGACCGCATAAAAACAGGTCTTACTGTATATATGAATTGTAACCTTCTCTCGTGACTACATTTCTCAACCAATTCCGATTTCAAGATATGGATAATGTAATTTTCGACAATATAGAGAGTGAAGCATTTGATTAAGAGTTCTGTTTCCAATAATTATATGCGAAATATATCCACACAAATTTTTTACCAGGCTACGTTAAGAATATCCTGTTAAGGATATTTGATTAGAGGAATCTGTTTAGAACATTCTACTCTTCAATTAAGAAGATCCTCTTGTTACTTATTTTAGTAGAAAATACTCTAAACTTAAGTGGTAAATTCTTAAGATAAGAATACAATTTTTTCAGTGTAATATAAACTATAATAATGCGCGCAGCTATACTTATAGGTGTTGTGGAATCCATGTTAACAAATGAATATAACGGGCAAGAAGTAAACGCGCACGCGAGGATGGTCCGCGATGCCCTCACCATGGAAAAATCTTCCTTCTCTACCAGCACCGAGGAGAGATTGTTAAAGAGAGTCAGCGCTTATGCGTCTACGAGGGACAAAAATTTCCAGCTAGTTAGCAAATAACCTTTCGCGATAATCATCGATATCGATGGACAACGATGGCGACATTTGTCGTTACGGAGTTACAGAATCCCGGTACAGAGCAAAAGTGAAACGTCATCGAGAAACCGAAGATACTTAAAAAAAAAAAAAGACCGACTGTTCCCACTTTCAATCACGGTATTCCCCTATTTCGTGAAAACCCATGGAGACCTATGACCCAGTCATATAAGGAACATCATCCAGTCATCTCGCGAATTTACAATGGCAAACAGAAGGAGGCTCGTAGCAGGCGTGATACACGAAACGTATTATTAATCGCTAGGGGTAACAGAATCGGTGATAAATTCATATTTCCAATTGTTCGCGCCACGATGTATCGTGGAGCAACAAATCGTAAAGCAAAGATGTCGTACGGCATTGAGTATCGACGCGACATAAGATTGGTGGAAGGTGTCCGTGACAATGTCGGCCAATTATCGGCCGATTGTCCCAACTGTGTGGGCCAACTGTCGGTGACGGTCAAGTGGTGTCGATCGGGGGAGTGAGTGACCAACGGTCGAATCGATAAATCGTCCCTGGTTCGATACGTCGTCTACTGACCGGTCCTTGTTTTCGCAAGCGACAAGCCTGGCTACGGCACGTTTTCACTAGGGTAGTAATTTTATGCGTGTTTACTTTACGACCAGGGATGGATGATAAAAGTGCTCTGAATCATACAATCGACAATCCCTTCTCGTCCACGAATTTTCCGATTAATTAAATACCTAACGAATTTTTAATTCTAATTTACTAGAAGTGTTTAATTTGGGTGTTGCCCTTTTTAGGCACGACCGTAAAGGGAGTGACTTATGCAATCGCCATCCTGAAAACTGTTCGTGTGTGTTGTGTGTGTCCGTGTATATTCTCGATTTCGGAAAAACGGCTGAACCGATCGGGACGAAATTTGGCACAAAAATCAAGTACACTACTGTGAGTTCACAATAAGGTTTGTGAGCCGTTATCTTGAACCGGTACAAAATGGCGGCAAATTCAAATTTCGAATAAAATTTAATTTTGCCACCATTTCTAAACGGCTGAAGATAACGATGCATAAAGTTTGCTGGCACCAAATGGATATATACTCAAAGTACATGCCAAATTTCTTTGCGATCCGTTCAGTCGTTTGGCCGGAATACTGGACTAATGGAAGTAGTGAAATTTCATTAATCCATTAGTCCAGTATTCCGGCCAAACGGCTGAACAGATTCAGACAAAATTTAGCACGCACATCAAGTACATACCCATGTGGTGCCACGAAACTTTATGCATTGTCATCCTGAACCGTTTTGAAATGGCAGAAAATTCAAATTTTGAGGCAAATTCAGACCTTTAGTCCAGTATCCCGGCAAAACGACTGATCGGATTCGGACGAAATTTGGCATGTACATGGAGCCATCTTCAACCGTTTCGAAATGGTGGCAAATTTAAGTCTTTAATCCAGCATTCCGGCAAAACGGCTCAACGGATTCGGACGAAATTTGGCATGTACGTGGAGTGTATACCCATTTGGTGCCACGAAACTTTATGCATGGCCATCCTGAACCGTTTTGAAATGGCAGCAAATTCAAATTTTGAGGCAAATTCAGACCTTTAGTTCAGTATCCCGGCAAAACGACTGAACGGATCCGAACAAAGTTTGGCATGTACATCGAGTATATACCCATTTGGTGCCACGAAACTTTATGTATAGCCATCTTCAACCGTTTCGAAATGGTGGCAAATTTAAGTCTTTAATCCAGCATTCCGGCAAAACGGCTCAACGGATTCGGACGAAATTTGGCATGTACGTGGAGTATATATCCATTTGGTGCCACGAAACTTTATGCATGGCCATCCTGAACCGTTTTGAAATGGCAGCAAATTCAAATTTTGAGGCAAATTCAGACTTTTAGTCCAGTATCCCGGCAAAACGACTGAACGGATCCGAACAAAGTTTGGCATGTACATACATCGAGTATATACCCATTTGGTGCCACGAAACTTTATGTATAGCCATCTTCAACCGTTTCGAAATGGTGGCAAATTTAAGTCTTTAATCCAGTATTCCGGCAAAACGGCTCAACGGATTCGGACGAAATTTGGCATGTACGTGGAGTATATACCCATTTGGTGCCACGAAACTTTATGCATGGCCATCCTGAACCGTTTTGAAATGGCAGCAAATTCAAATTTTGAGGCAAATTCAGACCTTTAGTCCAGTATCCCGACAAAACGACTGAACGGATCCAAACAAAGTTTGGCATGTACATCGACTATATACCCATTTGGTGCCACGAAATTTTATGTACCGCCATTTTCAACCGTTTCAAAATTATGGGAAATTCAAGTATGGAAACGTGAGTTACGTGGTCGTGCCTATTGCAGAAAGCGAAGTTTTTCTGCACCCGGTAAGGCGAGCGCGAAGCGCGAGCACCCGGCGATCGTGCCGACCACTACCATCACTAGTTTTACGTTAGCACGCCTGACGTAGGAAAGAACATTTAATCGGCCACCCCTCGCTGGTCTCCACCCGATTATATTGTTTGTCCAAAGGATGGACCAACGAGTGGACATACCCACTCGACGTAGGCGCGTATTATGCGCGGTTGTCAGGAAATTGCGAATAAATATTTGCCTCTGCAATTACTCCACCCACCGTGCGCTCTCTTATTATGCAAGAGTGTCGCGCAAAGTCTTTGAGATGCAGATGAACTTTTCGATGTCGGCGTAAAGAAAAAATATTTGTGTTAATAATGCGCATTTTTTCCCCAGGCGACGAAGAAATTATTCGTCCTTCCTCCACCGCTCCCAACCGGGTTCGCATATTTAGATACACACGAATAGGCAAACACCTCGATATCTGCCACGTGACTTCACGTGCAGAAGTCGCGTGCAGACCGGAAGTCGACGCCGGATACTTTAAGCCGGCGGACGGTCGCTGGAAGCGGAACGATATAAGTCATCGATATTGTGACCTGCACAAATTTTAATGGACAGATGAGTCATCGAGAATTTTTCCTTTCTTTTTATCTCCGTAATCATTCACGAGCAAACGTCAAGGCTGAACTTCCGTATCCGACGATTGTCCGACCTTAATAAAATTTTACAAGTAAGTAGCATTTACTAAATCTAGTCGAACGCCATAAGTGCGAATTTAAGGAGACGTCTGGTTTCCGAGATATTGAATTTTTATGGCGTTTGACTGCATGTAGTAAGTGCTACGTACCAGTAAAGTTTTATTAAGATCGGACGAGGGTCGGATACTGAAGTCTTACCAACGTCAACTTTAACGACATGGAGAGCATCAATTTCGGTCCCAGCTAATTTATTTATTTTTCCTTTTTTCCATTTAGGTGAGAACTAATTCCTTGCGGACTGCGAGTTCCAGAGCTCACAAGAGGAACACTAGAAACTCCCTCCTTAGAATTTGACCTGCAAGAAATATGTTGTAGTTTGGTACCTCAAGACACCTCTGGTAAAATAGTTCAACGCGATATTCAGGATTTTTCGAGAAAATTGAAATAAAAGTTCGATGTTCATGAGCATTCGAACTCATGATAAGTTACGCTTGGTATCTGTTAAAGTTAGTTCTACGAGATACACCAATGTTTCTCAACATCAATGAGATGTTTCCCAGCGCACATGTCGCAAACAAAATGCGTGTGCACAAAAATTACATTTATTCGTTGCGCTCACTCTCCACAAAACTTATGTTTTTCTTACTTTCATAATCAGCATGATGATTAATGCTAATTGTACGCACAGTTTTTCGAATAAAAAAAAGTTTCCTGCATTGTAATAGAAATATAATATTATTAACATGCGCATGTTGCGCAAACTTTCCTTTACCTGCATACTTGTTACCTTTCCGTGATACGATATAACAATGAAATATTAATACTTTTATTGTAAAACATGTTCAACGTCAAAAATCCTTTGAAAAAAAAAAATCAAAACGAGGATTTGAATCAGACGAGTACAGAATCGTAGCGCATCAGCTTATCGACTTGACCGTGCGTCATTTTCTAGAATTCATGTTACACAAACTGTAACATTTTTCTACAACTTTTATTTTAATTTTCTCGGAGAATCGTAACTATCGCGTTGGACTATTTCACCAGGTGTTTCACGATGTACCAAACTACAACATATTTCTTGCAGATCAAATTCTGAGGAGGAAGTTTCTGGTGTTCCCCTTGTCAGTCGATAGTCGATGCACCGTTTAATCACGGGCGGTCAATCGTCACCGAAAAGTTAACGTTACGATTAGTCAGCCCCGTTCCCAGGCACGCGGCACCGATAACCGTGCGAGCGCGTGTGGAGCACAATTCCTGTGTGAACTTCATCGTGATCGCACCCCCTCTCGACGTCCACCCTTATGCCACCCTTCTTCCACCTCCCATTGCCCTCCGCCCCCTTGCACGCACTCTCCTATACTATTCACCCTAATGAAACCCACGCTCGTTTCTATCCTCTTACCAGTGCTAGCAATATATGTGGAGTGTGTGAGTGAGAATTTGCTCGGAAGGCAGACGTGGGACAATCAGGAGGGGAGCGAGGGTGAGATCGAAGTGATTTCGTGTTGACAGACACATCGAAGGATAAGGAGGAAAGTAAGGAAATGAAAAGTGAGACTTCTTACGTCGATAATGGCGACTTAGATCGGTCTCTTGCATTAATCCATTTGCATTATAAAGATGTATGAGAAACAAGGTGCGTATCGCCAATATTGTTTTTCGTTATACTTAAATACAAAGGTTACAGCAAGCGCAAGAACTTCGTATTTCAGCATTCTGTAATTAAAAGTAGGAGAAGATGTAAATAAATAATAATGATAAGAAAGTAATAATGAAACTTATATAAGAAAAAATATATCATTTAGTTTGTATAAAATAAATGAGTTGGTAGTAGAGTGAGAAGATTTTTCCATGGTGGGGGGCGGGGCTTCGTCTGGTAATTATGTGCTCCTCACCGTGTGCAATGATAGTAGCCATCAAAATTGAACGTGTATATGATGCAAATGGGTTAATACAAGATTTTTAATCGACTTATATTCTCAAGAAACTTATTCAAACAACTTTTTCAACTATATATTTTTTCTCAAGTGTGTTCTATAGTTATATTTCCTTTCGTTTGTATTTTTAGGATCGTTGACTAGTGTAGCTATGCCATTGTAAAAGGTACGCTGAAAGAAAAGTATATGATGTATCTAACTATAACGGCATAGTAACAAAATTATAATTGGTAAATGTTACCATAATGTCGGTAATAATTACGACAGAGGCATAGTATAACCAAGTATATTATGTTTCTATCCAAAATTATGGTTATTTCTACTAAAAATATAGTACGGTTGAAAATATATAATGGTAAGAAAAGTAACTATTTCATACATATAGTTAATATTACCAGAATATTTCATACATAGTGATAGAACTAACTATATTCACATAGCACATTTTACTATACACATGGTAACAAGAACAAATGTAATAGTCAATAATATAACCATTTGTATGAATCGTTCATTCTACTATACTTTGTATGGTTAAGTGAACTACAAAAATATGTTTCACGCCAAATCTAACTATAATGGCATAGTAACAAAATTATAGTTGGAAATATCACATTTATGGTAAATGTTACCATAATGTCGGCAATAATTACGATAGAGGCATAGTATAACCAAGTATATTACGTTTCTACCCAAAATTATGGATATTTCTACTAAAAATATAGTATAGTTGAAAACATATAGCGGTATGAAAAGTAATATTATCAGAATATTTCATACATAGTGATAGAACTATTCACATATCACATTTTACTATACATATGGTAACAAGAACAAAGGTAATAGTCAATAATATAACCATTTGTATAAATCGTTCATTCTACTATATTTTGTATGGTTAAATGGACTATAAAAACATTTTTGACGCCAAATTTAATTATAAAATATAGAGAGATTATAGTAAACCCAACCATTTTTTTCTTTCAGTGTGTATATCCTTTGGGACGAAAGGGGTCCTACTTCCTTCTCCGCCTCTCCTTGACCGAGTGCACGAGATTTCGTGCACGCGCAAGAGTAGCGTGCGGAGGGAGCACCGTATCCACGAAGCGCCACAGGCGTTCCCACGAAAATCGTCCCTCTTGATCGGAGCTTTACGCGTTCCCCCATTTGGATCGTCCCTCCCTTAGCCTCTCGCTCGTACGCGTGCACCCTACCATCTTCGTCACTCCAATGCGCCTGTACAGCGTGGGTATCGCCTTAGAGAATCGCCTACGAAGAGAGAGACAGAACGAGTGCAAATGTATGAGAACAAAAGTAAGAACGAGCTGACTAAAACAAACCACAAGATAGAAACCCCAGAACTTTATTCATCATCTTACTCCACAAACTGGTACGAATATTTAACACTCTTGCGAAATAAAAAACACGGGGTAGAACATTGATTCGTAAATTATTTAACCTTCAAGAAGCCTAAAAACTCTACATCTGGTCTGTATGTGTGATCGTGTAACTTTGTACAAGTTACATACAAAATATAGACACAATATTACTGAATTTTCTCCAGGGATTAAAGCTCATTAAATCCCTCTAAAGGTTAAAATTCCAGGTTTCCTGGATGTTAAAGAAAAAAAAAAAAGAGAGAATAAACAATAACAAACGTGAAGTTACGTTGCTCTCCCACGTGGTGGTTGGCACGCGAGAATATTAAGAAAAAGAAAAAAATTAGGAAGAAGGAAAGAAGAATCAAGCAAGAGAGGGGAGGAACGAGGATGGAGAAGGAAACGAGGGGTTGCGGGCGGTGAGAAAATGATAGACCACTGGGTGTGCAAGAGAGAAAGAGTTCCTCGGTCTCCCCCTGCTCCAATAGCAGGTCCCTCGTGCGATCTTCTCCCACCACGTGGACCAAGCGAGCACGCGGTCGTGTGTCGTCCTGGGCTCTCCCGCACACGACATACGTCCGCCGCCACGCGACCAGGGCACACGCACGCAAACGAGCAGAAGCGGTAGTGACGTCGTCGTAGCCGCGTGCGAGCATCACGCCGACTAGGAGTGCATCTCGGCGCACTTCTTACGTATCCGCCTTTCGCGACACGCGACCACGAGCGCCGTCAGGAAGTCGCGACACGTGAGGCTGATGATAAAGCTCCAGACAAGTGCCGTGACTCGTGCACCCTTCGTCACTGCTCCTTTCGCGGTGTCTTGGCAAATTCACCGATTACGTTAAATCGCGGACTACTTTTTAGCCACGATCGCGTAAAGGAACTGACTTCTTTTTTGCTCAAGTACCCACGTGGCCTGTGAAACACTTGGAAACAGTTCTGGATCATTGAAACTGGGAATGACAGTTGACGGTGCGTCCAGATTATCACGAGTGCTCCAGTGAATATGTGCGGATCGATGAAGAGGATTGTTCTTGTCTGTTGACGCTCTTACCGTATAGAGAAGCGACACTAGGAGAGATTGTTGAACGTTGTTTCGAAAGATCTTTGGAAGTGAATATGTGGCGTGTGGTGGTAGCACGTTCGGATGACAACAGCACGTTTCTGTCATCTGAGATCAGTCCGGCACCGGTACCGACTGGCCATTTACCACCGACCTTGTCGGCACCCACTTCTGGACACCATTGGGGTTATCCACCACCACCTCATCATCATCCATCCTATCAGTCTCAGCATCCGGATATGCGACATCATCACGAGATGCGACCACCACCACCTGATCCGAGACACGGTGGTGGACCTACCGGTGATATTAGGAATCAAGAACTGAGGCACGAGATGCAGAGACCTGATTTGCGCCATCAGGAAATTCAGCGGCATCAGGAGGCCCAGAGGCATCAGGAAGCTCAAAGGCATCAGGAGATACACAGGCAGGAACTCGGAAGGCATCAAGATATTTCTGGCATGAGGCCTGATATTACGGAGCTAAGGCCCAGCCACGAGTTCTCCGATTTGAAGATGGAGGAGATGAGGGCGCAGGAGAATAGTCAGCAACAGCAGCAACAACAACAGAGTCAGAGTCATCAGAGAAGTTTGAAGAGGGCGATGAGTGACTCAGATTGCGATGACGTTTTCTCAGAGGAGAGTGGGAAGGAACCGTGCGTATTTGTTTAGATTTTTTATTGGCTAATTCGAGGACCTTTTTTTATCAACGTGGTGGCTCTTTCAGGGGCGCATTAAATCTAGTCGAGGGATTTTGATAAAGTTTGGTATAAAGGGGTTTTTGGGCATGCTGATTACGATTTTGGAGTCGAAATTTTGATTTCAGGCCTGCCAACTATAAAATTTGTTATTTTATGATTAAGTGATTCTTTCAAACGGATCTCGTTGAAATTATCTTTGTGTTTATTCATAAAATACAATAGGTACCCTCTTAGCGTGACTTAGAGTTATGAAAAACCCTCGAATATAGATCTTTTTTTAGCTAAATTATGAAAATTTACGCGTGAACATTTTATCCCATATTTTTCTCTTTATTTCTCGAAAAACTGAAGTTAAAAAAAAATACTGTAAAAATTATACGTTATCAAAGAATACCTAAAGAACTAAGGAAAAATTGATTTGTAGACGAATACCTTTTTTTCTGATCGTGGGCCAATTGTTTTCACAAAAATAGCCGTTTTTCGGGCTTTACTCGCTTGCAACATTTGCAAAATGATTTCCTTCTGCATAAAAACTATTAACACATATTCATCAATCAGTTTGAAGGCTTAGAAGTCAAAAAATTCAATTCCAGAAGCCTTATTCACCGAAATATATTGGAAAAGGTGAAGATATATGATACAGTGGTCCTGAAAGGGTTAACCGATAAAGGGTTTCGATTAATCGTATCGTTAATTATTCTCATATTTCGTCTTACAGATGCAGTTCACCAGGAGGTGATTCTTGTCAGCACGCGTCTCGTAAGCGAAGGAGGGGCATGATCGAGAAGAAACGTCGAGACAGAATAAACGCTTCCCTCGGCGAGCTGAGAAGATTAGTACCGGCAGCGGCGCGAGATCCGCACAGTGGGAAATTAGAAAAAGCTGAGATACTGCAACTCACCGTCGAGCACTTGCGCACGCTCAGAAATAAAGGTGAGTTTTTATTTAGAATTTTTTCATCAGCCGACGACACCTGACGACAAAGTTATTAGTAACTTGAGATTCGAGATAAGTGTATCCGCATTTTACAAATTGAGCCGCTCACTTGACAAATGGGTTAACTTCACTTTTTACATTTTTCATAAATTTAAGCATCGAAGCACTTGATTAAGTCCCTACTTTTTATATTTGTAACATAATTTTGAACATAATTTATGGAGTTAATCGATTTGTGCACTGAACGGCTCAATTACTATTCGTTTCTGCATATTAGATCTGTGTTGTTGTTACAAACACTCGTGCCCAGATAGATTTGAAATTGTGAGAGCCCGGAAAATTATTTTTTGCCACGTCCGGTGGTTCTCGAACGAGAAGAAAAAATGGTTTCTCCTTACAAAGGGATTTCGTAACGGGGTAAACGGCATATTGGACCTGATTTTTAGACTTTTACGTAAAGAAAAGACTAGAATTCAAAAATCTTTTGCTGAAATGTTTTATTTTATTAATATCTTGCAAGATTATAAATACTAATTTATCAAAATATCATTGGAATACATATTAAAAACAAGAAATATAGAAAAGTATTTTATGCTTTTTTTAGTAATTATTCACTTACGGGGAGCCATTACACCTGCGTAACCTGACATTTTGTGGAATTTCAGTCTTCCTCTTACGTAGAAATTTCAAAAATTCTTGATTTAATCCTGTAATTTTAAAATGGAATATCTCCGACACCAGGCGTTTCCTTAAATTCGCACTTATGGCGTTTGACTGCATTTAGTAAGTGCTACGTACCAGTAAAGTTTTATTAAGATTAGATTAGGTTTTATAAAAATTAAAATTATTTCTTGCCACGTCCGGTGGTTCTCGAACGAGAAGAAAAAATGGTTGCTCTTTACAAAGGGATTTCGTAACGGGGTAAACGGCATATTGGGCCTGATTGGAGTGGGGGATCCCAAAAACGGGAAATAAGATTTTTTGTCATCCAGCATACGTGTAACGGGGCCAGAAGTAACGCGATCTTCCGTGCTCCTTGAGACGTAAGAGTACTTCCTGTTTTTCTCCTCCAGTCCTTAGTCCCTCCTTCCTCCTCCTCCCTTTTGCAACCTTGAATCCTCGAGGCGTTCCGGATCCAAGAGGTGTCGTAGTCCTTTCCAACTCGTTCTCCCATTGTACGACAGGAAATAAACCGCGACCGTAAACTTATTCCTATGAGTTATGTCTATTTAATAATATTAGGTGTATAAATTAATTCTCGGCTCCTCACTTCATTTGAAGAGAGTATCTATTAGGTGTACTAGTGAGAATAATCCAATTTTTCGCACATTTAATTGTGCATTTTTTGAGAGAGTGTTAATTACTTAAATTTCAAAATAATTGTAGCCACTCCTATCTGCCTTAGAAGCTCTTTTTGCGCTTGTGCCGAATTTTCATCGAGCAGCTTCTGCAAATCATCGTTGTCGTACTTTCGTGCGCCTCCAGGGCGTTGTTTGTCGTTCAGACAGAAATCACCACTTTTGAACCGTTTGAACCAAAATGCACATACATCGTATGATACAGTATCTTCTCCGAGGAAAGAACAAATTGATTTGCATGTGCTTGCTGAGGTTTTTCCTTGTTGGAATTCGTAGAGAATACAGAGTCGGATATGCTCATTATTCGTTGCCATTTCTGACGCTATTAAACTGAATATGTTTGAAAGTTACGTTAGGCTTTCCGGTATACAAATTATCATTTTTAATAGCCATATGTCAACATTACATAACTGCAAAAGAGCAGGAAAATCAAATGATTTCAGAATTAATTTCTTAACTGCTTAAAAAAATTGGATTATTCATTTGTACACCTAATATTTAAATTTGCATATCTTTTCCGCCGTATAGTTATTTTGAAGCGCCATCCTTTGGCTTCAAAACGAACTATCATACTTAATGTTGTTGATAATATAACCTCAAAAACCAAATAGTAAACGTTATGTCGTTCGAAAAGCAGCATCTGAGGCATTGCCTTCTTTTCTCCTTTCAATTGAAAAAAAGTGCTGCTGAAGCTAAAGAATTGATTTGTTCCGCCTTAGGCGAAAATGCTGTGTCCTACAGTACGTTTAGAAAATGGTTCAACAATTTTCAGAATGGAAATTTTGATCTCCGGGATAAAGAACGCCCTGGGCAAACCACCGTCATTTTTCCGACACGGAATACGAAAGTTGCCTGAAAAGTGGCAAAAATGTATAGAAAGTGTGGGAGATTATTTTGAAGATTAAGAGATATCTAATTTTTTTTATAATATAGACCAAAGTTTGATGAAAAAGGTCGAGAATTCATTTATATACCTAATGTATCGTTTATTTCTGGCAATACATAATAAACAAGCGTCACGAAAATTTGAAATTCGAACTACCGAAGAAAATGCCATTGTTCCTCGTGATTTCTACATTTCTTTATTAGTAGGTTCTTTTTAGTAACGGGAGACACCTGTTGACCGTAAGGGTGGCAAGAGCCCGACTAACTGTAAGCCTATAACCGAATCGCCATCTGCTGCCCGTAGATTTCCTCATTAAAACTCATTCAGGATCCTGGCTTCGCGAGCCAAGCAACAAGACCGCCTCGAACTGCGTCGTTTCTGTTAATTGCTCGTTTGTTTTGACGCGAGAGCTATAGGCCTACTGGCAGGTAAACACGCGCTATTCAACCTGAACTTCAAAAATGAAACGCGACTTGAGCATATGAGTTTGAAACTGGTGTATGTCCACTTTTTTTTTAAAAAAATGAGATATCACATCATTTGTCATTAATTTACTGTAAACTCTTTATTTATAACTAGTTAATTTTGTTTTTAAAAATGGACTTACAGCACTCTCACAATAAACCGTCCAAATAACCCTTGTCGCGCGAAGTCCTACCATCAAAACACCCCAAAAACATCTACTGAAATGAAAGCACTAAAGAATTATTAATAATGAATATTTGAATTGTTCCACTCGAGTGTATAAATAAATACGGAGCGTTCCGATTTCTTCGAGATTAAAACTCAGCGAGAGCTATATACCTACTGGCGGGTAAACACGCGCTATTCAACCTGAACTTCAAAAATGAAACGCGACTTGAGCATATGAAGCAGAATTAAATAGACCGTTCATTTTGAAACTGGTGTATGTCCACTTGTTTAAAAAAAAGGGATATCACATAATTCGTGATTAATTCACTGTAAACTTTTTATTTATAACTAGTTAATCTTTTTTCTAAAAATGGACTTGCGTCACTCTCAAAATAAACCATAAAGTCCTATCATCAGAACACCCCAAAAACATCTACTGAGATGAAAACATTAAAGAATTATTAGTAACGAACTTTTGAATTATTCCACTCGAGTGTGTAAATAAATACCAAGCGTTCAAATTTCTTCGAGATTAAAACTCAGCTTCCTGGAGGAGCAAAAGCGTCTCTAGAAAAGTACCGCTAAGGAAGACACTCGAAGCAGGTGTTGTGTCCGGGCGCAGTCGAGATCCTGTGGGAAGCACAGGAAGTCAACGACTCTTCCGAAGTGGCGTTCCCACGATTGGTGGCGGTCCGAGTGCGAGTGCCGTGTGTGCGCGCGTGCTTGTGTGAGAGAGAGAAAGAGAGAGGGGTGCCTGCCAGGGCACCCCTTGTTCAAGGAGAGGCGCTGCGTCGCCCATGACTGGGGCAGATGTCGAACCCTGTGGGAAACCAGCTCCAATACAAACCTCTCCGCACCCCTCTTCTCCCTCTTCCACCTATGCATATCGAACTCACGATTGTAAGTCACTCACGATGTTTGCAAATGCCGGATCACAATCCATCGTGGGTGTGGGAACGAGATAATTTAATAGGACCGATTAAGGATTCGACCTAAAAAAAAAAAACTAGATAATCCGAGAACCTTCTTAATCGCACTGAAAAAATTGTATTCTTATCTTAAGAATTTACCACTTAAGTTTAGAATATTTACCACTAAAATAAGCAACAAGAGGATCTTAATTTAAGAGTAGAATGTTCTAAACAGATTCTTGTAATCAAATATTCTTAACAGATATTTTTATCAGATATTCTTAACATAATCTGGTAAAAAATGTGTATGGATATATTTCGTATATAATTATTGGAAACGAAACTCTTAATGAAATGCTTCACTCTTTATATTGTCGAAAATTACATGATACATATCTTGAAATCGGAATTGGTTGAGAAAGGTAGTCACGAGAGATGGTTACAATTCATATATACGTGTACTTTTATCACTTGTAAATATCTCCATTAAATAGCCCAAATCCTCTTCTTCTAGCCACTTCGTCATTTCCTTATCCATACTTTTTGCACAACACAGCATACAAAATAATATAGTACTCAAAATTACGCAGAATTGCAAAGAGGAACAAGATACAGGCATCGACATGTGTCGCACGCGATGTGTAACCTAACTTAACCGAATACTGACACTCATTGTGTGGCGACATTCAGATGGATTATTAAGAATATATTCGAAAAACCGTCATATCGATAAGAAAATATTCTTATCTATTAAGAATATCTATTAAGATGAATTATTAAGTTTGTATTTTAAGCATACAATTTTTCCAGTGTACGAAATTCTAATCGAAATGTTAAAAATGGTCATTTGATCGGTCGGTACACTGAAAAAATTATATTCTTATCTTAAGAATTTGCCACTTAAGTTTAGAATATTTCTGGAAAGAAATATTGGAAAGAAAACTCTTAATGAAATGCTTCACTCTTTATATTGTCGAAAATTACATCTTTAATTTAAGAATATATTCCAGAAACCGTCATATTCATAAGAAAATATTCTTATCTATTAAGAATATCTATTAAGATGAATTGTTAAGTTTGTATTTTAAGAATACAATTTGTTCAGTGCACGAATTTGACCAAAATTACACATGGTCTTGAAGGAATTCTTACACGAAAATAAAGAGAAGGAAACGCCTTTCTCTTCTTTTTTTATGTAGTCTCAAAATGCTACACCTTGCCACGTGTGTCGAACACTCTGAGATTCTTGTATCCAGTAGCAAGCGGCTCACGTGGATCCGTCCTCGTCCCATGGGGGTCTAAGAAGTTCCCACAGTACCTGTCCCCCGTGCAAACACAATGAGCGGGCTCTCGCAGGCTGCCAAAGCTGCCAAAGCCTCTGTCATCTCGCCTGGGTCTCGTGTACGATTTTATTGTGCGCCCTACGTGCCACGAAAACTCGATGGCTTCCTCACCTCCTCCTTCCTCTTTCCTCTCTTCCTCTCTAGTCGATCATCCTTCACGGATCAGTTTTATTACGGACCGGTCTGCGAATTCTCGCGATGCCATTCGCCGCCGTAGGGCTCTGGTAGACCGAGAAGGTAACCCAGCTGTTGCGGTATGGCACCTGTTCCATTTTTCTTCTCCTTTCCTCGTAACGCGTAGAAAACTATCCACGAGATTCTGCGTATGATGGAACCGAGTGATTTCTCTAATGTGCAAATCGTTTGCTCGTTGCAGGACCAGAAGGTTACGACAGTACGAAACTCGCGATGGATTATCACGCGGTTGGATGGGGCGAGTGCGCCGCTGAAGTTGGACGTTATTTGGTCACCATGGAAGGATTGGACGAGAGAGACCCTTTAAGATTGAGATTACTCTCGCATTTACAAAGTTTCCATCGAGAGCATCCTCCACCACCATCAGCAGGACCTGCGGCTCTGGCACCGAGTACAACGTTGGCCTCGTCGGTTTCAGCAACTGCTCCTAGTTACGAGCCATCCAGTACCGTGAGCACCGGAATGCCTCATGGTACTGGCACGGTACCACCTCTACTTGGAGGTGGTGGACTTGGTTGGGGACAGTATCCAGGCCAGTACTCGCAACAGCAACACGGAAAGCCCTACAGGCCCTGGGGTGCCGAATTGGCGTATTGAAGCCTTTAGCAAGAGCACTTTGACGTATTAATTCGGTGAGAATTCATGGAGATGATGATCGTTGGTTTATGATCGAGGATTGCAAGATGAGAGATGGACGAGGCGTACAATTCGATTGGATCGACAGATTCCGACTCATTGATTCACTTTGTGAACCCACGACATTTGCGTGTTACGGTTGGAGGAGCTTCAGTGGGGTCGTCAGTGTCTGCAGAAAGGGAGAGAGAGAGAGAGAAAAGCAGAGAAAGAGTAGAGGAAATCGTGCAATCACGGTAATGTCCTTAAGGTTGAATTCTGAAGAGAATCAAGGCAGTGTTTACATGCCACAATTAATCCGAAGCATCTCGTCTCTCAGGGATCGATTAGAGTCGAATGAAGCCATGGGCCATTGGGTCCTCTACCTAAGTGATACATTGATAGTCATGTGAATAATTATTCTTAGATTATAGACAGTAAGAGAAAGCAGCTATTTATTAAGAGTATACCGTTAGTTCGTAGGTGCCAAGCGATGCAACGTTCAGGACCCTGTACAAAAATTAAATTTATATATTTTCCTGTGGGTCTATGCTCGGATGCATCGCTAGTTCTGAGAACTCGCGTGGAAAGTAATTTCCTTTTCCAAGTCTCGGAATTCTAGTTGTACAGTGTAAATAGTAATCTGTAAATAGACAGAAGTGATAACGATTGCAGTGTGCTCGTAGTTGCGAATGTGTGTACGTACGTCTTCTCGGTAGACTCACTGTCACTAATATTAGTATTACTCAGGTTTAAGGGGGAACTGAAATATCACCCTCCGTATAAACCCAAAAAAAAATGTCTTTTTTAGAAAAGTATCATTATCCGACTCAGGGACGTGCCATTTATTATACACATATCGACATATACGTGTGAGAGACAACTTGATATTTTTGCAATACAGATTTTTAATAAATTTACAGTGAGACGAAGTAATCCTAGTCCTAGGCGTGCGCCTGAACATTTTTCCTCAAAACTGCGAAAAAGATTCCGAAAAAATCCTCGTAAAAATCCTGGAAAATTTATCGAACGAAGGTGAAGAGCGTTTGCGTTGGAATTAGAAAATCGTGGATGCTTCACCATTGTGAGACGTGCCACGCTCTCCCGCACCTTTCTCATGCAAAACTCCCATTGACACCACGTATGCAGCTTGCCCCACGTAAAATATTCACCGTCCTCGAGGAACGGGAGGAAAGAGGTCTACTTCCCATTTATTCACCGCATATTATGCCGAAACCTGTTTCACCGTCGCGCTTATTCGCAATATCGGGACGAAAGGAGGAAACAAACGAGCCTCGAGTGACAATTACGCGAAGAGGGATCTTCTCTCTAACGTGCGTGCGCGCGCGTAAAAGGGGAGAGCCGGTCCATTTTCGAGAATTGGGAATACCGTGCGCGTGCCACGTGCCCATTGTTCGCGAATACGCAGGCGAATTCGTCGTGGCTCGTTATCCCTTAAATTTAGTCTGAAACTACGAAGGGTACCAAACACGTGCGCCTGGACTCATAATCACGTCTTACTCGCGCAATTATCCTTGCCAATAATTGCGGATATTTCGAAAAAAGAAACACACGTGAGTGGGTTGCAATATTGGAAGCAGAAGGTTTTCGAACGGTGGAACACTTTTCTCACCACTTTATTTTTGTTACGTATTTTCAGTTGGTTGGGAAGTTCTTGGAAATGTCACTTCAAGGATCGCTTCTTTTGCTATTAGCAGAGTAAGCTAAAGTTTCAGTAATATCGGCTGCTGACCAGAGGTAAGAATTACAAGTTTTCGAGGTGAGACCGATTTTAACACTATTTCTATCGGGATTTTGTATACATATACCTATTTTGACCAAGATGCGTCTTTTTGTGTCCAGGATGATACCTCTAAATTAATTTAACAACTAATTAAATTAAATTAATTTATTTTTTAATTTAACAACTAATATATAAAAATAGTGTTAAATTTTAGTCGAGTAGAAGGGAGAAAGGTGTAAGAACGTATAAAGGTGTCGTCGATAAATCCATTTTATTTATGACTCTTTCGTTCGCTTACAAAGTCACAGCCACATCGCGATTATGACAAATATCTACACTCCTATATACACAAATATTCCGCACGTATCTATGATACACACCGTACATTTGTACATCTGAAAATCTTCGTTCCGCGCTCGCAATCGATACCTCTTATGGGTAATTATGCATAACGAGGGCACCCCCTCCGATTACCTTGAAAATAGGTGCATTCGACGCGTCTTCGCACGGGCAACAACTTTTTCCTCTGACAAAATTGCCGCTCTCCTCTACAAACAAAGATATTAACCCCTTATCCTTTCTCAATTTATATCTTCGAAGCTAACTCATATAATACATATAACAATATGTGTGTGTGTGTGTGTATAAAGTACTTTTGAGAAAAGTATATACATTTAATGTAATAATTGCCAGTTAAATTTTTTTACATAGTATTTCGGGACAAACTCCTTGAAATGTATGTCATATGAGTCGCCGCTCAGTTGTCAAATCGATTAACTCCACTTTTTGCATTTTTCATAAATTTAAGCATCAAAGCACTTGATTAAGTCCCTACTTTTTATATTTGTAACATAATTTTGAACATAATTTATGGAGTTAATTGATTTGTGCACTGAACGACTCATATATGTGTCTTTAACGTATAATATCTTTGTTCTCAGAGGAGATCGGCGATTTTGTCAAAGGAAAAAGTTGTTCCCCGTGCGAAAACGCGTCGAATGCACCTATTTTGAAGGTCAGCGGAGGCGGCGGCCCTCTTTACGCATATTTACCCTTTTATGTACAATAGAATCGCGGGGAAAGTATTTGAGCAAAATTCTACGAGTAAATTAATTTCTGTGGATTTCAAATTCGTCTTGTTCGAACATTTAGAAATGGACGTCGTTATTGCCATTCGGTCGCACTTGCGCGAATCATATCGCATCCATTCACAACAGGCGCTCTAAATGAAAGATAAATCAATAAATACTACAGTAAACTTTACATGCCCACTCAATCGATTAATACAGTTACGGGCAAAGAACGAATAATAATATCTCGAGGTATCTGCTCTTTCTTAAATTCACGTTAATCACATTACTTGCACAAATTTGTACTGCAGGTCGCATTGCCATCGCTCTCTGTTATCGACGTTTTGTGTCGCGTGTAGTCGAATGGCACGTAGTATATTAAAAACTATAACTGACAGTGGCGTAAAGCCTCGTACGATCGTTGCGTTTCGCACGAAGGTCGGCCGATTGAAACAGGAGCAAGGGGGATTATAAATGATTCGATGAAACACAATAGAGCCAATAGATCGAACTAAGTCACGGAAGACGCGAGGAATTGAATTCGAATGGTTTCAGCGTCTCTTGAAAATTCGTCTCGTGAAACTCAGAGCTCAGTTCGTTTATGGAACGGTACTTCTTTTCATTGTATCCGTCAGCAGTGACAGTAATACAACTGCTGGGAGTATACACTCAATTCTGCTTTCACACGAACCCTTTTCATCCGAATTTGATCTACATCAATTTTAGTACAAGAGATCTCAATTTGAAATCATTTTAAGTAAGAAAAAAACATGCTCCGTATCTTTTTTATGCGATTTTATTTTTTTTTAAATAAATTTTTTGAGAACGTATGTCTATCGTGTGAAAACAGAATTGAGCGTACTCGTACCTCGCAGCTCAAAAGAGCCTTTCGCAAAGATAAAAGAAAGACACGTTTTACCGAGATTCTGTATGTCCAGCTTCTCCTCGGTTATTCGCAGGGATGAGAACGGTCGCCAATCACCGTCCATATTGCTATCAATTAGGAACATGAGAAATACATAAACAATTCTCTCGCACCGGTCCGTTAGTAGATCATCATCTCGTTCTCCCTGTTCTCGTTCCTCTGATTCTCCTCGTACTCGTTGCAGCAGCAGTACGTCGAACTGCACTCCTCTTCCTCCTCGCCATCCTCCTCTCTGTCCTCGAAATTTTCCGCCACGTATGTCATGTAAGTGTCGATGCTCTTGGTGTCGAGAGATGGCAGAGAGCACGACAAGGAAACATCGTCGAGATCGGGAGTACCAGCGCGCCAAGAATTCAAATTGTGGAGCCTCTTGGACTCGAGCCTCCTCGTCGAAAATTTCTTTATCGCCTGGAAATAAATCAATTGACAATTCGTTCGAATGTTAACTCGTTTAATACTTCGCGAATGAAACTGCTCGATGGGTTGAGCGTCACCGTGGACGAGAGATATCGGTGCACGTAGTTGAAGAAATATACAAGTTCGAAGTCTGCGTTACAAAGACTAAAATTTTATCGCTTTCTATATTAACACCTTCCGGTATGTTTTAATAATGAAAACCTGTGCATGATATAACCATTTAATTTCGTTTGGTTTTATTATAATGAAACTAAAGTGTTGCCAAATTCAGTACACTAGAAATTTTAAACTAGATTAATTATCATATTCAACAGTAACTTTAGTCGCATGACGAGTGTAGCCCGTCATTGTGCGGTATGGCATGAAAAACCAATGACGAGCTAGACACGTCATTTTATCGGAAGGGGTTAAAGTCAGTGTTCAAAGGGTTTAAATAAAATTCTACGTATCTCCGAAGCTTGTCGACTTAACATGATTTGACTGACAAGGGGAATACCAGAAACCTCCTCCTCAGAATTTGACCTGCAAGAAATATGTGGTACTTTGGTATCTCAAGAAACACTTTGTAAAATGGTTCAATGCAATAGTCAGGATTTTTCGAGAAAATCGAAATAAAAGTTCGATGTTCATGAGCATTCCAACTTATGATAAGTTACGCTTGGTATGTGTTAGTTACTTCTACGAGATACACCAATCTTTCTCAATGTGAATGAAATATTTTCCAGAGCACATGTCGCAAACAAAATGCGCGTGCACAAAAATGACATTTGAGCCGTTTATTTTCAAAAAATGAGATATCACGTCACATTAAATTATTGCACTAAATTATTCACGAATTATGTGATATCTTATTCTTTTTAAAAAATGGCCACTTTCAAAATAAACGGCTCATTTATTCGTTGCGCTCACTGCCAAGAAAACTTATGTTTTTCCTGCTTTTAGGATCAATATCAGCCAAACATATGTCACTTGACGCATGATAATTAATGCTAATTGTATGCACAGTTTTTCAAATGAAACAAAAGATTCCCGCATTCTAACAGAAATATAATATTATTAACACGTGCATGTTGTGCAAACTTTGCATTTCTTGCATATTTTTTACCTTTCCGTGATACGATATAATAATGAAATATTAAAACTTTTATTGTAAAACATATTCTACGTTAAAAATCCTTTGAAAAAAAAAATTCAAAACTAGGATTCGAACCACACGAGTACAGAATCGTAACGCAGCAGCTTACCGACTTGATCGTGCATCATTTTCTAGGATACTACTTTTATTTTAATTTCCTCAATGAATCCTGAGTATTGCGTTGAACTATTTTACCAGGTGTTTCTCGAGGTACCAAACTACAACACATTTCTCGCAAATCAAATTCCTCGTGACACGAGACGATCGCAAAAGGGTTAAATGCAATTCGTAGAGGAGGCACCGTGAGCGCCTACGTCTCGTCGAGCAAATCGCGGAATAAATGTCAAGGATCCTGGGTCTTCGATTCGAAGGAACCTTCGTGCTACGCTGGCCTAACCCGAGCCTAAACCACGGTAGAATTCTCATTACTCTTGTCAAGGTTACTTAAAAATACCGCTAGAATGCCACGAAGGTCTTGCGCGTGCCACTTTAATTCGCATCCTCTCGCACCTACCCACAATCACATTCTCCCGGAGAATTCACTCTAAGCGAAATCAGGAAACGCGAGCTCACCCTTTAAGTTCACCGAGATAGGGTCGAATCACGCGAGAGAACCTCAACACCTCGCACCACAACTGCTACAACCCACCGAGAGAAATTAGGTCATCGTACGTGTGGTGTGCATGCTCGCGTGGCACATGCCAGCCACCGGTATCGAGTGGTGGAAAATTTCGCTGGCCCTCTTACCCTCAAGATCCTGCGCCCGGATTTGCTCAACAGTTTCCTCAGCATTGTCGACTCCTCTCTCGAGAGAAACGCGCGTGTCCTTTGTATCACGTAGAACGATTGTGGATCCTCGAGTTTACGAGTAATTGATTTTCGTGCGAGAATGTCACGAGCCACCCTCGATACTTTTCCTCGTTGCTCTTTCAGGTCCTTCACTCTCCTCTCGTTCGTTTCTTCTTCAATTTCAATTTCTTCAGGGAGAATAGTCAGATCACTGCGCACGCCGCGATGTGACACGACGAAATGCCGTTCCTATCCAGTCCTCCACCCTACTTATGACCTCGGATGGTCCAACGTTATCGCACAAAGCCCCCACGATCCACCCCCACGTAGTGGCAGTGCCTCGAGACGCGGTCCGATTGGACGGACGCGTGCGCGCGCGCCCCTGTTAAACGGCAGCTACGCGCGCTCGCAGAAGTTGCTAGCAGCCTCGAGCCCGGACCGAAGTTCTCGTACGACGTCATTAACACTATTCCTACCGACCGGTCGCATGATCATTTTTAACACTTCGATTAGAATTTCCTATTTGTATGTACAATATAATTGCATCTACTTTAACACAAAAGCGGGTCATGTGACCGATTGACAAAGGAAATCTCCATATGGGGAAAATCTTCGAAACGTTTGGTTATTTTCCTGAAATATACGTATAATACATTTTTCAATATTTTAGGAAAAATCGTCATTAACACTATACCTACCGACCGGTTAAATGACCATTTTTAACATTTCGATTAGAATTTGCTATGTATATGTACAATACAATTGCATCTACTTTAACACAAAAGCAGGTCATACGATCGATTAACAAAGGAAATCTCCATATGGGGAAAATCTTCGATACGTTTGGTTATTTTCCTGAAATATACGTATAATATAATACATTTTTCAATATTTTAGAAAAAGTCGTCATTAACACTATTCCTACCGACCGGTCAAATGACCATTTTTAACACTTCAATTAGAATTTCCTATATATTACAATATAATTGCATCTACTTTAACACAAAAGCAGGTCATATGATCGATTAACAAAGGAAATCTCCATATAGGGAAAATCTTCGATACGTTTGGTTATTTTCCTGAAGTATACGTATAATACATTTTTCAATATTTTAGAAAAAGTCGTCATTGACAGTATTCCTACCGACCGGTCAAATGACCATTTTTAACACTTCGATTGGAATTTCCTATATACCATATAATTGCATCTACTTTAACACTAAAGCTACCAAAAGCAGGTCATATGACCGATTAACAAAGGAAATCTTCATATGGGGAAAAATCTCCGATACGTTTTGTTATTTTCCTGAAATATACGTATAATACATTTTTCCATATTTTAGGAAAAGTCGTGTAACTTAAAAGCGATGCAATTACGTTGTATATAGGGAAATTCTAAACGATATTTTAAAAATGATCATTTGACCGGTTGTGGTAGGAATAGTGTTAACACGTTGACTGCCACGTCACCTTCGATTTTGGTGATTGGTAAGTTAACTGTCTAAAGTGTTAATCATACTTCCAAATACCTATTTGGATAATTTATAATCAGATACTGAAACAATCGCTCGAATTTGGATGACATGGCAGTCAGTGTTAATGAGTGCTTTCCATCTGTATGAGTCGTGTCGAGACTTATGTTGACCTGAGTTAGCTCAACTCGATAACTTCAATCTGATAAATGGAAAGGATTTATGATGCGCAGGAGTGATGCTTGGAAAACATATCCAGATGTGATAAGTTTTCGGAAAAATTCATATACATATATATATATATATATATTCTTGTATAATCTATTGCAAATAGAAACATTGGTGGTTCTAGAGTTAAAGAGAAATTCGGTAGGTCGGTAGTTCTAGTGTTAAATGGATTTCTACTCGAAACAAAAAAACTCGTAGGGCCAAAGCAAAAAGGAAGATAGATCGTAATGGCATTTAATATGATTGGTATCGATATTGATACTTTATATACTTAACTCTCCGTAAACCTGGTAGAGTCTCAAAGACCCCACACATTTTCGTACGATTCTAAATAATCTTTAAATAACATATAGAAGTATTTATTTGCAATGTCATGACCCGGTCTGCTGGACACCACCAGGAATTTTTGTCATTAAGCTCACGGACAGTTAAAAGGATTCGTCCTTTGTGAAATCGATATAAAAGAAGGTGATTAAACTTTCTTTTAGGGGGCTTCGATATTTGAAATTGGTAATAAGAACACGGAACATTTTCCTGTTAGAGGATCGATGGCTGTAATTCTGATCAAATTTTATTAATGTAGATACAGAAGGACGCATGGGTGAAATTAAATGTAGAGCCCGATTTGATTTAGGTCTCACGTGGTGGGCGCATGCGCGAACACACGTGAAACTCGCCTGTGCGTGTGACGCGTGTGAGCGAGCCCGTTCTCACGCAGTGGCACGCGCCAAGCGTGTGCTCCTCGATGCGTGTCGCCACGTGCCGGCTCAATGCACCCATGGAAAACTCATAATTGTCATAACATTCGAAACGTGCGGCATTCGCAATCGGGTAAGGATCTACTCGGTGAAATTAAATTTATGAATGCACTTCGCTTCCTCCGTGTCTTTTATGGCTAATGACAAGAGGCTAGTTCACTTTCGATGGAAGCTTAAGGGGGCACATACGTTTGGAGGTCTCTAAAAAAGGCACTTTTCATGAATTTCTTTCGGAGCCAAGAGACGAATTATAAGGATGGGGCTTTTTGCATAATGAAGTAAACCTTTTATACTTCTTATTGAAATTTTATTGGAAAGATATAGTTGCAAAGTGCCTCTTTATTGTCGTGAAGTACGATATGCGTGATTCCGCGGTAACAATGATTTCTCCTTGCTCGTTTATCTGAAGCGCAAACATCAAACATTATCATAAGGGGATTAGAGAGGTTTGCAATTTCAAAAATTAACTCGCGTTTAATTGTTTGTAACGAGACGTCGCATAAATATAAAGCTTTGTTATTTTACACGGTGTTACTTACAACATTATAAAATAAGAAAATCCATTCCAAGCCATTCCCTGGTCAATAATATTGGCGTTGCAATATAATCGGGCAAAGGGTTAAATGTACGGTTTTGCCACGATTTCAGTCGAACGGATGAACATTTTGGGAAGCCCAAAGACGATTTCTTATCGTTAGGCTTCCCTCTATTTATTATACCTGAAAAATTAATAATAACAATAAAATTATCAAAATGGCGTTAAGAAAACGAAAAATTTGGTATCTTTCGACTTTATTTGTTACTATAAAATTGTAACAATATTTTATTTTAATTTGATTTCAGGTATAATAAATAGAGGGAAGCTTAACGATAAGCAATCGTCTTTGGGCTTCCCAAAATGTTCATCCGTTCGACTGAAATCGTGGCAAAACCATACATTTAACCCTTTGCCCGATTATATTGCAACGCCGATATTATTGACCAGGGAATGGCTTGGAATGGATTTTCTTATTTTATAATGTTGTAAGTAACACCCTGTAAAATAACAAAGCTTTATATTTATGCGAGGTCTTGTTACAAACAATTTAACGCGAGTTCATTTTTGAAATTGCAAACCTCTCTAATCCCCTTAACCCTTTGAGTGCCAAGCGGCGCGATCACGCTTCTTCTGTTCTGTGTCGAAAATTGCCAGCGTATTATGGACATTGACATTACGATGAAATTTATTGGAATCAGAATCCATGATTAACAACCCCCTAATGTCCCTACACCAGCTCAACGAGATATCAACATAGTACTGAATCGAAAGAAGTAAGATTTACCGCATATATGTTAATCTAAAACAGCGTGATCGAGCTTCTTGCCACTTTTCGACATGGAATGAGCTATCGCGCCGCTTGGTAATTTTTAATTGGCAAACAATAAAGACCCGTGGCACTCAAACGGTTAAGGAAGAGTGTTTTTTGTGGTCGTTGACAGACCCGATTTTTTAAATTCGAATTTTAAACAAAGTGGCGGGTCTTCAAAGTTGAGGGTCGATTTTCGCTGAAAATTTCATTTTTCTTTGTTAAAAAAATCCCGTACGATATGCGTAATTCTGCGGTAACGATGATTTCTCCTTGCTTGTTCATCCGAAGCGCAAACATTAAGCATCATCTTAAAGAAAAGTGTTTTTTATTGTCGTTGACGGATCCGATTTTTTAAATTCCTATTTTTTCTATTTTTTTTAACAAAGAAGAATGAAATTTTAAGCCAAAATCGACCTTCAACTTTGAAGATCCGCCATTTTGTTTAAAATACGAATTTAAAAAATCTTCTTTAACCCTTTGACTGCGGCGCGCTCTCGGACGAATCCATCAATATGGACAGCGCGTTTTTCGCATGTCAGTCGCTGCGACTGGTGACCAAAACAGTAAAGAATAGTAATGGCAAATAAATTAAAAATATCCATTTTTTTATTTATCTTAAGTAACTTTTTAAGCTATTTTAATTTACTTAACTTAATTTGTGCATTCCTTCAATAATAATAGGTATGTAACTATAAAAGTGTTATACTTTTGCTTTTATTTTTTTATTATTACTTGCATTAATAAGGTGTTATAGTAAAAAAAATAGGGAGGGAGTATATTTACGCTTTTCGCATATATTGACGGATTTGTGATGGCGTATATACAGGGTATTTCACCTAACTTGACCACCTTAAATATATCGGTTATTTTGTATGATAGAAAAAATGTTAGGGGGAGAAAAATATTCTGTTCGAAGGCGCTAATATGGTGATGAGCCGAATTTTTTTCTCAAGGTCATTTTTTTCGAGATTTCAAGGTCATCGTATTTTTTTTAAATGGGACTACATATTTTCACTACAACGGTCTTATAGCGTTTAAAAAAACAAATCCAACGAGGTGAATATGTTGACCTTCACATTACCTTTAGCGAGAACAGCATGAAATGTTTGTCAGTAATCTCAGTACGCGTTCGGGGACGGTAAATGATGGAATTTCAATTTTATTGGAACAGTTTTAAGTTAAATCTTTATTTTAGAAGGTTTTCAAAATGTGCACCATGAATCTGGAGGCGGTAAATAAATTTTTGCTGTACATTTTTAAGTTGTTCTGCAGTAATTGGAGAGACCTAAAAAGTAAAGTTTACAACGATGTTCCCACAACAGCAGAAAACATGCAACAAAGGGTTCTACATGAATGTAAATCAATTACTGCAGAGCAACTTAAAAATGTACAGCAAGAATTTATTTACCGCTTCCAAAAATGTATCCAGATTCATGGTGAACATTTTGAACACCTTCTAAAATAAAGATTTAACTTAAAACTGTTCCAATAAAATTGAAATTCCATCATTTACCGTCCCCGAACGCGTACTGAGATTACTGACAAACATTTCATGATGTTCTCGCTAAAGGTAATGTGAAGGTCAACATATTGCACCTCGTTGGATTTGTTTTTTTATAGGCTATAAGACTGTTGTAGTGAAAATATGTAGTCCCATTTAAAAAAAATACGATGACCTTGAAATCTCGAAAAAAATGACCTTGAGAAAAAAATTCGGCCCATCACCATATTAGCGCCTTCGAACAGAATATTTTTCTCCCCCTAACATTTTTTCTATCATACAAAATAAGCGATATATTTAAAGTGGTCAAGTTAGGTGAAATACCCTGTATACGCCTTTAGCAATCAAAGGGTTAAGATGATGCTTGATGTCTGCACTTCGGATGAACGAACAACGAGAAATCATTGTTATCACGCATATCGTACGGAGTTGACTTGACGACGATAAAGAGGAGGCATTTTGCAACTATATCTTTCCAATAAAATTTCAATAAGAAGTATAAAATGTGTACTTTATTATGCAAAACGCCCCATTGTTATAGTTTGTCTCTTGGCTCCGAAAAAAATTTATCTCTTTGGCTCCAAACGTACGTGGCCCCTTAAAACCCCGTGATGATTTTTTTTATAACCTTCGATCTTTTTCTTAATTTAATCGAGAAGATCTTCTATGATTCTGTCGATAGTTCGATGTTAATTACTCTGCTCCTACGTTTAAATGGCAAAGCGGAACTTTAATAGTTCACCCTTTGCGGGGAAATATTTGGAACGACGTCAGCACAGCGATGACGTCGACACGCGACATGCTTGTGGAATATATGCTGCACAGAATCCTTAAGTAGTTTAGCAGTTTGATTGGCTTACGTCATTTCTTACGTATGCATACGTGACAAGGATCTCGTTAAGCTCGCACATTGTTTAACACTATTCTTACCACGACCGGTCGAGTGACCGTTTTTAAAATTTCGCTTAGAATTTTCTATTATATTCAATATAATTGCATCTACTTCAACACTAAAGCTACCAAAAGCAGGTCATATGACCGATTAACAAAGGAAATCCCCATATGGGAAAAATCTTCGATACGTTTAGTTATTTTCCTGAAATATGCGTATTGCATCGCCTTTAAATTTCACGGCTTTTCTTAAAACGTATAATACATTTCTCAATATTTTAGGAAAATTCGTGAAATTTAAAGGCGATGCGATTACCTTGTATATAGGAAATTCTATTCGAAATTTTAAAAACGGTCATTTAACCGATCGTGGTAGAAATAGTATTATCTTATGTATTCTCGCAAATTAACACTATTCCTACCACGACCAGCCAATTGACCGTTTTTAAACTTTCGATTACAATTTCCTATACACAACGTAATTGCATCGCCTTTAAATTTCACGACTTTTCCTAAAACGTATAATACATTTTTCAATATTTGAGGAAAACTCGTAAAATTTAAAGGCGATGCAATTACCTTGTATATAGGAAATTCTATTCGAAATTTTAAAAACGGTCATTTAACCGATCGTGGTAGGAATAGTATTATCTTATGTATTCTCGCAAATTAACACTATTCCTACCACGACCAGCCAATTGACCGTTTTTAAAATTTCGATTACAATTTCCTATACACAACGTAATTGCATCGCCTTTAAATTTCACGACTTTTCCTAAAACGTATAATACATTTTTCAATATTTTAGGAAAACTCGTAAAATTTAAAGGCGATGCAATTACGTTGTATATAGGAAATTCTAGTCGGAATTTTAAAAACGATCATTTGATCGTGGTAGAAATAGTGTTAAAGCGTAATATCCAAGTGGCTTTTAAAAGGTATAACGCGAAAATTTGTAAAAGTATTATTAATTCTGCCTGCGACCGAACAGGTATTTTTTATAGTACATTTTAAGGATTAAAATTCGTGATGCACAGCACTGTTAAAAGGCTCAATGCAATTATGCTTGCTTGTCAGTAAAACCGAACAATTTCAGGGGAAACAATTGCACAATGACGGTACAGTAACGATCGGCGCGTGGCGGGTCGCGTGGCTGTAAATTCATCCTCGGACATCGTGTGTGTAAGCGCAGGATAGGTAAGCACTACAGGCGGTACGCACAAAAATAAGTCTCGTCTAATTGCAACAGCCGTCCGATTAAATATTACACTTCAAACAAGTTTTGTCAGTACTCAGACTTTCCTCGTTGTTCGACCTCCTTTGTGAAGCAAAGTATTGTGCCAAGTAACACTCTATATTTAATCGTTTAACACACTATTCTTACCGACCGGTTAAATGATCATTTTTAACATTTCGATTAGAATTTCCAATATACAATGTAATTGCATCGCCTTTAAACATGACTTTTTCTGAAATATACGAAATACTTTAGGAAAAGTATTTTTCAATACATTAGGAAAAGTCGTGAAATTTAAAAGCAATGCAATTACGTTGTATATAGGAAGTTCTAAACGAAATTTTAAAAACGTTTGTTTGACCGCTCGTGGTAGGAATAGTATTAAGAAAAACTAATGGAGCAACAAATTTTTCGTTCAATCTCCTCTTCTTTCAACCAGCATTAACACTATTCCTACCACGACCGGTCAAATTATCATTTTTAACATTTCGATTAGAATTTCCTATACATATACAAGGTAATTGCATCGCCTTTCAATTTCACGACTTTTTCTAAAATATACGTATAATACATTTTTCAATATTTTAGGAAAACTTGTGAGATGTAAAGGCAATGCAATTACGTTGTATATGTATAGGAAGTTCTAAACGAAATTTTACAGACGGTCATCTGACCGCTCGTGGTAGGTATAGTGTTAAATGAAAATAAGCAATGCGTAACGTCATTGTATTTTATTGGATACCATTCTATATTCATAAGTCACAGAATGTGTATCAAAATATTTAAAGTATAATTACATAGTAAAGGAGACAACTACTAGGGTAGATGTAATGTACATATATTACAATATAAATTACAGTATGTAATATGCATCACAAAACATATTACGAATTTCGCTCTGTACAAAATACATTTTTGAATAATAATTAGAAAAATTCAAATTGGTACAAGCGGAGTATGCAGAGTAGCTGGATTATATGGAATTGTTTGTATATTACCAGGGAGGCATATGGGCGTTGCCTTCAGACGAAAATCATGGGGAAGATATTCGGAACAAAAAAGATAGAAATCATGACGAGTAGAAATAATACCGAGGTGTGCCATGAGCATCATTAATCTATGAAGATTGTCTTTATAACTCTCATATGTTTTCTGCTTTACTACAAAAGTTACTGTATCAGATAGTTTCTTTATAAATTTTTCGGAGCGAACTCTCGTGGATAATTTATATTTGGGCTCCATGCATTTCCATAAATATTCGTATAGACGATTTGTAACCCAAGGCTTTGGTCGTGGAAGTTTCGGTTTCCTATAGACTTTTCCATTCACTAAGTACGCACTATCAATTTGTTTTGCTCTCACGCTACTTACTTTGTTGTGAGCGTTATGTTTTGTTTTACTTTGTGTCTGAGCTTGGTTCTTTTCTGACACGCTTTCAACATTAAAATCCAATTTAAGCCGCTTTAAATCATCACGCTTTATTTTATCCATTTTCCTTTTGACTTCTGCTACTTTATCCACATCAGAGAAGACAGAAACAGTTGGTTGGATTAATGTATGACTACTCAGTTTTCCTTTAAAGAAGTCACGGATCTTTCTTTGTATATAAGTTTTAGGTAATTCTGTATTATTTGTTTTCTTTGTACTAAAGTTTTCTTTGCTTTGATCCTTATTTTGTGAAGTGACTTCTGCTCTAATAGAATTATGAATACTTTTATTTGACACATCTGGAGAATATTCACGATCCCTTAGTATTGTTCTACTATGCGTACTACGTAATGAAGTAGACTGTTCATTTTCTCTATTGTTTGTCGCGGCATCCAGATTCTGTTTTTGTATTGCACTGATACTTTCTGAGAGTCTTGAACTTTCTCTCTGGTGCAGAATGTTTCCTGAAGAAATTGGTAAGGACTTGGTCGAAGAATTTATACTGGTATGCATTCTTTTGGATAATCTAGATTCACTTAGAGGAGCTATGTCTGGATATGTGTGTTTCTGCCCATCTAATCTTACATCCTCACCTACTGATTTAATTATTTTTACAGGCAATGTTCGCGATGTTCCACGATATTTACTTAGATTCTCTGAAGAATCTGTTTCCTTTCGTGGTGATTTATACTGCTTATTTGCACTTAACGATACTTCATTATACTTATCGGAATGTGTCGATATTGAAGTTCTTAACGATCTTTTAGGTGTACTGGTAAAAAGTGCACGTGCTCTCAAGTTTCTATTATCTGATTGTTTACTCGTTTTTGAAGAATCATCTTGTGACACCGCTTTTTGAGAGGTACTTCTATCTGTAATACTTGAAAGTCTCAAACTTATATTATCACTGTGAGTAGAGGTATTAGCCTTATTCAATTTGCTCGTAGTTGAAGTGTTGATATTTTTAAGTAATTTTGAGTCATTGAATGATGCACTATCTTTTAAGGAGAGAAGATTGTGATCATTAAGAACTACGCCTTTAGCTGAACTACTAGTCAAACTTTCATCAGCATTGGTCGAGCGTATACGGTCTGACCGTCTCTGTAATGGTACATTACTCTGATCATTATTATTCCTTATCGATTTCTCTGCATTAATAATAGATAATTTATTCTCTGTATTTTTTATATTGTTTGTAGCAGATGCCTTTGTTCCATCCTTATGGTTTTCTAAATCCACATTTTGCTGCAAATTAAGAGAATGCGTTCCAAGAGATTTGTCTATGGAAGAGTTACGATGAGTTGCATCATCTTCTAGGACTTGGGAAAATGTATTGCTCCTCTGATTTGGACCTTTCCTTTTCCGTATGCTTGCTTTACGCTTTGCAATATTATTTGTGCTATTACTTTGGTCACGAGATACTGAGTTATTTGGCGCTGTCTCCTTAGAATGTCCAGATATGCTTGTACGATTTGAATCATTTAATATTTGCATAAACAGATTTTTTTCCGAACTTTTTCGTGATGTAAAGTGAAGTCCATGTTTTTTGTGTCTTATATCAGTGGTGGGTTCATTGTCTGATGATGGGGATGATTCTTGAACATGTTTTGTGACTTCTATATAACAAACAAAAGTATTGATACAATTACATTAATTTTGCGCGATGCATTTGTCTCCTTAGAATGCCCAAACGTACCTGTATTATTGGAATCATTTAATACTTCTGAAAAAGGATTTTTTCCTGAACTTTTTCGTGATGTAAAGTGAAGTCCATGTTTTTTGTGTCTTATATCAGTGGTGGGTTCATTGTCTGATGATGGGGATGATTCTTGAACATGTTTCGTGATTTCTATATAACAAACAAAAGTACTGATACAATTATATTAATTTCGCGCGATGCATTTTGTCTCCTTAGAATGCCCAAACATACCTGTATTATTGGAATCATTTAATACTTCTGAAAAAGGATTTTTTCCTGAACTTTTTCGTGATGTAAAGCGAAGTCCATGTTTTTTGTGTCTTATATCAGTGGTGGGTTCATTGTCTGATGATGGGGATGATTCTTGAACATGTTTCGTGACTTCTATATAACAAACAAAAGTACTGATACAATTATATTAATTTCGCGCGATGCATTTTGTCTCCTTAAAATGCCCAAACATACCTGTATTATTGGAATCATTTAATACTTCTGAAAAAGGATTTTTTCCTGAACTTTTTCGTGATGTAAAGCGAAGTCCATGTTTTTTGTGTCTTATATCAGTGGTGAGTTCATTATTTGATAATGGGGATGATTCTTGAACATGTTTCGTGACTTCTATATAACAAACAAAAGTATTGATACAATTATATTAATTTCGCGCGATCCATTTTGTCTCCTTAGAATGCACAAACGTACCTGTATTATTGGAATCATTTAATACTTCTGAAAAAGGATTTTTTCCTGAACTTTTTCGTGATGTAAAGCGAAGTCCATGTTTTTTGTGTCTTATATCAGTGGTGGGTTCATTATATGATGATGGGGATGATTCTTGAACATGTTTCGTGACTTCTATATAACAAACAAAAGTATTGATACAATTACATCACTTTCGCGCGATGCATTTTGTCTCCTTAGAATGCCCAAACATACCTGTATTATTGGACTCATTTAATACTTCTGAAAAAGGATTTTTTCCTGAACTTCTTCGTGATGTAAAGCGAAGTCCATGTTTTTTGTGACTTATATCAGTGCTGGGTTCATTATATGATGATGGGGATGATTCTTGAACATGTTTCGTGACTTCTATATAACAAACAAAAGTATTGATACAATTACATCAATTTCGCACGATGCATTTTGTCTCCTTAGAATGCCCAAACATACCTGTATTATTGGACTCATTTAATACTTCTGAAAAAGGATTTTTTCCTGAACTTCTTCGTGATGTAAAATGAAGTCGATGTTTTTTCTGTTTTATATCAGTGCTGGGTTCATTATCTGATGATGAGGATGATTCTTGAATATCTTTTGCGACTTCTATATAACAAACAGAAGTATTGATACAATTACATTACTTTCGCGCGATGTATTTTGTCTCTTTAGAATGCCCAAACATACCTGTATTATTGAAATCCTTTAATACTTCTGAAAAAGGATTTTTTCCTGTACTCTTTCTTGATGTAAAGTAAAGTCGACGCTTTTTGTTTCTTACATCGGTGCTAGGTTCATTATCTGATGATGCGGATGATTCTTGAACATCTTTCGTGACTTCTGTATAACGAATAAAAATATTCATACACTTATGTTACCTTTGCAATTAACCATGTATTCTTTTGGAAAAAAAAAGAAATAGTACCTGTCTTAGAAACATTTGATTTATTTTTTATATGACACGTTTCCGAGGAAGACTCTAATACTTTCCACCATTCTCTCGATACTGGCGTTGATTCTACGTTTGAATTAGGGTCTAAGATAGATTCGGCATAAATTGAGGATGCATTTCTCGTTGAAGGATGTCGAAATGTGTTGTTATCCTCCAAAATCTTCCACCACAATGGATTCTCTAGAGGTAACAAAATTGTTAATTATCTCCATGCGATATAAACATTGAAAAAATTATTGACACGGTGAACTTTCTTTAGTTAATATGTATTACATTTACCTATGTCATTACCGTCTTCAAAATTGTTTGAATCCGGATTGAGAAAAGCAGAAGCAACGGAACTTGCTTTACTGTATCTGGACGAACGTCTGTTTGAGGATCGTCTTCTAGCCATGGCTTGTCACATTCTAAGATCAAGTAAAGACATAAAAATTATTTCGGCAATAACTCTATTTGCAATTACTATTTTCAAACTGTAACGATTCCTCTGATATGTTTAGGTTAGGTCGTGTTGTATACAGTGCAATACAGTGATGCCAGGCACCGTGGGATTTCTGGCGCATGCGCATTCTCTCAAATATGTTTCATTGGCTACAGATTTCAGTGCCGTAAGCGGACTGAAAAGCTACAGGTATCGTCATCTCCTCTTTCACATACGGGAATTCCAACTAAATCAAAGCCTAGTGAATCTTTAATAAAATTATTTCGTGATTGAACGAAGGTGTTTTTTTTTCTTTCGATTACAACTACTTTTACAAGACTATACGTAGTGTAAATTGTACTGAAAATTGAACTTTTTCGCATACAACTCTGCGAAAAATACAAATTTTAATTTTTTTTTAAATCCTTCGTTCAATCACGAGCTATACTTATCTACTGACAGAAAATATTTGCTTTTTCAATTTCAGATGAAGCTGGATGAAGCTCTCATAAGTTATCCTGACTACCGCGAGAACACTTTTCTTTTGAAGGGTCTCCGGAAACCCAGGTCCCACCGGCTGAATTTCCAAAAATTTAGGATGAAATTTTGTTGAAATGTTGCTCTTTCATGCGATCAACGTTTTCATTAAAATAATAATTCATGTGTTATATTTTAAAAACATCGGAAAGATATGCTTTTTTTTGGCATTGAAACCCACGTAACCTCTTATAGGAAAGATACGTGGGTAGCAATATAGTAATATTACATATATGTAATGGGTACAATCATTGTTATGCTAAATTATTTTAGTTAAACTAAAATTTGGTCCCCCTATGGGATAAATCTAATAAAGGAACTACGCTTCTATCACGTCTCTATTCGCTAGTATAGTTTCTAAAATTTACATTGTTTGGTGCTGCCATCTTCTACAAATTTATAATCACTTTTATACTGTGCCGGTGTAATGAATCGACAGACGATATGGTAATTAGAAATAGTTCACCGAACTTGCAAATCGGTTACGTGTCGTAAACAGGCGTAAATACGAACACGAACTATTTTAGAAGACTTTTTCTTCATGTGACAAAATACGAGCTCTTTCTGAATTACGCGTAATCTGTTAATTCTAGGATACATTCAACCTTTCATACTTAAACGAATACGAAGAGTTTTTTTTTTTATATATCTTTATTACAAATCTTAATGTTACAATAAAGTAAATGTGCTCCTTTGGGAGCAATGTATGCAACTGCTGAATATCTGAAATGATAGATTGCAGCAATGTGTTTCTGGAATTACAAGTGAATGATTATCACGAAAATTAAAATCTTCCCCTGTCCTTGCTTTTTACAGAACATGCAGCTATGCATCCTTATTGTAAGGATTTTACAATTGAATTTATTTTCTCGATGCACTCCTCCTTTTTCTTAGCAATAGTGGACTCCGCTTCAACAAATTGTTGTCGTCCAATTTTACCTGGAACCAATTTGTCTACGTACAACGCCTGTTGTTGATTATAAAGTTCTTTCAATGTTCTATCGTGTTTTTGTAATTCCTGAACTCTTTCGTGCACATCTCCAGACTCTCCCTTCAATCGCTGGCCTATTTCTGCAATTGCGTTTGTCGCGTTCTTGTATTCTTGATTTATACTCTTTACAGTAGACAAAAATGCATTTGTATCCTTGTTCGCTTTCAGATACCCTAATTGATCGTCTAGGTCATTGTACGAGGTAACTCTTCGATCTTGAGCGGCTAATACCTTTTCGCACTGACCGGCTATTCTTAATCTGCTCTCGCACGCTTCATCTTTGTCGATGGAAAAGTCAAGTCTGACATAGGTAATAACCAATAGAAACAGCAAGTACAGAGCGATTGCGACAAGTAGAGGCTCCTGCAGCATCAGCAAACGAGGGAATGTATACTTCAGCCTGAAATTCTGTATGTGATTTTCGACTAAATTCTTCTTAGTCACAGAAATTACAGGACGACCCGTAGTATCTAAGTACGTATAATGAAGTGAGTCCGGCAAACGCGTGGCCGCATAAGGAAGGCTTAACTCTATATTCTTCGATCCTTCGGGAAGAATGATTTTGACTACTAGCTCGTCGATCACCATATCATCAAAAACATGGTCCAACAGTCTCATATCTAATTTGTATTGATCCCCGGAATGGAATAAATATTCATAACTGGGTACGTTGTATCCGATGGTATAACGTGTTTTCCATCCACCGAACAGTGGAAACCTTGGTCGAAGATTCAGCTCCACGGAATCTTTCTTGATGCGTGTATGCGAAGTAGATATATTGCCAATCTCATCTCTGTAATAAATATCCGATGCCGCTGCAGGCAAAATAGTGTCGAAGCTTTGTATGCTTGCCTGGCCCGATTTCGACTCACGCGCGTATTCGTATCGTGAGAAGGATCCCTTTAATAGCGCTCCGGTGTGTAACAAATCAATATTCTCCTCCACAGCTATATTTCCCCAATGCGATATTTGTATACACCGTTCGAGCTTAGTCACCGTAAGAAATTTATTATTGTTCTCAAAATGCACTGTCAACTCTGCATTGGAGAATGGCGCGATGTTTTCGTACGGTCCATAAGTTATCATCGAATCGCTCTGCGATACTGGTTTAATCTTAGAGTAACTTTCGACATTCCTCGATGGCAACGATACCTTTGTAGTTTGTTTAGTTATGGGATACGGTAAATAGGCATATACATTGCCGGTGTATTTCACTAATTGCTTCTCCTTCTGTGTGATCTCTTTAGGATGCGGTATAAGTTCATGAGTCAACACCGTTTCAATCTCGAAGGTGTTCGATCGGCCAGGAGGCAATGGATCACGTAGCTCGATCGAAAAGAACACCTTACCAGGGTGAGTATTTAGCTTCACACTTGTTACTTTAAGTTCATTTCGTCCAGGTTCACGATAAGCTGCTACGTAACTACGACTCTTCTCCTGTCCTGGATCAGTCGAGAAGAGGAAGCTTCGAACGGGCCGATCTTTACTGGTATTTTCTAAAACGAGTCTCGTTGCAATTTTAGTTAACTGGGACTGCAAATCAATATGCTTCTCCACACTTTTTATATTTAACGATGGATCCACGAGGTCGGTGGCAGCATGAGATTGTGCATGGAATATGAAGAGAAGCGTAAGACTCCACAATAACACATCCCGAACGGTTCGCAACATAGCGCGTGCTATTCGTACCTTATTAATTACGTAGTAATTCACTTATTTCCCTTATTTAATTTACACCGGCTTAAAGATTATTGTTGACGACTGACATACGTGGCTTTCACCTATGGCGGTTTCAGGTACAGGCCAGTACAGTCGTACACTTCACAAAGGCGACACCACGTTTCCACTTTACGTATAGCAGTGGAGATTAAAATTGATGGTAAACGTTCATTTTTCTGAAAACATCTCAGATAGTGATACCACGAAAAATAAAATCTTAATTCTCTTTGAAAAAGTGGTATTGCACAAACACAATGGATTCGCGTCTATTGGAAATTTAAAGGTTTATATGAATATTCTGATATTTTATTTTCAAAAGGGCACTGCTGCATTGTGACACGACCCTGCGCGTTGAAGACGTCGCCATCTGAGCATAGAATGCTGAAACTCTTCACGAAAATTTGCCGCAGGTTCTCGTCGACAGATTGCACGAGTAGAACCATGCGGGTTGAGAAGCACAGTCGGCATATTAGAAGGGTCCAAGTTCGATGTGGTTCGTCATTGGTGCGACACAGTGCAAAGAAATACGCGACGCTGGGGTAAGTGTGACGTAACAGACTACCATTGCGCATGCCTATCGTTTGTACAACGTGCGTACGCATGCGCACTCGCTACCGGAGGTCACTGAACTTCGCATTCATGAATGATCCATTAATGCTTGTTTGAATAGCGGTAAAATTAAAAGTTTCATATCTCCGGCAAAAAAAGTCGTATCGGGATGAAACAAAAACGACGTTAATCCGCATCACTTCCTCTATCGTTTGCCTTGCAAATTAGATAGCGAGGAAAATTATAATAATTATAAATTCTTTGTTTTTTTACGCTCCAAACTAAATCAGTAAATATGACGATAGATAACCGAATATATTATTTTAAAGTCACGATTAAATGATCGACCGTAAATAATATCGCAGATTAATTTGTTATTAGGTATTTATGCAACAAAAAGAATTCGTTTTTATTTCGTTGTATTTGTAAGTTACAGTTAATGTTTAAATTATAAGAACTCTTGGAAAATTTTGTCCACTGCTTTTTGTCCCAGAGTGCGCTGGCTTGCAATTCTCTGGCTTATCATACCTCGCATGTGTTTGTTCCTCGTTAGATGGCAGTACAATACTCTTTATTTTACTTGTTGCACGTGCACAAGAAGATCAAATTCGATGATTTCACGTGTGGTGAATCGCGAAAAATAAAAACTATGTTAGAGCTGCGAGCTACCACGCAAAAATACATAAAAAAAGATCATCCTACTTAACTCAAAAACTGTTTTAACACCACAAACAAATGTTCTCTCTGTTGGAAATCAATGCTAGACAATTTCTCGACCTTCGATATCATCGATGTCGAACGAATGCAATCCGCACGAATGATTAGCCAATCTGGACGACAATAGTTCGCTCTGGCCTCATTAGAATTCTTCTTATTCCTCTCGTCGTTGAACACTTTGATGCACGGGATTTTAGAAAATAAAACAGATCCACGTTGCACGGAAATTTGATTTCTTTTTAAATTAAACAAAATTGGCTCGTTTTTATCAATGCGCACGTAGCTATTGGAATATTTCGAGGTGGATCAGAAGATGTCTCAGCATGCATACCTGTGCATCAAAAAGGTGGGACACTTTTGACCGGTTAACTGCAGAATTTCTTTTTTTCGTATTTCAATTCCGTGTTTTTGCATCGAATGGTCCCTAGTAGCACAAAATATGGAATACACATGTATTTAATATTGAGAAGAGATTGAATCTAGGTTTAATATTTAAATATACATGCAATATTCATTGTAGATTCATAACAAAATATCTTTTTTCAGATATCTATTCAATATCTAATTTAAATTTAGAAAAAATATTTGTTTTCAAATATTTATTCAATATTTCATTAGAATTCAGAAAAAGATATTTATTTTCAAATATTTATCAGATATTTAATTTAAATTCGGAAAAGAATCTTTTTTTGAAATATTTCTTCAATACCTATTGCATTTAAATTCAGAAAAAAAGATTTACTGAATTCGAACTTAGGCCATATCTTCGGGGGTCTTTTTGGTTTATGTGCTTTCTCACTGAGCAATGGTACCCGTTGTTACAAAATTTGCATTCCATGCGTATTGTGTCGGTTACAATCAATAATAAGAAATATTACGTGAAGTATTTCAATCATGCGAATAACGCTTAGAAACACATATAACATATTTCCTAAATACACAAGAATATTAATGAGCCGTTTAATTTGGAACTGGCCTAAGTCCATTTTTTTAAGAAAAATGAGATATCACATACTTTGTGAATAATTTAGTGTAATAATTTAGTTTTATGTGATTTCCTTTATTTTAAAAAATGGCTTCAGGCCACTTTCAAAATAAATGGCTCATTAATATTTTTGTGTATTTAGAAAATATATTGTGTATATTCCTATACCTTATTCGTTAAATCGAAATACTTCACGTAATAGTTCTTATTAATGATTGTAACCGACACAATACGCTTGGAAAGTAAATTTCGTTACAACAGATACCATTGCTCAGTGAGAAAGCACATCAACGAAAAGAGTCGCCCAAGTTCGAAACTGTGTACAATATTTAAATCCAATACTTTTCTCATGTTAAAAAGTGTGGCTTAAAAAATATTTATCCAATATTTTTGTGCTACTAGGGGTATGTTCTTTTTTATTCACGATCAAGAAACCAAAGATTTGGATTGACGCGTGTACACATCGAACGCAGTTAACAGGTTAATACCATCGTGTCCCAAACAGTTAAATCGAACCAACTAAGGACCATCTCAGTCTGGTTCCTCGCATCGAGATTACGAACAAATAAGGACAAGCACCACGATTCTACCAGCAGCTTCTGCTCCTCCCCTACTTGGCAATAATCTCGACGTAGACCAGAAACCGGCTTGCCTCCTGAGTAGGTACCAACAAATTAGTCCTGCCCTCCCACTCCCCACGATTGCACACTACTTGTGTGCTCAAGTGCGATTGCGTACTGGTACTTGGATACGCGTGTCGGTGTTCTCGGTGACTCTTGAAATTGATGTACAATCAAGTGCAAAGTCGGTGTCCCATGTCGTCAGACAATAGCAAGTCAGTGCCCACGATCCATCTATTTTTGCGATTCATCGTCCAATATTTCGGTAATTATTTACTTTAGGGGACCACCTTCCGATGACTTTCTAAATAAGTGCATTCGACGCGTTTTCGCACGGGTATCAACTTTTTCCTCTGACAAAATCAGCGGTCGACCCCACGAAGCGAAATATTAAACGTTAAAGTTGAAATTAGCAACATTGCATTTAATCATTTTGTTTTTGGACACGATGTTCCATTGGATACAATGCAAACATAATGTTAAAAAGTGGTTCTATGCATAGAAGCTATGGAGATTGATCTAACCAGAAAGGCCTACCACGCTCTCAAGTTTAGATTATACAGATCTGCGAGGTTTTGTTGTTGGGCAGCTGCCTTACATTTTTGAAGTAAGTTTTCACGTAGAATCCGAATCCGAGCTCAGAATTGGCCCATCACGTTAGGATTTTGAGATATTTGAGGTTATATACGCGAAAAATATTGGTCGAATGCACCTATTTAGAAAGTCATCGGAAGGTGGTCCCCTTAAGTAAATAATTACCAAGATTTCTTTCTACACTGAGAGAAAAGTATATGATATATCTAACTATAATGGCATAGTAACCAAATTATAGTTGAAAATGTCATATTTATGGTAAATGTTACCATGATGTCGGTAATAATTACGATAGAGGCATAGTATAACCAACTATATTATGTTTTTACCCAAAATTATGGTTATTCCAACTAAAAATATAGTATGGTTGAAAATATATAATGGTAAGAAAAGTAACTATTTTATATAGTTAATATTATCAGAATATTTAATACATAGTGATAGAACTAATTATATTCACATAGCACATTTTACTCGACAAAAATCGCGGTGTCCGTATATCTACTCACAACGTGTCCCTATTTTTGCGCATACTAGTGTAACAGATTCAGTTTCGGTTTATCGATATCAATAAGGTCGATGTCTCTATTTCAACTCATTTAAGACTACAACGACTGCTCGGATTATGTAATTGATTTTTAACAACGAGCTATTACTTACAATTAGCGAGCAACGAGCCTATGCAACTTTTGTCGGAGTATCTAAATAATTAATAATTAATCTTTCCTTAACTTATTTTATCAACCGAATATTAATGTTAAGAAGAATGGTTCGTACGCTGAGAAAAAAGTATATGATATAATATCTAACTATAATGGCATGGTAACCAAATTATAGTTGGAAATATCATATTTATGGTAAATGTTACCATGATGTCGGTAATAATTACGATAGAGGCATAGTATAACCAACTATATTATGTTTTTACCCAAAATTATGGTTATTTCAACTAAAAATATAGTATGGTTGAAAATATATAATGGTAAGAAAAGTAACTATTTTATATAGTTAATATTACCAGAATATTTAATACATAGTGATAGAACTAACTATATTCACATAGCACATTTTACTATACATATGGTAACGAGAACAAAGGTAACAGTTAATAATATAACCATTTCTACAAATCGTTCATTCTACTATATTTTGTATGGTTAAGTGAACTATAAAAATATGTTTGACGCCAAATTTAACTATAAAATATAGTGAGATTATAGTAAACCCAACCATTTTTTTCTCTCAGTGTACAACTCCATTTATTCGACATAAAACACGTCGATACGATAATTCCTGATAACCAGATTGCAAGGTTTCTCATTACAACGTCGAAATGCTCTCTGGTTAGAACGGTGGAAGGCCGATTCAAGTACCTAAGGGGGACACCGACTTTGCACTAGAGTGTATGTACACATGAGTGGCGCCTACGGGCTCATCCAATCTCTCGCCTCTTATTCCACCCGCGCGAAACCGAGCCACTGCACACGGACGATTAACGAATTCTCCTGGTCCCGCGAAAGCGCAAGGAGGAACACTCAAAGGTCATTCGAGCTGGTTCGCGATTCACGTCACGATTCGTGTCCTCGATCGGTATGCAAGCACTGCGGCATCGTGTACAGACGATTCGACATTGAAACGGACGCGCGCGCGCCGAGACGAAAGCGAATCTCAAAGGTCGCCTGAGGATTCTTCGCGGAATTTATTCTCTGACCGAACTGTAGATACTTAACGGGGGTTTTTCCGAATAATTCTTCGTTTGTTTTTCGTTTTTTGAGGAGAGAAGATTTTTCTCGCGTCCTCTCGTATATGATGTTTTATTAAGGAATTTTTTTTTAGATCTTTTTTTTTTATTTCTTCACTCCTCACTTTGGAAAATCGTGCAAAGTACGCATACAACGTATACACTGAGAGAAAAAAATGGTTGGGTTTACTATAATCTCACTATATTTTATAGTTCACTTAACCATACAAAATATAGTAGAATGAACGATTTATACAAATGATTTATGCAATCTTATTAACTATTACCTTTGTTCTTGTTACCACATGTATAGTAAAATGTGATCTGTGAATATAGTTAGTTCTATCACCATGTATGAAATATTCTGGTAATATTAACTATATAAAATAGTTACTTTCCTTACCGCTATATATTTTCAACCGTACTATATTTTTAGTTGAAATAACCATAATTTTGGGTAAAAACATAATATAATTGGTTACACTATGTATCTAACGTAATTATTACCGACATTATAATAACATTTACCATAAATATCATTTCCAACTATAGTTTTGTTACTATGCCATTATAGTTAGATATATATCATATACTTTTCTCTCAGTGTATTAACCAAGCGTGGCTGGATCGTTCTGAGTCACGTTCACTTGCTCTAAACAATAATATTCTCAATTCGGTGTCTACCACACTTCTAAAAACATAATATAGTTGGTTATACTATGCCTCTAACGTAATCATTACCGACATTATAATAACATTTACCATAAATATGACATTTCCAACTATACTTTTGTCACTGTGTCTTTATAGTTAGATATATCATATACTTTTCTCTCGGCGTATTAACCAAGCGTGGCTCGATCGTCCTGAGTCACGTTCACTTGCTCTAAAAAATAATATTCTAAATTCGGTGTCTACCACACTGCTAAAAACATAATATAGTTGGTTATACTATGCCTCTAACGCAATCATTACCGACATTATAATAACATTTATCATAAATATCATATTTCCAACTATACTTTTGTTACTATGCCATTATAGTTAGATACATCATATACTTTTCTCTCAGTGTATTAACCAAGCGTGGCTCGATCGTCCTGAGTCACGTTCACTTGCTCTAAAAAATAATATTCTCAATTCGGTGTTTACCACACTGCTAAAAACATAATATAGTTGGTTATACTATGCCTCTAACGTAATCATTACCAACATTATAATAACATTTACCATAAATATCATATTTCCAACTATACTTTTGTTACTATGCCATTACAGTTAGATATATCATATACTTTTCTTTCAGTGTATTAACCAAGCGTGGCTCGACCGTCCTGAGTCACGTTCACACTGAGAGAAAAGTATATGATACATCTAACTATAATGGCATAGTAACAAAATTATAGTTGGAAATATCATATTTATGGTAAATATTACCATAATGTCGGTAATAATTACGATAGAGGCGTAGTATAACCAACTGTATTATATTCTTACCCACAATTATGGTTATTGCAAGTAAAAATATAGTATGGTTGAAAATATATAATGGTAAGAAAACTAACTATTTTATATATTTAATATTACCAGAATATTTCATACATATTGGTAGAACTAACTATGTTCACATAGCACACTTTACTATACGTATGGTAACAAGAACAAAGATAATAGTTAATAATATAACCATTTGTATAAATCGTTCATTCTACTATATTTTGTATGTTTAAGTGAACTATAAAAATATGTTTGACGCCAAATTTAACTATAAAATATAGTCAGATTATAGTAAACCCAACCATTTTTTTCTCTCAGTGCACTTGCTTTAAAAAATAATATTCTCAATTCGGTGTCTACCACACTGCTAAAAACATAATATAGTTGGTTATACTATGCCTCTAACGTAATTATTACCGACATTATAATAACAGTTACCATAAATATGACATTTCCAACTAGACTTTTGTTACTATGCCATTATAGTTAGATATATCATATACTTTTCTTTCAGTGTACGTAACGTACAGAAGCCGAACTGTCACTTAGCAATAAAATCTCGGGGAAAATTCCCTAATATAACATCATTACCTCTCGTCGAGAAACTTTGGATCCAGGCGGAACACGCGCGTGTTGAATTTGTTTTTATACAGGGTGTTTGACATAAGATAGATAACCCGAAAGTTGGTGATAGATGGGGTAAAACCGAGAAGAAAAGTCATGTACCATAATGCAAAATTCGCAATAGTTATCGAGATATTAATAAAAACGCGTGAGCCAATGAGCGGAGCCGGTGAACGGCGATGGACAAGAGGCGCGCGGTGAGAGGCAAGCGCGATAGACAAGAGGCGCGCGGCGAGGGGAAAGCGCGCCTCTTGTTCATCGCGCTAGCCCCACCTGTCCATCGCTCTTGCCCGTCGCCGCGCGCCTCTTGTCTATCGCGCTTGCCTCTCACCGCGCGCCTCTTGTCCATCGCCGTTCACCGGCTCCGCTCATTGGCTCACGCGTTTTTATTAATATCTCGATAACTATTGCGAATTTTGCATTATGGTACATGACTTTTCTTCTCGGTTTTACCCCATCTATCACCAACTTTCGGGTTATCCATCTTATGTCAAACACCCTGTATAATGCTAGCCGTTGGGATTTTTCTTGAAGATTTTGCATATCGGAAAACGGGCAATATCGCGTGACGCGCTAATGGACGAGGAACGAACAACAGGATGAAATTGCTGAGAAAGTTGTGTCGCGTTGTAAAATACGATTGCACCGCCTTCCAGATTTAAGTGGCAGGTTTCCGCTCTCGTCAGAGCCACGGACGATAATGCCACTGAGATTGTAAATAGTTGGCTCACGCCCAAGCCGAGCGAGCAGAGCCCATCTTCCCTTCCTGGTCGAGATGCAGGCCGAAAGATCTATCCCGGTGGCGCCATAATAGTTGTTATTAAGGCTAATCAATTCGCGCGATGGTACGCGATTCAGTTTTCAATCGTGCAATTAGCCCATTGGACGATTCTAATGCGCCTGCCGTCAATTTTCCAAGAGTAATTAACTTTCGTGCAACCGTCGATTACACGGGTCAACCAAAAAAAGCGTTTACTAAATCGAGGTTGCTGATTCCAAAAATCGAAGCCGATTGTTCGAATCGGTTTTAGTTTTCAAAATATCCTCAGTTTCGTTTCTCACTGCTAAGTAACGTGTAATAACGTCATTTTCTCGTTTAATATTAATTATCAGTGTTGTAACAAATGCATGTTTTAATGTAGTTAGATGTAGATACGTATACGCAAAGAAAAATGTAATTAGATATAGATACAGATACTATGAAAATGTATTTAAGATACACTTAAGATATTTTTCAGACAGAAATACATTGAACAAGAATAAAAACAACAAAATTGAAAAAAAGTTTTCTACTCCGTAAAAATATAAATTATTATCATTTTGCATTTTGCACATTATGAAAATACAATCGTAGAATTTGGATAGATATTGGCAGATAGGTTATTTTATTACAACAGCCTGGGTAATTTCGTCTCATAGGGTACAAAGTGCAATCAACCATTAGTATCCATACTGTTTAAAGTCACCAAAATTGTATCTGCATCTAAAATGATAAATTCAGATACAGATACGAGATAAAATGTAACTAGTTAAAGATACAGTTACTGACATGAAAAATGTAACTAGTTATAGATATAGATACACGAAGAGTATCTAGATAGTGCAATTAGATACATATAATTAGATACATTATAACACTGTTAATTGCGTTGCTTTTGTTGATTTAGTTATGCGTTACGAACGACATATTTATCCACATAGCAACTTGGTTAGGTATTAGGATTAATATCATATTTAAGAACTGACGACTTGGTTAGATATTAGGATTAATACCACTTTAAGACTAGACAACTAGTCATTTAACGCCAGTATCGCATGTGCGCAAATGGAAGCACAGCAGTTTAGAATGTTAGAGCTCAAGTACACCGAATTGTCGTTAAGTGGGCAAGTATGTTGTACGTAGCATATAACTTAATCACGAGAAACAAAGCTATGAATATTAACCGGGAAAATACGTGTTACTTACCAGTAAAAGACAAAATTCAGGATATCTCGAAAACTCGTGCCAATTCGAGCGAACGTATCCGATTTTTAAAATTAGCCTTCCCGATTTAGCTAAGAACAAGTCTCAATCTCGGGGCAACAAAACCACTGTTGATCTGTGTTATTATAAGCAGACTTTTCACTCTTCCTTGGATCATCGAATTCCTAATTACAAATAAGTATGCGAATTTAGGCTAATTTATCCTAGATGAAAAATTCCAGGGTCGAGAAATTTGAACAGGAATTAACAGTATTTTTACCGAGATTTTGTATATACCTATTTCGACCAAGAGGCGTCTTTTTGCGTCCAGGATGAGCTGTAGGAAAATGATACCCACGTTTTGCTGAAATACTTTATTTTATTAACATCTTGCAAGATTCTAGATACTAATTTATCAACATATCATTAAAATACATATTAACACTATTTCTACCGGGATTTTGTGTATACCTATTTCGACCAGGAGGTGTCTTTTTGGGTCCAGGATGAGCCGCAGGAAAATGATACCCATGTTTTGTCGAAATATTTTATTTTATTAATATCTTGCAAGATTCTAGATACTAATTTATCAAAATATCATTAAAATACATATTAACACTATTTCTACCGGGATTTTGTGTATACCTATTTCGACGAAGAGGCCTCTTTTTACGTCCAGGATGAGCCGCAGGAAAATGATACCCATGTTTTGCTGAAATATTTTATTTTATTAATATCTTGCAAGATTATAGATACTAATTTATCAAAATATCATTAAAATACATATTAACACTATTTCTACCGGGATTTTGTGTATACTTATTTCGACCAGGAGGTGTCTTTTCGCGTTCAGGATGAGCTGGTAGGAAAATAATACCCATGTTTTGTTGAAATATTTTATTTTATTAATATCTTGCAAGATTATAGATACTAATTTATCAAAATATCATTAAAATACATATTAACTCTATTTCTACCGGGATTTTGTGTATACTTATTTCGACCAGGAGGTGTCTATTTGGGTTCAGGATGAGCCGCAGGAAAATGATATCCATGTTTTGTCGAAATATTTTATTTTATTAATATCTTGCAAGATTATAGATACTAATTTATCAAAATATCATTAAAATACATATTAACACTATTTCCACCGGGATTTTGTGTATACCTATTTCGACCAAGAGGCCTCTTTTTGCGTCCAGGATGAGCTGCAGGAAAGTGATACCGCTAAATTAATTTAACAATTAATATACGAATAGCGAAAGAAGTAATTAGGGAAAAATGATTCAACTTGGAAAATAAATTTCAAATACAATTTGAGAAGGTGTCTTTTGACACCTTTCGTAGAAATAGTGTTAAATTTTAGTCGAGTAGAAGGGAGAAAGGTGTAAGAACGTATAAAGGTGTCGTCGATAAATCCATTTTATTTATGACTCTTTCGTTCGCTTTGATAGAAATAGTGTTAAAGAAATGCAGGATTCTTATAAAAAGAATTTCTCCACTGCTTGAAACATTTTCACACCTATTTTCCATCCTCTCTCTCTCTCTCTCTCTCTCTCTCTCTCTCTCTCTTTTCCTCTTTCTCTTTCTCTTCTTCAGCCTCCGGCTGTCCGGACGGCGACGAAGCGACGCCAGGAACAGGGTTCTCACCAAGGGAGACTCCTCTCCTTACGTGCGCGACCTTGACAGGGCATCGGCCCCGACATTTCACGAGAGACAGTCGGGGTAATGTCATATATCTCCCGAACCGGTGGTAGGCGCGAGGATTCACCACGTTGGCGCCGCGATCTTCTCCCTCGGTCGGCGTCGCGACGCGACGCCGAGCTTAAAAATAAAAGTAGGGCCTTCGCGTGGGTGGTGACGAACGAGAGAAGCCGAGAGAGCTCAGCCGATGCGCTTTCTCCTCGAGACCTTTTCACCGCCAGAAACGGGCGGAAACGTTTTGCCCACGTATCTCGCGCAATACGGCTTTGCATCTCCTGTGAAAGCGCGTCGGACCCTTTGCAAGACGCACGATCCTCCTTCTTCGTTCGCTTCTCTTCATCTTTCTCATCGCCTCTTTCTACTCTCGAGGCGCTGCCGCGCACGTATGCAAGATGCCGCCGCGTCGAATCACGATAATCACGTGGACGGAGAAGAAAGAAGGAGGATGGTGAGAGATAAATGCATCTGCGGATACGTAACGTTGGATAAATATGCGGTGATTTAAACCCACGCCGCGAAGAGCAAGACGAGGCTTCTGAATCTGTCGCGGAAACTATGATCTATGCTCCTGGCAAACGCGCGCAGTATGTGCTTATGAGATTTTTTGGTTGAACTTTTACATTCGATCCTTGTCCGATCTTAATAAAATTTTATAGGTGAGTAGCATTTATTAAATCTACTTGAACGCCATAAGTGCGAATTTAAGGAAACGCCTGCTTTCCGAGATATTAAATTTTAAAATTATGTGATTAAGTCAACAATTTTTGAAATTTTTACGTAAGAGGAAGACTGAAATTCCAGAAAATTTCAGGTTAGGCAGGTGCAATGGTTAGGCACGGCACGTGTAACAAAAAAATAATTTAAACTTAAGAGCGTGGGTGGTAGGCCTTTCTGGTTAGATCAATCTTCATGTATCACATTTATATTTATAGATCGGTCGAGGGTCGGATACGGACGTCTTACCGATGTTTTTGATTTCTAAAAGATTGAACGGAAATTCGTCGCGCATTTGTAAGAGAGAATTAATTAAAGTGAGAATTTTAGAATTTTGTTTGTTTTTCTTTTTTTTCATGGAAGGTCGTTCTTCTCGTGAATAAGATTCTCAGTTCTAGATCGATGCTTCCTTTGATTCTTCTCTGGTATGTCCTATTGATATTCAGCTTGGACCCCATCCGACGGTAATTAACGACGACCTTGTAAATTAATGCTTTCGAGCGCTTTTGAGAGAACAGAGATACTTGTAAAATATTCAAGATCCAACAGGGGCGCGTGAGCGTGCACCCTCGGTCTTTCCGGAGATTTTTCGATATTGAAAGATTAGACGCGCATTTATCGTGCCGAAAATCGATTTTATTAACGGAGAATTTAAAAATTCTTTTTATACGAGATCATTTTCACTTCTCTTTTCCTTTTTTTGGTGTATCCTATTAATATTCAGCTTGGACCCAACGCAGTGATAATTAACAACGACCTTGTAAATTAATGCTTTCGAGCGCTTTTGAGAGAACAGAGATACTTGTAAAATATTTAAGTTCAACAGGGGCTTGCGAGCAGGCATCCTCGGTCTTTCCGGAGATTTTTCGATTTTGAAAGATTAGACGCGCATTTATCGTGCCGAAAATCGATTTTATTAACGGAGAATTTAAAAATTCTTTTTATACGAGATCGTTTTTAATTCTCATTTTCTTTTTTTGGTGTATCCTATTAATATTGAGCTTGAACCCCACGCAATGATAATTAACGACGACCTTGTAAATTAATGCTTTCGAGTGCTTTTGAGAGAACAGAGAGATACTTGTAAAATATTCAAGATCCAACAGGGGCTTGCGAGCATGCACCCTCGGTCTTTCCGGAGGTTTTTACGATTTTGAAAGATTAGACGTGCATTTATCGCGCCCAAAATCGATTTTATTAACGGAGAATTTAAAAATTCTTTTTATACGAGATCATTTTCACTTCTCTTTTCCTTTTTTTGGTGTATCCTATTAATATTCAGCTTGGACCCAACGCAATGATAATTAACTACGACCTCGTAACTAATGTTTTCGCGCACCTTAGAAAGAACAGGGACACTTGTAAGATATTCGAGACGCAACAGGGGCGCGCCTCAGGCTCCTCTCCCATTCCTCCGCTTCCTCGCTCGCCCTACACTCTAAGTATTCCACACGCTCGCAAGGTCTCTCACGCAATCGCGTGAATTGCTTACGGAGACGCACCGTAGACCGACTTCACAATTAGAAGGAGGTCCCGTCCGCATTTTTCACTCCCTTCCAATCGTCCACTACGTGCAACTCGACCGCCTTTTACGTCGAATACCGAACGCATTTCGATACGTGCCAAGTGAACGATTGCTCGTATCTAATTTCTCTAGAGGTCCGATTCGTCTTGAACGACTCTCTTTTTTTAAAAAACACCTAACATGTTAAGTGATCGATGTTACTTTCGGGACACCTTGTCAATATGTATACTTGAAATTCATAATATTTATAACATCGAATGGAATCAATGGGCGATGCTCCAAATTGTCGTATACACGAGTATTAATTTAAAACTGTTAGAATCAAATAAAATCGTTAACAGCACACAAAATTGATAAATCTAACGTAAGAGAAATGTTGTCGAGAGAGTCTCGATTGTTTTTTGCAAGTGTAAGAGGATATATAGAGAGATGGTCACCAGTACTGATCTTTTGACATAAAATAATGGTCTTCGAGCACTAGACTCCAGTTTTGTTCAACTATCGTGTCCAAAATTATATTACTCGGTCACTCTATCGTGATGATGTCTTATGACTCTTAGATCTGGTGGACACCGTGCTGTGCGTTTGACCAACTCCTTGGTCGCCAATCGTGTCTTTCGGCCTATTTCTCTGTGTACATCTCTCTCTCTCTCTCTCTCTCTCTCTCTCTCTCTTTCTGTCTTTCTCTCACCAGACCAGGGTGTATTTGTTTTGAAAGTGGTGTAAGTTCATTTTATTTAAAAATAAGATATCACGTAATTTGCGTTTAATTTAGTGTAAACTTTTGATTTATAATTAGTTAATTTTGTTTTTTACAGGGACTTACACCACTTTCAAAATAGACCCTATCTCTCTCTCTCTCTCTCTCTCTCTCTCTCTATGGAATGTTGCCACAAGGACTGTGCAACAAATTAGTATTGGTAGGAGGTCGAACGAGACAAGCTGGGAATATTATGTTACAATTTCGGAAAACAAGAAGTGCCCAGAAAAGTTTGTTTTATGAAGGTGTAAAAATGTATAATGCTGTACCAGCGGAGATAAAAGAATGTGACAGACTTACAACATTTAAGCGTGAAGTAAAAGAGTTTATTATAAGAACGGTTCCTAGCATGTAAGCTATTCGATGTATAAAAATAGCCGAGAAGGCTAATAAAGATCAATCAATCAATCTAAAGCTAAGGCTTTTGATCATTTTTATAACATGTAACTCTCCTAAATGCAGTTAGTCATTAGTTCTAATTAATTACCCTTAAGCTTTTCTTGATCTCTGTTCTCTTTACTTTTTCTTTCTTTTTGTTTCCTATATGTAATTATACTTATCATATTTCTGGAGCTGCCTATAATGCTGGCTTCTATAAAGTCCTTTTGCACCGAGGATGTACTCTTCATTTTCTTGGATGCTCTAGGTGACTTTGTCCCAGAGTACAATAAACTGTCATTGTCATTGTCATAGCCTTACCATTCGTACACATTCATACCTCACAAACAAAAATCTCGGAAACTTCATAAATCCAGCACCCACTTCTCACCTAAGGGTACGGAACAAAAGCGAGACACGACACCTCTCTTCCTTCTCCAATCTCGCGTCGCAAATCAATTTCGTCACCCTCCACGAGCGTCTTAAGGAGCCCTCGGAGGACGAGGGACGGAAATTACGTAGACGACACGCGACGTTTACCGTCGCAGTTGAGCGTCCCTTATCCACGATTTTCCGAAGCTCCGCGTTATTCGACACTCAACCGCTGAATCTCCATAAGAACGAACCAGAAAAGGAAAGAAGGTACCATTATCGGTAGCCGACCACGTGTGACGCGTCGTACTCGTCATAAAAATGTAAATTCATCCTCGAAGAATTCCGCGAGACGCCGGTAACGAGACATTGACTTTCGAGTTTCTCTTAGACCGGCGCTGCGAGCGAGAGAATCGATTCTCGAGAGGGAAAACCAATCCTTAGCGGGTACTGCACGCACGAGCGGATCGTCGTGGCGCGATCGAGATCGTGACAAATAACGTTAAAATGACGTTAGTCGTGGGGAAAGTGGCGAGAGAAGTGAAAGAGAAAGGCGAGACGGGAAAGGATGCGAGCGTGGCACGAATTCGAGCCTCCTCTACCTTCTTCTCCTTCTTCTTGATTCCTCTTCTTCTTCGTCGACTAGGTGCACCGACGCGATGACCTTTCGACGTTACGAAAGATTTAATACTCCGTGGTGATCGGCGCCGATGCTTCTTACAGTTGTAGATGTAGAAGGACTCGATTGCGTAAGACGAAGTTTTCGATTTTTTAAACAATTTTTCTTCCTTCTTTTTTTTCTTCTTCTTTCGTCGTCCTTCGTTCGTTCGCTCGTCGCGCTATTAAAAAGCGGTAGCGCGTTCCTTTATTCGCGCGCGTGCAAGGTGAACCGTCAGTCGACGGACCGTAGTGTTTATTTATAGGAGTGCCATAATGTTCCTTGGACGATTAAAATTGCGCTTTGCAAAATGCCAACGGGGATCTTCGCGGTGAGCAATTAACCGCGGGCGCCATTGCCTTTAACCTTTTCTCGCTTGCATTCTCTCCTTCTTCTTCTTTCTCTTTTGCATTTAGTATCTCGTCTCTCTTCGTCTTGGTGAGAAACGTTAGAGAATTAATTGGCCGAGAAAAGTGACGCATCGCTTGCAAGATTATTCTTTACTATAGCAGCTTGTACTCGCGCTTTCTTTCTTCGTGTCCATCTCTTTCTTTCTCTCTCTCTCTCTCTCTCTCTCTCTCTCTCTCTCTCTCTTATCGTGAACGGATAAGCCAGGACGACGAAGACGATAATGTCCCTCGTAAATCACATACTGAAAAAATTGTATTCTTAAAATGCAAACTTAATAATTCATCTTAATAGATATTCTTAATAGATAAGAATAATTTCTTATCGATATGACGGTTTTTCGAATATAATCTTAAATTAAAGGCGGGTACAGATCAAGCGCGCCGATCTGCGCCGCGCCGTGCAAAACGTTCGCGAACGTTGCAGGCGCTTTCAATTTGGACGGGTTACCGATCACAAACGCGCAACAACGCGCATGAACAACCCGTCCAAATTGAAAGCGCCTGCAACGTTCGCGAACGTTTTGCACGGCGCGGCGCAGATCGGCGCGCTTGATCTGTACCCGCCTTAAGAATACACTCTTAATAATCCATCTGAATGTCGCTACACAATGCGTGTCAGTATTCAGTTAAGTTAATTTACACATCGCGGGAGGCACATGTCGATGTCTGTATCTTGTTCCTCTTGCAATTCTACGTAGTTTTGAGTACTATATTATTTTGTGTGCTGTGTTCTGCAAAAAGTATGGACAAGGAAATGACGAAGTGGCTAAAAGAAGAGGATTTGGGCGATTTAACGGAGATATTTACAAGTGATAGAAATACATGTATATATGAATTGTAACCTTCTCTCGTGACTACATTTCTCAACCAATTCCGATTACAAGATATGGATAATGTAATTTTCGACAATATAAAGAGTGAAGCATTGCATTAAGAGTTTTGTTTCCAATAATTATATACGAAATATATCCATACAAATTTTTTACCAGGCTATGTTAAGAATATCTGATAAGAATATCTGTTAAGAATATTTGATTAGAGGAATCTGTTTACAACATTCTGCTCTTAAATTAAGAAGATCCTCTTGTTGCTTATTTTAGTGGGAAATATCCTAAACTTAAGTGGTAAATTCTTACGACAAGAATACAATTTTTTGAGTGTAGAAATACATGTATACATATGTATATGAATTGTAACATTCTCTTGTGACTACATTTCTCAACCAATTCCGATTTCAAGATATGGATAATGTAATTTTCGACAATATAGAGAGTGAAGCATTTCATTAAGAGTTCTGTTTCCAATAATTATATGCGAAATATATCCATATAAATTTTTTACTAGGCACATGTCGATGTCTGTATCTTGTTCCTCTTGCAATTCTACGTAGTTTTGAGTACTATATTATTTTGTGTGCTGTGTTCTGCAAAAAGTATGGATAAGGAAATGACGAAGTGGCTAAAAGAAGAGGATTTGGGCGATTTAACGGAGATATTTACAAGTAAATCATAGAAATACATATTAATTGTAACTTTCTCTCGGAACTACATTTCTCAACCAATTCCGATTTCAAAATATGGATATAATGTAATTTTCGACAATATAAAGAGTAAAGCATTTCATTAAGAGTTTTGTTTGCAATAATTATATGTATACGAAATATATCCATACAATTTTTTTACCAGGCTATGTTAAGAATATCTGATAAGAATATCTGTTAAGAATATTTGATTAGAGGAATCTGGTTAGAACATTCTACTCTTAAATGAAGAAGATCCTCTTGTTGCTTATTTTAGTAGGATATATTCTAAACTTAAGTGGTAAATTCTTACGACAAGAATACAATTATTTGAGTGTAGAAATACATGTATACATATGTATATGAATTGTAACATTCTCTCGTGACTACATTTCTCAACCAATTCCGATTTCAAGATATGGATAATGTAATTTTGGAGAATATAGAGAGTGAAGCATTTTATTAAGAGTTCTGTTTCCAATAATTATATGCGAAATATATCCATATAAATTTTTTACTAGGCTATCTTAAGAATATCCTGTTAAGGATATTTGATTAGAGGAATCTGTTTAGAACATTCTACTCTTAAATTAAGCAGATCCTCTTGTTACTTATTTTAGTAGAAAATACTCTAAACTTAAGTGGTAAATTCTTAAGATAAGAATACAATTTTTTCAGTGCTGCTTCTCCATAAATTACCCATTTACAAACCACGCGCGTTCGCAATTGTATTTTCGGAGCTTGAATCACGTTGTCCAGTCACGAGTCGATAATACAAGTCGATCAATCCGGTCGTCGTAATTCTTGCGACGATCGCGAGGTGTATGAAATAATTTTTCGACCGACGGGATCCTTCGTAAGGCGCCAGTTAAAATTCTCAAGTAGGATCTCACGACCAGACAGATTAATTGTACGATGCCTTCGCTCGTAGGCACAATCCAGACAATCGAGAGACTTCCTCCTAGCGGATGGTTAACGAGCGTTGCAAATAGTTCCTCGCCGTAAAGCGCCTTTTTCCAATTAGTCCTCGTTACGCTACCGATTGATCGGCATCGATCGCGATTAGTTCGAGCCGACAATCTGCCCACTCGATTCTCTCCGCGTACAGCGACCTTGCCTTTCATCCGTGCGCGCGCGCGCGCGCACGTTAAAGTCTTGGCCAGGAAGCGCCTTTTTGCGCTCCGAGCTCCGGCTCCAAGCGCTCGGCTATTCCACCGCGAGCTTTCCTATTGCCTAGGGTTTAATGACTTTTGCTCAGACCGAGAGAGTAAATCGTACAGTCATCGATCGTCGGTCAGTCCCTTGCGTCACGCTTCTCCAATTGTCGAAGCAATTTTTAGGCACGACCGTAAAGGGAGTGACTTGTTTCTTTTTTTTTTTTAAATTGCGTTTGGAGTCGTGTCCTCCGCTAGGAAGCAACGGTAGGACTTCCGCATTCGAGCATCGTGCGATGTTAATAAAATTTTACTGGTAAGTAGCATTTAATGAATCTAGTCGAACGCTATAAGTGCGAACTTAAGGGGTGAGGGCTAATCAGCATTTTCAAAAATCGTGTTTCTTTTTTTTCTGCACTTTCTCAAAGTACAGCATTTCAAAAGGGTTACTTTATGGTGCTGGAATAGATGATTCAATGTCAATCCAAAAATAATTTTTTTATTTGCATGCAAATTGTATTTAAAACTTTAAATGCGTTTTTCTCGAAAGCACGTTTTTAAAGTCGGTGATCACTGTAACTCCAGAACGGCTTGACCGATCATTTTGAAATTTGTATCACTTATTCTGTGCGTAATTGTCCCCTGGATGGACGAAGGATTTTTATCGGCGGTGAATAGTTTTTTTTTTATAACTGAAAATATGAGTGAAATTTTACTCGAAAAACAAGTTTTGACTTTGAACATTTGCCATTTTGTATAAATTCGAAATTTTTATTAACCCTTCGTCCATACTGGTCCCAATGTGATTTACTAATGACCCCGTTAATTTTTTTGGTTTTAAATGATCCAGTGATGAACAGCGGTGATCACCGCGAAACACCTTTTCTTTTTTAACCCCTCGCAGACTGACTGCATCTCGCTTATTTATCATTATTTTTCAATGAAAATTTTACTGTAGCTACTAGAAATATTGATTATTCATATGGGAAAACATTTTCCACTGAATAACAAAACATGTTTGAAAACAAAAATCCCGAAAAAAGCATTTTTTTCGGCGTTACGAGTAGCCCTGACTCTTTAAGGAAACGCCTGCTTTCCGAGATGTTAAATTTTAAAATTGCATGATTAAATCAATTATTTTTGAAATTTTTACGTAAGAGGAAGACTGAAATTCCATAAAATGACGGGTTAGGCAGGTGGAATGGTTAGGCACGGGACGCGTAATAAAAAAATAATTTAACGCTAGATTTACTGAACTTTTTTTATAAACACGATTTCCCATTTGAACCAGTCAAATTGACTGGTTTCGGTAAATATAGTGTTAAACTTCAGAGCGTGGTAGGCCTTTCTGGTTAGATCAATCACCATTTATCACATTTATATTTCAAATTTAACATTGAATATCTTTTTTTGGAGAGGAGACCGCCAATTTTGTCAGAGGAAAAAGTTATTTCTGGAAAAACTTTTTCTGTTAACAACTTTTTAATAAATGACGAGCGGAGCTTAAAATCTTCACAACATTACTCATAATTGCCAAAAAAACATAAAATTGTTTTCTATATTTCTTATTTTTAATATGTATTCGAATGATATTTGGATGAATTAGTATCTATAATCTTGCATGATATTAATAAAATAAAACATTTCAGCAAAACAGTTTTGAATTTTAGTCTTGTTTTTAGTCTTGTAATTAAAAATTCAATATTTCGAAAAGCAGGCGTTTCCTTAAATTCGCACTTATGGCATTCGATTAGATTTAGTAAATGCTATTTACCTGTAAAATTTTATTAAGATCGGACAAGGGTCGGATATGGAAGTTCAGCCGAAGCAACTTTTAGGGAATTAAGTGAGGAATTTAATTTTTAGAGGGCGAGAAGAAACGCGAGTGTGTCAAGGGATATGACGGGGGCAAGATGTTAATAAAATGAAACATTTCAGCAAAACACTTTTGAATTTGAGTCTTTCTTTTACGTAAAAATCTAAATAATTAAACGTAATTAAAAATTCACGATTGCATCATATTGGATGATCCGAAGTAAACAAAAAATATGTTACTATCGTATATTGTATTTTCTAAGACGGTAGCAGTTTCTAGGCTGCAAAATATTAACAATTTTATTAGCAACATTTTTGTGGATTGTCATAATCGATATTCAACAATTTTCTTCTCAGACAAATCTCGACAAATTTGAAAACAGCTCGGTCAATGCTTGGGTAATACAATATACTTTAGTAACATCTTTTTTTTCTTAAACACGCGTAGCCAGTGCAACAAGCAACACTATGTTTCGTAAATAATAATTTCATTGTTATCTTACGCACTTTTCGAATCCTCACGACGCCCTAAAACAAAATGCCCAATAGCAAGTTTCTACCTTCTTTAGTTCTACGGTATTTCACGCTCAAGGAACGTTTACGTTTCCTTCTGGTTACACCGGCGTACCTCTTAAACGAGAGGAAAGTTCGTCGATCATGATGATAAATTCGTCTTTTCCCTAATTGGAAAGTTTATGAAGGGAGTAAAGAGTTTTTATTATCCTCCCGCTTTTCTCCCAGTTGGCCATTATAGAGCCGAAAATAAAATGGCCACTTACTGCGGCCGGGACGTAAGTACTCGTTGCGAATCCTTCTCGTGATTAACTCTTCTGCGAAGCGAGCCCTGCGCGGAACGACCTTGGCTCGCATCCTGCGCACTTCGCTCGAGAGTCGTTAGCCGGAAACAAATTTCGTGACCGGCTCCGAAGTTTAAGCGGTGTAATAAGCAACGAGACTTGCACGCGGCCAGGCCAATTGAAAATTTTCAAAGTGTAGTCATTTTTCACACGCCACTCGTATAATTCTCTATGGTGGAGAGAGAGAGAGATAATTTCGTGAAAATCAAAAGCGACTTTCCTCGTCAGGGTCGTGCTAAATCGGTCCTCCCGGTGACTCTACGATTTCTCCGGTCCTCGCTCCCCACCCTCTTCGTCACGAGGGACAACTTTTCACCGATGCTGATGGCGGTGGTCTGCTCTCAGACGTAGAACGACCTTGACTCGCTTCGCGAGCACGCTTCAACCACGGGCACCTTTCGCGCGAGCCGGTCGGTGAGACGCGCACGCACACGTGAGCGCTTTATTAAAGTCTTGGATTTAATGCAAGAGTCCCTCGTAATTGTAGAGTAGGAAACGAACGCGCTCTAAAGAACAGTCCGCGTGTGCGCGGGCGGAGAAGGATTTGATATGCTTATTGGCTCGGCTTCGATTGCCTCGCTGGTGGTGCTCGTGCCCGGCGCGAAAGTTCACGACTGTGTTTAACGTCTCGTGCGTGAATATTAATGTTAGATTTTCTCCATTACGCGTAGCGGCGGAAGTCGAACGTGAAAATACTCGTCCTCTACTCGTCTCGCGTCCAGAGAAGCGAAAGATTTAACGCTATTCCTACAGACCGTTGAAATGAGCATTTCTAACATTTCGATTAGAATTTCGTACACTGAAAAAATTGTATTCTTAAAATGCAAACGTAATAGTTCATCTTAATAGATATTCTTAATAGACGAGAATATTTTCTTGTGAATATGACGGTTTTTGGAGTATATTCTTAAATTACAGATGTAATTTTCGACACTATAAAGAGTGAAGCATTTCATTAAGAGTTTTGTTTCCAATAATTATATGTATACGAAATATATCCATACAATTTTTTTACGAGGCTATGTTAAGAATATCTGATAAGAATATCTGTTAAGAATATTTGATTAGAGGAATCTGCTTAGAACATTCTACTCTTAAATTAAGAAGATCCTCTTGTTGCTTATTTTAGTAGGAAACATTCTAAACTTAAGTGGCAAATTCTTAAGATGAGAATATAATTTTTTCAGTGTACCGACCGGTCAAATGACCATTTTTAACATTTCGATTAGAATTTCGTACACTGAAAAAGTGTATTCTTAAAATGCAAACTTAATAGATAAAGGTCGTTCATCTTAATAGATATTCTTAATAGACGAGAATATTTTCTTATGAATATGACGGTTTTTGGAGTATATTCTTAAATTACAGATGTAATTTTCGACAATATAAAGAGTGAAGCATTTCATTAAGAGTTTTGTTTCCAATAATTATATACGAAAGATATCCATACAAATTTTTACCAGGTTATGTTAAGAATATTTGATTAGAGGAATCTGTTTAGAACATTCTACTCTTAAATTAAGAAGATCCTCTTGTTGCTTCTTTAGTGAGAAATATTCTAAAATTAAGTGGTAAATTCTTAAAATGAGAATACAATTTGTTCAGTGTAGGTATATACAACGTAATTGCATCGCCTTTAAATTTCACGACTTTTTCTAAAATATACGTATAATACATTTTTCAATATTTTAGGAGAAGTTGTGAGATTTAAAAGTGACGCAATCACGTTGTATATGTATATGAAATTCTAAACGAAATTTTAAAAACGGTCATTTGACCGCTCGTGGTAGGAACAGTGTTAAATAACTTCTTCTCTTTCTTCTTATTTGCAGCTGGCACGTGCACTTTGCTCGACTAACGAAGTCGGTTGTGCTCGTGCACCTGGATAAATATTCTTCTTCGATCTCTTCATTAATCGCACGCGTAACTCGACTCTTTTCGGGTGGTTTATTTAATTACGAAGAAACTCGAGAAGATTCAGGCGATTCCGTAACTCGCAGATAACACTGTTCAACACAAATTTTGGTTTGCATTGGATGATTCTTATAGTGTTTCTCATCCTAAACACGGATCTGGAAACAGAATTGCTCCATCACCCTCGTTTGTTTCGGCTTCGAGTACCGTAGTCGAGCGTAATGGGCCACCCACACGAGTTTCTAACAGAGCACTCACTTTCTATATGGAAAATTGTGCCTTTTTTGCTATTTCTCCATTATTTGACATTTCTACACGATTGTAAAATGAACAAAAAAGCTTTGCACATAGAAAGTGAATGCTCTGTTGGAAGCTCGTAAGGGTGGCCCATTACGCTAGGATGTACGGTACTAGAAGTCGAGACGAACGAATTAATATCGGAGACAAGGCGTCATGCAGATGTCGTCGACTAACATTTTCTTAATCTGCTAGCGATAAAAACCGTTCGGACACTTCTCCCACGCTATTTCCTCCTCTGAAATGTTTGAGGAATCCAACAAAGTCGAGCAAATTCACCACAGTTCATCACGTTTCGTAAAACTATACACTGAAAAAATTGTATTCTTAAAATACAAACTTAATAATTCATCTTAATAGATATTCTTAATAGATAAGAATATTTTCTTATCGATATGACGCTTTTTGGAATATATTCTTAATAATCCATCTGAATGTAGCCACACAATGCGTGTCAGTATTCGGTTGTTAGGTTACACATCGGGTGCGGCACATGTCGATGCCTGTATCTTGTTCCTCTTGCAATTCTGCGTAATTTTGAGTACTATATTACTTTGTGTGCTATGTTGTGCAAAAAGTATGGATGAAGAAATGACGAAGTGGCTAGAAGAAGAGGATTTGGGCGATTTAATGGAGATATTTACAAGTGATAGAAATACATGTATATGTATATGAATTGTAACCTTCTCTCGTGACTACATTTCTCAACCAATTCTGATTTCAAGATATGGGTAATGTAATTTTCGACAATATAAAGAGTAAAGCATTTCATTAAGAGTTTTGTTGCCGATAATTATATACGAGATATATCCATACAAATTTTTTACCAGGTTATGTTAAGAATATCTGATAAAAATATCTGTTAAGAATATTTGATTAGAGGAATCTGTTTAGAACATTCTACACTTAAATTAAGAAGATCCTCTTGTTATTCATTTTAGTGGGAAATATATTAAACTTAAGTGGTAAATTCTTAAGATAAGAATACAATTTTATCAGTGTAAGAATAACACGCGAAAACTACGCACATCGACCTGTTTTCAAACTTTGATGCTAATTTGCGACCATTCAAAATCGCAAATAATTATACTCATGGGCACTGTCTTATTCAAAAATTCCTCCTCTCCAGTTTAAGACTAAGCTGACCTCTCTAGCGCTTTTAGTTTTCACGGAATGCCTCATTTTTGCCGGAAAAACGCAGATTTAACAAAAGTTCGTCTTCTTCGAAAGCTGAGGATGATGGAGCAATTCTGCTTCCAGATTCGTGTTTACACTATAGGAATCACTCAATGGACATTACAAAACAGAAAATAAATTGTTTTTTGTTGAACAGTGTAAGCATAAGCAATTTTTCATCGCGCGGTTTTAACGAGTCGACGGTTGGAAATAATTTAAATAATGGTGTTAACATTATTTCTACCGGGATTTTGTGTATACCTATTTCGACTCGGAGGTGTCTTTTTGAGTCCAGGATGAGCTGCAGGAAAAATGATACCCCTAAATTAATTTAACAACTAATATACGAATGGTGAAAGAAGTAATTAAGGAAAAATGATTCATGTTGGAAAATAATTTTGAAATACAATTTGAGAAGGTATCTTTTGACACCATTGGTTAAGGGGTTATACAGGGTGTCCCGGAATAGGTGTAATCCCCGCGAAAGGGTTGTAGCTGAAATAATTCTAAACAACATTTTCCTTTGCGAAAAAGTTGGACGAGGCTTAATTTTTGAATTACTAAGGAAAAACATAGGCGAATGAGCGCGCCCGTAAAGCCCGCGCTCAGGGCCGTCATGCTCGCCACTCACCGCGGTTGTAGACGGGCGCATCGCAGTGGTAAGGCACGAAGCGTTGGACAGAAATTATGTCGAATAACAAATTAAAATTCCAGAATAACTTCAGATGGCGAACCCCAGAAGGCGACGGGATGCCTAATGCATTTCCCGATGCAAAAAAATTAGGATTAGGTTAGGATTAGGTTAGGATTAGATTAGGTAGATTAGGTTAGATTAGGTAGATTAGGTTAGGTAGGTTAGGTTAGATTAGGGCAGATTAGGTTAGGTTAGGGTTCCTGACCTAATCTACCTAATCCACCTAATCTACCTAACCTAACCTAATCTAACCTAACCTACCTAATCTACCTAATCTAACCTAATCTAACCTTAATCTAGCCTAATCTACCTAACCTAATCTACCTAATCTAATCCTAACCTAATCCTAACCTAATCCTAATTTTTTTGCATCGGGAAATGCATTAGGCATCCCGTCGCCTTCTGGGGTTCGCCATCTGAAGTTATTCTGGAATTTTAATTTGTTATTCGACATAATTTCTGTCCAACGCTTCGTGCCTTACCACTGCGATGCGCCCGTCTACAACCGCGGTGAGTGGCGAGCATGACGGCCCTGAGCGCGGGCTTTACGGGCGCGCTCATTCGCCTATGTTTTTCCTTAGTAATTCAAAAATTAAGCCTCGTCCAACTTTTTCGCAAAGGAAAATGTTGTTTAGAATTATTTCAGATACAACCCTTTCGCGGGGATTACACCTATTGCGGGACACCCTGTATACACCTAGAGGCTTCGAAAAGAAGTCGTTTTTCCGCATTTTTTTTAAAGAAATGTAAAGCGTGTATTTATTTGGGCATTTGCTAACAGAATGTACATTATTTTTACTATAAAGAAAATTAAACTTGGATTGAAAATATAAATAAATAGCGAAGATATGGCAATCAACGCAAGACCTTATTTTGCAAAAGACGTTTTACGGTGCCAACTGCAGATCATAGACGAGTTATCTGAAACAGACGGGACAAGAAATTTTTTAAAGTTAATGAAATTATCTAGTCTTTGTCGTAGCCGATTTTTAAAATATCGATTTTTAACAAAATGGCGGACAATTGAACTGAATAGTGCGATGAAGAAAGGAATGATTTTTCCTCAAAAATCGCACTTTTCAGTTCAATTGTCCGCCATTTTGTTAAAAATCGATATTTTAAAAATCGGCTACGACAAAGACTAGATAATTTCATTAACTTTACAAAATTTCTTGTCCCGTCTGTTTCAGATAACTCCTCTATGATCTGCAGTTGGCACCGTAAAACGTCTTTTGCAAAATAAGGTCTTGCGTTGATTGCCATATCTTCGCCATTTATTAATATTTTCAATCCAAGTTTAATTTTCTTTATAGTAAAAATAATGTACATTCTGTTAGCAAATGCCCAAATAAATACACGCTTTACATTTCTTTAAAAAAAATGCGGAAAAAACGACTTCTTTTCGAAGCCTCTAGGTGTATATAACCCCTTAAGATCAAGATAGTGTTAAGATCACGGTCAAAAGGAAAACAAACTTCGCTCACGTACGCCGTGAGTTTTCAACGTTCTTCCGAAATTACTCGAAGACTGCTTCCTGAGAGATTAGAAACTTTCGAAGGATCTTTCGACGGAGTGTTGTTACTTGTGGTTGGGCAGGGTCTCGTTTGCAAGTTTAGGTCAATCGTGAGCATTCTGTGAGCATTCGTGCGGATAAATGGTGGCCCCTTAAAATTGCCGGTTAATCAACTGCAAACGAATTTGCGCTATTGATGCTAATAACGGCGGGCGCGCTTGATTAGGGGTAATGAGGGAACGGCATAAACGTTGGATACTCTACAGTGGAAGAACAAACGTCCGGGATCGCTTGTCGTGGTACGATCGAATCGCGTGAGATTGCTCCGAGTGGGCAGCGTGGGTTCCTAAATTCATTCACGTGGGCGAAGGAAGTTTATTTCTCGACCGATCACCGCGCGACTCTCAAAAGAAGCCGCGAGAAGCCTCCCAGATCATTCTTCTTTCACAATTTTAAATTCAATTACCGCGATATTAATTAAATATTCGCAATCGAGCCACTCTCCACCGACACTTTCGCTCATTACGTCACGGAAGATTAAACGTAATTCTCTATAGACTTCACGTAGCACACGTAAGTGCGATTTGAACTTCGTTTTCTATTGTTCTCTTAATTAAACTTCCGCGTCCCTGTCGTCGTTCGAACGGGGCGTAACGACTCTTCCACCGGTCTCTCTCTCTCTCGCATAATTTCGATGAAATTACGCAAGAGCGGTAAAAGCATCCTGATTAATTAAGAGCGCCTAGTTGCTGGCTTGCAAAAAAAAACTTGCAAAGTCTCGAGTCTCGTATTCTAGCTTCGCGAGACCGTCTCGATTGTACTCCGTTTCGTTCCTGTTTACGCGAACGACTTTCGAAAGCGTCTCCTATCCACGAAGGGTATCCGATAATGTGTCAATTCCAGTGGCACGTATCGCGATAACGGGCACATCGTGCTCTCACCTCGTTTACCAACACGCTTCGATCGGCCATTTACGAAATCGCAGATCGAGCGAGTGAATCGAGCGCGATTATTCAACGCGGCATCCTCGTCCACCGCGATTCACTTTCACGGAATTACCTTGTAACATTCGTAATAGCGGATCGTTCGGTGGATCGTCCATTTCGTATCCAATGGGGAGAACGACGGAGATACGTGAGAAAACATTTTCCCCCTGCTCTTCGTTTCCAGATCGGTGTACCCTGGCCGAGTGAACGAGTCGTAAACCTGCGAAACGATTCCTCCGCAAACGAGAGAGGAGAGAATTTCAAATGGACAAGAACGTGCACTGAAAAAATTGTATTCTCGTCTTAAGAATTTACTACTTAATTTTAGAATCTTTCTTACTAAAATAAGCAACGAGAGGATCTTCTTAATTTAAGAGTAGAATGCTCTAAACAAATTTCTCTAATCAAATATCCTTAACAGGATCTTCTTAACATTATCTGGTAAAAAATTTGTATGGATATATTTCATATATAATTATTGGAAACAAAGCTCTTAATGAGATGTTTCACTCTTTGTATTGTCCAAAATTACATGATCCATATCTTGAAATCGGAATTGGTTGAGAAATGTAGTCACACGAGAAAGTTACAATTCATATGTATTTCTATTATTTGTAAATATCTCCCACTTCGTCACTTCTTTACCCATACTTTTTGCACAACACAGTACACAAAATAATACAGTACGCAAAATTACGTACTGCAAGAGGAACAAGATTTCCTCCAAAATAGTTTTTATTTATCTGGTACGCGTGCACTTGATCATATCTTGTTACAACGAATTTCAGTGTAGATCATTGTCTCGATGGATATTATCGCCATTTAACTGAATACGTATTATGTTGCGACATGCAGATGGATTATTACGAATATATTCCAAAAACCGTCATATTGACAAGAAAGTATTCTTATTTATCTATATCTATACTATCTATATCTACACTGAAAAAATTGTATTCTTAAAATACAAACTTAATAATTCATCTTAATAGATATTTTTAATAGATGAGAATATTTTCTTATCGATATGACGTTTTTTGGAATATATTCTTAATAATCCATCTGAATGTCGCCACACAACGCGTGTCAGTATTCGATTAAGTTAGGTTACGCTCTTGTTCCTCTTGCAATTCTGCGTAATTTTGAGTACTATATTATTTTATGTGCTGCGTTGTGCAAAAAGTATGGATAAGGAAATGACGAAATGGCTACAAGAAGAAGAAGATTTGGGCGATTTAATGGAGATATTTACAAGTGATGGAAATACACGTATATACAAACTGTAACTTTTTTTCGTGACTACATTTCTTAACCAATTCCGATTTCAAGATATGGATAATGTAATTTTCGACAATATAAAGAGTGAAGCATTTCATTAAGAGTTTTGTTGCCAATAATTATATACGAAATATATCCATACAAATTTTTTACCAGGTTATGTTAAGAATATCTGATAAAAATATCTGTTAAGAATATTCGATTAGAGGAATCTGTTTAGAACATTTTACTCTTAAATTAAGAAGATCCTCTTGTTACTTATTTTAGTGGGAAATATACTAAACTTACGTGGTAAATTCTTAAGATAAGAATACAATTTTTTCAGTGTATACATCTATACTAATATAATAAAGCTGAAGAGTTTGTTTGTTTTTTGTTTGAACGCGCTAATCTCTCGAACTATCAGTCGGATTTGAAAAATTCTTTTTGCATTTGACAGCCCAATTCTTGAGGAAGGTTATAGACTATTAATATCACGCTACGACCCTTAGGAGCCAAGTAAAAAGAAAACTAGGAGACAGACCCCCCCCTGTGCTTTCGCTTTGCTCAAGCGCCATCATCTATATAATAATTATTTTCTTTTTTCATTATTTTTCATTTCCTTTCTGTAATTTTTTTCTTTTCCATTTTATCAGACTAAGCCACAGCAACGCGCGGCTGGGTATAGCTACTTAAGAGTATCTATTAAGATGAATTATTAAATTTGCATTTTGAGAGTACAATGTGTTTTCAGTGTGGCTACTCGTCTGACGACGTTCGTCTCTCACCTGTCGAGAATGGATCGCAAATACGAATATCTTCTAGGCGCGTAATTCTTCTTCCGTTTTCCTTTTCTTTTTTCGATTTACATCTGCAACGGATCTAGGTCAATGGCATCGCGGCGAACGTATCCGCGACTCGCTTCTATGAATATTTTACACGCGCGGTAGCATTGAAGAGAGTAGAATAATATATGTAAATGTATACATGCATAGAGTTCCGAACTGGATAATTCTATTCGGTATGCCGTGAAACAATAAGATGTCGTACGAGAGTCCCTTGTAACACCGCGCTAGAACATAGGGTAAAGGTATGGAAATTTATACACAAGTACGGAATTTTTTCCGAGAGAAATCCTTACGGTTGCAGGTCTAGGAACAGCTTTCGAGAGTGTACCGGTACTCGATAAATTCGCGAAAGAAATGTCAACTGAATTTTTCTTTTTCTCTCCTCCACTCCTTCATAAATAAATCGAAGCTTCCTTTATTACGCAAATTCCGGGAAATGCACGCGCCTTGAGCAACTTCCTCGTAAAACTCGGCCTGACCGAGTGCACACCGCGAGATCTCTCATGAATCGTAGGGAAAAAAAAGCTCGGGTACCGTTTCGTTATCCCAGAATGCCGGGTATTCGCGATACGTGCTGATTTTCATGTAACCGTTCGCGCGTTCGAAGGTTTCTACTATTCGTTCTACCACTGACCGAAATATGAAATTATTTTAGTAATTAAGAATGAAGATTCCACCTCGGAAAGAGTATCCACGCTTATACGTACGAAGGACGAATAATTTCCACTGGATTTCTTGCGTGTAACTTCGTGTTCGCTTCGTGATTAGTTCTAAGGTAAAGAAACACACCGAGGACCCGGCATTCACCGGAGTGCCGTTAGACGATCAATACCTATCGAATGTCGCTTGGATAAAATTTTTTTCTCAACCGACACCCCTTCGCCAGGTGAGTCTCTCTTATTCGCTTTGCAACCTCGAGTGACCCAAATTTTCTTGGGTCCGCTCTCCTTCGGTCAATTGGTCACTGGGTGTAACCGCTCTCGTTACACAATCACCGGTTCACTCGATGGGTCCGCTCTCGTTCTGCGTAGGCGAGGGCATTTATTTGAATTTTTTTTTCTTTTCCATTCGCACTGGGGACCTTGTTCGATCCGCGAGATGCACGAGCGGCACGGTGTATGATTCGATATATAGAGCGGCCTGCTGTGGGAGCTTCGACGCTCACGAGAAAGTTGCCTCTGATCGTGATCTCTCCTCCTACATGGGGATCGTGGATCCTCTTTTTCTCGTAACTCTTCTCTCCTTCTTTCCTTTCTCTCTCTCTCTCTCTCTCTCTCTCTCTCTCTCTCTCTCTCTGTCCTACGCTGTCATTGTCCTTCGCTAATTTCCTTGCTACACTGAAAAAATTGTATTCTTATCTTAAGAATTTACCACTTAATTTTAGTATATATCTTATTAACACTAAACCTACCGAAGATTTTTTCTTTATGGGGATTTCCCTTGTAAAACGGTCATTTGACCTGCGTTTGTTAGCTTTAGTGTTAAAATAAGCAACAAGAGGATCTTCTTAACGAGATATCTCGTTTTTAGCAAACCGAACGTTGCGTACGGATCATGAGATATCTCGTTTGCATACATAATCAATAGACACATAAAAAATATATTAGTAATATTTAAGAATAGTTTATATGAATATAATACCAAATTTGAATTAAAAAAGTGCATAGATAAGAAAATATTCTTATCTATTAAGAATATCTATTAAGATGAAGTATTAAGTTTGCATTTTAAAAATACAATTTTTTCAGTGTACGAAATTCTAATTGAAATGTTAAAAATGGTCATTTGATAGGCATAGTGTTAAATCATTCGCTTGTCACGAGAGAAAGTTACAATTCATATGTATTTCTATTATTTGTAAATATCTCCGTTAAATCGCTCAAATCCTCTTCTTCTAAACACATCGTCACTTCTTCATCCATACTTTTTGCACAACACAGTACACAAAATTACGCAGAATTGCAAGAGGAAGAAGATACAGACATCGACATGTGCCTCACGCGATGTGTAATCTAGCTTAACCGAATACCGACACGCATTATATAGCGACATTCAGATGGATTATTAAGAATATATTCTTAATTTAGGAATATATTCGAAAACCCGTCATATCGATAAGAAAATATTCTTATCTATTAAGAATATCTATTAAAACGAATTATTAAGTTTGTATTTTAATTATACAATTTTTTCAGTGTACAGTTCACCTTTCCCCAATGACAGCCCCTCGATTATTCGACACTCGGATCATACTCATTGCGAACACGTGCTCCTTCGCACAGACACCAGTTCCGCCTTCTCCAACTGAAACCACTCGGCTATCTAAAACCGCGTTTGATTTCTTTTCCAGATGGCCAAAAGCTGTAATAGCGGAAAACTAATCTCGTGGAGATTTACGCGCGCCACGGATAAACCGGACAACTGCGCCACGTCATTATTTCGTCATTCTCATCATCATTTCATTATTCTCCTTCCCCACGAATATCTCTCCTCGAGGCACCTAACCACCGTTACGTCTCCTCGTTCTAATGCCCGGATTCTGGAGGAGAGAGAGAAGAAAAAAAAAGGAGAGAGAGAGATCCTTGAGTGGCGTTCTCGAATCCAGTCGAGAGACCAGGTTCCCAGAAAGTCCCAAATGAGAAAGCAAGAGAACACGCCCGGCTCGGCCGACCGTGATTTCTCGCGTCCCCCTCGTGCTGCATCGGCAAACGCACTTTCCTCCTCGTCCGTCTTCCCATATGTTCCCCAATGTTGGCGGGGTCCACCATGGCCTCCCTACCAGCCGCACCACGCGTCACTTCCTCCTCCCGGCACCGACCCCGCGAGAGGCGCCTGACTCTCAAGCGATTCCACTCCCCTCTTATCCACCGCAATTCTCCCCTCTCTTTTGAATCTCGCACTCCCCAAGACATTCGGCGTCTGTCGGCGTCGCCAGTCTGCGTAGAGACGCCGTACGCGCGAGGGTGAGAGAGCCTTCTCCGAGCCGGTGGTCCGGGCCGGTTTTTTCCACTCGTGCTTCCACACGATAATAAGTACGCGTGGATTCCTGTATCATCGAAGTATCCTTCAATTCTACGTGAAACTCCGTAGAGAACAGTATACAGTGAACATCGAGTTCGTGAAAACGACACGCGTACTCGTTGGAGAACGGAAAAGCAACAGGTACCTACCAACTGGGCGTTGCGTTCAGCCTGCAGTTTTGGAGCTCTGGGCTTCTTCCTTCGGAGTCTTTGATTAGGGTGGAAGAGAAACGTCGGGTGAATTTCAGCATTCGTGGATTGTTGAGATCTTTGAACGTGAAGAGTCGTTGCTGAGAGGAAAGATCGAGATAGGTGAGCGAGTGGAGAGTCCAAGGTGGTGAGACCTTTCGAAGTTGGAGCGGAAACTTGTGAGTGGAGACGAGCCTAGAAGGAGTTCTGACTGGGTGCTGGTGCTGGGACACGGACGAGAGTAATCGTGAGTGGTCTCTGGTGTCGGAGACTCATGGACGAGTGAAGGTTTCGCGAGTGAACGTGAAGAGGAGCCTTCTTCTGGTTGGCATCTGGCACTGTTGATACGGCAGGCGCATCGCTTTTACCAGGAGTGGGGTTTACTTTGAAATTCGCGCTTCTACACGGCAGTTTCGTAGTGACGCGCGTGGTGGAAGGATGCCGGCGGCGAGTTGACACGGATCGTGCGACGAGCTCTCTCAGGGACGACCAATGACGTCTCCGTGGTCAAATAAGTCGAGACGAGGGCGCATCGTGGAACGAGGAACCCGATTGGCCGCTCGCATTGGACGCGCTTGAATGGCCTCCACCACGCACCGGCAGGACCCTCTGACGATTTTATCAACGGCCTCGAGGACTCGTCTCTCCGCGTTTCTCGTGAGTAAAGCTTCATTTTCGAGAACACACTTATTTCCACTTGTCTTCTCCCAATTCCACATTGCTGAGAAACCCTTGCAAGTGTCCGTACATCAGCTTGGTAACGTGCAGAGTTGCGTAAGAAATTGTTAAGATGCTTTTCGGAATTGTGAGTGAGATTAATCGACGATAAATCATTGTTTTACGTCCTCAAATTACTTTTACGAGCCGAAGTCCTACTTAACCGTGTTTCTCTCATCCTGAAGAAACGTTAGGGAAAAGTTGCTTTGGGTTCTTGGAAGAAGGGTCTTGGGAGGTACCGTGCGTTTGAATAGTTTCATCTCGCTTAAGCACACGTCTGGGTTTAGTCGTCGAAGTATCTTTTATCGAAGATATCTCGGGGATTAGTGGCACAGACGCGCGTGAAATTTAAATGTTGGACTGTCTCGAAGCGGATTACAATGGAGCGTCGAGACGATCGAGTGACGATAAAGCGTGGAATCTCGATTGTGTTCGATTGATAAAACGATCTTCTCACTCGCGGCACCGATACCGTTAAAATTATCGCGGCCTCGATCGAGCTCTCCCGCCAGATTTAGCTTAGATCCGCGATTATCGAGTATCGATCGCTCGCAAACAACCGGATGCACTCGTTGCAGCGCCTCTTCGTTCGTATCCCGGGACGTGAGAAGTATTCTTGGCGTTGCACTTGAAATTTTATACGCTCGATCTAATTGTAAGTCGCACGGCTCGCTTGGATTTTCTACGGCGAGCGGTAAAAATTCATCGGTCGAATTACGATAAAAAGAGAAAATTAACCTAATCGAAAGCAATCGACGATAATAACTTGGTTCTTTTTTATTTCGTTTCTTTTTTTTCTCGTTGAGTATCGCGCAGATTGTTGGAATTTCTTAGAACGAGGCCCTTTGCACTCGAGCGCTCCGCTTTGGAGACAATACAAATACTGTATACTTATCGAGTTTACTAAAAGTTTCGAGTGCAGAGGGTTAATCAATTGAATAATAATAAAAAAAAGCTAATCTAATCCGAAGCAATCTACGATAGTAAATTGGTTCTTTTTATTTCTTTCTTTTTTTTCTCCTCGACTATCACGAAGATTGTTCGAATTTTTTAGAACGAGGTGCTAAAAGTTAACCCTTTGTTAATACAAATACTGTGTACTCTTATCGAGTTTACTAAACGTTTCGAGTGAAAAGGGTTAATCAATTGAATAATAATAAAAAAAGCTAATCTAATCCGAAGCTATCTACTATAGTAACTTGTTTCTTTTTTATTTCTTACTTTTTTCTCATTAATTATCAGGCAGATTCGTTGAATTTCTTAGAACAAGGTGTTAAAAGTTAACCCTTTGCACTCGAGGGCTCTGCTTTGGAGTCAATACAAATACTGTATCCTTATCGAGTTTACTAAAAAAGCTTCGAGTGCAAAGGGTTAATCAATTGAATAATAATAAAGAAAAGCTAATCTAATCCGAAGCAATCTACGACAGTAACTCCTTTTGTTTTTAACTAACCTTTTTTCTCAACGACTGTCACGCAGATTGTGTAAATTTCTTGCAACCAACGTCAAAGATTAATCGATCGATCGAAATGATTAAAAAACAAAACTTAACCAATCTGAAAATTGTCTAAACCATGGCAGTGAGTTAATTTCATTTTCATTTATTTACCTTTCTTTCTCATCGACTGTCATCGTGTCCACGCTTATCGCTCCGATGCAAAGGCAGTCGAGATCGGAGACCGGAAGCACGTGAAAGTCCGGGAGGAAAGGATCAAACTGCGTGTCCCCAGGATCGTTTATTTTAGTATTCGCCTTTCCTCCTGTCGCTTCCACGAGACGAGTCGGCGCGCGTAGTACCGAGAAACCTTTTTCCTTGCAAATACGCGCGCACCGAGCAAAACATCGTCCGACATCCGGACTCTGCTCCGGAGCGAGTGGCGAAGGAAAGCAAGTCCGTGAATCGAGTTCAACGACGATCGATAGAATATAAATTTCGATCCATCGATTCTCTCGAACAAGCAGCACTAATGACGTTACGACACTTGGTACGATCTCGTCCCGGAACCTTCTCTCTCATTTCTATTTTTACTTTTCCATTTTGACCTCCGCCCGCGTATTTTGGATCCTGCACTTCGTAACCAACGACGTTTCTTAATTTCATTCGTACACTGAGAAAAGAAAAGTGTTGATTCAATGATATCCGTATGATTGGAATTAATTTCGTTGATTCAATTATAATTCGATTAAAACAAATATGGTACACCGATGTGTCAATTACAGAAGTACTTGGTTCAATAATATATCATAATTGAAGAAATTTGATTGAACCAATCATATATTTAATTACTTCAATGAAATAAATATTTGTTTCAATTATATTTATTATTTATTTGAATAATACAGCACTGATTACAAACTTCATTGATTCAATTGCATATGTAGTTATTTCAATCATATAACGAGGATTGTCCCAATTACATAATATGAAATAATATTGTTTCAATTCAATATGCTTTTGATACAACATTATGTATTATTGAATTAATGATGGCCTCATCATTGTTTCACACTATACTTTATTAGAATCAATGACATACAATGTTGAATCAATTACTAATGTTTATGGCAGCCCGTGACATACACGTATGATTGAATCAACGCATTTTTTTATTGAATCAACAGCTTTTTTTTCAGTGTAGGGTGTATCGTACCTTGTGAATCATTCTCGATGAGGTTTCGTCAGCGAAATTCCGGGCGCGAATTCGCGCGTTACACGTGTCAGGACATTTAGCAGATAAGTATCTCCTCTCGATTACAATGAGCGACTCGCGCGTCCTTTCGCAACTGCCTTCGACATCGACGAAACGCGAACGTCGACTGTCATTAGCATGAAGACGTCGCTGGGCGTGGGGCGTCTCGTTGGGCAAGCGACGTTGTGGTCGGGCGAACGACCGCCCGATGAAAAGGAACAAGAAAGAGAGAGAGAGAGAGAGTGAGTGACAGAGAGTGTGACAGAGAGGGAGAGAGAGAAAGAGAAAAATTCTAGAGAAGAATAGAAAAGGAAAGGAGGGTTGCGAAACTACTGGAGAAGGAGGGTAATGACTGGATGATAATCGATGATTAAATGTTTCAAAGTTCTACTGGTTGGTTCTGTTGGAGGCCAACGAGCGAATGGCCAAAGGACAGTGGCGGGTAAACCTAATAATTTCAAGAATTATTGGAACCAGCTCGAGTAGGGTGGATTTGGCCTCATCCGGGTTGCTCGCAATCGAATTATTTTATCATTGATCCTCTCATTGTAACTCACCCTTGTTAGTGCGCTTTCTACTTTGTAACCTGGAAAGAAAAGCATCTTTTGTGATTTTCTTTTTCTGGCAAGGTAAAAAAGATAGATAAACCATTCTTATCGTGTAATATTTCTGCGATCTTTGAGAACATCTAAACATTTTTTCGTACAGGATTAATTATGATAATAAGAAATTCGTATGGTTCAAATTACTCGTGCAGCAATCACATGGTTTAGTTGCGGAAGTGTTTAGTCTGAAACTAACGAAATTAGTGTTTTTATGTTTAAAATTGTCGTCCGCACAAAGTGGACTACAAACAGAGAAACTGAAAAAAAATTGACAAAATAGCTGCCATGTAAAAAAAAAAAATCAAGTTTTGGCCTAAAATTGTCTAAATATTTTTGCAGTAAAAAAAAAACAATCGTTGATATCGGCCTGATTGTAGTCCACTCTATGAAGAAAAGTGTACTTTACAAGTTGGTAAAATTAGAAAACGATATCTGCAATGGTTTTCCCTCTACCACTTCCACAGTAACGAGAGATATGGTCTCGAGAAAAACGCATTTAAAATTTTAAGTATTATTTTTGTATGATTTACGATGTTTGATTTTCAGTCGAGAAGCTTGCAAGCACGAAGCATGATCAAACAGTAGAATATGAGCCGATTGTTGTATACTCGTCACGAGCCGATTAATGACAGCTATCATTAATTGCTTGTAACTCCGCGAATTTTCCGAATTCGACTTTGTAACTTTAACACCACAATCGACACGTCTGAAGCATCAAAACAATGCGAAGAAATGAAACTTGTTTTTTCTTTATACATTACAAAGTAGAAAGGACCTTTAAGCGTATGAGCACGCATTCTCGATACACACGAGTCTCATCCACCTAAGCCCAAGTATCTTTCTCTCATTTCACTCCAGCTTCGCTTCTCCTCTCTCTCTTCTCCCCATGGTAACGGTTGTACGACCCGACTATCGGCCCGGTATCTCCGACAAAGTTGGCCGATTCCCTCGCGTCACGTAGGCCGCTTGTTAAGGACTCTCTCGCGTCAAGGGTTACACGCGATTCGGCGAATCGCACGATTGAAATTAAATTATCAGGGTTGAAACTGCCCCTGGCTGCTCGGAAAGGAGCGACGCGTTTAAGCGCGCGCGCGCGAGGTATCGAATTCCGAGTTGGAGTTTTTGTCGAGGAAGGATGAAACGGGAGAGAGCGGGCTCCGATAAAAAGCGCTGGATGGATTCTGTCGGAGGAAGTATTCGTGGTCGGGGACCTTGCCGTTTATCGCATCAGTGGCGTAGAGGGACGGTGGACGAGGTAGAATTTTTTTAGGTGGATCTAGGAAATGAGTCTTTTCCTTTTCTTGAGGTAGATCATTTTTTAGTTAGTCAGTGGCCTGGTCAGTGGCGTGGAGAGGCTGTGGGTATGGTAGAAAATTTGTAGGTGGCTTTCGATAATAAGTGTTTTTGTTTGTTGGAATTGGGGAATTTTTTAGTTAGTCAGTGGCATGGGGAGACGGTGGACGTGGTAGAATTTTTTTTCGGTGGATTTAGAAAATGAGTCTTTTCCTTTTCTTGAGGTAGATCATTTTTTTAGTTAGTGGCGTGGAGAGACAGTTGGTATGATAGAAAATTTGTAGGTGGCTTTCGATAATAAGTGTTTTTGTTTGTTGGAACTGGAGAATTTTTTTAGTTAGTCAGTGGCGTGGACAGACGGTGAACGTGGTAGAATTTTTTTTTAGGTGGATCCAGAAAATGAGTCTTTTTCTTTTCGTGAGGTAGATTATTTTTTAGTTAGTCAGTGGCGTAGAGAGACGGTGGACGAGGTAGAATTTTTTTAGGTGGATCTAGAAAATGAGTCTTTTCCTTTTCTTGAGGTAGATCATTTTTTAGTTAGTCAGTGGCCTGGTCAGTGGCGTGGAGAGGCTGTGGGTATGGTAGAAAATTTGTAGGTGGCTTTCGATAATAAGTGCTTTTGTTTGTTGGAACTGGAGAATTTTTTTAGTTAGTCAGTGGCGTGGACAGACGGTGAACGGTAGAATTTTTTTTTGAGTTGACCTAGAAAATGAGTTTTCCTTTTCTTGAGGTAAACAATTTTTTTAGTTAGTGGCGTGGAAAGACAGTTGGTATGATAGAAAATTTGTAGGTGGCTTTCGATAATAAGTGTTTTTGTTTGTTGGAACTGGAGAATTTTTTTAGTTAGTCAGTGGCGTGGACAGACGGTGAACGTGGTAGAATTTTTTTAGGTGGATCCAGAAAATTAGTCTTTTCCTTTTCTTGAGGTAAACAATTTTTTTAGTTAGTGGCGTGGAGAGACAGTTGGTATGATAGAAAATTTGTAGGTGGCTTTCGATAATAAGTGTTTTTATTTGTTGGAACTGGAGAATTTTTTTAGTTAGTCAGTGGCGTGAAGAGACGGTTGGTATGTAAATTTGTAAGTGGCTTTCGATAATAAGTGTTTTTATTATTTGTTGAAACTAGGGAATTTTTAGTCAGTCAGTGGCGTGGAGAGACGGTGGACATGGTTGGAAATCGTTGGGTAGAATTACAAGATGAGAATCTTTTTATTTTTTTGAGGTACACAAGCTTTCAGTTAGTGGGCATGGTGGATAATTTTTAGGTGGATTTCGAAAATAAGTCTTTCTATTTGTTGGAATTAGATAATCATAATTAGAAACTCAGTGAGTGACATGGAGAGACCATAGATATGGTAGAAAATTATTGGGCTGAATTACAAAGAGGGTTTCCTTTTATAATTTTTGTTTAAAGTAATTCCTAATTAGACATAGCCCGCTTACATTTCTGGAATTTCTAGAAATGCACTGTGCGCACTATCGCTTTCTCCGATTATTTGTAGATCGTGGAAGTACGTTTATAAACTGATAAACTGTATGTCTAACAATAAGCGATAGAAGGCTACCCGTAGTCTATCAGTGCCCTCGTTAGTTAAGTACGATAACGTTTCATTTGTTAAACCGTTTCAGTTTTCAGTCCACGAACGATGGAGAGTATAGAGCAGCATGCAACTCGTTCGCTCATCCACGTGCAAATGTCCGACTGTCGATAATTAACCTCCGATTCGGCCTATTAATTATTCAAATTGCGATCGATACACCGGAAAGATATCTCGTAACGACATTACGCAACGCGTTCTGCTTAATTTGTACGAATAGTAGGACGAGCTGGGACACGTTGGTAAAGTGAAAAGTGTCAAGATACAAAGGCGTCTCTAAGCTGTCGCAAGAATTCGTCGTTTCTATGCAAATTGAAAGCTTCACCCCGGACACTCGTGTCAAACTCGTTTCATCATAACTCGACTTATTCGCATAGGTGGTTTAAATATTGAACGAGGTCACGGAACCGAGATTTGCAAATTGAATTATTAACTCGGAAGGCGAAAATTCGCCTCTCCACGAGAGGTAGAGGATCGTCGAGAAGGAACGTTCGAATTTCAAGGTATAAACGAATGAATAATTATCGAATGCGAGGTAGTCGTAAAATACATCTAACCACTGAAGTCCTTAACAATCGTTGAATGCAAGGCACGAGCTTTTTCGCCGGTCGATCCGTCAACACGCTTCTTTATTTTTCTTTTCTCACATTCCACGTTCCGTCTAACTTCACGAATAATGGCAAACTCGGTGAAACCGAGTTCTAAGAGTTTCTTACAAATCGAAAGCTCGACCCCTGGGTACCTGATGCCTAAGGCTGACCACCTTTCAAGTAAGAAACCCACGGTAAACGGCACGGGCCGTCAGTCGAAGAACCGCTAACTGCACCCGGGGGTAACTTCCGGCCTCGATCCTCGCGATCCTTTTGAAAATGACCTTTTCACGGTCTTTCTCCTCCTCCTCCTCCTCGTCTCTCCCTCTTGCCCTCCCAGGGCGCAAATTCTCGCGGGACTCTCCCCAACCGAGATCGTATCGAAGGTTCACTCGACTCGCTTATCCCTCGGACGACGAGACGATGACGTGCGCGCAGCCGGCAATTTAAAGTGCCATTTGCTTCCTGTGGAAGGGAACAACGGCCTCGTTTCGACATACAACCGCGGGTGCCGTTAAGTGTTCACGTGTAACCGCCCTAATTGCACGATACGACGACACTAACTGGCTTGTTTCTGTAACCCAAAGCCCTACGCAGATCTAAGATGATTAAGTGAATTTGAGGGATGAAGGAGTGTTCTCGAAGTTTATTACACTGAACAAATTGTATTCTTATCTTAAGAATTTGCCACTTAAGTTTAGAATATTTCCTACTAAAATAAGCAACAAGAAGATCTTCTTAATTTAAGAGTAGAATGTTTTAAACAGATTCCTCTAATCAAATATTCTTAACAGATATTTTTATCAGATATTCTTAACATAACCTGGTAAAAAATTTGTATGGATATATTTCGTATATTATTGGAAACAAAACTTAATGAAATGATTCACTCTTTATATTGTCGAAAATTATATTATCCATATCTTGAAATCGGAATTGGTTGAGAAATGTAGTCACGAGAGAAGGTTACAATTCATATATACATGTATTTCTATTACTTGTAAATATGTCTATTTAATCGCCCAAATCCTCTTCTTCTAGCCACTTCGTCATTTCCTTATCCATACTTTTTGCACGACACAGCACACAAAATAATATAGTGCTTAAAATTACGCAGAGTTGCAAGAGGAACGAGGTACAGGCATCGACGTGTACTGCACGCGTTGTGTAACCTAACTTAACCGAATACTGACATGCATTGTGTCGCGACATTCAGACGGATTATCAAGAATATATTCTTAATTTAAGAATATATTTCAAAAAGCGTCATATCGATAAGAAAATATTCTTATCTGTTAAGAATATCTATTAAGATGAATTATTAAGTTTGTATTTTAAGAATACCATTTTTTCAGTGTAGAAAAATAGTTTCGTGCCTCGTTTCTGTAACCCATAGTCCTACGCAGATCTAAGAGGATTAAGTGAATTTGAGGGATGAAGAAGTATTCTCGAAGTTTATTAGAAAAATAGTTTCGTGCTTCGTTTCTGTAACCCATAGCCCTACGCAGATCTAAGAGGATTAAGTGAATTTGAGGGATGAAGAAGTATACTCGAAATTTATTATAGTGAATTCGGTTGGATGCACTTGCCCGCACTCGGTTCAGTATAAAAATACGCACTCCGAGCACGTGCACCTAGTAATGAAAAGTTACTAGACACTGGAGCGGAGCGAGTGCACGTCAACCGAATTCGCTATTAGAAAAATAGTTTCGTGTCTTGTGAATGAACCCATCGACGTTTAGAACTATATCCGTTGAGTTGTTGGCGATATATAAACAAATTGCAAATATATCCGACAGTTCTTTTGTGTAGAAAAAAAGTCGTGATAAATAAATTACGGGTAGAGTCGCCGGAGGTTTTCTTGGAAAAATACCTTATTTTTTAACACATTGCGTACGGCGCTCTGCGCGCTCAACACGCTCCAAGAGCCCGCACATTTTTGAACGCTCCAGAAACGCTTTATACGATGCATACCTATATGCACTTTTTTAATTCACATTTGGTATTATATTCATATAAAGCTTTCTTAAACATTACTGTATATTCTTCATGTATCTATTTATCATGTATGCAAACGAGATATCTCATGATCCGTACGCAACGTTCGATTTGCTAAAAACGAGATATCTCATGATCCGTACACAACGTTCGACTTGCTAAAAACGAGTTATCTCGTCACCCGTACGCAATGTGTTAAGAAGAAATGTGTGTTTCTAGGGACGATTTTCGAAAGAATGTGTGCGTCAATAGGTTAAAAAAGGAAATTCCTCTTTCCATTCACGAGGTCTCTTGAGGCACCGAAAGAAGCACGACGACTATGTAAAACCCATCATCGGGACAGTCCGTGAAACACGGTTAGAGACACCGTGAGCAAAGATGGCCCGTGCACTGGGTCATAGAGTGTCACTGTTCTCAAGATTATAACCGGTACTTCGCGGCAAAATGTGTCGCTACGTTAGCACGCGGCGCGCACCACTTCTGGGAACCACCAGTGAGACGTGCATGCAGCATCCGTGCCGGCACCATGTGGCATTTAATGCGCGAAAAATGTTCTCGCGCGCGTAAATGTTCCGTTCCAGTTGGTTCGATGCGTGCGCGAGCGCGCGCCATTCAAACAGTCCCGGCAGAAAATTGATATGTCAACCAAGCTGGCACCGCGACATAACGAAAATTGTAGAACAAGAATATGAGAATTAAATAGTAATTAATCCTTTCGCTCCGAAGGGCGTATATATACGATCTCGAGAAATGAACATTTATTTACGCTCTCGAAAAGTGAGCGCTCGGGTACGAAGAGCGTACATATATGTTTCTACCACATATACATTTGTTTCATATTTTACACATGAGATACTTTGATTCATCGAGTAAGGTCAATGTCCCTATTTCTACTCATTTAAGGCAAATGATACTAAAAACAGTAGTTTAAATTGTTATTTTAAGTAGCAATTAGCGAACAAATTGGTCGCTTATCACGTCAGGAGTCGTACTACATATAAAATTAAAAAAATATCATTTTAATGACTTTTATTATGAATAATTGTTAATTAAATGCAATGCAAGAAATGAACGTATTTCTACTCGACAAAAATCGCGCTGTCCGTATATCTACTCACAACGTGTCCCTATTTCTGCGCATACTAGTGTAACAGATTCAGTTTCGGTTTATCGATATCAATAAGGTCGATGTCTCTATTTCAACTCATTTAAGACTACAACGACTGCTCGGATTATGAAATTGATTTTTAACAACGAGCTATTACTTAGCGAGCAACGAGCCTATACAACTTTTATCGGAGTATCTAAATAATTAATAATTAACCTTTCCTTAACTTATTTTATCAACCGCATATTAATGTTAAGAAGAATGGTCCGTACACTGAGAGAAAAGTATATGATATATCTAACTATAATGGCATAGTAACAAAATTATGGTTGGAAATGTCATATTTATGGTAAATGTTACCATGATGTCGGTAATAATTACGATAGAGGCATAGTATAACCAACTATATTATGTTTTTACCCAAAATTATGGTTATTTCAACTAAAAATATAGTATGGTTGAAAATATATAATGGTAAGAAAAGTAACTATTTTATACAGTTAATATTACCAGAATATTTCCTACATAGTGATAGAACTAACTATATTCATATAGTACATTTTAGTATACATATGGTAACAAGAACAAAGGTAACAGTTAATAATATAAACATTTGTACACATCGTTCATTCTACTATCTTTTGTATGGTTAAGTCGACTATAAAAATATGTTTGACGCCAAATCTAACTATAAAATATAGTGAGATTATAGTAAACCGAACCATTTTTTTCTCTCAGTGTAGTGAGTAGAAATCAGAACTTGAGTAGAAACTGGGACATTGACCTTACCTGCCTTATTGCGTGCCTTATTTTAAAAAATCAAATGATATTACTAAATATAATAAATTTCATTGTAAAATTTAGAGAACAAGAAACGACTTGTAATTACTTCGTAGCATTCCGTATCTCACAATCAGTGTCGATTAGTCAGTAATGCTCTCCGTTCGTAGCGATCATATTTTGTCACAAGCGCGCCGTATCGAAAAGGTTAAGTGCTCTTCTAATTTAGTCAGAATCAGTGGCGGTGTTACTTCGACGACAAGCTCGCACGAGTCACATCAAAAACACGGCAAGGGAAACAAAAATCGAAAAACGTGAATACGTAAGAATTAAGTGGTCTCTATGTGCTCGAGCTTTCGGTAGAAAAATCGACGACTACATATCTTGAGAGCATTTAAATCAAGAGGTATTTCCTTATTTTTGGAATTACCGTTTTTTAGGGTCTGTTACGTATTTTCGGAGGGGTGCGTTTCGTCGATAAAAGGGTCGCAGGAAGAAAATTCGAGAAGACGTATTCCGAGAGCACTTAAAGAGCACTTAATTCCTGCGTATTCACCTTTATCGATTTTGCTTTGCTTTGCCGTTTCTTCGACGTGGCACTTAATTAGCACTTAATTCCCATATAGCTGTTTTTTCAGTTATCGTCACGTGGCGGTGCTAGCTTGGCATGAAATTTATGCCGTCTAGCGGTCGATTACTTTACGATAGAGTGCATGACGTAATGGGATCTTAACTGTGCTCTATCGACTCGATTAATTCGGATTCGTTCGATTAATTTTTCCGCAAACTTATCCTTCGCCTTTTAATCGTCCCCCACTCCACGGTGACCGTGAACGTCGAGCGATACATAAATTTGCACACTAATGATTCTCACGAGCTACGAAATTCGGCGACCTCCTCTCTCAAACTAGATGAGAATTTCATTCCTACGCTCCGAGATCCTACGAGAGTCTAGGATCTCTCGCGAAACGCAAAACCGGTTTTCCACTCGTCCATTGGATTATATTTATCCGTGGCTCATTATGCAAGGGGCTTAAGAATAATAAGAAATGCAATATTAACAGACCGTTTCGGTAGAAATGAAATGTTGCGGTTCGCGACATTCTCTTCGCCCACTTTTTCGAATGTTTTTCCATGGAAGGCAAATGCCAGAGGGCTTGCGAGAGTCAAGTTTGTGAATTCTGTTTTTTTTCTCGCGGTTCCAAGGAATTTAAGATGGATGAGTCGTGCGATATAAGGAAATACACGTGGAACACGGATGTGTTTACAGTTTACACTTTGACTTCGTTCGAGCACGTTATGGCCCATAACCTAGTGAGGTACCAGTGCTCAACCTGTAAACACAGCCAGTCTAAACCTGATCTCACGTGGGCCATTAACACTGTTTCTCGATCATTCATTTAGCCGTCAATAAAATCCGATGACTTAATCCACGACTAATTCCACGACTTATCCATGATTAATTTTTCTGATTCATAATTGTTATCGGTAAAGACCCGGTGACTCGACAGCGCGAGATATTGGAAATTACCGTCGGTTGGAAATACTCAGGAGTTCTCTATACAGGGTGTTCGGTAACTGCTGGTACAATTGAAAAGGAGGTGATTCTACATGAAAAAATAAGTAAAAAATATAAAATAAAATTTTTGTCATATGAGGCTTTGTTTTCGCGAAAATCGACTTTGAATATTTATCGGGTACGCGTGCACCTGATCATATCTCGTTACAACGAATCTCGCTGTAGAAATAACACGTAATGAAATATGATGTTGAAGTAATCGCACAGTTTATTATTACACTGAAAAAATTGTATTCTCATCCTAAGAATTTACTACTTAATTTTAGAATATTTCTTACTAAAATAAGCAACACGAGGATCTTCTTAATTTAAGAGTAGAATGCTCTAAACAGATTCCTCTAATCAAATATCGTTAACAGGATCTTCTTAACATAGCCTGGTAAAAAAATTTGTATGGATATACATATTTCGTATATAATTATTGGAAACAAAACTCTTAATGAAATGCTTCACTCTTTATATTGTCTAAAATTACATGATCACGCGATGTATAACCTAACTTAACCGAATACCGATACGCATTATATCGCGACATGCAGATGGATTATTAAGAATATATTCCAAAAACCGTCATATTGATAAGAAAATATTCTTATCTATTAAGATTATCTATTAAGATGAATTATTAAGTTTGCATTTTAAGAATACAATTTTTTCAATGTACAGAAATTGCTGAAAATGTTGTCCATTCTGCCGAATACATAAGTCTACTCTTCTAATTAAAGTTCTATGAACGCTTTCTAACGTATTCTGTTGTTTTAATGTTTGAAAGGCTACAATAATCTTCCCCTTTAATTGCTCTTTAACTTGCTCTACTAGTATGAAAAAATTTGATTCTATATTTTTTACTTATTTCTGCATGTAGAATCACCTCCTTTTCGGTTGTACCACCAGTTACCGAGCACACTAATATAATCGTGTCGACCGAAATCAATTTTAATTGAATCGTCGATAATGCATCATCAGATTTCACAAGGGACAAAGACGAGCCGATAAAATCCGTGAATTTGGATAACCGGCGATCTGATGAAATGACGTGCCTCACGAGTAAAAATAACACAATCCATAAAGCTGTTATTTGGCATGACGAAAGGGGACGTTGAGGGCGTCGTGCTAAGCAGTCGAGCGGGCTGTTCGCTTGCGACACGAGGGGACAGGCTTTTATTTACGCGCCTGCCTTCGCAAATGCTCGTGCTCCGCATCCTCTCGTGACGAATTAGCATCGCGGAGAACGTAAACTGCTCGGGAAAAATAAATGAAGAAAGTCTCACGGACGTAAAGGAGAAGGTAAGAATTATTTGTCACATTTTTCTTCCAGTTAATGAGAACGCCTTTACCGTTGCAATCTTTCGTACACTTTCTCATTGATGCGCGTGAAAATGTTCCCTCGAATTTTCGAACGTCGCGAGATTCATGATAAAATATTATTATAAATATCGAAAGATTCCATCGCCTTACGGTAACTGTAAAAATGTCCTCTTAACCACTTCGCGTCTATGGAGGAGACATCTTGCGATTTAATATCGTTCGTGACTCGCTCCGGACGAGATATTTCGCGATGCGATATTGCTTACCAATGGCTTTGCACGAGATATCTCGTCGATGGTTTTCATTATAATGTGAAATACCTTGTCGACAGTTTTGGATAAAACTTTGTAAATTATTACATTCTCGTATACGTAGGAGGTTAGCGATGTGAAATGAAAAAAAACATGTTATGCTTTTTTTAAAGAAATAATTTTATTTTTCTAGTGAATGGTATAATTCAAAACACGGTGTTATACATAATGCTACGTTACAATTTTTACAGAAATAGCTACTTTCCTTACCCAAAACTATCGACGAGATATCTCGCCGATGGTTTTCATTATAATGTGAAATACCTTGTCGATAGTTTTGGATAAAACTTTGTAAATTATTACATTCGCGTATACGAAGGAGGTTAGCGATGTCAAATGAAAAATATGTTACGCTTTTTTTTAACAAATAATTTTATTTTTAAAGTGTAATTCAAGACACGGTGTTATACATAATGCTACGTTACAATTTTTACAGAAATAGCTACTTTCCTTATCCAAAACTATCGACGAGATATCTCGTCCAAAGCGTACACTGAAAAAGATGTATTCTCATCTTAAGAATTTATCACTTTAGTTTAGAATATTTCCCACTAAAATAAGCAACAAAGAGGATCTTCTTAGTTTAAGAGTAGAATGTTCTAAACAGATTCCTCTAATCAAATATTCTTAACAGATATTCTTATCAGATATTCTTATCAGATATTCTTAACATAGCTTGGTAAAAAATTTGTATGGATATATTTCGTATATAATTATTGGAAACAAATCTCTTAATGAATTGCTTCACTCTTTATATTGTTGAGAATTACATTATCCATATCTTGAAATCGGAATTGGTTGAGAAATGTAGTCACACGAGAAAATTACAATTCATATGTATTCAAAAATGTATTCATAGGTATCGCCTGCCGTTTTTATGCCTAATCTTTACCGCACTGGGATAGGTCATGCCGACACTATTTCCAGAGTATGTAATATCGCCAATAATTGGGCGGTTGGCTCTGATTTCAATTTGTTCGATGTTAGCCGCTCGGCCGTACGAGCTAAGGCTCTATCCGATGTGCTGATGCATGTTTAATGTTTGTTCGTACGCGGTAATCTCATCTTCCTTATCTTTTTTTTTTTTTTTTCGTTTGTTTTTGTGTACTTTACTATTTTTTTTTTTTTTTGATGTATTATCTATCTTTGGTATACTATAGGGCTTGTCCCGTCAATAAATAAATAAATAAATAAATGTATTTATATTACTTGTAAATATCTCCATTAAATAGCCCAAATCCTCTTCTTCTAGCCACTTCGTCATTTCCTTATCCATACTTTTTGCACAACACAGCATACAAAATAATATAGTACTCAAAATTACGCAGAATTGCAAGAGGAACAAGATACAGGCATCGACACGTGTCGCACGCGATGTGTAACCCAACTTAACCGAATACTGACACGCATTGTGTCGCGACATTCAGATGGATTATTAAGAATATATTTCAAAAACCGTCATATCGATAAGAAAATATTCTTATCTATTAAGAATATCTATTAAGATGAATTATTAAGTTTGTATTTTAAGAATACAGTTTTTTCAGTGTACGAAATTCTAATCGAAATGTTAAAAATGGTCATTTGACCGGTCGGTACACTGAAAAAATTATATTCTTATCTTAAGAATTTGCCACTTAAGTTTAGAATATTTCTGGAAAGAAATATTGGAAAGAAAACTCTTAATGAAATGCTTCACTCTTTATATTGTCCAAAATTACATCTTTAATTTAAGAATATATTCCAAATATATTCATAAGAAAATATTCTTATCTATTAAGAATATCTATTAAGATGAATTATTAAGTTTGTATTTTAAGAATACAATTTTTTCAGTGTATTGTGTGCATCGCATCACGAGATATCTCGTCCGGAGCGTGTCACGAACAATATTAAGTCGCGAGATATCTCGTCCTCGGTTGCGAAGTGGTTAAAGTAGAGAAGAATGTGTTAGGAGAATTACGAAAAGTTTCACTTCATCTTGGCACGTTTGACCGATTCGCCTCGGGGGGGACTCGTAAAATTCGCGCGGTTCTCCTGACACAGAAAAAGATCGAGGGAAGTCAGTTCGGTTACCTCGAAATCATTGGCACCGTGATCCAAGGACCCCCAATAGGCGAATGTAAAATACGGGACAGGTGTCGAATTAACGGCAAATAAATTTCCACGGCAAATAAATTTCTACGGCGAATAAATTTCCACGGCGAATTAGTCGTTGCGCCGACTGATTGGAACGTTCCGCATTCATTCGTGCGGGCAATTTCTTTCGCACGCCGAACGATTCTACTAATTACTTCTCGCCTAATTGCCCAGTTAACTCGAGTGTCGAAGAGCTTTTTGGTTTTTTTTTTTTCAAACGGAATAAGAGTTTAATACTAGATTTCTACGCTTACAAGCGAGCCTGAAGGTTCGTCGAAGAACACGACGGAATCTGAAGAACGTAGCGAATACCTTGTGCCAATTATCCATTTTTTGTCGTCCTTTGTTTGTTTTTTTTTAATTTCCTGCGATTGGAAGCCTTGACGTCGCAGAAACCTTGCGTTTAACCCTGCGGATCGAAGCGAGTTATTAAATCCCGTAATTGTTTGCGCTCGCAGGTGTCCGTGGTCTCGTTCGCGACTATCTTTTCGTTCCAATGTACAATGTACATACAGCAAGCAAGTCGATTCTTCAGTCAGAACAGAACGAGTTAACAATGAGTATCGGAAGGCTCTCGAGTGTGTTTCGATCACGAATTTTTCAAAGTATCGAGAAGTCAACGAACCGCGTGTGGGAAAATACCAGAAGAGGTTGAACGACCGTGTGTCTCCGCACTTTTGATGACAACGAGCATTCCTATTGACCGTTTAAATTCGCAGGATGCGAACTGCACGAAGAGCCGCTTTCCATATTAAGCACGTCTCTGGTTAAGTATGCACGTGCAAACGCTCTAATTACACGAGGTTAGAGAGAGGTAGCTTGCTCGCGCGCATATCGATGTTCCTTCCAGTTTTATCTGTCGCTCTCGTTTACCTCGAGAAGAGAAGAATCGCGTAGAATAATTGAAAATAACTAGAAGAAATATTTAACACGCAGCTCGTCTCCACTCACTCGGCATTGCGGACAGGTACTCGTCGGTGTTATTTTAAACCCGCGCGAACGTCAATGCTTGAAAAATTCACTCGTCCGAATGGCACGTCGGAAACGTGTGACGTCCGCTACGTCAGGAAATTTGCACGATGTCCAGACGTTCTTCTCTCTCTTTCTCATAGTGTGCACGCACTCGTACAAGAACCCATGCGGTCTGCGCGTCCGCATTCCGTCCTTCTTACTCACGAAAATTCACGAACAACCGCCTCACCAGCCACTCGCAAGAGACTCTCGCTTTAGCGAGGGAACTCCTTGCGAATAATTTGCTTCGTACGGAACGTGAATTTCAACGAGGCCAACGAGGCTCGAGCAAAATTGCACGTGATTTTTTTCCAAACGTTAATCCCGATCTAACAAGGGGAACATCAGACACTCAATCCTCAGACTTTGATCTGCAAGAAATATGTTGTAGTTTGGTACCACAAGTTTTATCTCTGGTAAAGTAGTTCAACGCAATAGTCAGGATTCACCGAGGAAATTAAAATTAAAGTTGCAGAAAAATGTTGCGGCTTACATAGTTTGCGTAGCATGCATTGTAGAAAATGATGCGCGGTCCAGTCGGTAAGCTGCTGCGATAGGATTCTGTACTCGTGTGGTTCGAATCCTCGCTTTGGTTTTTTTTTTTTCCAATGGATTTTCGACGTAGAATGTTTTACAATAAAAGTATTAATATTTCATTGTTATATCGTAGCACGGAAAGGTAAAAAATATGCAGAAAATGCAAAGTTTGCACAATATGTGCATGTTAATAATATTAGGTGTACTAATGAATAATCCAATTTTCCGCACATTTAATTGTGCATTTTTTGAAAGAGTGTTAATTACTTAAATTTCAAAATAATCGTAGCCACTCCTATCTGCTTTGGAAGCTCTTTTTGCGCTTGTGCCGAAATTGCACATACACTTCAATTCTTTTTGCGCTTGTACCGAAAATGCACATACATCGTACGATACAGTATCTTTTCCGAGGAAAGAACAAATTGATTTGCATGTCCTTGCTGAGGTTTTTCCTTGTTGGAATTCGTAGAGAATACAGGGTCGGATATGCTCATTATTTGTTGCCATTTCTGACGCTATTAAACCGAATATGTTTGAAAGTTATGTTAGGCTTTCCGGTGTACCAATTATCATTTTTAATAGCCATATGTCAACATTACATAACTGCAAAAGAGCGGGAAAATCAAATAATTTCAGAATTAATTTCTTAACTGCTTAAAAAAAATTGGATTATTCATTTGTACACCTAATATTATATTTCTATTAGAATGCGGGAAACTTTCTTTTTATTTGAAAAACTGTGCACACAATTAACATTAATCATCATGCGTCAAGTGGCACATATGCTTGGCTGATATTGATTCTAAAAGCAGACTAGTGGTGATTAGTGGTCGGCACGATCGCCGGGTGCAGAAAAGTTTCGCTTTCTGCCATAGGCACGACCGCGTAACTCACGTTTCCATACTTGAATTTCCCATAATTTTGAAACGGTTGAAGATAGCGGTACATAAAGTTTCGTGGCACCAAATGGGTACATACTCGATGTACATGCAAAATTTTGTTCGGATTTGTTCAGTCGTTTCGCCGGAATACTGGACTAAAGATTTGAATTAGCCGTCATTTTTCATTCGGCCAATCAAAAAATTTGAAAATTTCCAGAAATTGTCATTGTATACGTGTACATGTATGTGTAAAATTTTATCGGGATCCAATGAATAGTACCAAAGATATGAATTTTTCGATATTTGAATTTGCCGCCATTTTGTACTGGTTCAAGATGGCGGCTCACAAACCTTATTGTGAACTCACAGTAATGTACTTGATTTTTGTGCCAAATTTCGTCCCGATCGGTTCAGCCGTTTTTCCGAAATCGAGGATATACACGGACACACACACACAAACACACATAGATACGAACGGTTTTCAGGATGGCGATTGTATAAGTCACTCCCTTTACGGTCGTGCCTAAAAAAACATATGTTTTGTTGGCAGTGAGCGCAACGAATAAATGTATTGGGTCGTTCGGAAAGTTCGTGCCGATTTTAAAGGTTATTAAAACGCAACACATTTAAATTTTGGTATACATTTAGTAAATTATATAGGTGCCATTCTGTTCCACAACCTTTCTCCATCTTTCAGGCAAAGGTTGTTGGACAGAATGACACCTATAAAATTTAATAAATGTATACCAAAATTGAAATGTGTTGCGTTTCAATAACCTTTAAAATCGGCACGAACTTTCCGAACGACCCAATAATTTTTGTGCACGCGCATTTTGTTTGCGACATGTGCGCTGGGATACATCTCATTGACATTGAGAAAAGTTGGTGTATCTCGTAGAACTAACTTCAACGCATACCAAGCGTAACTTATCATGGGTTCGAATGCTCATGAGTATCGAACTTTTATTTCAATTTTCTCGATAAATCCTGAGTATCGCGTTGAACTATTGTACCAGGGGTGTCTTGAGGTACCAAAGTACCACATATTTCTTGCAGGTCAAATTCTGAGGAGGGGGTTTCTGGTGTTCCCCTTGTGAGCTCTGGGACTCACAGTCCGCAAGGGATTAGTTCTCACCCAAATGGAAAAAAGGAAAAATAAATAAATTAGCTGGGACCGAAATTAACGCTCTCTATGTCGTTAAAATTAATGTTGGTAAGACTTCTGTATCCGACCCTCGTCCGATCTTAATAAAAGTTTACTGATACGTAGCACTTACTAATTGCAGTCGAACGCCATAAATGCAAATTTAACACTAGATTTACCGAACATTTTTTATAAACACGATTTCCCATTTGAAACAGTCCAAATGACTGGTTTCGGTGAATCTAGTGTTAAGGAAACACCTGGTTTCCAAGATATTAAATTTTAAAATTGCACGATTAACCGTTTGTGTGCCAAGCGGCGCGATCGCGCTTCTTCTGTTCTGTGTCGAAAATTGCCAGTGTATTATGGACATTGACATTACGATGAGATTTATTGGAATCAGAATTCATAATTAATAACCCCCTAATGTCCCTACACCAGCTCAACCAGATATCAGCATAGTACTGAATCGAAAGAAGTAAGGTTTACCGCATATATGTTAACCTAAAACAGCGCGATCGAGCTTCTTGCCACTTTTCGACATGGAATGAGACAAGCGCTATCGCGCCGCTTGGCAATTTTTAATTGGCAAACAATAAAGACCCGTGGCACTCAAACGGTTAATCAACAATTTTTTAAATTTGTACGTAAGGGGACGACTGAAATTCCACAAAATGTCAGGTTAGGCAGGTGCAATGGTTAGGCATAGCATGCGTAATAAAAAAATAATTTAAACTTGAGAGCGTGGTAGGCCCTTCTGGTTAGATCAATCTCCATTTATCGCATTTATATTTCAACTTTTACATTGAATATCTTTTTTTGGAGAGGAGACCGCCGATTTTGTCAGAGGAAAAAGCTATTTCCGGAAGAACCTTTCCTGTTAATACTTTTTTAATAAATGACGAGCGGTACCAAAGTGCAACATATTTCATGCAGGTCAAATTCTGAGAAGGGGGTTTCTAGTGTTCTCCTTGTAAGCTCGATATAAGATTACGAGGATTTCTTCTTTTCTCTCTCTCTCTCTCGCTTCTAAGAACCTTTAGGATGGTCGAGTAGCACGAGCGAATTGTTACGCAAATCTTCTAATCTCTATTCGACTAATCTACCTCTGCGTTCCGCCTCTCGTCCCCCGGCTCATCTTTCTCATTGCGATAATTCACCGAGAAGCGGCTCTCCCCGCGAAAAGGATCCTCAAAGGCGACTTCACCTCGGCGCTTAATCGAGATTAAACGCGTACAAATTATATAATTTCCTGAGAAAGGAAGAGCCTAGTCGTACGAGTGCGTCCCTCTCAAGGCGGCCACTCAATTACGCGGAATGCACGCGGGCCCGTAACACGCTCTCTTATTCCTTAAGAGAACGTCACAGCATAATGGAGAAACGTAACGCGGCGTGTGTTGCTCGTGTTAATCTTGAGGATCGCGAAACCTTTGGTGAATAAAAAGCAGAAGAATTCGAAGCTGCGAGGAAGCGCGTGACTAAGGCCAATTCGAATTTCGCGGCTAAAATCACGTGATACGGGTAATAAGGAGGAGGTCTTTGGTATCCGGTGAAATCGGTTTGCTCGCGAGAAACTCGTATCTGTAATAGAAGCCGGCAACGATTCTCTGCAAAACACTCGTTGCAAGTGCGAATTTTGCCACACGCTCAGGGACTCGTTTCCTTTACGAATAATTAGATCCCTTTCGCTATTCGCCTCGACCATCCGTCTCATCTCGCTCTCTCCCCACTACCGGCTGACAATTAGGGTTAATTAGCACGCGTAAGCGAGAAATCGCAATTGGAGCAGGCCTCCTATAGCAACGGCAACGTGTCGCTATTGGCCTGCACGATGTGTTCTCCGCTCGCTCTCTCCTCTCTAGACTTTCCAGAAAATCGTCCTCGTGCACGAGCGACGACGAACGGGGGAAACGATTGCGGGCTCGTATGGCGCATAATTCCTCCGTTCCATCCGAAGCGAATCCGTCGACTGATTAACCCACTTTCGACAGCGACCGAGAGCACGTTGACGGCCGATCGTGATGAACGAAAGAATTCTACGGGCACGGAATTCGTTCGGGTGTTTAGACGCGTTGAGCGGACGTGTGAAGGGAGGTAAGAGGGGGATGGTTGCGCGAGCTTGGCTTGCAAGAGCGCGCGAATTTTGAAATTGCATCACGGCGAGGTCTATTTGTTATTTAGTCGAACTTGTTGTCTTTGGGATTTTATGAAAAATCGGTTGAGTAAAGGATCGAGAGATTTTAGGAAGAGAAGAAGACGAAAGAGGTGAGAAGGTTGCAGGTGCGCGCGAATTTTCAAATTGAATCATGGCGAGGTTTACTTGTTATTTTATGAAAAATCGGTTAAGTAAAGGATCGGGAGATTTTAGGAAGAGAAGAAGAAGAAAGATGTGAGAAGGTTGCGCAAGTTCGGTTGCAAGAGCGTGTGAATTTTGAAATTGAGTCACGAGGGGCCATGCTTCTTTATTTAGTCGAATTTATTGTCTTTGGTACAGTAAAACCTGTTTTTGTGCGGGGGATAGGGACCGCATAAAAGAAATCGCATACAAAAAAAATATCGCGTAAATTCATAAGGTTTTCGTTTGCAATACATTTTAAAAAAACTTTTTTTATGCGGTAAATGGAAAAATCGCACATAAAAAATCGCATAAAAGAAAACCACACAAAAAAGGACCGCATAAAAACAGGTCTTACTGTATTTTATGAAAAATCGGTCGAGTAAAGGATCGAGAGATTTTAGGAAGAGAAGAAGGAGAAAGAAGTGAGAAGGTTGCAAGTGCGCGCGAATTTTCAAATTGAAGCACTGCGAGGCTTACTTGTTATTTTATGAAAAATCGGTTGAGTAAAGGATCGAGAGATTTTAGGAAGAGAAGAAGAAGAAAGATGTGAGAAGGTTGCGCAAGCTCGGTTGCAAGAGCGTGTGAATTTTGAAATTGAGTCACGAGGGGCCTCGCTTCTTTATTTAGTCGAATTTACTGTCTTCGTAATTTTATGAAAAATCAGTTGACTAAAGGATCGAGAAATTTTAGGAAGAGAAGAAGGAGAAAGAGGTGAGAAAGTTACGCAAGCTCGGTTGCAAAAGCGTGTGAATTTTGAAATTGAGCCACGAAGGGCCTCGCTTCTTTATTTAGTCGAATTTATTGTGTTTGGAATTTTATGAAAAATCGGTTCAGTAAAGGATCGAGAGATTTTAGAACGAGAAGAAGAAGAAAGAGGTGAGAAAGTTACGCAAGCTCGGTTGCAAGAGCGTGTGAATTTTGAAATTGCGCCACGTCGAGCCTCGTTCCTTATTTAGCCGAATTTATTATCCTTGGAATTTCCTGAAAAATTCATCGACCAAAGGATCGACTAATTTCAGGAATAGAGATACTATACAGCGAGCCAAAGCTCTTAGAAGCCACCGAGGAGAATTAACGCGTTGCACATCCGTTATGAGCCTCGTTACGTTACTCCCCCGCCGTTAACGTGTTCGTATGAATATTGAAACGGTAGCTCTCTCGTGAAATCCTCCTCCGACATTCCTCTCGCTCGCAAGAGAGAATTTCTTAATTCGTAGCGCGCACCTTGAGAGAGACGGGAGGAGAACCCGTGTAAATAATTGTGTAACGAGAATTTCGACACGGCCGAAGAAGGATATTAGCTTTTAAATTTCGCGCGAGAGAATAAACTCCGTGGGTTAAAGGGACGTCTCTCGAGGCGTCGAGACGCCTTCCACCACGGCGTAGCGCTTTTAAGAATTTACAACCCTTCGTTCTCACGTGAGTCGGCGTCGCGGCGCTGAAAAAGCGACGTCACCTCGGGGTCCAGGCGCGGCTGACAATGAGATATTCAGTGGAATGAATTATTCCGCGCGCAGCGAAGGATACTCGCGCGGAACGGTTGCATGCGCCCAGAGATCTCGGAACCACCTACTACGAGCGTGTCTCGGCTTTCGAGAAAAAGTGTCTAAGCTTTTTCCTTGTAAGGAGGCCGTGGGGCGTCGCGACGACGCGCGTCGCGATGCTATCGCGCAACTTCTCGCGTCTCTCAGCCACGATCGGGATTTATTCCGCAATTTCTCTCGCGTGCGACACATTCCTCCTCCCCATCGTCGAATTTCAAATCAATCCTTCTACGAGCGACCACGGTGCCACAGTGGGGCAAAACGCGAACCCAAGTGGATAAAACTATTTCTCGCGGGAAAGAGACGAAAGACAAGATTGAAACATTTTCCATTAACATGTAGTATATTTTAACCTTAGAACATATATAACTGGAAGGGGAACAGAGGATCGAGCCTGTGTCCAAGTTGTGTGCGAGAGACAAACGTTTTAAGGGGATTAGAGAGGTTTGCAATTTCAAAAATTAACTCGCGTTTAATTGTTTGTAACGAGACGTCGCATAAATATAAAGCTTTGTTATTTTACAGGGTGTTACTTAGAACATTATAAAATAAGAAAATCCATTCCAAGCCATTCCCTGGTCAATAATATCGGCGTTGCAATATAATCGGGCAAAGGGTTAAATGTACGGTTTTGCTACGATTTCAGTTGAACGGATGAACATTTTGGGAAGCCCAAAGACGATTTCTTATCGTTAGGCTTCCCTCTATTTATTATACCTGAAAAATTAATAATAACAATAAAATTATCAAAATGGCGTTAAGAAAACGAAAAATTTGGCATCTTTCGACTTCATTTGTTACTATAAAATTGTAACAATATTGTATTTTAATTTGATTTCAGGTATAATAAATAGAGGGAAGCCTAACGATAAGAAATCGTCTTTGGGCTTCCCAAAATGTTCATCCGTTCGACTGAAATCGTGGCAAAACCGTACATTTAACCCTTTGCCCGATTATATTGCAACGCCGATATTATTGACCAGGGAATGGCTTGGAATGGATTTTCTTATTTTATAATATTCTAAGTAACACCCTGTAAAATAACAAAGCTTTATATTTATGCGAGGTCCCGTTACAAACAATTAAACGCGAGTTAATTTTTGACATTGCAAACCTCTCTAATCCCCTTAAGGAGAGAGGATTAACATTCGTCCACATTGCGTAAGCGCGAGCGACGCATGCTGATAGCTGACAGTGAGTTTGAAAATATTGAAAGGTTAAACCCGTCCGTCAGCTATCAATTGTAACATTGATAGCTTAGTTAAGAAAAAATGCCAAGCCTATACCGTGTCCTATGCGCTAAACGTGATAAATCGGTATCTTATCATAAGTAAGTAATAATATTTCTCGTTATTTGTTATTTTGTTTGCACAAAATTCAGTTTATAATTGTTTGTCATTGTGTGCATATTAATTATCACCTATTCAATAATCGTCAATTGTGTCCCAATTACATTTCCATTTTTAAATGGCGCGGTGAGCGTCATCCGCGTTTGCGCATTACGAGCAAAGGTTAACATCTACCTGTCTCTCTCGCACCGAACTTACAATTAGTCACAGATCTTTTATATGGGAAACATAGGGTGTTTACGATAATTTGGTTTCGAGTTAGTTCGACTAGGTTCGAAAAATATGATAGGCACAGCCATCTACTGTTTTCATGATTCATGACAACCCAATGCTGTCCGGTAAGTCGAGTAGAGCTAGTTAGCCTAGCGTAGTGAATAACGTGCGTACGAGAATCGACAATTATCAGGTAATAGAATTTTGTTAAATGTGAAACAATTACATTAGAAAACAATGAATTATTTAATGAAAATTACAAGTACTAAATTAAAGTTACTACTTGTTTCATGTTTAATTTTTTTTATAGTAAAAATAATGTACATTCTGTTAGCAAATGCCCAAATAAATACACGCTTTACATTTCTTTAAAAAAAATGCGGAAAAAGGACTTCTTTTCGAAGCCTCTAGGTGTATATAACCCCTTAATATCGATATAGTATAGTATTAATATATACTACATATTAATGAAAAATGTTTGAATCTTGTCTTTTCATTCTTTCCTGCGAGAAATACTTTTGTCCAGCTAGATTCGCGTGTTGGCCCATTGTGCGGTGGTGTATATATTCTCGCCGATTCTTTCTCTCGCGTTTCGTGCCATCGAAGAGTTATCACCCGTCAAGGATGAGGAATTAATTTTGTGCTCCTGCAGTTTTTACGAGGCCAATTTAAAATTCCTCGACCTTCCCCTTTAACATTTCTTCTAGGCGCGTTAATTCGTTTTTATTCTCTCTTTTTATGTAATCGAGCGGTTGACTTTATGCCGGGGGCGAGCCACTCCGCAATCGACAGAAGGACGCGTTCGGTAATAGCTGTCATTATTTGCTACTATTGTGAGGTAATAATAATTCAACGGGATTTCTCGCGATTGCGCTTGCGAGATCGTAACGGAGCGCTTCGCGTTTGCGACGCTCTTGGTGGAAGGAAGTAAAAACCTACGTGCATTTTCCACGAGTAACAATGAAGTGTTGACAAAAACGGACACGCCGCTGTCGTTCTAGCGACGACGAGCGCGATAACGAACGACGAGTGGACGTTGTTTTCTCTCTACCGATCGCCTCGTACGTCTTACCGACGATCAATCTCGATTTCATATCGTGAAATTTCTTTTCGATCATCGGCAAAATCTTACTCGACCTATTGCGCAAAAAGGTGACAGCTAGGCAGGACACGAAAAATTTTGCAAGACACGTCGAATGGAAATCTTAAGTGTCTTTCATTTCTGACATTTACATCCGATCGCACAGTCATCGTCGGCATTCTTCTGTCATTTGTTCTTCCACGCATCCCCCGTCGCGTGAACTTTTGAACTTTCCAACGTTTCTCGTTGCACAAGAAACGCGCGCAAAATTTCCCTCCTCGCGGGCGTGAAACCGAGCGTAGAAGCACCCCGTGAAAAAGAGACTTCACTCTTGCGTGCGTTTACTCGAGTCTACAATTTTAACACTATTTCTACCACGAGCGGTTAAATGATCGTTTTTTAAATTTCGAGTTGAGCTAACTCAGGTCAACATAAGTCTGGACACGACTTATACAAATAGAAAGCATCCATTAACACTTTGACTGCCATGTCACCAGAATTCGAGCGATTGTTTCAGTGTCTGATTATAAATGATCTAAATAGGTATTTGGAAGTATAATTAACACTTTAGATAGTTAACTAAGCAGTCACCAAAATTGAAGGTGACGTGGCAGTCAACGTGTTAACACTGTTCCTACCACGACCGGTCAAATGACCGTTTTTTAAAATATCGTTTAGAATTTTCTATATACAACGTAATTGCATCGCTTTTAAATCGTTCGAAACGAGACGTTTGTTTATAATTATGACGTTTAGTAAAGCTTGTTACTTAACACTATTCCTACTGGCCGGTTAAATGACCTTTTTTAAAATTTCGAGTTGAGCTAACTCAGGTCAACGTAAGTCTCGACACGACTTATACAAATGGAAAGCACCCATTAACACTTTGACTGCCATGTCACCAGAATTCGAGCGATTGTTTCAGTGTCTGATTATAAATGATCTAAACAGATATTTGGAAGTATAATTAACACTTTAGATATTTAACTAAGCAGTCACCAAAATTGAAGGTGACGTGGCAGTCAATATGTTAACACTATTCCTACACTGAAAAAATTGTATTCTTAAAATATAAACTTAATAATTCATCTTAATAGATATTCTTAATAGATAAGATTATTTTCTTATGTCGGTTTTTGGAATATATTCTTAATAATCCATCTGAATGTCGCGACACAATGCGTGTCAGTATTCGGTTAAGTTAGATTACACGTCGCGTGCGGCACATGTCGATGCCTGTATCTTGTTCCTCTTGCAATTCTGCGTAATTTTGAGTACTATATTATTTTGTGTGCTGTGTTGTGCAAAAAGTATGGATAAGGATTTAATGGAGATATTTACAAGTGATAAATATACATGTATATACGAATTGTAACCTTCTCTCGTAACTACATTTTTCAACCAATTCTGATTTCAAGATATGGATAATGTAATTTTCGACAATATAAAGAGCGAAGCATGTCACAAGAGTTTTGTTGCCAATAATTATATACGAAATATAACCATACAAATTTTTTACCAGGTTATGTTAAGAATATCTGATAATCAGGATGGCGATTGCATAAGTCACTCCCTTTACGGTCGTGCCTAAATATCTGTTAAGAATATTAGATTAGAGGAATCTGTTTAGAGCATTCTACTCTTAAATTAAGAAGATCCTCTTGTTACTTATTTTAGTGGGAAATATACTAAACTTAAGTGGTAAATTCTTAAGATAAGAATACAATTTTTTCAGTGTACCACGACCGGTGAAATGATCGTTTTTAAAATTTCGTTTGGAAGTTCCTATATACAGTCTGCTTGACAAGAGCGTGTACGGCAAAACTCGAGAACGACTTGGGATAATAAATTGAAAAAAAATACACACATTATGCATAGTATAGATTGTGATACTTTATTATTAATAAGGTGCCCAGACGCCTCCATTATTAATAATTAATTTACATCTCCGAGGTATACTTTCTACTAATTTTAGGTATAGCACATTCTTTAGTGAAAGACTTCCATATGAATCGAATCTGTGGAACTAACTGCTTGACTGTCCATATCTTCTTTCCTCGGAGCTTAAACTTCATGAGTGCCCAAACATTTTCTATGGGATTTGCATCTGGTGACTGTGAAGGCCAATTCAGTACGTCAACGTCATTTTCTTTTTTTCGCGCAACACAAAGTCTACTTCGATATTTTGGATCATTATCCTCTTGCAGTAGCCAATTTTCATTTATTACCATCTGCGCAAAGGTGGTTTACGAAGAAAACTATTTTCAAGAAAACGATATATTTCTTATATAGAATGTAATTGCATCGCCTCAAAGTTTCACGAGTTTTGCTTAAATATTGAAAAATCTATTATACGTATATTTTAGAGAAAGTCGTGAAATTTAAAGGCGATGCAATTACATTCTTTATAGGAAATTCTAATCGAAATGTTAAAAATGGTCATTTGACCGATCGGTAGGAATAGTGTTAACAACTCTCGAAGTTGAATTTCTTATTAGAATATTTTAGCTTTTCCCACTTGGCTCTCGGTTTCGCTTTATCGTCGTTCCCTCGTCGAAAGAAAATCACGATTGAGATGCATCGTGAGCCCTAAATTATTCTCGACGGCTCGACTCGAGCTTCGTGTTGGCTGCCACATTAGTTTTCCACGAACGATGGAAAACCGTAGATGGAAAAACGATAGAGGAAAGGCAAGAAGCGCGAAGGACGCGCTGGTTGACGTGCCGGATTCGCCGATTATTCTTTCCGTGAGAGAACGACAACCGTGACGGTAGACGATAACCGAGAACGTAATCGGCACGAGTCTTACGATCCAATGAAGGAATGCAATTACGATTGCGTCGAGAGTGCATGCCTATCGCGAATTCAACCAGTGGAATTTCGTCTGGACAAGAGAACCGATAGTCCAGTAATTACGACTCGTCGAATCGACGATCGAACGAGGCTGAAGAGACACGCGTTACGTGTATGCCTTCCATCATCCTCAATTTCCATGCCATTCAATTTCCATAATTATCCTTAACCACGCTCGTCGTTCATTCCTGCAACAGGTATCGGAAGTTGTGCATTGGAAATGTTTTTTCGTCCACTCTAATCGCTGCTCGCTGTTGTATTCTTTCTTTATCGAGAGATAACGCGATGTAGATCGATCTTCGATAGAAATCGATTTGCTCTTTGCGCTTCCTGGATAGATAAAATTTCACCTGAGCCTGCGCTTCTAATTTTAACCGCGCGGATGAGCGAGTTATCGATGGCAAGGATGATCGATCGCAATGCTTACGAGATAATACTACGATGAGCGAGAAACCAGTCGTCCATCGACACCGCGAAGCAGAGAACGTGTCTGACGTGTCATGGTACGAGAACGTCACTCGCTCGAGGGTTATCGAGCTTACGCGTCCTCGTGAGGACAACAAATCTCTGTACGGTTAATAATGTGCGACTCACGTTACGAGAGAGAGAGAGAGGAGTTTCCGATAGAATCATCCGATTGATGATTGAATTCTCCAGAACAGAAGGTCTGATTAAATTCTCGATTCGTGAGTCAAACTTAAAAATAAAATTACACTTACAGCCCAATTCGGCTGAACTTCCGTATCCGACCTTTGTCAGATCTTAATAAAATTTGCAGGTAAATAGCATTTACGGAATCTAGTCGAACGTTATAAGTGCGAATTTAAGGAAACGCCTGCTTTTCGAGATATTCAATTTGTAATTACGTTTAATTGTTTAGATTTTTACGTAAGAAAAGACTAAAATTCAAAAATGTTTTGCTGAAATGTTTTATTTTATTAATATCTTGTATGATTATAAATACTAATTTATCAAAATATCATTAGAATACATATTAACACTTTGACACCGGTGTATTTCAGAGCAAATCATCAATACAGACGGCGCGATATTCACAAGTTAGTCGCTGTGACTGATTTTCCGCTGACTACTGACCAAAACAGTACCCGAAGAATTGATACTATTCTTAAAGTTTAAAAACATAATAATTGCAAATAAATTAAATGAATTGGTAAAACAGAAAAGGTTATAGTAAACAATTGTAATGAGCGTATATTTACGCCTTCCGTATGTATCGATGGATTTGCGAAGGCGCATATATACGGCTTCAATAGTGAAAAGGTTAAAAACAAGAAATATAGAAAAGATTTTTATGTTTTCTTGATAATTATTCACTTATGGGGAGCCACCTTGGATTTCAATGTCCTTCGCATATGTTATCAAGGTCATCACCTGCCAAACCTGACATTTCGTGAAATTTCAGTCGTCCTCTTACGTAAAGATTTCAAAAAATTATTGATTTAATCGTGTAATTTTAAAATTGAATATCTCGGAAACCAGGCGTCTTCTTAAATTCGCACTTATGCCCCTGAAAAAATTGTATTCTTAAAATACAAACTTAATAATTCATTTTAATAGATATTCTTAATAGATAAGAATATTTTCTTAATAATCCATCTGAATGTCGCCACACAGTGCGTGTCAGTATTCGGTTAAGTTAGGTTCCACATCGCGTGCGGCACGTGTCGATGCCTGTATCTTGTTCCTCTTGCAATTCTGCGTAATTTTGAGTACTATATTATTTTGTGTGCTGTGTTGTGCAAAAAGTATGGACAAGGAAATGACGAAGTGGCTAGAAGAAGAGGATTTTGGCGATTTAATGGAGATATTTACAAGTGATAGAAATACATGTATAGTGAGTTGTAACCTTCGCTCGTGACTACATTTCTCAACCAATTCTGATTTCAAGATATGGATAATGTAATTTTCGACAATATAAAGAGTGAAGCATTTCATTAAGAGTTTTGTTGCCAAGAATTAGATACGAAATATATCCATACACATTTTTTACCAGGTTATGTTAAGAGTATCTGATAAAAAGATCTGTTAAGAATATTTGATTAGAGGAATCTGTTTAGAGCATTCTACTCTTAAATTAAGAAGATCCTCTTGTTACTTATTTTAGTGGGAAATATACTAAAGTTAAGTGGTAAATTCTTAAGATAAGAATACAATTTTTTCAGTGTGGCGTTCTACTGCATTTAGTAAGTGCTACGTACCAGTAAAATATTATTAAAATCGGACGAGGGTCGGATACGGAAGTCTTACCCCCAATTTTCCATTGCGAGACGACTCGCCAAACAGAAATCTGTCTTTAACATTAGAAATACCGACCGGTTAAAATGACCGGTTGCATCAATTTTTCACATGAGCTTCTCTTTAACATTAGAACTACCAATTTTTTTCATATAGAAACTTCTTTTGTCGACCAATCATCTCTACAGAGAGAGAGAGCGCTGATTTTATCACTAGAAGTAGCAATTTTTTTTCATATAGAAACTTCTTTTGTCGACCAATCATCTCGACAGAGAGAGCGCTGATTTTATCACTAGAAGTAGCAATTTTTTTTCCATATGGAGACTTCTTTTGTTAACCACTCATTTTTACAGGTTCGATATACCCAGTGTTAAGCAGGACTTCATTTTTAACCTCCATTGGTGGAATCGAAATTTTATCTAAATAACATCCGGTTCACCTTATCAACGGACCATAACCAGAGCCATTAGATAAAATGAATCGAAATGGAAGAGAATTTTTCTCGAGTAGTATCCGTTTGTCTCCGATTTTATTTGCATATTGGGCTCCCGATTAGACGAAAGTGAAGTCCTTGAAGGATTCGTCACGCGATACACAGCCGGTGTGAGTCAGGTTCGTTAAGGAGGTAGTGGCGCGAAGCAGGTTGCGCAATCGGGATCTGCTGCGAAACGATCATGGTGTCGGTTTAATGTTTACACGGCACACTCGTTTCACTGCAGGGTCTCAATTATGCTTTTGAAAGGGACCCTACGCCTCTTCCATTAACGGTCTCCGTGTGCATCTCCACGACCATTCGAGTGGACGGGTACGTATGGTCTGATTAAGTCGTAACGAAATGATCGTTTCTCTTCTCCCACGCCGAGTCCCTCTCTCGTGGGGTAATCAGAAGAGATGAAATAACAATGCGTAAGCTCGTAGGAATATTCCAGCGCGCGAGGTGACAGTGTTGTGAAATAGAAGTGTGTCTAGGTGGGGAGAAACGAAAAGTGGCTGAACTTCTGTATCCGATCGTAATCCGATCTTAATAAAATTTTACTGGCACGTAGCGCTTACTAAATGCAGTCGAACGACACAAGTGCGAATTTAAGAAAACACCTGCTTTCCAAGATGTTGAATTTTTAATTACGTTTAATTGTTGAGATTTTTACGTAAAAGAAAGACTACAAGTCAACAATGTTTTGCTGAATCGTTTCATTTGATTAATATCTTGCAAGATTGTAAATACAAATTTATCAAAATATCATTAGAATACAGTAAGACCTGTTTTTATGCGGTCCTTTTTTGTGCAGTTTTTTTATGCGATTTTTTATGTGCGATTTTTCTATTTACCGCACAAAAAAAGTTTTTTTAAAATGTGTTGCAAACGAAAACCTTATGAATTTACGCGATATTTTTTTTGTATGCGATTTCTTTTATGCGGTCCCTATCCCCCGCACAAAAACAGGTTTTACTGTACATATTAACACTATTTTGACCAGGAGGTGTATTTTTGGGTCCGGGATGAGCTGCAGGAAAAATGATACCGTCATCTGATGTTAATAAAATTTTACTGGCACGTAGCGCTTACTAAATGCAGTCGAACGACACAAGTGCGAATTTAAGAAAACACCTGCTTTCCAAGATGTTGAATTTTTAATTACGTTTAATTGTTGAGATTTTTACGTAAAAGAAAGACTAAAACTCAACAATGTTTTGCTGAATTGTTTCATTTTATTAATATCTTGCAAAATTATGAATACTAATTTATCAAAATATCATTGGAATACATATTAACATTATTTCGACCAGGAGGTGTATTTTTGGGTCCGCGATGAGCTACAGGAAAAATGATACCGTCATCTGATCTTAATAAAATTTTACTGGCACGTAGCGCTTACTAAATGCAGTCGAACGACACAAGTGCGAATTTAAGAAAACACCTGTTTTCCAAGATGTTGAATTTTTAATTACGTTTAATTGTTGAGACTTTTACGTAAAAGAAAGACTAAAACTCAACAATGTTTTGCTGAAATGTTTTATTTTATTAATATCTTGCAAGATTCTGAATACTAATTTATCAAAATATCATTAGAATACATATTAACATTATTTCGACCAGGAGGTGTATTTTTGGGTCCGCGATGAGCTATAGGAAAAATGATACCGTCATCTGATCTTAATAAAATTTTACTGGCACGTAGCGCTTACTAAATGCAGTCGAACGACACAAGTGCGAATTTAAGAAAACACCTGCTTTCCAAGATGTTGAATTTTTAATTACGTTTAATTGTTGAGATTTTTACATAAAAGAAAGACTAAAAGTCAAAAATGTTTTGCTGAAACGTTTTATTTTATTAATATCTTGCAAGATTATAAATACAAATTTATCAAAATATCATTAGAATACGTATTAATACTATTTCTACCGGGATTTTGTGTACACCTATTTCGACCAGGAGGTGTTTTTTTAGGTCGAGGATGAGCTGCAGGAAAATGATACCGCTAAATTAATTTAATAACTAATATACGAATAGTGACAGAAGTAACGAGGGGAAAATGATTCAACTTGAATAATTTAAAAATGTTTTGCTGGAATGTTTTATTTTATTAATATCTTGCAAGATTATAAATACTAATTTATCAAAATATTATTAGAATATGTATTAAAAACAAGAAATATAGAAAAGAATTTTATGTTTTTTTGGGAATTATTCACTTGTGGGGATCCACCTCGGCTTTCAATGTTCTTCACATATGTTATCAAGGTCATCACCCTGAGTAATGTTGCGAAGGTTTTAAGCTCCGCTCGTCATTTATTAAAAAGTTATTAACAGAATAAGTCTTTCCAGAAATAACTTTTTTCTCTGACAAAATTGGCGGTCTCCTCTCCGAAAAAAGATATTCAATGTTAAAGTTGAAATATAAGTGTGATAAATGGAGATTGATCTAACCAGAAAGGCCCACCACGCTCTCAAGTTTAAATCATTTTTTTATTACGCGTGCCGTGCCTAACCATTGCACCTGCCTACTCTGACATTTTGTGGAATTTCAGTCTTCTTCTTACGTAAAAATTTCAAAAATTGTTGATTTAATCATGTAATTTTAAAATTTAATATCTCGAAAACCAGGCGTTTCCTTAACCAGTTAACTGTGGAATTTTTTTTTGTGACTTTTAATTTGTAGTCTTTATATCGAATGGTAAGTTGTTTATATTGTTCATGATCAAAAATATAGAAAATTTGGATTGACGTGTATACACGTCGAACACAGTTAACTGGTTAAATTCGCACTTATGGCGTTCGACTACCTTTAGTAAGTACTACGTACGAGTAAAATTTTATTAAGATCTGACGAGAGTCGGATACGGAAGTCTTACCAAGAAAATTTTGTAATTCGCGCTTGATATCCTCTTCGCCAACTTATAGCTTCTTCTCTCTTCGCTTTTTTTTTTCTTAAGAGATTCTTCTCGCATTCTTCTCTGTCGTTTACACTCGCATACGAGATTATAATTATCGCTCCAGGGGCGTAGTCATTAGACGAACTCCATTAACCGGAGAATCGTGGTAATTACGCTACTGCGTGACGTGCTTCAATGACGCGGACCGTAACTTTCCCGCTTTCGAAAAAAGTGTGTCGTTCTTTCCAGTTTCGTTTTGCTTTTTTTCTTTCGTTAGATAGGAAGTGAGTTTTAGCTGGGGCCCACTGGCGGAGGTTGTGTTAGATAGGAGGTGCTGTTGACGACTTCAAAGTGCATTGATATAAATGTATCGAGTGGACGAAGCTTATTCGATAAGTGATGATCGCAAAGATTAGGTAAGTAGATCGGAATCAATCGACGTGACACGCAGCCGATAAGCGACCTTTAGCGGATGTGGATTCAGTTTACTGATCGTCCTTGATTAGATTAGGCTCGCGTTATAGTAAAGAAATCGTCGATTCATGGATCCGCTCGATAGAAATTCGAGCACCTGTGCTATTACCAAGTCTGGGATGGATGACCGCGTGTTTGGCATCGACGTACATTTCTTACACTGAAAAAATTGTATTCTTATCTTAAGAATTTACCACTTAAGTTTAGAATATTTCCCACTAAAATAAGTAACAAGAGGATCTTCTTAATTTAAGAGTAGAATATTCTAAACAGATTCCTCTAATCAAATATTCTTAACAGATATTTTTATCAGATATTCTTAACATAACCTGGTAAAAAATTTGTATGGATATATTTCGTGTATAATTATTGGAAACAAAACTCTTAATGAAATGCTTCACTCTTTATATCGTCGAAAATTACATTAACCATATCTTGAAATCAGAATTGGTTGAGAAATGTAGTCACGAAAGAAGGTTACAATTCATATATACATGTATTTCTATCACTTGTAAATATTTCCATTAAATCGCCCAAATCCTCTTCTTCTAGCCACTTCGTCATTTCCTTATCCATACTTTTTGCACAACACAGCACACAAAATAATACAGTACTCAAAATTACGCAGAATTGCAAGAGGAACAAGATACGGGCATCGACATGTGTCGCACGCGATGTGTAACCTAACTTAACTGAATACTGACACGCATTGTGTGTCTATATTCAGATGGATTATTAAGAATATATTCTTATCTATTAAGAATATCTATTAAGATGAATTATTAAGTGTGTATTTTAAGAATACAATTTTTTCAGTGTACGAAAGAGATTATCTTGGAAATCGAGTCAAGATTGTTCCGTTGGAAAATTGTCTGCTAACGAACCAAGTACATGGAAGTGTACCGTTTGAAATCAAGCACATTAATCTCAAATAAAGGGCTTCTTGAAAAAGGGAGAATTTAAATTCGACAAATCATTCGAGAATTTAAGTTTTTCAACATCCTGTGCCGTCCGCAATAATTTCTCGCACCACCTGTCTACATTCGTTCTGCCAAGTTCCAAGAGAACACGCAAACTGTGCTACTTACTTAACAAACAGAAATGATTTATAAAGGCCCGCGGTAGGTACTATTCTCGAGGTGTGCCGAAATGATTAACGTGTACTTTGACGTCACGCGAATGTTTGTTCCGGTAGGAGAAATCGTATCGCTCGCGAAGCTTACACGTCCAAATCCAGAAACGCGTGCGAGGCCGTCCTCGCCGAAAGTTTACACGTTCGGGAGTAACTAACTAGAAGGCCAATCGACGAGTGAGGATCTGCATGATAGAGGAGGTTGACACGTGGACCTGTTACAAGCCAAAGGAGACTCTGGTTTCTCAAAGCGCCACGGAATGGAGCTCATCTTGACAGAACTCGCGTGTGTTCTAAACAGAGAGAGGGAGAGAGAGAGAGAGAGAGAGAGAAATTTATTAAAAAAAAAATATATATATATATGTATATATTTAAAATTTATATTTAAAATTTAGAGAATAAAATTTTACAGATAAGTAGCATTTACTAAATCTAGTCGAACGCCATAAGTGCGAACTGAATTTTTAATTACGTGTAATTTTTGAGATTTTTACGTGAAAAAAAGACAAATTCAACAATGTTTTGCTGAAATGTTTTTTTTTATTAATATCTCGCAAGATTATGAATACTAATTTATCAAAATATCATTAGAATACATATTAACACTATTGCTACCGGGATTTTGTGTATACCTATTTCGACCAGGAGGTGTCTTTTTGGGTGCGGGATGAGCTGCAGGAAAAATGATACCGCTAAATTAATTTAACAACTAATATACGAATAGTGAAAGGAGTAATTAAAGAAAAATGATTCGATTTGGAAAGTAATTGTAAAATACTATTTGAGAAGGTGTCTTTTGACATCTTTTGTAGAAATAGTGTTAAAAACGAAAAATATAGAAAACAATTTTCTGTTTTTTTTTTGGTAATTATTCACTTATGGGGAGCCATCTCGGATTTCAATGTCCTTCACTTATTATTTATTATTTATATCGCTCGTCATTTACTATTTAAATGTGATAAATGGAGATTGATCTAACTAGAAAGGCCTACCACGCTTTCAAGTTTAAATAATTTTTTTTATTATGCGCGCCATGCCTAACGTGACATTTCGTCAAATTTCAGTCTTCTTCTTACGTAAAAATTTCAAAAATTCTTGATTTAATCGTGTAATTTGAAAATTTATTATCTCGGAAAGCAGGCGTTTCCTTAACCCTACTGGTCTGTTCGGGTCACTTATTTGGCCCGACAGAAAATTTAAATCAGAATTGTGCTTTTGTTTCAAATTTTGCTTCATCAGGCATTGGTGACTTTATTTCTCAATATTGGGGTATTGTTACTTCATATTTAATTTTTACATATTATATATTTTTTTAAATAAACAAGTATTAATAATTTGTGTAGTATCTCTTTCCTTTTTCAATATAATATGTTTCGGGTCATATTGATCCGAACAATACAACTGTATAGCAATTGCGAACAGACCAGCAGGGTTAAATTCGCACTTACTGCGTCCGACTGCATTTAGCAAGTGCTACGTACCATTAAAATTTTATTAAGTTCGGACGAGGGTCGGATACGGAAGTCTTACCGCAAGTGGCTCTATTCGAGGTCGATTCTTGTCTCGAATCCTATCGACGAAGGCTAGGCGCGAAATTAGTCTCACGCATGAATGCGCGCCTCCTAGAATCCTAAGCAGACGCGGTGCGCTCCATTTTCGAATCATTTTCCAAACACGTTTCGATGCTTTGCCAATGGAAAGTTCGCAAGCGATTCCAAATTCTTCCTGCGAATCCTGTTTCGTGATGAACGGGAGATTTGACCGTGCCAGGAGGAGGTAAAGTTCGTAGGGAAAGGCGGCGAGAAATGAAATTTTAGAGCCGTGACACGGGCCATAAGCGGGCCCACGTGTCTCGCACAGCACAAGTCCTTCGTCTAGTCGTGGAGCTCTTGTCGTGTAGGACGCATGCCAGAGCGCATAAAATGTTAGACACGACGAAGTTGTCCCGAGGCGGGTGGGGACGTGCCGGGGCGCACTCGCGCGCATAAAACGACAGAGAAAATTGCTGGGCGCGCGCGTACAGCGCCGAGAGATTTGCCGTGGCATTGCCACCGTAGTCGTTTGAACTATGCTCGTTATTTTAGTGGTCGTACGAAGGCGTAAAAGAATTTTCAACCTGGTTTCTCATGGGGGACGGCTAATAGGAAAATCATGTGTAATATCAGTAAATCAAGTCCAATTTCTCTCTCATTATTAACGTGACCCAAAATGATAATTCACAATTATCTATTACCAATACGGATTGATTTAACCTCTTCCGGGACGAATTTATTTAAGCTGTTATCAAGTCGGCATCGATTGTTAATTTATTCACTTGCAATGGCGATTCGTCGACAACGTTAACAATGATCGGAGAACAAGGCAGGAATGGAAAATTTGCGGAAAGAATAATACCCACGCGTGTTACGGTAGAAAATGTATAGTTTAATGAGAAACTAAATGTCCACATATGTGGCCAAGGGCGTCAATAGGTTAAATGATTCAATCGTATTGAATGATTCAAGCTGTTTTTCATCATTAACAACACTCAACACGATAATTTAGATTGTATTGGTCAATAGTGGTTTCGTTGCTCCGGAAATGATACTTGTTTTTTATTCACTTGTTTGTTCGAATTGGCTCGAGTTTTCGAGATATCCTCAATTTTGTGTTTTACTAGTAAGTAGCGCGTGACAACGTCATTTTTTAGTTTAATATTCGTTAGTTTGTTTTATGATTGAGTTACATGGTACGAACAACATAATTGTCTACATAATGACAATTCGGTGTACTCGGCTTCCAACATCCTGTCATTTTTCCGTTTAACACGTGCGTCGGCCAGTTAACTTTGAATTTCGGTGACTGTTTAGTTAACTATCTAAAGCGTTAATTATACTTCCAAATACCTATTTTGTTCACTTATAAACGGGCACTGTTCACTCGTTCACTTATAAATAAGCGACGAACGTGTTAATATTCATTGGTTTCTTTTTTATGATTTAGTTACACGCGACGAACAACATACTTGCTCACTTAACGATAATTCGGTGTACATACTTGGGTTCCAACATCCTAAAGTAGCGCTCTACTTCGATTTGCACATTTGTGATACTAGTATTAAATGACTAGTTGCCTAATCGTAGTCGGCAGTTCTTAAATTTATTTTAACCCTAATACCTAACCAAGTTATTATGTGGATAAATATCGTAATGCACAAATAAATCAACAAAAGCAAAGCAATTAATGTTAAACGGAAAAATGATACATTACTTACAAGTGAAAAACATAACTGAGGATATCTTGAAAACTACAGCGAATTCGAATAAACAGCTTCGATTTTTTGAAACAGCATCCTCGATTTAGTGAGGAACAAGTCTCGTTTCCAGAACAAAAAAAAATGTGGCTGAACTTCCGCATCCCTTGTCCGATCTTAATTAAACTTTACTGGTACATAGCACTTACTAAATGCAGTCGAACGCCATAACTGCGAATTTAAGGAAACGCCTGCTTTCCGAGACATTAAATTTTAAAATTACACGATTAAATCAACAATCTTTGAAATTTTTACGTAAGAGAAAGACAGAAATTTCACAAAATGTCAGGTTAGGCAGGTGCAACGGTCTTACCAAAAATGCTTTACGCATCTACAAGATTCAATCGCATTACGCGCGTGCCACTTAGTTTCTCATTACACTGGTCAACAAGGTTTTTGCCCATGAAATGACTTTTGCTAATTTCGAAAGGGTACCTATAAACATGTATTTTAAGACTAATCAGACAACTTCGGGTTAGCTCGAGATTCTTTTCGATTTGAATAATAAGATTTCGCTACATTTTCTTCATTAAGTAGCAACCTCACGGTAAAAAACTTGCTTTTACATTTTTTGTTATTTTTTTCCTACAACTGAACATCTTGGGAGAATTTAAAACCCAACGCGACGTTAAAATCTCAAAAATTGACTGTAGATTGATTGTAGGTTCCCCCAAACACAATTTGACTTTACGCGTAGCGAGTATTTACTAGCGCATTGATCCATTAAAAAAATTATAACGTTGCCAATTTTTGAGATTTTAACGTCGCGTTGAGTTTTAAATTCTCCCAAGATATTTAACTATAGGAAAAAAAAAAGAAAATCTGTTTGCAGTCTGGGGCAACCCCAGACACGATTTAACTTTACGCGTAGCAAGTATTTACTAGCGCATTGATCCATTAAAAAAATTATAACGTTGCCAATTTTTGAGATTTCAACGTCGCGTTGAGCTTTAAATGCTCCCAAGATATTTAACTATAGGAAAAAAAATAAGAAAGTCTGTTTACAGTCTGGGGCAACCCCAGACACGATTTAACTTTACGCGTAGCGAGTATTTACTAGCGCATTGATCCATTAAAAAAATTATAACGTTGCCAATTTTTGAGATTTTAAGGTCGCGTTAGGTTTTAAATACTCCCAAGATGTTCAGCTATAGGGAAAAAAATAACAAAAAATGTGAAAACTAGATTTTTACCGTGAGGTTGCTACTTAATGAAGAAAATACAGTGAAATCTTATTACTCAAATCCAAAAGAATCTCGAGCTAACCCGAAGTTGGCATTAGTCTTAAAACACATGTTTATAGGTACCCTTTCGAAATTAGCAAAAGTCATTTCATGGGCAAAAAAAAAGTCTAAATTTGTTGCCCAGTGTTATTACCAATATCTAAAATAGGGATTCACAATTGAGCCAGTCACTTGGCAAATCGATTAACTCCGCTTTTTGCATCTTCCACAAATCTAACCATCCAAGCACTTGCTCGAGTCCCTACTTATATTTCTAACCTAATCTATAGAGTTAATCGACTTGGCATGTGATCAGTTCAATTATCAATTACCCGTAGGACGCGGCCCAGAATACCCAAAAATCTTCCTCGTTTCTGCGCCTGTCCCTTGGCCGAGCCGGAACACGTGCAGGGCGTAGGTACCAACCTACCTACCTACCTACCTATCTACCTACCTACCTACCTACCTTCAGCGTCTGCACGTAGTCCGAAGACGAGACGAAGAACAGGACGAGAGTGGGGAGAGGGATCTGTCGGACAGGATGCGAGTGAGGAGCTTGCGGTGAGAAAGGGAAAGAGAAGATGGAGAGAGGTGGAGAAGAAACGAGAGAGAGAGGTGCAAAGGTGAAAAACGTTTTGCCATCAGCATAACCGGTTCTACGTGTATCCCCTCGTAGAAACCTCCTCGCCTACACCGCGTCTCCCCCCAGGTTTGTCGATCCCCGGGCAACGGGGTTTCGTCGACAGGGTCGCTCGCTTTCCTGATGATAATCGAGCGCCGCACGGCTACCGGCGTTGGTATCCTTGTACAGTTAAGGACATTAACTCGTTTCTAGTTCTCGGTCTCGCGGAGAGTCCGGGTGCGCATTAGCACACGCCCCTCAATCCACGACAATCGATTAATTAATTTCAACGATTATTCTCGTCACACTGCGAAACATCACCGGGGGCTCTCGTGGAAAGCAGAGGTTCAGAAGGAGACCGCACGAATTGGCCTAGCACCGATTTCACATGCGATATGGTGCAGTCGATAGGTCTTGATCAGTAATAAAATGCCTTAACGGGGTTTGTCTTTGGAGATGTTTCGTTTTGGAAATGTGGAATATATGCAAAACGCGTCAGGGTAGGCGTAGGCCATTATAATCTTTTCACTGATGTATCTCACAAGGAGACCGCACGAATTGGCCTAGCACCGATTTCACATGCGATATGGTGCAGTCGATAGGTCTTGATCAGTAATAAAATGCCTTAACGGGTTTTGTCTTTGGAGATGTTTCGTTTTGGAAATGTGGAATATATGCAGAACGCGTCAGGGTAGGCGTAGGCCATTATAATCTTTTCACTGATGTATCTCACAAGGAGACCGCACGAATTGGCCTAGCACCGATTTCACATGCGATATGGTGCAGTCGATAGGTCTTGATCAGTAATAAAATGCCTTAACGGGTTTTGTCTTTGGAGATGTTTCGTTTTGGAAATGTGGAATATATGCAAAACGCGTCGGGGTAGGCGTAGGCCATTATAATCTTTTCACTGATGTATCTCACAAGGAGACCGCACGAATTGACCTAGCACCGATTTTACACGCGATATGGTGCAATCGATAGGTCTTGATCAGTAATAAAATGCCTTAACACTAGAACTACCAAGCCGGTCAAAATGACTGGTCAACAAAAGAAGATTCCATACGAAAGCAATAGTAAATGGCAGCTCGGTGATAAAATAAACGTTCTCTCTGTTAAGATGAGTGGTTGAGAAAAGAAGTTTCCATACGAAAACCAAAATTGGTAGTTCTAATGTTAAAGAGAAATTCTTGTGAAAGATTGACGCACCCGGTCATTTTGACTGGTCGGTACTTCTAGTGTTAACGGGTTTTGTCTTCGGAGATGTCTCGTGTCGGTGATATGGAGTATATGCGGAACGCATCAGGGTAGGCGTAGGTCATTATAATCTGTTCACTGAAGTATCTCACAAGGAGACCGCACGAATTGGCCTAGCACCGATTTTAATGCGATATGGTGCAATCGATAGGTTTTGATCAGTAACAAAATGCCTTAACGGGTTTTGTCTTCGGAGATGTCTCGTTCCGGTGATATGGAATATATGCAGAACGCATCAAGGTAGGCGTAGGCCATTATAATCTGTTCACTGAAGTATCTCACAAGGAGACCGCACGAATTGACCTAGCACCGATTTTACACGCGATATGGTGCAATCGATAGGTCTTGATCAATAATAAAATGCCTTAACACTAGAACTACCAAGCTGGTCAAAATGACTGGTCAACAAAAGAAGGTTCCATATGAAAGCAATAGTAAATGGCAGCTCGGTGATAAAATAAACGTTCTCTCTGTTAAAATGAGTGGTCGACAAAAGAAGTTTCCATACGAAAACCAAAATTGGTAGTTCTAATGTTAAAGAGAAATTCTTGTGAAAGATTGACGCACCCGGTCATTTTGACTGGTCGGTACTTCTAGTGTTAACGGGTTTTGTCTTCGGAGATGTCTCGTTTCGGCGATATGGAGTATATGCGGAACGCATCAGGGTAGGTGTAGGCCATTATAATCTGTTCACTGAAGTATCTCACAAGGAGACCGCACGAATTGACCTAGCACCGATTTTCATGTGATATGGTGCAATCGTAGGTCTTGACCAGTAACAAAATGCCTTCATGGGTTTCGTCTTCGGAGATGTCTCGTTTTGGTGATATGGAATATATGCAGAACGCACCAGGGTAGGCGTAGGCCATTATAATCTTTTCACTGAAGTATCTCACAAGGAGACCGCACGAATTGACCTAGCACCGATTTCACATGTGAAAATGGTGCAATCGTAGGTCTTGACCAGTAACAAAATGCCTTAACGGGTTTTGTCTTTGGAGATGTTTCGTTTTGGAAATGTGGAATATACGCAGAACGTGTCAGGGTAGGCGTAGGCCATTATAATCTGTTCACTGAAGTATCTCAGATTCCATAAATGTTAAATATAAAGTTTCAGGTATGAGTTATATTGTTTCGAGGGAGCCATAACATTGCCACTATTAGGTGCTTTCCTTTTACAAGTGATCTGATATGATCTGACATTTTGTGATCTGAAATATTCACGTCACTTCAATAAGTGAATGGAACAAGCATGTATCAGATCGATCAGATCTGGCATTTATATTTCTCTTCTCCTCGTAAGTCCACACCAGTTCGTATCAAAATATAAGTAACCTCAAAACTGGTATGTCCGCTCACATTAGTTTGTATGATTGATAAGTTACTTCTTTGTTACAATCTGCGTTTATTAATTGCGCTGAGATTGCACAAGTGCAACGCGAAAATAACCACCTCATAGTTTTCAAAATAATTTCCTAGTATGAACCAATAGGAAGCGAGTAACCGCAAGTGATACGAAAATATCACGTACTGATCTTAGTCCGTCGGTAGATCAGCAGGGGTAAGGGGGGAAGTGATCTGATCACTTCAGTTTAGCTAAAGGAACATGCTAATTTCTGAACTGACGTCATATGATTTGATCTGATCTGATCAAAACGGTAAAAGCAAAGCACCTATTGATTGTACCATTGGTTCGATCTTGAAGAGTCATTTTATGAGATATTTTAGTGAATATACTACAATGGCCTACCCTGTATATATTTCATATCTTCGAAACGAGACATCTCCGAGACAAAACCCGTTAAGGCATTCTCTTACTATCCAAGACCTATCGATTAAAATCGGTGCTAATTGTAAGTCGGTTCGTGCGGTTCCCTTGTCAGAATTGTTGAAATTCGTATCATCTTTCAGCTGCTACCCTCGTTGCACTCTCATCGGAGAAGGTGGCAGGTGCGATTTACGAGGCCGCCTACCGTGAGACGAGGGTGTTGGTCCTCGAGGAGTTTTCAGCCGCGTGATGAAAATCGTTTGGACGTGAGCCGATTGCGGATGCCTTTTCCTCGGGCTCGTGCGCGTTTAAACGTGTTTATCGGCACGGGTCTCGTGAATGTACCGTGGATTTGTTTCCGTTCGGTGCGAGGAAGCGTCTCGTGGCGGGTGGGCGCGGATTACGTTTCAGTCGAGGATTTGAAATTTATGGATGATCGTACACTGAAAAAATTGTATTCTTATCTTAAGAATTTACCACTTAAGTTTAGAATATTATCCACTAAAATAAGTAACAAGAGGATATTCTTAATTTAAGAGTAGAATGTTCTAAACAGATTCCTTTAAACAAATATTCTTAACAGATATTTTTATCAGATATTCTTAACATAGCCTGGTAAAAGGTATGTATGGATATATTTCGTATATAATTATTGGAAACAAAACTCTTAATGAAATGCTTCACTCTTCATGTTGTCGAAGATTACATTATCCATATCTTGAAATCAGAATTGGCTGAGAAATGTACACTGAAAAAATTGTATTCTTAAAATACAAACTTAATAATTCATCTTAATAGATATTCTTAATAGATAAGAATATTTTCTTATCGATATGACGCTTTCTAGAATATATTCTTAATAATCCATCTGAATGTCGCCACACAATGCGTGTCAGTATTCGGTTAAGTTAGGTTACACATCGCGTGCGGCCGTGCGGCACATGTCGATGCCTGTATCTTGTTCCCCTCGCAATTCTGCGTAATTTTGACCACTATATTATTTTGTGTGCTGTGTTGTGTAAAAAGTGTGGATAACGAAATGATAAAGTGGCTAGAAGAAGATTTGGGCGATTTAATGGAGATATTTATAAGTGATAAAAATAATGTAATTTTCGATAATATAAAGAGTGAAGCATTTCATTAAGAGTCTCGTTTCCAATAGTTATATACGAAATATATCCATACAATTTTTTTACCAGGCTATGCTAAGAATATCTGTTAAGAATATTTGATTAGAGGAATCTGTTTAGAACATTCTACTCTTAAATTAAGAAGATCCTCTTGTTACTTAATTTAGTGGGAAATATACTAAACTTAAGTGGTAAATTCTTAAGATAAGAATACAATTTTTTCAGTGTAGTCACGAGAAAAGGTTACAATTCATATATGTATACATGTATTTCTACACTGAAAAAATTGTATTCTTGTCTTAAGAATTTACCACTTAAGTTTAGAATATTTCCCACTAAAATAAACAACAAGACGAACTTCTTAATTTAAGAGTAGAATGCTCTAAACAGATTCCTCTAATCAAATTTTCTTAACAGATATTCTTATCAGATATTCTCAACATAGCCTGGTAAAAAGTTTGTATGGATATATTTCGTATATAATTATTGGAAACAAAACTCTTAATGAAATGCTTCACTCTTTATATTGTCGAAGATTACATTATCCATATCTTGAAATCAGAATTGGTTGAGAAATGTTGTCACGAGAGAAGGTTACAACTCACTATACATGTATTTCTACACTGAAAAAATTGTATTCTTATCTTAAGAATTTACCACTTAAGTTTAGTATATTTCCCACTAAAATAAGTAACAAGAGGATCTTCTTAATTTAAGAGTAGAATGTTCTAAACAGATTCCTCTAATCAAATATTCTTAACAGATATTCTTAACATAGCCTGGTAAAAAAATTGTATGGATATATTTGGTATATAACTATTGGAAACGAAACTCTTAATGAAATGCTTCACTCTTTATTTTGTCGAAAATTACATTATCCATATCTTGAAATCAGAATTGGTTGAGAAATGTAGTCACGAGAGAAGGTTACAATTCATATATACATGTATTTCTATCACTTGTAAATATCTCCATTAAATCACCGAAATCCTCTTCTTCTAGCCACTTCGTCATTTCCTTATCCATACTTTTTGCACAACACAGCACACAAAGTAATATAGTACTAAAAATTACGCAGAATTGCAAGAGGAACAAGATACAGGCATCGACATGTGTCGCACGAGATGTGTAACCTAACTTAACCGAATACTGACTTACTGACACGCATTGTGTGGCGACATTCAGATGGATTATTAAGAATATATTCTAAAAACCGTCATGTCGATAAGAAAATATTCTTATCCATTAAGAATATCTATTAAGATGAATTATTAAGTTTGTATTTTAAGAATACAAATTTTTCAGTGTATCACTTGTAAATATCTCCATTAAATCCTTATCTATACAGATCTAAGACGATTAAGTGAATTTGAGGGATGAAGGAGTGTTCTCAAAGTTTATTACACTGAACAAATTGTATCCTTATCTTAAGAATTTACCATTTAAGTTTAGAATATGTCCTATTAAAATAAACAACAAGAGGATCTTCTTGATTTAAGAGTAGAATGTTCTAAACAGATTCCTCTAATCAAATATTCTTAACAGATATTTTTATCAGATATTCTTAACATAATCTGATCAAAAATGTGTATGGATATATTTCGTATATAATTATTGGAAACAAAACTCTTAATGAAATGCTTCGCTCTTTATATTGTCGAAAATTACATTATCCGTATCTTAAAATCAGAATTGGTTGAGAAATATAGTCACGAGAGAAGGTAACAATTTATACATACATGTGTTTCCACCCCTTGTAAACATCTCCGTTGAATCGCCCAAATCCTCTTCTTCTAGCCACTTCGTCATTTCCTTATCCATACTTTTTGCACAACACAGCACACAAAATAATGTAGTACTCAAAATCACGCAGAATTGTAAGAAGGACAAGATACAGGCATAGACATGTGCCGCACGCGATGTGTAGCCTAACTTAACCGTATACTGACACGCAGTGTTGCCAGTATTTTTTAACCTAAAGTCGCCGTATTTACTGTCAGAAGACGCCCAAAATCTCCAATTAAAAAAAAAAGGAATAAGCTGTTAGGTGGCGTCATCTTGTGGTTAGGATTAATATGAACTTTTGTAGTCACATTTCATTAGGTCGGTTTTATGTACTCTCAAATGGGCTCGACACACTTTGCAATAAGTTTGCGTCAAAATGTTCGAATTTTTTTCTTTTACCAACCATCCTAAAGAGATTATAAAAACGATAATCTGAAATTAAACGAAACTTAACTAAAATAAAAATTGACAGCGTCATCTAGTAATTATTACAGCAAGCTATAAACTTCAAAACATTTTAAAGTCGCCCAATTCATCGCCAGTCGCCAATTTTGAAAATAGTGTCGCCAACAACCTCCATCATGTCGCCCAATTGGCGATAAGTCGCCACACCTGGCAACACTGCTGACGCGCATTGTGTGGCGACATTCAGATGGATTATTAAGAATATATTCCAAAAACCGTCATATCAATAAAAAAATATTCTTATCTATTAAGAATATCTATTAAGATGAATTATTAAGTTTGTATTTTAAGAATACAATTTTTTCAGTGTATGAGAGGCCGCGGTACGGGCCGAGAACTCGGACGAGAGCTATAGATTAATTTATCGTTATTTTTACTGTCGATGGGCCTTCGTAGTGGCGCGTATAAGCCGGAGAAATTCCCAGCTTCGAGGATTCCTCGAGGGATTAAATAACGAGAGATCGAGAATTTCGTGCGGCGGCCTCTAAAGAGGAATTGCGCAATTCCGCGGAAGGATTGCGCGCCGTAAGGTAACCCAGTAGCTTTTAGTCCTGAGACGATTTCTATGTAGATGTCGGGTGAAGGTAAGACGGAGTAAGGAGAAATTTACACCCTCGTCCAGGCTCCAATAAAACCCTCCGACCCCGATCGTAAAACTCGCGTTAAGGCGCCCAAGTTACGGGATCTACAGGTGCGCGTCGAGCCTTCCTCAACTTCCTAATCGTTGCGGTTCTCTGATTCTCCACGTTCTCTCCGCCGTCGACTTGGTAAACGTGAGATGAAAGATTCCCTCGTAAATCTCTTCTCTAAGCGGGACGGACGCGCGCGCGCGCATTCGTAAAATTCGCCCTGTGGATTACAGGTTTTCGGACAGTTACTAGCTCGAAGGACGAATAAGTAAAATACGGACTCGACTCGTGGTACGGTGTCCGAAGACTGACGGAGAAGGACGGTAGAAAAAAAAAAAAAACAAAGGAAGAAGTAGGAGACGCGAAGCGTGCGGTAAAAGTAAAAGTAAGAGCCTAGCCGCGTAGATCTACGTGTCCGATATACAACGTGTCAAGCGTGTTGTGTATGGTCGCGTATGGCGCGGGATCCTATATGGCGTCCATCCTGTTAGATTGATTGACTCCTCGCATAGCTCTCCCGGCTTACAAGCTTACCACGCACGATTAAAAGTCGAGTGTCTTAATTCCCTTTGCGAGACTTCGCGAGTACTCTTCAACGGATCCTCGTGTATTTTTAATCGCGCTCGACGAGGTCACGCGAACTCACTTCCGATTACGCGATCGGATCAAAGGCCGGGATTCTCTTACCGCATGGACTCCACTTGGAACGACGCGGTGTTAATTGCCGAGGACAATTAATTATCGTTAATGCGTTTGAGACGACTTCCGCATTTAATCCTCAAACGCGTTGAATTTCTATTGGAAAGTACGAAAAAGAAAAGCTTACACCGAGAGAAAAGTATATGTTATATCTAACTATAATGGCATAGTAATAAAATTATAGTTGGAAGTATCGTATTTATGGTAAATGTTAGCATAATGTCGGTAATGATTATGTTAGAGGCATAGTACAACCAACTATATTATGTTTTTAGCAGTGTGGTAGACACCGAATTGAGAATATTATTTTTTAGAGCAAGTGAATGTGACGATCGAGTCACGCTTGGTTAATACACTGAGAGAAAAGTATATCATGTATCTAACTATAATGGCATAGTAACAAAATTATAGTTGGAAATATGATATTTATGGTAAATGTTATCATAATGTCGGTAATGATTACGTTAGAGGCATAGTATAACCAACTATATTATGTTTTTAGCAGTGTGGTAGACATCGAATTGAGAATATTATTTTTTAGAGCAAGTGAACGTTACTCAGGACGATTGAGTCACGCTTGGTTAATACACTGAGAGAAAAGTATATCATGTATCTAACTATAATGGCATAGTAATAAAATTATAGTTGGAAGTATCGTATTTATGGTAAATGTTATCATAATGTCGGTAATGATTACGTTAGAGGCATAGTATAACCAACTATATTATGTTTTTAGCAGTGTGGTAGACACCGAATTGAGAATATTATTTTTTAGAGCAAGTGAACGTTACTCAGGACGATCGAGCCACGCTTGGTTAATACACTGATTGTGAGAGAAAAGTATATGATGTATCTAACTATAATGGCATAGTAACAAAATTATAGTTGGAAGTATCGTATTTATGGTAAATGTTAGCATAATGTCGGTAATGATTACGTTAGGGGCATAGTATAACCAACTATATTATGTTTTTACCGAAAATGATGGTTATTTCAACTAAAAATATAGTATGCTTGAAAATATATAACGGTAAGAAAAGTAACTATTTTATATAGTTAATATTACCAGAATATTTCATACATAGTGATAGAACTAACTATATTCGCATATCACATTTTACTATACACATGGTAACAAGAATAAAGGTAATAGTTAATAATATAACCATTTGTATAAATCGTTCATTCTACTATATTTTGTATGGTTAAGTGAACTATAAAAATATGTTTCACGCCAAATCTAACTATAAAATATAGTGAGATTATAGTAGTAAACCCAACCATTTTTTTCTCTCAGTGTAGAGCCGAAGCAAAAGGAAGGTCGTTTGTAATGGTCTTTAACACTGGAAGTACCGAGCGGTCAAGATGAATTTCACCTCACGAGAATTTCTCTTTACAGGTAGAGCTAGCAATTTTCTTTTTTTTTTCACGTGGAAACTTCTTTCGTGGACCATCCATTTTGACAGATTTGGTAGTTCTAGCGTTAACATTATTCATGTCAGAATTGATGTTTTATGTATTTGAAGAATATTGCTCGCGCGAAATGAGCGCGCTATTTTCCAGTGAGTTCCGAATTCTTTCGACTTTCGCTCGAGAGTTCTTTCTAATATCGCGCACCTTTCCCCGATCGGAATCGGCGAGAAGGACGTGGCCGATTTTTAGTATTGGATTCGGCAAGCGGAAGCGCCTCTTCCGCGCGAGGCCGTTGAACCGCGTGAGAAATGAAGAGTTTCACGCCGCCTACCGCAAAGGATATGCAAAACCAAGCCGGACGCGACTTACGATTTCGATCGTTCCAACGATCCTACAATTGCCTGCTTTAAATTCAACTTTTATTTCCTCCGCCTCCTACGACTTCGCTTAGATCCGGTAAGATCGATCGCTTGGCCCGGTACTCCGCCGCGGTTTCACTCGAAAATTTCCATACACGATTCCACGAATCCAACGGCTACGGTCAATTCTCGAAGTTCCACCTTTCTCACGCCAAGTCGAAGCCAGAATTTTCCAGAATGTTTTCTCAGAAACAATCGTTTCTGCCAATCGATCGTTTCTGGAAACAGCTGATCTACCGATCCGAATATACCTTCAAGGGCACGTGCGACGTATTTCACGAATGACACGTGTCGAGAGATAAGCTCGTCGTCACTTCCAACCTGAGTAAAATTCGCAGCGAGAAAAGAAGCAGTGACGAGAAAGTGAGGCGACGCGTCGCTCGACACTCGGAAGTGAGAATGGATTTCTTCGTAGAAAACCGTGATGAGACGTGGGTACGAAAATCATACGTGGCGTGTAAGTGTGATTCATTAAATGCCGTGGAGGATGTAGTCCAACATCTGTGGAATAATCCCTCGCGATAAGAACATCGTTCGATCGAACGATAATCAATTTTTGCAGTTGCTACTATCGAGCACTATCGCGAACCCTTGTAAAGCCTTCTCGTTCTGTTGCAGACGTAGCCAGCGCGACGACAGCGGTGGTCCGCGCGATCGAAACCGGAGGGAGAGTCTAAATCGTCGGATCACGAGTGAGAGTGAAGAAGAAGAAGAAGAAGAAACAAAAAATAATCCACGATGATGCTCCACAATTGCGCCGGAGGCACCTCGAGATGCGCGCGACGTGCCCTCCTCTGCATCTTCGTCTGGGCTCTGCTGATGATCGCGATGGTTCAGTTCCGTCACATGGCCACCAACAACCTGAGGGAGAGTCCCACGTTGGAGGTGGACACGAGTCTGGTGGACACGATAGTGGACAACGCCTACCGTCATCAGGACTCGTCCATGGCTTCGGCAGGTTCCAATCTCTTCTCGTCCAGCGCGCACTCGAGCCTGCCAAACTTCGATCCCTCCTTCATGGCTAGCCTGACGACCATCAAAAGGTTGGTTGGAAGCGGGTCCACGACGAGAAATCCATTGGATCTGGAGCCTCTCTTGGACAAGAGACCCGCTAGAACTGAAGAAGAACTGATCCAAGAGATCGAGGAGATCCTACCGAGTCTGCCATTTGCTTACTGGAGCAAGAACAGCAAGTACAGTGGTTCCAGCAAGAGTAAGACCTCAAACGACGGCTGTCCCAATCTTAAGTATCCCTCGATCTACGATATAGAGTTCAACAATGTCTATTGGCAGACTCTGAAGTCCACCAACGGTACCTTCCAACTCTTCGGTGCTTTCTACGACAGACGGAAACTGTCGAAGATAGGTCCTGCGGTGAGGATCGTAGGGATGATCGACAGGATCGAGCCAATCGTCAAGACCTACTGTCAGATGTGGTACGACGGAGAGAGCAGTCCAAAGGTCGTCGAGACTCTGGAGTACAAGTACATCTGGTATCCCAAGTGGGGTAACTACAAGCAGGGTATCTATCAGCCCTACGTGATAGCCTGCAAGATACCGCAGTCGCATTGGGCCAAGGATCCACCAGCTTCGGTTTCTCTGGTGGAGAAGCCCTGCACGAGCGCTACCAACAATCTCAGGGTGATCTACAACAAGGTAAAGAAGAAGAAGGATTTCGCGGTGTGCGTGAAGGGCCTAGACTTCCTTCACGAGGATCTGTCCGTTAGGCTGGTCGAGTGGATCGAGCTGATCACGATGCTGGGCGCGGATAAGATTTATTTTTACGAGCTCCAGATCCACCCGAATGTCACCAAGGTCCTGAATTATTACAAGGGTCTTGGAAAGGTTCACGTTACCCCGTTGTCCTTGCCGGGTGGACAGCCGAACATTCGTGGCTTTCAGCACATGTATCTCACCAAGAAGACCAATCACAAGAGGCAGAACGAGCTGATCCCTTACAACGATTGCTTGTACAAACACATGTACGAGTACAAATACATAGCTCTACTGGACATCGACGAGGTGATCATGCCCGTGAAGGACGCCACCTGGCAGGAGCTGATGGAGAGGGTCCTACCGAAGGCCTTGAACATCAGGAACGAGACTCGCGCCTCGTACAACGTGAGGAACGTGTATTTCCTCGACGACCTACTGCAGTCTCATGGCCACTTCAAGGACATACCAAAGTGAGTGAAATCTCAGCCGACACTTTCACCGAACCGCAGGAGCAAGTTCGCTAGTATCGTTAGACTCATTCCCTTCCATTCGCTTTTTTCGTGGCACTCCGCCACTCTAAGGATCTTATCGTTGAAATTCTCCGAGCTACTCAATGATAATTAAGCCTTTTCTCTCTCTCTCTCTCTCTCTCTCTCTCTTTTGGCCTCTATCCCCTTACGTAAAGGCCCGTTAGATTGCGCATTAACTGTTTCCGCGAGTAATAGGTCTCTTGTCCTTGGCCCTAAAATACGCCCATTATTCTGCCCAGGTACATGCACATGCTCCAACACGTCTACAGATCGAAGAACTTCACCAAGCCGAATCAATACATCAAGTGCTTTCACAATCCGGAACGTGTGGTCACTCTACATAATCATTTTCCTCTGGCTTGTCTCGGTGCTGGATGCACCAGCTATCCCATCGAGACCGAGGACGCTCAACTTCAGCATTACAGGGCCGACTGCGTGAAGTCGTTGAAGAAGACCTGCGTCGAGTATCGAGAAAATAGTGTTTCAGATACCACTATCTGGAGATACAAGGATCAGCTGATAGACCGAGTAACTCTGACCCTCGAGATTCTTGGCTTCTTCAGACCCAGCTAGCGCTCAGGAAGCAATCACTCGGACACGAGTACTAGGCAGATCCTCGGTCGAGAGCATCGATATGCTTTCGATTACCCTTCACCGATTCTCTCTCTTCTCTTCTGTCGACCGTGAGACTTTCGTAAATAAGAAGAGACTGTCTTGCGCGAGCTGTGGAGGGAACAGGGAAACGGAGAAGATTGTGGTGTTGCGCGAGGAAGGGGGACGTTTGCGTTAGATGCTCCTAGGTTTAATTCAATTAACGAAGTTATTGCCAAGAATATCGATGACAATGAGCCGACGATCGATCGTTCGCCCGTGGAAAAGTGTGTTATTACTACTGTCGAATTAAGGTGTCTGTTTTTGTATTGCTTCGGTGTAACGAAAAGATCGGTGGTTTTAGGAGAGTTAAACTTCTGCCGGATGCCATTTTGCGAGCTACGGTGGAAGTAAGTGATTTCGAGTCAATTGCAAACATTCTTGGCACTATAAGTAAGTTGATGATTGTCGTGCGATGCCATGGGCTGTTCGAGTGGGCCGAAGAATGCTAATCATTGTGGTGCATTTGTTAGAATTAAAGTCTGGCCCGCGTGGTGGCAGGAAGTATCACAGACTGAATTTAATTATGAGAATTTCAGTTTTAAGTATTAAATCTATTTGTTTCGTCGAAGCCATTCATTCGATCGTCTTTACTATTTAATGAGATCTGAAATATTCGCGAGTGGAACAGGCGGGGCACCTGTGAACCAAAAGTAGGAAATTGTTGGTCTTGTAAATTGTTATTGTTATTTTTATATTGGCTTCATATACGTGATTTAAGTTCTTGTGATTAACATATCATAATTATATAACGATTAGCATTCTGTGGTTGGTTTTCCTCTTCTTCAAATCTTTGTTCCTATGCAAATCTTTCTAGATTTAATCGTATTACGTTTTCTTTGTGAGTTCATGGTGAACCTCGATCGCTTTCTACAGAATGCCACTTTATCAATCGAATGTTAGCATTCTCTTAAAAACGAGAGGGCGATTGACGTTGCACAATGAAATATATTATTGTAAACAGTCGTAGATAGGTTATACATATAGGTAGTTGATATTAGGAATCTATTGGTTTATGAAGATGTTTTTTTTTTTATAATGCATTTTTTTCGCTTCGTATACGATAGTACTGTAACTAAATCTACGACAGTTCTCGCGTAAACCAACACTTTTCATTTGATTTACTTCGGTCGTGTACGTGTCTTCGGTATAATAGCGGAAGTCGGATATTAGGTACCGTGAATAAAATTGAGAACGTTCTTTTTAATTTCGTATTGGAAGAAATTTCGCATAACTTTCTGTCTTTATAGTTTCGTTGATAATTGTTATCGAACAATAATCTTATAACTAGTCTTGCTGTAGGGGAGATGGAAAAGTATCTTCGTCGACTGTCCCAACATATTAATACACTACAATTTTCATCACAAAGATTATTTTAAATATAATCGATATTTCTGTGGTCTACTCTATATATTTATACTGAATATTTGAGTGCGTGCAAATGTTGAAGTGTGTATAGATTCGATTCGATGTTTCATTGTAAATGCTCTTCCTGGCAGGATAGGAACGTGAAATCTGCCGTCATCTTATTTGACGTTATCGTATCAAGCATTATCCGTAAATGTATGTATCATGAAACACGGTGGTAACTTAAGTGAGACGACGTTTTGAGAACCATTCAATTGTATGCTACGCACAATTATGCAGCAATATACCGATATAGATGGATTATGTGTTAGCACCATAGAAGATAGGAGAATTAAAAAAATGCGAAACTAAAAACATCTTCTTTCTTCTTTTTTTACAGGCTCCTACTGGTTTTTTTTACTGCTAGTGCTGATTTCTCATGTTTTAATTACAATTAATCTTTACGCGCGGTGTGCCACTGTTTTATCACCGAATGATTCAAGACACTTTGCGATCCAACGTAATTTCAAACTTTCCCGCCAGAGGTGTCACGGCAAGGTTTAGTCAGCCATCGCCATCTTACGGTTACTTAGAACATAACAGCTGATACTCTGAGTTTGTACCAACAGTTAATTCTCTATATCAAATGATTCCTACCTATCGATCGAGTAAAACTCTGTAATTATTCAAATGCGCTCTTTAACATTCTTTCGTCACAATATCTTTTTTCACATCAAAATATTCTCCTCTAAATTCTTCTGAGTCTTTTTGAACTGACGCGCATGATCCAAACAGTTTGTAAGTTTCAGAGAGCTTGGAAGATTATTACTGCAGAAGATCAAGGTGACAAAAAGTGGGAGGGATAAAGAGAAAGCGTGCCAGTAAGTGTTACAAAATTTATTGTAATAGTAGTCGAGTACAAAAGCAAATGTCAGAAGACAAGTGTTTCGTTTACAGTGGAATCGATCTCTCGGTATAGTGGGGGAAACTAACGGCGTATGGTGCCTTGCCACCTTCGCTGACCCACACGTCACCATTATTTCCTTTTTGAATCAAATCGATCATAGCCTTCGCCACGTTCTCGGTCCTGGAGAATGATATCGTATTAATTTTCATAAAATATTTCGTGTTAATCGTATGAATTTTCATAAAATATTTCGTGTTAATCGTATGAATTTTCATAAAATATTTCGTGTTAATCGTATTAATTTTCATAAAATATTTCGTGTTAATCGTATGAATTTTCATAAAATATTTCGTATTAATCGTATTAATTTTCATAAAATATTTCGTGTTAATCGTATTAATTTTCATAAAATATTTCGTGTTAATCGTATGAATTTTCATAAAATATTTCGTGTTAATCGTATTAATTTTCATAAAATATTTCGTGTTAATCGTATTAATTTTCATAAAATATTTCGTGTTAATCGTATGAATTTTCATAAAATATTTCGTGTTAGTCGTATTAATTTTCATAAAATATTTCGTATTAATCGTATGAATTTTCATAAAATATTTCGTGTTAATCGTATTAATTTTCATAAAATATTTCGTATTAATCGTATTAATTTTCATAAAATATTTCGTATTAATTTTCATAAAATATTCAACCACGCGTTTAATATCGATACTAACGTTTGACTCGGAAGGGAGCTTAAATTTTTGCGCGCCTGTTGAGCGTCAACGTAGTCGCAAACTCTTCGACTGAAATCGGCAAACAGAGCAGTTTCCGTGACACCTGGACACATTACGAGAACGCGTACTCCCGTGTTGTCGTAATCCACCTAAAAAGGAAACAAAATCTCGCAGGTTTAGTACTCGATCTCTCCGTGAGAAGTGTTTTAGCACCGTGAACTTGGATTACCTTCAGAGAAAGGGAGAATCCTACGACCGCGTGCTTCGTTGCAACGTAAATTGGAATGGAACCGAACGCGCGTAGACCGACGATCGATGCGATGTTGACAACGGTGCCACCTTTACCGCCGTTGTGCTTGCCCATATGATCCAGGGCCATTAAGGTACCGCGTATCAGAGCAGTCTACGAGAGAAATTAATACTTGCAACATTTTTGCAGGGCTAGATCTCCATGCGCGGTAGGAATTAATTTTCAAACCGGTTCTCGTGAGGATCACTTACGACGTTGATGTTAACAGATCGTTCCCAATCTGCGTCGTTCAATATTCCAGCGTTGTTAATCAGAATGTCGAGGCCGTTGAAAGTGTTCACTACCTTCTTGAAGCTTTCTGCAAAAATTCGTTTCGACATACGTTTTAATCTCCGCGACATCTTCGATTCGAAATTACGCAAATTTCGCTCTTGGTACCTGTGAATTCTTTCTCGTTGCTCACGTCGCAAGGATAGAATATCGCACGGCCTTTTCCGAATTCCTTTTCCAAATCTTCCACGGCAGCTGGACCTCTCGACGTGGCCAAATCTAAGATAGCAACGCTCTACGGAAAATTCTCACGTCAAATGACGTTTTTTCGAATAATCGCTCTAGGAGGAGTTGTCATGTGAAATGACGTTTTTTCGAATAATCGTTCTACGAGGAGTTCTCATGTGAAATGACGTTTTTTCGAATAATCACTGACCAACAAAAAAATTCTTACAATTAGTATCTGTGCCACAACATCCATTGGGTGATCCTTATGGAGTTTCTCGTCCTGAACACGAATCCGAAAGCGGAATTGCTCTATCACCCTTAGTTACCATGCAACATTGACTATTGTAAAAAGGCGCAATTTTGGGCAAAAAAAATGATATTGCGTGAAAGCGAAAAATATTAGAAAGTTCACACTATTCTTAAAATTTAGAGGAGAAAATTCTGCATATAAGCGTGTCTATAGTTATTACTGCTTGTAATAGCGCAACGCGCATAATTTTTTCATGTTACTCTTACACTTTTACAGAAAACTATTCATTGGACACGAATTTCCTGGGCATTGTCGAATTCTGTAGACATTTCTGAATAGGAACCAGCAAAAGAAAACTGTCGGAACAATTTTGAATTCGGATATAAATGTTTATTTTTTTTTTGTGATTTTCTATTGATAATTTTTGAATAATTATATTCTTGGACGTTAGTCGCTGATGAATACAGAGTTTGCGCGTAAAAACTGTTAAGGTGCTTCTAATGTATACCGGTACGCTTATCGTCAAGCGAATTTAGCTATCACTCATGGACTAATGAGCATTTATATTTCGTAACACCTGTATATTGCGTTAGTTAGTAACGAACATAACGAATTAACAGGTTCGTTCCACTTTATTAGTTCCAATTGTAAGAAGGTTCTCTCAAGCCAGATTCTGTTATCTGCTCATTAGTAGAATACATTAAAAACACCTTAAAAGTTTTCATGCGCAAACTCTGTATTTACCAGCGACTAACGTCCAAGAATATATCAAAAAGTTATTAATAGAAAATCACAACAAAAAAAAAAATTATATATGGAAAGTGGGTGCCCTATTGGACACCGAGTAACGACGGCATTGGCGAGGCGCGGTATACGAACTATGGCCGCCTCGTCGCAAACGTCACGCGCAACGCTCCCGATTCATATTTTCTCGTTCTGTCGGAATTCAAAACTGTTCCGACACTTTTCTTCGACCGGTTCCTATTCAACAATAGCTGGATACACACGTAAAGATAAATCTTACCGATAAATCGTACCAATAAATCGGCAGATAAATTAGTTTAAAATATCGTTAAGATAAATCGGGCCTTTGACACTAACAAGTAAATTTATCTAAGCGATTTGTTGTAACAAATTTATCGGTCAGTTAAGTTGGTACATGTGTACTGGACAAACAATTTATCTTCTAAATTAGAAAGATATTTATACGATCGCTGATCTTTCGGATTTCCATAAAATTTGACCGATATCAGTTGGGTATAAACAATTAGTACGATTTATCTGCCACATTCGCCACCTATCGATCTTCTTGTGTGTATTGCACCACAAATAAATTGGACCAATTTATCGTTGATCTTTCAGTTTTTATAGACAACACTAACCTGCAGATTTATCTCTAAGATTTGACAAATCAGAGATAAATTGTTCTAATTGTACAGAGAAATCTTTACGTGTGTATCCAGCTAATGTCTACAGAATTCGACAATGCCCAAGAAATTCGTGTCCAACGAATAGTTTTCTGTAAAAGTGTAAGAATAACACGAAAAAATTATCCGCGTTGGTACTTTTTCAAACTTTAATGCCTATTTACAAGTCTTCAAGACCACAAGCAGTAACAACTATAGACACGCTTACATTCAGAAATTTCTCCTCTAAATTTTAAGACTAGTGCGAACTTTCTAACACGTTTCGTTTTCACGCAATACCAGTTTTTTTGCCGAAAATTGCGCCTTGTTACAAAAGTCAATGTTGCATGGTAACTAAGGGTGATAGAGCAGATGTTCTGGGACAGAAACCAAGTATTTATTTGTTGGTGAGTGTAATCGCTCGAGGAGGAGCTCTCTCATAAAATGAAACTTATATCTTTTCGAGTGATCGATTTACGATTTGTGAATTGATTTACAATGGCCAATTTACCTTAGCACCGTTTCTCAACAAATATTCCGCGTACTTGTAACCAAGTCCACTTGCTGCCCCAGTAATCAGCACAGTCTTATTCTTAATGTTGTCCATATTGGGTCGTGATATTTTCTCTTCGACGAAGCGGAAACTTTTCACCGGAAAGAATGTACCGTTGCACTGTCGGAACGGCGCTCTTGCGACTGATTTTAAATGTTCGCTCGTGACAGTCCGTTGCGAGTGGCACAATTACGTTTCACTCGCGATAGTATGTCAGATTACACGCGACAAGAGGAACAAGGAGGAACGACAGAGATAAATACACGTCTTTCCGTATGTATGAGACGTGAGAAGTCGCGAAAACAAACAGCAAAAACAGGTTGAACGCTGCCTGATAAGTATTTATAGGACCGAGATAGAAAGGTCTAGGCTACGTAATGTTTATTGGTCGTACAGTGCATTAAGAAATTACAGCAACTATGATAACGAAGCTTCACGATTAAATTGTTGCATTGGTGCGCGCAGGACAGATTGGAGAACAATTTTCTTTCAATTGACCTCCACTGGAAGTCGAAAGCATTTTCACATGGGGACTTTGCGCGTGGAGTAATGTGGCATGTCCACGACGAACGGTGGCTGATTATTTTCACTGACCCCCACGTTTCCATTCACACCTTTCTCGAGAAGCTCGATCATAGCCTTGGCCACGTGTTCGGGACTGAAAGCAAAGCGATTCTCCTTGCCAAATTTGCAATTGGACATTTAAACAGTTAAAAGTAGGGGTGTGCGAGTACTCGTAATTTACGAGTCGAGCCTAGACCGGTTCGCTTCCTCGAGCCGTGTCAAGCGTTCGAATTTTTCAAGTTACACTGAGAGAAAAGTATATGATATATCTAATTATAATGGCATAGTAACAAAACTATAGTTGGAAATATCATATTTATGGTAAATATTACCATAATGTCGGTAATAATTACGATAGAAGCATAGGATAACCAACTATATTATATTTTTACCGAAAATTATGGTTATTTCAATTAAAAATATAGTATGGTTGAAAATATATAATGGTAAGAAAAGTAACTATTTTGTATAGTTAATATTACCAGAATATTTCATACATAGTGATAGAACTAACTATATTCACATATCAGACTTTACTATACGTGTGGTAACGAGAACAAAGATAATAGTTAATCGTATAACCATTTGTATAAATCGTTCATTCTACTATATTTTGTATGGTTAAGTGAACTATAAAAATATGTTTGACGCCAAATTTAACTATAAAATATAGTGAGATTATAGTAAACCCAACAATTTTTTTCTCTCAGTGTACACTGAGAGAAAAGTGTATGATATATCTAATTATAATGGCATAGTAACAAAACTATAGTTGGAAATATCATATTTATGGTAAATATTACCATAATGTCGGTAATAATTACGATAGAAGCATAGTATAACCAACTATATTATATTTTTACCGAAAATTATGGTTATTTCAACTAAAAATATAGTATGGTTGAAAATATATAATGGTAAGAAAAGTAACTATTTTATATAGTTAATATTACCAGAATATTTCATACATAATGATAGAACTAACTATATTCACATAGCAGACTTTACTATACGTATGGTAACGAGAACAAAGGTAATAGTTAATCGTATAACCATTTGTATAAATCGTTCATTCTACTATATTTTGTATGGTTAAGTGAACTATAAAAATATGTTTGACGCCAAATTTAACTATAAAATATAGTGAGATTATAGTAAACCCAACAATTTTTTTCTCTCAGTGTACACTGAGAGAAAAGTGTATGATGTATCTAATTATAATGGCATAGTAACAAAACTATAGTTGGAAATATCATATTTATGGTAAATATTACCATAATGTCGGTAATAATTACGATAGAAGCATAGTATAACCAACTATATTATATTTTTACCCACAATTATGGTTATTTCAAGTAAAAATATAGTATGGTTGAAAATATATAATGGTAAGAAAAGTAACTATTTTATATAGTTAATATTACCAGAATATTTCATACATAGTGATAGAATTAACTATATTCACATGACACATTTTACTATACATATGGTAACAAGAACAAAGGCAATAGTTAATAATATAACCATTTGTATAAATCGTTCATTCTACTATATTTTCTATGGTTAAGTGAACTATAAAAATATGTTCGACGCCAAATTTAACTATAAAATATAGTGAGATTATAGTAAACCCAACCATTTTTTTCTCTCAGTGTACTCTCAGTGTAATCGTCGAACGGCTTGACAAAAATTCGAACTACTCGAAAACTTCGAACAGGTCGAATATTCGACCTACCCGAATACATTCGAGCTACTCGAATATTATCGAACCACAGTATTTTTTTCAAGCAGTTCGCCGATTCGAGTAACTTGTAAAATTCGAACGCTCGACTCGGCTCGACTTGTCGATTGTTACTTGACTCGAAATTCGTGGTACCCGAATAAATCGAGTACTCGCACACCCCTAGTTCAAAGGTTTCTCTTCCGGCAAGACTCACGTTTGATGTTGAAAATTCAACATTTCCTTCGCTGCCATATCGTCGTCGAGAATGTCGATGGCGTGTTCCTTGCTGGCCATAAATCTGCTGGCCAAGGCTGTGCCGGTCAGGCCGGGACATATTGTCATCACACGTACGCCCGTTTTGTCGTAGAAATACTAATGATAGAGTAGACGAGTGTTGAGCATTTTTTTGCATTATTTTGCATTTTTATCAGAGCGCTTTTTCGATCGTGAAGGAAAAGTCTCTCTCACCTGTAGCGCAAGGGAGAAGCCCATTATCGCGTGGCAAGCACCGCTGTAAATTGGCGCGATCAAATTGGCATGAAGAGCGGTAACCGACGACACGTTCAAGACAGTTCCACCCTTTCCACCTTTCTGCTTACCCATGTGGTCCAGTGCCAAAAGTGTACCGCGCACGGTACCTTTCTGACGTGCGAAATATTTCGGATGGAAATCGAATCGAATGAAAATTAGTCGACCAGCTTTATTAACACTAGATTTACCGAACATTTTTTATAAACACGATTTCCCCTTCGAACCAGTCAAATTGACTGGTTTCGGTAAATCTAGTGTTAATGCCCGTTTCCTCCAACGTGGTACAAAATTTGAAAGGAGTTTAGACTCCGATCAACGATATTTTCCGTTCCATCAATTTTCGAACGAAAGTTCGATGCAATCATCTTAAACGCTTATTTTTGGTCAATTAACGAGTTTGCACGGTCTTCAACACTATTCCTACCATTACCGGTCAAATGACCGTTTTTGAAGTTTCGATCAGAATTTCTTGTACACAACGAAATTGCATCGTCTTTAAATTTCACGATTTTTCTTCGAACATTGGAAAATGCATTATACGTATATTTTGAGAAAAGTCGTGAAATTTAAAGGCCATGCAATTACCTTGTATATAGGAAATTCTAATCGAAATTTTAAAAACGGTCATTTGACCAGTCGGTAGGAATAGTGATAAGCAGAAAACAATGCGAAACACTAGTATTTGGAGAGATATATGCAACACATACGTGCATACTGCATATCACAAACAAAGAAAGCGGGAGGGAGTAAGTACAACTATTAATAAATGCATTAATATTGCGTATACAAAGTCTCAAAAATCTAAGAAATCAACTAATATATTTTGCACTGTTTCCTCCGCACACGCAAAATTAAATTTCGACATGGCATAGAATATTTTGTTATCATCTGCTGATGGAGATACCATAAGATACGTTAACAGAAGACCTAGAGGATTAGGGTTACATTACGGATGAATTATTTCGATGACTTGCACGAAAAGGAATTTAAAATGAGATTTCGCTTATTAATAGAAGAAACTCCGGAAAAAATCAAATTTAACGAAAAAGGTTATATGCCTGTATTCAGGGTTGGGTAAGTTAATTTTTTTTTTTAACTAAGTTAAGTTAAAAGTTAATGGCCCAGAAATTAACGAAGTTTAAGTTAAAAGTTACTTGGCTAATTAACTCAATTAAAAGTTAAGTTAACAGTTAAAAGTTATTTTAATTTATTTGAGTTAATTTGTAAAAAAAAATAACTTAATTAAAAGTTAAGTTAAAAGTTAAAAGTTAATCCTCCATCTGCAATATGGGCAATTTATTACACAAGCAAAACTTGGTTTCAAATTTCCCCGAATTAAAAAGAAGGACGGATTCCTCTTCTAAACAATCTTTCGGTTTCCTCTCCTAAGGAATCTTAGTAGTGGGGTTTTACTTGTCCTTGTCAAGCGACGTTAGTGTACAACATTTTGTTTTCAGTGTTGTCCGTGGTCAATGAGAGGTTATCATTGTCACTCTTATTGATATTTGCAAGATCATCAGTTTGACTATTATTCGTGCTGTCTAGTTCGAATTCCATTATCTCGTTCTTTCTACAGCACAAGAAATATCACACAGCCATAACAAAAATTTTTAATTATGCGATACTTATCACTTTTACTTGCGTTAGAGTGAGTGAGAGATACTGGGTGCATACCGAAATTCACTGTCAATGCCGAAAATCTATAGTCGGGGCGCCCTGGGGCAGCTCCCGACTGTGAAAGGAAAACACCATTGCCCATGACTGTATGTACAAGAATGAGATAAAACGTACTTTCCATTCACTTCTGTGATCAGTGCCGGGGTTCTGTAACTCCGTAAGGGCAAATATCACTATAGTTATCCACCGATATCGATAATTCTCGCAAAGGGTTACTAACTATTTAGTAGTTATCGAGAACTCTCGATAATCTAAATCGTTACATTCCGAAAAACTAACTTTTACGAAAAAAGTTAATTAGTTAACATAAAAAAATAACTAAAGTTGAGTTAAAAGTTAACGTGTTGAAAATGAACTAAGTTAAGTTAAAAGTTATTAACTTTTTAACTTTTAACTTAACTTTTAAGTTTATAGCAAGTTACTACCCAACCCTGCCTGTATTATTCTCATATATGTATGTATACAGGGTGGTCCGTTATAAGTTGGCACTAGCAAACATGCTTATAGAGCGGCTTAAAACAAACACAAAAGTCCTGGACCATTATTAAAAATTCGCAATATTAATCGAGTTATTAACTGTTAAAGATCAAAGGAAAGGGCGTCCGCCAAAATAGCAGCGGGGGGAGCGCTAGAGCCTCTGCGAGCTGTAGGACGGCCCAGTTCGTCTACAAACAAATGCGGGGTGCGGTAAGGGGAAGGCTGAGACACCGCTGCACGGCCGGCTTCTTTTTCGTTATTCTTCCCCTTACCGCACCCCGCATTTGTTTGTAGGCAAACTGGGCCGTCCTACAGCTCTCAGAGGCTCTAGCGCTCCTCCCGCTGCCGTTTTGGCGGACGCCCTTTCCTTTGATCTTTAACAGTTAATAACTCGATTAATATTGCGAATTTTGAATAATGGTCCAGGACTTTTGTGTTTGTTTTAAGCCGCTCTATAAGCATGTTTGCTAGTGCCAACTTATAACGGACCACCCTGTATAAATACTATTAGGTTAGGAAACGGTTCGTTCGGTAGCAATACTCTTGTTATATTAGCTGTGCACCAATCACATTACTCGAATATGAAATAGCAGGTATAAGGTGTACGTTCAGTTGATCGGAACGAAAGTAAAGTGGATGGAAAGCGAGACAAGTTGACCGAAGATTAAACCAATTCAATTTTTAATTGATTAATTCAATTTTGAACGGAGTTCACAGGAACTCTGAATTGAACCACGTCGGAGGAAACGTGCACATAAGAGTAATTTAATTACTCACAAAGTTAATGTCGATCATTGGATCCCACTCGGCGTCGTCCATGATGCCAGCATTGTTTATAAAAATATCGATGGTGCCCAGAGCGTCCACCGCTTTGTTAAAACTCTCTGTAGATCGATCATTATTCATTTATAACAGTCTTGAGAATGCAGAGATATGTTTCTTCGGTACTCCATAGGATGAAATTTTCTTACCTTTGAAATCAATGTCATTAGCGACATCGCATACGCAGAAAATTGCTCGATCCTTGCCAAACGTCTTCGATAGATCCTCCACCACGTTCTCTCCATTGGAATCGTTTAGATCGAAGATCGCAACGGCCTGAAAGAATCTCTCTCAATTCTCGAGCAACCAATCTTTCTTAACACTTTATCGACCGGTAGCTTATTAATCGTCTTCTCGATTGCCAATGTTTATCGACCGATAGCCTATTAAACGGCTCTTCGATTATCAATGTTTATCGACCGATAGCCTATTAATCGGCTCTTCGATTATCAATGTTTATCGACCGATAGGCTGTTAACCAGTTAAGTGCGGATTTTTTTCTGTCGAGTTTTAATTTTTAGTCTTTATATCGAATGGTAAGTTTCTTTTGTTGTTCATGATCGAAAATATAAAATATTTGGATTGACGTGTATACACGTTGAACGCAGTTAACTGTACCAGGATTCTGTAACTCAGTAACGACAAATATAGCTATCGTTATCCATCGATATCAATGATTATTGCAAAAGGTTAGGATTAGGGTATAATCAGTGTTGCCAGTATTTTTTAACCTAAAGTCGCCGTATTTACTGTCAGAAGACGCCCAAAATCTCCAATTTAAAAAAAAAGGAATAAGCTGTTAGGTGGCGTCATCTTGTGGTTAGGATTAATATGAACTTTTGTAGTCACATTTCATTAGGTCGGTTTTATGGTTTTATGTACTCTCAAATGGGCTCGACACACTTTGCAATAAGCTTGCGTCAAAATGTTCGAATTTTTTTCCTTTACCAACCATCCTAAAGAGATTATAAAAACGATAATTTGAAATTAAACGAAACTTAACTAAAATAAAAATTGACAGCGTCATCTAGTAATTATTACTGCAAGCTATAAACTTCAAAACATTTTAAAGTCGCCCAATTCATCGCCAGTCGCCAATTTTGAAAATAGTGTCGCCAACAACCTCCTTCATGTCGCCCAATTGGCGATAAATCGCCACACCTGGCAATACTGGGTATAATTATGGGCGTTTACGATAATTCGGTTTCGAGTTAGTTCGACTAGGGCCGAAAAATATGATAGGCACAACCACCTACTGTCTTCATGATTCATGACAACCCAATGCTGTCCGGTAAGTCGAGTAGCGTTAGTTAGGATAGCGTATTGAATAACGTGCGTACGAGAATCGACAATTATCAGGTAATAGAATTTTGTTAAATGTGAAGCAATTACATTAGAAAACAATGCATTATTTAACGAAAATTATAAGTGCTAAATGAAACAAGTAGTAACTTTAATTTAGTACTTGTAATTTTCGTTAAATAATTCATTGTTTTCTAATGTAATTGTTTCACATTTAACAAAATTCTATATAACGCTATCCTAACTAACGTTACTCGATTTACCGGACAGCATTGGGTTGTCATGAATCATGAAGACAGTAGGTGGTTGTGCCTATCATCTTTTTCGACCCTAGTCGAACTAACTCGAAATCGAATTATCGTAAACACCCTATATCATGTAACTGAACATCGTTCCTTCGGTACAGAATTGTCCAAAATTTGCTGGCTTCGACGCTTTTCGGAATGTAACGATTTAGATTATCGAGAGTTGTCGTTGACTACTAGTTAGCGAATAACCTTTTGCGATAATCATCGATATCGATGGATAACGACAGCGACATTTCTCGTTACGGAGTTACAGAATCTCGGTACAGGTTAATCGGCTTTTCGATTGCCAATGCTTATCGACCGATGCACGATGAATAGCGAAAATTTAGCCGGTACTGGAAACAAATGCGCGCGCGACTAAACCGGTCCTTACCGAGTGGCAACCTCAACCACTACCGGTAGATAAAGGGTGCTTCCGATAACCTATAGTTGAGTTAATTTTTCTAGGCATAAAATATACGATCGGTACAACAGTCTATTATCACCGTACTTCATGACAACTCAATGCTGTCTTGTAGCACCATTGAGTTGAGTGGAGTTGAGTTAGATAGAAGCAAAGGACGATATAAGGTACAACCAAGGGTACGATATAAGGTAATAATTTCTCAAAATTATACGAATCATGAAGTAAATTAAACTTTAACTAATTGATACGTCGTAATGTTGGTGAACGTAAATGTAGTATCAATTAAATAAAGTTCAATATACTTTATAATTTTGTATAATTTTGAGAAATTACTAATATAACTCAACTCAACTCAACCCAATGGTGCTACAAGACAGCATTGAGTTGTCATGAAGTATGGTGATACTAGATGGTTGTACCTATCGTATATTTTACTCCTACGAAAATCAACTCAACTATAGGTTATCGGAAGCACCCAAAGTGTTAATCCTCGAGATTACCTTAGCGCCGTTTGTCAGCAATTCACGAACGCAGCAATAACCAATTCCGTTCGCGCCACCGGTCACTACCACGTTCTTACCCTCTATTTGCATCGTACGCACGACGATTCGATATTGTTTTAAGACTTCTCCGATACTCCACGATCCGTCGACTTCAAACGACGAAGTGCAAGTGTCCTTTGATACGCGAGGATCATTGGAATACGGTGGACAGGTAAAACGAAACGTGAGAGTACGAATGTGAATCAATCGTACCAGATAGAATATCCTAGACGTGTAATGCAATCACGGTACCGAGGTAAACAAGATCGGATCTGCGCCGTTCGCAAACGGTATCTTCGCATTCGAGGTCGCGATTAGGATTTTTGGAGCATTGTAAAAGGATGCTTCTGTACCGGGATTCTGTAACTTCGTAACGACAAATGTCGCTATCGTTGTCCATCGATATCAATGATTATCGCAAAAGGTTATTCGCTAACTAGTAGTCATCGACAACTCTCGATAATTTAAATCGTTACATTCGGAAAAGCGTCGAAGCCAGCAAATTTTGGACAATTCTGTACTGATAGCGAATTCGATTGTGTGCACTGGTATACACTGATAGCGAATTCGATTGTGTGCACTGGTATACACTGAGTCCGTCGGTAGATCAGCAGCGGTAAGGGGGGAAGTGATCTGATCACTTCAGTTTAGCTAAAGGAACATGCTAGTTTCTGAACTGACGTGATCTGACGTGATCTGATCTGATCTGATCTGATCAAAGCGGTAAAAGGAAAGCACCTATGATATAATTATACCTTAACCCTAACCTTTTGCGATAATCATCGATATCGATGGATAACGATAGCGATATTCGTCGTTACGGAGTTACAGAATCCCGGTACAGGATGGTCCGTGAGAGCAATCCTTCTTCGAAGGTGAACTCAATGTCACTTCGAAGAAAATCAATAAGAGGCTTAGACTTTCTTTCCTTTAATGATACAATGTACATAATCTTAAATTACCAAGTGTTCACAGTGCGCCGATAACAAGTGTGTTACTTGAAGACATTCGTCGCGTGTTTAGCTCACTTGTTGGAACACAATGTCGAGGCCATTGTCAGCTGATTAATCGCACTGTTTTTAACGCCTTTGGTAAATTTCACGATAACAAGACTCAAGAGGAGTTACGTTTACAGTGGCATCCTTTGCTCACGATAATTTCCAAGATTCACTGCATACAGTGGCTCGCTGTCCTCCGAAACGCAGATTGCTCCGTTCTTTCCTTTCTCGATCAGTTCGATCATTGCCTTGGCAACGTGCTCGGGCCTATTGAAAAATTAAATTCATTTTTTACTTCTCGACCATAGACTTATATTCATAGACTGCGTCTCTTTATGAGCGTGTTGAAGTCTACATTGGAGGACAGAGATATGAGCCGTTCAGTGTACAAATCGATTAACTCAATAAATTATGTTGAAAATTATGTCACAAATATAAAAAGTAGGGACTTAATCAAGTGTTTCGATGCTTAAATTTATGAAAAATGCAAGAAGTCGAGTTAATCGATTTGTGCACTGAACGATTTATATAGCAAAAGTGAGGTGTACTCTCTCGTTCCGTGGTAAGAGAGGGAGAAAACGAGAAGGGAAAGGATAACGGAAACGGCACCGTAAACGCTCTTTTCCTTTTCTCCTTATTCCCTCACCAACGCTCCTGTTGGACAGAGACACACTCACTTTGACTATTGCTCTCTCGTTTTAATTAGAGCTCCCGGTCAGAACCGTGTTTTAAAATACACATGTACACGTGACATGTGTGTCGTCATACACGTTATATCTAACACGGATATCCGCAGATACACGTGTAATTATAAGAAATTCTTATTCACAGCATCTTGCATCTTGCGCCAAATTGTATCTATTTGCATATACATATAGATATTTCTTGTATCTCTACGACACTTTTTTGATATTCCTTAGAAAAGAAATTTTCACATAATTTTTGAAGTGTTCGTGAAATAAATATGCGTGTAGTACGTGTATTCGTCTATTACACGCGGGTACCCGATACACGTGTTTAGAAAACAAAGAATTAAATACACGTGTACACCCAAGTGCAAAGTCGGTGTCTCTCTAAGGTGCTTGAACGGGCCTTCTTCGTTCTAACCATGGAGCATTTTGACGTTGCAATGAGAAATCTTGCAATCTGGTTATCAGGAATTATCATATTGATGTATTTTATTTTGAATAAATGGAGTCGTAGGAAGAAATATAAGACGACGAATCACAAAAGTAGTTGGATAGTGGTTACTGGCTTGTTATTGGCTGCCGACAGGGGACACCGACATTGCACTTCATTGTACACGTGTAATAGAGAGCACTGGTTTTAATGTAGTCCTCAGCGCCTCTCACAGGACGCTCGGTCTATGAACGAAATTCATAGACATGTCTCGAGTTTTAAGGCGCTCTTGAATTTATCTGCAGATGTTGCGTGGCAAATAAAACGATTCGTACAGCATCTGTAGATGAACTGAAGATCGTCTTGAAACTCGAAACACATATATGAATTCCGTCCTATTAATATAAGTCTGCGTTCTCGACACGCCATTTTTCAGTCCTTTTTAGGCACGACCGTTAAGGGAGTGACTTATGCAATCGCCATCCTGAAAACCGTTCCGATGATGTGTGTGTCCGTGTATATCCTCGATTTCGGAAAAACGGCTGAACCGATCGGAACGAAATTTGGCACAAAAATCAAGTACATTACTGTGAGTTCACAATAAGCTTTGTGAGCCGCTATCTTGAACCGGTACAAAATGGCGGCAAATTCAAATATCGAAAAATTCATATCTTTGGTAGTATTCATTGGATCCCTATAAAATTTTGCACATACATGTACACGTATACAATGACAATTTCTGGAAATTTTCAAATTTTTTGATTGGCCGAATCAAAAATGGCGGCTAATTCAAATCTTTAGTTCAATATTCCGGCAAAACGACTGAACGGATCCGAACAAAATTTGGCATGTACATTGAGTATATACGCATTTGGTGCCACGAAACTTTATGTATCGCCATCTCGAACCGTTACGAAATGGTGCCGGTTTCAAATCTTTAATCCATTATTTTATAACTATAGTTTGAAAATCCCGTAATTTCGAAACGGTTCAAAATGACCATGCATAAAGTTTCACCGCAGCAAAGGTGTATATACTCTATGTACATGTCAAATTTTGGTTCGGATGCATTTAACCCTTTGCACTCGAGAGGTGACCATCGCTCACCACTTACTTTCTTACGACAATCCAAACTATGCCACCGACCACCATTTGGGTTGACGCGATACGTAGGGGACAGCGATATTTATTTGCATTTAATTTCTTTTGAAACTGAAAGCGTTGTACGATATATATAACCTTCCGAAGTATAAAGTGATACAGTTTATACATTTTATATTCAGGGTGTCCCATTTTAACTAATACATTCAAATATCGTGATAACGGTGCGTTAATTAAAAAAATGTTTCAAACAAAAGTTGTACGACTTGAAAGGGGCTATCGGCCGGTGGCAATGATTTGACCCTGCAAAGTCATTTGAAGGTCACACGAAGGTCACCGTCAATTTCTTAAATAGAACTCTGCATTTTGTATAGCACATTCTTGTAGCTTATCTCGAGAGCTTTCCAAAACACTGTAATAAAATATTTTTCCTCCACAGTGCATTGTGAAATCAAAAGGATTATTCGAAAAAGGCCTCGAGCGCAAAGGGTTAATTGTCCGGTTTTGATCATTTGGGCCTATTGCAGAAATGCTGCATTTCGTGGGCGTGCGCGAAGCGCGAACAAAGGCGATCTTGAGGGGGTTGGCGCTTGAGCGAAGCGAAAGCGCAGGGGCCTCTGCCCCCTAGTTTTTTTTCTCTTTTCACTCACGTTTGTTTGTAAAACTTCTGCAACCTCGAAACTCCCATATTCTGACCGACGACTTTTATAAATCTGTCGGAATTGTCCGTGATGAGGGGCGTGTCGGTGACACCGGGGCACATCACGAGAATTCGAACACCGTGCTTATGATAAGACTCCTTCAGGCCACGACTGAAGCCAACTACCGCGTGCTTTGTTCCGCAATAAATCGGCACGATGTCAGCTCCGCACAGTCCAGCAACGGACGCGATGTTGACAATAGTTCCACCTTTGCCACCATTCTCCTTGCCCATCACCTCCAGAGCGAGAATAGTCGCGCGAACCAGTGCGGTCTGAAAATTTCGCGAGACATAGTTTCTTCTTCCTCTTTCTTTTTTTTTTTTTGTTTATTTTACATTCGCAAATCCGAGCTCTTACGAAGTTTATGTCGATCATGAGCTCCCATCGTGAGTCGTCCATGATACCGGCATTATTTATCAGAATGTCCAGCCCGTGGAGAGCGTCCACGGCCTTCTTGAAACTTGCTGAAACGTGAAAGACACTCTAAGATACGCGACGGTGCAATGCGAAAATAAGATTTATCTTTGGAAAAAAAGTGGACGACGATAAACATTTTTCTCTGCTATTGGCACGGGCTTATCGCGCGTGAAGTTAAAGAATTACGTAATTAAGACACAAGAGACATTATCGTGAGAGTTTGAGTCCACTTCGTGCGGTGTCTCTGTAACAATTTGTAATCGCGTCGTTAATTTATTTAAATATCGGAAGCTTCGTCGAATGTATCCGACAATCGGTATTCGATTATTCGCTTATCTATTATACGAGACGATAAATCGTCGTTATCCGTGATGCGAGACTAGTGCTTATACTTTGACTAATTATAAAATTAACATCACTCACAACTGAGCTGCGTGGCATTGGACACGTCGCACACGAGAAATATCGCACGTCCCTGCCCGAATTCTTTCTCGAGTTTGGCCACTGCTTCGTCGCCCTTCGAGTTTGCCAGGTCCAAAATTGCTACGGTCTATAAAAGAGAAAGGGACGTTCAAAAATTTTAGATTAGGTAACGGTGTTACACTGAAAAAATTGTATTCTTAACACTAGATTCACCGAACATTTTTTATAAACACGATTTCCCATTTGAACCAGTCAAATTGACTGGTTTCGGTAAATCTAGTGTTAAAATACAAACTTAATAATTCATCTTAATAGATATGCTTAATAGGTAAGAATATTTTCTTATCGATATGACGCTTTTTGGAATATATTCTTAATAATCCATCTGAATGTCACGACACAATGCGTGTAAGGAAAAAGTCTGTGACCAAATGGTTAAGTCAGGCAAGGTTAGATTAGATTGAGTTGTGAATAAGTGATAATTGTTACTCGATCATCTTGAAAAACGAAAGTTATTGTCATAATTACTGATACTGGCGATTCTTTACACTGAAAAAATTGTTTTCTTAAAATACAAACTTAATAATTCATCTTAACAGATATTCTTAATAGATAAGAATATTTTCTTATCGACATGACGGTTTTTGGAATATATTCTAATAATCGATCTGAATGTCGCGACACAATGCGTGTCAGTATTCGGTTAAGTTGGGTTACACATGTCGATGCCTGTATCTTGTTCCTCTTGCAATTCTGCGTAATTTTGAGTACTATATTATTTTGTGTGCTGCGTATGTATAAGGAAGTGACGAAGTGGCTAGAAGAAGAGGATTTTGGCAATTTAATGGAAATACTTACAAGTGATAGAAATACATGTGTATATGAATTGTAACCTTCTCTCGTAACTACATTTCTCAACCAATTCCGATTTCAAGATATGGATACTGTAATTTTCGACAATATAAAGAGTGAAGCATTTCATTAAGAGTTTTGTTTCCAATAATTATATACGAAATATATCCATACAAATTTGTTACCAGGTTATGTTAAGAAGATCCTGTTAAGGATATTTGATTAGAGGAATCTGTTTAGAACCTACTCTTAAATTAAGAAGAACCTCTTGTTGCTGATTTTAGTGGGAAATATTCTAAACTTAAGTGGTAAATTCTTAAGATAAGAATATAATTTTTTCAGTGTAACTTTTCGATATAAGAAACTTTCGAATCTTACCTTAGCACCATTACGGAGCAGTTCCTCCACGTACTTAAATCCAATCCCATTCGCTCCACCGGTAACGATCACAGTTTTACCTTTAACGTTCATATTCAATTGTGGACTGATTATCTGAAAGTGTCGAACCACCTGCGTTGAAATACGAGATACAAATGAAATGGTGAAGATAAGTGGGCTCACGAATTTTCATATCTCCCACTTTAAATATTGACATTCGAGGGAGAGCTCTAAATAATACACACTACGAGGGATTAGCTAGCTGACTGTTCACAAAGTCCGTGTATTATGTCACAAAGATATGCGATGTTTTCAAATAAATATTACGTTACGGAGTTCCAAACGTGTACCGTTTCGTTTCCGCAGGGTCTTCCTGTCTCGGTAACTACGATAAGCGTGACTATTCCATTTTACAAGGAAAGTCGCGTTTAAGTACTCTCATGGAAATACAGCAAGAGATAATACAACAACTTGGACATTGTTTATCACTCGCAGAGTATTCCTCCGGGTTGATTAGAATTTAAAATAGAGCAGAACGTAAATCAGATAATTACATTCAATGATAACGTATCACGGGGCCTTAGAATTAAAGTCGCTCCGAGTGTACGAAATCGATGATTCAAGGATTTTAGTACCACGAAAATTCGAGCGTGTTCCATGCGTGCCGTTGTCGAAAACCTACCGCCCAAATTACGCGTGGTATCACAACACTACCAAGGCAGATTAAGTTTTATGACACTGACAGATCAAATATTCTTATCGTTATCGCGACGTTGGGCGCTTAGAAAACAGTTTTCTTCTTCGGTTCGAATGCTTCAGCCTTGACTGTGAATCCCGAGACGTTCTCCACTCACTTCTGTTTCTTCTTATTCTTCTTTTTGGCCTTCTTCTCCTTCTTGGGCGGTTGACAACATATTCTCATAGGCGGACATTTAACTTTGGATTTGGGAAGAGGCGCGCATGGCGGTCTCAGAATTAGGGGACAGGGCTGGGATGAAAATTCGATTTCGTTAAGAAGTCTCATCGTGCACGCTTCGATTCGTCGTGCACGTTTTTTTTTTTTGAAGGACTACCTGTATGTCGTAGATATTGGGATCGACCTTGCTACCTTCTTTCTTGGGAAAATGAATTTCTTGCGGTAGTAAACGAGGACTGGTAGTCGACTCCACCACCCAAACACTTCCAGTTTTTCCGGTAGCCATCACGTGTGTCAGTGCCGTGCCTAGTTTCGCTTTTCTAGTGTTTACATGTTTAGAAACGTGTTTACGTGCTTACGCGTGCGAAGCTTCCAGATAAAATTGAAAAAGTGATTTCGCTAAGACTTTCGTATCCGATCCTCGTCCGATCTTAATACAATTTTACTGATACGTAGCACTTACTATATACAGTAGAACGCCATAAGTGTGAATTTAAGGAAACACCTGGTTTCCGAGATATTCAATTTTCAAATTACACGATTCAATTAACAATTTTTGAAATTTTTACGTAAGAGGAAGACTGAAATTCCACAAAATGTCAGGTTAGCCACTGTTTGTGACGTGTGCGCTGGGAAACATCTCATTGACATTGAGAAAAATTGGTGTATCTCGTAGAACTAACTTCGACGCATACCAAGTGTAATTTATCATGGAATGCTCATGAACATCGAACTTTTATTTCAATTTTCTCGATAAATCCTGAGTATCGCGTTGAACTATTGTACCAGGGGTGTCTTGAGGTACCAAAGTATAACATATTTCTTGCAGGTCAAATTCTGAGGAGGGGGTTTAATATTAGTGCGAATTTAACACTGAAAATATTGTATTCTTAAAATACAAACTTAATAATTCATCTTAATAGATATTCTTAATAGATAAGAATATTTTCTTATCGATATGACGGTTTTTGGAATATATTCTTAATAATCCATTTGAATGTCGCGACACAATGCGCGTCAGTATTCGATTAAGTTATGTTACACATCGCGTGCGGCATTTGTCGATGCTTGTATCTCGTTCTTCTTGCAATTCTGCGTAATTTTGAGTACTATATTATTTTGTGTGCTGTGTTGTGCAAAAAGTATGGATAAGGAAATGACGAAGTGGCTAGAAGAAAAGGATTTGGGCGATTTAATGGAGATATTTACAAGTGATAGAAATACATGTATATATGAATTGTAACCTTCTCTCGTGACTATATTTCTCAACCAATTCCGATTACAAGATATGGATAATGTAATTTTCGACAATATAAAGAGTGAAACATTGCATTAAGAGTTTTGTTTCCAATAATTATATACGAAATATATCCATACAAATTTTTTACCAGGCTATGTTAAGAATATCTGATAAGAATATCTGTTAAGAATATTTGATTAGAGGAATCTGTTTACAATATTCTGCTCTTAAATTAAGAAGATCCTCTTGTTGCTTATTTTAGTGGGAAATATTCTAAACTTAAGTGGTAAATTCTTAAGATAAGAATACAATTTTTTCAGTGAAGGAAACGCTTGATTTCCGAGATATTAAATTTTAAAATTACACGATTAAATGAACAATTTTTGAAATTTGTATGTAAGAGGTAGACTGAAATTTTATAAAATGTCAGGTTAGGTAGGTGCAATGGTTAGGCACGGCACGCGTAATAAAAAAATAATTTAAACTTGAGAGTGTGGTGGGCCTTTCTGGTTAGATCAATCTCCATTTATCACATTTATATTTCAACTTTAACATTGAATATCTTTTTTTGGAGAGAAGACCGCCAATTTTGTCAGAGGAAAAAGTTATTTCTGGAAGTACTTTTTCTGTTAATAACTTTTTGATAAATGACGAGCGGAGCTTAAAACCTTCACAACATTATTCAGGGTGATGACCTTGACAACATATGTGAAGGACATTGAAATCCGAGGTGGCGCCGAATAAGTGAATAATTACCAAAAAAACATAAAATTCTTTTCTACATTTCTTGTTTTTAATATGTATTCTAATGATATTTGGATAAGTTAGTATTTATAATCTTGCAAGATATTAATCAAATAAAATATTTCAGCAAAAGATTGTTGAATTTTAGTCTTTTTTTACGTAAAAATCTAAAAAATTAAACGTAATTAAAAATTGAATATCTTGGAAACCAGGCGTTTCCTTAAATTCGCACTTATGACGTTCGATTAGATTCAGAAAATGCTACTTACTTGTGAAATTTTATTAAGATGGAATAAGGGTCGGATACGGAAGTTTAGCTGTGATTTCACTTACGATATCGGCAAGCACGGCAGTTTCTCGGACAATTTATCGTTGCTTTCGATGTCAGGAATGTCTGGTAGTCCAATCGAAGACATTGTTTTATTCGTTGGACAGAGAGCTATCAGGCGCACTCCTGTTTTATCCACTGGATACTGTTCCTTTAGGAAGAGAATTTCGTTCGATATCGATTACACAGGCCAACAGTGGTTTTGGTGCCTAAGTTTTTAGAGCTGATTTTAAGTATATAGGGGGCGCTGAATCCAAATATGGTATTAGTTTCCCCCTGTCAGCTCTAGTTTTCAAGATGACGTAAGTGATATGTTGGTACTTGCGCGATAAAGCAATAATATGCTGGTATGGATATATTGTAATAAAATAAAAAATCAGAGAAATAATAAAGACGTATATTTACACAGCCATTTAACGACATAAAACCATAATAAAACCTTATAGTACAGTTAAACGTATGCAACATTTTTTGAGAAAACAAAACTCATTTAATATCAAAATTACAAAACTTCACTCAACGCAACGGAAGCTTCTTTTGTGAGATTTTCTTGAATGAACTTTCAAACAGTCTCGTTTTAAACTCCAGCAGTAATCTGCCATCATATGAGATTACGTTATTTTTTCCGGTTTTCCTAGAAAAGGAGGCTGAATGGGATTACCAGTATGAAATACCTCATTTTAAAAGTTTTAAACTGTCTTATGGTGTGGTATTTGCTTACAAAGTAGTAATATACGTGACATTTATTGATAGTTTGTTGTATATATAAGGCATAATGCAAAGAAACAACAAGATTAGTTAGAAGAAGTTTCTTTGTGAATTTATTTTACTTTGAGTAATCTATTCCTCAATATAACAAATATTAAAATAACTAATTACAGGATGTGCCATATCTATAAAAGGAGAGCTGATACAAAAAAACGGATTTCATATTTGAATTCAGTACCACGAATATAGTAAAAGTCAGCTCAAAGACTTCTGGCACCAAAACAACTTTTTTTTTCTGTAGGCCTGTGTTATCTGTAAATCGTTCAATGAAATATTACCGCGAGTTCCAACGTCGTTTCTATAGCAGCTTCCTTCGAGCAGTACACAGGCGTTGGCTCCTTGGGCCAACCCATGAAACCAAGAATACTCGCGCAATTGACAATTATACCTCCAGAACCTCCGCTTTCTTTGCTCATGAATTTCAATCCTGCGAAAATCGTCTTGGACGTGCCACTCTGTAGACGCCAATAAGAAAGATTTCGGTAAAACTCCTGTTTAAGGGAGACAACTCCGATCACCTTGACCTTGATATATGTTGTCAAGGACATCCTCTTGAGTACGAATCCGCAATTTTTAGCCGTCGCTCATTGTTCGTTAAAAAGTTATTAACAAATGAAGTCACCGGTTCGAGTTGGCATTTTCTGCGTGTTTCGATATTTAGGATAGAGAAGGCAGCTCCAACAATCTTGACTTGACATATATTATCAAGGTAACCCTCCGGAGTAACAATCCAAATGTTTTAGTCGACGCTCATTATTTGTTAAGAAGTTAGGTAAAACAGCATAGGCCAGGGCTTCCCAATTAGTTTTGTTGGCGGGCCAAATTTGATTTTTAAGAAAAGCTTCGCTCATTGTTCGTTAAAGTTGAAATGTGAATGTGATAAATGGAAATTGATCTTCTAACCAGAAAGGCCCACCACGCTCTCAAATGTAGATTAACCATCGCACCGCCTAACCCTTATTGAATTAGACGGGTTAGGTTTGGTTAAGCGGGTGCGATTGTCAGGCGCGGCACAGGCGCTTTGAGAGCGTGGTAGGCCTTTCTGGTTAGATCAATTTCTGTAGCCTATGCCAGCCCTTCCCAAATGGCGGCCCGCTGATGATTTTGGAAAATACGTAAATAATTCCTTTTTAAGAAATAATCACAATTTTCCATAATTTTGCAAAACTTTGCAGTTGTCTTAAGAGATGGCACCACATCACATAGCTGTACTTTATGCTAATTAAACTATTTTGGTATTTTTTTATAAAGCACACTTTTCTCATTAGATGTTAGCATGCCGCGATTCAGTCATTTTAAAAAATTGTAATGCAAAAAGAAATTTAAAAATATAAAAAAAAAACAAAAAAAAATTAAAAATAATAAACATAAAAACAAAAACATTTTTAAGTAAAAAACCAAAAAGGGAGCCAAAATTTGTCTCACCTCCACGTGGTGGCCCCTAGGTAATGCTAAGTAGGCAAATAACATCTAAACACAGGTGCAAACTTAACTGCGGCCCGCGAGCTTTTCTTAAAAATCAAATTTGGCCCGCTAACAAAACTAATTGGGAAGCCCTGGCCTATGCTGTTTTACCTAACTTCTTAACAAATAATGAGCGTCGACTAAAACATTTGGATTGTTACTCCGGAGGGTTACCTTGATAATATATGTCAAGTCAAGATTGTTGGAGCTGCCTCCTCTATCCTAAATATCGAAACACGCAGAAAATGCCAACTCGAACCGGTGACTTCATTTGTTAATAACTTTTTAACGAACAATGAGCGACAGCTAAAAATTGCGGATTCGTTCTCAGGAGGATGTCCTTGACAACATATATCTAGGTCAAGGTGATCGGAGCTGCCTCCCCTAAACAGGAGGTTTACCAAGATTTCAATCTCGACAGAGGTACAGATAACACGAATCGAATATTTTCACTTATAATATGAACATTTACCGCGCTCTCCGACTCGGTCGGACACTGGCCCGGATATAAAGGTCTTCGTTTGTCCAAGTCGTTGAACAGAATATTAAACATCTTGTGCTTCTTGATCGTGTGCTTCAATATTTCTGTGACGAGTAAAACGGTGTAAGAAAATTTTCACACGTGAGAAGCTCGCGGAAAAAGATCCTACCTTCGAATTTTTCCTTGTCCCTTATGTCGCACTTGTAGAAAAATGCACGACCTTTTCCGTGCGCGTCGCATAGCTCTTGCGCCACTGCTTTTCCTCGAGAAACGTCAGTGTCCAGGATCACGACACCCTAAAGAATTCTTTTTTTAAATGAAACATTATTTTTTTATTTAACACTATTCCTACCGACCGGTCAAATGACCATTTTTAACATTTCGATTAGAATTTCCTATGTACGACGTAATAGCATCGGCTTTAAATTTTCACGACTATTTCTAAAATATACGTATAATACATTTTTCAATATTTTAAGAAAAGCCGCGAAATTTAAAAGTGATGCAATCACGTTGTATGCAGGGTGTCCCACAGCAGGTGTAATCCCCACGAAAGGGTCATAGCTGCAGTGATTCTAAACAACATTTTCCTGGGCGAAAAACTTTGATGAGGCTTTATTTTTGAATTATTAAGGAAAAACATAGGCAAATGAGCGCGCTCGTAGAGCCCGCGCTCAGGGCCGTAATGCTCGCCACTCACCACAGTTGTGGGCGGGCGCATCGCAGTGGTACGGCACGAAGCGTCGGACGGACATTATGTAGAATAACAAATTAAAATTTCAGAATAACTTCACTGAAAAAATTGTATTCTTATCTTAAGAATTTATCACTTAAGTTTAGTATATTTCCCACTAAAATAAGTAACGAGAGGATCTTCTTAATTTAAGAGTAGAATGTTCTAAACAGATTCCTCTAATCAAATATTTTTAACAGATTCCTCTAATCAAGTATTCTTAACAGATATTCTTAACATAGCCTGGTAAAAAATTTGTATGGATATATTTCGTATATAATTATTGGAAACGAAACTCTTAATGAAATGCTTCACTCTTTATATTATCGAAAATTATATTGTCCATATCTTGAAATCAAAATTGGTTGAGAAATGTAGTCACGAGAGAAGGTTACAATTCATATATACATGTATTTCTATCACTTGTAAATATCTCCATTAAATCGCCCAAATCCTGTTCTTCTAGCCACTTCGTCATTTCCTTTTTGCACAACACAGCACACAAAATAATATAGTAAGTGCTCAAAATTACGCAGAATTGCAAGAGGAACCGAATACTGACACGCATTGTCTGACACGCATTCTTATTTATTAAGAATATTTATTAAGATGAATGATTAACTTTGTATTTTAAGAATACAATTTTTTCAGCGTATCTATTACGACTTAAAGGTGTCTTTTTGGGCCCAGGATGAGCTGGACAAAAACGACAGTCCCAAATCAATTTAATAATTAACATACGAACAGTGAGAAAATTAATTCAGAAAAAATCATTCAACTTGGAAAATAATTTTAAGTTAAAATTTGAAATACTGTATAACCGAATACTGACACGCATTGTGTGGCGACATTCAGATGGATTATTAAGAATATATTCTAAAAAGCGTCATATCGATAAGAAAATATACTTATCTATTAAGGATATCTATTAAGATGAATTATTAAGTTTGTATTTTAAGAACACAATTTTTTCAGTGTTCAGATATCCATTAGTCATGCACAATAAATAAATTGATTGGTCATGGTCATGGTCATGGTCATAAGAGGGAGATGTCGATTTGTTAAATTTATACGAATAATGACTAATGAATTTATTTATTAAAAAATTATCCTCACCTCAGAATCGCACCTCAGAATAAATAAATTGATTGGTTATGGTCATGGTCATGGTCGTAAGGGGGAGATGTCGATTTGTTAAAGAGGGTCCGCAAAAACACCCCGTTTTTCCGCCCTCGATTTTAAAATTGGCTCATATGTCAATTGATAGCTCATGACGAGACATTAATAAAAAAGAAGTTTTACGTTGAGCATACGTCTGGTTTCTAAGATATACCGGGTGTTTCAGACCACCCGGTTCTTTTGTAAACGGGACGTTTTAGAGAAAAATGTTTCAGACAAAAGTTGTAAGGCTTACAAAGGCGTATTCAACGAGAGTAGTCATTTGAGCTAGTATAGCGTTGTCAAGGACACGTGAAGGTCAATTTAATTTTTTTAAATAGAATTATATAATTTCTCTTGGTCACATCTTGCCTTCACTGGCTGGATTTTGATGGCGAACAATGAATAGTTTATGAGATACTTTGTACTTTATATCGAAATGTTCGATAATAAAGTGAAAAATTTCTCGCAAACTATTGAATTTTCGAGAATTCTATCTTAATATTTTAATATGCACAATAGTCAGAGGAATTATATAATCGAAGAAAAATAATATAAATTCCACGTAAAAAAATTAATTTGACCTTCACGTGTCCTTGACAATGCCATCCTAGGTTAAATAACTACTCTCGTTGAATACGTCTTTTTAGGCCTTACAACTTTTGCCTGAAATATGTTTCTCTAAAATGTCCCGTTTACGAAAGAATCGGGTATCCTGGGTGGACTGAAACACACGGTGTATCTCAAGAACCAGATGTATGCTCAACGTGAAACTTATTTTTTAATAATGTCCCATCATAAGGTACACTGAAAAAATTGTATTCTTATCTTAAGAATTTACCACTTAAGTTTAGTATATTTCCCACTAAAATAAGTAACAAGAGGATCTTCTTAATTTAAGAGTAGAATGTTCTAAACAGATTCCTCTAATCAAATATTCTTAACAGATATTCTTATCAGATATTCTTAACATAGCCCGGTAAAAAAGTTGTATGGATATATTTCGTATACATATAATTATTGGAAACAAAACTCTTAATGAAATGCTTCACTCTTTATATTGTCGAAAATGACATTATCCATATCTTGAAATCAGAATTGGTTGAGAAATGTAGTCACGAGAGAAGGTTACAATTCGTATATACATGTATTTCTATCACTTGTAAATATCTCCATTAAATCGCCCAAATCCTCTTCGTCTAGCCACTTCGTCATTTCCTTATCTTTATGCACAAGACAGCACACAAAATAATGTAGTACTCAAAATTACGCAGAATTGCAAGAGGAACAAGATACAGGCATCGACACGTGCCGCACGCGATGTGGAACCTAACTTAACCGAATACTGACACGCATTGTGTCGCAACATTCAGATGGATTATTAGAATATATTCCAAAAACCGTCATGTCGATAAGAAAATATTTTTATCTATTAAGAATATCTATTAAAATGAATTATTAAGTTTGTATTTTAAGAATACAATTTTTTCAGTGTATCATTTGACATATAAGTCGATTTTAAAATCGAGGGCGAAAAAACGGGCAGTTTCTGCGGACCCTCTTTTAACTAGGGGGTAAACCCCCTGCGCTTTCGCTTCGCTCAAGCGCCAACCCCCCAGATCGCCTTTGCTCGCGCTTCGCGCTCGCTTTTCTGCAATAGGCACGACCGCGGCACTCGCGCTTCGCGCTCGCCCACGAATTTCAAAAGGTTTCGAAATTGTGGAAAATTCAAGTATTGAGATATTAAACTATGCTAGAGAGTCCTCTGCGCTTTCGCTTCGCTCAAGCGCCATACCCCCTGAGAACGTCGGGTGCTCGCGCTTCGCGCTCGCCCGCGAAATGCAGCATTTCTGCAATGCGCGCAAGTGATCGAAACCGGACAATTAAATGCATCCGAACCAAACTTTTACATGTACATCAAGTATATACCCCTTTGCTGCGGTGAAACTTTATGCATGGTTAACTTCAACCATTCAGAAATTGCGACAAATTGAAATCTTTAATCCAGTATTCCGGCGAAACGCTTGCGCGGATTCAAAAAAAATTTGCAATGTAGTTTAAAAATATACCCATTTGGTGCCACGAAACTTTATGGTCATCTTCAACCGTTTCGAAATTACGGGATTTTCAAACTATAATTATAAATAAAATAGTGAATTAAAGATTTGAAACTGGCACCATTTCGAAATGGTTGAAGATGCCCATACACAATGTTTCGTGGCACCAAATGGGTATATACTTGATGTACATGCCAAATTTTGTCCGAATCCGTTCAGCCGTTTCAAGATGACCATACATATTGCCGCTATTTCTAAACGGCTCAAGATGGCTATACATAAAGTTTCCTGGCACCAAATGGGTATATACTTGATGTACATGCCAAATTTTGTCCGAATCCGTTCAGTCATTTTGCCGGAATAGTGGACTAATCAACTCTTTGGCTGAAATAATGGATAAAAAATTTGAATTTGCCGCCATTTCGAAACGGTTGAAGATGGCCATACATAAAGTTTCATGGCACCAAATGGATATATACTCGATGTACATGCCAAATTTTGTTCGAATCTGTTCAGCCGTTTGGCCGGAAAACTGGACTAAGGGATTAATGAATTTTGCACTATTTCCATTAGTCCAGTATTCCGGCCAAACGGCTGAACGGATCGCAACGAAATTTGGCATGTACTTTGAGTATATATCCATTTGGTGCCAGCAAACTTTATGTATCGCTATCTTCAGCCGTTTAGAAATGGCAGCAATATTAAATTTAAATTACATTTTTTTCAAATTTTGAATCTCCCGCCATCACCGGTTCAAGATGGCGGCTCACAAACCTTATTGTCAACTCACAGTAGTGTACTTGATTTTTGTGCCAAATTTCGTCCCGATCGGTTCAGCCGTTTTTCCGAAATCGAGGATATACACGGACACACACACACACACACACACACACACACACACACACACACACACACACACACACACACACGAACGGTTTTCGCGATGGCGATTGCATAAGTCACTCCCTTTACGGTCGTGCCTAAAAACGGTCATTTATTCGGTCGTGATAGGAATAGTGTTAATCTAGTAGAGGACATACTCGTGCTCCTTTGCACAAAAGGTGATCAGCCGCGACACGACCGCAACCTCCGCCTCCTCCAACTACCACGGCAAATTTGCAAAGTGGATCGAGAATCGCGGCGGGCATGGGTCCACTGAAAATGAAGAAAATTTAATCTATCCGTGAATGTTAATCAATACTCGTAGTGTCTCACCAATCTTCCACTTTGATTATCTTAAACTGTGCCTTCGGATCCGTCTTCCCCGGTTGTGGATCGCGAGAACGCGACTTACATTTCTTCTGGCAGATCGTGTTCGACGTGCCAAACGTGCTCGACTGAATTTGCTTTAGAAGGAGGCTTGAGTGAATTAAATAATTATTTTAATTTCACGCTCCGGTCCCTTTCACCTTTCTCTCTTACTACTTTACCTTGAATTCTCCCTTAGTAAGTGTCTAAAGTTCGAGGTTAATGCCGAAATTAACGCATTGGCAGCCATTTTCACGACTAGCAGATAGCTACATTATTTGTCACGCGGAAATTTCGATGACACGTTTCAAGAGAAAGGATCACCCATCGCGCGACTGTTAATTTGCCATCGTGAAAGATTAGTGCGACCGTTCCACTGGATAATTTGACGTGTCTCCTCTGGTCTCCTCGTGATATCACCTTTCGAAATTCATTTGTTCGCCATTATCTATGTAACTGTCAAATGGACTTTCTAGACGACGGTGAAAGGAAGTCTCGACAGCTTGGTTTTCTTAAAAAGCTATGCATTTTATTGGCAAGGCTTGCAACATACATTCTGAGCAAATCATGAGAAAACTAACAATTTTCGCTATCTACCGAACCCTTGTCGATTGAGAATCTATGGAAGTGCTTGTTCGAGGGTGCGATCACTTTCGATTATTACACTCGCGCCTCGCAAAACGTGCTCCCTTACATTCTGACAATTATCAGTGTTTCGGTGAACGGGGAACACTTCTCCTTCATCCTTTCACCTGGCACCTTTTCCGCACAAAATAATAGATAAGAAGCTCGACGGAACGGCGTGTTCTCCGCATCGGACGATGGACGATTACAATGTAATAATAATAATTAAATAGTGATTTGTGCGATGAAGGCTCGCGAAACCGCGTTCTGGGTTCCGATTGGATGTGTCTAAAATCCTAATCGCCAGTAGTTTCCATCATTGGTCGTCACTACCGTGACGTCCACGATGAAAATTACGAGATCGATTAACGCTATGCTTCCTTTTCTTTTTTTTTTTTTTTTTTTATACATATATGTATAAACGAGTATTCTTAGAGTACGTATATCCTCCTTGCTCTCTCGTTTCGTTCCTCTCTTTGGTGCATCCTCCTCCGCGAAGCGATGAATACGAACGTGGAAAATTTCACTCGTCCAAACAGGCTGATCTACTTCTACGATCTCTCGCTCCGTCTACTTTCTAAGACTCTGGGATTGATTAGAAAAGTGGAAAATAGTAGAAAAAGACTCGCGTCATTTCTCTCGCGAATGAGCGCGGAATTACGTTTGAGCATTGGGGGGGGGGGGGGAGTGGACGTGGCAATCGGACTTTTTTTTCTTTCTTCTTTCGCTTCTCGATTCCCAACGAAGGACGGATCTTCGATTGGTACAATGATCTAAGGATCCTCTTCGTTTCTTAACCGTTTGACTGCTAAGCAATTCTTGCAAGAACGCACGAAAACTGCGGGACATATTTTGACTTGATGTTGTCGAATAAAACACTCTCATTTAGACAAATATCAATCAATTTTAATCATTCTTTTCGTATTATAAAGAAACAATATTAATTGTGATTGTGAATAAGAAAAAATAAACATTAAATTGTCTTTTTCTTTGAAAATTAAAAGTTTATAAAAAGATAACTTAAAGTTTATTGATCTTCTCTTATGATCAGCACGTAAAGGATCATTTTGATTAGGGGAAGATCACTGACTCTTACATGAAAAATTTATGTATAACTGAAACTCGCAGCGCAAAAGCGCTGCGTCGCAGTTTTCGAGACAAATGAACGCAGCGCTTTTGCGCCGCGTAGCAGTCAAACGGTTAACCTCGTGTCGTCCACGGGTTCGTTCGTATCCATCGCGAGGACTCAACGCTTATTATTATTATTAATATTATTGTTAATGTTATTATTAATCGGCAGTCTCGAACTAATCGATTCTCGGTAAGAAACAATATTATGGTACGGCATAGTTAATTTGTAAGTGAAGCGAGGAGTGATCCCATCACGGCGACGGACGTTTCTTCTTTAATGCTTTGGGAAGCTCAGCTCGCGCGGTGGCTGCTCATTTTCGACCAACCACACGCTTCCACTGTTGCCGAAGCTCAGCACGTGCATCAGCGCTTTACCGACGTTCTCTACCCTGCGAATGAGATCGTACGAGACGTTAAAAGTGGATGAAAGATAAATGAGCACGTGAGTTTGCTTATGCTCGTTTCCTCCAACGTGGTTCAAAATTTGAAAGGAGTTTAAACTCCGATCAACGCTATTTTCCGTTCCATCAATTTTTGAACGAAAGTTTGATGCAATGGAACGACGTTCATTTTAAACGCTACTTTTTGGCCGGTTAACGAGTTTCAACGGTGTTTAACACTGGGTGTTTACGATAATTTGGTTTCGAGTTAGTTCGACTAGGTTCGAAAAATATGATAGGCACAACCATCTACTGTTTTCATGATTCATGACAACCCAATGCTGTCCGGTAAGTCGAGTAGAGTTAGTTAGGCTAGCGTAGTGAATAACGTGCGTACGAGAATCGACAATTATCAGGTAATAGAATTTTGTTAAATGTGAAACAATTACATTAGAAAACAATGAATTATTTAATGAAAATTACAAGTACTAAATTAAAGTTACTACTTGTTTCATTTAACATTTGTAATTTTCGTTAAATAATTCATTGTTTTCTAATGTAATTGTTTCACATTTAACAAAATTCTATTACCTGATAATTGTCGATTCTTGTACGCACGTTATTCACTACGCTAGCCTAACTAACTCTACTCGACTTACCGGACAGCATTGGGTTGTCATGAATCATGAAAACAGTAGATGGTTGTGCCTATCATATTTTTCGAACCTAGTCGAATTAACTCGAAACCAAATTATCGTAAACACCCACTATTTCTACCACGACCGGTCTAATGACCGTTTTTGAAGTTTCGATTAGAATTTCTTGTACACAATGAAATTGCATCGTCTTTAAATTTCACGATTTTCCTTCAAACATTGGAAAATGTATTATACGTATATTTTGAGAAAATTCGTGAAATTTAAAGGCGATGCAATTACCTTGTATATAGGAAATTCTAATCGAAATTTTAAAAACGGTCATTTGACCGGTCGGTAAGAATAGTGTCAAGCAGAAGACAATGCGAAACACTAGTATTTGGAGAGATATATGCAACACATACGTGCATACTGTATATCACAAATAAAGAAGGCGGGAGAGAGTAAGTACAACTATTAATAAATGCATTAATATCGCGTATACAAAGTCTGAAAAATCTAAGAAATCAGCTAATATATTTTGCACTGTTTCCTCCGCACACACAGAATTGAATTTCGGCATGGCATAGAATATTTTGTTATCATCTGCTGATGAAGATACCATAAGATACGTTAACAGAAGACCTAGAGGATTAGGGTTACATTACGGATGAATTATTTCGATGACTTGGACGAAAAGGAATTTAAAATGAGATTTCGCTTATTAATAGAAGAAACTCCGGAAAAAATCAAATTTAACGAAAAAGGTTATATGCCTGTATTATTCTCATATATGTATATAAATACTATTCATTATTTGATTCGTTCGGTTCGTTCGGTAACAATACACTTGTTATATTAGCTGTGCACCAATCACATTACTCGAATATGAATTAGCAGGCATAAGGTGTACGGTCAGTTGATCGAAACGAAAGTAAACTTGATGGAAAGCGAAACAAGTTGACCGAAGATTAAACGAATTCAATTTTCAATTGATTAATTCAGTTTTAAACACAGTTCACAGGAACTCTGAATTGAACCAAGTTGGAGGAAACGGGCATTAGGTTCTTACAATTGAGGAATCGTGGACGCCGTGTCGCGGCGCCAGGCGTCCTCGTACCGCGGTAGAAGCAACTGTTTTCCCACGTCCTTCACCAAATTTGTGTCAGCTGTACTGGGACACAAGGCCATCACTCTTACACCCGTGATGTCCACGTGATAGTCGTCCTGCGCGAATTAAAAAAGCAACAAATTAATTACACCGGTCAACGGTGGTTTCGTTGACCTGGAAATGAGCCTTGTTCTTTATTGAATCGAGGATGGTGATTTCAAAAATCGAATCCGTTCTTTCTAATTGGCACGAGTTTTCGAGATATCCTAAGTTTTGTGTTTTACTGGTAAGTAACTCGTAACAATGTCATTTTTCAGTTTAGCACGTTAAGCGCCACGTCAGTCATCGGTGGCTGATATGCGTAAAATATGATATAAAACTAAACAAATTATATTGTTTTAAGTAATTACTGAAAATTCATTTAAAATTTACTTAATTGTTATTTATTACAGAATCATATTAGTGAGGCATTTTAACGGAGTTTATTGGAACACGGTAAACATAAAAACGGTTGTCCTTCGCAGGTATCACAAAATGTGACACCTCGTTTAGTCATTTTTCTGGCCATTGATCTACCATATTTTTCATAACATGATTTACAATACTATAAAGCAGTACTCGGAATTATTTGCACATTCCGGAGCGACACCCGAAGCCCCGCCTACTGTACCCCCACTACCGCTTGAGGCTCGACGGCCGAGTCGCCGATCGCGCACGTGACGTTGTACAATGAAGTGCAAAGTCGGTGTCCCTCTGAACAAAAACGTCACTCAGAGAACCACCGCTCCGAACAGGGAGCATTGAGGAGCATTTTGACGTTGTCATATGAGAGATTTTTGTAATCTTGTAACCAGAAATTATCATTTGGATGTATTTTATTGCGAATAAAAGCATTCGTAGGCAAACATATGAGATTTCATCAAACAAATTTGGCGTTTTCGCCGGCGCTGTCAATTATGATTACTCGACCACCTAGTGCCTGTCAGGAGGGGACACCGCAATAAAATACATCGAAATGATAATTTCTGGTTACAAGATTACAAAAATCTCTCATACGACAACGTCAAAATGCTCCTCAATGCTTTCTGTTCGGAGCGGCGGAAGGCCGGTTCACTGAGTGACATTTGCTCAGAGAGACACCGACTTTGCACTTGATTGTACACCCAAGAGCAAAGTCGGTGTCCCCTCTCAACAGCCAATAGCAAGCAGGGTAATCACCGGAGACCGCAGTTTGTCTATTTTCGCGATTGAATCTCGTATTTCTGCCTAAAAATCCTTTTATTCGCAATAAAATACATCGAATGATCGTTTCTGATCACAAAATGGCAAAAATCTATTATATTATAACGCCCCGCTCGGAACGGTGGAAGGCCGGTTCACATTCCTCCAGAGGGACACCGACTTTGCACTTGGATGTACAGCACTCTGCAAAGTCGGTGTCCCTCTGGGGTGCTTGAACCGGCCTTTCACCGTTCTGAGCAGGGTGCGTTATAATATAATAGACATTTGCAATCTTGTGATCAGAAATGATCATTTTGATGTATTTTATTTCGAATAAAAGGATTTGTAGACAGAAATATAAGATTTCATCGTGAAAATAAACGGGCTGTAGTCATAATCAGAACGGTGAAAGGCCAGTTCAAGCACCCCAGGGGGACACCGACTTTGCACATGAGTGTACCTCAAGAGCGTCGGTAGGAGCCTATGGCAGATATGCCTGGGTCTATCTGCGTGATTAAAAAATATAATTCTATTTAAAATATAAACTAATTCTAGTAGTTATCGCCAGTTCTTAAATGTGATTTTAACTCTAATACCTAACCAAGTTGTTATGTGGATAAATATGTTGTTCGTGACGCATGACTGAATCAACAAAAGCAAAGCAATTAATATTAAATGGAGAGATTATTACGCATTTCTTACCAGTGACAAACAAGACTGAGGATATATTAAGAATTATTTAGTAAGGAATAAGTATTGTTTTCAGGGCAACAAAAAAAATGCTTCTTTCGTTGACCTGTACACTGAGAGAAAAGTATATGATATATCTAACTATAATGGCATAGTAACAAAATTATAGTTGGAAATATCATATTTCTGGCAAATGTTACCATAATGTCGGTAATAATTACAATAAAGGCATAGTACAAGCAACTATACTATGTTTTTACCCAAGATTATGGTTATTTCAACTGAAAATATAGTATGGTTGAAAATATATAACGGTGAGAAAAGTAACTATTTTATATAGTTAATATTAATAGAATATTTCATACATAGTGATAGAACTAACTATATTCACATAGCACATTTTACTATACATATGCTAACAAGAACAAAGATAATAGTTAATAATATAACCATTTGTATAAATCGTTCATTCTACTATATTTTGTATGGTTAAGTGAACTATGAAAATATGTTTGACCCCAAATTTAACTATAAAATATAGTGAGATTATAGTAAACCCAACCATTTTTTTCTCTCAGTGTGTTATCATTCTCAATTTGCATTGTCGACTAAACAATGTTGTCATCTTACCCCAAACGCTCTAGTGAAACTGACGATGCCCGCTTTCGTGGCCGAATAAATGGGCACGCTGACGTAAGGGTTGAAGCTGACGATGCTTCCTGTGTTGATGACAGTTCCACCCCTTCCACCCTTGTCTCTACCCAAGAATCGTTGGGCCAGAAGTGTTCCGCGAATCACGCCGTTCTAATAATTCTCGCGACATTAACAAGAGCTCGGATTCACCTTTAATAGAAACTAGGACGATCCCTTACCAGATTAATGTCCACTTCGAGCTCCCAGAATCGATCGTTCATTATCCCGGCATTGTTGATGACGATGTCGATGTGTCCAAAGGCCGCGATCGTGGTCCTAAAGGATTCTGTAAATTGGAAGAGAGAGAGAGAGAGAGAGAGAGAAGAAAGCGAGAAATAAATAAGAGAACCAATCGGAGTGCAACTCACACGTCCACTTTTATCCTACCTTCGAATTGAGGGTAATCGGTGACGTCACACTGGCAAAATATAACACGGTCCTTGCCGTACTTGTTCGCCAACGTGCTCACCAACTGTTCGCCTCCTTCGGTATTGATATCGCAGACGGACACCTGATAATTTGATTATTTAATGTAAATTATAATTGGATTTTTTTTTTTGGAGCTTACGTGGAAAAGAACGACGACGCCCGAGGGTGCTGGCAAATTTGGGAAATTTCCTCGTTCTCGTTATCCGTCGGAGAAGTCTCGCTAAATTCGATTCAAGCTCACGAGGGTGACGAAGAATTTTCCATGCAAATTCAGAGACCATTTAACGTTCTCTCGTTTACGGTAATCTACTTTGGAGTCGCGACGTAAATCTCACTTTCGCCCTTAACGCATTTCCTTCGGGGCACCGAGCTCCGGGCCGCGGGAGTTTACTTTGGCCAAATTTACTTAAGGGGCTCGCTTCGTTGCACGGCAGCTGCCCAACGTACCTCCCTAAACATCGAAATGTTTCTCGGAGCAACGGTGACAGGGCGCACGGTCAAATGGAAATTTAATTTCAACGACGACTCGTCCAAATTTGCCGACTGTCCATGCAGCTTTGCATTCTTATCTTCCGGCATGGTAATAATGATAAAGTACGCGAAAATTCTTACAAGGGAAACACTAGAAATTCCCTCCTCAGAATTTCACCTGGAAGAAATATGTTGTAGTTTGGTACCTCGAGAAATCTCTGGTAAAGTAGTTCAACGCAATAGTCAGGATTCTAAAATAGTCAGGAGAAAATTAAAATAAAAGTTGTAGAATAATGTTGCGGACTGCTTATGTAGTTTGTGTAACGTGGATTTTAAACTAGGGGGCAGAGCCCCCTGCGCTTTCGCTTCGCTCAAGCGCCAACCCCCTCAAGATCGCCTTTGCTCGCGCTTCGCGCTCGCCCACGAATTTCAAAAGGTTTCGAAATTGTGGAAAATTCAAGTATTGAGATATTAAACTATGCTACAGAGTCCTCTGCGCTTTCGCTTCGCTCAAGCGCCATATCCCCCGAGGTCATCGGATGCTCGCGCTTCGCGCTCGCCCACGAAATGCAATATTTCTGCAATAGGCCCAAGTGATCAAAACCGGACACTGAAATGCATCCGAACCAAAATTTGACATGTACATAGAGTATATACACCTTTGTTGCGGTGAAACTTTATGTATGGTTATCTTCAACCATTCAGAAATTGCGACAAATTGAAATTTTTAATCCAGTATTCCGGCCAGACGCTTGCGCGGATTCAAACACAATTTGGCATATAGTTTAAAAATATACCCATTTGGTGCTACAAAACTTTATGCATGGTCATCTTCAAGCGTTTCGAAATTACGGGATTTTCAAACTATAATTATAAAATAGTGAATTAAAGATTTGAATGTGCCGCCATTTTGTAACGGTTCGAGATGGCGATGCACAAAGTTTCGTGGCACCAAATAGGTATATACTCGATGTACATGCCAAATTTTGTCCGAATCCGTTCAGTCATTTCGCCGGAATAATGGACTAAAGATTTGAATTAGTCGCCATTTTTGATTCGGCCAATCAAAAAATTTGAAAATTTCCAGTAATTGTCATTGCGTACGTGTACATGAACGTGTAAAATTTTATCGGGATCCAATGAATAGTACCAAAGATATGAATTTTTCAATATTTGAACTTCCCGCCATTTTGTACCGGTTCAAGATGGCGGCTCACAAACCTTATTGTCAACTCACAGTAGTCTACTTGATTTTTGTGCCAAATTTCGTCCCGATCGGTTCAGCCGTTTTCCCGAAATCAAGGATACACACACACACACACACACGAACGGTTTTCAGGATGGCGATTGCATAAGTCACTCCCTTTACGGTCGTGCCTAAAAATGACGCACGGTCAAGTCGGTAAGCTGCTGCGCTACGATTCTGTACTCGTGTGATTCGAATTCTCGTTTTAATTTATTTTTTCAAAGGATTTTTCACGTAGAAAATTGTTTACAATAAAAGTATTAATATTTCATTATTATATCGTATCACGGAAAGGTAAAAAATATGCAGGAAATGTTCACACGACATGCGCATGTTAATAATATTATATTTCTATTAGAATGCGGGAAACTTTCTTTTTTTTTTTTTATTTGAAAAGCTGTGCATACAATTAGCATTAATTATATCATATGTCAAGTGACATATAATTGGCTGATATTGATCCTAAAAGCAGGAAAAACATAAGTTTTGTTGGTAGTGAGTGCAACGAATAAATGTAATTTTTGTACAATGAAGTGCAAAGTCGGAGTCCACCGTCGGCAGCCAATAGCAAGCCAGTGGCCATGACCCATCTATTTTTGCGATTCGTCGTGCAATATTTCTTCCTACGATTCCGTTCAATCGAAATAAAATACATCAATATAATTCCTCATCAATATAATTCCTGATAACCAGATTGCAAGATTTCTCATTACAACGTCGAAATGCTCCCTGGTAAGAACGGTGGAAGGTCGATTCAAGCATCTCAGGGAGACACCGACTTTGCACTAGAGTGTACACGCGCATTTTGTTTGCGACATGTGCGCTGGGAAACATCTCCTTGACATTGAGAAAAATTGGCGTATCTTGTTGAACTAACTTTACTGCATACCAAGCGTAACTTATCATAGGCTCGAATGCTCATGAGCATCGAACTTTTATTCCAATCTTCTCGAAATATCCTCACTATCGCGTTGAACTATTTAACCAGGAGTTTCTCGAGGTACCAAACTACAACAGATTTCTTGCAGTTCAAATTCTGAGGAGAGGTTTCTGGTGTTCTCCTTGTTAGCTCGATCTAAGATCACGAGGACTTCTTCTTTTCTCTCTCTCTCTCTCTCTCTCTCTCTCTCTCTCTCTCTCTCTCGAGCTTCTAAGAACCTTTAGGATGGCCGAGTAGCGCGACTGAATTGTTACGCAAATCTTCTAACCTTAAGAAACGCTTATCATGGGTTTGAATGCTCATGAACATCGAACTTTTATTTCAATCTTCTCGAAATATCCTGACTATCGCGTTGAACTATTTTACCAGGAGTTTCTCGAGGTACCAAACTACAATATATTTCTTGCAGTTCAAATTCTGAGGAGGGGGTTTCTGTTCTTCTCCTTGTTAGCTTCCTCGAGATTTAAACCGCGACGTGACATTGAAACGATAAAGAAATCGCGTCTGGTTTCCACGTTAATTGGATTTATCTCGACTAATGAAGGGGCGTGTAGACGAGAACGAATCAATTGATTAATACGTTTTCTCTCTGCGCTTTATTAAACCCAATCAGAGGCCTCACGTTCGCGCATCGGAGTCCGGTTAAATTTTCACCCAAGTGTTACGGGAGCACCGGTGCATCCCAGGCAATTAATTCACCACGGCAAATTTATCTTCGCTTCTCTCGCGAACTAAATGGCTCGTATCCCATCACTCGAAACTCCGCTCTCGAGAAAAAGTTTAAGCCTTCAACGAGACCCGAGTTCAAAGCCACGGAAGGCGGCTTTACATCGCAAATGAATTTTTAATATTCATCGAGAACGTGAAGGGGCTTCTCTGTCTGGACGTTACGCCGATCCACGGCCATCCAAGAGCAGTTGTACCTCTTAAAGTTTAATCGTCCACTCACCTTCGCGCCATAATTCAACAGCTCGATGGCGTAGGTCCGACCTATACCGGAAGCGGCCCCCGTCACCAGGGCAACCTTTCCTCGTATCTCCATCCTCGTCAGTTTCCGGTCGACTTCTTGTCTGAGCAGAGAATAAGAATTCAGATGGTGGAGTATCGAGACTAATCGAGACAAATCTCTTTTTCCAATGGCTAACACAGCCAAAGCAGCAGACAAAGCAGTTCAGTAAGCGCTTTCTGCTGTGCTGGCAGCAGCATATGACTTGTGCTGAACGCACTTTTCTGAACTTATGTGTTCTCAGTACGGTGAGAGGAAAAAGTCTGTGACCAAATGGTTCAGTCCGGCAAGGTTAGATTAGATTGACTTGTCAACAATTGATAATTGTTACTCGATCGTCTTGAAAAACGAAAGTTCTTGTCATAATTACTGGTCGTGAATTTCGTAACACAGCCTTCCATAACTCACTTTTGAGGTGGCTGTACTTTACAACATGTTGTGCTTATTAAGCGTACTTTTAGTGTGCTGGAAAAAATGGCGACCGCTTAGTAAACATAGACTTATACTCATAGACCGCGCATTCTGTGAGACGCGTTGAAGACAACATGATACGAGAGAGCAATACTGGGAGTGAACCTGTCTCTGTCTAACTGGAGCGTTGGTGGGGGGAATAAGGAAAACAGGAGAAGAGCATACGTTTACGCGTATAAACGTTTAAACGTATATGAACGTATACTCGCGTTTAAACCATAGACTTATACTCATAGACCGCGCATTCTGTGAGAAGCGTTGAAGACAACATGATACGAGAGAGCAATACTGGGGGTGAACCTGTCTCTGTCTAACTGGAGCGTTGGTGGGGGGAATAAGGAAAAAAGGAGAAGAGCAACGTTTAAACGTGAGTATACGTTCATATACGTTTAAACGTTTATACGCGTAAACGTATGCTCTTCTCCTGTTTTCCTTATTCCCCCCACCAACGCTCCAGTTAGACAGAGACAGGTTCACCCCCAGTATTGCTCTCTCGTATCATGTTGTCTTCAACGCTTCTCACAGAATGCGCGGTCTATGAGTATAAGTCTATGGTTTAAACGTTGCTCTTCTCATTTTTTCCTTATTCCCCCCACCAACGCTCCAGTTAGACAGAGACAGGTTCACTCCCAGTATTGCTCTCTCGTATCATGTTGTCTTCAACGCTTCTCACAGAATGCGCGGTCTATGAGTATAAGTCTATGTTAGTAAACATGTTGGAAAAGCATAAAGCGCCAGGTGGCGTTCAGCCGAAAATCTTACAACAGTTGCAAAGCTGCTTTTTCTGCTGAACTCTGTCTCCAATCGCTCGGTGAGGAACGAGCGGAAGTGAGTCACGGAACTTTACCTCGAAAGCGTCGTCGTTTACCTCACCAGTCCGCGCGTCAGTGGTGATGACTCCGCCACCTTCACCACCACCACAACCATTCTACCCTTCGAAACCACTTCGTCGACCACCTCGCCCATCATTACGAGAGTCTCCGCGCTTAAGCCCCTCGTTTCACCTCCTCACCTCGCCTCCCGTCGCTTTTCACCTCGCACCTTTTCACACGGCGATCCTCCAACGCGCCGAAACGTGCATCGCGCGCTCGCAGAAAACCTCGACGGGTTCGAGGATGAAAGCCAAACGGAGGAAGAATCTTTCTGGAGAGCGCGCAAGAATTTCTTTCTCTTTACCGCGCACCCTTTACCAAACAGTTCTACGAAGAATTTCGGTAAAGAATCTTGGTCAATTGAAATCTAGAAATGTTGAATTTTTTTTTTAAAGATCCACCGATAAGTCTCGAGCGTAAATCTTAAAGAATAATTTATTCGCGATAGTAACGTAGCACACGAGAGCGTGCACGACCGCGCTTCCTTTACCAAACGGTCCTACGAAGAATTTCGGTAAAGAATCTTGGTCAATTGAAATCTAGAAATGTTGAATTTTTTTTTTTAAAGATCCACCGATAAGTCTCGAAGCGTAAATCTTAAAGAATAATTTATTTGCGATAGTAACGTAGCACATAAGAGCGTGCACGACCGCGCTCCCTTTACCAAACGGTCCTACGAAGAATTTCGGTAAAGAATCTTGATCAATTGAAATCTAGAAATGTTGAATTTTTTTTTTAAAGATCCACCGATAAGTCTCGAAGCGTAAATCTTAAAGAATAATTTATTCGCGATAGTAACGTAGCACATGAGAGCGTACACGACCGCGCTCCCTTTACCAAACGGTCCTACGAAGAATTTCGGTAAAGAATCTTGATTAATTGAAATCTAGAAATGTTGAATTTTTTTTTTAAAGATCCACCGATAAGTCTCGAAGCGTAAATCTTAAAGAATAATTTATTCGCGATAGTAACGTAGCACATGAGAGCGTACACGACCGCGCTCCCTTTACCAAACGGTTCTACGAAGAATTTCGGTAAAGAATCTTGATCAATTGAAATCTAGAAATGTTGAATTTTTTTTTTAAAGATCCACCGATAAGTCTCGAAGCGTAAATCTTAAAGAATAATTTATTTGCGATAGTAACGTAGCACATGCGAGCGTGCACGACCGCGCTCCCTTTACCAGACGGTCCTACGAAGAATTTCGGTAAAGAATCTTGGTCAATTGAAATCTAGAAATGTTGAATTTTTTTTTTAAAGATCCACCGATAAATCTCGAGCGTAAATCTTAAAGAATAATTTATTTGCGATAGTAACGTAGCACACGAGAGCGTGCACGACCGCGCTCCCTTTACCAAACGGTCCTACGAAGAATTTCGGTAAAGAATCTTGGTCAATTGAAATCTAGAAGTGTTGAATTTTTTTTTTTAAAGATCCACCGATAAGTCTCGAAGCGTAAATCTTAAAGAATAATTTATTTGCGATAGTAACGTAGCACACGAGAGCGTGCACGACCGCGCTCCCTTTACCAAACGGTCCTACGAAGAATTTCGGTAAAGAATCTTGATCAATTGAAATCTAGAAATGTTGAATTTTTTTTTTTAAAGATCCACCGATAAGTCTCGAAGCGTAAATCTTAAAGAATAATTTATTTGCGATAAGAACGTAGCGCATGAGAGCGTGTACGACCTGCACGCGATCGACGGCGCCTCGGTAGTTAGGCGAATATAAAAATAAAAAAGCACGAGAGTCAACGACCGAAGGGGGTTGGCTTTATCGATAAACAACGAGCAAGCGTTGTTCGTCTTAAAAGCGAGGAGATTCTGTTCGTCGTGTGGCGAACGACTATTCTCAAATGTTTGCCAGCTCGACGAGAGACGGATGTAGAAAAGAGAAGATTGGAGGGAGGAGAAAGTGCAACGACCACCGACGATGACTCGAGCTTGCGACTCGAGAAGCTTCTTCGGTACGTTCTCCATGGCAGGTCTGCTTTCTACCTTAATATTGCACGAGTTCCCTTCTTCCTCGCGGTCCTCCTCCGCCCACTCTTGAGAAACACCACGCCAACCACCATTGCACACCCTTCGACGTTTCCAGCATCAGAAACGCGATAAAAGAAGCAACGATCGAGATGAGAATTCGTACGATCTTCATCTCACAAGATCTCGAACCGTTTCGACAGACTTTAACGCAAGCACTTGGCAGACGTCGCGTCGATGGAGAACGATAAATTTCTCTCACTCGTGTACCTTTCATCAAGAAACCTTCGTGACGGAAGGAGAAACGGTCCAGAGGTCCAATCAATTTTCAACTTGACCCTCAGAATCGACCTTGACGCCTCCACCTGTGCCGAACCACCACCCCTCTCCTCATCCCCAAATTCAACATCACCTCGCGACTCCCTCGCATAAAATATTTCTCACGAGTACCTTCTTGCCTGGTCAATATCCACGCCGAACACCTTCACTCCGTTCTTCAACCGGGCCTCCGAGAATTTCCATTCACCACCACCTTCGCGAAAGACACCCCATCGTCGTCTCAGCTACGCGATTTAATATCGTATCACGAAAGAAAGTCTCTTTACCTTGAATCTCGTTCTCCAGTCGATCGGCTTGTTCCGCAACAGGCAGCTCCGAACGAAAGCGAAACGCGCAGAGAGTTGGCGAGCTCGCGACGTTCCGTAAGCTTCAATATTCTGTGTGTGTGTATGCGTCTTTCTCTTTCTGTGTGTCTGTGTATGTGTGCGCAAGTGTGTTGGATCGGATTCGCGTACTATCGAAGGAGAGAGAGAACGAGAGGATGGTGAGACGATGCGCGCGCGCGTCACTCACGACGGATTCACTCCTGGACAAGGTGTGGTTGGTGGCCACGCTGATACTGGCCGTCGCGCCGGTGGTGCGACTGCCTCCTGGTGAAACGCACACACCCTATATAGACTTGATATTGATTGGCGCGGTTGCGTGCCACGCGCTCTCACCACCCGCTCGCGCCACCACTGTCTGGGTGCGCTCGTGCGCGCGTGACACGCGTGCGCATCCGCACGCGTCTCTGTGCGAGTAGACGATGACTAAGGAGTGTGTAGAATCACCTACCGCGTGCGCCGTGAATCAAGCTGCCGCCAGATTTACAGGCACTCGCCCTTAAACCCTTAGGTAGTTTATGTACAACATACAAGGGCGAGTTTTTGGATTTTGGTAGTTCTTTAGGTCCTTTCCCTTTTTTTCGGTGGTTCAAGAATATTTCGTGGATTTTTGGTTAAGGATGTTTGGAATTTTACGGGGGTGGAGAAATTGTGGATGTCTCCAGCCGAAATCTAAACTCTTCGGCATATCAGGACGAGTTTTTGAATTTTGTAGTTTTTCAGGTCTTTTTCCAGCTTGTTTCTTTGGTTCAAGAATACTTCGTGGATTTTTAATTGACAATGCATGGAATTTAACGGGGGTGGAGAAATTGTAGACGCGTCGAGCCTAAATCTAAACTCTTCGGCATACAAGGGCGAATTCTTGGATTTGGTGGTTTTTAGGTACGACCGTAAAGGGAGTGACTTATTCAGGTTTTTTCCCCGTTGCTTCTTTGGTTCAAGAATGCTTCGTGAATTTTTAATTGACAATGCTTGGAATTTAACGGGGGTGGAGAAATTGTAGATGCGTCGAACCTAAATCTAAACTCTTCGGCATACGAGGGAGAGTTTTTGGATTTTGGTAGTTTTTTAGGTCTTTTCTCTTTTTTCTGTGGTTCAAGAATATTTTCAGGATTTTTAATTAACGATCCTTGGAATTTAACGGGGATGGAGAAATTGTGGATGCCTCGAGCATAAATCTAAACTCTTCGGCATACGAGGGCGAGTTCTTGGATTTGGTGGTTTTTCACGTTTTTTCCACCTTGTTTCTTTGGTTCAAGAATGCTTCGTGGATTTTTAATTAACGATGCTTGGAATTTAACGGGGGTGGAGAAATTGTGGATGCCTCGAACCTAAATCTAAACTCTTCGGCATACGAGGGCGAGTTTTTGGATTTTGTAGTTTTTTAGGTCCATTCTCTTTTTTCTGTGGTTCAAGAATATTTTCAGGATTTTTAATTAACGATCCTTCGAATTTTACGTGGGTGGAGAAATTGTGGATGACTCGAGCCTAAATCTAAACTCTTCGGTATACGAGGGCGAGTTCTTGGATTTGGTGGTTTTTCACGTTTTTTTCCACCTTGTTTCTTTGGTTCAAGAATGCTTCGTGGATTTTTAATTAACGATGCTTGGAATTTTACATGGGTGAAGAAATTGTGGATGCCTCGAACCTAAATCTACACACTTCAGCACACGGGAGGGAGTTCTTGGATCTAGTAGCTTTTTAGGTTTCTTCCCTTGTCTCTTTGATTCAGGAATGTATCGTGAATTTTTAATTTTCGATATTCAAAATTTAACCGCAGATGGAAAAAATATGGACACCCTTGGTATAGCGAGATACTCTGCCTCCTTCTTCCAGCGACAGTTCTCCTCCGATTTTTCAGCCTCTGGAAATTCGTAGGGTCAAAAAGGCGGCTGAGCGACCCCGCCCTTTCTCCCTCGCACCCTTCCTTTCGTCATTCCTTGTTTTAACAGCGCGTTTAACCGCCAGACGTCTAGTCACGTAGCAATGCCTCCGAAAGAGACAAACCTCCACCCTGTAGAATTTTCCTTCATACAAATCTCAAGCCTGGACTATCCAGATTGAAAATACCTAGGGCGGAATTCATAGATGTTACTTGAAACCGGTCTTAAGCATACGCTTTACCAAGTTCAACTTAAGACCCAAGATCATCTTAAGAAAGCTTCACATGCATAGTTACAACTTAAAAACTCAAGTTTGAGCTTAAGACTACCTTTGGGAAGGATGAGCTTAGCATGCAACTTCGGATATGTTCGAGATTCTTAACCAAACTACCAATGAAATGAAAGATTTATAAATATACACATACGTAGCGAACTGTTTGTTGCATTCAGTTGCATCGTCGAACTGGTGCAAATAATTACAGTGATTTTAATTGAAAGAAAATCTGGTCATAAGTAAAATCACTGAAAACATCATATAACAATGGCATTATATCAATATTGTAATTTTCTACTTAACAGTGTAAGTATAACGGTATATCGTGAGTGACAAATTATTGATATCCATGTAATGTTACTGTTATTAAATGTTCACAGTGAATTTACTTTGACCTAACATAACCAAGTAACCTAACTATATTTTTCAGGGTGACGATCTTTTATATTATCGTCTCAGGGCGACAAATTACTGGACTTGGCTAAGCATGCCTTAGGCAGAGCTTAAGCAAGTTCTATGCATCTAATAATTTGAAGTTTTTACTTAAGATTTTACTATGAAACGATATTTACTTCACTAAGTATAAACTTAAGATCCATCTTAAAATTTGATCTCAAGTAATGTCTATGAAACAATCGCAGTCTTGAGTACTAACTTAAGACCATCTAGAGAATCAAGTCACGTCTATGAATTCCGCCCGTACAAAATAGGCAAACTACACAACAAAATATTCAACCCTATACTTCCTCGAAACCTCTCACCAGAAGCAAGCGGATAATCGATCGTCGATCGTCGATCGATCGATAAGTACCGCGGCCTTGGAGATTTTCGTGCTTCGTCTGTCATGGCCGCGCGAGTCTCCGCGGTGTCGGGGCTGAACTCGAAAACGCGATCGAATACGAGACAGTGCGTGCCGTTGCTCGCGAGGTGGGCGTACTCGAAGTGGTGGAGGAAGAAGAAGAGGAAGAGGAGAAGGTGGACGAGTTGGAAAAGTTTTCGAAAGGGTTCGAGAGAGAAAGGTTAAGAAGGTAGGAGGTCCGGAAGTGAGATATCCGAAGGAGCAAAGGCACGAGCTTATCTTCGAGAGTTGGGAAGAGAGGCTGAAGGTCAAGGCGGCTGGTGATCCCGCTCGTCCTTCGGATCTCGAGCCAGGAGGGGACTATGGACTGCGCGGTGAGAATGAAACACGGAAGGCCCTCGCGCAGCCGAATGTCGCGCACCACGGTTACCGGTAGCAAGCTCAAGCAGTGCAAGAGGAAGCAGAACGCGAGGGTCAGGAAGTGCGTGTGCTTGCCATCAAATTACGCTCTCGCCGAATTTCCTCTGGTCTGGTCGGAGCTCAGGTCGGTGATCACTTAACGACACTTTCGACGAATCCTCAAAACTGTTGGGTACACTCAAAAAAAAGAATTGCTGCAATGGCCAATCTTTATTGACTGTGCAGAAATTTTCTGCCGTAACTATTTAAATTTTTAAGGCAACGAATTACAGTACCAATGTAGAAATCAGATTGGTCAGCACAACCAACTTTGAAAGCTACACTCAAAAAAAGGAATTGCTGCAATGGCCAATCTTTATTGGCTGTGCAGAAATTTTCTGCCGTAACTATTTAAATTTTTAAGGCAACGAATTACAGTACCAATGTAGAAATCAGATTGGTCAGCACAACCAACTTTGAAAGCTACAGTCAAAAAAAGGAATTGCTGCAATGGCCAATTTTTATTGACTGTGCAGAAGTTTTCTGCCGTAACTATTTAAATTTTTAAGGCAACGAATTACAGTACCAATATAGAAATCAGATTGGTCGTGCTGACCAACTTTGAAAGCTACACTCAAAAAAAAGAATTGCTGTAATGGCCAATCTTTATTGACTGTGCACAAATTTTCTGCCGCAACTATTTAAATTTTTAAGGCAACGAATTACAGTACCAATATAGAAATCAGATTGGTCGTGCTGACCAACTTTGAAAGCTACACTCAAAAAAAAGAATTGCTGCAATGGGCAATTTTTATTAACTGTGCACAAATTTTCTGCCGTAACTATTTAAATTTTTAAGGCAACCAATTACAGTACCAATGTAGAAATCAGATTGGTCAGTACAACCAACTTTGAAAGCTACACTCAAAAAAAAGAATTGCTGTAATGGCCAATCTTTATTGGCTGTGCAGAAATTTTCTGCCGTAACTATTCAAATTTTTAAGGCAACCAATTACAGTACCAATGTAGAAATCAGATTGGTCAGCACAACCAATTTTGAAAGCTACACTCAAAAAAAAGAATTGCTGTAATGGCCAATCTTTATTGGCTGTGCAGAAATTTTCTGCCGTAACTATTTAAATTTTTAAGGCAACGAATTACAGTACCAATATAGAAATCAGATTGGTCGTGCTGACCAATTTTGAAAGCTACACTCAAAAAAAAGAATTGCTGTAATGGCCAATCTTTATTGAATGTGCACAAATTTTCTGCCGCAACTATTTAAATTTTTAAGGCAACGAATTACAGTACCAATGTAGAAATCAGATTGGTCAGCACAACCAACTTTGAAAGCTACACTCACAAAAAAGAAGTGCTGTAATGGCCAATCTTTATTGGCTGTGCAGAAATTTTCTGCCGTAACTATTCAAATTTTTAAGGCAACGAATTACAGTACCAATGTAGAAATCAGATTGGTCAGCACAACCAACTTTGAAAGCTACACTCAAAAAAAAGAATTGCTGTAATGGCCAATCTTTATTGACTGTGCAGAAATTTTCTGCCGTAACTATCTAAATTTTTAAGGCAACGAATTACAGTATCAATGTAGAAATCAGATTGGTCAGCACAACCAACTTTGAAAGCTAGTAAATTATTTGTTATACTAGGCAATATCTTACAAGGGGACCATCAGACCTATTAATGAAGGATTTTGATGGCTATCAAATATATTGTAGAGGGACCCCTCCTGTGCACAAGGCTAAAAAGATTTTCCACAATGGCCCCCGGTTTTCGAGAAAAACGATTTTAAAGTTTTCCGCTTACTATGTATACCTGTACCTTTTAAGTCATTCTAAGAGAATCGACATAGCGTAGTAGGCTAGGTGGACGGCTCAAACATTAGTAACCCGGGATCTTGTCCCAGTATCTCTTTTCATTTTTTTTATCTACACTACATCGCGGTATTCGTAATTAATAGAAACAGTGCCATGATTGTTCAGTATGTGCTAATTAACATAAAAGAAAATATACTTTCGCCCTAACAATTCGTCGCATATTACTTTTCTATTTTAAAATTAACCTAAATATTAAATACTACATAATCACGGCACTGTTTCTATTAATTACGAATACCGCGATTGCTTTGCCATATTTGACCATTGAAATTGACTGAAGTATCCAATTCTTGGCTACAGCAGCCAATTCTTTTTTTTGAGTGTAGAACTAGACGATCACGATCACGGAGAACCGTGTCGATAATTCTGGAAACACTTTAGGGCGAATCAGCAGCTCTGCGACGGGGCTATAAGGTGCGCCAGTGGCCAAGTGTTCCAGGTGCATCGTGCCATACTATCAGCGGTGAGTCCCTACTTCAAGGCCCTCTTCACGAACAGTCTGAAAGGAGGGAAGACCGAGACGAACGAGGTGGTCATCAATTTCGTTCAGGCTGATGTCTTCGGTCTTATACTCGATTACGCTTACACCGGTACCTGCAACGTCCACGCGGAGAACGTCGAACAGCTCTTGCCCCTGGCCGATCAGTTCGAGGTACTTGGAGTTGTTCAGCTGTGCTGCCAATTCCTTCTACAGGAGCTGAGACCGGAGAATTGCTTAGGTTGGTCGTTCTCTATCACATTAACCTTAGAACATATATAACTGGAAGGAGAACAGAGGATCGAGTCTGTGTCCAAGTTGTGTGCGAGAGAGAAACGTTTTAAAGAGAGAGAGAAGGATTGAGATTAACATTCGTAAGCATGCGCAAGAGCGAGCAATACATGCTGACAGCTGACAGTGAGTTTGAAAATATTGAAAGGTTAAACCCGTCCGTAAGCTATCAGTTATAACATTGATAGCTTAGTTAAGAAAAAATGCCAAGCGTATACTGTGTCCTATGCGCTAAACGTGATAAATCGGTATCTTATCATAAGTAAGTAATAATATTTCTCGTTATTTGTTATTTTGTTTGCACTAAATAAAGTTTATAATTGTTTGCCATTGTGCGCATATTAATTACACCGGTCAACAAGGTTTTTGCCCATGAAATGACTTTTGCTAATTTCGAAAGAGTACCTATAAACATGTATTTTAAGATTAATCCCAACTTCTTGTTAGCTCGAGATTCTTTTGGATTTGTATAATAAGATTTCGCTGCATTTTCTTCATTAAGTAGCAACCTCACGGTAAAAATCTTGTTTTTACATTTTTTGTTATTTTTTTCTACAGCTGAACATCTTGGGAGCATTTAAAACTCAACGCGACGTTAAATTCTCAAAAATTGGCAAAATTATAATTTTTTGAATGGATCAATGCGCTAGTAAATACTCGCTACACGTAAAGTTAAATCGTGTCTGGGGTTGCCGCAGAGTGCAAACAGATTTTTTTTGTTTTTCGTCCTATAGCTAAACATCTTGGGAGCATTTAAAACCCAACGCGACGTTAAATCTCAAAAATTGACCAAGTTATGATTTTTTGAATGGATCAATAGCTAGTAAATACTCGCCACGTAGGTTCCCCCAGACACGATTTGACTTTACGTATAGCGAGTATTTTAGCGCATTGATCCATTCAAAAAATTATAACGTTGCCAATTTTTGAGATTTTAACGTCGCGTTGAGTGTTAAATGCTCCCAAGATATTTAACTATAGGAAAAAAATAAGAAAAATCTGTTTGCAGTCTGGGGCAACCCCAGACACGATTTAACTTTACGCGTAGCGAGTATTTACTAGCCCATTGATCCATTAAAAAAATTATAACGTTGCCAATTTTTGAGATTTTAACGTCGCGTTGGGTTTCAAATGCTCCCAAGATATTTAACTATAAGAAAAAAAATAAGAAAAATCTGTTTGCAGTCTGGGGCAACCCCAGACACGATTTAACTATACGCGTAGCGAGTATTTACCAAGGCATTGATCCATTTAAAAAATTATAACGTTGCCAATTTTTGAGATTTTAACGTCGCGTTGGGTTTGAAATGCTCCCAAGATGTTCAGCTGTAGGGAAAAAAATAATAAAAAAATGTAAAAACCAGATTTTTACCGTGAGGTTGCCACTTAATGAAGAAAATACAGTGAAATCTTATTACACAAATCCAAAAGAATCTGGAGCCAACCCGAAGTTGGGATTAGTCTTAAAATACATATTTATAGGTACTCTTTCGAAATTAGCAAAAGTCATTTCATGGGCAAAAAAAAAGTCCAAATTTGTTGCCCAGTGTTATCACCTATTGAATAATCGTCGATTGTATCCCAATTACATTTCCATTTTTAAACGGCGCGGTCAGCCTCATCCGCGTTTGCACATTACGAGCAAAGGGTTAACATCTATCTGTCTCTCTGACACCGAACTTGGCCACAGATCTTTTACATGGGAAACATAGACAATTCCACTTCCAGTTGTATATGTTCTAAGCGTTGAACAAAGTTCCTCTTGCGGCTACCCCAAACAAGACTAAAGTGGACTATCCTCCCTCTGATCATTTAGGTATTTTCAAATTTGCGCGTCACTACTTCTGTCGCGACCTCGAGGAGAAGGGCCGAAAGTACATCCGCCATCACTTCAAACAGATCCTCCAGGAGAGTACCGAGTTCAAGGATCTTCTGTACGAGGAACTCGAGGCCATTCTAAGGGACGACGAGTTGAACGTAAGGAGCGAGGAGCTAGTGTTCGACGCTATTAAACTCTGGACCGAGCACAAGATCGAGGAGAGGAGACCTCATCTATCGAAGCTCTTGGAGTGCGTGCGTTACGGTCTCATGAGCTACAAATTCTTCACGAACAACGTCCTTGCCTGGAGACTCGTCCAGGACGACGAGGTGATCGCATCGGATGCTCGATCTAACTGGGCATCTTCGATTATCCTATCGAACTGACGTCTCTCCGTTTTCCATAGTCGAGCCAACGAATGCTCCTGTCCGCGAACGTCTTTCTGAGCGAGCAAGAGCGCAGACAGAACGGAGAAGTGGACCCGAGGAATGTTCTCACCAGACCACGCGTACCCTACGAGATCTTGTTCGCGATCGGTGGCTGGAGCGCGGGCGCTCCAACCAGCTTCGTGGAGACCTACGACACCAGGTAGAACATCTTTGGTCAGTCGCAATTTAAAGGCTCGTCACAATCTTACGGTCGTTGGAATTTCCTCGAGGAAGATTCACGTGATCTCTCTCCAAACATGAACTCCAGAGCTGACAGATGGTTTCTATCAGTGAACACGGACGTGACGCCGCGCGCCTACCACGGGCTGTGCACCCTCAACAATCTCATCTACATGATCGGCGGCTTCGACGGTAACGAGCACTTCAACACGGTTCGTTGCTTCGACCCGGTGACGAAGGAATGGCGAGAGAGGGCCTGCATGTACCACGCCAGGTGTTACGTCAGCGTTTGCACCCACGGTGAGACCCACTCGGCCGCTCGAACGCGCGTTCGAGGCTCGAGAGACATCTACGAGGCCAACAACCTCTGAATCCTCTTGATCGTGTCCTGTCGCTCGATTGATCCACCAGGTGGAAAGATTTACGCCCTGGGCGGTTACAATGGTCGCACCAGAATGAGCTCGGGCGAGAGATACGAGCCTAAGAAGAATCAATGGGAGATGATACCTTCGATGCATCGTCAGAGATCGGACGCGAGCGCCGCAGCTCTCAGAGGCAAGATTTACATCGTCGGTGGATTCAATGGCCAAGAAGTCCTCAACTCGGCCGAGGTCTTCGACGTGGAGACTAACCAGTGGAGTTACATTCACATGATGATCAATCCTAGGTCCGGCGTCTCCCTGGTCGCCTTTCGCGACAGTCTCTACGCTCTCGGTGGATTCAACGGCTTCACCAGGCTAAGTTCCGGTGAATAGACACGTCGAATTCTATCCGATAATAATTCCAATCTAATTGCGAAGTCTCGTCGATTCAGGAGAACGTTACAATCCCAAGAACTCCGAAGACTGGCACGAGGTAGCCGAGATGTTCAGTCCACGGAGTAATTTCGCTACGGTGATCCTCGACGAGATGATCTTCGTGATAGGTGGCTTCAATGGTAATTATGACAAGATTTGGTAGGAGCTAGGATCATGTAAAACGAGCAGGCATCGCCACAGGTTCCACCACGATCGCATACGTCGAGTGCTACGATCCCGACAGCAACGAATGGTACGACGCCTCGCCCATGAATCTCAACAGAAGCGCGCTGAGTGCCTGCGTCATTTCTGGGCTACCAAACGCGCGAGAGTATTCTTACCTGAGCAAGGCTCGTGACCTTGGCCAAGGTATCTGCGCATCCTCATTAACAGTTTCATAACACTTTGCGGACCGCTGTCATATATGCGTGATTTCACAGTTCAGCGGTTAGGGTTAGGGTTATCGGCCGGCGTCACGTAGATGTCACTTCGTTCGGCCAACGGCCATCGGCCGTGTAGCGCAAGTATAACGTCACTTGACGTCTCAAATGCACGTGGCACATATATTTACTACATTCAACAGATGTTCGTGTATACAGGGTGTTTGACATAAGATGTCGGAGCCGAAAGTTGGAGATAGATTGGGTAAAACCGAGAAGAAAAGTCATATAGCATAATGTAAAATTCGCAATAGTTATGGTGATATTAATAAAATCGCGTGTACCAATGAGCGGAGTCAGTGAATGGCGATTGACAAGAGGCGCGCGGCAAGTGAGGAGTTGTCCACCGCGCTTGCCCTTGGCCGCGCGCCTCTTGTCCATCGCCGTTCACTGACTCCGTTCATTGGCACACGCGTTTTTATTAGGCACGACCGTAAAGGGAGTGACTTATGCAATCGCCATCCTGAAAACCGTTCGTATGTATGTGTGTGTGTGTGTGTGTCCGTGTATATCCTCGATTTCGGAAAAACGGCTGAACCGACCGGGACGAAATTTGGCACAAAAATCAAGTACACTACTGTGAGTTCACAATAAGCTTTGTGAGCCGCCATCTTGAACCGGTACAAAATGGCGGGAAATATCAAAAAATATCAAATATCGAAAAATTCATATCTTTGGTACTATTCATTGGAACCCGATAAAATTTTACACGTACATGTACACGTATGCAATTACAATTACTGGAAATTTTTAAATTTTTTAATTGGCCGAATCAAAAATGGTGGCTAATTCAAATCTTTAGTCCATTATTCCGGTAAAATGACTGAACGGATCCGAACAAAATTTGGCATGTACATCGAGTATATACTTATTTGGTGCCACGAAACTTTGTGTGTCGCCATCTTCAACCGTTTCGAAATTGTGGGACATTCAAGTATGGAAACGTGAGTTACGCGGTCGTGTCTATGGCAGAAAGCGAAGCTTTTCTGCACTCGGTAAGGTGAGCGCGAAGCGCGAGCACCTGGCGATCGTGCCGACCACTAACCACCACTAGTTAATATCACCATAACTATTGCGAATTTTACATTATGGTATACGACTTTTCTTCTCGGTTTTACCCAATCTATCTCCAACTTTCGGCTCCGACATCTTATGTCAAACACCCTGTATGTTACCGTGAAAGACCGAAATCTGGAGAATGTCGACTTCGCCGGTGAATGTCAACATTCACATAGTCGCTTGGTGTATGTTCGAAATATTTGCTAAATACCCTTATTTTTTACTTACACCGGTAAATGTCGACATTCACCATGCACTAATGGTGAATGTTGAACGTGTCGGAGATTTATATTTTCGGTAAAACTTACCTTTAGGGGACCCCTCCCCGATGACCTTGACGTTGACATATGTTGTCGAGGACACCCTCCCGAGTATCATGCATAATATTTTTTGCGACGGTCATTGTTTGTTCAAAAGTTATTAACAAATAAAGTCACGGGTTCTGGTTGGCCTTTTCGTAACATTTCTGCCAGCGCTCATTGTTAGAGTCTATGGAGATTGATCTAAACAGAAAGGGTTACCACGCTTTCAAGTTTAGTTATTTTTTTATTGCGCGGGCAGGCGCGTAAGCTCATGTGCCGCGGCCAATCACTTAACCCTTATGAGGCTTAGATTAGGAAAGTCAGAAATAAGGGTCTTTAGCAAATATTTCGGACATACACCAAGCGACTATGTGAATGTTGACATTCACCGGTGAAAGTCCACATTCTCCAATTTCGGTTTTTCACGGTAACGTATAATTAAAGTAATTATTTATTATCGTGCCAAAACTTTTTGTATGAAAACTTCGACCCCCTTGGTGCACGGATTGAATACAATTTTTGAGAAGTTCCTTGATCCTCTTACAAAGATGCTTTTTTCCGTCGTGGCTATTTAAGGGCCAATGTGCGTGATCTCTACAGGAACATTTATGATCCGTTGTCAGTAATCACCACAGAAATGATAAGAGACCTTTAGATTAAATCTATACCTTACTTCATTTAGTCGAAAAGCCTTCTCCGTGTTGGGACTGGGTCAGTTCGATCTGCAGTGTCGGCATATGTGCTGCGCATTATGCCACTTTTATTTAGTTTATATTTAAATTTTGAAAATACCATGAAGATTTAAATGTAATGAAGTACTTATGTTATCATAAACCCTAACCATAAAACAGGTGCGGCAGCAGGCGAAAGACTTTCGCGAAAGCTGCGGCCCGCAAAGTGTTAACAGCTACTTTCCTTTTTACTGCTGTGATCAGATCGTATCACGTCACTTCAGAGGTAGACACCAATGTGATTGGATTTTCCAACGTAGACGAGAATACTATCGAATGAATTGACCTGTACTGACCTCATAGGCGGCGCCAGAACTATTCATGCGGGTGGGCCATAGGTGGGCCAGCATTTTTATGGGTGGGACATATTTACCTCTACGGTCGAACTTGTACCTCTTTCTTTTGTTTTCTCTTTTAATATTAATTTTAATATTGTTTTTTGTTTAACATTAACACTTTACCGACCGGTAGTCGATTAATCGGCTTTTTGCCGTCATCGCTTACCGACCGGTAGCCAATTAATCGGCTTTTTGTCGCCGATGCTCATTGACCGGTTGTTTACTAACTGTTTACCATGGGAACCGATACTTCGTTATCAATTAGGGAGATAGAATTGTTAGATTGTACTGTAAGCTCCACATTGATGTACAGGGTGTTGCGAAAACATACACGGCAGTAGGTTAGGTTGCCCATCCATGAATCTGCAGGCGCTCGTTCTGCTGACCGGCAAGATAGCGTGAAGGGGAGCAGCCTGCCGGTTTACGGATGCTAGGTGGCACTGGACGAGGCTGGGGGGGGTTGACGTTTTCGATTCGTGCCTCGTCTTTATATTAGCTGGATACACACGTAAAGATTTCTCTGTACAATTAGAACAATTTATCTCTGATTTTGTCAAATCTTAGAGATAAATCTGCAGGTTAGTGTTGTCTATAAAAACTGAAAGATCAACGATAAATTGGTCATGAATGGGAACATATAAATTGGTCCAATTTATTTGTGGTGCAATACACACGAGAAGATCGATAGGTGGCGACGGTGGCAGATAAATCGTACCAATTGTTTATACCCAACTGATATCGGTCACATTTTATGGAAATCCGAAAGATCAGCGATCGTATAAATATCTTTCTAATTTAAAAGATAAATCGTTTGTCCAGCACACATGTACCAACTTAACTGACCGATAAATTTGTTACTACAAATCGCTTAGATAAATTTGCTTGTTAGTGTCAAAGGCCCGATTTATCTTAACGATATTTTAAACCAATTCATCTGCCGATTTATTGGTACGATTTATCGGTAAGATTTATCTTTACGTGTGTATCCAGCTAATAACCGCACTTCAATTATATTGAATGCACTTTATCGACCGATAAATTTTTCAAACTGCTTTTTTGTTAAACAGATTAATAGACTACCGGTCGGTAAGCGTTGGGGACAAAAAGCCGATTAATAGTTTACCGGTCGGTAAAGTGCATTCAATATAATTGAAGTGCGGTTAATATAAGGACGAGGCACGAATCGAGAGCGTCAACTCCGAGCCTCGTCCAGTGCCACCTAGCACCACTAGATCGGCAGGCTGCTTCCATCCACGCTCTCTTACCGGTCAGCAGAACGAGCGCCTGCAGATTTATGGATAGGCAACTCGGCCTACTGCCGTGTATGTTTTCGCAACAGCCGGCACATAATATTGAAAACGGTATATGGTCGACGAATGAATCAATAATCCTTGAACTTTTCTGTATCTGCGATCGAGTGGCCGGTGAGAAGCGCATAGAATGTTGAATCGCTACCGGTCGATAAAGTGTTAATTGTAGAATTTTAATTATAACCCTAACTTCATATAAAAAAAAAAGCTGAGAACTTAGACAGAATAGGACAGCATAATTATGCTAAAATTTTCTAAAATTTGTGCCAAAGGATGGGCCAGCGTATTTTTAGGTGGGCCAGGGCCAGTGTTGCCAGGTGTGGCGACTTATCGCCAATTGGGCGACATGAAGGAGGTTGTTGGCGACACTATTTTCAAAATTGGGCGACTTTAAAATGTTTTGAAGTTTATAGCTTGTAGTAATAATTACTAGATGACGCTGTCAATTTTTATTTTACTTAAGTTTCGCTTAATTTCAAATTATCGTTTTTATAATCTCTTTAGGATGGTTAGTAAAAGAAAAAAATTCGAACATTTTGACGCAAGCTTATTGCAAAGTGTGTCGAGCCCATGTGAGAGTACATAAAACCGACCTAATGAAATGTGACTACAAAAGTTCATATTAATCCTAACCACAAGATGACGCCACCTAATAGCTTATTCCTTTTTTTTTTAAATTGGAGATTTTGGGCGTCTTCTGACAGTAAATACGGCGACTTTAGGTTAAAAAATACTGGCAACACTGGCCAGGGCCCACCCTTGGCGCCGCTTCTGACTGACCTGAATGTTTCACTTTAGCTGTAAAAGGAAAGGAACTAATTACGCTTGCAAAAAAAGAAATTCGATCCGTGTTTTATTTTCGTTGGTCCACGAGGTCAAGCCACCTCGAAGAATCAAGGAAAACCTGATCAAGCTGGCGAAGGTCCCACGGAAACGGACCTGACCTTCCCCACCGATGAGGCCGATGAACCCGTTGACATTGGTGGTCCACCTCAAGGCGAGGTCGGCGGTACTATGGACGGAATGGCCAAGAGTTCCGTGAACTTTGTCGAAGAGGAAGCGAACCTCGACGAAGAGGACGAAGAGGAGGACGAGGATACTCAGCAAGAGGACGAGGAATTTATCGACGTTCCTCGCGAGCTGGATCAGCCTCCTTATTAGCAGTTCGCTCGGAAAAAAAGTTGAACAAAAAGGAAAAATGTAAAAAAAGAGAAGTCGGGGCTGAAATTGTACGAAGAGAAAGGAGATTTCTTTTGGACCGTCCTTAGAAATGGAGTCTCACGACGCGACGATCGTTAATCGAACGTTTTTTAATGATTTTTTTTTCTCTCTCTCTTCTCCAACGAAAAATTGCGTGAACTTTTAATCGCGATGGTAATTGTCCCGTCGTCAACTTTTTTAAGCGATATTATTTATTCAACATTGCCACTGACTTTTCATCCCGTGTACTTCGTTTCTTTCTCTTTTTTTTTTTTTCTAGGTCCTCTTTTTATAGGCCTCGTGAAATTTGCGAAACAGTGCCCCCTTCTACACCCCTACGATTTTATCAGACTTAATTCTTCGGACCTCGTCGACTTTTTAATCATCGCAATACCGAGCTTTTAATCCCGCGTGACCGCGTCTACTTCGATTTCCTTTTTTGTTTTACTTTCTACGGATGTTATTGATCATTTTCCAGACTGTGATAAGGGATAGATTTGCGAGACGCGCACACGCGTCCGAGTTTGAATTTTTACGCGCGTTATTGCACCCCCCACCGAGAGACATTGTTGATTTTCTACGTGAATTTTTGATCCCCGCGAGTGTATATTCTAAGAATGGGATTTTTTTCTTTGCAATCCTCGATGTACCGCGATCTGTTACTGCGATCAGATTAAACTATGTCGATTATCGATAATCCACGTCGCGTGTAACGTTTATTTCTCTCGTGGAAGGAAGAGGCGGGAGAAACTGTGCGGAGATCCTCGAGGAGACCTCATGGTAAGCCTCCAAACCTCTCCGTCGATAAGGTTGGAAAGACGTCTCGACGGAGCGCGGTGACGTCGATTAAAATAATACTTAATGCTTTTTTATTAATCTATCTCATTTATGTATATGTAGATTTATTCATCTCTCATCTCGTCCCCTTATACGATACTTCATATATTATGTATAGTGTATACATTGTTTTGCTTCTTCGTTTGGTGTTGCTCTTGTAACCGCAAGCTCGCCATACTTGATTTTTATTCTCTACCAATCCGTAGATCCATTCTCATTAAAGATTTCCCTTTCCTTTGGTATACGACTTTCACCGAAATCCTCGTGGATCGCATCAACACAATACGGTTCTCACTTCTCTCTCTCTCTCTCTCTTTTTTTTTACGCTTCTTTTTCTCTTTTTCATTCGCCTTCGTTTCGTTTCAATTTTGCGCCGTCTCGATTCAGTCGAACTTAATTACGATTTTATTTTTCTTTATCTAGTAGTCACGATACAGTCTGCGCCAAGTACGGTAGCGAGTTCTCGAGGATTCGAGCTGATCTTTATCGTGACATCGATCGTTCACGCGGTACACACTTCTCGCTCGTAGAACTCGCTATCCACACTCGAGTTTATCTGGAATGACACTTCGGGATAATGCTCGCTACCACGGAAGAGAAACCTGTCGCATCTTCCGACACGACGATCGACGAAGTTTAAAAGTCGTTTACGATCTCGCGATACCGGAGAATTCCTCGTGGCGCGAAGAGAATCCCACGGGAGGTGTTCGCGAAGAGGGTCAGCTTACGTTCTTTCTTCGTTTATTTCTTCATTTATCTTTCTTTTTTTGTTTTTCTTGTTTATTTTATTTTATTTTTTTTTTTGATATGATTCTTGATCTCTCGCGCGCTCGAAGAGAGATCCTATCGGGAATTCGAGTTCTCTCCGCGACACGAGAAGGAGAGAAAAAAAAAAAAATAAAAAAAAAAGAATGTGTCTGTCAAGCATGCGAGGCGAGGATAATACTTCTTTGTTTCTCGTTTGTTTTTCTCTTTTGGATTTCTTTATCTCCTTAGCTGTACGGACAGAGATCAGCTGACTCCCTTCAAGAATCTCTCAACGACGGAAGAACACGCGGCACGCATTGGCTATGGTGCCCTATAGAAAATCAGAGGAAACTAATACGTTCTTCCCTTCATCACGTTTCTCGCTTTAGCCTCTTTAATCATCGATCACCGCGCGAGATTCAGTCCAGTTTGAAGAAAAAATCGCTCTAAATCCCGTAATGTAAAATTCCCAAAAGATATATCGATTATGTAAGGATCTATAATTAGATCGTACCCCAGGTGGCAGTCGTACTCGGCGTTCTCCGATAAACTCCTAGAAAATTGTGCCTTAGGTGGTAGGTTGTTTTTCTTTTGTTTCCTCGCTTTTTCTTCGACGTTTAAAAACTTAAGGGTAAGACGACGAGTATACAAAGAGACAATTTGCAGACTAGAGAGACATGTAAAATCGTACAATTATAAGGTTGTCAACCGGCGCATTCGTAGTTGAGCAAACAATAGGACAGCAATGAAAAGTTCCTTCGATCTCGGTGGTTACGCGTTTTCTCTCTCTCTGTTTTTTTTTTTTTAAAGCAAATCAAGAAGCACTCGAATCGATTAGCTCTCCCCTCTATCGCACGCTCTGTCGTACTTCTATTTCCTCTCGGTAGTGCGCCCACGCGGGTTCTTTTCTTTGCGAATCGAGGAGACGACGTACGACGTGTCGCAGACCTCTCGAAACATTCGAACAATCTCGAGGCCATTACCACCGGTTAGGAATGAAATCGAATTGTTAAATCGGGGACAAGAGTTTTCATTAATCGTGGCACGGTAAGTCGTGCGTCCTCTCCTCGACTCCTCTCGAATTACTCGCATTTCTCGTCCGCACACTCGAACTCGTCACGAATCTTCGAATCTCCTTGCGCTCACGCGAATTCGCGCTCCGTCGCCGTTCGATCAGCCGATCGTCGAGTACAATTAATATAACCTTCTTTTTTGTTTTTAATAGATTGTTCTGAGCAATTGAGATCTAGTATTGGAGGGATTTCATATACCTGAAAACGTTTAGTCACTCCCTTGTATAGCATTTCTCGTACGCGTTCTCCTCCTCGCCCAATTCTTCTTCCTTCCTCGTCCTTTCCTTCTCGTCTCCTTTCTCGTATCGTGCGTGAGTATCGCGTAGTTCTCTCACGTCGTTGTTTATAATAATAATAATAGAAAAACAAAAAAGAGGGAAAGAATGGTAGGACGCACCATGGAATATTCACTTTTCACTTCTCACCAATTCTCGGTCGCGCGCCTCGGGCACTACGAGAATCCCAAGAAGAGGATGGAGAATCTTCCTCGATTCTTCGTCATCCTCGAAAGACATTCCTTTCTTCTCGCAAAACCTTCCTCACCTGCACCACACTCACTCACACTTATCTGAGGGTAACAATTGACATACGTTTCGTAAACTTTCCTATCTGCTAGACAATGTGTTCCTGCATTGTCTCGTTATTATTATTATTAATATAATTAATATTATAATTATCTCTCTTTCTCTCTCTCTCTCTCTCTCTCTTTCTCGACTTCTCTTTACACAGCGAGTGGATAAAAGCAACGGCGACGTACGGACTCGCTCGCTTCTCGCCCTTTCATCCAGAATGAAAAGAAGAACTACGTCATTTCTTATTCTTCTCCTCTTGAAATCCTGACTTTCTCTCGTCGCGCACATACGATCTTCTCTTCGACTAACTTTATTCTCTTCTCGACATTTCTTCGATCACAAGCCTCTCCACACCTGGACTCGATCCTACCGATTAGCGCGCGTGGCGGGCGTTTCGAAATTCCCCGCGAAATTCGCACGGCGAAGACACGAAGACGGATAATCACGCTGGAGATCAATCTCGAGCGCAATCTCGGAGGGCCTCCGAATTGGCTCTCCAAGGATCCTCCTTCGAGGAGGACCCCGCGAAGGCAGAGAGGACTAGCTAAATATTTATATATAAACACAAGGAGAGAGTAGGCCCTCTTCCTTCGAAACCGGGCATAGGTCCATTCCATTCGATTATTCGTGTGATCCGAACGTTCGATGAATCGTTTATGGGTGGTTAGGAGATGCGCGAGGTCTTCTTATTTATGAGTGTATACGTGGATTAATGTGCTCGAACGATATTCTCTCGATTCGCTCTCATCTCATTCTCCCTTCGTCCCTACGACAGTAATAATTATTATTATAAACCTATCTCACGCTTAGGAACCTAACAGCTACTACGATCGACGAATGGGTATCTAAAAACGGTTCTCGAATGCGATGGCCGGCACGTGACACGCGCTCACAGTGTAAAAACGTCGAATTTACTCCCTACACGAGATTCGTGAGCGAGCGATTCGATCTAGTCGTTAATTAGAGTCTAAATTTTTCATCCTTCCTCCACGATCTTCCTCTCTCTTCAACTTCTCGTTCGTCGTTTCTTTGTATCTCCGGCTTTTGTGGGTTTCTTCAGCCGCAAAATCGCCCACTGGACTGCTCACGGCTCGTTTCTAAGCTGCCCTTTCCTTATCTGAAGTACTTCAGGCCGGCAACCAGGAGGAACTTCTCGATGAATAGCTCGGAGTCGAGGACGGCGATGTGGGCGGCTCGGCCAATCAGGGCGTTTGCCGTTGGAGGAAGCGCGTGATGAACGTCGTACCTTACCAGACTGACTCCGGGCGCGGACATCACCGGATAGAGAATGTTGTGCACCATTTCACGATACGCGGCACCTGGAACATTAGTTCGATTCAGTTTTTAGGCACGACTGTAAAGGGAGTGACTTGTGCATTCGCCATCCTGAAAACCGTTCGGATGTGTGTGTGTGTGTGTCTCCGTGTATATCCTCGATTTCGGAAAAACGGCTGAACCGATCGGGACGAAATTTGGCACAAAAATCAAGTACACTACTGTGAGTTGACAATTAGGTTTGTGAGCCGTCATCTTGAATCGGTACAAAATGGCGGCAAATTCAAATTTCGAATAAAATTTAATTTTGCCGCCATTTCTAAACGGTTGAAGATAACGATACATAAAGTTTCCTGGCACCAAATGGATATATACTCAAAGTACATGCCAAATTTCGTTACGATCCGTTCAGCCATTTGGCCGGAATACTGGACTAATGGAAATAGTGAAATTTCATTAATCCATTAGTCCGGTATTCCGGCGAAACGGCTGAACGGATTCAGACAAAATTTGGTATGCACATCAAGTACATACCCATGTGGTGCCACGAAACTTTATGGATGGTCATCTTGAACCGTTTTGAAATGGCAGCAAATTCAAATTTCGAGGAAAATTCAGACCTTTAGCCACCATTTCCAGTATCCCGGCAAAACGACTGAACGGAACCGAACAAAATTTGGCATGTACATCGAGTATATACCCATTTGGTGCCACGAAACTTTGTGTACCGCCATCTTCAACCGTTTCGAAATTGTGTGAAATTTAAGTATGGAAACGTGAGTTACGCGGTCGTGCCTATTGCAGAAAGCGAAGCTTTTCTGCACCCGGTAAGGCGAGCGCGAAGCGCGAGCACCCGGTGATCGTGCCGATCACTAACCACCACTAGTTTTATTGATCCCTTTACTCCGAAGTGAATTCGAGGATTCGTGAATTTTATCCTTCCATACCTTGGTCAGTGGGATCCCGCACGGCAGCCTTGCAAAGTTCTATTCTAGCGGAGTGAAGCGGCACGTATCGATCCTGAGCACTGCCACATAGCAAAACGTGCTTGAACTTCTGCAAGTTGCTCTTCTGGCTCAGCCGGAACATGAAGGAACGCCTAACGTCCGACGCGTCCTTCATGGCCAGCTGAAGAAGGGAGCCGGACTTCTTCCACTTCTGCATGAACCACATGCCTGTGGAGAAATCGGTGGTGATTAGTTTCCGATAAAGGATCCATGAATTCTGATCGTTCGATTTTTAGGCACGACCGTAAAGGGAGTGACTTATGCAATCGCCATCCTGAAAACCGTTCGTGTGTGTGTGTGTGTGTGTATGTGATCGGAACGAAATTTGGCACAAAAATCAAGTATACTACTGTGAGTTCACAATAACATTTGTGAGCCGCCATCTTGAACCGGTACAAAATGGCGGCAAATTAAAATTTCGAAGAAAATTTAATTTTGCCGCCATTTCTAAACGGCTGAAGATAGCGATACATAAAGTTTGCTGGCACCAAATGGATATATACTCGTAGTACATGCCAAATTTCGTTGCGATCCGTTCAGCCGTTTGGCCGGAATACTGGACTAATGGAAATAGTGAAATTTTATTAATCCATTAGCTCAGTATTCCGGCGAAACGGCTGAACGGAACCGAACAAAAATTGGCATGTACATCGAGTATATACCCATTTGGTGCCACGAAACTTTGTGTATCGCCATCTTCAACCGTTTCGAAATTGTGTGAAATTCAAGTATGGAAACGTGAGTTACGCGGTCGTGCCTATTGCAGAAAGCGAAGCTTTTCTGCGCCCGGCGATCGTGCCGACCACTAACCACCACTAGTTCTAGAACTTACCCGCATTCACCAAACCGCTGGTATTGTAAAGAGTGCCCAGATGAGGCCCGCTCAAGCTGAGAAAAGTGTGTAGACGCGAGAGCAATGGCCTCAACTGTGGTCTCGTGAGAGCGCTTCGAATGATGATGGTCCCCAAGGAGTGTCCTATGAAGCTGACTTTAGTCGGGTTCAAGCCCGAGGCCTCGATGTGATGAAGTATCTCGGCTACCAGGCGGTCGGTCATCGTGTCGAAATCGGAGAAGGTATCACCCTTAAAGTCAATTCCTTCGTTTTACTCACTTGCGAAGCAGAAGCCGCAACTTTGATCTCCCGTCCGAGCGGAAGAGAGTGAGAAAAAAAGGAGGACTCCTAAATCCTTTCACCTGATTCCTTTCGGACATGAGGAAGTCCAAGTGCGCCCCAGGCAGTCCTAGCTCGAGATAGGTCTTCACCAGGCGCAGATCCGCAGCATTACCGTCCAGACCGTGGACGCAAATGATCAGATGGGCACCCTCCGGCGAGAATAGTCGATACTCGTCGCTGATATGGAAGTACGGCAGGGTCGAGGCCAGGCTCGGGTAATCGCTAAGAGGCACATTGGATCTTAGAGGGTAGAACGTCGTCGGGTGCGCTAGTTCACCGTACCCGAGGGAACGGGCGCGCTTATGGAAGTGTAACCGTGCTTCCTTGCGTTCTCTAGATCGGGGGTAGAACGGTACAGACAAAGAGAAACTTAAATATCGGAGTGGAGGAGGCCAACCGAGAAAACTAATTGGCGAACGCAAGGCTCTGGCCAAACTATCATCGCTGGAGGTTTGTGTGCTGGGTTAAGTGTTAAAGCCGTGATAACGATTTTGGGCGTAGAAATGAATGTGCGATGGCGAGTAACCCAGAGGAAGGTCTGATGATGAGAACGCAGCGCACATGCAACTGAGAAAATTGATTAAATTGAACCTCCACCTGTAGATCTTCCCGGAGAAGCTCATCTGTCGCTTGAACTCCTCCTTGCACTTTTTGAAATTTATCGAGTCGTCCTGCGTCGATTGAAGAAGTTCCTTGCCCTCTTGATAGCAGTCCAGACAGATGTCCCTTGCTCCGGCGTAAGCGGTGTCTCTCTCGCGCTCCCTGTTCCTCTGAGGACTGCAGGGGGCTGTCTTGTTCTGCTTCGGACTCCTGGTCCTCTTCACGGTCTCGTAGACGTGATAGAGAGGGTTGTCGATAGGTGGTGGAGGGTCACGAAATTCCTCCGGAGGCGGTGGCTCGTCCTGAAACATTTTCGGAGGTGGAAGTCGCACCTCCTCGTACGAATGCTCCACCAGGCTCTCCTTCGTCGACGGTCTCTCCTTCCTCGGGACAATCTTCGACAGTTTTTGCCGAAGCTGCTCGCTCGAGAGCTTCGCGTTTCTTCTCTGCTCCGAGCTGGACGTGTCTCCGCTGCTAACCCAGCCAGAGCACTCCGACGTGAGATTGCTCGAACTGGAACTAGTCGTTGGACTGCTGGGCCTGGTCGACGGTGGGCTCAGTGGGTTCGGCAGAACTGAAAGATTGTTGCTGAGACTGTCCTTGCTGTCGCGGATCGGCATACACGGCAGAGAAACCGCGCTACGTGGCACGACGATCTTGTTTTGGGCAACCGGTACGCTGGCGCATCTCAGACGCTTCACGCAAGGTGCTGGCGCACCTGTGCTGGAGGTGTCCGAAGGTGTTGTGCCGTTCGTCACTGGAGTTTCCATCGGTGACTTTATCGGTTCCACCTGTGGACACGTTTGATCATTGCCGAAGGTACGAAAGATTTCTCCAAATCGTCGACAGTCGAGTTACCTTGAGAATAATTTTATTATTGTTCTCCACCTCGAGTACACTCGTGGTGGGTGCTACCGGTGGGTGGCGATACTTGGGCAAGGGTGCTACCGCTGGGTCCTGATAAGCTAGTGGCGCCGGAGCGGGTTTCCGGTTCCTGTGAACGCACTTCCGGCTCTCCTCGGGTGGATGATCCGTGTCGAGGACCGGAGCGGAGTGGGGCCTCCTTCCATGCTTGTCCCTTCTCCTCTCCACTCTGGGTTCCCTCTTGGTCTCGACTTTGAGGGCGATCACCTCGTACAAGGGCTCGTGAGAGGAATCCATCGTTCTCTTTTCACCGAGTGGTTTCCTGCTGTTGTGACGTTGATCCTTGTCCTCGTTGTAGCTCGTTATCGGACCATTCCGCGGGGATTTTCCTGGCCGCTCTTCTCCTCTCCTCTTAGGTCTGTCCCTCCTGAAGTCGCAGTACTCGTTTCGCTCGACTTCGTCGACCAGCCTCTCGGTGCTCTTCGGCCTCTTTGGTCGGTCTAATTCGTCGTGGGTGCGCCCGCTGGTTCCGTTGGTGCGGTAGAAGAAGGAATCCGTGGTAGCATAAGTGGACCTCTTGTAAAGAGGATCCGGAAGGAGGGATTGGCTACTGGTGAGGACACCACCGTTGGTCGTGTCCTGAGAGATATCTCGATTTCTTATCACCTGGTTTCCACTAGTTTTACCCAAAGTGTGGTACCGTCGGCACTCGATACCGTTCGCCTGATTGTACTTGTTCCCCGTTTGATGTCCCTGCTTTCTAGAGTTTCCACGGTAGGTCACTCTGTCCAAGGTAGCGGTGTGAAGGAGTTGTGGCTCGGGTAGAAAACTATCTCCGTTTGGACTGGACTTCACCGAGAGGAAGGTACCCTGATCGTTGGGCGTGGACATCTGCTGACGCGCGGCCAGTCGATGACTCCTTGGCTCCAAGCGAATCCTTCGCGGGTCCAGAGAGTGGAAATCTGAAAACCAGTGAGAGACTAAAATTAATAATCCAACGGAGAATGGTACCATGGTATGAAGGAAGAAATTCGTGGCACCTTCTACGTTACTGGACTTGCTTTCAGAGTTCAGGCAGTCGGTCAGTTGTACCAGGTCCAGAGTGCCGATGCACGAGGGTACCGTGAGGTTCTGCTCGCAAGGCTTGGTCGATGGTCTGTACCCTGGCAATTGGCCACACGGTGGCAGCTCATGAAACATGGCGGCTAGGAGGGAAGTGATGGAGGTCGAATGTGGATCGACTTGCTGCTGTCGATTGGGCACCAACATCTGCGTGGACTTGGCTCGTGGCAAGGGTATCACCGGAGTGGATCCTAAGGATGGATTTGGGGCGGAGCAGGCTTGCTGCTGGCCCGAGGGCGGGAAGAGGGTGCTACTGGACGGCACTTGCGTTCTCTGCCTTCCTCTCGACGGCACCGTGGCAGGTGGAGTGACGTTTCTGGGCCCGCCGCCACGTTGCTTCGGAAACAGCTGAGTGGACACGGATCTGGGCAGAGTCTTGGGCGAGGTCCTTGGCTGTAGAGGCGTCAGCTCCGGGCCCAGTTGATCCAGAGACTTGCTGTGCCTCGCCGGAAGCGTCGATGGCGTCAGCATCAGCCTTCCTTGGATCGAGCCGATGTCCTGGGCCGCACCCTCGCTCCTCGGCGACCAGATCCCCATCGTGCGTGACTCCAGTATCGCTGCAATTCCGCAACTGCAGTCATCCATGCTGGGAACTGATAATCAGTGATAGATTTGAAACAGGACGGGGTCGTTATCCGTTTGCAATCCATTGTCTGAGACTTCGTGTCATCCGCACGGGACAACCTCGAGGCGCCGCTGAATTACTCGAATGGGTGAACCGTTTTCTTTTCTCGACTCTCTTTCGTTTTCTTAGGGGATCGGAAAACGCGAGCGTTCTTACGGCCGGTCTTACCACTGTTCCTGTGCCTCTGCTGCATATCCGCGTATTGATCCTCGAAGATGAGGGGTAAGGAATGTAGATCGCCGTCGAGCTCGGGACAGTGGACAGGCAAGGGTGGCAACGACGCCAAGTATCTCGATCTTCTCGCAGCTTCGCTCACAGCCTGATACGATTGATAGTTAGCGTCGTAACAGCCCGCTGCCGAGGTCCTAGGATTCTCCAGAACGAAGAAACCTTCCGCGAATCTCTTCACCTGCGAATTCGCAAAATTAGTCGCTCGTACCAATTTTACGCGTAGATGGAGAATTCTCTGGTGTAAGATATTTTAGCGGAGAAAGGCGAATCGTACTCTCAGCTGATGATGAATCCTAGCGAGGTGCTGGTGCACGGCCTCACGGCCCGAGAAGGCCTCCAGAAAGTGTTGCCAGAGGACGATGTTTTGTGCGCATAGTTGGGCTATGTCGGCCTCCTCGGTGTCCATCATCTGCAGCCCCGAAAAACAATCAGGAACGATCGGTAAGGATCCGTTAATACCACGTGGGCTTGTCCCGGGTCCGAGAGGATGATTATTTAAAATAGATCTCACCTTTGTGATCTCCTTGTGCGTGTTCTGGGCGAGCTCGAGGGCTCTCTGCTGCCAAGGCGGCAGTAGTCGAGCCAGATCGGCCAAATCGTTCAGGAGAGACTCCCTCGCGGCCAACAGCAATCTCGTGACCTCCTGCTGCACCAATCTCGCGTGCTGTATCCTCGTAGCCGAACCCACGCATCTCGTAGTGGTCTCCTGCGAGCATTTCGATGTCTATCTCGAGTATACTCAACGAAAAAGCAGATTTTTTTTTAAGAACTCACGATGCTTCCAATCACAGAATTGCTGTCGGCGTTCGCCGGTGGCTGCTTAAATTGGAGCCAAGGCTTTCCTCCTCGGGGCGCGCTGAAAAGTTACATCACCGAGAAAATCCAATCGCTCTTCCAATTCTAAAATAATCGTTAGAAAAAGGGAGAAAGCACTCACCAGCTCTGCACGTAATGCAGAATACTCTTCCTTCACGGATAGCGGATGCGTCATGAAACAGAGAGCGAGAGCAAGTTTTCCGTGAGAGGAGGGAAAGATTCATCGATAGCGACGGTTCGGCGAATGGTAGACGACAGGCGGGAGGTTACGAGGGGGCGTTTGCGGTAGGCTTACGGATATATAAGTAAGATTGAGCGATACCGACTTGATGTAGGGCTGATGAAGTGCCACGAGGCAGGCGTGGATCGTGATGGATACCGCGGCGAGATGAAAGTAATCGAAGAGCACTGGCAGGTGGTAGTGTAGGCCCTTCGTGGGCGCGAAGTTCAACTGCAACGCCCTGGAAAACAATGTGAAACCGATAGAGCGCGACGAGGGTAGGAACAGATTACGAACTCGAGAACAATGAGGATCCGCTGAGAGATTATCGGGTTGAGCTCTCTATTCATCGTATCGTATGCCGTAGTAGTCGTGCCGTAGTAGGGAGAATCGAACTTGTTTACGATCAATCTTGGAAGCCTCACCTGGACGATACGCAGGCCATGTTCCCGGGTTGGGTGGGCTCGCTGAACCATAGCTCGACGCCAAGATTGAAGTGGGTGCGCGACAGTGCCTCCTCGATCTTGTGACTGTGGACGAGCACGTGGGCTCGGAACAGAACCGAAGTGCCCAGCGTCACCTCCTCGTTCCTGTATAGTATCTGAAAACGCTTGCTGGTACCGGGTGCCTCCAGAGAGTCTGAAACAATGGTAAAAGGCTCCCGTGAGGTCGCCGATCGATTTTATCGGCTCGTGTTTTGACGAGGAGACGACACTTCCGGTTGCGAGAGAACGATGGATTGTAATAATGGCCCTATCGGGTACGTTCCTCGGACAGGTTTCGGTGAAAGGAACATTTCTATGGGGCTGGAGCAAGGAGAGTTCGTGGCATTGTGCGAAATTGTGATACGCGAGGGAACTCCGGGCACGAGGGACGTAAAAATGTCCGGTGCCAATGGAATCGGATAACCAGGAAGGAGGTGGTCCGTGGTCTAAATAGGGAAGGGACTGACGATGAGCAGACTACGGTGTTGTGCTCACCCGGTAAGAAATTTCGACGAGCTTTAATTAATAGACGTGGAGACTTACGGTTACGCAGCTGATTGACTTCCACTTTGACTGGCAATTTTGGCGATACTCGGAGTGCCGTTCGGATCTGATAGTATCTGGAAGAAGGCGATCGATCGGTAATTGAGCAAGTGTGGATCTTCCATTGGGGCTGGACACTCCGTACCGAGACACGAGACATCGAGAAGAAGAAGCTTACCCGCGCTGGAAGAGGTCAACATTGTAGAACTTGCAAAGCTCGAGAGAGAACTCGAGGGTGGCCTGTAGATCGCTCATCTCGATCCTCGCGGATTTAAAGGAACCACCCTCTCCCTGTCCGGCCCTTGCCAGCCTCCCCCTCCTTATTCCTAGTCGTCCGTGGACCAGCTTCGTCCACCTTCTCCCGAAAATTCTTCTTCACCGCCTCGACGTAAATCTTCTTGGCTCCTGTCTGCCATCCTGGATGATGAGGCGCTCAGCGTCCTTGATCCTCTAAGACAGCGCGCACCGTCCTCGTCCGTGAGCATCCTGAGGACACGATTTTTTTTTCTCCAGTCTCCTCTGATGTTACTACGAAGAGGGAAATTTTCAGATTTTCAATCTCAGGACACCTCCCTCTCTCTCTTCAAATAAAATTCTCAGGTTTTTCGCGCTTCTCGGCCAACGATTTCGCAATAACTCCGTTTAGCAAGCAGCATCGCGAAGCTCGCCAAAATCGCGACGTTAATTCGATCGCGTGCTTATGCTCGTGGGTAATCCGAAAGTCTGGCTCGGAGGTGGGTGTCTTCTCGAAGAAGGTGGGCGCAACGAAGTCCGCGAGAAGTATTTCGCAGGCGAGTGCTTCGCTCTCGAGTCAAGGTCGCACGAAGGCCTCGTGCACACGCCAACGCCAAGCTCTCCCCTCGTTTCTCCCCGTCACTCGAAGATCAACGACCCTGCGCGTTGCATACGCACGCTTAAAGAGGGAGCGGAGAGTGGTGGAGATGGCGGAACGCCGCGAGCTAATCGGGAGAATAGAATCCGGCTGATGAGAGACGTGCGGAAGCCAAGAGAGAGAGGAGAGAGAGAGAGAGAGAGAGAGAAGAAAAAGAGAACGACAAAGAGAAGGTGCTGATGCGCAGAGGAGAGGTCTAGAACATTGGAACAATGACTATTCTTAGCTACCCCCGTGAAGCAACAAGTATGAGAAACTTTTAAAAAGAAGTATTATTTTTCGACCCTACATTCTTCCTCTAGGAAAGAAGAAACTTTAAGATCGCAATTGCTCGACAGACTCGTTAATCGCAATAATTCGACAACGATCTTCAATCGATCGATTTTTAAAACCCTTTGGCTACGGCAGACTTTGTCACGCACCGGCCGTACGATACGGTACGAATTCACTCGCGACGTCCACTGGGTACGGCGAAGTTTTTCGTTAGACATGCATTTCCGAGGAAGTATATTAAAATATTCGAAATACTGAATTCTATTACATTAGATGCTTTCCTTTTACAAGTGATCCGATATGATCTGATATTTTGTGATCTGAAATATTCACATCACTTCAGTAAGTGAATGGAACAAGCATGTATCAGATCGATCAGATCTGGCATTCATATTTCTCTTCTCTTCGTAATTGTTTCGTGGATTTAGTTCACACCAGTTCGTACCAAAATATATAAGTAACCTCAAAATTTGTATGTACTCTCACATTAGTTTGTATGATTGATAAGTCACTTCTTTGTTACAATCTGTGTTTATTAATTGCGCCGAGATTGCACAAATGCAAGGCGAAAATAATCATTTCATAGTTTTCAAAATAATTTCCTAGTATGGACCAATAGAAAGCGAGTAACCGCAAGTGATACGAAAATATCACCTACTGATCTTAGTCCGTCGGTAGATCAGCACCGGTAAGGAGGAAGTGATCTGATCACTTCAGTTTAGCTAAACTCTAAAGGAACATGCTAGTTTCTGAACTGATGTGATCTGATCTGATCTGATCTGATGAAAGCGGTAAAAGGAAAGCACCTTATTAAATCAATATTACTTGAAGTGAACATTCATTTTAAGCTTTTTTCACAACATTTAATAATAAAATTTAATAATATAATAACGTGTGATACATTTAAAAAACATGGATGAATACATAATCCTACATTACATTTTTTGCATTTGTAATGTGTATCCTTTATGTGTATCCGAAATAAGTAATCTACATTACTATTAAAGGTCTACATTACCGTAAGAGCAGTTGTAAAATTTTAAAACGGGCGAAACAGGCGAAATTTGATCTGCAGTACCGGGAAGCCAACATGCTTCGGACGCCAATAGGCGCCAACAGTAGTCAAAGGGTTAATTAGAAAAATCTCATAGTCATAAAAAAAAGATGCAGAGGTGAAGCTTCGGTCCGCATGATGCAAATATGCCTTGTCGACAGAGACCCCAAAATTATTATTAATCCATGTCACGTGGATTAACTTGACATCTTTCCATGGTAGGGTGGTCCAAATGGTAAGAGTGCACGTCGCTGGCACAAAGTACACACGTTAACGTCGATCGAATGACGTAACGAGAGCCCTCGTGGCACGACGAGGTCGGAGGTAGGAGAAGGAGGAGGGCAAAGCACCGGAGACACTTATTCTCGTATTTCGTCACGAGCACCAGATACGGACCAGGCCTCGCTTCACTCCTCCCTCCTCTCTCGCCCTCGTGCTCTCGTTGTCCCATTTCTAGGCTAGAAGTGTCCTGTTTCTTCTCGATCGGCCATTGCCGAGGAACTTCACCGCGGTCCATTACCTTTCGAGCCTGGAAACTCGACGAGTGAAATTCCTTAGCAATTCGTCATGGAGAATCTCTTAATCTTCGGGGACAACTCGACTCGACGCGACGCGACGCCCACAGTGTGACAAAAAGCACTTTTTACGGAAAAAATTCTGCCTACACCCTAATTCTGCACGGATTGCAATGAATTTTGTTTTTAAATACTTGTGAAGGGTTTAACTTTGAGGTCTTACTGCTAAAAATTCGATCAAGGTGGATTAAGAGCGCCCCGACAAAATTCGTTCAGTCGTTTTGCCGGAATACTGGACTAAAGATTTGAATTAGCCGCCATTTTTTATTCGGCCAATCAACAAATTTGAAAATTTCCAGTAATTGTCATTATACACGTGTACATGTATGTGTAAAATTTTATCGGGATCCAATGAATAGTACCAAAGATATGAATTTTTCGATATTTGAATTTGCCGCCACTTTGTACCGGTTCAAGATGGCGGCTCACAAACCTTATTGTGAACTCACAGTAATGTACTTGATTTTTGTGCCAATTTGTTCAGCCCTTTTTCCGAAATCGAGGATATACACGGACACACACACACATGAACGGTTTTCAGGATGGCGATTGCATAAGTCACTCCCTTTACGGTCGTGCTTAAATATGATTACTGTAATAAGCTTTTCACCGCGGCTGTGAGAAGAAAATGCAAGAAAAAACTCAAAAAATCTCTTTTAAGGCTGTAACCTTGTCGTAGTAGAGAGGCTTCGGTATTGTTCATAAAAATTCTTTTATGACAATCAAGTAATAATAGCCAGCAATTCAGGATTTGGGTTGTGGGGTTTGGAATTTTATCGGGGCGCTCTTAATCCACCTTGATCGAATTTTTAGCAGTAATACCTCAAAGTTAAACCCTTGACGAGTATTTAAAAATAAAATTCATTGCAATCCATGCAGAATTAGGGTGTAGGCAGAATTTTCTCCCTAAATAATGCTTTTTGTCACACTGTGCGACGGGTCGTGAAAAATTCTCAGTAAACAGTATACGAAACGAGGTTGAATCAGACGCTGCATTCGTAGGTCGATGAAAATTTTTCTAATAGATTTGAATAATTTTTCCTCTCGCAGTGTATAATTAATTCGGCTTTCCTCTCGCAGATTCTCAAGGGTCCAACTTTCCATCGTGCACATTCGCCCCAGTGTCCCAGCACGCCTTCTGTTTACGTCCACTTCTTCTCCTGTTTCTCTTTCGGTGCACTCTCGAGAGTGTAACACGTTGCACCGTACCGAACGACAGTCGCATTTCCTCCAGTCTCAAGGTTTGTTTCCTGCTCACGTGTCACGTATCATTTCATCCAATTCCTTTCATAGGTGCAGCTCTAGCGATTCGCGTGGAGAGGAAAATATTTTGCCACGGTGAAGAGCAAATGCCGTGGATTGAGTAGACGATCGAGATTCTTCTTAACCCTCTACACTCGAGTGGTGACTATCGCTCACCACTTACTTTGTTGCGAACTGTGCCACCGACCACCATTTGGGTTGACGGCCATAAACGAGTCTGCACAATATCAATTTTGAAAACGGTGCAGATGTGCTGCGTATAATTGTCACGAGCACTTCTTGATTTTAAAAAACTTCACGACTGAGAATGATAGATTTCACGAGGATCGAAGAAGGACTTTCAAAGATTTCCTTTTTAACCCTTTGCACTCGAGATGTGACAATCGCTCACCACTTACTTTGTTGCGGTAATCCGAACTATGCCACCGACCACCATTCTGCATTTCATTTCTTTTGAAACTGATAAGCGTTGTACAATAAATATAACCTTCCGAAGTATAAAATGATATATTTTGTATATTTTATATGCAGGGTGTCCCATTTGAAATAATACATTCAAATATCGCCAAATCGGTGCTTTAAATAAGAAAATGTTTCAAACCAAAGTTGTACGACTTGAAAGGGGCTATCAGCTGATGGCAATAATTTGATCCTGCAAAGTCAGTAAGGTCACACGAAGGTCACCGTCAATTTCTTAAACAGGACTCCCCATTTTTTATAGCATATTCTTGTACCTTGTACCACAGTACATTATGAAATCAAAAAGAATTTTCGAGAAAGGCCTCGAGTGCAAAGGGTTAAACACTATTTCTACCGGGATTTTGTATATACCTATTTCGACCAAAAGGCGTATTTTTGTGTCCAAGATGAGCTGCAGGAAAATGATACCTCGAGATGTGACAATCGCTCACTACTTACTTTGTTGCGGTAATCCGAACTATGCCACCGACCATCATTCTGCATTTCATTTCTTTTGAAACTGATAAGCGTTGTACAATAAATATAACCTTCCGAAGTATAAAATTATATATTTTGTATATTTTATATACAGGGTGTCCAATTTGAAATAATACATTCAAATATCGCCAAATCGGTGCTTTAAATAAGAAAATGTTTCAAACCAAAGTTGTACGACTTGAAAGGGGCTATCAGCTGATGGCAATAATTTGATCCTGCAAAGTCAGTAAGGTCACACGAAGGTCACCGTCAATTTCTTAAACAGGACTCCCCATTTTTTATAGCATATTCTTGTACCTTGTACCACAGTACATTATGAAATCAAAAAGAATTTTCGAGAAAGGCCTCGAGTGCAAAGGGTTAAACACTATTTCTACTGGGATTTTGTATATACCTATTTCGACCAAAAGGCGTATTTTTGTGTCCAGGATGAGCTGCAGAAAAATGATACCTTTGAATTAATTTAACAACTTATACACGAATAGTGAAAGAAGTGATTGAGGAAATATGACTCAACTTTGATAATACATTTAAAATACAGTTTGAGAAGGTGTCTTTTGACACCTTTGGTAGAAATAGCGTTAATAGCCATTTGGATTTATCTCGTGACCAATGCTATTTCGTTCGTAAGGAACAGGTGTGCCTTGGCGCGCTCGATTAAGACGGTCCATGTAGACAAATGTTAGTATCGGCCAGTTTTAATCCGTCTAGATTCTATTCTCGCACGAACTCGACAATATTTCTGGCCGCCGAGGCCGACGCACCGTGGCCCAGTTGGAGCGCCTCCCCGCCAGGAATTACCAGCAGGGAGCTTGTGAGCTTTCTGCCCTGAATCGCAAACCGACGCGTATTTACGTCCGAGTTTCGCGAATGCACCGTCGATTTGCATGCCCTACGGAAAGGAGGCTGATGCTCTCGTTTAAGTCCTCTTAGCGTGAAAATACCCTCGTCAATATTCTTCTCTTCGATAATAATCGAGCTCTTAACGAATTCTGTTAGGAGAAATCTGTTTCTCGAGTTACAGGACTCGGTGTCAAGACGCTTTACCAGAACAGAGTGCACTTTCTTCGAAATCCCTTCGCGAAGAAGAAACTTTTCTTTCCACCCCCATCTGCGAACTGTAACGTTCCTCACGACCACCCACTGGGTTATCTTCCGGTAAGTGTAAAGTTGTTGACGTCAATGCGTAACCTTCTTTCAGGTTTCTGTCCCCAACAAGGTACTTTCTTTCTTTCTGTCTCTTTTCTCTCTCTCTCTCTTTCTCTCTCTCTCTCTTTCTCTCTCTATTTTCTGATGTTTATCTTTATTTGTGTATATGTTTATTTTTGTTATGTAATGTTACTCACTGGATTGGAGTAGTCTTGTTACGCTCACTGCTGTTTGGTCGTTAGATTTTATTAGGCACTGTTTATGTAAGTAAGGCGCTTTAGGGGACTTTGTCTCAGAGTGTAATAAATTATCATTGTCATTGTCTTTCTCTTTCTCTCTCTCTCTCTCTCTCTCTCTCTCTCTCTCTCTCTCTCTCTCTCTTTGTCCAGATGAGGTGCGTGATGCTATTTCGTCTTCGACCTTTGGAGTAGTGCCCTGTATTACACGTGTACACCTGTATTTAATTCTTTATTTTTTAAACACGCATATCGGGTACACCTGCGTGTAATGCACGAATACACGTACTACACGTGTATTTATTTCACGAACACTAAAAAAATCATGAGTAAATTCTTTTTCTGAGGAATATAAAAAGAGTGTCGTAGAGATACAAGAAATATCTACATCAGAGGTCGGCACAAAATGCACTTTTCGGCCGATTTTCAGAAGACTTCGCCTTCCGTCCCCTCGTTTCTCTTGGTACATCGCGCCGCCAACAAAAGCCGATCGAGCCTCAGAAGCGTATTGTCGCAGAGTAGAGCCATGGAAAAACGAAAGAGAGATGAAAACTTTTTTATTTTATGAAATCCTTATATTTATTGTTGATATTTGTTTCCAATAATTCTCCAAACAAAAAAAGCATTTCATGGAGTAAAAACGTTTTCACCTCTCTTTCGCTTGGTGACGGCGCGCGATGTACCAAGGGAAAGGGGAGAACGGAAGGCGGAGTCTTCCGAAAATCGGCCGAGAAGTGCATTTCGTCCCGACCTCTGATCTACAGGGTGTTTGACATAAGATGTCGGAGCCGAAAGTTGGAGATAGATTGGGTAAAACCGAGAAGAAAAGTCATAATGTAAAATTCGCAATAGTTATCGTGATACAATAAAAACGCGTGTGCTAATGAGCGGAGTCAGTGAACGGCGATGGACAAGAGGCGCGCTGCGAGGGGCAAGCGCGGTGGACAAGTCCTCACTCGCATTGTTTTTCATTTCGTTTCTTTAATTTCTTTCTTCTCCATTTAACCAGACTGAGCCACAGCAACGCTTGGCCGGATACAGCTAGTCGTCTAATAAGAAAGCGTACAATTTCACTCCAAACTAAAGTTCCTGGTCAGAACCGTGTTTGAAAATATACTCTAGTTTGAAGTGAAATTGTACGCTTTCTTATTAGACGACTAGCTGTATCCGGCCACGCGTTGCTGTGGCTCAGTCTGGTTAAATGGAAAAGAAAACAATTAAAGAAACTAAATGAAAAACAATGAAAAAAGAAGAAAATCGGATTATTTATAAATAATTTAGAGTACTTCGGTATAGACAATATTTTTAGTCATATTTTCGTGTGGTATTAGTTTTTGCTTGGCTCCTAACGATCGTAGCGTGATGTTAATGGCCTATAACCTTCCTCAAGAATTGGCCTATCAAATGCAAAAAGAATTTTTCAAATCCGACTGATAGTTTCAGAGATTAGCGCGTTCAAACGAAAAAACAAACAAACTCTTCAGCTTTATTATATCAGTATAGATGACGATGGCACCTGATGCCTTCTGGTAGCACTTACTTACTATGATCGATTGTTTAGTGTGAACACACGCCTATGTACTAGCCTTCGTGTTACATTGTGTATTATCTATGCTTATATCGCTTGTTACGTTTTATCTCGATGCCCACGTGGGACCTACGGTCTTCGGGCATGGATAAATATATGTCGTTCGTTCTTTCTTTCTTTCTTCGCTCTCCCATCTCTCGCGAGAAGGACCCTGACAAACGACGACGATAACGATTTCTCACTGGTCCAACTTCGCCGGACACGATCTCGATTTTTCGAAACGATAAATCACGCAACAGGCGAGCACCCGGAGCGTGTCGTCCTTCTAGTCGTGAGGAGGGGTAGAACACTCCTTGCCTGATATTATTAAGTCATGCTACGCGAACCTCTACGAGCAAGCTCTCATATCAATCGTTAGAGAGAAATCTGGCAAGCTTTGGAGAGAATAACGAATCGTCGAGGAACAGTGAAGCAAAAAGTGTCAGATTATACAGGGTGGGGCACCTAACTTGAGACAACTGAATATACAGAAAATAGAGCAAAATACGAAGAAATGTTTCAGACAAAAGTTTTACGGTTTCAAGGGGGGCATATTGTGATGCTGTTGGTTTGACCCTCAGGTGGTGTCTCAAGGTGAAATGAAGGTCAACTTCATATTTTTTAATGGGTCCATAATATTTTAAACACCTACGTTTGTAGCCCTTTTCATAACGAATTCAACGACTACCGAAGTGAAGGTCATTGAAGGTCAAACGACGGAAAAAAGTTTTAATCATTAAATGAAGGTAATTTTTAATTTACTTGCATTTATTTCATTAAATGCTCGAAGTGATGGCCATTAACTTGGATACACTTTTGGTATTTTTATCTGTTCAGCATCCCATCGAAGAAGTGAGGCCCAATTAATGTGTCGCCGATAATTCCGCACCAAACGTTGACATTCCATGGCCGCTGGGGTTCAACTTCTCGTAACCATCGTGGGTTTTCTGTAGCCCAGTAATGCATACGTGGAATTATCGGCATAAATTGAAAGAAACAAATTGTTAAATGCTCATCAATCTTTTATTCGACGTATTCAAAAATGTATTCAGGTTAATGGTCATCACTTCGAGCATTTAATGAAATAAATGCAAGTAAATTAAAAATTACCTGCATTTAATGATTTAAACTTTTTTCCGACGTTTGACCTTCAATGACCTTCACTTCGGTAGACGTTGAATTCGTTATGAAAAGGGCATACAAATGTAGGTGTTTAAAATATTATAGTCCCATTAAAAAATATGAAGTTGACCTTCATTTCACCTTGACACTCCACCTGAAGGTCAAACCAACAATATCACAATATGCCCCCCTTGAAACCATACAACTTTTGTCTGAAACATTTCTTCGTATTTTGCTCTATTTTCTGTATATTCAGTTGTCTCAAGTTAGGTGCCCCACCCTGTATATCATATAATACAGTGTGGTATTATACGACATATACAGGGTGATTCTAGTAACTGGGCCAAGCTATAACTCTTTTTTAAATAAATTTAGAACAAAATCGTAGAGGAAAAGTTTCTATTAGTCGAAAGGCTTTATCATCCCATGCACCGACTTTTTTCCCAAGTGCATTAGTGCATGTACAAAGTGCAGTTGCACTGTTTTTTTAAATTGAACCACCCATTTTCTTTTACATAAACGTGTTCCTTAATTCATTCTGCAATATAACGCTTGACTGGATGGATCATACTCGGATCTCGTCCTGACTGGCTAGATCATGTAAGATAAGACTATCCGAAAAGAAATGTTTTATAAAATATTTTGTATTTTTATCAAAATTTTCTAATTTTGGAACTCTATACCTGGATATTTGTGGTGGACACTTAAAATGGGACACCCTGTATGCACCATATTGAGTTAATCTTTCCATAGTACAAATGTGGCGATTCTTGACAGTCGTTCTAATTGTAAGCTAGAGTGAGAATGCAGTAGATTCACCCTGTCTCAAACTGCCAACTTCTGCCTTCACTTTTTACAGAGAATACTTGGGGCGGAATTCAAAGATGTTACTTGAATGTTGATTGTCTTAAGCATAGGCTTTAGCAAGTTCAACTTAAGATCCAAGATCATCTTAAGATAGCTTCACATGCATAGTTACAACTTAAAAACTCAGGTTTGAGCTTAAGTCTACCTTTAGGAAGCATGAGCTTAGCATGCGACTTCGGATATGTTCGGGATTCTTAACCAAACTACCAATGAAATGAAAGATTTGTAAATATACACATACGTAGCGAACTGTTTGTCGCATTTAGTTGCATCGCCGAACTGGTGCAAATAAGTACAGTGATTTTAATTGAAAGAAAATCTGGTCATAAGTAAAATCACTGATAACATCATATAACAATGGCATTATATCAATATTGTAATTTTCTACTTAACAGTGTAAGTATAACAATATACTGTGAGTGAAAAATTAATGATATCGATGTAATGTTACTGTTATTAAATGTTTACAGTGAATTTACTTTGACCTAACATAACCAAGTAACCTAACTATATTTTTCAGGGTGACGATCTTTTCTATTATCGTCTCAAGACAACAAATTACTGGACTTGGCTAAGCATGCCTTAGGCAGAGCTTAAGCAGTTCTACACTGAGAGAAAAGTATATGATGTATCTAACTATAATGGCATAGTAAGAAAATTATGGTTGGAAATATCATATTTATGGTAAATGTTACCATAATGTCGGTAATAATTACGATAGAGGCATAGTATAACCAACTATATTATGTTTTTACCAAAAATTATGGTTATTTCAACTAGAAATATTGTACGGTTGAAAATGTGTAAGGGTAAGAGAAGTAACTATTTTATATAGTCAATATTACTAGAATATTTCATACATAGTGATAGAACTAACTATATTCACATAGTACATTTTACTACACATATGGTAACAAGAACAAAAGTAATAGTTAATAATATAACCATTTGCATAAATCGTTCATCCTACTATATTTTCTATGGTTAAGTGAACTATAAAAATATGTTTGGCGCCAAATTTAACTATAAAATATAGTAAGATTATAGTAAACCCAACCATTTTTTTCTCTCAGTGTATGCATCTAATAATTTGAAGTTTTTACTTAAGATTTTACTATGAAACGATATTTACTTCACTAAGTATAAACTTAACATCCATCTTACAATTTGATCTCAAGTAATGTCTATGAAACAATCGCAGTCTTGAGTACTAACTTAAGACCATCTAGAGAATCAAGTCACGTCTATGAATTCCGCCCTTGGTCTAGGTATACAGGGTGTCCCGCAACAGGTGTAATCCTCACGAAGGGGTCATAGCTGAAGTGATTCTAAACAACATTTTCCTTTGCGAAAAAGTTGGATGGGGCTTCATTTTTGAATTATTAAGGAAACACATAGGCAAATGAGCGCGCCCGTAGAGCCTGCGCTCAGGGCCGTAATGCTCGCCACTCGCCGCGGTTATGGACGGGCGCATCGCGGTGGTATGGCACGAAGCGTCGGACGGAAATTATGTCGAATAACGAATTAAAATTTCAGAATAACTTCAGATATTAGTCATGTACAATAAATAAATCGATTAGTCATTACTCGTATAAATTTAACAAATTGTCATCTCCTTATGACCATGACAATGACCCTGACTCTGACATGAATTTATACGAATAATGACTAATCGATTTATTTATTGTGCATGACTAATATCTGAAGTTATTCTGAAATTTTAATTCGTCATTCGACATAATTTCCGTCCGACGTTTCGTGCCGTACCACCGCGATGCGTCCGTCAACAACCGCGGTGAGTGGGACGAGCACACGGCCCTGAGCGCGGGCTCTACGGGCGCGCTCATTTGCCTATGTTTTTCCTTAATAATTCAAAAATGAAGCTTCATGCAACTTTTTCGTAAAGGAAAATGTTGTTTAGAATTATTTCAGCTACAACCCTTTCGCGGGGATTGCACCTATTGCAGGACACCCTGTATAATGTCGTTGATCAGATTTTAATCACGATTTTCCTTGAGCGCCCTTTTAATTGGGCATCAGCACGCGGCTGGATTTCGTGGCACGAACGGACGGGCGCTAAATAAAGTGTAAATAGTTATAAATAACAATGGGCTCTTCTCGTTTCCCAATATACTAAAGGTCGTGGCGCGCGGTAATATTTAGCTCGTTTCGTCGGAGTAGACGTCCGTTGAGAGAATGGGAGGAGAGGGGGCTAAGAAGTTCATGCTCGATTTGCATTATTAAAATGAGCTTCGATCGGCGTGCAACGGACCGACAATGGGAAGGAGCTTTGACTTATCCCGAGCGTTTGGAGCCGACGACCGATCCAATTACGGTGTCTCGCCCCCGCGAGCGGCGGATCGATCGCATAAAGCGAAATGTGTGTGAAAAAGAGAGACACACACAGAGAGAGAGAGAGAGAGAGAGAGAGAGAGAGAGAGGGGAAGAGAAGACAGTGAGGAAAAGGGAGAAACTCCGAGTACCCACGCGTTCGATCGCACTCGGCCAATGAATTGAATATTATTGGCGACCGAGCAATTTGTCCCTTGAAGTATTCCTATAAGTGGGCGAGCCTCTTCTCCTCTTCTGCTTTTTAATATCGACTAGACGACCGTGACGGAAGCGGATGCGGAAATTAGCTGAGGACGCGTGGGATCTTCCGGTTAAATTTAGATACGATACCCGGGTCTACGATCTTCCACCAGAGGGACAATAAGATATTTTTTTTCACATTTTGGATTGTCGCAAGGCTGTGTCCAGTGGTCAACGAAACTCTCGCGAGTAAGAGAGAGAGAGAGAGAGAAAGAGAAGAGAGTGACGAAAGGGGACAAGCGGAAATTTAGTCAACGTGAAAGCTTCCGGTTAAATTTAGAAACAATTTTGAGGTCTACGACCCGACATCAGAGAGATGAGAAAGATCTTTTTTCGCAGCTATTTTGAATTGTCTCGAGTAATGTCCAGTGGTCAACGAGACGCTCGAGGTACCAAAAAATTTCCAGTCGAATTTAGAAACGATCTCGAGGCCTACGATCTTCCACCACAAGAATAACACAATTTTTTTTTTCACAGTTATTTTAAATTATCTTAAGTAATGCTCAGTGGTCAACGAGACGCTCGAGGTACCAAAAAATTTCCAGTTGAATTTAGAAACGATCTCGAGGCCTACGATCTTCCACCACAAGAATAACACAATTTTTCTGTTCTTCACAGTTATTTTAAATTGTCTTAAGGAGGCATATACGTTTGGAGCTCCCAAAAAGGCATTTTTCATGAAGTTTTTCCGGAGCCAAGAGACAACCTATAAGAATGGGGCTTTTTGCATAATAAAGTACACCTTTTATACTTCTTATTGAAATTTGATTGGAAAGATATAGTTGCAAAATGCCTCCTCTTTACCGTCGTGAAGTCAACCCTGTGCGATATGCGTGGTAACATTGATTTCTCCATGCTCGTTCATCTGTAGCGCAAACATCAAACATCATCTTAAAGAAGAGTGTTTTTTATTGTCATTGACGGATCCGATTTTTTAAATTCCAATTTTAAACAAAATGGCGGAACTTCAAAGTTGAGGGTCGATTTTCGCTAAAAAATTTATTTTTCTTTATTAAAAAAACAGTAGAAAGAATTAGAATTTAAACAATTATATTCGTCAACGACAATAAAAAGCACTCTTCTTTAAGATGATGTTTGATATTTGCGCTTCAGATAAACGAGCAGGAGAAGTCATTGTTACCGCGCAATCACGCATATCGTACCTACTTCACGACGGTAAAGACGAGGCATTTTGCAACTACATCTTTCCAATAAAATTTGAATAAGAAGTATAAAATGTGTACTTTATTATGCAAAAAGCCTCATTGTTATAGGTTGTCCCTTGGCTCCGAAAAGAATTCAAGAAAATTTCCTTTTTTTGGGAGCTCAAGTAATGCCCTGCGGTCAACGAAACGCTCGAGGTACCAAAAAGTTTCCAGTCAAATTTAGAAACGATCTCGAGGTCTACGATCTTCCACCACAAGAATAACACAATTTTTTTTTTCCTCACAGTTATTTTAAATTATCTTAAGTAACGCCCAGTGGTCAACCCCAAGGAGCGCCGAAGTGCGTATAATGCGCTTTAAATGCGCATTTAATGCTCATTACAATGCTCATTTCAAATAATGCACCTACGCTTATCGAGAACTCAATGGCTTTATAGTTGAAAGAATAAAGCACATAACCGAGAATCGCGTACAGTCGTGGACAACCTTAAGGTGTGGTTCCACAGAGCGCATTTAAAACACGCAATTAATGCGGTTCCGAAGTCAATACGGTTATGCGCATTAAAAGCGCATTATACGCGCATTCGCGCTTCCTGGGACAAGACGGCTCAAGAAGCCAAGAAACTTCCAGTCAAATTTAGAAACGATCTCGAGGTCGACGATCTTTCACCACGCGTATAATAAAACTTTCTTCTCACCCTTAATTTCGATTATCTCGAGCAATGTCCAGTGGTCAACGAAAGGCTCGAGCAGCCGAGAAATTTATTCGCTCGCGCGGCCACCGCCACCTTGGCTCGAGCTTGCGCTTGGGCTTTCGACCGATTAACCTTGAACCGACGCTCGCCTGGGCGACGTTACCTCAGTGATGTAAACTTTACGCTTACGCCCACGAGAAGGCGCTCGCCTGCTCGCTGCTAAGGTGACGACACGCGAGCCCACGCGCGCGCGCGCGCGCGCGTCGAAAAACCGGAAGGGTGTGTGATTCATCGTCGTCCCCTCTCCACGTTTTACCCTCTCGTACCAGGCAACCCTCGTGTTTCCGCTTCCTCTTTATCCAACTCCCTCGCGAAACCACCCCCGTTATACTCGGGATTACGAAGCGACGGCACACTCATGGAAGGGAAGGTAAATCCGAGGCGCGTCTGGATTGAAATTTCGTATCGATCAGCTTCCATCGTTTCCATCTTGGACTTTCAACCGGAAACTGTCCATCGTGGGTGCTCTCGATCATCGCATTATTTCAGAAGAGACTGGCTTTCGGATTACAGAAATAAGAAGACGGATTTTTCAGTTGATCATATCACTGAAAAAATTGTATTCTTATCTCAAGAATTTACCACTTAAGTTTCGAATATTTCCCACTAAAACAAGCAACAAGAGGATCTTTCTAATTTAAGAGTAGAATGTTTTAAACAGATTCCTCTAACTAAATATTCTTAACAGATATTTTTATCAGATATTCTTAACATGTTTACTAAGCGGTCGCCATTTTTTCCAGCACACTAAAAGTACGCTTAATTAGCACAACATGTTGTAAAATACGGTTAGCTCAAAAGTGAGTTATGGAAGGCTATGTTCCAAAATTCACGACCTTTACTACACTGAAACAATTGTATTCTCAGTTTAAGAATTTAACACTTGAGTTTAGAATATTTCCTACTAAAATAAGCAACAAGAGGATCTTCCTAATTTAAGAACAGAATGTTTTAAACAGATTCCTCTAATCAAATATTCTTAACAGATATTTTTATCAGATATTCTTAACATGTTTACTAAGCGGTCGCCATTTTTTCCAGCACACTAAAAGTACGCTTAACAAGCACAACATGTTGTAAAATACGGTTAGCTCAAAAGTGAGTTATGGAAGGCTGTGTTCCAAAATTCACGACCTGTACTACACTGAAACAATTGTATTCTCAGTTTAAGAATTTACCACTTAAGTTTAGAATATTTCCTACTAAAATAAGCAACAAGAGGATCTTCTTAATTTAAGAGTAGAATGTTCTAAGCAGATTCCTCTAATCAAATATTCTTAACAGATATTTTTATCAGATATTCTTAACATAATCTGGTAAAAAATTTGTATAGATATATTTCGTATATAATTATTGGAAACAAAACTCTTAATGAAATGCTTCACTCTTTATATTGTCGAAAATTACATTATCCATATCTTAAAATCGGAATTGTTTGAGAAATGTAGTCACGATAGAAAGTTACAATTAGTATGTATTTCAATGATTTACTTGTAAATATCTCCGTTAAATCGCCCAAATCCTCTTCTTCTAGGCACTTCGTCATTTCCTTATCCATACTTTTTGCACAAGACAGCACACAAAATAATATAGTGCTCAAAATTACGCAGAATTGCAAGAGGAACAAGATACAGATATCGACATGTGCCGCACGCGATTTGTAACCTAATTTAACCGAATACCGACACGCATTGTGTCGCGATTATAAAGAATATATTCCAAAAACCGTCATATCGATAAGAAAATATTCTTATCTATTAAGAATATCTATTAAGATGAATTATTAAGTTTGTATGGATTATTAAGAATATATTCCAAAAACCGTCATATCGATCATGATGTAAGAATACAAAGTGAAACATTCTCGAGGATGCGCAGTGTTGCACAATTGCCCTCAAATCCTATAGGTTGGATCGTTATGAGTTCCGTAATATCAGGTTAGCTTAGCCTTACAGTGATATAAATAAACGTTATTAATTACTGAAGAGGTAAGTGTTTGTAGTATAAATCTATTTAATTTAATATTACATAGATTATACAAAGTGTATAAATATATGTATATATTAATTACATTTCATGGCGATTCATTCAGTAAAGAAGAGAAGATTTTTGACAAATTAACAGATATTGTTTCTGCAAAGTGTAGTTATTGCTTGCCTATAGAGATAATTGCATGCTTGGTACGTACCAGAACGTACATACGTTTAAGAAAAATAAATAAAGAAATTTCCTATAATAATATGTTAAGGAAAAACTCGAAAAAATTATACAGAATTTGTAATAAAGAAAATATATCTGAATAAAATACCATATTATATACAATGTGTTTATTCTTCATATCTTTATTTTATACTTAAATCTGTACACTTTTATATTCACCTTATTTTTATACTTATCTTGTATTACTTAATTTTGTGTAATTAATTACACCGCATTTTAGAGGGGTATTCATGGCTTAACTCTTATACTATATTTGAATGTCGCGCAACTTTTGGGGCCAAAATTCTATTGGCTGGCCGCCATTATGCGTAATGTTTCACCTTGTCTTCTTACATCATGATATCGATAAGAAAATATTCTTATCTATTGAGAATATCTATTCAGATGAATTATTAAGTTTGTATTTTAAGAACACAATTTTTTCAGTGTAATAACAAGATTAAATATATCGTCTTTCAACAGGCTCTTGAGAATTTTGGCACGAAGCTGAATCGACCGTGCAACTGGTCTCGTTGCTTCGACGATCGACTTTCTGAATTTTTTTCCTTTCCATCCACTCCTCTCCCCTTCCTCGCGAACGATATCGTCCATTTCTTTTTCAAGTCGAAGTTGCTTAAGCGGTGGACGAGCACGCAACTGGTAGCACGAAGTCGCGGTAACAGGTTCGCCATTCTCGTCTAGGGGTGGTTATTGGAGTTTCCACCCATCCCTCGGTCTTCGTTGCTCAGAAATTCGCCAAGTTGTTCTCCGCGACCGGAAACACACTTCGTTAATGCGAACTTCTCTCGAGAGAGGAAGTTCGTGGTGCTTTTACTTCCTCCCGAATGCTTTCGTCCACTTTATAAAATTCTCTCGCGGTAAGTCTCGACCAGCTGCGCCGTGGAAAGTTCGAATTAATGGAACCAGTTCGACCTCGTGATTTTCCTTCGGATTTTCGCACAAGGAGAAGCTCGTTTGAATTCCTACTTTTTACCTGTCCACGCGAGCTTCCTTCTTCCTCTTTTTCTCACTCTCTTTCTTTATTCTGCCCTCGGTCGTGTACCCGGTGCTCCTTGAAATTTCTTCGCCCCTCAGGACAGGCTCTTTCGCCGGAGGACGTCGTTGAGAAAATTAGTTATTGGTTTATTTATCGCCCTTACCCCTCCACGACGTGGCGCATGCGCCTTAGGAGACGGAACTGACGTAGTGAAAGCACGGCCTCACCTCGAGAAACCGACTGGATCTTACGAAATTAGTGAAACGAGATTTTTTCTTCCCCTCCATGCTTGCCAAACTGAAAAAACTGTATTCTTAAAATACAAACTTAATAATTCATCTTAATAGATATTCTTAATAGATAAGAATATTTTCTTATCGAAATGACGGTTTTTCGAATATATTCTTAATAATAATCCACTTGAATGTCGCGACACAATACGTGTCAGTATTCGATTAAGTTAGGTTACACATCGCGTGCGACATATGTCGATGCCTGTATCTTCTTCCTCTTGCAATTCTGCGTAATTTTGAGTACTATATTACTTTGTGTGCTGTGTTGTGCAATAAGTATGGATGAAGAAATGACGAAGTGGCTAGAAGAAGAGGATTTGGGCGATTTAATGGAGATATTTACTAGTGATAGAAATACATGTATATGTATATGAATTGTAACCTTCGTTCGTGACATTTCTCAACCAATTCTGATTTCAAGATATGGGTAATGTAATTTTCGACAATATAAAGAGTGAAGCATTTCATTAAGAGTTTTGTTGCCGATAATTATATACGAAATATATCCATACAAATTTTTTACCAGGTTATGTTAAAAATATCTGTTAAGAATATTTGATTAGAGGAATCTGTTTAGAACATTCTACTCTTAAATCAAGAAGATCCTCTTGTTGCTTATTTTAATAGGACATATTCTAAACTTAAGTGGTAAATTCTTAGGATAAGAATACAATTTGTTCAGTGTAATAAACTTTGAGAACACTCCTTCATCCCTCAAATTCACTTAATCATCTTAGATCTGTATGGATAAGGATTTAATGGAGATATTTACAAGTGATAGAAATACATGTATAATGAGTTGTAACCTTCTCTCGTGACTACATTTCTCAACCAATTTTGATTTCAAGATATGGATAATGTAATCTTCGACAACATGAAGAGTGAAGCATTTCATTAAGAGTTTTGTTTCCAATAATTATATACGAAATATATCCATACACATTTTTTATCAGATTATGTTAAGAATATCTGATAAAAATATCTGTTAAGAATATTTGATTAGAGAAATCTGTTTAGAACATTTTACTCTTAAATCAAGAAGATCCTCTTGTTGCTTATTTTAATAGGACATATTCTAAACTTAAGTGGTAAATTCTTAAGATAAGAATACAATTTGTTCAGTGTAATAAACTTTGAGAACACTCCTTCATCCCTCAAATTCACTTAATCGTCTTAGATCTGTATGGATAAGGATTTAATGGAGATATTTACAAGTGATAGAAATACATGCATAATGAGTTGTAACCTTCTCTCGTGACTACATTTCTCAACCAATTTTGATTTCAAGATATGGATAATGTAATCTTCGACAACATGAAGAGTGAAGCATTTCATTAAGAGTTTTGTTTCCAATAATTATTTACGAAATATATCCATACACATTTTTTATCAGATTATGTTAAGAATATTTGATAAAAATATCTGTTAAGAATATTTGATTAGAGGAATCTGTTTAGAACATTTTACTCTTAAATCAAGAAGATCCTCTTGTTGCTTATTTTAATAGGACATATTCCAAATTTAAGTGGTAAATTCTTAAGATAAGAATACAATTTGTTCAGTGTAATAAACTTTGAGAACACTCCTTCATCCCTCAAATTCACTTAATCATCTTAGATCTGTATGGATAAGGATTTAATGGAGATATTTACAAGTGATAGAAATACATGCATAATGAGTTGTAACCTTCTCTCGTGACTACATTTCTCAACCAATTTTGATTTCAAGATATGGATAATGTAATCTTCGACAACATGAAGAGTGAAGCATTCCATTAAGAGTTTTGTTTCCAATAATTATATACGAAATATATCCATACAAACTTTTTACCAGGCTATGTTCAGAATATCTGATAAGAATATCTGTTAAGAATATTTGATTAGAGGAATCTGTTTAGAACATTCTACTCTTAAATTAAGAAGATCCTCTTGTTGCTTATTTTAGTAGGAAATATTCTAAACTTAAGTGGTAAATTCTTAAGACAAGAATACAATTTTTTCAGTGTAGAAATACATGTATACATATATGAATTGTAACCTTCTCTCGTGACTACATTTCTCAGCCGATTCTGATTTCAAGATATGAATAATGTAATCTTCGACAACATGAAGAGTGAAGCATTTCATTAAGAGTTTTGTTTCCAGTAATTATATACGAAATATATCCATACAAACTATTTACCAGGCTATGTTAAGAATATCTGATAAAAATATCTGTTAAGAATATTTGATTAGAGGAATCTGTTTAGAACATTCTACTCTTAAATTAAGAAGATCCTCTTGTTGCTTATTTTAGTGGGAAATATTCTAAACTTAAGTGGCAAATTCTTAAGATGAGAATACAATTTTTTCAGTGCATTAATCTTTCTTCGAGATAAAAATACGTATAATCAATTAAGCTTGGAAATCTTCTCGCGTCGACGATCACTTCCACGAACGATTATTCCAACGATAATTCCACCCTGTCGGACAAGCGTCCCGGCGCCTTCGACGCATCACTAATACCCCCGTGGCACAGTTCCAAGGGAAAGTTCCAGGGGCGAATTAAACCTTCCACGGCTTTCATCCGGGAGCTTATAAGACGCTCACCACCTTGGACCCTTTCGCGAGTGACGGCTGACCTCCGTCTTTTGCCAGTAGAAGAAGCCTGTATTTGGTCAGACGTCTAGACGCTTCTATCCGACGAAGGCAACGGCATCACAGTGGGACAAACTGCTCATTCTTGTGTCAAAATCAAAAATCTCTCGGTAGAAGTAAGACAGAGACACGAATCTTTTTCGTGGTTACACCTAAGATATTGCAGAGTAAGGGAGAAATAAGGAGAAAGCATCGGAAAGAAGATTTAATCTCGAAAATTTATGTCAAAAATGACATTTTCGTCCAACATTGCGGTTTTTTCATTATAAAGTGGAATTGAATGCCTTTTTTAACTTTCTACCAAAATAGTTTTATAGATTTTAACTCGCTGAATTCAATAGTTGTGTAGCCTTTCACGATTTGGCAGAAAATGCGGTTTAAAATCCAAATTTTTGAAAGTCTACACTAATTGCATTACCGCATATAGTGTATATGTAGTAATACCAGCCAGGGACCCGGACTGAAATGAAATTTCGGTCCGGTTACGGTTACGGTCCGAAGCAATGTTCAAATTTCGGTTTCGGTTTCGGTTTCGGTTTCGGTTCCGGTTTCGGTTCCGGTCCTTTTACCGATAACGGTGACCGTAACCGTTTGAATTTCGGTTATCTAACCGGTATTTTTCGGTTACGGGAATAATTATCTATTATAAAATATATAATGCACACAATATAATTGGTATATTAATTGCACATTATAACAAAATTTAGTTTATTAAATAAAAAAATTACAAATTATCTTTTCTTTTTTTTTCTTCCGTTTGTGCAATTTGCAGCGTCATTAATGGTCGTTTCAAGCTTGTTACCAGTTTCCTGTAAAATCATATTAATCTTATGAAAATTATCATAATACAAACAAATAAACAAAGAAGTAATTCTCCGTAGACATCGTGTAATATTGCTACACGAAAATTGCTACATGAAAAAAAAAATGTTTCGGTCCGGTTACGGTTCCGGTCTATTAGCTTGCATAATATTTCGGTCCAGTTTTCGGTTTCGGTCCGACTAAAATAACGGTTACGGTCCGGTTATCGGTTTCGGTTTCGGTCCGGTCCGGATCCCTGATACCAGCCATCAATACTTGAAATCTTAAATTAGTGTTTTCGTCTATATAAACTAAATATTTAAAAATTTAAACGGAAGATTCACTTTGATAGATAAGGGACAAATTATTATTCTTTCTAAAACTGCAAACGGATTGCAAAAATTGAAAAAAAACTTGTATTTGCAACCAAATTTAAGGTTATTACTCGATTTATTGACTCTTAATATTATGTTTATCTTTTTGAATAATTCATATTTAAATAATGCGATCTTTAAACTGAATTTACACTAAAAACCCGAATAATTATTATTATATTGAAAAAACTCACTATAATCAAAACTATCGAAAACTATCGACAATAATCGATAGTCTTGTGTTCAACTATCGATAATTATCGATGGTTCTCCACCTCTACTGTGCGGCACCGCGCGTTACAACTCCTTCGCTCAAAGTGAGATAGAAATTCTCTGAGCTTTGTCTTATCGCGAAATATTCTCCAAGAATCGTGGACAGACTCGAATCGATTGTGTTCCGGTGTCTCTGTTTATCCTTCGTCTCGATTCTCCTCCACCCTTTTTTTGAGCGTGCCAGAAGGAGCCACGTCGACGATGAAACGCACTCGCGAGATTACGGATGCGAGTGCGCTCCTTTACTCGTCCTCTGTGGCTCTCGGTTATGGAAACGTTCTCCAACGCGAGTATGCGCGTGTAAAAGTGTGCGAAAGTATGCGAGCCCCGCCCTCGAGGGAGCAGCAAAAAATATTTTCCACTCGACTCTCCGCCCGATGCTGGAATATGCAATTTTCCATTTGAGAAGGAGGACTGGAGGTGCACTTGAATTTTTCTCCTATCCTTCTCGAATCGAAAGTTCCATTTGTCAAGGACGAAAAGGGTCCCTTGGATAGATGGAGACCGTTTCTAGAAAGCTCGCGATAAGTACACGTCGTGGTTCAACGGCCACGCGAGAAGTTTCTGAAATGCAGGAAAGCACAGAGTGCTGTTTCCAGATTCGTTGAGAATTAGTTTGTGCGATCGATTCTAATGGTACCTACTCGGTGCTAATATTAGGTGTATAAATTAATTCTCGGCCTTTTTGATCAAACTTTGGTCTTTATTATAAAAAAAAAATTAGATATCTCTTAATCTTCAAAATAATCTCCCTCACTTTCTATACATTTTTGCCACTTTTCAGGCAACTTTCGTATTCCGTGTCGGAAAAATGATGGCGGTTTGTCCAGGGCGTTCTTTATCCCGGAGATCAAAATTTCCAATCTGAAAATTTTGGAACCATTTTTTACACGTACTGTAGGACACAGCGTTTTCGCCTAAGGCGGAACAAATCAATTCTTTAGCTTCAGCAGCACTTTTTTTCAATCGAAAGGAGAAAAGAAGGCAATGCCTCAGGTGCTGCTTTTCGAACGACATAGCGTTTACTATTTGGTTTTCGAGGTTATATTATCAACAACATTAAGTATGATAGCTCGTTTTGAAGCCAAAGGATGGCGCTTCAAAATAATTATACGGCGAGAAAGATATGCAAATTTAAATAGATACTCTCGTCAAATGAAGTGAGGGGCCGAGAATTAATTTATACACCTAATACTTTTGACACGTTCCTTGCCAAACTGCTTACGAGTAGATTCCATTTCCACGTTAACAAATTTAATTGTTTCGAATGAATACTTCTTTTTGTGTTTACAAGAGAAAGGGCCGTACTCTCAATCCTACTTTAACAGCACTGGAACTTTCGATTGGCTCTATACATATGCATACGTATGCATGTTCATGTCCACACATGTCTATAAAACGCATCTAAAGTCCGAGAGCTGCTGAAGTACTGGTGAGAGTACGGCCCAAAGTATATATTTGAACCGTTATTGATACACGTCTGAAACAGTGTTGCAAACACCAATACATCGCATAAAATAGTGATGACAACAATTCAGTTTTAGTATGTCAGTATGTTGAAAAAATTGTGCTCGACGTACAGATGCATCTTACAATTAGTGTGTACTGAAAATGGTATATACACGTGCCAGTGAACGTGTTAACAAACTTGCAGCAATATCGTTTTTTACAGTAAAATCACTGTAACAAAGAACAAAAATTTCGGAAGATTCTCCTTCGACAGATTCAATCCTTGAATAACGTTCAATTCCAGTGAACGTGATTTTACCATTTAACGTCATCGTTTCGTCATTGTGGCCGGTACCTAACACCGCGGGTGCCCGCGTATTAAAGCAAACACGCGAGCAATAATTTCATCCGCTCGGCATCCCTTGATCACAGTGCGCTAATAAAAGGGACGTTCCATAACTGTGGCCGAACTTTCTTCTCACTCGCACGCTTTCTTCTCCCTTCGCATCTCCAGTGCTTGCAAGCTCTACCCCGTCGCGTTCTTCCCCCTCCATCTTCCGGGTTGTGCTTCCTTTCTTTATTTTCTCCTTCTCTCTCTCTCTCTCTGTCTGTCTGTCTGTCTCTCTTCCTCTCTTTACTTCTCTCTTTCTCTTTCTCTCTCTTTCTCTTTCTCTCTCTCATACACACACACATTGTCCTCCCCACACCCTCCTCCTCTCTCCGCTTCTCGTTACTCTTCTCACCTCCTCACCGCTCGGTGGCCACCATGCGCGAGCTTAAAATATCCCGTGAGCTTTCAGATAACGTAAAGCCCCCCCGTACGCCGCACGTGGGCGCACACGCACCACTACTCCGTCTCCTTTATTATTATTTTTTTTTCCTTCACCCTCCCCTTCGTCACGCGGATCTCTACGATCTCGGTACGAGGCTTCGCGTAAATCACGTTTCTCATAATCATTTTGCATGCTACTTACAGTCGAGATAATTGGATATTTTCTTTTGCTTTTTCCTAGTCGGCGCTCGGCGCAGCAGCGAAAATTCTCCACGCGAGAGAACGTTTTCCATTGATCGACACTTTCGAGCTTTTTTTTCTCCTTCATCGATCCAAGAACTGGTTGCGATCGCGTGTGCCACACGGTTCGCACGCGCGCTGATTCTGTAAGCGGGGTGGTTAGCCAAGCGTCCGTGGAACTTGGCGGGCTAATCAACGGAGTGCATCGAGCCAAGAATTTCGCCTGCACCGTGACCCGGATCTTCCTCTCTCACTCTCAGCCACTCTCTCTCACTCTCGTCATCTCGTTCCAAAGCCATCTAAGACCATTCCTTTCGATCTTCCTCGTTCTCTTTCGCTTATCGAATTGTTTTTTTTTTTTTTCTCTACAACTCTCGAATTCGTGCAGTCTCACAAGGAGAACACCAGAAACACCCTTCTCAGAATTTGATCTGCAAGAAATATGTTGTAGTTTGGTACCTCGAGAAACCCCTAGTAAAGTAGTTCAACGCAATACTCAGGATTCTCCGAGAAAATTAGAATAAAAGTTGTAGAGAAACAACTAGTTGTATTATAGAATTCTCTACTCGTGAGGTTCGAATTCTAGTTTTGATTTTTTATTTTTTCCAAAGGATTTATGACGTAGAATATGTTTTACAATAAAAGTATTAATATTTCACTATTACATCGTAGCACGAAAAAGTAAAAAATATGAAGGAAATGGAAAGTTTGCACAACATGCGCATGTTAATAATATTATATTTCTATCAGAATGCGGGAAACTTTTTTTTTATTTGAAAAACGATGCATACAATTAGCTTAACCCTTTCGGTACGAGCGCCGGATATATGCGTCATCCATACGATACCATGTATTTTAGTGTTACTTATATAATTAATAGAATTTTATATAAATGTCTTTTAATATGAAAACTATAAACAACACTTGTTAGAGAAAGCATTGTTTTATCAAGCACCGTTCTTATTTGACGCTTAGGAAAATCTTCAAACTAAAGAAGACTGATCACGTGCTATGTGTGCATTTCGGATGCGGTGCACTATGGGCATAAAGTCGTTCTTTGGTGCCAAAAGTCATTCGATGGCTGAATTCTGAACCGATTGCGATGAAATTAGGCTTAAAATACGCGTTACTTATTGTATTATAGCAGAGATCTGCACTTTTTTTTGATATCGCAATTTGTTGATTAATACAAAATCGAAATTGTTTCAAACTTTTGGCAATTATTTTTTGGTTCGGTATTCACAATCCCTTCGATCTTGATATACAAGGGTTTTCGAGTTCGCCGATTACGAAACCGTGACACAAATTTCAAAATTCGAAATGGCGTAGCACGTCTTTGCCACTTTAGAAGCGGATAACAAGCGACGTGCACAGCACGTCTTTCCAGCTGAAGAGGTCAACAAATTGTAATACCAAAAAAGTGCAGGTCTCCGCTGTAGTACGATAAATAACGCGCATTTTAAGACTAATTTCATTGCAATCGGTTCAGATTTCAGCCGTCGAACGACTATTGGCACTAAAAAACGACTTTATGCCCACAGTGCGGCGCCTCATACAGCGGGAGACTTACGGCGGACAGAGCTCTCGTACCAAAAGGGTTAATCGTCATGCGTCAAGTGACATATGCTTGGCTGATATTAATCCTAAAAGCAGGAAAAACATAAGTTTTGTTGGCAGTGAGCGCAATGAATTAATGTAATCCTTGTGCACGCGCGTTTTGTTTACGACATGTGCGCTGGGAAACATCTCATTGACATTGAGAAAAATTGGTGTATCTCGTAGAATTAACTTCAACGCATACCAAACGTAACTTATCATTGGTTCGAATGTTCATGAACATCGAACTTTTATTTCAATTTTCTCGACAAATCCTGACTATTGCGTTGAACTGTTTTACCAGCGGTTTCTTCAGGTAGCAAAGTACAAAACATGTTCTGCAGGTCAAATTCTGAGGAGAGAGTTTCTGGTGTTCCTCTTGCACTGAGAAAAAAAAATTGGTTGGGTTTACTATAATCTCACTATATTTTATAGTTAGATTTAGCGTCAAACGTATTTTTATAGTTCACTTAACCATACAGAATATAGTAGAATGAACGATTTACACAAGTTATTATATTATTAACTATTAACTTTGTTCTTGTTACCATATGTATAGTAAAATGTGCTATGTGAATATAGTTAGTTCTATCACTATGTGTGAAATATTCTGGTAATATTAACTATATAAAATAGTTACTTCTCTTACCCTTGCACATTTTCAACCGTACTATATTTCTAGTTGAAATAACCATCATTTTAGGTAAAAACATAATATAGCTGGTTATACACTGAGAGAAAAAAAATGGTTGGGTTTACTATAATCTCACTATATTTTATAGTTAGATTTGGCGTCAAACATATTTTTATAGTTCACTTAACCATACAAAATATAGTAGAATGAACGATTTGTACAAATGGTTATATTATTAACTGTTACCTTTGTTCTTGTTACCATATGTATAGTAAAATGTGCTACTTGACTATGGTAAGTTCTGTCACTATGTATGAAATATTCTGGTAATATTAACTATATAAAATAGTTATTTTTCTTACCATTATATATTTTCGACCATACTATATTTTTAGTTGAAATAACCATAATTTTGGGTAAAAACATAACATAGTTGGTTATACTATGCCTCTATCGTAATTATTACCGACATCATGGTAACATTTACCATAAATATGACATTTCCAACCATAATTTTGTTACTATGCCATTATAGTTAGATATTATATCTTATACTTTTCTCTCAGTGTACGGACCATTCTTCTTAACATTAATATTCGGTTGATAAAATAAGTTAAGCAAAGATTAATTCTTAATTATTTAGATACTCCGACAAAAGTTGCATAGGCTCGTTGCTCGCTAAGTAATAGCTCGTTGTGAAAAATCAATTTCATAATCCGAGCAGTCGTTGTAGTCTTAAATGAGTTGAAATAGAGACATCATGGTAACATTTACCATAAATATGACATTTCCAACCATAATTTTGTTACTATGCCATTATAGTTAGATATATAAAATACTTTTCTCTCAATGTACTATGCCTCAATCGTAATTATCGCCAACATTATGGTAACCTTTACCATAAATATGATATTTCCAACTATAATTTTCTTACTATGCCATTATAGTTAGATATATCATATACTTTTCTCTCAGTGTGTCAATCTTGAGGAGTGCATCGAAATCTTTCGACGACAACAAACTCTCTTCGGCCCCTTCGATCGCCAGGAAAGGCTAGCGCGGTTCTACGCTCCCTCTGCGCCTGTATGCACACGCCCACACAAACGCACTCGCACACGAGTGCATACGCGCGTATATTTGTCGGTTCAATGACCACGGCGCCGCGTCGGCCGGACCGAAAGCTTCGCCAGTCGCGCGCGCATTCCTTCGCTCCTTTTTTTTCCCTCTTCTGCAAATTTTCCTAAGGGGTGAGGGCGTCGATGGTGGAATAAAGCGGGGATGATCGTAGTGGAAGATCGTCACAGAATCCTACGGTGATTCCACGGTTAATATTGGTTAGAGAGCCTTAAATAAGAGTGACGACAAGAGTGACGTTTCGCCATGTTGTATCGAAATCGCGCGAGAGAGAAAGAGATACATGCTCTCTCTGTTTTGTGCGTCCTTTCTGTTCTATGTGTGAAAAGTGTAATTAAAGCACACTTCTAATCTAGAAGCGACGGGACGCTGAAAGTGATGTTATATGAAACCAACATTTGAAACGTTTTTACGATTGGAAAATATTTATAGACATTACAGTCCTTATTTTAATAATAAGAGTGACGACAAGAGTGACGTTTCGCCATGTTGTATCGAAATCGCGTGAGAGAGAAAAAGATACATGCTCTCTCTGCTTTGTGCGTCCTTTCTGTTCTATGTGTGAAAAGTGTAATTAAAGCACGCTTCTAATCTAGAAGCGACGGGACGCTAAAAGTGATGTTATATGAAACCAACATTTGAAATGTTTTTACAGTTGGAAAATATTTATAGACATTGCAGTCCTTATTTTAATAATATGAGTAATGTTAACTTACATACGTTTTTAGTTAACAAATTTGATTCCGTTCCCACAGGTCATGTTTAATATTGTCATGATATGGGTTCAAAATTATTGCGTAAATTTGCTGCAGTTCGTTTGAAATTTTAAAATAGACAAGGAATTGTATTACCGAATCGTATATATTACGACAATAATAAAGACTATAATAAATTTAATGCTAATAATAAATTTACACTGAATAATAAATTTAATAATAATTAAAAGACGATGCAGCGTTCTTTTAAATAACCAAATCTGCATATTTGTATATTGTACCATATAGGACTGCAATAAATAATACTTTGTTCATACTCTCTATTTATTTATACGCCGATTAATAATGAGTATTACTACTCTATGTATTGATTTGAGCATTGTTTGCAATGATATATCAACGAAACTGAAATGTATTTCACACGAGCTTGAAATCCGGCGCCAACCGATCGAAAATGGCGGACCAATCAGAAGTGGCAGCCCCTTGTCATCACTCTTATTTGAGCCGTTCAGTGCACAAATCGATTAACTCCATAAATTATGTTCAAAATTATGTTGCAAATACAAAAAGCAGGGACTTAATCAAGTACTTCGATGCTTAACATTATTCCTACCGACCTGTTAAATGACCATTTAACATTTCGATTAGAATTTCCTATATACAACGTAATTGCATCGCCTTTAAATTTCACGACTTTTTCTAAAATATACGTATAATACATTTTTCAATATTTTAGGAAAAGTCGTGAAATTTAAAAGCGATGCAATCACGTTGTACATGCATAAGATATTCTAAACGAAATTTTAAAAACGGTCATTTGACCGGTCGTAGTAGGAATAGTGTTAAATTGATGAAAAATGCAAAAAGTCAAGTGAGCGGCTCATTTAAGGCTCTCTAATATTGGAGACTCCATCCCTGACGAGACACTCAACGAATCGCGCGTTGAATTTCGCGGGCGTGGCCTCAGAATTTTCCTTCTTTTTTTTCCCTCGTCCATTCACCCCTCCGATATCATTTTACGGACCGAGCGCGATATTCGGCCGCGTCGGATTTCACGAGGAAATTAATTTTCCTCGTGGCTGGATCCGCGGCTCCTTTTATCCGCCTCGTGGAAAATCTCGTCGAGTCATCATCGTTCTTCTTCCGTTTTCCCACACTCGGTGAGGTCAGCTCGAGATGCACTCGTCTGCCACGTGATGCATTTAGTCGTTGCTGAGAATCGCGCGGACTTCTTAGCCAGGTCTTTCCGGAGGGGTTCAGGTGTGGAAAGCTTTACTCGATAATATTAAGCGGATTAAAGAGCTTCCGCCTTTTAAACGCGCTTTGTACGCGTTTAAGCACTTGTCGACTGGAAGCAAGCTTTCCTAGCCGGCACCGAGGATTTTAGAAATTAGAAGTGAGTTCAGTACCTTATCTGGAAATTGAGTCTTAATGCTTTGGTTTTTCTGGATGCTTACAAGGGAACAGCGCGAACTGACTTAACACCAATTTTAATGCGATATGGCGCAATCGATAGTTCTTAGATAGTAAGAGAATGCCCTAACGGGTTTTGTCGTGAGACGTCTCGGTTCGGAGATATGAAATATACATTGTACACTGAGAGAAAAGTATATGATACATCTAACTATAATGGCATAGTAAGAAAATAATAGTTGGAAATATCATATTTATGGTAAATGTTAGCATAATGTCGGTAATAATTACGATAGAGGCATAGTATAAGGAACTATATGATTTTTTACCCGAAATTATAGTTATTTCAACTAAAAATATAGTATGGTTGTAAATATATAATGGTAAGAAGAGTAACTATTTTATATAGTTAATATTACCAGAATATTTCATACATAATGATAGAACTAACTATATTCAGATAGCACATTTTACTATACATATGGTAACAAGACCAAAGATAATAGTTAATAATATAACCATTTGTATAAATTGTTTATTCTACTATATTTTGTATGGTTAAGTGAACTATGAAAATATGTTTGATGCCAAATTTAACTATAAAATATAGTGAGATTCTAGTAAACCCAACCATCTTTTTCTCGCAGTGTAGTTTATTCACTGAAATATTTCATAAAATGACTCTTCATTATCGAACCAATAATACAATCAATGGTACAACCAATGATGGCAATCTTATGGCTACCCCGAAACAATATAACTTGTATCTGGAACTTTATGTTTAACACTTATGGACTCTGAGATACTTCAGTAAACAGATTATAATGGCCTATCCGAAACGAGACATCGCCGAAACAAAACTCGTTAAGACATTTTATTATTAATGGTCAAGACCTATCGATTGCATTATATCGCATAAAAATCGATGCTAGGTCAATTCGTGCGGTCTCCTTGTTAGATTCGGTGCAATGGATAGGGACGGTCGATGTTTACTGCACATCAGTGCCTAATAGGGTATTTAAGTATATCAATTGGACACCTTTAGAGGACTTGTCGCAAGGTGCAACAAAGGCAATTCTTTCTTTTTTCCTTCTGCCTCTCGTTCTTTCTCTTAAACTTTCGGATTCAGTTACTTTCGCTTCGCTTTTTATTTTCTATTTTCATTTTGACTTTTATTAGGCACGACCGTGAAGGGAGTGACTTATGCAATCGCCATCCTGAAAACCGTTCGTGTGTGTCTGTGTGTGTGTGTCCGTCCGTTCGTGTATATCCTCGATTTCGGAAAAACGGCTGAACCGATCGGGACGAAATTTGGCACAAAAATCAAGTACATTACTGTGAGTTCACAATAAGGTTTATGAGCCGCCATTTTGAACCGGTACAAAATGGCGGCAAATTCAAATATCGAAAAATTCATATCTTTGGTACTATTCATTGGATCCCGATAAAATTTTACACATACATGTACACGTATACAATGACAATTACTGGAAATTTTCAAATTTTTTCATTCGCCGAATCAAAGATGGCGGCTAATTCAAATCTTTAGTCCAGTATTCCGGCAAAACGACTGAACGGATCCGAACAAAATTTGGCATGTACGTCGTGTATATACCCATTTGGTGCCACGAAACTTTATGTACCGCCATCTTGAACCGTTTCAAAATTATGGAAAATTCAAGTATGGAAACGTGAGTTACGCGGTCGTGCCTATGGCAGAAAGCGAAGCTTTTCTGCACCCGGTAAGGCGAGCGCGAAGCGCGAGCACCCGGCGATCGTGCCGACCACTAACCACCACTAGTTTCTTTACGTGCTAACCATGTGCTCGATGCAACTGTTTGTTTTCATTTTCCATTTCCACTTTGATCTTTATTTCTTTCTAACAAGGACACCGCACAAATTGACCTAGTACAGTAGGACCTGTTTTTATGCGGTCCTTTCTTGTGCGGTTTTTTATGTGCGATTTTTCCATTTACCGCATAAAAACAGTTTTTTTAAAATGTGTTGCAAACGAAAACCTTATGAATTTACGCGATATTTTTTTTGTATGCGATTGCTTTTATGCGGTCCCTATCCCCCGCACAAAAACAGGTTTTACTGTATTGATTTGCATGCGATATGGTGCAATCGATAGGTCTTGACCACTAACAAAATGCCTTAACAGGTTTCGTCTCGGAGATGTCTCGTTTCGGAAATATGGAATATACGCGGAACGCATCAGGGTAGGCGTAGGCCATTGTAATCTGTTCACTGAAGTATCACAGATTCCATAAGTTTTAAATATAAAGTTCCAGATACAAGTTATATTGTTTCGTGGGAGCCATAAGATTGCCACCATTGATTGTACCATTGGTTTGATCTTGAAGAATCATTTTATGTGATATTTCAGTGAATAGAGTACAATGGCCTACCCTGTATATATTTCATATCTCCGAAACGAGACATCTCCGAGACAAAACTCGTTACGGCATTCTCTTACTATCCAAGACCTATCGATTGCGCCATATCACATTAAAATTGGTGCTAAGTCAGTTCGTGCGGTTCCCTTGCAAGACACATGCCATAGTAAACATATACAGATCGGTTATTTTGAAAGTGGAATAAGGCAATTTTTCAAAAAATTTATTGTAAATAAAAAATTTACATTAACCCCTTAATAGTGTAGCGAAAGTGAGCTTTACTTGCCATCAGTGTGTGAAAAAAAAAGTTTGTTAGATTTCTGTAATGATTTTGGTATCCATATTTGTGAGGTCGCTGAATCCGAATATATTAGAATTTTAAAATTTAAAATGGCGGATCCAATATGGCGACCGCAAAATAAAAGTGTAATTGATTGTTGTGAAACACGGTATCCGGGAGTATTTTGAATTTTGAAATTCTGGTATCATATTCGTATTCAGGGACTCGAAAAACTCCCGGATATCGAATTACATAACAATCGAAGAAAATTCTCATTTTTTCGGTCGCCATTTTGGATCTGCTATTTTGAATTTTGAAATTCTGATATCATATTCGAATTCAGCAACCGCAAAAACCGTAGGATACCATAACTCATACAAATCGTACAAGGATAAATTGTTTTTTTTTCAAATGTGCATATAGTAAAACCTGTTTTTGTGCGGGGGATAGGGACCGCATAAAAGAAATCGCACACAAAAACAATTTCGCGTAAATTCATAAGGTTTTCGTTTGCAACACATTTTAAAAAAACTTTTTTTACGCGGTAAATGGGAAAACCGCACATAAAAAATCGCATAAAAGAAAACCGCACAAAAAAGAACCGCATAAAAACAGGTCTTACTGTATATGCACATCACACTCCAGTGTCACGACTTTTTTTGTGCATATATGCTACATAGACTGTTAAGGGGTTAAATTAATCACAAGTTACGTGATGTATCATTCTTTTAAAAAAAAAATGGACTTACACCACTTTCGAAATAAACGATCCATATTCCATTCTATTCGGTTCGCTCTGTCTCTCTCCGTAAACTGCCACCCGCCATCGAATATTAATCACGAGCTTTCCTCCCCCTCACCTTTCGCCATCCTCGAAAAGATCTCGGTCCTCTCCACGACGATTTCTCATTTCCAGTCGTCTCGCGGTTATTACCGTCGACTCCTGGTCCCTCCTCATCATCCTCCGTGCTCGAGATGATCAGAGGAGAAGCTTTTCGGCGAGGAGGGGCATCTCCTTTCATCGGCGAATATCGATCGCGTGAGAATGGACGCGAACGGGCGATGGCCCCTACGAATTGTCTCCTCCCTCGCTCGCAGTTTCGCGAGAGCAAAATTTTCCACCCCTTCCGCTTCTAAACCAGGCCGTTTCTCATTTCCGGTATGACTCTACCCTACCACTTCTCTCTCCATTCCTCTCATTCCCCTCGCGGGCCGCTATCTCGTTATTGGCCGAGCAACGAAGCGTAATTGGACGATTAATTTCGAGACTCTTCGAGTGGACACTCTCCACTACTCTCATTCGGTTAATGTTAATTAGAGAGAAGCTTCTTGTAAGAATTGAAAGAGAGAGAGAGAGAGAGAGAGAGAGAGAGAAGAAAGAAATCGCGCTGGGACATTTTTTTCTTTTTTTTCAGCGGAGGAGACAAATTTGAGGAAACCGAGCTTCGATCTCTCGAACGACCTGTACCGGAATTCTGTAACTCCGTAACGACAAATGTCGTTATCGTTATCAACCAAAAGGTTATTCGCTAACTAGTAGTCATCGATAACTCTCGATAATCTAAATCGTTACATTCTGAAAAGCGTCGAAGCCTGCGAATTTTGGACAATTCTGTACTGAGGGAACGATGTTTAGTTACATGATATAATTATACCTTAACCCTAACCTTTTGCGATAATCATCGATATCGATGGATAACGATAGCGATACTTGTTGTTACGGAGTTACAGAATCTCGGTACTGCAGACCTGTAGCCGCGAAAAATGGAGAAATTCGTAGAGACTGTGCACAGATCTCTTTAAAGACTTGGAGACCAGTGATTGCGAAAAATCGAAAAGTTTGTTCAGACCGTGCAGCGATCTTTCGAACGACCTGAAAGCCGGTAGCCGCGAAAAATCGAAAAATTCGTAGAGATTGTGCACAGATCTCTTCAAAGACCTGCAGACCAGTGATCGCGAAAAATCGAAAAGTTTATCGAGATCGTGCATCGATCTTTCGAACGACCTGAAAGCTGCTAGCCGCGAAAAATCGAGAAATTCGTAGAGAAATGTGCACAGATCTCTTCAAAGACCTGCAGACCAGTGATCGCGAAAAATCGAGAAGTTTATTGACACCGTGCATCGATCTTTCGAACGACCTGAAAGCCAGTAGTCGCGAAAACTCGAAAAACTTGTAGAGACCGTGCATCGATCTCTCCAAAGGAATACTTCTAGTCGCGAAAAATCGAGAAATTCACGGAGATCGTACATCGATTTCTCGAAAGAACTGGAGATCTGTAGGCGTGAAGAATTGAAAATTTCGTGGAGACCGAGCGTCGATTTCTCGAAAAACCTCGAGGCCTGTAGCCGTGAAAAATCGAGAAATTCTCGGAGACCGCACTGAGAGAAAAAAATGGTTGAGCTTACTACAATCTCACTACATTTTATAGTCAAATTTGGCGTGAAACATGTTTTTATAGTTCACTTAACCATACAAAATATAGTAGAATAAACGATCTATACAAACGGTTATATCATTAACTATTACCTTTATTCTATATAGTTAGTTCTATCACTATGCATGAAATATTCTGGTAATATTAACTATATAAAACAGTTAATTCTCTTACCATTATATATTTTCAACCCTGCTAAATTTTTAGTTAAAATAACCATAATTTTGGGTAAAAACATAATATAGTTCCTTATACTATAGGTTTGTTCGCGTTGCTTACACTTTTAACACTTTTGCACTTAGTGTACACTAATTCCTTCGAGTTGTCGGAAGTGACGTCAAAACCTCTGTTTTTGTTACGGGTGTAAATACAATTCGTGTAACACTTTTTACACTTGGTCCCGAGGAAGAGTAACGAGTGTACGGCTGTGAAAAGACGGTAAGTTGAAAAATGTCACGAGAAATACATCGCGATTTCTAAATATATTTTATGCTTGAATTTTTTCGATACAGTATACAACTTTTACGTTATCATTTTTATGCTGAGGAATATATTGTTCATTTACTACACTCAGCCGTTCGTGTTGTTTCGTACAAGTTACTAACGTTTTTTCCACTCACTAGAAAATTCACTAAACACTCGTTACAACTGAGTGTAATGAGTGTAAGCAACGCGAACAAACCTTATGCCTCTATCGTAATTATTACCGACATTATGGTAACATTTACCACAAATATCATATATCCAACTATAATTTTTTTACTATGCCATCATAGTTAGATATATCGTATACTTTTCTCTCAGTGCGAGCTTCGATCTCACGAACAACCTGGAGGCCAGTAGTCGCCGGAGCAATTGGGTTCGGCCAACTTCTGCTTGCATTCGTAATCTCCCACGAGGCAAGTGGCCCGACTCGCGATGCGCCCGCTTGATTCCCCTGGAGAATTTTAGGCAGAGGGTGAGTTTGCGAGTCGAAGGGGGTTGTGGAGGATTCACCACCCGGTGCCACCGAATCGACGGCCTCGTCGCGACTGACCTTTTCCACGATGGAAAACCGGTAGGGGTGTGCGATTGAGAAATGTCAGGGTACCATCCCACGGTCGCGAACTTCGCCTCTATATTTATTGGAAATATTACAGGGCCAGTTGGTGAACGAGCGAGGGCGAGGCACGCGGCATCAATCGATAGAATTGAGAGAGGAAATCGAGTGAACGCGTAAACTTTTACAGTCAGTTTTTAGTGGTATTTTACTTGAAATTTCCTGATTTGGAAATAAGCAGGTGATGTTAACACTTTACCGAAGGGTAGCGCGTAAACAGACCATGCCCTTCTTCTCACCGGCCGCTCAGCCGCAGATCGTGCGTGCCACCGAATCTGTTTCGACTGTCGCGCGGAAATATATGCGCTTTTCTTATGGTTATTATAGGATAATTAAATATAATAAAATCTTTTATTTTCATGATATTAGTGCTAAACAATATTTATTTTATCTATTACAGTCGTTTAATTTCAGGGCAATCTGACAGATCATCTAGATAAAACTCACCAACGTTATTTCTTTCATTCATCGTGAACGCTAAGTTTTTCAAAATTTTATAAAAATATGGGAGCTCACAAAGTAAAGCAGCTAGTATCTCAATATACAATAACAAATGCTTACTAATTCCCATAGAAACCGATTGATCGCCCACCGGTCGGTAAGCGTTGGGGACAAAAAGTCGATTAATCGACTTACCGGTCGGTAAAGTGTTAATTTCAAGCTTATAGACAGCTTCTCTCTTTTGTTCTTTCTTGCACTTGCTATAGACGTATAATCCAAACTTTCGGGAGATCCTAAAACGATTAGACGGCCGCTTGAAGATGCTCGCGTTCTCGCGAGAAAGGCTCTCCAACTGTGGACGAGCCTGGAGGTAAACGAGAAAGAGGAGTAAGAGGAGGATGAGGAGGAGGACGTGAGAAGAAAAAAAAAAGCTCAGGAGCCATGCCCATTTTCTAAATCACCCCGAGGCGTGAAAAGTCTAAGGAGACTCCAAGCTGAAAACTTCCGCTACCTCTGTCAAGGTAACCCAAGAACTCTTAAGAGGGGACACCGAGAGAATCTTTTTCTATACGAATATATAGAAGAAGATTCCCTATTCGCCCTAGCACTAGCATCGATTCGCATAATTTTTCAGCTTACTCGAGGAATGCCAATAATCATGGACTGTGATGAGAAAGCAAAAACGCTCAGGTGAAGACTCTCAGAAAATCTTTTTCGACACGAATACACTAGCACTAGCATCGATTCGCGAATTTTTTCAGCTGGCTCGAGGAAAGCCGAATACTCGTAGACTGCCATGAGAAAGCAAGAACTCGGATGAGAAACACCCTGAGAAAATCTTTTTCCACACAAATACCCTGGCACTAGCATCGATTCGCAAAATTTTTCAGCTTGTTCGGGGAAAGCCAATAATCATGGACTGCCATAAGAAAGTAAGAACTCTGATGAGAAACACCATGACAAAATCTTCATCGACACAAATACCCTAGCACTAGCATCGATTCGCGAAATTTTTCAGCCTCCTTCACGAAAGCTGAATAATCGTGGACTGCCATGAAAAAGCAAGAACTCTGATGAGAAACACCCTGAGAAAATCGTTTTCGAGACAAATACCCTGGCACTAGCATCGATTCGTATAATTTTTCAACTTCCTCTACAAAAACCGAATAATCGTGGACTGCCACGAGAAAGCAAGAACTTTGATGAGAAACACCCTGAGAAAATCTTCGACAAAAATACCCTGGCACTAGCATCGATTCGTATAATTTTTCAACTTCCTCCACGAAAGCCGAATAATCGTGGACTGTGATGAAAAGCGAAGCTTGCAAAACTATCGGGCACATAGGCACACCAAAGCGCACTAGCATCGATTCGCGAAATTTTTCAACTTCCTCTACAAAAACCGAATAATCGTGGACTGCCACGAGAAAGCAAGAACTTTGATGAGAAACACTCTGAGAAAATCTCCTTCGACAAAAATACCCTGGCACTAGCATCGATTCGTATAATTTTTCAACTTCCTCCACGAAAGGCGAATAATCGTGGACTGTGATGAAAAGCGAAGCTTGCAAAACTATCGGGCACATAGGCACGCCAAAGCGCGGCTGGGAAAGTCGCAGGCCCGCGTCGTCGATTGACGGGCCAAGCCGCCTCTACGTCTGGCCTGACCTTCCGTGGAAATTACGAGGGTCGCTCTTTTCAATCACGCTGTTTGCCCAGCTCGTATCCACGTCGGCGAGCCACCGCGGAAAAGATGACGAGCGACGGAGCTTGCGTGACCATCGCGTGGACCTGCAGCCTCCGCAGTCGCGGGAGGACGGGAGTGCCGAGGATAAAAAGAAAATTTCGTGCCGGAGGGAACGAAGGGGAAGAAAGAGCGAAGGCTATAGATACTTTTCCTCTCGAGATCTCGTCGCACGTAAACGCTCAGGAATACTTACGTATCCAATTTCAAATTTAAGAATCTCGGTAATTATGCATAAAGAGGACCACCCCTCCGATGACCTTTAAAATAGACGCGTCTTCGCACGAGGAACAACTTTCTCCTGTGATAAAATCCCCGGTATCCTATGCGAATAAAGATATTAACCCCTTCTTCTTATCCTTTCTCAATTTATATCTTCGAAGTTAACTCATATAATACAGAAAACACACAAACATACAGACACAATGTGTGTGTGTGTGTGTACAGTGCCTTTGAAAAAAGTATATACATTTAATGTAATAATCGCCGGTTAAATTTTTTTACATAGTATTTCGGACAAACTCCGTGAAATGTATGTGTGTTATATGAGTCGTTCAGTGCACAAATCGATTAACTCCATAAATAATATTAAAAATTATGTTACAAATATAAAAAGTAGGCACTCAATCAAGTGCTTCGATGCTTAAATTTATGAAAAATGCAAAAAGTCGACCTAATCGATTTGTTAAGTAAGCGGCTCGTATGCGTGTCTTTAACGTTTAATATCTTTGTTCGCAGAGAAGATCGGCGATTTTGTTAGAGGAAAAAGTTGTTCCCCGTGCGAAAACGCTTCGAATGCACCTATTTTGAAGGTCATCGGAGGAGGGCACCTTTATGCATAGTTACCAGTATCTCTTGCGCTGCCTCGTCTTAACTCGACGATACTCAAATTCCTCGAGGACGAGTTCGTCGATGAGGATCGATCGATTAGAATGCCAGAAGAAGAAGGTTCTAAGTCACCAGGTCGACTCTATCGATCATTCGCGCGACCGCACACAGGGTCATTACCAACTTCCACCCTCTCTTCGTTTCCTCCATATTTCCGCGAGCCTTGCACCAAGCGAGACCACCCCCCCCCCCCGGGAAATTCAAAAAAGTCTTCGAAACTCTTTCTCTCTGCACTCGAGAACGACATAAAGATTTCAGAATCGCATTCCACCTCTCGTCGAGTCTTCGTTAAAATTAATAGTTCTCACGAGCTATGGAAAAAGCACGAGTAACAATCACGGAAAAGATTTTCCAAGTCCGAAAACGAGCTCCTCGAGTTCTCCCGTAGGCGCAGCTTTTGCGCGCGCCTGGTATCGCGTAAATCGGAGCGCACGTTGCATCAGGGATCGAATCAGCGCGCCCTTCGCGATTCGTCGCACGATGGAACAAAGTGATGTAGCGCGTGAACGAGGTTGAACGAGGATGAGGAGAAGGAGGGAGGAAGCAAGAGGAGGGATCAATTTAGAAGCCCGTGACTCACTCGACACGGTGACGTCGTTAGCATCCCCCCGTTTCGCTCACGAAATAAAAAGTGTAATCCGGTCCTCGCTCTTCCTCGCTCGCTTCTCTCGCCCTCCTCTCTAAGCGAGAATTAATCGAGGCCAGTGGATGCACGATGGCAGCTAGAGCGAGTAAAAGAGGAAAAGAGAGAGAGAGAGAGAGAGAGAGGGGAGGGAGGAAGAGAGAGAACCAGCGAGGAAAAGGGATTCTCGAGCGGTCGACGAGCCTCAAGTATTGTTCCATGTATTCGCATATAACACTCGACTAGGAGGCTGGCACGAGAAGGGGTTGGAAGAGGGTTTGGGGAGGGCAAAGGGCAAGAAGGCACTGCCACCGTGCACAATGACGCGGCCAGAAGGCGGCCCTCCCTCGTTACGTCGAAAGCCTCGACCGGCTCGGAGCTTTACCTACGCTCGCGGAAAAGTTTACGCGCCAGCGGTCCTTGTTTACAGAAGGAAGGAGAGAAAGAGAGAGAGAGACAGAGAGATAGAGAGAGAAAATTATGAGAGCCACGGTGGAGTGGTAGCGCCGTGTACTACGGAGGGATCGAGAGGGGTTGAGAAAAGGGGTTGAAGGGAGAGGAGAGCTGAGAAACGAAAGGAAGCTTGGGTGAGGGTGAACAGAGAGAGAGAGAGAGAGGAAGAGAGAGAAATAAAGAGTGAGAGAAGTAACCGGCGCACCCCCTCGGGGCGCACCCCTCGCCCAGCATCATCCCCCTCGTCCCAATTACCGTGGCCAACGCACTACCCCCTTCTTTCAACCCCTCTCTCGTAATTTGCATCCGACCTCTATTTCCTCGAGTAGAATTAGGCGGCAGCAGGGCCCGAGATTTGATTTTCATCCGATTTCATCGTATTCCAATGCACGGTGTCCTATCAGGACCAAGAGAGCTACTCACGAGACACGAGGTCAACGCAGAGGTGGCATCCGACGCTGTGACGTCGATCGGAGGATCGGCGAGCCACCAGCATCTTTCCAGGAAGCTCTCGTCCTCGTCCTGGGCCAGGACCTCCCTCAGGACACGACCCCCTGGACTAATCCCACCCTCGGTTCTTCGGCACTCCGGCAACACCCACTTTCTCCTCTGGCCTCGTAACCTCGAGGGCCACTTTTCTTTCTCTCCTTCGCCACCGTCGCCGATCGAGGCGCAGCACCACTCTGACAGCTACCACCACCACCACTCACCACCACCACAGTGAACACCTACACCATCAGCACCACCACGAAGCTACCCTTGCCCCTGCTGCCTCCACGGTAGTCTCCTTACAAGCGGTTGCCTACAACCTGGATGGCCTGCCTGCCACGAGCACGATAGTAGGGCCTAGTGGTGCTAGTAGCAACAGTCCTGTCGCCACTGTCCCTATCTGTCAGCCACTGGTCGGACACTGTCAGTAACGGCAACACTAGCGCCGATACGATAACCAAGAGCAACGTAGCATCGAGGCAACGTGCGTGAACTTCCTCGCAGGACACCTCTCGGCTGCACCCTTTCGAGAATTACGGATTCTTCGAGGATCTGCGGGTCACGATGAGGATCGGTTGATGTTTCTGGCACGGTTTGTGGCTGGAGTACCTGCCAGTCACTCGGTGGACGTGATAATTAATCCAGGAATCAGATCTGGCCTGCTTACTCGAGCTAGCACCGAGAGGAAGAAGATGATCCTGGGTTATTGGAGTTAGCTACGTCGCACGATGCTGTGCGCCTGTGTTGCGGCCCATTGGCCGCCTCCGCCTCGTTCGCCTCTTCTACCCCGCACACCGCCCCTTCGGCACCCTGCGCCAGCCACCGGGCAACCCATTCCGCCCCCGCCCTCGGAGGTACGCGCGCTGGCACACGCGCGTGATACGTCACGGCATCAGCGCGCCCTCTTTGCCCGGCCACGCACGCGCCTAGTGTTTAGGGAGATGATTGGGACGAAGAGCGCCTAGGTGCTGTAACCCGGTTAGCAACGGTTAGGACATCTGTTGGAGGAGACGAGAAGTTTTTGCAGACTCTTCGAGATGTTTCCTAGATGTCCGGTTGTTAATCGTGAAGGATGTTTCCTGGATGTTCAATTGTTAATTGTGAAGGATGTTTCCTAGATGTTCAATTGGTAATCGTGAAGGATGTTTCCTGGATGTTCAATTGTTGATTGTGAAGGATGTTTCCTAGATGTTCAATTGTTGATTGTGAAGATCCTGAGATAGAGTTATCCAGGGAACAGTTTTAGCATGGACGAGATATAGGCAGGGTTGGGTAACAGTTAAAATGGTTAAATTTTAAATATATATTTTAAATGAAAATGGCATTCTGCATTTTTTATTTTAACCGTTTGACTGCTAAGCAATTCTTGCAAGAACGCACGAAAACTGCGGGACATATTTTGACTTGATGTTGTCAAATAAAACACTCTCATTTAGACAAATATCAATCAATTTTAATCATTCTTTTCGTATTATAAAGAAACAATATTAATTGTGATTCTGAATAAGAAAAAATAAACATTAAATTGTTTTTTTCTTTGAAAATTAAAATTTATAAAAAAATAACTTAAAGTTTATTGATCTTCTCTTATGATCAGCACGTAAAGGATCATTTTGATTAGGGGAAGATCACTGACTCTTACATGAAAAATGTATGTATAACTGAAACTCGCAGCGCAAAAGCGCTGCGTCGCGGTTTTCGAGACAAATGAACGCAGCGCTTTTGCGCCGCGTAGCAGTCAAACGGTTAAATACTTTTTAAAAGCAGATTTTCATTTAACATTTGATATGGAAATATTTGTATATTTAACCATTTGTAAAATGGATAAATGGTTTTTTCTACACTTGCTCACAAATTTTCTACTCCGCACACCGCCCCTTCGGCACCCTGCGCCAGCTACCGAGCAACCCATTCCTCCCCCACCGTCGGAGGTTTTTTTTTTGTGTTTGTTGGATTTGAGTAACCAGGCCTTATCCAACACCGTCGGAGGTACGCGCGCTAGCACACGCGCGTGACACGTCACGGCATCAGCGCGCCCTCTTTGCCCGGCCACGCACGCGCCTAGTGTTTGAAAAATTAATAATAACAATAAAATTATCAAAATGGCGTTAAGAAAACGAAAAATTTGGTATCTTTCGACTTTATTTGTTACTACAAAATTGTAACAATATTTTATTTTAATTTGATTTCAGGTATAATAAATAGAGGGAAGCCTAACGATAAGAAATCGTCTTTGGGCTTCCCAAAATGTTCATCCGTTCGACTGAAATCGTGGCAAAACCGTACATTTAACCCTTTGCCCGATTATATTGCAACGCCGATATTATTGACCAGGGAATGGCTTGGAATGGATTTTCTTATTTTATAATGTTGTAAGTAACACCCTGTAAAATAACAAAGCTTTATATTTATGCGACGCGACGTCTCGTTACAAACAATTAAACGCGAGTTAATTTTTGAAATTGCAAACCTCTCTAATCCCCTTAAAACAGCATGTCTGCCGAAAAGAAAATTTACGTATCAAATATTTTTCGATTCTCTACAAAACGCACATATTGCCAAGTCAATCCCAAGATGGCACTTGGGCAGTGTTACTTGTCAGAAAGAATTCAAGCAACGACAATCCGCTCGGAAAAAATTCAGCAGCTCAGAAAATTAACCAATCCATCGTGGTACCGCTCGACATCCTTCCAGTGGGCTTTTCCTATTCCAGCATCATCCAGTTATGCGTCAGAAATAAACTCGCACTGCATTACTTACCATAGACTTCTGAAGCAATTATTTCCTTCATTCTTTTACCAACGTTGTGATTTGTTTTCCAAAGAAATTCGTTCTCGACACTTCTTCGATCAATTTCATTGTGGAAAGGAAAATAAAAAAAACTGGAGAATCTTTACTTTCTAGTTAACTACCTCTTATGGTAAGAATAGTAACCGTTCACGATTGGGATCAAAGGAGAAACGGATGAGCGGAAAATGAGCTCCCGGATTTTCTTTTCTTAACGAAGGGAATATTTCCGTTCCTCTATGTCTGTCTAAAAGGAAAACGAGAGCTCTCTCATTGATGTAGAGATTAGTCGTTGGAAATGAATGAACATCAATGATCGGATAAACATTAATGAGAAGAGATAAATATTAATGATATAATTATATCCCTCTCGCGTATTATATTCAGGTAATATCCTTTCTCTCACTCTCATAGTTACTCTTCTTATACATACATATAATATATATATATATTTTATATATAATATAAATCTAAATTTTAATATATCCTGTGTATTTATAATATTCATATCTTTATGTATTTATATAGTTATATCCGTTCTAAACGCCAACGCCACTTAAAATTCCATTGCGCGAATTTTATTCCCTTCCTTTCGCTTTACTCTCTCGCCACTTTCTCTCTTCATTTTATTCGCTCGTTTTCTTCCAGCTTCGCTGCTTCTTACGTTTCTTTTATCTCTGCCTCGTCGAGCGACGTACGATCATCGGGCTCCATTCGAAAAAAGAAAAGAAAAGGGGGGATATTGAGTGGAATTAATAGAAATAAAGTCGTTCGAACACTCCTCTTCCAGTCTTTTACAATCTTATCGATTTCGCAACGACCAAAAGTTGCGCGTGTCAAAGAAATCGCCGTTGGATTTAAAATTAATGGAGAATCGCGAAGTAATCGGAGATTTTTCAATTACGCGCCATTTCTTCGACACAACGCGCACGCGCGGATTTATCCACGCAGAATCTTTTTTCTCTTAGATTCTCATCACCTAACACCTCAGCTCTCCGCTTCTCTTTCCTCTTCTCTCTAACTTTCACTCTTATTCTCTCGTTCAGTCTCCTTCTTCCGATTTTCTCTTATCCACACGTCACGTTTCGAATTTGCTCCTTACTTATTTCCTGCTCTCCTCGTGGGCGGTATGCGTTTCACAAGCGTCAACGTAAAAGAAATTCATTCTCCACCGTCGAACGAGAATTTTCGAATTTTCGAAAGTCGCTCGAAAGAAAGGAAAGAAGGAAAGAAGGAAAAAGAAAACAAAGTAAAATTCTCATCCAGCAGCATTTTGCCTTTCTTCTCTATTCTTCATCGTACTTTGAATCATCACCGCACTGAGAATCATTCTACCCCCCCGAATTACTCGCGAATACTACGAGCGTTGACTTACCTGACCACGATAAAACTCTCGCGACAGTAATGTCAATGAATCTTTTTTTTTACCCTTAATCGCTAATATAATACTCTCGTCGCAAAAAAGACGCTTACGTCGTGTACGTATGACGAAGGTGCGCGCGATTTTCAGTGTGTATGTGTCTCTCTCACTCTGTTTCTCTGTGTGCAATGTGTGTTTGTAAAATGGTAAACAGTTCTGAGCGCGTATTCGAATCTCACACGATCCTCTTCCAATTTTCCATTAACCCTTAACACTAGAAGTACCGGCCAGTCAAAATGACCGGGCGCATGAATTTTTCACAAGAATCTCTCTTTAACATTAGAACTACCAATTTTCGTTTTCGTATGGAAACTTCTTTTGTTGATCACTCATTTTAACGGAGAGAGCGTTTATTTGATCACCGAGCTGCCATTTACTTTTCTTTTCATACACCGAGAAAGGAAAACTGTTAACTCAACAAAATGCGTTTAGTTGGTTAAGAATTCATTAGTTCAAATATTAAACATATCTGAGTCAAAGACGCGGTAGTTATTACGAAATTATTTTACTTGCCTTAACGCGACATTTTTTTAGATTCACTAATATTTGCTTGATGGCCCGTGACCGTCGCATTTAGTTGAATGAACTAATATTTTTTCAAATCGACAGTTTTTTTTTCTGCGTTCTTCATTTGTTGACCAGTCATTTTAATAGGCTTGGTAGTTCTAGTGTTAAACGCATAAAGTATTCTGACACCAATCATGATAAAGCCCATTACAAACGACCTGCTTTCTTTTTGCTCTACGATCTTTTCTATTTTCAAATACAAAATTCATGCACTTAAGGGTTAACCCTCTTTTCGACAGTTTAACAAGAGCTGTTTCAATTCTGTCGACAAATTAATTCCACACTTTTTCTAATTATTCTTGCGAGGATCATCGTGAAATAAAAATAACGAGCGCTCTCAGTGACGTAACCAGGGACGAGAAATTCAAAATTTCGCGCCAAAATGGGGTGTGCGATCATTCGGTAGGAAGTCTTGTTTTAAATTTCGTTTAACCCTTTTAGTGCCGGACGGCGATGTAGCGCTTTACTATTCGCATTGCAGAATAACTCTATCTCAAAATAAATTTACAATAGGTTACAAATGGTCTAATTTCATTACAAGATGATTAATACTCTGCTTTTTGAATCGTGTGAATATCATTTTTTTAGTTTGGTTTTTACGAGCCTTTTTCCAAACCCTTGTAAATTTGTGAAATTCGTCCGGTTATCCTCGCATAGACACCTCTCTTTCGCCCGGCACTAAAAGGGTTAAACTTTCGGATTCAGTCACTTTCGCTTCGCTTTTTATTTTCTATTACCATTTTGACTTTTATTTCTTTACGCGCTCACCATGTACTCGACGCAACTTTTTGTTTTCATTTTCCATTTCCACTTTGATCTTTATAGGGTTAAAAGGACTAAATGGGTTAAAAGTGCGTTTACGCTCGTGTAACCCTTTTTCGATTGCGTCACTGTATTAAAATTTGTACGTGTGTGTGTGTGTGTGCGTGTGTGTGTGTGTTGTCTTCTTCCTCTACTCGCAATTGACTTTAATATTACTACCGCCCTTAGAGCCTCGGACACGAGTTAAGAGGATCAATAGAAATCGGCGTGTCCCTTAAGTTTAAAGCCGCTCCACGATTGGCGCAGCGGCGCGTGGCAGTGCGTATCAAACAATTGACTAATTGTTTACAATTAATTAAGACGACGATTGATTATTATTATTATACACGTGACTGCCACGCCCCGCTCTCGCCGGAGCGGTTGAGATTGACATGTAAACACTTCATCTAAACGAAATTCGCCATGGAATTTCATTCGCCACGTCGCAAAAATTAATGTCTTTCACTTTCTCTCTTATTCTTCTTGGCCCACCGGTGCGTGGACCTGCTCGAGAATATTTCTATCTCGAGATCTCTTTCTGCCTCGCGGAGAGCGCTGATAAAAGATAATATCAAAATCAGTGCGCGATTTAAATCTATGTTCCGGAATTCATTGTTCCATCGCCACACGCTTTCGTGGATATCGATCATTGGCCCGTGGTCGACATCCGTCGAAGGAAGGTTCATCGTTTTGTTTAATTGTTCGAGTAGAGTGTTTGTCGTAGCGCGTTTTCGGCCAATACTGATGATTGTTTAATACTTTCTCGTGGAGCTCGTATTCCGGACTATCTCTTTTCACGGTTTTGTTAACCCTTTGCGCATGAACGCCGCATATATGCGTTCCGCGTAAACCATCAATGTGGCGGACGAACTCATATGCGTTCTACCAAAATAACTGCTGGAGCTGAAAGACGCATCCAGTAAAACCTGTTTTTGTGCGGAGGATAGGGACCGCATACAAAAAAAATATCGCGTAAGTTCATAAGGTTTTCGTTTGCAACACATTTTAAAAAAAACTTTTTTTATGTGGTAAATGGAAAAATCGCACATAAACAATCGCGTAAAAAAACCACACAAAAAAGAACCGCATAAAGCAGGTTTTACTGTATATGCGTTCTCCGTAAACCATCAATGTGCCCGAAGAACTCATGTATATGCGTTCGACCAAAACAACTGCTAGAGCTGAAAGACGCATACAGTAAAGCCTGTTTTTGTGCGGAGGATAGGGACCGCATAAAAGAAATCGTATACAAAAAAAATATGGCGTAACTTCATAAGGTTTTCGTTTGCAACGCATTTTAAAAAAAAACTATTTTTATGTGGTAAATGGAAAAATCGAACATAAACAATCGCGTAAAAAAACCACACAAAAAAGAACCGCATAAAGCAGGTTTTACTGTATATGCGTTCTCCGTAAACCATCAATGTGGCCGAAGAACTCATGTATATGCGTTCGGCTAAAACAACTGCTAGAGCTGAAAGACGAATACAGTAAAGCCTGTTTTTGTGCGGAGGATAGGGACCGCATAAAAGAAATCGTATACAAAAAAATATGGCGTAACTTCATAAGGTTTTCGTTTGCAACGCATTTTAAAAAAAACTATTTTTATGTGGTAAATGGAAAAATCGCACATAAAAAATCGCGTAAAAAAAACCACACAAAAAAGAACTGCATAAAGCAGGTTTTACTGTATATGCGTTCTCCGTAAATCATCAATGTGGCCGACGAACTCATATATGCGTCCGACCAAAACAACTGCTAGAGCTGAAAGACGCATATATGCGTTCGGCTAAAACAAGTAATAAAGCTTGTACATACATCCAGCGAAGACAACTGATAGAACCGAAAGATATAAGTTGATGTGCTAAGAACGATAATTGCGTGTAAGCAGAAATGTGCGCTGTCACTTTCAAACGACTATCGTGACAGACGCTCGTCCATACGGAACGCTTGGCTTCGAATCGTTCCGTCCGCAAAGGGTTAATATTAACACTTTATCAAACGGTAGCCGATTAATCGGCTTTTTGTTGCCGGTGCTCATTGGCCGATAGTTTACTAATGGTTCGCCATGGGAACCGATACTTCGTTATTAATTATGGAGATAGCATTGTTAGATTGTATCGTAAGCTCCACATTGACACATAATATTGAAAACGGTACATGGTCGACGAATGAATCAATAATTTTTGATCTTTTCCGTATCTGCGGTGAGAAGCGCATTGAACGTTGAATCGCTACTGGTCGATAAAGTGTTAAATACGCGTGGAATCGAACGTTGAATTAATTAAATTAATTAGGACGTTGTTAGTGACGACGCGAGGACAATCGTCGAAGATTAACACTTTAATGGCCGCTCACACAGCATGTGTGTGATAGACGGAACAACTGTTGATGTCCGTTCACACAATATGTGTGTGATGCTACCGTCGAAGGTTACTGGCTGGTACCACACTCTCTGATGATTGATGAACGTAAACAAGTGTGGATATTGCTATTGGCTTCGTATTTCGACTTAGCAAGTACCGTTACACGTAGGTGATTGCTTTAATAATTATCACACGAAGGAACAATATTAAATTTATCGTTAAATTGTTCTTAAATTTCTCGTATTGAACGTCTTCTTATTATTGTTATTTTTTTGTTTGATGCGTGTGTCCGTATATGTTGAATGATTTCGTGAATTTACATAAAGTTTCTTTAAATTAATTCTTCAAAAATATAAAGGTCCTGGTGGCCTTTCACTGTGTAGATGTGCGGGCCATTAAAATGTTAATATCGATTAATTCTACAATAAGTTTCGCTCTCCTTCGTCGCGCGTACGTCGGCAAGAATTTATATTTTTATTTGTTTAAGACTCGACGATCGGTGACGTATCGAGTATTCGCTAATTTTCTTCAATACGCGTTCCGCACTAGTTGGTAGAGAAGTCTGGGCGATTTTTTCCAATCATTTGGAATGGCAAAAAAAAAGAGGATTTCTCTCGTGGCCAACGTATCACAGTCAACATTTAATTACGATACGTCGCGATCCGTCGAATTGGAAAAGATTGATTTAATTGTCACGCGAGAGACCTACGAGGTAGCTTTCGCCAATAATTCAAATTAATTCTCTCCATTTACACGTATCACTCGTGAAGCGCTCGAAATTTGATTCTTCGCTGACGGTGAGTTTCGCGAACGAATTTGAACACGGAGAAATTTTCTGGGATCGCGACGTTGCGCGAAAAAAAACAAATTCATCGATGAAAAATATTGTTTTCCACGGAAGAAGCTCGCGAGGTGATAACTGATCGATGAAGCGCGTCCTTTTAATCCTTTCAGGATTTTATCAGTCTTTGCACCTTTGTGGGCTCGAATGAAGCTGCGAGAAAAGCTGCGAGGCATTTTTAATTTCGGGCGTTCCACGAAACGTCTCGTCGACAAATTCTATTCGACGAAATGAATAACACAGATCTGCGAATAATGGGGTTGTGATCGTTGTTGGGCAGCTGAGGGTCATTTTCGAAATAATTTTTCGCGTAGAATCCGAATCCGAGCTCAGAATTGGGCATCGCGTCAGGATTTTGAGATATTTGAGGTTATATACGCGAAAAATGGCTATTTTGGGTGTTTTTGAGGTTGGATACAGGCTGTAGACAATTGTTTGAATTTTTTCTACCGATTCCATCATTTAGCACTATCCTTCCCCTTCAAAATGAGCTCTCGAATGATGCCGTACGATATTTCTTTCAAAAGTTATGGCTATTTTAAGATTACACGTCCGCCATATTTGATTCGTAGTACGAGGATTTTGAAAATCAACCAATCCGCGCTAAATTTGGTATATGGGGGTTTTGAGGTCGCTGATCAACAATATTAGGTCAGATTTCAAAAATTGAAGGTGAGTGTTCTAATGTGGCAGACGAGTATATTTGAAATTTGAATTTCTCAATTCCATATACTCTGTCGGAATAGATTGATATATACTGCGTTGTGGATTGATGTAATGTATTGCGTCGAGGAGTGAACACACTTTACTTACCCTAACCTTATACCAAATTTAGCGCGGATTGGTTGATTTTCAAAATTCTCCTACTACGAATCAAATATGGCGGCCGTGTAATCTTAAAATGGCCATAACTTTTGAAAGAAACATCGTACGGCACCATTCGAGAGCTCATTTTCAAGAGGAAGGATAGTACTAAATGATGGAATTGGTAGAAAAAAATGTTGTACAGCCTGTATCTCAAAAGCAGCCAAAATAGCTATTTTTCGCGTGTATAACCTCAAATATCTCAACATTCTGAGCACGGATTCGAATTCTACGCGTAAAAATTACTTCGGAAATAACCTTTAGCTGCCCAACAACAAAACCTCGCAGATCTGTGTAATCAATTATCGATAGACGAATCGTCCTAAACCCAAGACGAACGCTTGGCTATTAATTAATTAGTCGATAATCGACGCGATCACTCGATTATTCTTACCAAAAAGAATTTAAACAATCTTCGAGAAAGTTATCTAATACTCGCTAATTGATTTACTCACGAGAATCCCTAAACGATTAACCCCTAATTAATATTACAATAATGATACTCCTCTGACAAAGAACCCTATGTACACTAGCCACCCCTCTGAGCAAACACGCACCGCTGTTTTCTTTTCCTTCAAAGCTCTCTCTCCTTCACAAGTGTCGAAAGTGTGCCTTTGGTAACAACACAACTGTCTACTTAGGACAGCCTCATGCAAGAGGGAAGAATTTTTTGTTTTGTTTAGAGACAAGTGGAAAAACGAGAGTAGTAAAACAGTAAACAGTAAATAGTAAATAGTAAATAGTAGTAGCAGCAACAGCATCAGCAGCAGTAGTAATAGTAATAGTAAAATAGTACCAGTATTGAGTTCTAGTACTAAACACACAGCGGTGCCACACACGAATATGCCCGTGGTTGGAAGGGTGGAGCAGTAACAGTAGTAGCAGCAGACAGTGTAATAGTGATGGCAATAGTAAACAGTAATGGCAAATAGTAGTAGTAGTAGTAGGCCGGTAGTTGATGAAGATAAGACAGTAGCAGGATGAAGAAGTTTTCGATGGTCGAGCTGAGCTGGAAGAAAAGTTCGTCAGAGAAAAAGTAAAACGGATAAATCAAACAAAAAGAACGTATCTCTGTCCTTTCGAAGAATCCTCCTTAAAGCACAGAATGCTATTTTACATAGTTAAAACTATTCGAGAAGAAGCGAAGCTTGTAAAAGGAGCTTCGAAGAGAGGTCGCGGAGAAAATTTAAAATTTGCTTCAAAGATAAAAAAAGAAAACCGTCGTTCTCTTCTGGAGAAGGATAAATTCTGAATTGTTTTTTTCCTTCTTATTCAAAATCGCGCGTAGTTCTCCGCGAGAACGTTCTCAAGATCAAATGAAACAAAGAAAGAGGAGAAAATGCTATTTATCACAGTTAAGTGTTCCGACGTGATCAAAACGAAGTAAGGAAAAAGAAAGAGAGAGAGAAAAACGTGAACAAAGGTGGAAGAAGTAGAGAGGATGGGTTAGAGTTTTTTTACATGTATATACATTGAGATAAGTGTATATATAGCATGTATATAGTATACAGACAGATGTAAGAGCTACATAGGTATACGGAGCGCTATAGGTACAAGTAGAACAATGATATAATGGAATACGAAATTATAGAGAGTGCAACTAGTAAATAGACTTAAGTCTCTCGTAATGCAGATCTATTCCTCCTCTTCTCCTTTTTCTTCGTCCTTCTTACTCTTTGCTTGTCCCCGTTCCCTTATTTTCTCCATTCACCTCTCGCAATATATATAAAAAAAAAAAAAAAACGATAGTACGACAGCAGTGGTCAAAGCTCTCGCCAGAGATTTCCATTTTAATCACGGAAACCATCCATCGTCCTTCGTCTCATTCGCGATTCTCCTCAAGCCGAATCAAAAAATACTTTTCTGCTCCGACGTAGGATCTAGGTTTGCGAGTAAGAGAATAAAAATCGAAACGATATCATTCACGGCGATTTGCGAATGTAAAAGAGATTTGGAAAAGCCGGACGAGGAAGAAAATCTTCTTACGATGCTTTGCGACAATTCGATGCAGCCCTTCCTCGCGAATCACAACTATCGATATAATGAAACTTTCAATTAAACGTACCTTCGATCGTAGCGCAACGAAGCCTTAAATGTAATAACGACGCTTTCAACTGATCAGAGAAGAAAAGGAGGTAAAAAAAAAAAAAAAAAGGAAATCAAAAATGTGAAGCGGCGGACAGTTCGGAGAATCGAAAGGAAGGAAGAAAGAAGAGAGATTATCTCGACGGTTCTTCCTCGTTTCGTTCGAGATTTCGTACGAGAGGCGAAAGCGTCGTAAGAGAGAAAAAGAGAATGAACAAAGAAGATGAAAAGGAAGCGCACCGACTTCCGACTATTGATTTTTCTTCGTTTTCAATGTTTCCCTCTTTAACTCTTTGGGACACGGTGGTATTAAAAGTGTCCCACCTTTTTGAGTGGGACATTTTCTGACATTTAGTCTTACTTGCGTAAAGCAGTTGGTAATACTATCGACAAATGTTATAAATGTGTTCTCTTGCGTTGGCAAGTTTCAACATACCAGTACAGGTTCATCAAACGAAAGTTTTTATCGCGACAATCTTTTTTTCCTGCTTTTACGTGAAAATTTTTGTGCAAAATCGGTCTATTTTATTTTCTAAAATCCCGTGCCCCAAAGAGCATGCGCCTCTCGTCGATTTGATCCAGATCGATCTCTCAAGTTCTGTCGATCCTTTCCAGATCGATTCAGTTTCTCTCTTAACTCTCTTAAATTCTCTTTCTTTCTTTCTTCCGTTCTCTCTCTCTAATTCTCCACCCCTTCATTATTAGCATTCATTCTCTCTCTCTCTCTCTCTCTCTCTCAACTCTAAAAAGGTAGTGACGTTGATCCCATAGAATACGTGTTTTAAACATCTAGGCACAATTCCTAACGATTGTTTTGGGCGAAGTTGTGCGCAAGAAAAAATCTCCTCCTCCTGCTCTCTCTACTTTCTCTCTGTGCACGACCGCGTGTTCTTCTCGTCCTGCTTCCACACGAATTAATAACATGCCATTTTATTTTTCACTTCTCCAATAAGACAAGTGACGAGAATAACGCGCGGTCTTCCATTACATCATACTCTCTCTCTCTCTCTTTCTATCCTCTTCCAACAGCGTCTGTAAGTGTACGTCTATGTGTGCGCGCGCGCGTGGAAAATAAAGTAAAATCATCACGGTGTGTTAATAATCATGGCGTAGCTCGTTCAAATGGATACTCTGTCGTTCTCTTATTCGTTTAAAAGTCAGTCGATGATTAAGAGACAGGCGGACAAGATGAGACAAGGCAGACAGACAGACAGGCATAGACAGTTACAGAAAGGCCGGGTGGATTATTAAAATTGGATCGTCGAGATTCTCCCACGATGACGAGGACAGACGCGTCCATTCGTACCGAGAATAACTGAAGTTAGACAAGGAAGAATCTCACCGAGCGATCCGATCGGGTCCTTGCCTCTGAATTGGAACACAGAGAACGGAGAAAAAAAAAGAAGAAATTAATCTCACTCTTAAATCAGAACAAGCTCAATCTCTCCACGAAAGTAGTTCTCGATGCGTCGTCGTTCGATGATTTCTAGAAAGTCGGAAGATGAAAATTAAAGGTGGATTAAAAGTAGCGGATTATGATTGTTTATAGAAATGCCCATCCGCGACACGTCGCGCAAAGAGTTCGATGATTTTCGCCACGTGGAAGACTGTAACAACAAAAAAAAAAAAGAAGAAGAGATCTCTCATTCGTCGATTACCACGTGAAGAGTGATCTCTTGCGCGACAGTGGCGCGAACGAAGTAGCGGAGATGGAAAGAATGGTTGGATGGGGGCAAGACAGAAAGAACACAAAAAAACGGGTAGGTTTATTTCCACTTTTTTTTTTTTTTCTCTTTCATTATTTTTCCTTTTTCCTCACTTCCTTGACAAATCGGATATTCCATGTGTGTATACGTGTGGGGGGGTGTATATGGTTCGTTCTTTCCCGCTCGCAGTGTGGAAAGGTCGATCGATTTTTTTTTTTCTAAATTTCCATTAGACTTTAATTCGAATTCGCGTATTTCTCTCTCCTCCTTTACCCCCCCCTCCTGAGCACAGGAGGGAAAAGACCGGAAAAAACGGGGCTTTGCATCGTCGTCGTTGCGGAGAGTCGACGCGGGAAAAGGGCGCGCCTCACGGACCTCTCCCTTCAGTTTTCTCAATTTCTCAAAGTGGCACGGAAAAAAAAAGAAGAAAGAAACGGCGATGATAGTTTTGGACGGTGTGTGGAAGGGGGGGAGTGAGTGCAAAAAAAGGGGGGGGGGAGGATGTGTCTCACAGTTTCTTCTCGTTTACGTTTCTCTTTCGTTCCTTTTTTTTTTCTTTTTTTTTTCTCTTGCGGGGTCGTGGTTGTATGGGGTGGTGGTGGTGGGGCGAGCACATAAAAATAAAGTAGAACATCAATAGGCAAGGACATCGATTACTTATGTAGTCGTAAAACACACCAACGATTATAGTAAGAATAATAGTAGTAGTAGTAGTAGTGATAGTGGTAGTAGTAGTAGTAGTAGTAGTGGTAGTAGTAGTAGTAGTAGTGGTAGTAGTAGTAGTAGTAGTAGTGGTAGTAGTAGTGGTAGTAGTAGTAATAGTAATAGTGTAGTGGTAGTAGTAAGTTTTGAAGTAGAAATAGTAGCACTACGAGTAGTAAGAGTAAATACAAGTGGTAGAATAATATAATAATGATGAGAGAGTAGGTAGAGTAGAATAAATGTAGAGTCGTATAATGCAGAGAGAGAGAGAGAGAGAGAGAGAGAGAGAATGAGAGACAGAGAAAAAACAGTATAAGTGGAAGAGAGAGTGAATGAGACTCAAGAATAAACAGGAAAGAAAAGACAGAGAAATGAATGAAAAAAACAGGGGGGCGCTAAAAACTATAAGAAGTAGAAGTAGGGTGAAGTGGTGAATGAAGGGAAGATAGTAGGATAGTAGAATAGTAGCAGGATAGTATTAGTATAGCACTAGAAGTAGTAGTATAGTAATGATAATAGTAATGATAATAGTAATAGTAGTAGTAATAGTGGTAGCAATAGTAATAGTGGGTAGTAGCAGTTAGAGTTAGAGTTAGAGTTAGAATAAGAGTAGTAGTAATAGTAATAGTAATAGTAATAGTATAGTAATAGTGATAGTATAGTAATAGTGATAATAGTGATAGCCATAGGTAATAGTAATAGTAGTGATAGCGATAATAGGTTTATAGTATAGTATAGTATAGTATAGTATAGTATAGTAATAGTAGTAGTAGTAGTAGTAGTAGTAGTAGTAGTAGTAGTAGTAGTAGTAGCAGTAGCAGTAGCAGTAGCAGTAGTAGTGGTAGTAATAGTGGTAGTAGTAGTGGTAGTAGTAGTAGTAGTGTTAGTAGTAGTAAAGTCGATGGAGAATAGTGAACAGTAAGTTGCGCCGATAGGAGAGAGTTAAAAAGTAAAATTAAAAAAAGAAGAAGAAGAAGAACATTACACAGTATGAGGCCCGTTAACAATGAAATGCGGTGGTACGAATGCGAATGATTAATTAATTGGCATTAATTATAAAACTATGCGAATACTAGTAGGGGTACGAGGAAACGATCGTTTTACATTAAACATTAAAAAGTGGGAGGAGGACTAATGCAAAAAGAGATGCGCGTTAAATTTAACAAAGTCGCGCAGGACCTAATTAGCCTTAGAGATAAAAATAATTAATCGTTAGGCGGAGTCGATAAGAGTAATAATAATGACAATAGTAATGGTATAATAGAATAAAAAAAAAAAATAAAAGAGAAGAGGGGGGTAGGCGGTAAATAATGATGATAATAGTAGTAATAATAATAATATCGTAGTTAAACGCTAGTAATAGTAACGAACGTAATAATAATAATTAATGTAATAGTAATAGTAATAATAATAATAATAGTAGCGTAAGGGTAGTGTCATTAATGACGGGGCGATTATTTTAAGAGTTAAGAGATGAACAAGGTAAGATCTAAACAGCAATGGGAAGCAGCGATATATCGTGATCGAGAGTGATCGTTGAAAAATAAAAAGAGGGTTCTCATTTTGGTAAAGGAGAAATGGGAAATGGAACCGTGGGGAGGGGGTGGAGGTCGGGGGTAAGAAGGATCCGATTTTAAAAAATTAAGGACAGATCTTGGAAGATAGTCTATCCGCGAGTATAAAAATATAGTTGAAATATTACGAGTACGAGTAGTAATTAATTGATTAATTAATAAACGAACAAAACAAAGAGAAGAGACAAAAATCAAGAGAGAAGAAAAAGAAGTCGGACGTACCCGGGGTTGTGAGAGTGGAACGGAAAATCGGCGAAACGAAATCGTCTCTCTCCCTCCAATTTTCACCCTTTATCAAACACAGCCCCCCGTATCGTACTGTCGTCGATTAAAACGGAGGGAGAGAGATTGATTGATTGATTGGAAAATGGAAATATCCACGTGAGCACCGACGATCTATCGCGTGCAATCGCGCGAACGACAAACACAAGAACGAGAGGAAGGATAAAACCGTGAGAAAGTAAGATCGATAATGGAAGAGCCATTTTTTTTATTTATTGTTGCCGTTAGCCTCTTGCGTAAATCGTCGGTGCTCGAAGCTTCGATTTTGGTCGGTCGAATTTGTTATCAGTCGTGAAAGAAGTTCTCGAACGAAGGAGAAAATGAACTCTTTCCGTGCAAAACGGAACCAACAATGGCTCTAAATCGTGTCTCAGTGGGTTTCTGTGGTGTGATCGCAAACGCACTTTTATTCAGTTTCTCTTTCTCTATCCCATTCTTCGCACCCTACCACGCAAATTTCTTCTCCGTTATATATCGCGCACCTCCGTTATGTACTTTCATCTCTAATCAATTATTCCTCTCATGCGTGAGGGCGGGAGGTGGTTGGTTTTGGTAATTATCTCGTCGTTTACTAATCCCTAAATCGAAGAATCTTACTAAGAGGATGCTTAACCGTTAAGAACGCCCGCTCTGACAATTGTTCGTCCTTCTTCTTTTTTCTCGCGTAAAAAAAAGAAAAGTCAGTGATCCTCTTGCCGGAGACGAGCTGATTGTGTCTTGCAACGCAATTCCTGGCCCATTTTCGTTTTGGTTTCGCTTAATGTCTCTTTTTTTCTTTTAATCCCCTCTTTTTATGTGTGTGTGTGTGTGTCCTCGCCTTCTTCATTCGTTTCGGTAAGAATCTCAATCCGTTCGCGTTTTTAATTCTCGCGAGTTCAATAAATTCTCTTCGCGTCCACGATTAATTGTCGCGTTGAAGTTTCTTTGTTTGATTTCATTTTTTTCTCGTTTCTTTCCTTTCTTATCGTTGGCATCCTCCGTAGACGAGAGCCCTCCCATGAAATTTACAAAATGCGTCCAGAGTGACGATAATATCGAATCGCGAAAAGAACAATTTCTTAATCTTGCGACGAGAGCGGGAGGGCTCGGAGGGACGACCTTGGAAGAGAAATCGCGAACGAAGATAAGAAGATAAAAAAGAAAAGAAAAGAAAAAAACGGAAAAGTGAAAGGAGGTACCACGAATAAAATTTTTCGTAGCGCTAAATCGATTGAGTAATCAAGGGGATGCATTTACGCGAACTTCCTTCTCTATCGATGGAACATTGGAAGCTAATACGATCTTCGACTTTCGAGACATTAGAAAAAAAGGAAGAAAGAAGAAAGAACAAAAATCAGTTTGAGAATCAAATGAAAAGAAGAAAGTTTCGGGTCAACGATTAAAATCCTTCACCGACAGGAAGAAGAACTACCGGAGAGACGGAAATCTCTTTTCGAACGAACGAGACAAGGATTAAGTGATAACGAATACTTAAACGAAAAGAAAGAAATAAGAAATGATTCGGTGGTGGTGCGTGGCAGCTTGAAACGGCTCAAAAGGGATCTCGCTTAATTCGTCAATTGTCAATTGTTTACAGAGAGTCGAGTGATTGTCATTTAACTATACATTACTTCGTTTAAAGTCTGGATGCTTAATTAGAAAGGTAATTAGCTACGATACGACTCCTAAGGATTCTACGCTTCTATTTCCTTCCTCGACGAAAAAAGTCTCCCTTTTTTTCGTCCAACGTGCGCATTTTGTCCCTTAACCCCTAGAGAAACTCCTTCACAAAACTTTCTCCCCTTTTTCTCTTTAGCCCTTTCGCTCACAGCTAAGATCCTTTCAATCGTCTCACATTCTCTCTTTCTCTCTCTCTCTCTCTCTATCTCTCTTACCAGTCTCGCACACTTAAAACGCCTACGGTTAGTTTGTGGTTTATTTGCATCTCTTGTTCTCGATCTAGATCTCTCTTTAATTCACTACTACGCTCCTCGTGCCACCTCCAACCTCGTCCTTAAAGGAGAGGTGGTCTCTCTCTTTCGACCAGTTACGCGAACAATTCTTTAATAACACATCTAATAATTCATTCGTCGAGGATAAGGTGTGCGCGTCCCTTCTCTTCTTTCCACCTTCTTCTCTCTATCGTCTACGGTGCTGCTGGCTTAAAAGGGCGAGGAGCGCGCGAAAACGTCCTCGTGGGGTCTTCTCGTAAAAGAGAAAGAATTCTCTACCTTGCTTTCTTTCTTTCGTCGTCGTAGGGGTGAGTGGCCTCATTCTCTCTTTCTCAATTTCTCTCTTTCACGCACACGTACCACATGCACTCAAGGCTCTCCTTTAAGCTTAGGCCCGGTGGGTGATTTTTCTCCTCCACGTCTCGAACTTCTTCCTTTTTAATCTTTCTTGTTAATCTCGTGAGGTTTGTTCACCTTTCCGCCTCACAGCTCGGAAAGAAGCTCCTTCGAGAGACCCTGTGTGCTTCGTCGAGAATTCCTTTCCGTTAGTTCTCGTCGCGTTTTTTTTGTTTTCCTTCTTGAGCGAAGCAACAGAATGATTTTGTTTAAAAAAAAAAAAAAAACGAAGTTCCGGTAGCTTCGCGCGCAAGTACGAGTCTAACGATGAAGAGTAAAAGCACGATTATCCGGCATGATATTCGCGCGATATTCATGCAAAATTCGTGTCGTCTTAGGACACGCGCGCGCGGTGAGAATCGATCGATCGAGACTCGGTTGCGAGATGCACTCTCGTAGGTGCGTTCGACCCTTCTACAATCACCTGAGGCTCCGTTTAGGCAAGCAAGAAGTCACCCTGAATCGTGAGAATCGATAAAAGACTCGCGCGACTGTCGAGAAACGCGAGAACGACGCGCGGTCCCTTCGAATACGATTCAAATTTCCCGCCAAATGCGCGCGAAATTCGAATCCACTAACGCGCCTTCACCTGCGGCACGATTTAACTTTCTGTTAAGTTTCTCGTTTACTTATCTCATCTCGTTTACTTTTCCCTCGATAATAATCCGTTTCTTTATTTATTTCCGCGCGTCACGCTTAGGATCCTTTCGCAATCGTCCCGTAATTGTTATTATTAAAATAGAGACTATGACGAATCGCAGCCGCTGAGCACTCTCGGACACGCCTGTTACAATGCGACAAATATCAAATATATATATATTATTGTTTAAATATATGTGTGTATATATATCCTGTATGTGTGTGTGTGTTTGTGTTAATACGCGTATAGAGATTATCGTTCGTGTGCCAACTGTGTGGTGCGTGTTTCGGCAAAAATTGTTCGGTGTCTGTGGAATGTGTGTGCGCGCGCGCTGTGCGTCCAGTTTCTCTGTGAGTTTGGAATTTATTTCTCCTTTTACTTTTCTCTCTCTCTCTCGTTAAATGTGCTCTTATTTGTGGACGCGACGGTACCACGCGGATAAAGTCTCTGCGGATAAAGTGGTTTGTTTTTCTCTGTGTGTGTGTGTGTGTGTCTGTGTTTTTTTTCTTTTTTTCTTTCGCTTTTGTTATCTTCGCGTCTACTTGCATGGCTTGTACCAGACCCCGAATTTCCTTGGTCCGAATGAGGAAGTAGGCGCCCACGGGCTCGTTCTCTGAATATTCCTCTTTTCCATTTTCTCTTCTCTCCTTCTTCTCTTTTACCACCACCTCGAAGCAGAGCATCGATACCCGGGCACCTCGACGCATATAAAAATACACTTGTGTTCTCTAAGCTCCGTCGGAGCTTCGCAAAAATCGCACAAAATTCAAATTATCCCGCGCTAATTCGCTCCACGTCTTTCGTCGTCTCTCTTTTAGCCACGTGAGAGACTTCTTCTCACTTACATTCTCTCCGTTCGCACCCTCTTTTTTATATATATTTTCTTTTCCTTTAATTATTATTATTATCGTCCTTTTTAAAGCATCTGCTTGTTGGTCTGGAGAAATTTCGGAGCCTGCATATCCGCGACACCATGTAGCGAGCGCTGGCTATCCCAACTCTCACCTCGGCCCCCCTCAACCCAGCTAGTGATATAACCGATCTAATCCGTTCCACAGGGTGCCCCCTCGTATAACAATAGAATTGTTGAAACGCAAGCGGAGATTTTCATTTTCGATTTCAATTTGTCAGCACGCGAGGCTAATTTTTCATTGTGCTGTCACGAGGCACCCTGTAGATGAATCTGTATAGCCCGTTTAAAATTGGCTGCCTCCTTGGTATACTCGAATAACATTCAACAATTTGATTAATCAACGTTTCCGTGAAATTCACCTACGATTTCGTTTTCGACCCGATTTCAATTTCTCTTTTTGATTCATTTTAAATTTCCACTCGGTGGCAGCTTGGGTTTTGCGATTTCAAAAGATTTCTGCAAAATGATAATTCGCTTCTCGCATGCATCCTGTGAGTAAATATTGCGTGTGCGTGTGTGTTTATGTGTCTCTGTGTATACACGTGCGCGTGTGACGTGCTGGTCGAGACGCTATCGATCACGAGTCCAGCGGTAAAATAAAATTCGATCGACGATCATTTTCCTAAAAGGATTCTACGCGACGAAAAGGGGTCGAGAATCGAGCGAAATTAAGAGAAGACATTCCCAAACAATTGCGATAACAAAAGGGTTTACGAGAAATGATGAGAATGATGTTAATGGGTGACAAAGAACGGCGCAGAACGTACGAGAGACAATGGAAAAAGAGGTGGTTGAGAATTTAAATTGGCGCACGAGAAGAGTGAGATGATAAAAAAATCAAAAAGCACAAAAAAAAACCCAGAAAAACAAAAGTGGAGCAATAAAAGCAGAAGAGACGAAGAGACGAAGAGGAAGAACAAGAAGAAGAACGAAGGAAATAAACAATCGCGACGAGAGAATTCGTCGCGGTGGACTAGCATTAAAATGATTACAAACATCGGTGTACGATCTACATATTTGTGTTGCGCGTGCATGTGTGTCTCACGTGACAACGATCACGTGGGTGTACCACGTGGGTGCTCACGTGACGTCGATCACGTGAGTGGTCACGTGTGACCGCAACGATCACGTGACAAGCGGCGGTCAGATTTAAATAATATAATCGTAAATTAATACCCAGAGATTCGAAAGACAGATCATCGTAGACTTTTTCAAAGACTGGCCCCATCGCTCATGCCGGCTACTCGCTACGTCCCTACATCCTCCTCACTCTAACTCCTGATTGGTCGATCGTTACGTCACCCAATCTCCTAGATTTAATAGCTAAACTCTACTTTGGCACAAACAAACGCACACACGCTTTGCCCGGGCCGGCACTCGCTTGTTTCATATATATAATATATATATATATCTATTTTTTTCCTCTTTTCTCTTATTTATCATCACGATATTCGCTCTCTTCCCTCCACTCAATCTTTTTTCTTTTTCCCCATTTTTCATACGCTTCGTTATTCACGCCTATACCTTTCCCTTCTTCCTTACGTGTCAAGCTTCGACGCAACTTGCCTCATCTATTTCACTCTCTCTCTCTTTCTATCTCGTTCTCTCGCATGCACAAATAAATTCTCCAACACACTCTCGTCCATTCTCCTCGCACAACTCTCTTCTTACGCTCAACCTTTCACACAGCCTTTCGCCACCCTAATTCTCCCTCCTCACTACGATTCAATATGTATATCAACAAGTTTTAATTGACTCCAACGTGTAATCGTCGTCGGTCCGAGTACTCAATAAGTGTTATTACATTAGCGGATAATCATCATCGTTCGTCTCGCGTGCGATCAGTCGTTAAACGGATCCTCCTTGACGAGGTCTCACGATTTATAAGTCTGCCGCCCCCCCCCATCCCTCCCTCCCACCCGAAATTAATAATAAAATCTTCGTCGAATTACCCTACGAGACGCACCTCGTGTGCAAATTGCGATACTTGTCGCGAATATTCCTTCTCTCAGTACTCATTGCTTATTCATAAACTGCTTAGACGCCTTCACTCCTATTATTTGTTGCTTTGTTTTCTTACGGTTGTTAATTCGACGGTGTCGTTTATCCTGCCCAATGAACGATATCACGAGTCCACGCGTTCGAATTCGCGATCCTCTCATTTTTCGCTTCACACCTTTCTTCTCCCTTCTACTTTGTCAACCATCAAACGTCGAATCCGATCGCGCCTCGCGTTACACACACTCTCACACAAACGCGCGCACATTTTCTTTCTCACCCACACACACACTCTCACCCTACTGTTTTTAACATTTAAACGCAACACTTTTCTCCTCCTCTCGCGCTCTCTCCTCCTTAGCTACCGGGTTCGTCTACCGTCAAGACTCTTTTAAAACTGGGCACTATATCACACACACGCGCTTCGGTTCGTCGAAGGAATGCTTGAGATACCAGGAACTAATTCATCAGCCGGATCACGAGGCACGGTGGGCTGTCGTAGACAGGGTGGAAAATTTTTTTTGTCCAATTCACATTGTTGTTTCTCTTTTCAAATTCGAGACTTCAACCGTGGTCCACTCTTGCTCACCGACCTCGTCCAAGCGCTCGTCATTAATTAAATCATCGATATCCGTCCCCCCCACCCCTCCTCTCAAATCTCCAATCAATCATTAATACAATCCCTAATGCTCGCGGCACGTCGAAACTTGAATTAGCGATATGTTATCAACGGTTCGTCACTAACTCTCCTACCGATTCTCGCGGTTTTCTATTTATCTCCTGCTCCTTACGTTCTCTCACTCTCTCCTTTTTTTTCCCCCTTTTTTCTTTCTGTTTTCTTCATTCTCCCGTTCGACTTCGTCGTCCTTAGTCTTAACCTTAACGATACGATTAAATCCTCTACACACATTCCTCTAATGCGATCTATATCAACTAAGAGACCTGCGACCGAATGTATAATTCTTCATCATCCCCCAAGTGTACCGTGGGTGGTTGCGCGCGGCAGGCACGTCCGGATTTTTTCTCTCCATCTCTCTCTCTCTCTTTCTTCCCTTTCTCTTTCTCCACCGTGGACACACACGCACTCGCTCTCTCATGCTAATTATAATTCTCACACGATCTCTAACACGCACGGACGCATTCATTTCTCTCTCTCGCTCGCTGATTTATCCTTAGTTTTCACGTTTCACTCCCATTTGTTAAGCATGGACACGCGAGTCGCGGCTTCTTCTGTTTTAATACTTATTCATCCTCGGAACCGAAGGAATTACAAATTATAAAAATAATACCTGTTAAAGTTACGACAGTGTGCGGTCAAGCCCACACGGGCAACGGTTTTCAGTTTCGTTTTTTTTTGTGTTTTTTTTTTCTTTCTCTCTGTGCTCTTCGCCTCGAGGAGACACCCGAGCGCACCGCACACGATCTCCAGCTCTAAGATCCGCGATCTTCGTCCATACGTGGATGATTGTAGATTTTCATTCTTTTTTTGCGCGCGCGCGTGCGAGAAATTCGGTGCATGTGGAGGAGGCTCGATAAAAGTGCGCTTGAGTGATCCCCTCCGGTGAAGAACTGTTAAGGACGCGCAGCGATCACTTTGATAAATTGATCATGCACCCGCTGCGCATCGAATCGATCGTCTCAGCTCAAGCAAGGACATATCTCTCTCTCTCTAGAAGAGCACTCGTAGAGCTTGTTTCTTGTCGAGAAGACGCGCTTTGCTCGGATCTCCATATCTACGAACCGTGCTCCACGCGCCAGCGGCTGTTGTTTGAATTATTTAAACGAAGACGATCGATTGGGTTTGCTTGGCAGAGGCTACTTTAGCACCTCGCGAGAATGCTGCAAAGGGTCCCATTACATTGGCCTATTTCATCTCTTTGATTCTTATTGTTTACCTTAATGATTAATCACGTTTATCCCTTCTCAGTGTACCCGACGCGCTCTCTCGTCTAAGTGATCGAAATATTCTTTCTCTCTTTCTCTCTCGCATGTAAATCTAATCATATTCGTGCTCCGTGCCGTTGAAATCGTCGAGAAAGATAAAGGAGAGAAGAAGAAAAAAAGAAAAGCAAAGGATAAAAAGATTTGTACGAAGATGGTCGGGTACCCTCGCGCACCAGTTTTTCTCCCCTTCTCGAATATTTTTGAAATGATGATCGAACTGATACGAGATGCGCAGCAACGCTCTCTCTCTCTCTCTCTCTCTCTCTCTTTGCTCGCGGTACAACGCATGAGACATCCTTCCATTAATAATAATCCACGTAATTCTCTCTCCTCCCTTAATAGTTAAAACACTAACGTGGGGGTGTGGTCGCCGGCAGTTAACGCGCGAGATAAATCTTGTCACTTCGCCACGGGACCGGCTGGCGTCACGCATTCCTATTTTATCATTTAATCATTATAATATAATATGTGTATAGAATATATCTTATACTTTTATCGATTTAACTCTGTACAAGAGTCGAGGACTATTCTTCTCACCAAAGAGCCCCTTCCTCCCCGAATAATTAAAAACCTCTTTAAATCCACCTCATCTCTCATTCTCTCTATCCTTCTCTCTCTACCTCTCTTCTTCTTTCTCTCTCTTCACGATGTATCGTATCCTTAGCACCTACACCTCTCGGTAAGGGATCATTTCTCCGATTCGACCTCTTCCTCTCACTTTCCGTTTCCCAATTTCACTTCGCAATCCCAGACGAGCGAGGCACACGGTGCTGGCTTTCGAACGACTCTCCACCTCGCGTTGCGGCATTAATTATCGCGAGAGTACCCCTTAGTAAATCCATCGCTTAATTCGCCGCGCTTTAAAACCCTGCAAAACTGGTCAAGAATATCACATATTATTGAAGATCACCGTCGCCCAGTGATTTGCTCGTGAAAGCCAACACCGCGCCCCCTAAAAACCTCTCCTTTTAAGATCCTTTTAATTAAGAGACTTCACTGGGAGGTTCCTCCCTTAATTCCTATCATCTGTTAGCGTCCTCCTGTGATCATTGTCAATCGCGAGGAGCCCCTACTAATTCTCTCGCCTATCAAAGAGCCCTAACGATCAGTTCAGCCGGATGTTCGGTTTTACATTTAGAAATATATGTGTGTTTTTTTTAACGTCCCCTTCGAGAACGCCCTGGACTTCATCATCATTTATCGACTTTCTTCTTCTTCTTCCTCCCAGTTGCGATTCCATCATCGTCCTCGTCTAGCTTTTTAGGTCCACTTGTGTGTGTGTTGTGTGTTTCCACCCGGGGGCTTTGTACCCCGTTACTTATGCAACATTTATTAAATAACATTCGCAGGATACGGACGAGCTGCTGGCAGCGGAAGCCACGGATCGTGCATTCATCAATCGTACAGCGCGCTTGGTGACCAATAATGGAGCAGGGTGTAGGGCTGGAACCATTGCTGTTCGTTTATCACTGTCTCTTGTTAGATGTTGCTTTTGGAGAAGGACACTCTCAAGTGGTTGGACTCGCTCAATTGATAGTTGTGCATTTTCTGAAAGGATCGTCGTTGACGATTAACATACGTGGTTCAAGGTCAGTTGAAGGTACACCGTTTTAAGAATTTTTCCACTTACGATCAGGGCAGCCACGGCATCGTCCATACTGGGCATCTGTATGAGTGCCATCTTTCTGTCCTTGGGAAAGAACTTGAATGCCTTCACGGTGAATCCGTTCTTGGTGAAGGCGTCCTTGATCTCTTCCTCGCTCACCGTAGCTCTGCAAAGAAGAAACCCCAAAAAAAGCGTCAAGCAAAAGTCAAATTATCAAACTGCTTGGTCCTAATCGAATTGTCAAACTGCCTTCACTCACGGAATGTTTGATAAATGCAGCGTGGAACTTGGTGGATATATGTTCTGATAGTTCTTCGAGCCAGGCTTCTTGAAACGATGAAGGGTACTGTTTGTGTAATCCTTGGTGAGTCCCGCATCCGGCTGGCCCTCCTTGGGCAACTGAACCGTCTGGTGCTTGCTGAGCATCACTTTTATCTGCTTGCCAAACACCCTTAGCTTGTCCATGTGAGTGAGCGCTGGAGGATGAAAGAATTAATAATTAATCATTTTTTTCTCCGTCTATCAAGCTTTGACTTTTAACCCACGAATGCGTGAATTTAAAGGCTGACGCTAAGTGTCCATAGGCCGTCTTCCTAAATATGGGACACTGATATTTTTGCATGAAAATGGGACGTTGAATGTCCTTGGTCGTTGCGTTGGTATGCAGGTCCAATGGACCCCCATTTAACCTCTTGACGCCCTTGGTCACATATGTGGACATTTAGTTTCTCGTTAAACTATATCTTTTCTACTGTGACACGCGTGGGTATTATTCTTTCCGCAACTTTTCCATTCCTGCCTTGTTCTCCGATCATTGTTAACGTTGTCGACGAATCGCCATTGCAAGTGAATAAATTAACAATCGATGCCGACTTGATTCGAGCTTAAATAAATTCGTCCCTGAAGAGGTTAAAATCAAAAGATAGACCTAGCACACATAATTCTGCCAAGTTACAGTTTAATTGGTGAAGCTAAAAATTGATATCGATGGTGGCGCTATCTACCGGCTTTGTTTGTCCCGAAAACACTTTTGGAAAGCCCAGTTCTGGAACAACAAACCGCCAGCCCTAATGATGCACACCGTTGTAACCAGTACTGGGACTCTGAACCTGTGTGAACCTGACATCTTACTTTAAGAAAATGGATTATTTTTTGTCTCAATCGAAACAGCTTCGTTTGTACCCATTTGTACCTTCTTTCTTTTCGTTTGTACCTCAAAGGACTCGGAAATAGAGAAACTTCCAAATTTTACAAGTGGTAACTTTTTGATTTCTCGAAATGTCTTAAATCTGCAAACGCCATTCGAAAGAGGATCGTTTGTACCAGTTTGTACCGCTTTTCTTTCCGTTTGTATCACAAGGGGCTAATTTGGTTAATTTAGTTTATTTGAAGGAGAGGTTTGCGATAGTGTAAGTATGTCCGATCCTGTCGATGGAGATTGATCTATTCAAAAAGCCTTACTACGCGTTCAAGTTTAGAATATTGATTTACTTGCTTCATAAAAAGAATAAACCAATAATCTAAATTTGAGGGTGTAGTGAGGAGGCTTTCTGGATAGATCAATCTCTATAGACGGACTGAACCTCTTGTAAAATTTTTGAAGTGTCTCTATCTCCGAACCCTTTGAGGTACAAACGAAAACAAGGAAGATACAAACTGGTACAAACAATGCTCTTTCGATTGCAAGAAGACAAATTTCGATATCTTAAGGTCGGGTGCCAAGTTCACACAGGTGGACTCTGTAACTCCGTAACGATAAATATCGCTATCGTTATCCATCGATAACGATGATTATCGCAAAAGGTTAGGGTTAGGATATAATTATATCATGTAACTAAACATCGTTCGCTCAGTACAGAATTGTCCAAAATTTGCTGACTTCGACGCTTTTCGGAATGTAACGATTTAGATCATCGACATTTGTCGTTACGGAGTTACAGAATCTCAGTACAGAACGGCGAGATCTTTCGAATGGTCTCATTTTCATGCAAAAATACTAGTGTCCCATATTTAGGAACATCTTGGCGTCAGCCTTTGAAAGTAACAAAAAAAATGTTCATGTTGCTATAAGGTGTTTAACCCTTTGACTGCTAAATGCGTATATATACGCCTTCATACGTTCATCAATATATACGAAAGGCGTAAATATACGCCCCCTGTATTTTTTTTACTATAAGACCGTTAATACTGTAAGTAGTAAAATAATAAAGGTATAAGTAAAAAATAAAAGTAAAAGTATAACACCTTTATATTTAATTACCGATTATTATTGAGGGCATGCGCAAATTAAGTTAAGTAAATTAAAACAGCTTAAAAAGTTACTTAACCCATTCGCTGCCAAGCCTATATTACATGAAGTTATTCCCATTGCCATTTGTATTTTAAGTGGTATCGTTTACCGAAGTTATGTTATTTCTTGGTAAAAGGCCTGTATGTTATAACATTTTTAAAAAAGGACGAGTATACTCGTCCTTGGCAGTGAATGGGTTAAGATAAATAAAAAAATGGATATCTTTAATTTATTTGCCATTATTATTTTTTAACCCTTTGGCCTATAACCACGAGTGAGACTCGTGGTAAGGAACTTGTGCCATAAGCGAAAACCACGAGTCTGACTCGTGAATGAATCGGCGCGCGATCGACCTTCTTGTTTACTATGGCCCAAGAAATGGGCAGATAGCAGGTAGGCCAAGGGGTTAAACCCTAAGAATGGTATTAAATTTCCGGGTACTGTTTTGGTCACTAGTCAGTGGACAACCCAGTCGTAGCGACTGACATGCGAGAATCGCGCCGTCCATATTGATGGATTCGTTCTGAAGTGCGCCGCAGTCAAAGGGTTAAATACACTTATTAATTATGTTGCATCTCACGATGCGCGTAGGTTAATGGTTAAAAAACTAACAAAAAAAGGATTCTATAAATTACCTAAGTGTGCTTGATGAGGTTCGGCCATCTGTATGAGGGCCGAGTCCTTCTTGTTGTAGAGGATCTTCACACGCTGTACATCCCCGTAAACGCCTGTGGACGTGCAATTATGACAATTATTTCAATCTTCGTTCGACCGTAGATACTAAAAGCAATTAATCGAATCAATCGTTTGGCTCGTGGATCATCTCGAATGGGTTGAGAGGGTGGCGGGGGGCAGGTGTGGTGTTCAGGGCTGGCGTCGTTTAATCAGCGACGCAACAATAAAAATCCCACGAAACGGACAAGATCATCAATGATCATTTTCGAGAGACTTTTTGTGGTGGTGAACAACAATCGTCGAAGATGATTTTGGATGGAACAATAAATTCGGTCGATCGAGATCTTTCGAGGTCTGGTGGGCGGGTAAAACGATCGGACTAAGATCTGGGACCATGCAAGAGGCCCGGTTGGACTCGGCTGCAGGGCTTCCACACATTTTGTCCGACATACATTTGCGAACCTTCTCACGAAAAATTCCAATTCGATACCCTTCGAAGCACAGCCGAGTTCTCGCCGGCCTCGCGAATACAGAAAATGAGTCACCTATTGTGGAATTATTACGTAAATAAAGCGAAAGCTTTTGTAATGTAATATTAAGAAAAAATAAATATAATTGTGTCCTGGGTAGAACTGATATTAATGAAATAATAATTCAGAGAGTATAGAATATGATGCTTGGAAGTAGTAGAACAAAGTGAAACAAAACGAAAATTAAAAAAAAAAGACAACGATAAATTCCTTTTTTTTCTCTTTTTTTTCTGTTCTTTCTTTCTTTTCTTTTTTTTTTTTTTTTTTGAAGGAAGAGAGAACACCTTCCGTGTCGATTATCGGTTCATTTGGTATCACTTCTTGGCCATGGGCGATGTAGCGAACGATTTATGATGAACGACGAGTGTGATTAATCTGATATGCGAGTATGTGTGTAGAATAAAAAGGGTAGCGGTGTAGTAATAAAATAAGTTGAAATCACGAAATGATAAAAAAACTGAGAGTATTGATGGGTGGGTGTGGTTGCAGGGGGTCTTCGGAGATTAAGTGACGGTTAAATCGGAAGTATTACGACAGGGTCTTGAGACGAAATCAGATAATAATAAAAAACAAAAAAATAGATAACGAATGTGGCGAGTGTTGAGTACGCTGAACGAAATTAACAAAAGAAAAAAAAAATGTACATGTAAAAAAAGAGAACAGAAATTAAAAGAGAGATTAGAAGTAACGGTGAGACAAAGATCGCGAGGTAAAAAAAAAAAAAAAGACAAAACAATCTTCTAGTTCCTCCTTCGAGCATGATCTTGTAAGAACGAACGGAAGTCAAGCGAAAGAAAAGGAAAAATAAAAAAAAAAACAAAAAAAAAAACACGTGACGACGATGTCATGAAGGAAGGAACAAAAAAAAGATGCAAAAAAATGTACACTCGACTCTTTCTTCTCTGTACGTGTGTCGGCGCGAGAATGCGCGAAAGAAAGAGAACAATTGATAAACAAAAAGAAAAAACAATGATAAATCGATCGTCTCCTCTCTCTCGATTACAAAAACATAAAAAACGCGTGTGTGTTTCTTTCTTTCTTCGTGTGTGTCTCTCTGCGTATGTGTGTGCGTGTGCGTGCACTGGTGTCAGTGTCGTGTAATCACGTGTAACACGAGTAAACGCGCGGAGAGGAGAGCGTGTGCGTGTAAATATAATAATTAATAATGTATAATAATTAATAATATAAATGTGGAGACGTACCAAACAGGGTAAAGAGAGCGTCAGGCGTGACCATCTACACAGAGAACAGACAGAGTCCAGTCAGTAGTCAGCGAGTATAATAGGATTCAATGTATAGTGTTGGCCGCGCGCACAAGTTTCGTTTTGAGGCTGCTCGTGATCTCAATGATCGCGGTTACTTTTCAATTCTCGAAACGCGTTTGAAAGAAAGACAGATGGAACATTTTTTTTCACTCGATCACAAAACGACAGAAAAATTCTTCCTCGTGGATCGACGAGCCCACGTGCCCTCTCGCGTTATTATGCGTTAAGAGAGAAAGAAAAGGGAGAGATGAAAAAAAAAAAATAATCGCAAGAAAAACTCAGACGAGAAAGAAGACGAGAGGAGGATACTGTACGGCGATTGGGCGCGTGGGTACGTCCACGTGGATGGGGGAATTTTGAAAAATTTTTGTTTTCATCGAGTTCTTTGTTTATAGTAACGCGCAAAATTAATTTGCGTGGAAGCTTGTGCGCGAGCCGAACGAATAAGTAAGTAGTAAAACACACAGTTATAGTAGTACAGTAGTGACAAGTTTTGCAGTTGCGAAGTGTGACGTCGACACACAGTTTCTTATCGGGGTGTCGCTTGTCGGGTTTGTCGAATTCACGCGCGAATTTAGTAGAAAGGAAAAAGAATCAATTTCTTTCGATTTCCAGTTTATTTCTCTTCTCTATCGAGATTGTTAAGCGACAAGGAACACCCCGTAATTAATTAGGGCGTAGGAGGGTGACGTATCGGTTTCTCTTTTAATTCTTCTTACGAGGTGAACTTGTATAATGTGTGTTTCGAAGATGAGAAAGGGTGGTGGTGGTGGTGAGGGGTGTTTGTGGAAGCTGGAGAATATTCTCTAGGACTCGTGACGTAACGGGGTCGCACACGCATCGACGACGGCTCGCGTCTCTCAAGTTTTTCTGTTTCTTTCTTTCTCATCCTATTGTCCAATTTCGAATTCCGCGTAAACGACGAATTACGAGAGAAAATCTGTCCGAAGCACATTTTCAAAATTTCGTCGGGCCACGTGAGAGACGCGAGCAGCGGCTCGGAGGATCATGAAGAAACTGCAGGGGTTTTGCCTACGTAGCACTACGTCTTATCGTTTAGTCCTGTATCATTTTTGCCGGTGGAGCTTCTCTTTCTGGTCCGCACGATTTTTAAGGATAACACAATTTCGATCATTCAATGGAAAAAAAATAAAGGCGGGTCCTCGTCACGAAAACTTACAGTTCGTGAGATCTCTACTCATTTTTCTATGGTAGCAAGAAGCCTAATTGAGCCGTTTATTTCAAAAGTATCCTAAGTTCATTTTTTTTTTTAAAAAGTGTACTTAAGCCACTTTCAAAATAAACGGCTTGATTAAACTGGCGCGTCTACCAGGTACAATTTAACACAACACCGATAAAACAGTAATAATTTATTAGTTAATCGGTTCCAACTTCTTTTCTGTTAATTATATTTAAGCGAAGTCCCTTAAAAATCGCTAGTGACTCTGGGAAGAATTCGAAAATTCTCCTTACATTCTTCACCCGCTGGACAATGATACAATCCTCTTGGTGAGAGAATTTTTGCTTTCTCCTTGCTTCGACGAATCGATTCTCACGGAATCGAGAGCCTGGGCATACTTACCTCCTCGTTGAGATTGCTGACGAGCAAGACCGCGGAGGTTTGCGCGCTTCCTGGTACTCGGACTCCGAGTGCACTCGCGCCCAATGGAAATCCTCCGAGGCCCGCTAAGCCTCCTGCAGGTGGTACACCGTTGTAAGGCCCCGCCAAGGGCGAGGGCAGGCCGTGCATCGCGGCAAAGGGCGTGGGCAGCACGCCTGGCGCCCCTGCAATGGACTCTACTTGAAGAAATTCAGTGCACATTAATTGACCAAATCACGAAGGTGCGCGGACAAGCTAATTTTCTTTTTGCTTCGTTTCATCCCTGTGTTGCGTTAACGGATAAGCACGAGGGACCAGTCGGGGAGAAGGGACGAGAAGCAAGCTTGCGGGAGAGAGCGTGCCAATGAGAGAAAGAGGGAGAGAAAAAAAAAAGTTAAGGGAGAAAATTATTCCTGGTAAATACGCGTAAACAAAGTCCCCCCCTCCGATGACCTTCAAAATAGGTGCATTCGACGCGTTTTCGTACGGGGAACAACTTTTTCCTTTAACAAAATTGCCGATCTCCTCTGCGAACAAAGATATAAAACGTTAAAGACACATATATAACACACATACATTTCACGTAGTTTGTCAGAAATACTATGTAAAAAAAATTTAACCGGCGATTATTACATTAAGGCCCGATACACACTATCGGTTCGCTCACGCTCCGGTTGGTCTCGGTCCGTTCCCAGTACGATCAAATATTCTTGCATTGTTTATAATGTACGTATACACACTATGGGTAACAGTACGGTTTCGGATCGGTCTCGCTCCACAGTGTGTATACGTACATTATAAACAATGAAAGAATATTTGATCGGACCGTGAGCGGACCGATATAGTATGTATCAGGCCTAAATGTATATACTTTTTTCAAAAGTATTGTACACACACACACACACACAGCTGTGTGTAGTGTATTGTTGTGTGCCCGGGTGGGCGGGCGGCTACAGTCGCGTGCAACAATGTGTGTGTGTGTGTGTGTGTTTTCTGTATTACATCAGTTAGCTTTAAAGATATAAATTGAGAAAGGATAAGAAGGAGGGGTTAATATCTTTGTTCGTAGAGGAGATCGGCGATTTTGTCAGAGGGAAAAGTTGATGCCCGTGTGAGGACGCGTCGAATGCACCCAGATTCAAAGTCATCGGAGGTGGGGCCTTGTTTATGCATAATTACCTTATTTCTATTTTGGGATGAGAACAATTTTTGGGCCCAATTTGGAAAGGGCGGGAAATTTCAATGCGCTGGGATTCTCGTGACTACTCGAGAGGGCACGCGACGAAGGGAATGGAAAAAAAGATTTTGATTTTGACATCAAAATTATTTTGGGCCCAATCTGAAAAGAGCGCGAATTTTGAATTTGTTAGGACTACTCTAACTACTCGAGAGGGGTCACCATCAAAAGTACGTGAAGAAGGTGAAGGAAAACGATTCGTCAAATTTTTTGGGTCTGAGCCCGAAAAATGGCGGGAAATTCAAATTCCTTAGATGCTTCGTTTTACAATCGAATATTCCCTGGCCGTATCCACGTCGTAAATTGGCCATCATGAGAACATGAACAGCGAACGTAGCCACAGATGGTCCATCGAACGAATGTCCATCGTTGGACGACCACCGTCATGGTTAGGACCGTCGGGTCGTTCTCTCCCCACGAGCGGACGCGAAACAACAATTTATCATAACGGTCCCGACGTAACAACACGACCGCGGACCACGGCTGTGGCCACTTTTATTATTAGCGCAATTAATTCTAATGGATACGCTCACCCCCTCGCGTCACGGAATCGCGGAATTAATTGATCGATCGAACCAACGGTACCCTCGGCGCGATTCTTCCCTCTTCACGATGTACGAAACGACCTTGCAAGGACTACAAAACAAGATAAACGAACAATAAGGAAATGCAAAATCGCTATTACACCGAATAGAAAAAAAACAAAAAAAAAACTAGAATTTTAGCAGTACGAATGGTGACAATAAGGCTCGAAACACACTATCTGTTTATAATGCACGTATACACAGTACAGTTTCGGTCCGGTCTCGATCCATAGTGTGTACACAATAATGTTATAAACAATGGAAGAATATTTGATCGGACCGAGAGCGGACCGTCAGTGTGTTTCGAGCTTAATTATTTTTACGAACCATTGACCAACGAAAAATAAATTCTCTGCGGATAATTTAGTGAAGAGCGATCGATGGTCCGGGCAAAAAGGACACGCGCGAAACTCGATCTCTTCTAATGACGAATCACGCGAAAAGCAATTCTCCCTCTCACTGTCTTCGTTACAGAAAGTAAGAGAATTCTGTTCTCGAGTTCTCCAGTCAAAGCTACGGTCCCTGGCCCATCGGAAATTGAATTCCTCTTCCTTCACCATCTTCCTCCTCACCCTACTTCTAACCTCGTTCTCTCATTACATCCGCTCATCCGCAGTTGTAATTTCACACCAATTTCGCTTGCCATTTCGCCCGCGTTAACATTATTCGTCCTCGTTATTATTAATATTAATAACAATATTCCACGAAGCGGCAACGAAACCGTCTTCTGACGCGCGTGCCGTTTAATCTCGCGTAAGAATATCTTCTTCTCTTATTTAACCTAGAGTCGTTCACATTAAAAAAAAAAAGAAAAAGAAAAAAGTTCAATCGGGGTACGTGCAAGACATCCCATGGATTATTTATTATTTTTTTACGTCTCTTTTTCTTTGTGTCAAGACCAGATAACGAGGGAGGTGTATGCATCGCAAGGACGAAAGAAAAAAACATGTCGAGAGGGTTTTACACCAAGTTCAAGACGAGCTTCAAGATCAAGGGGTTTACACATACACATATCGATAAAGTACCTTTTGCATTCGCATCGACTAACGAATTCTCACCCTGGCACGTCGTCGACTCACCTGTCGTCTTCACGTCCGACAATTTCGTGGCCGCTCCTTGACAATATTGTTTTTGTTTCTCTTAAAAATTAATCGTCCTTTCTACCAAGCGACAAAGGGGTTTGGATTTTTCTTTTCTTTTTTTTTTTTTTTTTTGATTGTCGATGCTAAGTATCGAACAATTTATGCTCGTCGAGACGGAGAGAGAAAAAAAAGGGCAAAAAGAAAAGAAGGAAGACCGTGCTCTGTGCTTCGACCATAGACTTATACTCATAGACCGAGCGTTCTGTGAGAGGTGCTGAAGACTACATCAAAACGAGAGAGCAATAGTGAGAGTTAGAGAGCCTTGAATCAGAGTAACGACAAGAGTGACGTTCCGCCATGTTGTATCGAAAGTGAAGCTGAAAGTGATGTTATATGAAACGAACATTTGAAATGTTTTTGCGGTTGGAAAATATTTATAGACATTGCAGTCCTTACTTGAATACTATGAGTAATGTGAACTTATATACGTTTTTAGTTAACAAGTTTGATTCCGTTCCCACAGGTAATTTTCAATATTATCATGATATGCATTCAAAATTATTGCGAAAATTTGCTACAGTTCGTTTGAAATTTAAAATAAGTCACACTCCCTTTACGGTCGTGCCTAAATATACGAATAATTACACCGTTCTTTTAAATAACAAAGTGTGCAAAAATGTATGTTGTACAATATAGGACTACAATAAATAATACTCTGCTCATACTCTCTATTTATTTATACGCCGATTAACAATGACTATTGCTACTGTATGCATTGATTTTAGCTCACCTCATAATAATTAATATATTTTTATCATTATAATTAAATCATAATAAGAATCATAATAATTAAAAGACGATGCATCGTTTTTTGAAATAACCAAATCTGCATATATGTATATTGTACCATATAGGACTGCAATAAATAATACTCTGCTCATACTCTCTATTTATTTATACGCCGATTAACAATGAGTATTGCTACTGTATGCATTGATTTGAGCATTGTTTGCAATGATATATCGACGAAATTAAAATGTATTTCACGCGAATTCGAAATTCGGCGAGAACCGATCGAAAATGGCGGACCAATCAGAAGTGGCAGCCCCTTGTCGTCACTCTGATTTAAGGCTCTCTAACTCTCACTATTGCTCTCTCGTTTTGATGTAGTCTTCAGCGCTTCTCACAGAACGCTCGCTCTATGAGTAAGAGTATAAGTCTATGGCTTCGGCATCTACCTTCGCTTCTTTTTCTTCTTCTTCGATTGTTTTTCTCCTTTTTTTTGTCTACTCGTTTGCGCTTCTAAAATTTAGGAAAGAGAAAGAGAGAGAGTTTCGAAAGGTACCTTCAGACTCACCGGGAATTCTCGGGCGGGGTTGCGAGCCCGTGCCCATCAGCAACTGCGGCAGCAATTCACCACCCAATGCCAACGATGCGGCGTCCAAATTAGCGTCACCGGTGGGCAGCGTGGGATTGGTGTAGTCCCTTGATTTGTCGTTGTTGTACTTAACGTTGAGATTCTGCATCTTGCTGTAGTCGATGCGCAGCGTGCAGCAGGAGTTGTAAATGTTTTGTCCGTCGAGCGACTGTGGAATTGAGAATTATGACCGATTAAAATTGGAGTTGGAAGAGTGGAGGGAGAAAGGCGCAAAAGAATGTATTCTTGTTCGATTCGCGGTAGAAAGTGTGCAAATTTGAAACGAGAGGAAAAGAATTTTCTTGAAGTTCGACTCTGGTTCGAAAGGCAGATTTTTTATCGCTGTCTTTAATATTCCAGTGAATCGGAATTTATTGCAAGGTCTGAACACGTGAAACAAACTTAAACTAGGTGAACCGAGCCAGAGAAGAGAACAACAAAATCGATAGTACCTCGTATACGCTATCTCGGATGCATTAATTAATTAACCTGACTGTGGTCGTCAAAATATTTACGCGATCCAGTCTCGAAGCTTCAAGCCTCGAATGCACGAATTTCTGTTTAAAAATAAAAGAAAACGAAATTTCGAAAATTCGAATTTTAAATAAAATGGCGGATCTTCAAAGTTGAGGGTCGATTTTCGCTCAAAATTTCATTTTTCTTTGATTAAAAAAAAATAGAAAGAATTGGAAGTTGAAAAATCGGATCCGTCAGCGATAATAAAAAACACTCTTCTTTAAGATGATGCTTGATGTTCGCGCTTCAGATGAACGAGCAAGGAGAAATCATTGTCAATACGGAATCACGCATATCGTACTTCACGACGGTAAAGAGCACTTTGCAACTATGTCTTTCCAATAAAATTTGAATAAGAAGTATAAAAGGTGTACTTTATCATGCAAAAAGCCTCATTGTTATAGTTTGTCTCTTGGCTCCGAAAAAAATTCATGAAAAATCCCTTTTTTTGAGAGCTCCAAACGTATGTGCCTCCTTAACCAAATGGCATAAACATTGATACTTTATACAATTTAAGGATTAAAGTACACCAGTGGGCCAGTAGGAGAGAAAACTTAAAAAGTTGCACAAATCGAAGTGGAAAGATCCACGAAAGAGAAACAGTTGAAAATAGGAGAACGGACATTTGTTTGATAAACAAGCAGAAGCGTGGAATGACGACACACGAGGCACTCGATAGCCAATGGAATTTCACCTGGACGATCATTTACCGCACTATTGGCACTTCCTCGCGGGCTATTTGCTTTTCATTAATGACACTGTGATTGCTACTGTGCCACGATGCACCCACTACTTTGAAGCAACATTAAACCAAGCTCAAACCAAGAAGAATCGCGGACGGAACAATTATCCATTCGTCAAATTCCACACGAGAGAAAATTCTAATCGGTTTCTTCTTAACTCTCGTAGTCTAATCTTCTCATCGATGAGGCTGGTAGTGGCACATGCTTAAATACACACACCGTGCGCGTGTGTTTGTGTGTCTCGACAAACGCGCAGTTGACCAGGGGCTTGTTTGACTTGTACGTCCATTGGCGCCGACAGATGTGCATTGTTTGCGACGCGCAACGGCCCCCGGTGTCTCGCTACACGCCATATTTACACTGCCTAATTAATTTCGTACATAATTACGGCCCTCCACGTCGCTCGAGGCGAAGGACGATGGAACAGTTGGTGGTGAACGCGGTTTGAGAGAAAAAGAAAGAAACAGAAACGTTTTTTGAATTTGTCACGCGTGTAGAAAATCAGTTGTGTCTTGTTTCGCGTATTCGGTACGAAGTATTGTTCCAACCGTGAACACGTTTTTAACACTATTCCTACCGATCGGTCAAATAACCGTTTTTAAAATTTCGACTAGAATTTCCTATATACAAAATAATTGCATCGATTTTAATTTCGCTTTTCCTAAAATATACGTACCTACAATGGATTTCTCAATATTTTAGCAAAAGTTGTGAGATTTAAAGACGATGCATTTACATTGTATATAAGAAATTCTAATCGGCATTTTAAAAACGCTGAGATGACTAGTCGTGGTAGGAATACTGTTAAGTACTTCATTGATAAATGAGAATAGTAGTAGATTTCAATAATTGGTAGCACAAATTTTTCAACAAATTTTTTCATATAATAAATAAGCGTCAAGAAACAAACGAAAAGTAACTTGTGCATTTTTTATGCTGAATTACTGAAAATTCCTCGGTCGAACAAAAATGTACAGTCTGCAATCCAACAACCAATTAATGGAAGATTATTATCAGTTCTTTAAAAGGAGTATGCATGTATCAAATAGGTTTAAAAAGGTACCAGATTTTGTACGAAAGTACCAATTTGAACAGCTCTGGATTGTACGAGTAAAGTAAGAGTAAAAAACAACCCTTGGTAAAATGGAGAATAGAAGACGCGTGTAATTATCCTTTTTTGTCTCGAGGGTGATCGATTTTCTCCACCATTTCGGCTCCTCTTCAAACATAAATTCCTACCGATCCACGAATTAGCCGACGTACCACGAGAATTCACGATCGCAGCCGAATTCCGATTAATGTATGTAAACCGAGAACTACGCGCGGTTGCACGTGCACGCAAAACCGTATAAAGGCGAGTAGCGAATTCCTTAAATCGTACAAAATCCAGGAGCACCGTCCTAAATATCCGTCCAATTAACATCGTCCATTGGTTGCCTCGTTAAATAACGTTAACCCTCAAAAGCAGAAAGTATCAATTCCGATGCCAATAGTATTAAACCCCATTACAAACAACCTATCTTCCATTTTGCCTTTGGCTCTACCGTTTTCATTTTATTTTCAAATAGAAATTCATGCATTTAAGGATTAAAAACAAATTTGCTTCTCTTTTACCTCTCTCGATGCACATTTCTAAAGCGGTTACACGAATGCAAGCTTAAAAAAAGAACTGTCAAAGGGCCGAAGATAAAAGAAAAAAAAGATTTAAGTATTAAATCGAGAAATAAATCGGGGGATCGATTAAAAATTGAACAATGTTTCGACGTAAGATAAATCAGCAATTAACGATTATCCTTTAACTCGACGCAATTAATTAATCATCGTCTGTGGGACACTTACGAATTTTGCGGTCTGCGCCGAAACCATGTCTGCGAATTGTATAAGCGCCTGGAAGGAGCCTGAAACACAGAAAACATTTATAAATTAGTATCCTCGAGTTTACTCCTTCTAAGGATCGTGAAAGGAGTCTTCATTAACATTGTCGAAGGTCGGAAACAATGAAACCTGGGGATGGAAAAAAGCATATGGAGAAAAAAAATACTCCTTTTTCGAAAATCCACCGTCACAGCTCTCGCGACGATTAAAAGCTCTCTCATTGGTGCTTGCACGCTCCGAATGTTTAATCAACGGCGAATGGAAAAACACACACGTTCGCGCATAGTCACTCGGGCACAGTCGGCGCTTCCTCCGATTCTCCAGGCCCGTAATAAAAATTCCACTTAACTTCCTGATTTATTTAAAATCGAGCGTGAGTTTTTCGCCGTTCTCGCATTTCTCTCTTTCTATCTCTCTCTCTCTCTTTCATTCTTCATCTCCAGTCCGTCGAGCGGAGTAAACATCGCGATTAAATGCCGGCGCATAGAACCGTTCCTCCACCGTTCTCCCTCTACTTGTTATTTAATTAACAAGGCAGATGATATGAAACAAACTTTCGCCCGACGGCGATGTTATTCAATTTTCGAACTGGCCAGAAAGAATGGGAGAGGAACGAAATGGAGAGAATAAAATGAAAAAACGGAAGCCTTCCGCGGATTGCTACCACCGTGTCGTTCCATTTTTTTCTCTAGCTATGGAAACAAAGGGAATTTCTCTTTTTTTTTTGGTTTTACCGTGGAATAAAAGCGTTCAGTCACGCGTGCGAAATTCCTCGATGTCTTTTCTCAAGATTGGTATTATTTAAATACACATTGCCGCGGCACAAAGACACTTTTTTTAATATTTATTAATGTTAATGTGTACCGGAATTTTATTGTCGACTCTCGTGCGCATATTACATATTAATAGTCTCTTACGTATTGACGTTAGTATGCATTAGAATCTTATTAGTTTACCATGCGTTTGATTAGATTTATGTGGTTTAGAATTTTATCTACATTTCTTGTTTACTTGAGCACAACACACGGACATCGAATTTCTATGCACAACGAATACCGAGTCGAATGAACGTCGAAATAAAACTAAATCGAAGAACACGATTACCTGGTCCGGTTAAAAAATCTACCCCACTCCGTGGCCTTTCTCAACTCGCAGTATCGGATTGGTGCACTCAAACGTGGCAGGGTAGGGACACCGAAAATGCTTCAACTCTCACCAAACACTCAAATTTCTCATTTCTATTTCGTTTTACTCTTCAATTCTGCCAGTTCTGCATTTTCTTTTTCTTTAAACCCTTTGAGTGCTATATACTCGCGGCCTATGCGGTCCGTACGGACTGTAATGATCACTGTGGATTGAATACTTTTTCGCTGGACTGAACTCTGTTGATTAACTATTCCAGGCGCAAATAGTAATAAGCTATAGTAATCCTTTTGCACGAGATTAGATAATTAAAGAGCGTTATTTCTGAGTAATAATTATTTACTATAAACATAAAAACTTACAATAAAGTAGAATTTGGCCAATAAACTAGAAAACAAAATTTGAAAAGAGTGCACTTGAATTCATCTCACATAAAAGTAATTGTAATACTTATATGTAGGTGATCGAAAACATCGACAAACGCATATATGAGCCGTTCAGTGCACAAATCAATTAACTCCATAAATTATGTTCAGAATTATGTTACAAATATAAAAAGTAGGGACTTAATTAAGTGCTTCGATGCTTAAATTTATCAAAAATGCAAAAAGTCGAGTTAATCGATTTGTGCACTAAACGGCTCATATGCGTCTTCGGACCATACAGGCAACTTACAAGGGGAGGCTCACAATGTGTTGTTTCCAATTTCGCTGAATTTGAAATATGTCATAGTTCAGCACCCCTAGATGCTCATGGTACCCGGTTTTATATGAAGATGGCCCATAGTTTTCGAGAAAATTGCAGTTAAATATTGCGAATTTTCGGCCTAAATTGAGGATGTGGCAGCGCAGCGCCCGAGAACGAGAGACAGGAAAAAACAACAGAGAATCAAATGTCTTTGTCTCGTCGATACGCGTGTCTCGCTGCGCTGCCACATCCTCAATTTAGGCCGAAAATTCGCAATATTTAACTGCAATTTTCTCGAAAACTATGGGCCATCTTCATATAAAACCGGGTACCATGAGCATCTAGGGGTGCTGAACTATGACATATTTCAAATTCAGCGAAATTGGAAACAACACATTGTGATCCTCCCCTTGTTAGAGTAAACGCATATATGTATGCGTCCTTAGTCCACATCGATGACTTTCACTAGGCGCATTTATGCGTCCTTAGTCCACATTCATGGCTTTCACCAGACGCATATATGCGTCCTTAGTCCACATCGATGACTTTCACCAGGCGCATTTATGCGTCCTTAGTCCACATTCATGGCTTTCACCAGACGCATATATGCGTCCTTAGTCCACATCGATGACTTTCACCAGGCGCATTTATGCGTCCTTAGTCCACATTCATGGCTTTCACCAGACGCATTTATGCGTCCTTAGTCCACATTCATGGCTTTCACCAGACGCATATATGCGTCCTTAGTCCACATCGATGGCTTTCACCAGACGCATATATGCGTCCTTAGTCCACATCGATGACTTTCACCAGGCGCATTTATGCGTCCTTAGTCCACATCGATGGCTTTCACCAGACGCATATATGCGTCCTTAGACCACATTCATGGCTTTCACCAGACGCATATATGCGTCCTTAGTCCACATCGATGGCTTTCACCAGACGCATATATGCGTCCTTAGTCCACATTCATGGCTTTCACCAGACGCATATATGCGTCCTTAGTCCACATCGATGGCTTTCACCACACGCATATATGCGTCCGTAGGGCTCAAAGGGTTAACAAAAACTCACCGAAAAATTCTCTTTCGATTCTTCTACCGTGCAGCGAGAAGAAAAGAGGGTAGGAAACGGACGATGGAAGATGAAAGTAGGTCGTGATTCGCCAGTGCTAGTGGGCCGCGCTTGTAATTACCCCGAAATCGAATCGGCGAGTGTGTTGGTGGTAGCGGAAAAAGGGTCGAAGGGCTGGAGGTTCGTCGAGTGCATGGACGGATGGACGGATAGACAAGCGAGCGAGTGAATAAGAGAGCGAACGAATATGCGAATAGGAGAGCGAACGCGAGCGAGCGAGCAAATCCGAGGGCTTTAATTGGACGAAAATCCCAAAGGGCAGTTGAACGAGAATCTGCGGGTCCTTTCTTTTTCTTTTCTCTTATGCGACACGCAAAAAAAAAAATCAAAAGTTATATTCACCTCTCTTCTTTTTACGAACACGAGAACAGCCCGAACATTTTTCACGAAAGAAGTATTTAAGAAAGAAATTTCCCTTTTCGATGGTAAATTCGAGAGAGCGAATCCGAGAGCTTTAATTGGCCGAAAACTCCAAAGGGCAGAGAACGTGAATCAGCGAATTATTCCTTTTTCTTTTCTCTCGTGCTGCGCGAAAAAGAGAATCAAAAACCAAATTGATCCTTCTCTTCTTTTTTACGAATGCGAAAACACTCCAGAAATTCTCCATTAACACGTTAAGCGCCACGCCGAATTTGCGTGCCTTTCCGTTCAGGCCACAGTTAGCCGTCAGGCGGGTGTAACACACGCGCCGCGATAGAAGAACGAAAAGTCTGCCGTCGGTCCGTAGGGACCGACGTGGCCTGAACGGAAAGTCTAGCGTCGGTCCCTAGGGACCGACGTGGCGCTTAACGTGTTAACACCATTCCTACCGATCGGTCAAATGACCATTGTTAATATTTCGATTAGAATTAGCTGCATGCAACGTAATTGTGTCGCTTTTAAAGTTCACGACTTTTTCTAAAATATGCGTATAATATATTTTTCAATATTTTAGGAAAAGTCATGAAATTTAAAAGTGTATCACTTTTTCAAATTTTAAAAACGATCATTTGACCGGTCGTGGTAGGAATAGTGTTAAAAAAGGAAGCAAAGAAAGGAATTTTCCTATTCGAAGATAAATTCTTTCAACTTTTAACCCGCACCTCAACATCTCATTGTCAGTAAATTCTTCGACGTCGCGGAAACGCGCGTTTCGAATTTCTAAAGTGCGTGTAAACGCGTACACGAGTTCTGGCCGGAGATTTACAACGACGAAGTCTCGTGCTTTGTACACCCGCGTGTACACCGAGCGCGTATGTGTGAAGGAAGTGACGTCATACAATGGAGGAGGAGAAGCTTTCGCGCGCTCTCCCGCCTACCGTAAGCATGAATTCGTAAACGCTTGGGGTGGCTTCGAATCGAGCTTTATACAGGGTGTAACGTTCGGTAAACGAGCGATAGAAATTTAGAAAACCAAAAAAAGGGATGAAAATTCTCCGGAGTCGAAGGGAACAAAAAAGAAAAGAAAAAACAGAAACAGAAACAAAAAACAAAGTTGGCGCGAATGGCACCGCGACTCTTTCGTTTTTCGTTTCTCTCCTTTCTTCTCCTTTTTTTTGGACAAATGGATTTATGAGTAAACAAATCGAATTGCGGTATCACCCGCAGGAGAAGATAATTGATAGATGAAGCGGATCGGTGGTTTTACACAGGTGCTACGCGGGGTGGCACCGCGGTGATGGCTCGTTCTATTTGCGGATTTTATGGTACTGCGTTGGGATGGAAAAAAAAAAAAAAAAAAAAAAACTAGAGGCGGACAAAAAAAAGAAGATCAAAGCGAGTGAGACGCGTAGATTGGACCAGTCTCGCTGATAAATCGATGCCAGGAGTCGAAAGGAAAAATTGGTTGTTTTTTTTTGTTCACGAAATTGTATGATAAAATTATCGATCGTCCAGCAGACGGACTTTTTTTCCTTTCTTTCTTTTTTTTTTACGCAAGAGAAGTACCTTTGATATTGCATGATCTTCCTTGCTGGTGGATCTTTTTTTCTTCTGTTCTTGTGGATACGGAACGAGATTCACTGGGTAAAAGTATTGGAAAGTTCTTCGCAAGATTTTCCAAACGTGCGAGCAAACAAAAAAAATTAATTTCGTTGGTGAAGTTAAATAGTAACCTTTTTTTTTAAGTAACGGAAGAGTCTTTGAGATTGCACGATCCTTCTGGTCGGTAAAATATCTTTCTTCTTCTCGTACAACAGACCGAGATCTACTACGAAAAGCATCATAAAATTCTCCACGACGTTCTCGTAAACCCCCACCCTCATCTCCATCGAAATTGTCTATAAACCTGACGACCTCTTGACCTCCCACCCTCGGTGGAACGGGAGCGGTGACACTTTTGGTCGAGTATTACGTCATTCGCTTCCGGCGTAGCACCGCGAATAAACATTAAATTCGCACTAAATCCTATGAAGATAAAAGGAAAAGGAAAAAGGGAAAGATCGTGGGAATTTAATTCTCCATTGGGGCGAGAAGAGTGTGCAATTTTTTTTTCCTTCTCTCTTTTTTGCGAATCTTTTGCAAAACTCTGCTATAGTGTAAAATCGTTCGTAGACAAGGATAAACATTCCAATTCGTCCGTTCTACCAGCATTGTTTCAAGAATAATCAAGAAAGTATCTTTAACCTGTCTCAACGCATGCTTCTCAATATTCTTTTCTTGGTTTTGTATTCATGATGTTAAAATGGCTTACCAATAAACAATAAAAGAATGTTCGTCCTTTCTATATATTTTTCTTTCTCTCTTTTTTCTCGAGACACCCTTTGTGCAGACCCTGGTGCAGACAATGCTCTCTTTACTTCGAAACCTTAAAATTGCATCTAATAAACAATAAAAGAATGTTCGTCCTTTCTATATATTTTTCTTTCTCTCTTTTTTCTCGAGACACCCTTTGTGCAGACAATGCTTTCTTTACTTCGAAACCTTAAAATTGCATCTAATAAACAATAAAAGAATGTTCGTCCTTTCTAGATATTTTTCTTTCTCCTGTTCTCGAGACACTCCTTGAGCAAACGACTTTGTCTTTAATTTGAAACCTTAAAATTGCATTCAATAAACAATGAAACAAGGCTCGTTCTTTCTAGATATTTTTAGGCACGACCGTAAAGGGAGTGACTTTATTCTTTCTCTTGTTCTCGAGACACCCCTTAAGCAAACGATTTTGTCTTTAATTCGAAACCTCAAAATTGTATCTAAAAAACGATAGAAGAATGCTCGTCCTTTCTAGGTTAGATATTTTTCTTTCTCTTTTTTTTCTCGAGACACCCCTTGTGCAGACGAGCTGGTTCACCGCGGCGCAATACCGAAACTACAAACGACGGCGTCACCGACGCCGGCGTCGGGGACGCAGGGTGCACTTCGAGTGCAGGGGCCGCGCTCAGCTCTGAAGTACTAAAGTGCCGTGGCGTGTCTGCCGGTAAGAGCGGGAACCATAGACCACCGCGTACAAGTGGTCCTAGCGGAACGCGAGCGCACGCGCGCGTGCGCTCGTAAAGCCGTGAACATGGGAAATTTACAGGATACGGTGATAGAGAAATGTGTTACACTTACTGTTCTTCGTGAACGTGACGATCTTGAGCACTTTGCCGAAGCGGGTGAATATCTGCAAAAGAGAGAAAAAGGAAATTGTCAGACAACGCGTTCGAATCACTTGGCAAATATAAAAAACTATATTTCAATATTCTCCGATCCTTTGATTTATCTCATTTGTTTTTACAGCACGCGTAAAATCGTATAGATTATAATAGAGCAGAAGAAAAGATAATCGTAGAAATTATAATTCAGTAAAAAAAAAGAGATAATCAAGAATCATTGTAGAAGCGAGAAGAATGGATTTCTTCTTATGCCTTAACACTAGAACTACCAAGGGGGTCAAAATGACTGGTCAACAAAAGAAGCTTCCATATTAAAATAAAAGTAAATGGCAGCTCAGTGATAAAATAAACGCTCTCTCTGCTAAAATGAGTGGTCAACAAAAGAAGTTTCCATACGTAAACGAAAATTGGTAGTTCTAATGTTAAAAAGAAATTCTTGTGAAAAATTCACGCACTCGGTCATTTTGACTGGTCGGTACTTCTAGTGTTAAAAATGTTCTCCTTAAGGTCTCTTCTCAATTGTGTTCACAGTCGTCCATAAATATTTTCGACAAACGAAGAACAAAGAATTCATCGTAAAATTCTGGTTACACGAGACGATGAATATTTTTCTCGTGGCACCGAAATTTTCCAGGACCTCGCTCTCGCATCAAAGACGAGACTGTTTTGTATGACGCGCACCACAAAGAGAGAGGCAGCAGCAAATGACGTTGTAAGAGCGTCGTCACGACGCGCGTGCGATGAAAGCGAGCGCGTAACGAAGAGAATCAAATTCGTGCGCTCTCTCTCTCTCTCTCTCTCTCTCTCTCTCTCTCTTCGTGGCGCGTGTGTCTTAAACGGTTTTAAAATTACGTCAAATCGCGTCAAAGGGCCATGCGAGATTTGCAGAAGGGACGCACGCCGCTTAATGGCAGCTACGACGACGCGATTGTATAATTGAGCGCGTGTATCTTTGAGATTTTTACGAAATTAACCAACAAATCAAATCACTCTCTCATTCTACGAGAGCACAATTACAAGAGGACTCCTTTCTATCTCCTTCAAAGGAAGAGCAATTTTAGCCACGTATGGAAAATCCATTAACGTGAAAAACTCTTTTGAAAGGAACTGTGCATTAACGAGCTCGCGTAAACAATTCTGGAGCGAATAACACTAATGAACGAAATTAATAAAAAAAATCAAATCACCCTCTCATTCTACGAGAACACAATTACCAGAGCACTCCTAAAAATCTCTTTCAAAGAAAAGAACGCTTCGCATTGGCTCGAGAACAATTCCAGCAATGCATGGAAAATCCATTAACGTGGAAAACTCTTTCGAAAGGAACTGTGCATTAACGGGCTCGCGTAAACAATTCTGGAGCGAATAACACTAAAAATTCGTGGTTCGCGCTGTTCTCTCTCTTTGTGGCGCATGTGCCTTAAAATTACGTCGAATCGCATCAAAGGGCCATGCGAGACTTGCAGAAGGCACGCGCGCACCTCTTAATGGCAGCTAACGACGTAATTGTGCAATTGTGCGCGTGTATCTTTGAGATTTTTACGAAATGAACAAAAAATCAAATCACCCTCTCATTCTACGAGAACACAATTACCAGAGCACTCCTTTCTATCTCATTCAAAGGAAGAACAATTTCAGTAACGCATGGAAAATCCATTAACGTGGAAAACTCTTTCGAAAGGAACTGTGCATTAACGGGCTCGCGTAAACAATTCCGGAGCGAATAACGCTAAAAATTCGTCGCTCGCTCTCTTCTCTCGCCGTCCGTTCTAATTATTGTTGTATTTACGTCGCCGACTGGGAGTAATGAGAGGATAATTGCGCGCGGCTTCGAAACTCGCGAGAACACAACGGGAGGGGTGAAAAAATATTTCTCCATTCTACCTCGTTGCAGAATCCTCTCTCTCTCTCTCTCTCTCTCTCTCTCTCTCTCTCTCTCTCTCTCTCTCTCTCTCTCTCGTTTCCTTTTCCGCCCCGTACGTTTTAATTGACCGCCTTGACCACACAACGGGCCGAGGCCATTAGCGTTATTGCGCGTTATTAATGTAAACATTATCTTGGGGCTATCGATCTCGCGAAACGAGAGCGCGAGGTGCAAGACACCTCGTTCCTCGGTACAACAGAAAAAAAAACAAAAATTAAAGAGCAACGACGACGGAGAAAAAGAATTCCTAGACATCGAATGAGATCGCAATTGTTTATCGTGCGATTGCAAGCGCACCGTTGATTCTACAGGAAGCAGAGAAATTCGCGAGGGACGAGTATCTTCTCGATAAAATCGAGATTCATCCGTTTGCAATATTAACACTAGGTTTACGGGCGTTTCTCATATACCTATCTCTACGAGCATCCGTCAAATTGACGGGTAGACGAAAAAAATACGTATTGTCTTTAAAAAATCCATTTATTCAAATTAAGTCTGAATTGAACAATATAAGGCTTCACCGAATAAATTTTCGACGCAACATTTAGTCTGCGGCATGCTTTGAGTTTCGCATACCGCGAGGTGCAAGACACCCCTCTGTTGTTTCTCGGTACAACAGAAAAAAAACAATAATTAAGGAGCTACGACGATGGAGAAAAAAAATTGCTAGACATCGACTGAGATCGCAAATGTTTATCGTGCGATTGCATGCGCACCGTTGATTCTACAGGAAGCAGAGAAATTCGCGAGGGACGAGTATCTTCTCGATAAAATGGAGATTCATTCGTTTGCAATATTAATCACTTGCGCTGGCAGAAAATTCACCGACGTGTGTTTGCCAATGCAGTGTTCGATGCATCAGAGAAATCGGAAAAAGATTGATATTTTCTAAACTAATTTATTGCATTACGACGTGCATACCACGTCGTTGGCGATTCCGCGACAAAAGCATTACGACGTGCGTGGCACGTCTTTCCAGCGCAAGTGTAAGAAAATTATTATTATGATCGTCGATAGTCAATAATTGATACGACGATTTTTAATTATGATCGCGCTTGTTTCTCTCGCGCGAGCTTCAAGAAATATTCGACGGTGGAAACTTTTGCACGCGAGAGCGACGAAAGGCAAAATAGAAGAGAAAAAGGAGGACAAAGAAAGAAGAGCCCGTGAAACGAGAAGAGAAGAAGCGGAGGAACGTATTTTCGTCGCCATCCGTTTTCCGGCGCGCGCCCCGGAGCAAGAGGAGAGAGAGAGAGAGAGAGAGAGAGAGAGAGAGAGAGAGAGAGAGAGAGAGAGTCCGGGGGCTGCTACCCCCATTTCAAATTTGATATTTGAATTTTTACCGGTCTCGCTTCCGGGCGCGCGACCAACCGAAACTTCGCCGGGGCCGATATAAAGTTTCGATGCGCCATTGTTTACGGTCGAGGCACCGTGCAAAACGAAAAACTACCCTTGCGCCACGCGCATCCACGCGGAATTTCATCTGGAACGATGACCGATTGCGTTCGATCGATTTCGCATAATCGTGCGAATCGAAATGTAACGTGATAACGCGTATGCTGAATTATCGCACGACGATTTTGTATTTAACACTGTTTCCACCAAACGTGTCAAAAGACACCTTCTCAAATTGTATTTTAAATTTATTTTCCAAGTTCAATCATCTTTCTTCAGTCACTTCTTTCACTATTCGTATATTAGTAAATTAATTTAGGGGTATCATTTTCCTGCAGCTCATTCTGGACACAAAAAGACGCCTCTTGGTCGAAATAGGTATACACAAAATCTCGGTAGAAATAGTGTTAAATACATTCTGAAAGAAGAAGTCGCACAATAGAGGAGAAAAAGAACAAACGTGGAGAAGCAACACCGAAATATTCTGCTTTTCCAGACAACTCGCAACGTAATGTGTTATCACGTACAGCGTGTTGTCTCGCGACGATTCACCTACATTCCAAAAACGACGAAGCAAAAGGGGCAAAAAAAAAAAATAAATATATCACTCGATAAAAAAAAAACCTTGAAAAACCGCCACCGGAACGTTTCCTTTTCTCCAGGCCGTTTCGAGGGCTTATGACTGTCCCATTCCAAAGTTAATTAATTCCCCGTTTAATTAATCCCTCGGAACCGACGCGATATTTTCACAGGGAAAGGGGGTGGATGGTAGGGGGTGGTAAATTAGCCCCGGACGAATTTCGGTAAATTTCCAGCATTCCATGGAATGCTCTCTCAGGCACAACACAACGCGAGCAGCACGCATTGTCTAACGCTCACGGTATGTTTCTCTATAATTGTTGGAGGAACGCGGGAGTAGGAAGAGGAGTGGGTGAATCGCTTGATAGGCCGTTTTCTACAAATTAGCGGAGCGGAGTGGCGGGCGCGCGGTGCAGCAACGATGCCATTCTCCCTTTGCCACGGCTGCTCTCCATTGTTTCGCCTTTCAACCCTTTCGCGAAAGAGTTACGTAACCCGAAGGATTCAAAAGTCGCGCCAGATTCAGTCTCACAAGGGGAACACCCGAAACCGCCGCCTCAGAATTTGATCTGCAAGAAATATGTTCTACTTTGGTACCTCGAGAAGCCCCTGGTCAAATAGTTCAACAAGATACTCAGGATTTTTCAAGAAAATTGAAATAAATGTTCGATGTTCATGAGCATTCGAACCCATGATAAGTTACGCTTGGTATGCGTTGAAGTTAGTTCTACGAGATACATCAATTTTTCTCAATGTCAATAAAATGTTTCCCAGCGTACATTTCGCAAACAAAATGCGCGTGCACAAAAATTACATTTATTCGTTGCGCTCACTGCCAACCAAACTTATGTTTTTCCTGCTTTTAGGATCAATATCAGCCAATTATATGTCACTTGACGTATGATAATTAATGCTAATTGTGTGCACAGCTTTTCAAATAAAAAAAAAAAAAAAAAAAAGAAAGTTTCCCGCATTTTAATAGAAATATAATATTATTAACATGCGTATGTTGTGCAAACTGTGCATTTCCTGCATATTTTTTAGCTTTCCGTGATACAATATAATAATGAAATATTAATACTTTTATTGTAAAACATATTCTACGTCAAAAACCCTTTGAAAAAAAATCAAAACGAGGATTCGCACCACACGAGTACAGAATTTTCTAGAATGCATGTTACACGAACTATATGAGCGGGCCGCAACATTTTTCTACAAATTTTATTTTAATTTTCTCGAAGAATCCTGACTATTGCGTTGAACTATTTTACCAGGGGTTTCTTGAGCTATCAAACTACAACATATTTCCTGCAGATCAAATTCTGAGGAGGGAGTTTCTGGTGTTCCCCTTGTCAGCAGCGTGGAGAAAAGATCATTTCGAAAATAAAATTAAAAAAAGATCCTTCCTCCAGTACATTCTCTTTGGTTATAGGAAACGAGAATGTCGATACGATAAGAAAATCGCGCGAGATTCGATCGTCAGGCGTGGAGAAAGTATCATTTTGAAAGACGATAAACTAAAAAAAAATAAATCCTTCCTCGAGAATATTATCTTTGACTATGCGAATTTGACAATGTTAATACGATTCGATTAGCAGCGTGGAGAAAAGATCGTTTGAAAAAAAAAGTGAATAGAGGAAACACTATATATTCTCATCCTTCCTCGAGAATATTAACTCCGGCTATACGGGTCGACGAAGTTGCGCGGAAGAATTTTTCTTCCACCACACCCTGGAACGGACAGAATTATCAATCTTTACGGCGACCGATAGAAGCTGCGATCGTAATCGGCACGATTTTACGAGAGGGATTTTACATAAACAGCGATCGCTCGGGATCGTAAAAAAAAATGTTTTCACGCATCGAAACGTCGATGCGTAAGAGCCACCCTTAAAGGCCCGCGTTAAATCGAGCTTACGACCTTCTTCCACCGTTGGGCCCTCCCTTCGATCGTCCAATAAGAATTTTTACTTCGCGCGAGATCGCCGCTTTCGTTCGGCGCCGGAAGGAAAAATCTGCCCTTTTTTAACGGACCCATTAGCACCATTGGCGATACCGTGGAAAATTTTTTCTTTCGCGATATCGGAAAATTCGAATAACCCGAGAGCAAGCGGATGTTAAAATAAAGAACGAAAAAAATAATAAACAACGACTAAACGCACAACTTGGACGCGTAAAAAAAAAACGTTTTTTTACGGCATCCTTGCAACCTTAATTTTATTTCCCTTTTTTTCTTACCACCCTGCCATTTATTTCCAAGATTTTATCGAGACGCGCCACTAAGTTGCATTTTTCTCCGCCTCATAAAGATGGATTGAAGGAGAAAGAAATGAGAGACTTAAACTTCCGGTAGTGGGTGTTAAAATAATTACAGGAAAAATAATAAACAAGGATTAAACGCATGATGTGGACGCGTGAAAACATTTTTTTACGGCACCTTCGCAGCATTAATTTTATTTCTCTTTTCTTCTTATCGTCCTGTTACTTATTTCCAAGATTTTATCTTCCGTAGAGATGGGTTGAAGGAGAGGAAAAAACTAGGAGACTTAAAAAGAAAAGTAAAACGAAACAGTGTACTGTGCCATCGCGAGGATCGCATGCAATGTGAGGATCGAACGGCCATCATATTCGCTTTGGCATTCGAGGGCCGCAACCCTTTTCTCCTTCTCGCTCCAGCTCGCGTTCTCCTCGTTCTTCGAGCATCCCTCTACTTTTAAAACGCCAAGAGAGACAAGTACAAACACACCCACACACGCAACGAGATCTTGTGTGCGTGTCTTGTGTGCGGTGCGCGTGGAATCCCATGGGAAATCAGGCGCACACAAGCGCGAGTAACTGGCAGATACAGAATGCGCGAAAGGGTACAGTATGTGACTTAGATGTTTTGCAAATTTTACTACCAGAACTTTGTGATTAATTATCGCACGACGATAATGTATATTAATTACGTACACGAGACAGTTTGATATTATGAATAAATTCAGCTCGTTTGCCAATTTCTATTACTACGCGATATTGCGGATTATGTGAATGGGAGATTTTGTTTGGAAAATTGACGTGGAAAATTGCAAGAAAGCAAATCACTGGTGGATTTTGTGAACGATGAAAACGATGAAAATATTTGAAAATCGCCATAACTTCCGCACACAAGCGCGTGGAACTGTAGATACAGAATGCGCGAGAGGATATAGCATGTGACATAAATGTTTTGCAAATTTTACTACCAGAACTTTGTGATTAATTATCGCATGACGATAATGTATATTAATTACGTACACGAGACAGTTTGATATTATGAATAAATTCAGCTCGTTTGCTAATTTCTATTACTACGCGATATTGCGGATTATGTGAATGGGAGATTTTGTTTGGAAAATTGACGTGGAAAATTGCAAGAAAGCAAATCACTGGTGGATTTTGTGAACGATGAAAACGATGAAAATATTTGAAAATCGCCATAACTTCCGCACACAAGCGCGTGGAACTGTAGATACAGAATGCGCGAGAGGATATAGCATGTGACATAAATGTTTTGCAAATTTTACTACCAGAACTTTGTGATTAATTATCGCATGACGATAATGTATATTAATTACGTACACGAGACAGTTTGATATTATGAATAAATTCAGCTCGTTTGCTAATTTCTATTACTACGCGATATTGCGGATTATGTGAATGGGAGATTTTGTTTGGAAAATTGACGTAGAAAATTGCAAGAAAGTAAATCACTGGTGAATTTTGTGAACGATGAAAACGATGAAAATATTTGAAAATCGTCATAACTTCCGCACACAAGCGCGTCGAACTGTAGATACAGAATGCGCGAGAGGATACAGCATGTGACATAAATGTTTTGCAAATTTTACTACCAAAATTTTGTGAATAATCATCGCACGATGATAATGTATATTAATTAAGTACACAAAGCAGTTTGATATTATGAATAAATTCAGCTCGTTTGCCAATTTCTATTACTGCGTAATATTGCAGATTATCTGAACGGGAGATTTTGTTTGGAAAATTGACGTGGAAAATTGCAAGAAAGCAAATCACTGGTGGATTTTGTGAACGATGAAAACGATGAAAATATTTGAAAATCGCCATAACTTCCGCACACAAGCGCGTGGAACTGTAGATACAGAATGCGCGAGAGGATATAGCATGTGACATAAATGTTTTGCAAATTTTACTACCAAAACTTTGTGAATAATTATCGCACGACGATGATGTATATTAATTACGTACACGAGGCAGTTTGATATTATGAATAAATTCAGCTCGTTTGCCAATTTCTATTACTACCCGATATTGCGGATTATGTGAATGGGAGATTTTGTTTAAAAATCAGTTGGCAATTGTACGAGATTATCTGAGAAAGATAGAGAGCGAGAGAGAGAAGAGGCTTTAAATAAATGTATCTTGTACGTGGAAAATTGCGAGAAGGCAAAGCTGCTGATTTTGTGAACGATGAAAACGATGAAAATATTTGAAAATCGCCATAACTTCCGCACACAAGCGCGTGGAACTGTAGATAAAGAATTCGCGAGAGGATACAGCATGTGACATAAATGTTTTGCAAATTTTACTACCAAAACTTTGTGAATAATTATCGCACGACGATGATGTATATTAATTACGTACACGAGGCAGTTTGATATTATAAATAAATTCAGCTCGTTTGCCAATTTCTATTACTACGCGATATTGCGGATTATCTGAACGGGAGATTTTGTTTAAAAGTCAGTTGGCAATTATACGAGATTCTCTGAGAAAGAGAGAGAACGAGAGAGAAGAGGATTTAAATTAATGTATCTTGTACGTGGAAAATTGCGAGAAGCCAAATCTGCCGGTGGATTTTGTGAACGATGAAAATATGCCGGTGAGAATATTTGGAAATCGCGATAACTTCCAATAGAAATGCTCGGTCGGAGTAATTTTCGGTGGAATGAATAAAATTAAAAGACAATCCTATCGCGATTATATCCGTCCCACGCTGCGCTCTTCCTCGCCCTGCTGTTTTAATCGGGCCAATTATCGAACTTTATTCGTCCGGCGATTCGTTATTACTACTGGCGACCAATCGCGTCGATCGGAAATTCCCGGGTTCTGGATTGAACGTTAAACAATGGACTCACCCCCTTCCGGCCCGATAAAATCGGACATTTGTCCGGTTAGTTTTCGCGATAGACGAATTTCCCTAGGAATTAAAATGAAACCAGGTCGACGGAGAAACTCCACTGAAATTCTGTGGAAATATCGATGTTTGGAAGAATCGAGTACGATTCCAGCTCGGAAATGAAAGCGAGTGGAATTATTTGAAAATTCACGATAAACAAAATATCCACCAATTGCTCTCGCTGTATCCTGTTTGTTCCTGTACAACAAAGTGGAATTTATTTGAAAATTTACGATAAACAAACTGTACAACGATTGCGCTCACTGTATCCTTCTGTGAAACGAAACGAGACTGGTGGAACGAATTGAAGATTTTCAATGAACAAAATATCCATCGATTGCGCTCGCTGTACACGTTGCTTCTGGCCAACTGCACCGAAGGCGGATTCCAAGTAAAAAGAAAGAGGACACGCACGCCTCAACCTTTCATATTTTATTTGTCCGCCTTTTATTGTGTCGTGGGTTCCGCTCGCTTCGCCACATCCTATCGCGCGGAAATGGAGTTTCTCCATTTCTTTCTCTCACTCTCTCTCTTTTTCTCAAGAAAAAGAAGAAGAAAAAAGGACGACGAAGACGGGAGAACGTTTAAGAATTTTTCAATGGGTCCCTTGTCGCGAAAATCGAGAGAGCGCGGAAGTGGTGGAGCTCGGAGGAGAGTTTCCTCCTTCATCGATTTCGATGGGAAAACTTCCGTGAACAAACTGATATTTAACCCTTGGGCGAGAGGGTAAGACGAATCGTGAGAGCGTGACCCAAATTGGTGAGAGCGATCCGGCTGGTAATTCGATAAATTATTTAACCGAGTGAAATAATGGTAAGAGGAAAAGAAGAAAGGAACACACGAAGGTGGAGAAGGTGAGAAGTGTGCAGAGACACTTGGGATCCTTGAACGAAACGAAAGGGTGCTAGAATTTAAAGCAATCCTGTTGACTTTCCTCGATAAATTTTCAGCTCCTGTGAATTTCTTTGTCAGTAAGAAAAGAAATAAAACGAATTAATTGCTCGATTCATTTCTAACATTATCCAACTTTCTATTTCCAATTCTTCGTCATCGAATTTCTATTGCATTTTTAACTAGAGCCTCGTGCTGTTGAAATTGTGAGAAGAAACAAAGAAATTCTGAATTTTTCATTGACATTAACGAGTCGAGTGATTTTTTAAATTTAACACTAGAACTACCAAGCCGGTCAAAATGACTGGTCAACAAAAGAAGTTTCCTTATGAAAACAAAAGTAAATGGCAGTTCAGTGATAAAATAAACGCTCTCTCTGTTAAAATGAGTGGTCGACAAAAGAAGTGTCCATACGAAAACCAAAATTGGTAGTTCTAATGTTAAAGAGAAATTCTTGTGAAAAATTGACGCACCCGGTCATTTTGACTGGTCGGTACTTCTAGTGTGAAATTTTAATCCTTTGCACTCGAGAGGTGCCTTTCGGTCACCAGTTACTTTGTGACGGCAACTCGAACGATTAAACCGGTCACCATTCGAATTGACGCGATACATCGAGCGACGACGATATTTATCTGCGTTTGATTCCTTTTATAACTGGAAGCATTGTATGATATATATAACCTTCCAAAGTATAAAATTATGTATTTTATATATTTTATATAAATATTCTTATATTTTAAATAATACACTCAAATATCGCCGAAACGGTGCGTTAAATAAAAAAATGTTTCGAACAAAAGTTGTATGGCTTGCAAGGAACTATCAGCTGTTGGCAATGATTTGAGCTTGGAGAGTAATTTGAAAGTCACGCAAAGCCCATTGTCAATTTCTTAAATAGGACTCCCTATTGTTTATAGCATATTCTTGTAGTGTATCTCGAGAGCTTTCCAAAACACTATAATAAAATATTTTTCCCTCACGAGTACATTTTGAAATCGAAAAGAATTTCCGAAAAAGGCTTCGAGTGCAAAGGGTTAAATAATCGTGGATGGCGCAATATTTCGGAAGCTGTGGTTGGATTTTTCGTGTTCCACTTGTACTTCTGTTTTTTTCCGCTTAAGATCGTGGGTTTTTTTTTTCATTCTTCTTAGGTCATCCCTTCCATAGCCTTCCGAAGTATAAAATGATATATTTTATATAGAGGGTGTCTTATTTTAAATAATACACTCAAATATCGCCGAACCGGTGCGTTAAATAAAAAAATGTTTCGAACAAAAGTTGTATGGCTTGCAATGAACTATCAGCTGGTGGCAATGATTTGAGCTTGGAGAGTAATTTGAAAGTCACGCAAAGCCCATTGTCAATTTCTTAAATAGGACTCCCTATTGTTTATAGCATATTCTTGTAGTGTATCTCGAGAGCTTTCCAAAACACTATAATAAAATATTTTTCCCTCACGAGTACATTTTGAAATCGAAAAGAATTTCCGAAAAAGGCCTCAAGTGCAAAGGGTTAAGTAAATCAATGATGAAAAAATTAATCTCTGAACTGACACTAATCTCCCATCGTGAATTCGCGTCAACACTTTTAATCAGAGCCTCGTATCGGAATCATGAGGCTCGAAAGACGAAACACGATCAGATCGTTATTCGCGATCACCGATCGAGCATGAGCCATGGAGTCCCATCAACTTGGTGATGGGTAGTTTGGTGCCCATACCGTCAACCCATGTCGACCATTTGGAATCCATTCGCGTTACTATTTGACAGAATCGAGCCTCCCGTGTGTACCCATGGAGATACGTCCGTCATTTACGTCCCTGGTGTTTCTACACGCGCGCACCAAAACCACCCCACTGAGCCACAATGCAAATGGACACATCCATATCGATACTTTCCAACAACACACGACTCTCGAAATTCTCCTCGTGACTGTAGAATATCGCGTAGGTTTGCGAGTATCAGACTTGTTTGCAAGAGAGTATGTAAATACGGATCGTCAGTGTTATCGCTAAATAATTACTCTTTTAATCTTGCGATCCAATTATTATCGACGAGGGTAATTTGCAAAGGGCGCACACACACCACGATGCGTGCATGAAACGAATTCGATATTTCTCATGATTAAAGCACCGCTAATGCAACTTGCTAATTTACAAGGGACATCTGTGATTTATAAATTAGCTCGCGGTCGAAGCGTCGAGCGAACGAAACGCGAGTTGTAAATACAAACAGCCGACCTACACTGTTTTGGCTAAACTCGCTTAGTTGCGCGCTCAAGAGCGCTTGTGACCACCGCCGTTTTGTTTACACGCCATGTAAACTCCGCGGAGAAACTCGTTGAGGTCTGTCCGCGAATTAAGGAAACGTTCGCGTAGGGATTCGCGCGGGGTAGAAGTAAATACCGCGACAGTGTGAATTAAGTGCTTTCGTTTTCCACTCGAATTATTGGTTTGTGGAGACGAATGTCATTATTTTGTAAATTATTTTAATCGTGTATTATTATCTTTCTGCGATTGGAGGGGTTAAAGCGCGAGGGTGAGTTCTCGTTATTAAATAGAAAGCTACCCTTTGGCCATTGGTCATCGCTCATTGGCCACGAGATTATAATTTCGTCCAGTCCAGGTTCGAGTAATTATTCCAAGTTACAACACTAGAAGAAACTGCCCGAAAGCAAAAAAATAAAAATTTATGCTAGTTTTGGAATTGTTTACTTCGATATTCACACACCTAGAAAATGATTTTATGTCTTTCTCCTGTCCTGCGACCAGAGGGATGAAAACGTGAAGAGGTGAATTCTCGTTATTAAATCAAAAGCGATCCTTTGGCCACTTAGTCATCGCTCATTGGCCACACGATCATAATTTCGTCCAGTCCAGGTTCGAGTAATTATTCCAAGTTACAACACTAGAAGAAACTTCCCGAAAGCAAAAAAATAAAAATTTATGCTAGTTTTGGAATTGTTTACTTCGATATTCACACACCTAGAAAATTATTTTATGTCTTTCTCCTGTCCTGCGACCAGAGGGATGAAAACGTAAAGGGGTGAATTCTCATTATTAAATCAAACGCGATTCTTTGGCCACACGAGAGATAATTTCGTTCAATCCAGGTTCTACTAATTATTCCAAGTGACAACACTAGGAGAAACTTCCCGAAAGCAAAAAAATAAAAATCTATGCTGGTTTCGAAATTGTTTACTTCAATATTCACACACTTAGAAAATTATTTTGTCTTTCTCCTGTCCTGCGACCAGAGGGATGAAAACGTGAAGAGGTGAATTCTCGTTATTAAATCAAAAGCGATCCTTTGGCCACTAGTCATCGCTCATTGGCCACGCGATCATCATTTCGTCCAGTCCAGATTCGAGTAATTATTCCAAGTTACAACACTAGGAGAATAAGTATAGCTCGTGATTGAACGAAGGATTTAAAAAAAAAAAATTGAAATTTGAATTTTTCGCAGAGTTGTATGCGAAAAGTTCAATTTTCGGTACAATTTACACTACGTATAGTCTTGTAAAATTAGTTGTAAACGAAAGAAAAAAAAAAACCCTTCGTTCAATCACGAGCTATACTTATCTACTAACAGAAAATATTTGTTTTTTCAATTTCAGATGAAGCTATCATAAGTTATCCTGACTACCGCGAGGACACTCTTCTTAGAAGGGTCTCCGGAAACCAGGTCCCATCGGCTGAATTTCCAAAATTTTAGGATGAAACTTTCTTTAAATATTGTTGAAATGTTGCTCTTTCGTGTGCTCAACATTTCCAACGAAACAATAATAATTCATATGTTATATTTTAAAAACATCGAAAAGATACCTATGCTCTTTTTTGGCTTGCAAACCCACGTAATCCCTTAAAACAAACACCATCCTTTGACCATACGAGAGATAATTTCGTTCAATCCAGATTCTATTAATTATCCCAAGTGACAAGACTAGACCGAAACTTTCTCACAGCAAAAAAATAAAAATTCTATGCTGCTTTTAAAATTGTTTACTTCGATATTCGCACCCCCAGAAAATTGTTTCATATCTTCTTCCCCTCCCTTCGTACGACTCTCGAGGGATGAAAACGCGAAGGGGTGAATTCTCGTTATTAAATCGAACGCGACCCTTTGGCCATTGGCCATCGCTCATTGGCCACGCGAGGGACGATTTCGTCCAGTTCGGAGTCTGGGGATTACAGCCATCCCTGGCCCTTCGCCCTTTGCTCGTCCATCGACCATCATGGCTCTCTCGTCCACTACTATTACCAATCTCATTCTCCCTCTTCTCCGTGCTCCGCTAACGACACTGCTAGTGGTGCTAATACCACTAACACCCGGACCATTACTAATCCTGTTAATACTCCAACGCCGCGTATCGATTGATGTAACAGTTATTAATTCGCCTGCTCTCTCTGTCTTTCGACGTAGAGAAGAGTACGCGGGCGTGTAAGCGTCATTCAGGCTTGTAATGCAATAACGTGCAATAACAGTGACGTAATTTCGTCTCGTCGTCGGTAGTTACATTGAGTAAGCCTGTACCATCGAACCAAGAACTGTAGTTCGATTGAATTCTAAGCTTCCGGTATCCAATTGGAAAATTTCTAAAAAAAGCCTCGAAAGTGATCACAGAATTTTCCCTCTCGCTTTTCATACGAACTTACGTGGTACATTCACACAGCCGATAGACAATTAAAATTTGCAAAATGAAATCCGCGAAAAGAGGAGCGACTTAAGAAATAAAATGACGAAGAGTAAAATCGAAAGAAGAAAGTATCTTGGTAAGTGGAATTTTACTGGTACGTACCACTTACTAAATGCAGTCGAACATAATAAGCGCGAATTTAAGGAAACGCCTAGTTTCCGAGATATGAAATATAAAAATTACACGATTAAATCAAGAATTTTTGAAATTTTTACGTAAAAGAAACACTGAAATTCTACAAAATGTCAGGTTAGGCACGGCACGCGTAATAAAAAAATAATTTAAACTTGAGAGCGTGCTAGACCTTTCTGGTTAGATTAATTTCCATTTATCACATTTATATTTCAACTTTAACATAGAATATCTTTTTGGAGAGGAGACCGCCAATTTTGTCAGAGGAAAAAGTTATTTCTGGAAAAACTTTTTCTGTTAATAACTTTTTAATAAATGACGAGCGGAGCTTAAAACCTTCGCAACAGTACTCAGGGTGATGACCTTGATGACATATGTGAAGGACATTGTAATCCAAGGTGGCTCTCCATAAGTGAATAATTACCAAAAAAAAAAACATAAAATTCTTTTCTATATTTCTTGTTTTCAATATGTATTCTAATGATATTTTGATAAATTAGTATTTATAATCTTGCAAGATACTAATAAAATAAAACATTTCAGCAAACATTTTTTAATTTTAGTCTTTTTTTACGTAAAAATCTAAAAAATTAAACGTAATTAAAAATTCAGTATCTCGGAAACCAGGCGTTTCCTTAACACTATTTCTACCGGGATTTTGTATATACCTGTTTCGACCAAAATGTGTCTTTTTAGGTCCAGGATGAGCTGCAGGAAAATCATACCACTAAATTAATTTAACCACTAATACACGAATAATGAAAGAAGTGATCGAGAAAAAATGATCCAACTTGGAAAATAAATTTCACATACAATTTGAGAAGGTGTCTTTTGACACCTTTGGTAGAAATAACGTTAAATTCACACTTGTGGCGTTCGACTAGATTTAGTAAATGCTACTTATCTGTAAAATTTTATTAATATCGAACAAGGATCGGATACGGAAGTTGAGCCAGTATCTTCACCCCTAAAAAAATATCCACGCTCCGCAAGCGCTGTTTTCACTCTCTCTCACTCTCTCTCTCGAAAAGAAAAAAAGAAAATCTCCAAGCAAAAGAAAACATCTATCCTCTTTTTTCATCGTCTATCCTTACCGCGCACCGGTCACTCGCGCACACGTTTTCGGTTCACCTACGATGCGATAAACACGCGCCATGAGAATCCAAGCGAAATGAACACAACGTGCAGGGGGTGGAGCCGAGCTCGCATGAGGGAATAGGAATATTAGGACCAGTGTGGACGTTTCATTAATCACGTGGCAGGACGCACGCGTGATTAATGTTTCCTGCGCCCACGTCGGTTGTCCGAAAAAGCCACCCCTTCGAGCCACCCCTGCCCGCCTTCTTTTGCGCCCTTTATCATTTTCCACGTGTCGATGCGCGCTCGTGGAAAAGCGATCGAGGGTCGAACATTTTCAATTCCTTCGATTCATCGTGGTGAAAAGAGCTCGGGAGAAAATTTCAGCCAGCACGAAATTACCCGGCGCAGCCACAATTCATGCACATTAATGATGTAGTAAGCGGGCTAGGGGCCGCACGGTCGCGTGCATGCCACGTGAATTCCGGAAGAGCCGCAGAGGACCTTAATAAGGCGAGATTTAGGGTGTCCCAGGTGGCGGAACAGGCACCGTGGCTGCGTTTACGTCACACTTCCGTGTCGCGTATACCGCTGGGAAGTCACGGTGATTGTGAGAGAAGGAGAGTTAACGTTTTTGGTCAGTGAGCAGAGCTGATACGAGGAATTAAGAAAATTGAAGAAAAATTGAGAAAGAAAATAATCGAGCACTCTCTAGGAATAGAACGATAATTGAAAATTAACGAGTGATAGTGAGAGAAGGAGAGTTGACGTTTTTGGTCAGTGAGCACAGCTGATATGAGAAATTAAAGAAATTTAAAAAAAAATTGAGAACTAACGAGTGATTGCGAGAGAAGGAGAGTTAATGCTTTTGGTCAGTGAGCACAGCTGATATGAGAAATTAAAGAAATTTAAAAAAAAATTGAGAAACAAAATAATCGAGCACTCTCTAGGAATAGAAAGCCAATTGAGAACTAATGAGTGATAGTGAGAGAAGGAGAGTTAACGTTTTTTGTCAGTGAGCACAGCTGATATGAGAAATTAAAGAAATTTAAAAAAAAATTGAGGAACAAAATAATCGAGCACCCTCTAGGAATAGAAAGCCAATTGAGAACTAACGAGTGATAGTGAGAGAAGGAGAGTTAATGCCTTTGGTCAATGAGCACAGCTGATACGAGAAATTAAAGATTTCAAACAAAATTAAGAAATAAAATAATCGAGCACCCTCCACGAATAGAGAAAATTGAAAACCAACGAGGAACGCGTCGTCGCTTTAAAATCCCATACTGTTAATAATAGTGTCTGTTAAGAATATTATTGAAATATATGAGAAGGACGCGAGTGGCGTAAGATAAAACCTTCTAAATCTGTACTCTTAACGGGAGACAATGCATCCCTTCCCAGAAGCAAACAATTTTTATTCTTTACTAACAAACTCAAGAGATTCACACTGTAACATAAATTACCTGAGAAAAGAAAATTCTTTAAACGTCAGAGAGACAGAGAAAGAATGGTATCTGCGTTATAAGAGAGACTTTTAAACCGAACATTTAACAACACGCCAAGCGTTAATTCTTCGCAAATTTTTCTTTTCTTTTTCACCAAAGTCACCCTTGTAACGGGTAAAAAAATGTGCGTGTATTGTTAAAACGAATACAACGCGTGTGTCCGACGCGCACATAGGAGAGAAAACTTCAGGGCCCATTTGAAACGCGCGAGCGTAAACGTTAAAACCATCAAGCGGGCTGCTTCTTGTATTCTCTCAGTGCCACGCGCAAAACGTTACGAGCCACGCTTTTACATTTCTTCCTCTTTCGATGCTCTGGACAAGGTGTAGGCAAGGGAGAGAGAAAGAAAAAAACGGAAGAGAATCGACGAAGCGTGCGCGTGTGCGAGAGGGTGAAATTACCGTTGGAGGGTTAGTAGCAAAAGGAACGCGAGCTTGCGCGCGAGAGAAGCGCTTGGCCGCGCGCGGCCTTTTATGGTTTTCCATCTGTCGACTGTGTAATGCGATTTACGGAAACAAGATTGCAACGTGGACGAGGGACGAATCGGCGTGACGTCACTCTTTTCCGACGTCTGGTCTTCGAAGCGAAAAGAAAAAGAAGGGAAAAAGAAAAATAGAAAACAAAGGGGAGAAACCAGTACCCCGATTTTCTTTATCCCTCTTTCCTTCTACCGCGTCACAATTTTCGACCTGACAAGAGAAGAACGAAAAGAGTTTCGAAAGAGCCACGATATTCTTTCTCACAATTTTGCAAATGAAGAAGGACGAAGAGTTTTCGAAGAAAAAGGAAATCTTTTCTTCTCTTCTTTGTGCAAAGATCTTTCACTAACACTAGCCTAACACTAGTCATGGAGAACTATCGATAGTACTATCGAAAACAATCGATAGTTTACAATAAAGTATTGATAGTTTTCGATTATTCAGTCCGATTTCCCATTCGCCATTGATTTCCTAACAAGACGATTTGAACTTCAATGCTTTCATTTCAAACCTTAAAGAAATAGGTTAAATAGTACATTTTTTGTAGTGACGAAAGGTTTTTATTTTCAAAAATGTAACTTTTGTTGTTGTTGGGTAATTATATTATTGCACGTTTTCCAACATTAATTGCATTACCGCATATAGTGTATATGTAGTAATACAAGCCATCAATACTTGAAATCTTAAATTAGTGTTTTTGTCTATATAAACTAAATATTTAAAAATTTAAACAGAAGATTCACTTTGATAGATAAGGGACAAATTATTATTCTTTCTAAAACCAAAAACGGATTACGAAAATTGAAAAAAAACTTGTATTTGTAACCAAATTTAAGGTTATTACTCGATTTATTCACTCTTAATATTATGTTTATCTTTTTGAATAATTCATATTTAAATAATGCGATCTTTAAACCGAATTTACACTAAAAACCCGAATAATTATTATTTAATTAAAAAAACTCATTATAATCAAAACTATCGAAAACTATCGATAATAATCGATAGTCTAGGGATCAACTTTCGATAATTATCGATGGACGCGACTATCGATAGTTCTCCACCTCTACCTAACACACGTGAGAAGTTAAACGTCGGAGATTTTCGAGAACGAAGAGAAAGAGGCGCGTGGGTATTGGATTCACTTCCACCTGGGTGAGGAAGAAAGGAGGAGGAGGAAACGGTGGTCCAGTTAATTGACGAGAGAGAGAAAAGCCAGACGAACGGAGACGAGAGAGTGAGAGACGCTTCGATCGGTGTGAGAGAAAGAGCGAAGGAAAAAGCGAGGAGGTTACAATTCAATTCCACCGAGAGAAACAATGTGGGATCGTCCTCCTGGCCACTTGGCCTGATAGATTAAACGTTATTGGAACGCTTTATAAAATCATGCGTTAAATTGGACGTTGAATTCGATACTGGTTGGATTGAGAATCGAGCGAGAGGGAAGAAGAGAATTCCTTGACGTGGAGATAAACTGAGAAGACTGGATAACGAGAGATTCGAGTGAAACGAACGAATCTTAGGAATGCAGAATGATCCTTGGATCGAAGTAAAAATCTACAGTGGAATGAACTGTTTTACACAAAAATTTTAAATATTGAGGAGAGAGATCTTGGGACTTTTTGGAAGCATGAAAAATCCTCTTGCAACACGACTACGGAGAAATTCACTAGAACGACGAAAGCATGCAGCTGTGCTGCTGGCAGAAGGAACGCGCGGTACTTTGATCTTCCTCCGAGGGTATTAAAAAATTGCGTGAGCGCGTTATTGTTTATTTACCGTGCCCGAGGCGAAATCCGCTAAGTGGTCTGAGGCAGGGGCGCTTGTGTTTCCGCGTGTCAGATGCAGAAAGCGAATCCTTCGCGCTTAATCCGCTTTTCCACGAGTGAAACACACACACACACACACGCATATTCGTAAGATCAAGCTGCGAGAAGCAAAACCACCGTGGCGAATTTTCCAAGCGATCGAGGCAATTAAACTATTTTAAACGAGACACCACCTCACTACACCCACGTACATTACACAAATTCCCGAGTCAGAAATTATTCCAGTTTCAAATGAAATTTCATACAGGGGCCGAGCTTGAAGATCAATAGGAAATGGGGTCTAATGAGGGCGAGCGATAGACAATGAGGTTAATTCGACATTTCCATATTATTAACTAACGCGAGCGCGGACCGGAATAAACGGGACGACGTGCGTCATTCGATTTGCGCTTGTGCGCCGCTAAATGCACGTGTAATATTAATTTTAGAATAATTAATGGCAACCGTACACCAATTTCGAGCTAAAAATTACAATAATGAAAAGAAAACAAAAGACAATACCAACGATTACGAGAGTGAGACGAATAATAATAGTAACGAAAAAGCCAAAATAATAATAACAACGAATACGAACGAGACAGAAATGAATCGGTGAAATTTCTTCTTTCCTTTTCCAACCCTAAGTGACCTTCTATCAAGGCCGACGGAATTTCTGACGACACCGTCATTTGTGGCGTCATATGCATGTGTAATATTAATTTAACAATAATTAATTAAGAAAGCGTACATTATTTCGAGGCGAGGATGACAATTAGGAAACAGCCAATAAAAATAATAACAACGAATACGAACGAGACAGAAATGAATCGGTGAAATTTCTTCTTTCCTTTTCCAACCCTACGTGACCTTGGATCAAGGCCAACGAATTTCTAACGACACCGTGATTCGATTTGCGCTTTTGCAGCGTTAAATGCACGTGTAATATTAATTTTAGAATAATTAATGGCAACCGTACACCAATTTCGAGCTAAAAATGACAATAATGAAAAGAAAACAAAAGACAATACCAACGAATACGAGAGTGAGACGAATAATAATAGTAACGAAAAAGCGAAAATAATAATAACAACGAATATGAACGAGACAGAAATGAATCGGTGAATTTTCTTCGTCCCTTTTCCAACACCACGTGATGTTGGCTCAAGGCCAACGACTTTCTGACGACACCGTCATTTGTGGCGTCATATGCACGTATAATATTAATTTAACAATAATTAATTAAGAAAGCGTACACTATTTCGAGGCGAGGATGACAATTAGGAAAAAGCCAATAAAAATAATAACAACGAATACGAACGAGACAGAAATGAATCGGTGAAATTTCTTCTTTCCTTTTCCAACCCTACATGACCTTGGATCAAGGCCAACGAATTTCTAACGACACCGTGATTCGATTTGCGCTTTTGCAGCGTTAAATGCACGTGTAATATTAATTTTAGAATAATTAATGGCAACCGTACACCAATTTCGAGCTAAAAATGACAATAATGAAAAGAAAACAAAAGACAATAACAACGAATACGAGAGTGAGACGAATAATAATAGTAACGAAAAAGCGAAAATAATAATAACAACGAATATGAACGAGACAGAAATGAATCGGTGAATTTTCTTCGTCCCTTTTCCAACACCACGTGATCTTGGCTCAAGGCTAACGACTTTCTGACGACACCGTCATTTGTGGCGTCATATGCACGTATAATATTAATTTAACAATAATTAATTAAGAAAGCGTACACTATTTCGAGGCGAGGATGACAATTAGGAAAAAGCCAATAAAAATAATAACAACGAATACGAACGAGACAGAAATGAATCGGTGAAATTTCTTCTTTGCTTTTCCAACCCTACATGACCTTGGATCAAGGCCAACGAATTTCTAACGACACCGTGATTCGATTTGCGCTTTTGCAGCGTTAAATGCACGTGTAATATTAATTTTAGAATAATTAATGGCAACCGTACACCAATTTCGAGCTAAAAATGACAATAATGGAAATAAAATAAAAGACAATACCAACGAATACGAGAGTGAGACGAATAATAATAGTAAAGAAAAAGCAAAAATAATAATAACAACGAATATGAACGAAACAGAAATGAATCGGTGAATTTTCTTCGTCCCTTTTCCAACACCACGTGATCTTGGCTCAAGGCCAACGACTTTCTGACGACACCGTCATTTGTGGCGTCATATGCACGTATAATATTAATTTAACAATAATTAATTAAGAAAGCGTACACTATTTCGAGGCGAGGATGACAATTAGAAAAAAGCCAATAAAAATAATAACAACGAATACGAACATAACAGAAATGAATCGGTGAAATTTCTTCTTTCCTTTTCCAACCCTACGTGACCTTGGATCAAGGCCAACGAATTTCCGACGACGGCGTCAGAACGACTTCTGCGTAGGCGTCGACTACTGGCTTCGAGCAACAGCAGACCACTAATCTTCCGAGCTGATTACAAGCCGTTGTAACCTGACAAATCCACGGTAGGATTCTCACCCTCTCTCACCCCCTTGTGTCTCTTTGACGCCGGCTAAAGCTTCTCCCACCCTTCAACGTTGTAAGCTTCACTTACGCGGCAGCGAAGACCAATCGTCACGCGGCGTAATCCCAGGAATGCTTTCTGGCCGGTCCATTATCGGCTTAGGATCTCTCACCGTCCCACTCTGTCTCGAACACATTTCGCGATGGTTTCGTCGCACGACAGAAGAGAGAGAAGGCGAGAGGAAAAAGAAAAGGCTGGCGACACGTGCTCTTTTGATTTTCTTTTTTCTCTACTTCTTTTTTTTTGAGATCGTGAGAAAAGTGAACGCTGAGAAAGAGAATACGAATTGAAAGGAAATGCATTTTTTGGTTGCTTTTTTATGGAACGAGGAGTGACTCTGATTTTTTTTTAGAATCATGTAACGGAGAGGAATGATAGTAGAGATATTTTTTGGAAAATTCTAGGCATACTTTCTGTTGTAAATCGACTACGTCCATATATATTTGGAATCGATTAACCCATTGACAGTGTATCTCGTGACGGTCACGGGCAGAACGAATAAGTGGAAAAAAAGTGAGGAAGGAAAGTATTTCCGAACATGAAAAAACTAGACATTTTTTGGACCAGAATTCGTAATTTTACCACACTGTGAAAGGGTTAAAGAAAGCGATACGGGATTACTCCTCACGTGTATCAGATGACGTTACTCGATCGGCTCGGATACGCCTTAGCCGATTACGAGAAATTTCTCGTCATCCTTTTCACTTGGCTCGCGGTCTCTCCACAGTCCACAGCACGCACGTGGTTTTAATAAATCTGTAATAACGCGTGTTCAGTCTTTCCTTCTATCTGCACGTCCCACCACAGAAGATCGACATCCTTTTCCAACAGTTTTGAAACTCACAAGGAGACTTGTGATATTTGCGCACATTATGCCTGGGATATTTTGCTATCACTTTTAGAAAAACCCTTTTATTCTACCATCAACGGCTTTACAATGGCTGCGTTCAGCAGAACAAGCAGCTTTGCAACTGTTGTAAGATTTTCTGCTGAACACCACCTAGAGCTTTATGCTTTTCCAACATGTTTACTAAGCGGTCGCCATTTTTTCCAGTATACTAAAAGTACGCTTACTAAGCACAACATGATAAAGTACAGTCAGCTCAAAAGTGAGTTATGGAAAGCTGTGTTCCGAAATTCACGACCAGTACTAAGTAATCGCCAATATCAGTAATTATGACATTACGTGCAAATTGTGACAAGAACTTTCGTTTTTCAAGACGATCAAGTAACAATTATCAGTTGTTGACAAGCCCGACTTCCATTTGGTCACAGACTTTTTCCACTCAGTGTACTAAGCACACATGTAGTTCGGAAAAGTGCGTTCAGCAGAAGTCGTATGCTGCTGCCAGACAGCCGAAAGCGCTCACTAAGCAGCTTGTTCTGCTGAACGCAGCCAATGGTTGTCTCGCCACGCGCTTACGCACTCTTCGCGAATTATTTCGCGACCCACTTCACTTCGCACATAGCGCATGTGATCGATCGATTGATCTCGCATCACGTCGGATGGCAGCACTAATAGCAAAAATCGTCTATACATCTTACAGCAATCGATAGGTCTTGATCATTAACAAAATGCCTTAACGGGTTTTGTCTCGGAGATGTCTCGTTTCAGAGATATGCAGAACGCATCAGGGTAGGCGTAGGCCATTGTAATCTGTTCAATGAAGTATCTTAGATTCCATAAGTTTTAAATATAAAGTTCCAGATACAATTTATATTGTTTCGAGGCAACCGTAAGATTGCCAGCATTGATTGTAGGTACCATTCTTTATACCATTGGTTTGATTTTGAGAGTCACTTTCTGAGATATTTCGGTGAATAGACTTCGATGACCTACCCTGTATATATTTCATATTTCCGAAACGAGACATCTCCGACAGAAAACCCGTTAAGGCATTCTCTTACTATCCAAGACCTATCGATTGCACCATATCGCATTAAAATCGGTGCTAGATCAGTTCGTGCGGTTCCCTTGTCAGAAATGATTGGCGCGCCTTACAGATAAATACCTAGAGCTTGTAATGAAGATTGTAATGTGATTCTAAAAATCTTCTCAGTGGAAAAAGGAAATTTTCAGATTCCAAGGATCTAAAATCTCGTGTAGTCCAAAAATTCCGGTGGCAAAGAAAAGAAGAGAAGGATCTACAGAACCTTTATTTATCGACGATTCCAAATTCACCCCCTTCGACAATATCCACGCAACATCCGCTTTCGGACTTAAGGTTCTACCAGCTTGGCAGACGCGCGCGCTTCCTAATCCGCGCAAGACACCCTGTCGAGAGAGCACACTTTCTCTCTAGCCTGTTAGTGGTGTAGAACCTTACAACGATCCTACTCTTTGGAGTGCACCTGTACGCGGTGTGTGTACCAGGTGCGCACACAGCTCCGCTTGGGTCGTGCCTGAAGCCTTTCCGGTGCAGAGAGTATGCGCCGTTGTCTGCCACTACTCGTGGCGCGCGCACACTATGGCCGAGTATATTATTCGCCGCCACTAGTGGCGCGTCCTTTAAAAATGCATGGCCCACTCAACTCGAACCGGAAGCACTCCGGTTATCCTGTTATCCTGGCTCCTCTTGGGATGAGGAGGCTCGCGATGGAAGAGAGAGCCTCCTCTAATAACTACCCCCCCCCCCCTATGATATTTATTCCACCCCCTTTTCTTTTCGCTCCGCCACGTGTTCCACCCTGGGACGACGCGAAGCCTTCTCTCTTTTTTTTCTCTCTCTTTTATCTTCGCGCGACCCTTTGGCAATTCCTTTCCTTCCTTTTTTTTGTCTTTAACTTGCAATCGTGTAACTATTTAAAAAATGCGCATCGAGAAAGGCAGAAGAAAAGGAACTTTGTTTGTAAACCTTAGATATACAAATTTTTGTTGGAAAATATAAAAAAAAGAGTCATAGAGTCAAAGCAAAAAGAAAACTAGGTTGTTTGTAATGGTATTTAATGTGATTGGTATTGTGATTAATACCTTTGTGCATTTAAGGGCTAAGATCCTTGTAACTGTTTAAAAAAATGCACATCCAGAGAGGCAGAAGAAAAGGAACTTTGTTTGTAAACCTTAGATATACAAATTTTGGTTGGAAAATATAAAAAAACAGTCACAGAGTCAAAGCAAAAAGAAAACTAGGTTGTTTGTAATGGTCTTTAATGTAATTGGTATTGTGATTAATACCTTTGTGCATTTAAGGGCTAAGATCCTTGTAACTGTTTAAAAAAATGCACATCCAGAGAGGCAGAAGAAAAGGAAATTCGTTTGTAACCCTTAGATGTACGAATTTCCGTTGGAAAATATAAAAGAAGAGTCATAGAGTCAAAGCAAAAAGAAAATTAGGTTGTTTGTAAAGGTCGTTAATGTGATTGGTATTGTGATTGATACTTTGTACATTTAAGGGCTAAGATCCTGGTAACTATTTAAATAAGTCACTCCCTTTACGGTCGTGCCTAAAAGTGCGCATCCAGAGAGGCAAAAGAAAAGGAACTTTGTTTTTAAACCTTAGATGTACGAATTTTCGTTGGAAAATATAAAAAAAGAGTCACAGAGTCAAAGCAAAAAGAAAACTAGGTTGTTTGTAACGGTATTTAATGTGATTGGTATTGTGATTGATACCTTTGTGCATTTAAGGGCTAAGATCCTTGTAACTGTTTAAAAAAATGCACATCCAGAGAGGCAGAAGAAAAAGAAATTCGGTTGTAACCCTTAGATGTACGAATTTTCGTTGGAAAATATAAAAAAAAGAGTCAAAGCAAAAAGAAAACTAAGTTGCTTGTAATGGTATTTACTGTGATTGGTATTCTGATTGATACTTTGTGCATTTAAGGGATAAGATCCTTGTGAGAAAATGTAACGTCTCTCTCGATTTTGTAGTAATATCGTTTGTTACCTTTTTTCTTTTAAATTAAACTCACCTGATAAAGAATGTCCAGAGAGATCGGATAGATCATGTGCTCCACTATCACTCTGAGAACGGTGTTGGGCCCGCCTTGGGTCTCAGTTTGGGACGTTACTTGATTCTGTCCCTGGATGGCCACTTGGTTGTTGGCTTGGTTCTGTAATGAAAAGAAAAAACACGAATGAACGTCGGAAGAAATTTCGTCGACGAGCATCGAGCAGCGAAGGATCTGTAAATAATTTTCAATTTGTACATTCTTTCTTTACTAAAGCGAACTACTATATGCAAATGCCTGGATTCAATTAAATGCAACCAGTCGACGACGAGGATATCATTCGATCTATAGATACCGATTGATCGGATTTCTTTTCTGGTGTTTCGTAGAACCCACGTGGTGTTTCGTGCGCGCGAAGAACGAGAGAAGAATCGATAGGGGACGCAGAAGCGAGGCTAGAGTGAAGCGGAAGAATTTGAATTTTATTTAATGATCTGGAACAAGAGAGGCGGCGCTGGCTCGAGGAAGAGTATTAAAATTTGACGCATAACTAAGGGCAAAAAGCGAGGCATTATACTTTGTAAACAAGAAGCACGCATAATGCACTTGGCTGACGTTCTCGCATTATTGAACGACGCTCGTCGTGCGCTGTCCGTCCGACTGTCTGCGAACTCGATGGTAAATAAGAAAGAATTACCGAAAGACAAGCGAATTGTAATGAGAGAAACAAAATCAATCGCAGTTTAATTTGAATTCGCGTGGAATCAGTCGTAAAAGAGAAATTTGTAAAAATTAGAAAATTATACAAAGCGTGCACGAAGTTTCGAGCGTGTGTGTGTGATTAAAAGAGAGAGACTGGGAGAGAGACGTAAAGGAGATAGAAGATTACAAAGAGAGAAAGAAAATGTTTCGGCGCACCGAGAACAATGATGAAAGAGAAATACGAATGGTAAACAGAAGGAGAAGAGAGAAGCCAACGAGAGTAATTCCACGGAAACATTAATTAACCTAACGAAACCATTAATTAACCTAACGTTCGTAGCATGAAACTGTGGTCCCCTCTCTCTCTCTCTCTCTCTCTCTCTCTCTCTCTCTCTCTGTCTGTCTCTTTCTCTCTTCCTCTCTCTCTCGAGTTTAAAGAGGGACACCACTTCTTGCAAGAATCGTTTTCTTCAGCTGGCGCAGCGGAGTAAGCTGTCAAAGTGTACTTTAAGGGTGCCACCGACACCCCCCTCCCCCTTTCCCATCGGCATAACCATTAACATAAAAATGCTAAAGAAATGCGCCACATTAGAATTCCGATGCAGATTAAAGCGCGCCGGTAACTCTCAACGAGAAACTCTAAACTCTCTCCTATTTTCTCTCTCTGTCTCTCTCTTTTCCTGAATCACCTGGACCGCCGAAAAATAAATTATCCAAAAGTTTCTCCAGGAACTGAAGGATTACTGGAAGAATTTCTTACATCCCCCTTCCTATCTCTCTCACTCCTTCAACTCTCTGCTTTTATTCAGACGTAAGATTTTCCGAGAGGAGAATCGGAAGGATGCAAATGTCTAGAGCACAGATTCTTGGCTGAGATTTGTCCAACAGAAAGTGGTCCGTAAAAATGACGAAGTAATTCGTCAGATAACGAAGCTTTCTCGTAGTTCGTCGAAGCGAGCGATCCTTCTACGAAGTGAAACAATGAACGCACGTGTAGAATAACGAATATGAAATCACAAATCGGCGACCTACGGTTAAATTAACCTTTAACCAGTGACATGGAGTCTCACAGGCGTCGCATTAGATTTTAAGTAAAAAGTGTTAACTTTATCGTTTTTCTCGCATAAGGTCGACTGGAACGTAAAATAAGGATCTCATACCAATTGAGGCTGAAAAATACCACTAAAAGTGTTAATACTCGTTTTATTTTTCGATATTTTATAAATGAAGTTGATTTGATTTACTAATGTGTTGTTCATTACATACCGATGGTTAAATTTTAAGACAGTTTTGAAACACCCAAGTTGATTTTCATAACAGAAATGAATTTAAAAGTAGTACCCTGTGAAATGTTATGTCCTTTATAGTGTTATGAATTTGTCATGCCGCCAGTTAAGGGTTAATAAAAAGAAATCACCAGAAAAATTCTTTTTTCCACCATCACACGATTAAACCCCATCCATGGAAACCATGCAGAATGGGGAAAAAAAGTTTCTGGGTCTATATCCTGTCACGAGAAAACCGAAAAATCCTACGTCTTTCAACAATTAATAAAAAAAGAATTACCAAGCCAAATTCCTTTTTCCACCATCACTCAATTAAACCCCACCCATGGAAACCATGCAGATGGGGGAAAAAATTCCTGGGTCCATATCCTGTCACGAGAAATCCGAAAAATCCTCCGTCTTTCAACAATTAATAAAAAAGAATTACCAAGCCAAATTCCTTTTTCCACCATGTCTCAATTAGACCCCACCCAAGGAAACCATACAGAATGGGAAAAAAAGTTTCTGGGTCTATATCCTGTCACGAGAAATCCGAAAAATCCTCCGTCTTTCAACAATTAATAAAAAAGAATTACCAGCCAAATTCCTTTTTCCACCATGACTCAATCAGACCCCACCCATGGAAACCATACAGAATGGGAAAAAAAATTTCCTGGGTCTATATCCTGTCACGAGAAAACCGAAAAAGCCTCCGTCTTTCAACAATTAATAAAAAATAATTACCAGCAAAATTCCTTTTTCCACCATCACTCAATTAAACCCCACCCATGGAAACCATGCAGATGGGGGAAAAAATTCCTGGGTCCATATCCTGTCACGAGAAATCCGAAAAATCCTCCGTCTTTCAACAATTAATAAAAAAGAATTACCAGCAAAATTCCTTTTTCCACCATCACTCAATTAAACCCCACCCATGGAAACCATGCAGATGGGAAAAAAAGTTCCTGGGTCTATATCCTGTCACGAGAAAACCGAAAAATCCTCCGTCTTTCAACAATTAATAAAAAAGAATTACCAGCCAAATTCCTTTTTCCACCATGACTCAATTAGACCCCACCCATGGAAACCATACAGAATGGGAAAAAAAGTTTTTGGGTCTATATCCTGTCACGAGAAATCCGAAAAATCCTCCGTCTTTCAACAATTAATAAAAAAGAATTACCAAGCCAAATTCCTTTTTCCACCATGTCTCAATTAGACCCCACCCATGGAAACCATACAGAATGGGAAAAAAAGTTTCTGGGTCTATATCCTGTCACGAGAAAACCGAAAAATCCTCCGTCTTTCAACAATTAATAAAAAAGAATTACCAGCCAAATTCCTTTTTCCACCATGACTCAATCAGACCCCACCCATGGAAACCATACAGAATGGGAAAAAAAATTTCCTGGGTCTATATCCTGTCACGAGAAAACCGAAAAAGCCTCCGTCTTTCAATAATTAATAAAAAAGAATTACCAGCAAAATTCCTTTTTCCACCATCACTCAATTAACCCCACCCATGGAAACCATGCAGAATGGGGAAAAAAAGTTCCTGGGCCTATTTCCTCCTTTACCGTTCACCACCAACCACCAAGAACCTTTTTCTCGTTACAAGGGGTAGTTGTGGGTCGGAAGGGGGTGGAGGAGAACCACCCCCGGAGGGCACGCGGCTAGCACAGGCTGTGGAGTTGGCCGATAACGATAAAAGCGCGAAACAATGCGCCAGTCATTTTCGTAACGAGGAACAATGGACGCGCCGATGCTCCTGGGGGCCTACGCCGCCCCCAGTTGACGTCCTCCACCCCTCCCAACTGCCTCACCACGAAAACGAAACGGTGATTTCAAACTGAATTACCGATTGGCGGCCGCAGGCAGCCGCAACGGAATGTGCCTCCGACATTCCACCCCTTTTCAACCCCCTTCTTCCCTCCAGAACCATCGAAGGGTGTGTACCATGGTTCGAATGCTTGCGATGGTGCTTCTCATATTTGCGCTGGCTCCATTGTGCGCGCGCTTGTGCATTTGTGTGTGTGTGTGTGTGAAATGGAAATAGAAGAGAGCGAGAGAAAGAGAGAGAGAGAAGGTTAATGGTGTAGTTTTGCCTGCCACCGGGGCAATTTTGGCGCTCGATGCATTTTTAATCCACACCGGTGTGCGGAACACGCGGAACGAGTAACTATGAATATTGAAATTCAATCGGCCACTTTTTGGCTCTCGCTTAACGATCGGATTTTCTTCTCCGCGAGGCTGCGGGAGAAAGCTCTCTTTTTATTCGCCGATAGACAGAGCGCCGATAGCGCGTAACGCGGAAGCAATTTTCCGCTCTTCCGAAATCCACGGAAATTTTCTCCGCCCCTTTACCACCGCCGTTCGATTGGCAACGAGATTTTGGAATTCTCGTCGATTAATTTCCACCGGACATAGGTGGAATAATAATTTTGACGCGAGGATAGTCTTGTCAAAAGTAATTCAAATAAAGAAAGAAAAAGGAGATTTCCGAGAGAACCACCAAGAAGCTCAATTTGAAAATCGTAGGGAATAAATTTCACGCGAAAAACTTTCTCTTCGCCACTTTCGTACTTATTGTACAACTTGCACACGCGCTTGTGCAATCCTTTTTTGCACAATTTTCCTGGTGGCACAAGTATGTGTTACATACATCGCATTTTCAATTTTTTGCTTTTAATTGTGAAATGTAGACAAACAATGTCTACACAATAAAATTCATGCAAAGCTCTCTTTTTATCCGCCGATAGCGCATAACGCGGAAGCAATTTTCCGCTCTTCCGAAATCCACGGAAATTTTCTCCGCCCCTTTACCACCGCCGTTCGACTGGCAACGAGATTTTGGAATTCTCGTCGATTAATTTTTACCGGAGATAGGTGGAATAATAATTTTGACGCGAGGATAGTCTTGTCAAAAGTAATTCAAATAAAGAAAGAAAAAGGAGACTTCCGAGAGAACCACCAAGAAGCTCAATTTGAAAATCGTAGGAAATAAATTTCCCGCGAAAAACTTTCTCTTCGCCACTTTCGTACTTATGTACAACCTGCACACGCGCTTGTGCAATCCTCTTTTGCACAATCTTCCTGGTGGCACGATTGTTATGGGAAGAAGGTGAGTTGGGAGGGAGTGGTGGAAGAGAAGCATTATGCTCGGACGATTTCCTTGCAAGCTGTCAGATAAAAGAGGGTTTGAGAGGGGGGAGAGGGCGCTTTCAAGCTTTCAAACTTCTTCGGTCCTCTCTCTCCTCCTCCCTCTCTTTTTCTTTTAACGCCACGCTGGCGCATCCGATCCTCCTCCACCTTCTTCTTCTTCTTCTTTTATTTCTCTTCGCCCTTATCCGCGTGGAAGCCTGTAACGACCCTGTTTTCTCGTACACTTTTTGACGACACCTTTCGAGCGCAGGGCTTGCCACGACGCGAAGAGACACGACGAAGGGTGGACGCGCGCTCGTTACCGTCTCACGCTCGCCTAATTGCCGGAGCGTAAAGCAGATCAAAATATTGTCCCCTTCGAGGAAACTGCTAGCACTACTACGAGGGCCACAGACGGTGGTAATAATTTTACAAGCAGTTTCAAAGTTTCAAGCTGGTCGGTGTACGCGATTTGGGTAGTGGAGGTTTGCAGAAGAGAGAGAGAGAGAGAGAGAGAGAGAGAGGGAGAGAGAGAGAGAGATGGTGGTCGTATAATTTCGACGAAGCTTACTTCCTCGAGAAGCTTCGTCTTTCGTGCCACCTTGTGTGAAGCAAATTTTCCCAGTTCCTCTTTTAATATTAATTAACGTTTGTTCGACCAGTCAAGATGCTCGGAAGGATTTAATAGAAATTTTGCAAGATCCGATCGAAAAAAAATGACAATTGCTGAGAGTCGAGGGGTGTCTAGACACTGACGAGGAAGTGCAAAGTTATTTTGGGAACAGTTATTTTAAAGATCGAGAGAAGACTAATATGACCCTGGATTTTTCAAGAATCCATATTATCCTTCATTTAATCAGTTAACTGTGGAGTTTAGTTTTAAAGGTCCATTTGCCACCCCATTACACCCGTGTAATTGAAATGCAGCGCAATACAAACGTAATACAAAGAAATAATCAAAGTAAAACGTAAAGGATTTAATTTTTACAGGATACAAAAATGAATAATGGATTATTAAAATCATAGCAAGCTTACCGACGAAATATACAACTAAATAACACGTGTATAACATAGTACTGAAATTTTGCGTTTCTATATCGAATGGTAAGTTTTTATTATTCACGACGCGTATACGCGGCAACCGCACCAAAATAAAGCATTTGGATAGACGCGAAAGTGCACGGAATAATTCATCGAAAATTTCGTCCTCGGTTTTACCGAGTATTTCGACGAAAGAGAACGACTATAGCTGAGAATCGCTTGATTAGCGGTTGAAAATTGACGAAGCAATGGAAGGTTACCTCGACGATCGAACGAAGAGAAACACGATCCGAGTTAAAATTTCTTCGGCGAACTTTGAATTAATATACCACGGTGTACCTAAACGGGAGAAGGTAGAATCCACTGTGAAAATCGCGTAGAAAGTTTATCCCCTTAATTAATTAGCCTGACGAGTGTCATGAAAATTGACACCGAGTTCTCTTTCAACTGGAGCGAGAAGTTCTCAATTTCACGGAACGAAGATAATGAAATTACATCCGTGTTACATCTCTAAGAATCCAAAACCGAAACCAACTTTCTCTCCCCTCGTGCTTTATCTTTGCTGCGAAAATAAAAACAAAAATCCCCAATTAAATCGCACAATAACTCCACACTCACTATAAGCGCATTTCCACCGTGTCTCGTCTCCTAATAATTCTCAAGCTCGCAGAAACTCTCTAGCGAGCATATCACTCGCTTCTCTTCTCGCTTGAAACTTCGAAAAGCGACGAGTGGCCCTTTCTCCGCGTCCGCGTTCGCGTTCGCGACCGCGTCCGCGTCCGCGCGTCTATGTTCTCGAGAATAACGTCGAAAGGATTCGCGAAACGTTCGCGTCTACGTGCACGAATCTCAATCTCTCTATGTGTCTCTATGTGTGCCTATGTGATAGATAGGACGCGTGCCGCTCCAAGGGACGCGTTCAACGTCACTTACAGAATTCGCGGGCTAATTTTGCGCTCAACGCGCGTCGCACTTCGAGGAAAATTCTCGTAGGACGGGGCGCGGAGAAATTTCCACTGTTAATTTTCGCATATCGAGAGAGACGTCATCTCTCGAACAATTGTTAATAATCTCGGATGCGTATTAGTTTCGCGAGATGTCGTTCTAGTGCTACTACTACTACCACCACCGCTACATTCCACCCTCCTGAGGCTGCTTCGAATCGGAGGATTAGCGCGCGCCGCGCCCTGAGCAAGTTTGCGCGAGGCGTAATTAGACTTTAACGCCCCTAATGACGCCGGCACGCGAAAGTCTCGGCTAATGGGTGGCACACAAAGTTTCAGACTGAATAATAATAATAACAGCGATGACGATGACGATGACGAGCGGCGGAGCTCCCGCACGGACGAATTCTAAGCGACGGAGGATTGGAGACTCGAGGAGGAGTTTGTAATTGCGAGAGCATGGATAGAGTAGCGGAAGGAAGTAACGGTTGATTGTTGAGAAAAAAGGAGACGGGGAAAGTTTGCTGGAAAAGAATAGAAAAAATAAATACTAACGAGATATTAGTGTTTCAAGTGTGTATAAGTGAAGTTTTAAGACACTACCGGTGATAAGTTTGGAAATTTGGAAAGTCGTAAAATATTCTTTGAATTTTGATAGCTAGTGAAATATAAATATTGGGAAATGTATAAGATATTCTTTGTTAAATGTGGAACAAAAAAGTTCTCGTTTCTTTGGGCACTTGTGCAGAATTGCGTTTGATAAAATAAGCGTCTAAGCTTACTAAATACTACACTTTTTTGATATCAAAACTAAGTGGCGTTTTCAAATTTAGAGTCCAGTATTTTACACATCAAAAAAATTGATTTAACAAAAAAATTAAAAGAATGCTCGAGCCAAAGAAAAACACAATCTCTATCGGAGACACTTCGGTGTTAACACGCGCCAGGGTGCGCGCGGCAAAAATCGAAGAGGCAATAACGATATTAACAATAACAATAAATAATAAGAAATAGAAAAACACTCTTCACCAAGAACCAAAGGGTAAAAGTAGGCTATCAAAAATTTCTCCATGACCTCGTCGTTCGGCCATTGCAAAAGCCGAAGGTGGAAAGATTGCGACACCGGAAACAGGTCGTCCACCCCCACGAGCCACCCCCAAGCACCACTGCCACCCTCTTCAAGGATCGTTACCCCAGTCGCGCACTTGGCCACCGCTCTCACGAGGTGGTTAGAGGGTGGTGGTTGAGAAGGTGAGAAAGGTGCGCGAGAAAGGGTAGGGTAGGGGATGAAATAACTACTCCAAGGAGTAGTTTCTATCCCCTTTTGATAGCTCGGCCTCGAAACTAACGGCGAGTGTGCCCGGGACTGCGAACATTACCATAACCTTCCATTACTTGTTGCCACCGATGCTCGCTTATTTCTCTCTCGCTCACCTGGGCGGACGCGGACACGGACGCGGACGCGAACACGGACGCGAACACGGACACACACAACAGAAAATGTAAAGAGAACACTCAAGAATTCTCTCCATCCGCTTTAGACGCGATTCAAGCGTAAACACACCTTCAGAAGGGACACTCCACCTCTCTGGCCTCTCGATCACCGTTCTCTTCTACTCAACAACGATATTCCAACTTTTCTCCACGCGCCCTTATGCTCCACAAGCGCAATGAAGAGAGTCGGCAATCCGAGCACGTATGCGAAACGGAGAGGGTGTATAAATGCGAGGGGTTGGAGGAAGCAGGTGGAGGAAGGAAGTGGGATACATCGAGAATTGCGCCGTAAACCGTTCTCCACGAGGTTTCGCTTCGCGCGCGGCTTACATTACGGCGGGGCGTAAAATTTTACAAGATGCACTCTCTCTCTCTCTCTCTACTCGCTTCCTCTTTTCCACTGGCGATCGATGCAGCTCGGTGGAGAGAGGGGAAAGAAGAAAAATTGCGGCGAATTAAGGGGCCTTGAAAAATGGATTCTCGAGAATATTTAAAATTCCAAGTGCTCGAAGAGGAATTATAAATAAACACGTAGTTCCACTGCTGTTGATCACTTTGGTTTAGGATTGTTTTTTGCAGACAGAAATTGATTGAGAAAATTTCTCTTAATTTAATTGCACTGAGTTTAAGTTTTCGCTAGACTGTTGCATGCGACGAGAGGGTTGGAAAAATAAGTGGAGGGTTGGTAGGCAACCTTCCGATCGAGATAACGAAGCAGCGGACCTCGACAAATTACTTTTCCAATAACAATATCTCTTTATGCACTCTCGTTCTCTCTCATTCTGTCTCTTCGAATACGCTTGATTTACTTTCTGTCTCCCGGAGATTGATTCGTTCGTGAGGAGAGGACGGATCGAGGGCTCCAGGAAATTATTCAGCGCCTGTGAGACGAGAACGCGGAGGTGGAGGAGAGGGAAAAGAGAGCAGAAGGATACTTTATTCTGGAGAAGAAAGCGACGAGTCAGGCGAACGGAACGAGGGGGATGAAAAAGAGAGGGAGAGACAAAGAGAGAGGAATGTGAAACAAAGAGAAGATGATACAGTTGAATAAACGGCTGGATAAATTTCAATCGGTCAGAGATTTTCAATGGAAGGTTCTATTTTTTTCTTGCTTTCTTTCTTTCTCTCTCTCTCTCTCTCTCTCTCTCTCTCTCTCTCTCTTTCGGATAGAACAGTAATCGAAAAATAAATAGATAAAAAAGAAAAATTGGTCAGCCCTTCTGATCGAGAAAAGAAAGTACATGCTATCGAGTGAAACCTATACGGAAAAAATAGTTCTCAAGCTTCTCTGTAAAAGCTGGAACGATATTTGCGAAATAAGTAAACGAAAAAAATTCGTCAAACCAACTGATCGACAAAAAGAAATATACCCGCACGTGTGGAACGAAGCCGACAAATTTTTTCTCAAGCTTCTCTCTCCTCTACTTTTCTCCATTCTTAGTTTCTACTTGCCCCTTCCATTCGTCTTTGGTCTCCTCTAACAAATTAGTCGATTGCCCGCTCGTAAATTTTCCTGTTTCGCGGACTGGCGTGTTTCGAGAGCAACGAGAAGAAGGAGAAGGAGTAGTGGCCACCTTCAACCACTCGGAATAGGGAAGTGGCCTGAGAGAAGGTTCTCGCGTGGAAGAGAAACGTAACGGGATTAAAAATTAAAACTTGCGCCTCCTGGCGAACAAAGAGCTCGGGTGGCAAGATTGCCCAAGGATCTTCCTGCGATTTGTTCGACTGGCGTCTCTGCCAGTCCTCGTCTAGTCTAGAGATCGAGTAAAATAAAAAACAAGAGAGAGAGAGATGGAACAAATGGAGCACGTGGGTGCTTCGACGAGAGAAAAGAAAGGACGAAAACGACCGAGAAAAGTGTGTGCAGCTCGTTTGCTTGGTATCAGAAGAAAAGGAGAAGGAAAATCAACGAATAATTCATTTCGAAAATTTCTCGTCTACACTTAACGCTCGTCTACTTGGTACCAGACAAAAAGGAAAAGGAAAATGAGCGAATAATTAATTACAAAAAATGTCCAACCTACTCTTGCAACACTTCTCCATTATTTTCATTGATCCTGTTATTCGTACTATCTACATTTCCCAATTTTTCTCGCGAGAAAATCCATCGGTTCTCCCAATTTCCATACACCTCTTTCACCGCGATTCTTCCTCGTTTTCCGGAATGCCATCGTGGAAAATGCACCTCGTAATATTTCGCCAGGAAATCCTTGTCACTCTCCTACACTACCTACCGCGCGCAACTTCGTCTCCACCGCATTTATCCCACCACCTTCTCTATTTTTCTTTTCTTTTTTTATCCTCCTTCGCGGTTCGCTCGCGCGCGGAATAAAGGGCCACGTTCATTGGACAACATTACGAGAGGGATTTTCGTGGGCCCCGTCCAAAATGATGGAGTGGCGCGCGAGCCAGACAAACTCTTCTCGAGTCAGAATAATCAGTCTTCCTGACTGGTCTCCATTCTCTGTCTCGCTCTTGCACCCATTCTTTCACGCGTCACTCTCTCTCTCTCTCTCTCTGTCTCTCTCTCTTCGCCAAAGTGCCAATGGGCCACCTCTTGCAGCTCCACTCTCAACACGCCAACAACCCGTGGTATCGCGTTCTACACAAAGCCCTTTCAAGGCCGAATCGCTCGCGAGTAAACGCGCGAGGCACAACGAAAAAAAAAGGAAAAGGAAACAATCGAGGATGATGCGGTGAACCTAGCAGAAGAGTTCATCGACCTGTGTAAAAAAAGAACACCTGATAACGAGAAGAAAGAAGACTCGACTAGAACAAGTGTGACACGGAGGAAAATTCGGAAGATCGACGAGAAAATTTTCCATCTCATTCTAGGATGCTTCTTTTTATTAGAATAAACGTGTCCCACATATTCTCGAAAGTCCTCCTCACCTGATGACACGAAATCCCAAGATGCACTCGTGGCAGCCACCGACTTCTACTACGATCATAGAGAAAAAGAAAGAAGAAAAAAGAAGAAGGAACTAGGGACGAAACAGCCAAAGAGCTAAAGAGGAAGCGAGAAAAGAAGTCTCCAACGACGAACTCCACCTTCTTCCTCTCGTCGTTTCTCCTCAGTAACCTTACAACCATCTTCTTTCCGATTCTCAACCCCTTCTACCTTCCACCAACCCCCAACTTGCATATTTCAGAAGGACGCTGCATCCTCGACAATGGTACATTGTTATTCGGAACTGTCGCGGGGTCAGAATCTCGCACGGGGGTTGGAGGAGAAAATGAGTTGTGGTAGTGGCAGAGGAAGGGTGGAAAAGAAGGGACGAGTCTCTCCTCTTTTCTCGGTCGAAAGAGCGCGAGGTTCGAATGAAGAAGAAGGAAGAGGCGAAAGGAGAAGAGGCCTGGACAAAGATGGCGTAATATTTTTAATGGTGGGTGTGTCTTGGGTGATCTATGACGATGTGCCACCCTCGCATTGTTTTCTCACGCGAGAGACGCACATTGTTCCGTTTCGCTTTCTTTCTTTTTTTTGTCTGTTGCGGTTGCCGATTCCGTTCTCGCTTTTCGCCATAGACCTTGTGTATTTGGACTGGCCATGCGTGTACGAAGAAGGTTAGACAGAGAAACGTACTTTTCGAGACTTCTTTGTCCTTTTCGTATCCTGAAATATATACTCTGCGCATGTCTCCTGGTGTATCTATTAGTATGTATTTTTTATGATATATTTATATTATATATTATATTCTTTTGTATTTTATATTATATTGTAATTATTTTTATATTTATATTCATAAAAAATATATAGTAACACATACACCAGGAGACATGCGCAGAGTGTATTACATGAGATGAATATATTTTTTACCTCCCTTCAACCAATAGACAGTTGAGCACGTATAACTAGATAGAGATGAAAAATATATTTATCTCACTTTCACAGACAGACACGTGCAAAACGTATTTCTGGGTACTACAAGACAGAAAATTCCTGAAAAGCACCTTTCTCTGTCTAACTTCTCAGAAGAAACTATGGTCAATGACCAGTACATAAGGTGAGCTGGGGCAAGTGCATATGCGAAAATTCCAAGTTTGTGTTTACTCTCCTTCCACAAGCTTCAAAATTTTTATGCAAAATAGAAACTTTGGCAACATGACATTTAAACTGTACTTTATAAATGCATAAGGTCGTTTACAAAAAAAAAAAATAAATAATAGCTTTTGGATGGATAAAAATTCGTCGGTGATGCGAAATCAAAATCGACAATCGAACATAAGGTCCGAAGAATGCGAGCATTTGCTTTCTGGACCCCAGAGGTGAGTGAAAGAGAAGATTCGAAGGTGAAATGGAAATCGTTGGTATTTTCCGACCGTAAGAAAAATCTTGTGGTGAAAGATGTTGCAGCTGCCCACACACACACTCACACATACACACACACACACAACAAAAACACACGCACAGTGAAAGACACTGAGAGGCACCCCTGCATAGATATTAATTATTAAGTATAGGATGCTGTGGCCAAGGGGTAGCTCGAGCCAGAGGGGTTGAAGGAGAAGGCAGGATGCAGAAGAGAGTAGTGGGTTGTCTTGGAAACGATGCTCGCGGAGGAAACAATGGCTAAATTACGGCACCACCTTTCGGCAGGTGCAGGTGCTTCGTCGGCCATTTTGGACGCGCTGTTATTTCGTAGAATGAAAAATTAAATACGAAGAAGAAGAGAAATTTGTGGTCCAAGAGAACACTTGTGCACATTGGAAATTTCATCTTGGCAGGTGCCGTCAAACATTTCAAACGCGCTCTTATTTCGCAGGATAAAAAATTAAATAAGAAAAAGAAGAAGAGAGATTTCGTACAAGAGACCACTTATGCACATTTGAAATCTTATCTTCACAGGTGTGGTCGGACATTTTGTACGCGCTCTTATTTTGCAAGCCGACGCAAGATTAAGAGCGAAGAAAAAGAAGAATCTGCTCCAAGAGAACGATAAAAAATTAAATAAGAAAAAGACGAAGAGAGACCACTTATGCACATTTGAAATTTCGTCTTCACAGGTGTGGTCGGACATTCCAGGCGCGCTCTTATTTTGCAAGCAGGCGCAAGATGAAGAGCGATGAAAAAGAACAAGAAGAATCTGCTTCAAGAGAACGATTCACACAAACACCAAATTTTCTCGTACCCACCATGCACGATATCCTACATCCTTCATTTTTTTTCTCTTTTTAATTCAGACCACGTTCGCTGGTCACCGGGGAAAATAATAATTCCACTTACTCCTTTAGCAGAGCGCTCGACGACAAGTAACTAAGATTCACTTAGTGGAATGAGAAACACGAGGTGGTAGGTGGGTTGATGTACGAGGAACGTCAAGAGTGACGGAAGGTGGACGATTCGTCACGCTGCCTGCCTTGGCTAGAAGCGTGGCAAGCTCGAATTTAAGAGCGTGCACGAATACAACGTGTCACTTTTGGATATAGAAAAAGCTGAGTGGAAAGAAAGTAAATAAAACAAAACTGAATTCCAAGGTAATGAGAATATTTCCAAGACCTTTGCTTAATAATTCGAATCGATCAGGAACGCGGGTAGATTAGGTGGCGTAAGAATTCCGTTTAATCTTCCATTCTTCCGTCGTGTTCAAGCTTTTTACGATTTCTTTAGGTACCTTCCTAACTTTCCGAGCTCGAGAGAAAAGAAGAGAGAGAGAGAAGGTTACGAGGAGAATTAGTGCGCGAGATGAGAAGGAGATGGTGCGATTTCCCGGCCTCGGTAGAATCTAACGTTTCTCTACGTGGTTTCCAAGGCTAAGCTCGCCTCTAAATTAATTAACAAACAATGCTCGGGCCACAGCGCGCGCAAGCGCCACGTCTTTATTAAACGACCGCACCCCGACTCGCTCGCGCTTTTTACTTAACCGACGTATTACCCGCAGGGGGTGACCACCCCACGTTTTACGAAGAGATCCATCCGCGTGCCTCTACGGAAATAGGCTTCTTCTCGTTGCACCGAAGATTCTCTTCGACGAGGATAAAAGAGAATATTTCTCGACACCTCACGGTGTCGCGCTCGAGATTAGAAAGATTGATTAAACGACAGAAGAATAAAAAGAACAGTTCTTCTGTGAGATATATTTTATATAAGTGTAACGAGTCATCTGTGGCCTATAAAATATCCGATAAAGGAACATTTTGTAAAAGATCCTTGACAAAGATCGTTTGGCAGTTCTCAGTTTTGATTCTTCATCAACGAATACGAAATTACACTTATCGTTCAATCTTTCCAAATGAGACCTTCACGATGTTGCAAGTTAATTTTCGTCTAACTTTTTAACTAACAAGTACACCTACGGAAGTGTCACTCTCCGATTTTTCTGAAATTTGGATATGTTGAAATACATGAAAAACTAAGGGACACGTAGTTTTTTTTAGCGGCGGAAAAACATATTTAGGGGGTGAAACGCCCCTTCCAAAATGGGGGGTAAAATGGAAAAATTGCGATATCTTTGGAGACCAGTGGAGCGATTTTAATGATTTTTGGTATGAAAGTATCTTTCGATAAAAGACGAAAATCGGCCTAGGTATATTGGAGGGGAAGTGAAAATTAGGGGGTAAAGTACCCCTAAAATGACCAATTTCTTGCTGCAAAAAATCAGTTTTGATCTGATCGAAGTAAAATCTATTAAAATTTCAAGGAGAAAGCTAATTAAGGAACATGTGTTTTTTTTTATATAAATATTTGAGAGGTAAACGGTCCCTAAAAAATATAGTTTCAGAATGAGTTTCAGATGGAGTTTCATGCGCAATGCCAAATAAGCGCGGCAATTAACGGATTGTTTACATCGCTTCACTGGTCTCCAAAGATATCGCAATTGTTCCATTTTACACCCCATTTTGGGAGGGGCGTTTCGCCCCCTAAATATGTTCTTCCGCCGTTAAAAAAAATACGTGTCCCTTAGTTAGGCACGACCGTAAAGGGGGTGACTTATGCAATCGCCATCCTGAAAACCATTCGTATTTGGCACAAAAAGGTGAGTTCACAATAAGGTTTGTGAGCCGCCATCTTGAACCGGTACAAAATGGCGGCAAATTCAAATATCGAAAAATTCATATCTTTGGTACTATTCATTGGATCCCGATAAAATTTTACACATACATGTACACGTATACAATGACAATTACTGGAAATTTTCAAATTTTTTGATTGGCCGAATGAAAAATGGCGGCTAATTCAAATCTTTAGTCCAGTATTCCGGCAAAACGACTGAACGGATCCGAACAAAATTTGGCATGTACATCGAGTATATACCCATTTAGTGCCACGAAATTTTATGTACCGCCATCTTCAACCGTTTCAAAATTATGGGGAATTCAAGTATGGAAACGTGAGTTACGCGGTCGTGCCTATGGCAGGAAGCGAAACTTTTCTGCACCCGGCGATCGTGCCGACCACTAACCACCACTAGTTTTTTTATGTATTTTAACATATTCAAATTTTAGAAAAATCGAAGAGTGACACTTCCGTAGGTTTACTTATAAGAGGGGGCAAACGAAAATTCCAAAGGGGCGTTCGTGAGCAAACGACGATCAAACGAATGCACATTTTCAATTATTTTTTTCTCCATGTTGAGAGGCCAACTTCACACGGGTGCAGAACGGTCGTTTCCGACTGTTCTTCCGTGGAAATTACCGGGTAAGAAACGTGCGCGTGAATTTTCTCTCGCCTCGTCTCGCATCGGTCCCTTCAAAAATCCTAAGAGGCGAAAAATGTGGAGGGGGGTAGGCATCGAGGGGGTGGAGGGGCACGAGCTTTCACGGCGATTGCTTTTTCGGCGTCGTTTGTCAGCCAGGACGCACGGCGAGAAATCATTCGACCGTGGATAGAAGAAGGGGGTTGAAAAGGGGTGGTAGTCGTGCGAAGGAACTTTCCACCCCCTTCGCGCCGCTTTTCGCCACCCTCTCGCATACCTGCTGCATTCTCCTGCCGCGCCTTGCTCCTTCGTGCGGCGCTTCTCCACGCGCGACAACGTTCTTTTATTATTTTGCTCTTTCTCTCCCCACGCTCCCTGAGTGTCTCAATTTTTTTTCCACCCCCTAGGTTGGCTCTTCTTCCTAGCCTAGCGCGGGCGCGCATTTCAAGCAGTAGAGAAAAAATACACCGTGAGAGAGAGAGAGAGAGAGAGAGAGAGAGAGAGAGAGAGAGAGGGTGGAGTGTGTTCAGCATGGCGTGAAAAATTCGCACGGACATGAAGAGAGAGAGAGAGAGAGAGAGAGAGAGAGAGAGAGAGAGAAGCAGCAGGCTGTTTCTCTTTTCTCTTACACGCTCCAAGGAATTCCATCCGGCGTGACGCGCCCCAAGAATCAACCGTGTAAAAAAGATTTCAACCCTCTTTTTCTGTTTTTTCTCTCTCTTCCTCTTCGCGTAAAAGCCAAGCGCGGACAACTCGCGTGTTCCTTTAGTAAACCGTCAGATGCGAAATATATTTGAGGATAGAGAAACGTGAAATATCTTACATTACTTCTTCAGTGTCGATTCTAAATTGCAAGGCGAGTAATTAGCGACCTTTTTTCTCCTTTATTATTGTCTCCCTCCCTCTCTCTCTATCTTTCTCTGTCCTTCTAATACCGATCTTCATTATTTTCCCTTGGGCAGAGGAGAAGTTTTTTTTTTCTCTTCGTCTTCGCGTAAAAGCCAAGCGTGGACAACTCGCGTGTTCCTTTAGTAAACCGTCAGATGCGAAATATATTTGAGGATAGAGAAACGTGAAATATCTTACATTACTTCTTCAGTGTTGATTCTAAATTGCAAGGCGAGTAATTAGCGACCTATTTTCTCCTTTATTCTCTCTCTCTCTCTCTCTCTTTCTTTCTCTTTCTCTCTGTCTATCTAATACCGATCTTCCTTATTTTCCCTTGGGCAGAGGACAAGGAGAAGAGAGAGAAGACGGAAACTTCGTGGACTGGAGAAAGGAGGACTCCCACGAGACATCGGCGGTGTCCGTTCCTCTCGAGCGCAGCGCGCCCGCGCGAAGTTACGAAACCACACGAGGGACTGGATGCGAGTGAAGAAGAGGGAGCACAGGTGAGGGAGATAGAAAGCAGTTTGGCAAACTGGTGAGACGCCTCGCGAGACCGAAACGACGCCCGGCGTCGGTGGAAGAGAAACTTGGCGTCGTTCTTGGGATTCGACGGCTTTCGCACAGATCGAAGAGGACGCGCGCGTACACACACACACACACACACGTCGTGTGTGTCTACAGAGTGTTTGTGTGTATCATTAACCGTAGTTATAATGGCGACAGGGAGCCCCCGCCGTTAATTTTGTATATACCGATTTCCGCCGAGCATCGACTTGCCCAACTTCGATAATATCGAAGGAACTTTCCACCCTCGAGACTTTCTCACCATCGTCGATGATTTAACCCCCGCCGATCGTCCGTTAGAGAATGCGCATTCCACGAGAGTTCCATAACCCATCTACGGATTTATTTTGTCGGGATCGAAAAGCTCCTCGATAAAACTCGACGATGAATTTTTTGCCAAATCCCCGTTGAAAAAATAAATCTCGCGTTAATTAAACTAAAAATTATATGGAAAGGGCAAATCTCGCCCATCGCAATTTTTTTGATTAACGCGTAATTGAAAAACTTTCCGTGGAAAATTTCTCTCGCTTGGATCTCTACCATTCTACTCCTCGTATATTCGTTTGAAAATAACCCTTAAATGCACGAATTTCTATTTGGAAATAAAAAGGAGAGCGTACAGCCATGGCAAAACTGTTTGCAATGGCTTTTAATAAAGTTAATATAAAAATTGATACCGTTGAATTGAATTTGTGTTTAAAAATAAAAAGAAAACCGTAGAGCAAAAACACAACTGTTTGTAACGGCTTTTAATACGATTAACCCATTGAGTACCAACTTTTTTCTATAGGGTTAAATATATTTTTTACAAAATATACGCAATAACAAACACATAAAAAGTCGACAAAATTTGAGTAGTCCCGAATTAGAACATTGGTACTTAATGGGTTAATATCAAAATTGACACTTCGTATATTTCAGGGTTAATTTTTTTGCTAAAGGCGTATATATACGCCTTCACAAGTCCATCAATATATACGAAAGGCGTATATGTACGCCTTCACAAATCCATCAATATATACGAAAGGCATAAATGTACACCCTCTGTATTCTTTTACTACTATAAGTAATAAAGGTGTTATAGTAAAGAAAATCAAAGTAAAAGTATAACACCTTTATATTTAATTGCCGATTATTATTGAAGAAATGAACAAATTAAGTTAAGTAAATTAAAATAGCTTAAAAAGTTACTTAAGATAAATAAAAGAAATGGATATTTTTAATTTATTCGGCATTATTATTTTTCAAACCCTAAGAATGATATCAATTTTCCTGGTACTGTTTTGGTCACTAGTCAATGGACAACCAGTCGCAGCGACTGACATGCGAAAAACGCGTTGTCCACATTGATGGATTCGTCCGAGTGCGCGCCGCAGTCAAAGGGTTAAACGTCGTAGTTGTTGCGCAATCGAGTCTAGAATATTAGATGCTCTTCTAAGAGAAGATAGCATTTGGAGACAGAGTAAGAGAGAGAAAGACAGAGAAGAGAAGATTGTCAAGACGCGCGACAGACAATGTCACTCGCGCGCAGTTGCGAGGGGTGGTGGAGGAGAAATGGACCCCAGCCGCGGGGATTGTACATAAATTATGGGCGCGTTAATTATAATGGAGTTTAGAGACGCGCGGGTGTTTAGATTGACTTAACGCCCGGGGCCCGAAATGGCTGACGTTCCAGCCCCACGCCTGACACTCCCAGGGGGTGTGAGGTGGAGCATCCACGGATGCAGGGGTGGAAATTTTCGGCGAACGTGTTCAGCGAGGTGGAGTTGATAAAGGGACCAGAATACATCGAGTAGATAAGTAGTGCATAAGTGGACAGTTCATTAGCAAGGTTAGACCCAAATATAGGGGTTGAAGAAAAGAAAAGATAAATTGCCAGATAAGAAGGAAATTTCTATTCTTTAACCTGTTAACTGGGCATGACGAAATATTTCGTCATACACGAATTACTACTGGAATGGGCATGTTGAAAAAAGTCCCCATTGTGAAACGAGTTGAACAAAATTTTATTCCCCGGTTAACCTTTAGACGACCGGAAAATCTAAATATAAACGCTTTAGAGTAATCAACTTGAACATTCACAAGTATTTATAAATATTTCCTGTGAAAATAATGGAAAAAATTTCAAAGAAATTCTTGAAAATTAAATAAAACATCGTAAGTAATAAATATGTTTTTGCGGTTTTTATGGTACCAATACGAGTATCGGAACATAAAATTGCCTGCTGTTTTCAATTCCGAAATAAAAAATAGGGCTTCCAATTTTTCAAAAAGTTGACCTTCAAATGACCTTCAAGAATGACCTTGGAGGTAAAACCCGACCTTACCATCGTTTTCGGCATTCACAAAGTCCTATAGAAACTGATTTTTGGCGAATCTACAGCTTTTGAATTTTTCTGTACTGTTAACGACCGGAAAGTCTCTATGTGTGATTGGAACTTTGTATAGGCTATGTACAAAATATAGACCCAACATTTTCGGACTTTCTAAAGGGATTAAAGCTCGTCGAATCCCGGCCCTCTACAGGTTAATAAGTAGATGGTAAACAAGCGTTGCAAATGGAAATGAACGTCGAAGCATCGTTCCTTCTTGAATTGTTTAGCAATTTGATTTTTTGATTGATCAACTGATTAATTAATTTGGAACCAAGCTAACGAGACATCCAACCAAGGTGTAAATATGATCCGAGCTTGTGAAACAATGCATGTTTAATTAATCCTCCTAATATACTGTTATGATAATTCTCGATTAAGAATAATAGAATCTCGAAGTAGTATTCTCCAGAAAATCTGAGAATCCAACCCAGTTGATGATTCCTAGCGAATGATATTTCGATTGATTTCCTTCTCGAGCCACTTGTCAGAAGAAACAAAGAAGAATCCACTGGTTGCTTAACCTAGATCCTAATCAACTTCATCTAACAATAAGTAACACCTAAGCACTCCTGGCCACACTCTGTGCAATTTACTTTTTCTAATCTGATTGTCGATAATTCGCCGATCCACGATTGACATTGCAAGAGCGACAAGTTAAACAGTAGCTTTATCAATAGTATAAAAAGAGAGAAAAGCAAGGAGAGGTCGTGACGGTTGGGTGTAAAGTTCGGGGTTTTGGGGCTTCATGCGGCATTGGTTAGATATTAGTAAAGAGATAGAAAAGAGTATAGAGAAAGTATGATACTGACGTCAGAAGTGTTGGCGACGGCGTTTGTAGGAGAACTACTGACCGCGTTGTTGCTATGAGTCTGATCTGTCTTAAGCTCATGATGATTGCTGAACTGAACGTAGACCGCTCTGCCCCTCAGCTGTGCCATGCAGGTCGCGTAGTAACTCACCATGGCGGCCGCTGCATTCTCGTCCGCCATTTCCAGCAACGCCTGAAATCAGAAAGAGAATTCTACGTCAGCACGATAATATGTTTGAAAATGTTAAATCGAAATTAAATTAGATTAATTTAAATTAAAAATGTTTAGACTCTGATCTTATGACGCGATTAACGTCCCTTGTATCGTAAAATATTCACGAGTGTAGAGTGTTCATGGATTTTATACGGTAGAAGGAAATTTTACGTGCTTGTCGAAATTTGTAAAAATTGTCCTGGTGGAGTAATAAAGAGACGTTTGAAGGAGACTTCGTTGCACGGTTGTCTTAAATAATGTTCGAGCACAGTTCATCCAATAATGAATAAAAATTGCGTCACTTGCCATTGTCGCACAGATTCCATTCTTTGTTCTTTTTTTTTGGGGTATATACACAATCCTGCTGACAATTTCGACACATCCTCATTTTCAGTGCTACCGCAGACGGATTAATAAACGTACGGAATTATTGTTCGAAAATGTACTAAATTAACGTGCATCTAAATGGCGGGAGTTTCGAACGAGAGTTTCACAATGCTTTATTGTTGGAGAGTAAAAATGAAATAAGGCTATATGCAAGCATTGATAAATACGAAGGATTAAGGAAAAGTAGTTTTGAACGCGAGAATTGTTTTCTTTGCGATAAACAGGAAATATACGGGAAATTGTGCGAAGTTTGGTTTATAAGGCGCTTGGTTTTGGTGTAAATCTACGTTGGGTACTAGATTTACTGGAGGAGTACTAGCGTGCTAGTAGTTGAGTCAAGGTACTAAATCTAGTACAATTGTACTAGCAATCACAGCACTGCTCATTTCTAACCTTTGAATCGCACTTTGAACTCGCTAGAATGAGAAGCGGAAAAATATCGGATATACTTTGCAAGCCTATGATAACCCGTAATTGTCGAGGGTGCACGTAGGATAGGTATGTACCAAGGTGAGACAAGTAAAGGGTAGGTAACAAGGAAGTGAAGAGGGTTTTATGTACCGACCCGGACACACTCGCTAGCTGGCCAAACTATAAACTTTATCAACACTTCTGCCATCCGATGTTTATATGTCCTTCGCCCCCACTCTACTATTTTCATTCTCCATGCACCTTCCTTTCGCATTAAGAATATCTGTACTTCGAAGACACAGAGACAAATTTATATTTATATTTCATAAGCTTCTTACTCGTGGCTAGACCACCCAACTATAGTCTGTCAACTTCTTTATATGGCCTTTACCTACTATCTTCATTCTCCATGCACCTTCCTTTCGCATTAAGAATATTTGTACTTCGAAGAGAGACAAATTTCTTTGTATATTTTATTCCCTCGTCGCTTCTAATGTCACTATTGCGTCGACACTAACACTATTTCTACCAACCGATCAAATGACTGTTTTTAAAATTTCGATTAGAATTTGCCACATACAACGTAATTGCATTGCCTTTAAATCTCACGTAATTTCCTAAACTCTGCGTATAATACATATTTCAATATTTTAGGAAAACTCGTGAAATTTAAAGGCGATTCAGTTACGTTATATACAGGAAATTCTAATCGAAATTTTAAAAACAGTCATTTAACCGGTCGTGGTAAGAAAAGTGTTAACACTACACTGAAAAAATTGTATTCTTATCTTAAGAATTTACCACTTAAGTTTAGAGTATTTTCTACTAAAATAAGTAACAAGAGGATCTTCTTAATTTAAGAGTAGAATGTTCTAAACAGATTCCTCTAATCAAATATCCTTAACAGGATATTCTTAACATAGCCTGGTAAAAAATTTGTATGGATATATTTCGTATATAATTATTGGAAACAGAACTCTTAATGGAATGCTTCACTCTCTATATTGTCGAAAATCACATTATCCATATCTTGAAATCGGAATTGGTTGAGAAATGTAGTCACGAGAGAAGGTTACAATTCATATATACATGTATTTCTATCACTTGTCAATATCTCCATTAAATCCTTATCCATACTTTTTGCACAACACAGCACACAAAATAAAATAGTACTCAAAATTACGCAGAATTGCACGAGGAACAAGATACAGACATCGACATGTGCCTCGCGCGATGTGTAACCTAACTTAACTGAATACTGACACGCATTGTGTAGCGACATTCAGATGGATTATTAAGAATATATTCTTAATTTAACATTATGTTCCAAAAACCGTAATATCGATAAGAAAATATTCTTATCTATTAAGAATATCTATTAAGATGAATTATTAAGTTTGCATTTTAAGAATATAATTTTTTCAGTGTAGGTTTACGGAAATTCACGCTTATAAAAAAAGCGTCATAAACCTAGTGTTAAGAGACGAACAATTAAATATTTATGTTCACCGTACGATGAATATGTTTCCTTTTTTGCTTACTTCTGCAGTTCCTTTCGTTTCACGGCCTTTTCAATATTCTCACCACTTCTGTCTCTTCCCTCTCTCTCTCTCAAAACGCCCATCCGCCCATTTTCCTCCTTTCGCGAACGATCCATTTCAATTGCAGCTAAGGATGAGAAGCACGGGAAGAGGAAGAAGACGCACCGGTTCTTCGTTTCCTTTTTTCTCCTCCACCATCCAACCGACGATCAATATTGCTTAAAGCCACGTCCCGTGTCCCCGGAATCGAAGGAAGGAAGGAATAAAACGAGAGAAGGGGGGTGCCGCGCAGTGAAAAAAAAAAAAAAAAAAGTGGAAGGGATTGAAAATACGACGAGCTTCGTGAGACTCGACAGGAGATCGGATGTAGTAATGGTGTTCCCTTCTATCGAGCGGATTTAACCGTTTATTATCGGGCACCCAAGGAGATACTTCTGATTTATTCTGGACACTCCTTCCATTCGCACGCGGAAAGAAGAGAAAAGAAAAAGACAGAAATCTCGGGACACATTAAATTACTCAAATTAATCGAACGACGTGCATGCCTCGCGTGAATTAATCACCGTGACAAATTCTTCTAGGACGTCCAATCGCAAATGGAGAAGAAGAAAATGATGATTCAAATCCGAAAGGACTACCGAAGCGAAGGAGGAACATTTTAAAAGAAAGCGCCAGAAAATCGGATAAAGCAGTGCTGTTCCGTTCTACCGAACCGTTTTAGTCGTCTAAATTATCTGGAGAACATACTTCTGATTTATTCTGGACACTTGCATTCACTCGGGAAAAGAAGAGTAAGTAAAAAGAAAAGAAAAAAGCAAAGATCTCTCGACACGTTCAGTTATGCAATTAATCGAACGATCAGCGTGTCCCTCGTGGATTAATCACCGTGACAAATTCTTCTAGGACGTCCAATCGCAAATGGAGAAGAAGAAAATGATGATTCAAATCCGAAAGGACTACCGAAGCGAAGGAGGAACATTTTAAAAGAAAGCGCGAGGAGATCGAATGCAGCAGTGCTGTTCCGTTCTACCGAACCGTTTTAGTCGTCTAAATTATTCGGAGAACATACTTCTGATTTATTCTGGACACTTGCATTCACTCGGGAAAAGAAGAGTAAGTAAAAAGAAATGAAAAAAGCAAAGATCTCTCGACACGTTCAGTTATGCAATTAATCGAACGATCAGCGTGTCCCTCGTGAATTAATCATTGTGACAAATTCTTCTCACGACGTCTAATCACAAATGGAGAAGAAGAAAATGATGATTCAAATCCGAAAGGACTACCGAAGCGAAGGAGGAACATTTTAAAAGGAAGCGCCAGGAAATCGAATGAAGCAGTGCTGTTTCGTTCTACCGAACGGATTTAGCCGTCTAAATTATGTCGAGAACATACTTCTGATTTATTCTGGACACTTACATTCACTCGAGAAAAGAAGAGTAAGGTGAGCTGGGGCAAGTGCGCCGTCGAGACGAAATTTTCTAAAGTGTGATTGTTTCTATTATTAATTTTTTATTTTTTTTAAACGACCTTATGCATTTATAAAGTACAGTTTAAATGTCACGTTGCCAAAGTTTCTATTTTGCAGAAAAATTCTGAAACTTGTGGAAGGAGAGTAAACACAAACTTGGAATTTTCGCGTATGCACTTGCGCCTCAGCTCACCTTAAAAAGAAAAGAAAAAAGCAAAGATCTCTCGACACATTCAGTTATGCAATTAATCGTACGATCAGCGTGTCTCTCGTGGATTAATCGTTGTAACAAATTCTTGAAAGACGTCCGTAACGGAAAAGACGATGACTCAACTCCAAAGGGACACCACCGAGGCGGAAGAGGAAAATTCGAAAGGAAAGCTCGACGTCGTTTACAACGCCAATTACACGAGCGAACGATTCTCGTTGACGCCAGCTCCCGTCCACTTGTCAATTACAAGCGTTCTGCTTACAAGCACCGAAGGCAACCGTGTTACAGAAATAGTTCGCCTCGTGTCGAGTATCGTTCGCCTCGCTTCCGACCGCGTTGCGGTCTCGATGAAATGGACGAAGTTTAAACAAATCTACGGACAAACGATCCATTGAATGATTTCTCATTGATCGAGGAAGCATTGGAAAATTTATAAAATAAACAAAGAATAGAAAGGAAAGTTACAGAGAAGTTTTCCTGTTTTAAAAGTGAAAGGAGGAAAAGAAAAAGACGAACGTGGAAAAAGAAGGGAAGAGAGAGAGATGGAAAAAGGTCAACGATAATGAAACATAAATAAACAAGCAAAGGAACAAGATTTATCTGAATAACGAACCGATCGTCGGAAAAAAATCTTCGAACGAGAACACAGAAACGAGATACACGAGCTTTCCTGTTATAAACGTAAAACGAGAAAACGCGAAAGTGAGCCGAAAGAAGAGAATCCAAAAGAGGGTGGAAGGTAATGAAGCACAAATAACGAACACAAACGAACGAACGAACGTTTGTCGAAATAAACGAATCGATCGGCGAAAAATCTTCGAACAAAAACACAGAAACGGTATACACGAAATTTCGTGCTGTAAACGTAAAAACAGGAAACGAGAGGGTTGGGAGCCAGGGTGAACAAGAAGGGCCAAGGGTAGGTGGAGAAAAAAGGGCGAGGGGTTTGGTGCACTCAGTTTATACGCGGAAATCGAGTTTGACGGGACGAACGGTCATTCATTCGCATTTCCATGGGGGGTCATCATTCCGCAGAGCCGTGAACCCTGCACTTGCGCAGGTGCACGCACGCATCCACACATACACACACGCACACACTAATATAATATGGCCGACGGACGAGCGCGGCCCGGATTTAAAGGCGTTAACTCCGTTTCCAACGCTAATGACGCATAGAGCCGTGCAATTGGGTTTGCCGGCCCCGCTCTGCCAAATGGGAAGCGAAATTCTGCGATTCGTATTCCGTTGGCACAGTATTTCCACCCTCTTCACTCTCTTATGTCACCCGTCGCGAGTTTCAAAAAAAGAAAAAGTAAACAAAGAGAATCAATTATCGATCTCTCAATTAAAAATGAAAACGACTGGGACAATAAAATTCGCGGCCAAAGAGTTTCCAAAATTTTCTTCGTCCACTACCACGAGAATTATCGATCTTTGAAAAGAGAGTTGCTGGCGTAGTACTTCTATTCTCTTCACTCTCCTATGCCACCTGTCGCGAGTCTCAAAAAAAGAAAAAGTAAGCCAAGAAAATCAATTATCGATCTTCAATTAAAAATGAAAACGATTGGGACAATAAAATTCGCGGCCAAAGACTTTCGAGAATTTTCTTCGTCCACTACCACGAGAATTATCGATCTTCGAAAAGATGGTTGCTGCCATCGTACTTCTATCCTCTTCACTCTCTTATGTCACCCGTCGCAAGTCTCAAAAAAAGAAAAAGTAAACCAAGAAAATCAATTATCAATCTTCAATTAAAAATGAAAACGACTGGGACAATAATATTCGCGGCCAAAGAGTTTCCAAAATTTTCTTCGTCCACTACCACGAGAATTATCGATCTTCGAAAAGAGAGTTGCTGGCATAGTATTTCTATTCTCTTCACTCTCCTATGCCACCTGTCGCGAGTCTCAAAAAAAGAAAAAGTAAGCCAAGAAAATCAATTATCGATCTTCAATTAAAAATGAAAACGATTGGGACTATAAAATTCGCGGCCAAAGACTTTCGAGAATTTTCTTCGTCCACTACCACGAGAATTATCGATCTTCGAAAAGATGGTTGCTGCCATCGTACTTCTATCCTCTTCACTCTCTTATGTCACCCGTCGCAAGTCTCAAAAAAAGAAAAAGTAAACCAAGAAAATCAATTATCAATCTTCAATTAAAAATGAAAACGACTGGGACAATAATATTCGCGGCCAAAGAGTTTCCAAAATTTTCTTCGTCCACTACCACGAGAATTATCGATCTTCGAAAAGAGAGTTGCTGGCATAGTATTTCTATTCTCTTCACTCTCCTATGCCACCTGTCGCGAGTCTCAAAAAAAGAAAAAGTAAGCCAAGAAAATCAATTATCGATCTTCAATTAAAAATGAAAACGATTGGGACAATAATATTCGCGGCCAAGGACTTTCGAGAATTTTCTTCGTCCACTACCACGAGAATTATCGATCTTCGAAAAGATGGTTGCTGCCATCGTACTTCTATCCTCTTCACTCTCTTATGTCATCCGTCGCAAGTCTCAAAAAAAGAAAAAGTAAACCAAGAAAATCAATTATCAATCTTCAATTAAAAATGAAAACGATTGGGACAATAAAATTCGCGGCCAAAGACTTTCGAGAATTTTCTTCGTCCACTACCACGAGAATTATCGATCTTCGAAAAGATGGTTGCTGCCATCGTACTTCTATCCTCTTCACTCTCTTATGTCACCCGTCGCAAGTCTCAAAAAAAGAAAAATTAAACCAAGAAAATCAATTATCAATCTTCAATTAAAAATGAAAACGACTGGGACAATAATATTCGCGGCCAAAGAGTTTCCAAAATTTTCTTCGTCCACTACCACGAGAATTATCGATCTTCGAAAAGAGAGTTGCTGGCATAGTATTTCTATTCTCTTCACTCTCCTATGCCACCTGTCGCGAGTCTCCAAAAAAGAAAAAGTAAGCCAAGAAAATCAATTATCGATCTTCAATTAAAAATGAAAACGATTGGGACAATAATATTCGCGGCCAAGGACTTTCGAGAATTTTCTTCGTCCACTACCACGAGAATTATCGATCTTCGAAAAGAGAGTTGCTGGCATAATACTTCTATTCTCTTCACTCTCCTATGCCACCTGTCGAGAGTCTCAAAAAAAGAAAAAGTAAGCCAAGAAAATCAATTATCGATCTTCAATTAAAAATGAAAACGACTGGGACAATAAAATACACGACCAAAGATTTTCCAAAAGTTTCTTCGTTCACTACAACGAGAATAATCGATCTTTGAAATGAGGGTTGAAAGAAGGGAAGGGGTGGATGATGTGGTGCACGAGGCGTGAGATGTGTGCTTTGCGGTAGCCAATTCCCATTACGAGGGTGCCCAGCCACTGGCGCGTTCGAACATTTATGTGCTCGTAGATCACCCGGAGACAAAGAGCGCGAGGGGGTTGGAAAACAGGGGGTGCATTATTATTACAAGGATAAGCGAAGAAAGAGATAGCATCCCGCCAGATTCGCAGAGATCTCACGGAGAAACTGACAATGAAACGAAAGCAGCATCTGATTCCGTGAAAATTAAACGGTCACCTAATGAAACAAAATAAAACTAGCACTAATTTTGATTGTTCGCGAAAATCACACCGCGAACATTCTCGTGTGGAGCATCACGAGAAACCGAAAAGCAAATGTTTACTCGACCACGTTTTATCTACTTCGTCTGGTTACACAGCATCCAACAACTTCGTGTTTACACGTGACACATGGTACCACCCCAATGGGACTCCCTCGAGAGCACCCCTAAAAAAAAACAGAAAGAATTCGTCTCGACGAAAGGAAACGCACTGCACCCCTATTCGACCATTTCCACCCCTCTGTCGCTTCGATCGGTACGCTCGATCAAAATTTATTCGCGCCACTGGAAACTTCCACCCCCACCACCACCTCCGACTTCCGGTACGTCCTTCGCAAAAAGACATAAATTTTCGTCGCATCTACCCCCAATGGCCCTAGAATATTTTTCACGCTTATTTCCATATTTTCTATCTCTTTTCAACCCCTACCACCCTTCTTGCTTAATGGACGTCACGACGCTCTACTGTTTCTCGTGCTTCAACACAAATGCACTGAGCTCTCCTTCAACTTACTCCTTCGTCAAATTGGAAAAATGTACCTGGAGGAGGATGAACAAATTTTCCAACCCTCAATCCACCCCTATATTCGCAACCCTCGAGAAAATTCGAAGAAAAAGAATGAGAGATACCGTCGAAATAAGGAACGCAGCAACATTTATCACAGCGAGCAGAGATTTCCAGGTGGAGATGCTCGCGTTGCCAACAGGAAGTGCAAACTTAGAGGGGGTGAGCGGTTAAGCGTTATAAGTAAGTCATCTGGTGAGTTGCCGGGTCCGCCGAGCGAGATTAAAGACGAGCTCCGGACAGGAGGGTGAGTGGAACGAGGCAAGGCCAAGAAGGGGGTGGAAACCGAGGGGGTGTCATTTCTGATTTAAATAAACCCGCGACGTCTTCTCGTCGTCTTGTTACCCGAGTGGCGAGAGGAAGTTGGTGCCGAAGGAAACTCCGTGGCGCTTCTTCCTTCCGGGTAAAAACGGTGAGGTGGGGAGGGAACATGAATGTAATTTATCCGGGCTATAAGGGATGCGAAACCGGTTTTCCTCTGGGCTGAAACTGCGTTTGAACTCTCTCTCTCTCTTTCTTTCTCTCTCTTTCTCTCTCTCTCGCTCTCGCTCGCTCTGCTTTTCCTTCGAGATTTTCTCCTTTAAGTAGAAAGGAAGATGAAGGAAGCAGAAAGGTATCCTCGGGAAGACACGAGAGAGAGAATTTTTTAAGGGTGGAACGACGTCGGTGAATCAAAGAAATATTATATCATTAATACAGGCTCCAGAGTGTAATGGGGGTGATGGTGGTGGTCCGAGAATTTTCCACGGCGAGCTTTTCCAACCTACCTTTTCCTTCTGCAAGCTACCACACCGCCCCCGGGAGAGCAAGGCCGCGCAAGCTCAGGAATATATATCTTGATAATTTGACGCGCCTTTATATACCGCGGCCCCCGGCCGGTAACCGTTGTTTACGGTTTATAGGTCCCTTCGTTCTTTATATGCCTAAGAGAGAGGGACGCGGCGAGTTTTGAATTGAAAAAAGGACGAGACGTTCTTTTTTTCTCTCTCGCCTTTTTTGCGGAGACTGAATATCGAAGAGGAGAAATCCTCGAGCGTGTAATATCAGGAAAATCGAGTTTCATTGGTGAACGCGCCTAATTTTGGACGAGGATTTTCCATGCGCTTCATTAAAACGCGACGAAAAAAGAGATGTGAGAAGAAAAATGATTCATAAGTTCCGTTGTTCAGATACTTACAATTAGTTTAAAATTATTTCGTTCGACTTTTTACCACGGCTGAAAATCGAAGAGGAAAAATCCTCGAGTGTACAATATCAAGAAAATCGAGTTTCACTGGTGAACACGCCTAATTTTGGACGAGGAGATTTTCCAAGCGCTTCATTAAAACGCGATGGAAAAAGAGATGTGAGAAGAAAAATGATTCATAAGTTCCGTTGTTCATATACTTACAAGTAGTTTAAAATTTCATTCGACTTTTTGCAACGGCTGAAAATCGAAGAGGAAAAATTCTCGAGCGTGCAATATCAAGAAAATCGAGTTTCACTGGTGAACACGCCTAATTTTGGACGAGGAGATTTTCCAAGCGCTTCATTAAAACTCGATGGAAAAAGAGATGTGAGAAGAAAAATGATTCATAGGTTCCGTCGTTCAGATACTTAGTTTAAAATTTCATTCGATTTTTTATCACGGCTGAAAATCGAAGAGGAAAAATTCTCGAGCGCGCAATATCAAGAAAATCGAGTTTCACTGGTGAACACGCCTAATTTTGGACGAGGAGATTTTCCAAGCGCTTCATTAAAACTCGATGGAAAAAGAGATGTGAGAAGAAAAATGATTCATAGGTTCCGTCGTTCAGATATTTAGTTTAAAATTTCATTCGATTTTTTATCACGGCTGAAAATCGAAGAGGAAAAATTCTCGAGCGTGCAATATCAAGAAAATCGAGTTTCACTGGTGAACACGCCTAATTTTGGACGAGGAGATTTTCCAAGAGCTTCATTAAAACTCGATGGTGTAGTATCCCTAATACGTGAGGGAAGTAAAGTCAGGATATAATATTTAACAAATATATTGAAAGTAAAATACACAAAGGGGTCTGAGTGCGCTAAGGCTGACTAAGGCTAACTGCCAACACACAGTCGTACCACATGAACCACATATCGGCACGTAGGCAACTTAACGTAATGAAGTTACTATAATGGAAAAAGAGATGTGAGAAGAAAAATGATTCATAGGTTCCGTCGTTCAGATACTTAGTTTAAAATTTCATTCGATTTTTTATCACGGCTGAAAATCGAAGAGGAAAAATTCTCGAGCGTGCAATATCAAGAAAATCGAGTTTCACCGGTGAACACGCCTAATTTTGGACGAGGAGATTTACCAAGCGCTTCATTAAAACGCGACGAAAAACGAGACATGAGAAGAAAAATCGTTCACAAGTCCCTAAGATTCAAATCACGAGATGCCGGAAACTTTTCCTTCGCTTCTCCCCCACGGCTGAAATCCAAAGGCGAAAAAAATCCTCGAGCGTGTAACATGGAGAAAATCGAGTTCCACCGACGAGAGGGCGACTAATTTTCACCGTGGAGAATTTTTCCGGACGCTTCGTTAAAACGCGATGGAAAAGCAACGAAAGGAGAAGGATGAAAACGAACGAACGTACGAGCGGACGGACGGACAAGAAGCGAAGCTCACCAACGTATTTCCAACCATGAAATTCTCGATTTTCGAAATCCTCTTACACCGACACCGGCGCGCTGATTTGCTCCTGCCGCGATTTATTTCTCCTTCTCTCTCACTCACACCGTTCCACTTCCCTCACCCCATTTTATTTCGAACTCCATACCGCAGGATCGACGCCCACCCACCACCACCTTCAATAGGATTTTATCTAAAAATTAATAAGCGTCCCCACTCGCGTCCAATAAGCCGATTACCGAAGTTCGAATTAGAGCCCGCTCCTGTGGACCGCGTGCGCGACACGCTCGTGTCCTCCACACTTGGTGGGACGAAAACGCGGAGTGGATTAATTCTCACCGTGCCGGTTCTTTCTGCCACGAAGAAGAGAGAAGAGAGATCGAAAGAGTTTCCGAGTGAATTAAATGGAGAGCGTCCGATCGGGTTAGCCAGAGTGATTTGGAGTACGGAAATCAAAAAAAAAAAGATGAAAAAAGGTCGATGTGAACTGAGAGAGGGTAAAGAAGAGATGTTTTTCTTTTCTCTTCCTCAGAACGAGACTCTTATCGCGAGACCGACGATCTTCCGGCGAAATTTTCTTTCCGCGGAAGACCATTTCACGTGGAAAAAAACGCTTTTAAGAAAAATCACACGGTGAAAATTGTCCGCTCGTGAGAAAAGACAAAAAAAAAGAAGAAGAAAAATTCACGTGACCGAGAACGAGATAGGACCATCGTTCTTCCTTCGCAAACGCAGATGGTGGTCCCTCCAAGATTATTTGCTTATCGGCAAAGGGCACGGTGGAAGAGAATACTTTTATCGTCGAGTAGTAGAGAGAGCATGGTCCTAAGTGAAAGCTTAATGGCACGCGTCCTACCATTGGTGACACTCTCGTTGTTTATTCGTTTATTCTCAGAGAGAGAGAAAGAGAGACAGAAAGAGAATGTGTACGTCCGAGAGAAAAGTGAAGGAGTGAGATGTAAGAAAAATAAGATGAGAGAGAGAGGAGAACGGAAGATGGAAGATGAAGAACCGAATGAGAAAGAAAAAAATGAGAGAAAAAAAGTGCCTCGGTAGCGATTGCACTCGGTGAATTAAATTACGCGCTACGTCTTCTTCTTATGTCCATGAAGTTAGCTTGCCAACTTTCGAAATTCGAAATTTCGAAAGTTGTGCTGAATTGTGCTAGGTTTGTGCTGATTTGTGCCGCAAACCGGAGTTCGATATCTCAAAAAACGGCGGAGATAATCCAAAAAAACGATTTTTTTACTGGCTTGCCACTTTTCGAATTTTGAATTCGTTTTGGTCTCATTCGATAGTACTCAATTTGTGCTGGTTTGTGCCGCAAACCGGAGTTCGATCGGACAATCCGTTCGTCCGTAAATTACAGTCAAAGTTGAAAAAAACAATGACGTATAAAATCTGTAAAAATGAAGATAATCGAATTCCGCAAAATGCATCGGATTCGTTTACCGGCTGCGCAACCGCCAGTGAAAGAATAATTCGAATATATCAAAAAATGCAAAAGTTATGGCAAAAAAAAGCAAAAAAAATTTCAAAAATTTCGGAAATTCAAAATTCCAAAAGTTGTGCTGAGTTGTGCTAGCCGAGCTCTACAACTTTCTTCCTGACGAAAATTCTGTCAAATGAAATTTTCCCGGTGTTAAGGAGTATTCCATGTCTGAGAAACATATGCGCAGAATTTTCAAAGTTAAATAACTAATAAACGGATCGAGATACCGCGATTCGGAAAGTTGTGCTGATTTGTGCTAGGCGAGACGAACACACTGCAAAAAGAAACATTTCGATATCTATGAAAATGGAAAAGTTACGGAATTTTTTAATAATAATTTTATAACAAATTTTCGAATTTCGAAATTCCGAAACTTGTGCTGACTTGTGCTAGCCGAGTCCGACAACTTTCTCCTTCACGAAAACTCCGTCAAGTGAACCCTTCTCTACCTTAACGAATATTGGAAAATTGATTAACGTGTGCAGAATATTCAAAGTTAAATAACTAATAAACGGATCGAGATACCGCGATTCGGAAAGTTGTGCTGATTTGTGCTAGGCGAGACGAACACACTGCAAAAGGAACAATTTCGGTACCTATGAAAATGGGAAAGTTATGGAATTTTTTAATAATAAATTTATAACAAATTTTCGAATTTCGAAATTCCGAAACTTGTGCTGACTTGTGCTAGCCGAGTCCGACAACTTTCTCCTCCACGAAAACTCCGTCAAGTGAGCCCTTCTCTACCTTAACGAATATTGGAAAAATGATTAACGTGTGCAGAATATTCAAAGTTAAATAACTAATAAACGGATCGAGATACCGCGATTCGGAAAGTTGTGCTGATTTGTGCTAGGCGAGACGAACGCACTGCAAAAGGAACAATTTCGGTACCTATGAAAATGGGAAAGTTATGGAATTTTTTAATAATAAATTTATAACAAATTTTCGAATTTCGAAATTCCGAAACTTGTGCTGACTTGTGCTAGCCGAGTCCGACAACTTTCTCCTTCACGAAAACTCCGTCAAGTGAACCCTTCTCTACCTTAACGAATATTGGAAAATTGATTAACGTGTGCAGAATATTCAAAGTTAAATAACTAATAAACGGATCGAGATACCGCGATTCGCAAAGTTGTGCTGATTTGTGCTAGGCGAGACGAACACACTGCAAAAGGAACAATTTCGGTACCTATGAAAATGGGAAAGTTATGGAATTTTTTAATAATAAATTTATAACAAATTTTCGAATTTCGAAATTCCGAAACTTGTGCTGACTTGTGCTAGCCGAGTCCGGCAACTTTCTCCTCCACGAAAACTCCGTCAAGTGAACCCTTCTCACCTTAACGAATATTCGAAAATTGATTAATATGCACAGAATCTTCAAAGTTAAATAACTAATAAACGGATCGAGATACCGCGATTCGGAAAGTTGTGCTGATTTGTGCTAGGCGAGACGAACGCACTGCAAAAGGAACAATTTCGGTACCTATGAAAATGGGAAAGTTATGGAATTTTTTAATAATAAATTTATAACAAATTTTCGAATTTCGAAATTCCGAAACTTGTGCTGACTTGTGCTAGCCGAGTCCGACAACTTTCTCCTTCACGAAAACTCCGTCAAGTGAACCCTTCTCTACCTTAACGAATATTGGAAAATTGATTAACGTGTGCAGAATATTCAAAGTTAAATAACTAATAAACGGATCGAGATACCGCGATTCGCAAAGTTGTGCTGATTTGTGCTAGGCGAGACGAACACACTGCAAAAGGAACAATTTCGGTACCTATGAAAATGGGAAAGTTATGGAATTTTTTAATAATAAATTTATAACAAATTTTCGAATTTCGAAATTCCGAAACTTGTGCTGACTTGTGCTAGCCGAGTCCGGCAACTTTCTCCTCCACGAAAACTCCGTCAAGTGAACCCTTCTCACCTTAACGAATATTCGAAAATTGATTAATATGCACAGAATCTTCAAAGTTAAATAACTAATAAACGGATCGAGATACCGCGATTCAGAAAGTTGTGCTGATTTGTGCTAGGCGAGACGAACACACTGCAAAAGGAACAATTTCGGTACCTATGAAAATGGGAAAGTTATGGAATTTTTTAATAATAAATTTATAACAAATTTTCGAATTTCGAAATTCCGAAACTTGTGCTGACTTGTGCTAGCCGAGTCCGACAACTTTCTCCTCCACGAAAACTCCGTCAAGTGAGCCCTTCTCTACCTTAACGAATATTGGAAAATTGATTAACGTGTGCAGAATCTTCAAAGTTAAATAACTAATAAACGGATCGAGATACCGCGATTCGGAAAGTTGTGCTGATTTGTGCTAGGCGTGACGAACACACTGCAAAAATAACCATTTCGATATCTATGCAAATGGAAAAGTTATGGAATTATTTAATAATAATTTTATAACAAATTTTCGAATTTCGAAATTCCGAAACTTGTGCTGACTTGTGCTAGCCGAGTCCGACAACTTTCTCCTTCACGAAAACTCCGTCAAGTGAACCCTTCTCTACCTTAACGAATATTGGAAAATTGATTAACGTGTGCAGAATATTCAAAGTTAAGTAACTAATAAACGGATCGAGATACCGCGATTCGGAAAGTTGTGCTGATTTGTGCTAGGCGAGACAAACGCACTGCAAAAGGAACCATTTCGGTACCTATGAAAATGGGAAAGTTATGGAATTTTTTAATAATAAATTTATAACAAATTTTCGAATTTCGAAATTCCGAAACTTGTGCTGACTTGTGCTAGCCGAGTCCGGCAACTTTCTCCTCCACGAAAACTCCGTCAAGTGAACCCTTCTCACCTTAACGAATATTCGAAAATTGATTAATATGCACAGAATCTTCAAAGTTAAATAACTAATAAACGGATCGAGATACCGCGATTCAGAAAGTTGTGCTGATTTGTGCTAGGCGAGACGAACACACTGCAAAAATAACCATTTCGGTACCTATGAAAATGGGAAAGTTATGGAATTTTTTAATAATAAATTTATAACAAATTTTCGAATTTCGAAATTCCGAAACTTGTGCTGACTTGTGCTAGCCGAGTCCGACAACTTTCTCCTCCACGAAAACTCCGTCAAGTGAACCCTTCTCTACCTTAACGAATATTGGAAAATTGATTAACGTGTGCAGAATATTCAAAGTTAAATAACTAATAAACGGATCCAGATGCCGCGATTCGGAAAGTTGTGCTGATTTGTGCTAGGCGAGACGAACACACTGCAAAAATAACCACTTCGATATCTATGCAAATGGAAAAGTTATGGAATTTTTTAATAATAATTTTATAACAAATTTTCGAATTTCGAAATTCCGAAACTTGTGCTGACTTGTGCTAGCCGAGTCCGACAACTTTCTCCTTCACGAAAACTCCGTCAAGTGAGCCCTTCTCTACCTTAACGAATATTGGAAAATTGATTAACGTGTGCAGAATCTTAAAAGTTAAATAACTAATAAACGGATCGAGATACCGCGATTCGGAAAGTTGTGCTGATTTGTGCTAGGCGAGACAAACGCACTGCAAAAGGAACCATTTCGGTACCTATGAAAATGGAAAAGTTATGGAATTTTTTAATAATAAATTGATAACAAATTTTCGAATTTCGAAATTCCGAAACTTGTGCTGACTTGTGCTAGCCGAGTCCGACAACTTTCTCCTCCACGAAAACTCCGTCAAGTGAGCCCTTCTCTACCTTAACGAATATTCGAAAATTGATTAATATGCACAGAATATTCAAAGTTAAATAACTAATAAACGGATCGAGATACCGCGATTCGCAAAGTTGTGCTGATTTATGCTAGGCGAGACGAACACACTGCAAAAGGAACCATTTCGGTACCTATGAAAATGGGAAAGTTATGGAATTTTTTAATAATAAATTTATAACAAATTTTCGAATTTCGAAATTCCGAAACTTGTGCTGACTTGTGCTAGCCGAGTCCGACAACTTTCTCCTCCACGAAAACTCCGTCAAGTGAACCCTTCTCTACCTTAACGAATATTGGAAAATTGATTAACGTGTGCAGAATATTCAAAGTTAAATAACTAATAAACGGATCCAGATGCCGCGATTCGGAAAGTTGTGCTGATTTGTGCTAGGCGAGACGAACACACTGCAAAAATAACCACTTCGATATCTATGCAAATGGAAAAGTTATGGAATTATTTAATAATAATCTTATAACAAATTTTCGAATTTCGAAATTCCGAAACTTGTGCTGACTTGTGCTAGCCGAGTCCGACAACTTTCTCCTTCACGAAAACTCCGTCAAGTGAACCCTTCTCTACCTTAACGAATATTGGAAAATTGATTAACGTGTGCAGAATATTCAAAGTTAAATAACTAATAAACGGATCGAGATACCGCGATTCGCAAAGTTGTGCTGATTTGTGCTAGGCGAGACGAACACACTGCAAAAGGAACAATTTCGGTACCTATGAAAATGGGAAAGTTATGGAATTTTTTAATAATAAATTTATAACAAATTTTCGAATTTCGAAATTCCGAAACTTGTGCTGACTTGTGCTAGCCGAGTCCGACAACTTTCTCCTCCACGAAAACTCCGTCAAGTGAACCCTTCTCTACCTTAACGAATATTGGAAAATTGATTAACGTGTGCAGAATATTCAAAGTTAAATAACTAATAAACGGATCCAGATGCCGCGATTCGGAAAGTTGTGCTGATTTGTGCTAGGCGAGACGAACACACTGCAAAAGGAACCATTTCGGTACCTATGAAAATGGGAAAGTTATGGAATTTTTTAATAATAAATTTATAACAAATTTTCGAATTTCGAAATTCCGAAACTTGTGCTGACTTGTGCTAGCCGAGTCCGACAACTTTCTCCTCCACGAAAACTCCGTCAAGTGAGCCCTTCTCTACCTTAACGAATATTCGAAAATTGATTAATATGCACAGAATATTCAAAGTTAAATAACTAATAAACGGATCGAGATACCGCGATTCGCAAAGTTGTGCTGATTTATGCTAGGCGAGACGAACACACTGCAAAAGGAACCATTTCGGTACCTATGAAAATGGGAAAGTTATGGAATTTTTTAATAATAAATTTATAACAAATTTTCGAATTTCGAAATTCCGAAACTTGTGCTGACTTGTGCTAGCCGAGTCCGACAACTTTCTCCTCCACGAAAACTCCGTCAAGTGAACCCTTTCCGAATTCCATATCATGCACAATCTAAGAAACATATGCGCAGTATTTTCAAAGTTAAATAACTAATAAACGGACAGGGATACCGCGATTCGGAAAGTTGTGCTGATTTGTGCTAGGCAAGCCAAACACACTGCAAAAGGAACCATTCCAATATCTCTGAAAATGCAGCTGTTATGGAATTTTTTAATAATCTTGATCCAAGTGCCCCGTTGATGCAAGTTGTAACTTGCATCAAAGGGACCGCGTCGGGAATCGTGTCCTCCATACATTGTACGCCTGACCGACTCCGCTGGAGATAACATTCGCTCGCCTACCACAAGTTCGCACAACCTTTTGATTCACGGCATCTCAATTCGTTTATTAGTTATTTAACTTTAAAGATGCTGGACATACATATGTTGCGTAGAATTCGAATATTCGTTAAGGTAGAGAAGGGCTCACTTGACGGAGTTTTCGTGGAGGAGAAAGTTGTCGGACTCGGCTAGCACAAGTCAGCACAAGTTTCGGAATTTCGAAATTCGAAAATTTGTTATAAATTTATTATTAAAAAATTCCATAACTTTCCCATTTTCATAGGTACCGAAATGGTTCCTTTTGCAGTGTGTTCGTCTCGCCTAGCATAAATCAGCACAACTTTGCGAATCGCGGTATCTCGATCCGTTTATTAGTTATTTAACTTTGAATATTCTGTGCATATTAATCAATTTTCGAATATTCGTTAAGGTAGAGAAGGGCTCACTTGACGGAGTTTTCGTGGAGGAGAAAGTTGTCGGACTCGGCTAGCACAAGTCAGCACAAGTTTCGGAATTTCGAAATTCGAAAATTTGTTATAAATTTATTATTAAAAAATTCCATAACTTTCCCATTTTCATAGGTACCGAAATGGTTCCTTTTGCAGTGTGTTCGTCTCGCCTAGCACAAATCAGCACAACTTTCCGAATCGCGGCATCTGGATCCGTTTATTAGTTATTTAACTTTGAATATTCTGCACACGTTAATCAATTTTCCAATATTCGTTAAGGTAGAGAAGGGTTCACTTGACGGAGTTTTCGTGGAGGAGAAAGTTGTCGGACTCGGCTAGCACAAGTCAGCACAAGTTTCGGAATTTCGAAATTCGAAAATTTGTTATAAATTTATTATTAAAAAATTCCATAACTTTCCCATTTTCATAGGTACCGAAATTGTTCCTTTTGCAGTGTGTTCGTCTCGCCTAGCACAAATCAGCACAACTTTGCGAATCGCGGTATCTCGATCCGTTTATTAGTTATTTAACTTTGAATATTCTGCACACGTTAATCAATTTTCCAATATTCGTTAAGGTAGAGAAGGGTTCACTTGACGGAGTTTTCGTGAAGGAGAAAGTTGTCGGACTCGGCTAGCACAAGTCAGCACAAGTTTCGGAATTTCGAAATTCGAAAATTTGTTATAAAATTATTATTAAATAATTCCATAACTTTTCCATTTGCATAGATATCGAAGTGGTTATTTTTGCAGTGTGTTCGTCTCGCCTAGCACAAATCAGCACAACTTTCCGAATCGCGGTATCTGGATCCGTTTATTAGTTATTTAACTTTGAATATTCTGCACACGTTAATCAATTTTCCAATATTCGTTAAGGTAGAGAAGGGCTCACTTGACGGAGTTTTCGTGGAGGAGAAAGTTGTCGGACTCGGCTAGCACAAGTCAGCACAAGTTTCGGAATTTCGAAATTCGAAAATTTGTTATAAATTTATTATTAAAAAATTCCATAACTTTCCCATTTTCATAGGTACCGAAATTGTTCCTTTTGCAGTGTGTTCGTCTCGCCTAGCACAAATCAGCACAACTTTCCGAATCGCGGTATCTGGATCCGTTTATTAGTTATTTAACTTTGAATATTCTGTGCATATTAATCAATTTTCGAATATTCGTTAAGATGAGAAGGGTTCACTTGACGGAGTTTTCGTTGAGGAGAAAGTTGTCGGACTCGGCTAGCACAAGTCAGCACAAGTTTCGGAATTTCGAAATTCGAAAATTTGTTATAAATTTATTATTGAAAAATTCCATAACTTTTCCATTTTCATAGGTACCGAAATGGTTCCTTTTGCAGTGCGTTTGTCTCGCCTAGCACAAATCAGCACAACTTTGCGAATTGCGGTATCTCGATCCGTTTATTAGTTATTTAACTTTGAATATTCTGTGCATATTAATCAATTTTCGAATATTCGTTAAGGTGAGAAGGGTTCACTTGCCGGAGTTTTCGTGGAGGAGAAAGTTGTCGGACTCGGCTAGCACAAGTCAGCACAAGTTTCGGAATTTCGAAATTCGAAAATTTGTTATCAATTTATTATTAAAAATTTCCATAACTTTTCCATTTTCATAGGTACCGAAATGGTTCCTTTTGCAGTGCGTTTGTCTCGCCTAGCACAAATCAGCACAACTTTCCGAATCGCGGTATCTCGATCCGTTTATTAGTTACTTAACTTTGAATATTCTGCACACGTTAATCAATTTTCCAATATTCGTTAAGGTAGAGAAGGGTTCACTTGACGGAGTTTTCGTGAAGGAGAAAGTTGTCGGACTCGGATAGCACAAGTCAGCACAAGTTTCGGAATTTCGAAATTCGAAAATTTGTTATAAAATTATTATTAAAAAATTCCATAACTTTTCCATTTGCATAGGTACCGAAATGGTTCCTTTTGCAGTGCGTTTGTCTCGCCTAGCACAAATCAGCACAACTTTCCGAATCGCGGTATCTCGATCCGTTTATTAGTTATTTAACTTTTAAGATTCTGCACACGTTAATCAATTTTCCAATATTCGTTAAGGTAGAGAAGGGCTCACTTGACGGAGTTTTCGTGAAGGAGAAAGTTGTCGGACTCGGCTAGCACAAGTCAGCACAAGTTTCGGAATTTCGAAATTCGAAAATTTGTTATAAAATTATTATTAAAAAATTCCATAACTTTTCCATTTGCATAGATATCGAAGTGGTTATTTTTGCAGTGTGTTCGTCTCGCCTAGCACAAATCAGCACAACTTTCCGAATCGCGGTATCTGGATCCGTTTATTAGTTATTTAACTTTGAATATTCTGTGCATATTAATCAATTTTCGAATATTCGTTAAGGTGAGAAGGGTTCACTTGACGGAGTTTTCGTGAAGGAGAAAGTTGTCGGACTCGGCTAGCACAAGTCAGCACAAGTTTCGGAATTTCGAAATTCGAAAATTTGTTATAAATTTATTATTAAAAAATTCCATAACTTTTCCATTTTCATAGGTACCGAAATGGTTCCTTTTGCAGTGCGTTTGTCTCGCCTAGCACAAATCAGCACAACTTTGCGAATCGCGGTATCTCGATCCGTTTATTAGTTATTTAACTTTGAATATTCTGTGCATATTAATCAATTTTCGAATATTCGTTAAGGTGAGAAGGGTTCACTTGACGGAGTTTTCGTGGAGGAGAAAGTTGCCGGACTCGGCTAGCACAAGTCAGCACAAGTTTCGGAATTTCGAAATTCGAAAATTTGTTATAAATTTATTATTAAAAAATTCCATAACTTTCCCATTTTCATAGGTACCGAAATGGTTCCTTTTGCAGTGCGTTTGTCTCGCCTAGCACAAATCAGCACAACTTTCCGAATCGCGGTATCTCGATCCGTTTATTAGTTACTTAACTTTGAATATTCTGCACACGTTAATCAATTTTCCAATATTCGTTAAGGTAGAGAAGGGTTCACTTGACGGAGTTTTCGTGAAGGAGAAAGTTGTCGGACTCGGCTAGCACAAGTCAGCACAAGTTTCGGAATTTCGAAATTCGAAAATTTGTTATAAATTTATTATTAAAAAATTCCATAACTTTCCCATTTTCATAGGTACCGAAATTGTTCCTTTTGCAGTGTGTTCGTCTCGCCTAGCACAAATCAGCACAACTTTGCGAATCGCGGTATCTCGATCCGTTTATTAGTTATTTAACTTTGAATATTCTGCACACGTTAATCAATTTTCCAATATTCGTTAAGGTGTGAAGGGTTCACTTGACGGAGTTTTCGTGGAGGAGAAAGTTGTCGGACTCGGCTAGCACAAGTCAGCACAAGTTTCGGAATTTCGAAATTCGAAAATTTGTTATCAATTTATTATTAAAAAATTCCATAACTTTTCCATTTTCATAGGTACCGAAATGGTTCCTTTTGCAGTGCGTTTGTCTCGCCTAGCACAAATCAGCACAACTTTCCGACTCGCGGTATCTCGATCCGTTTATTAGTTATTTAACTTTTAAGATTCTGCACACGTTAATCAATTTTCCAATATTCGTTAAGGTAGAGAAGGGCTCACTTGACGGAGTTTTCGTGAAGGAGAAAGTTGTCGGACTCGGCTAGCACAAGTCAGCACAAGTTTCGGAATTTCGAAATTCGAAAATTTGTTATAAATTTATTATTAAAAAATTCCATAACTTTTCCATTTTCATAGGTACCGAAATGGTTCCTTTTGCAGTGCGTTTGTCTCGCCTAGCACAAATCAGCACAACTTTCCGAATCGCGGTATCTCGATCCGTTTATTAGTTATTTAACTTTTAAGATTCTGCACACGTTAATCAATTTTCCAATATTCGTTAAGGTAGAGAAGGGCTCACTTGACGGAGTTTTCGTGAAGGAGAAAGTTGTCGGACTCGGCTAGCACAAGTCAGCACAAGTTTCGGAATTTCGAAATTCGAAAATTTGTTATAAAATTATTATTAAAAAATTCCATAACTTTTCCATTTGCATAGATATCGAAGTGGTTATTTTTGCAGTGTGTTCGTCTCGCCTAGCACAAATCAGCACAACTTTCCGAATCGCGGTATCTGGATCCGTTTATTAGTTATTTAACTTTGAATATTCTGTGCATATTAATCAATTTTCGAATATTCGTTAAGGTGAGAAGGGTTCACTTGACGGAGTTTTCGTTGAGGAGAAAGTTGTCGGACTCGGCTAGCACAAGTCAGCACAAGTTTCGGAATTTCGAAATTCGAAAATTTGTTATAAATTTATTATTAAAAAATTCCATAACTTTTCCATTTTCATAGGTACCGAAATGGTTCCTTTTGCAGTGCGTTTGTCTCGCCTAGCACAAATCAGCACAACTTTGCGAATCGCGGTATCTCGATCCGTTTATTAGTTATTTAACTTTGAATATTCTGTGCATATTAATCAATTTTCGAATATTCGTTAAGGTGAGAAGGGTTCACTTGACGGAGTTTTCGTGGAGGAGAAAGTTGTCGGACTCGGCTAGCACAAGTCAGCACAAGTTTCGGAATTTCGAAATTCGAAAATTTGTTATAAATTTATTATTAAAAAATTCCATAACTTTTCCATTTTCATAGGTACCGAAATGGTTCCTTTTGCAGTGTGTTCGTCTCGCCTAGCACAAATCAGCACAACTTTCCGAATCGCGGTATCTCGATCCGTTTATTAGTTATTTAACTTTGAATATTCTGTGCATATTAATCAATTTTCGAATATTCGTTAAGGTGAGAAGGGTTCACTTGACGGAGTTTTCGTGGAGGAGAAAGTTGTCGGACTCGGCTAGCACAAGTCAGCACAAGTTTCGGAATTTCGAAATTCGAAAATTTGTTATAAATTTATTATTAAAAAATTCCATAACTTTCCCATTTTCATAGGTACCGAAATGGTTCCTTTTGCAGTGCGTTTGTCTCGCCTAGCACAAATCAGCACAACTTTCCGAATCGCGGTATCTCGATCCGTTTATTAGTTATTTAACTTTGAAAATTCTGCGCATATGTTTCTCAGATTTGGAATACTCGTTAACACCGGGAAAAGTTCATTTGACAGAATTTTCGTCAGGAAGAAAGTTGTAGAGCTCGGCTAGCACAACTCAGCACAACTTTTGGAATTTTGAATTTCCGAAATTTTTGAAAATTTTTTTGCTTTTTTTTGCCATAACTTTTGCATTTTTTGAGATATTCGAATTCTTCTCTCACTGGCGGTCGCGCAACCGGTAAACGAATCCGATGCATTTTGCGGAATTCGATTATCTTCATTTTTACAGATTTTATACGTCATTGTTTTTTTCAACTTTGACTGTAATTTGCGGACGAACGGATTGTCTGATCGAACTCCGGTTTGCGGCACAAACCAGCACAAATTGAGTACTATCGAATGAGACCAAAACGAATTCAAAATTCGAAAAGTGGCAAGCCAGCAAAAAAATCGTTTTTTTGGATTATCTCCGCCGTTTTTTGAGATATCGAACTCCGGTTTGCGGCACAAATCAGCACAAACCTAGCACAATTCAGCACAACTTTCGAAATTTCGAATTTCGAAAGTTGGCAAGCTAACTTCATGGACATCTTCTTCTTCCTCGTTTCCACTGCCAGACGTCGTGTTACCACCCCTTCTTCTATTCCATTTCGTTTTTTCTTTTTCTTTCTTCCACGTGTCCCTTCGCCTTCTCTCCTGGGAGGGCCAGAGGAGAATACGCGAGGATTCCAGAAGCCCCGTAATGGCCGCTAATTAATTAATCGACGTGATATCGTCCGGTTCTGGGGGTCTCGCGAGAGATCGAATGAATCTCGTGGAACAACGTGAGAACGGAGGAGGAGGGAATGGAGAAAATTTCGTGGACACAATAAAATCGTTGCGTGCGCGTGAGACGCGAAATGGAGACGAAGAACAAGGAGGAGAATTAAGAGAGAAAGAAAGAGAGAGAGAGAGAAAAATGGACAGAGTAGATGAGAGCAAAAGGTTCACTGCTACTACTGGCCACGTTTAGTTCTTCAGTTGCCGAGGGCTTTTCTGCGGCTTCGATGCTCCCATTGGCGTGGCTTTTCCTCGCTTTTCCTCTTCCATTTTCCCTCCACCACGATTTCAGTGGCGAATCTATACCTACCAGTCGCCCTTTCCCACCCTCTACGACTGCCACCCTCTTTTACTCGGCAGTGTACGCGATCCGTTTCGGCAACTTTTGCAGAAACTTTTTTGCACCGTGACTTTTGCACCCTCTTTTCTCTTCCCCAGTGCCTTGCCGTTTTCGATTTTCTTTGCACGTTATTCACGAGGTAGAATTATTATATTTTCCACGAAGTTTAATATTGTGAATTTTTTTATCATTTCGTTCGTTCGAAGGAAGAGAAAACAAGAAAGAAATCTGTACGCCTTTTCCACACTCTATGACTGCCATCCACTTTTACTCGGCAGTGTGCGCGATCCGTTTCGGCAACTTTTGCAGAAACTTTTTTGCACCGTGACTTTTGCACCCTCTTTTCTCTTTCCCAGTGCCTTGCCGTTTTCGAATTTCTTTGCACCTTATTCACGAGGTAGAATAATTATATTTTCCATGAAGTTTAATATTGTGAATTTTTTTATCATTTCGTTCGTTCGAAGGAAGAGAAAACAAGAAAGAAATCTGTACGTCTTTTCCACACTCTATGACTGCCATCCACTTTTACTTGGTAGTGTGCGCGATCCGTTTCGGCAACTTTTGCAGAAACTTTTTTGCACCGTGACTTTTGCACCCTCTTTTCTCTTCTCCAGTGTCTTGCCGTTTTCGATTTTCTTTGCACGTTATTCACGAGGTAGAATTATTATATTTTCCATGAAGTTTAATATTGTGAATTTTTTTATCATTTCGTTCGTTCGAAGGAAGAGAAAACAAGAAAGAAATCTGTACGTCTTTTCCACACTCTATGACTGCCATCCACTTTTACTTGGTAGTGTGCGCGATCCGTTTCGGCAACTTTTGCAGAAACTTTTTTGCACCGTGACTTTTGCACCCTCGTTTCTCTTCCCCAGTGCCTCGTCGTTTTCAAATTTCTTTGCATCTTATTCGTGAAGTAAAATAATTATAATTTCCACGAAAATTAATATTGTGACGATAACGATGGAAAGAATGTTTCGATTGTTTCGGTCGTTCAAAGGAAGAAGAAAGAATTCTGTACGTCTTTCTCACCCTTTACGACTGCCACCCCCTCATATTCAGCGGTGCGCAACTTTTGCCGACACTTTTTTGCACCCTCTTTTCTATTCCTTCAATGTCGTGCCGTTTTCAAATGTTCTTCCACATTTTTCGGGCAGCAAAATAATTATATTCTCCACGAAGATTAATATTGCGAATTTTTCGATTGTTTCGTTCGTCCGAAGGAAAAAAAAGAATTCTGTACGTCTTTCTCACCCTCTACGACTGCCACCCCCTCATATTCGGCGGTGCGCAACTTTTGCAGAAACTTTCTGTACCCTCTTTTCTCTTCGGCAATGCCTTACCATTTACAAATTTCTTTGCACCTTACTCGTAAAGTAAAATAATTATAATTTCCACGAAAATTTATATTGTAATAGGATGGAAAGAATTTTTCGATTGTTTCGTTCGTTCGAAGAAAGAAAAAAGAAAGGATCTCGTGCCTCTTCTTCTCATCCCCCATTCGCCACCCTCCCACTCCCGCGTGCCACACGAAACTAAGGAAAAACTCTGGGAGCAATAGCGGCGCAACGGGCCAGAGCTTTTCTCGAATTTAACTTGACTCCAGGGGGTGGCGACGGACTCAATCTCGTGCGAGGCTAACTTTTCAATTTTCCGTAGTGAGTTTCCGGGCGCGAGAGGAGGATGAAGAGACAGAGTGTGAAAATAAGCGCAGGGCGGGTGTGACGCGAGGTGCAAACAACGACGAGGTGTCGCGCGCGCGGCACACGCAAATGTTGCATCTCTGAACTACGAAAAGTTTATACACTGAAAAAAAGAACTGTTGATTTAAAAAAATATTAGTTCATTCAACTAAATGCGACTATCACGTGCCATCAAGCAAATATTACTGAATCTAAAGAAATATCGTGTTAAGGCGAGCAAAATCATTTTGTAATAACTACCGTGTCTTTGACTCAAATATATTTAATATTTGAACTAATTCATTCATAACCAACTAAACGCATTTTGTTCAGTTAACAGTTTCTTTTTTCTCAGTGTACAAAAAAGAAAAGCACGAGCTAAAAATATTTCTGGCAATTGGACAGGTTGAAAATAAACGTGGGGCTTTGGACACCCAGTACAAACAATAACGCAGTGCCACACACACAGACACAGACAGACAGACACAAGTGTCGTATCCTGAACTACAAAAAGTATCAAAGAAAAATAAAAACACCAAACTGAAATATGTTTTCTCACGGAAAAAATTCAAAGAGAATCTCTCTCGTGATCACACAGTGCGAAAATAAATCTGAGATAGTAGACACGGAGCACGAAATATTGGGTTGTCCCAGAAGTTTCTTCCTTGTTTTTGATACAAAATCAATAGACGGTGCGGAAAAAACTTATGAAACAACCCAATAAACAACAAACTATCGCACAACCAAACGCATCTACCTCTCAAAATTCAAGAAGCACGAAGAAATGAAAAGAAAAGGTGCAAGATGTGTCTTTGGAAAATTCGAAGAAAAAAAAGTCCAGGCAATTATTAAGCGGCGAATATCAATTAACAAAAATCGTTCCTCTTCGTCCAATCGACCGATCGAGTTCGGATAGAATAAAAGAAAGAAAAAAAGAATTGACGGAGAAAGGAGGAAAGACGACGGAGCGCGCGAGAGAGACGAGCGTCGCTCAATTTCCTCGTTGACGAGGCGGCCCGACTACCTGTAGACGGCTCGATTTATCATCGCCCATAATTGAACGGAAGCAATTTATTAATCGGTCTTTCGCGGACGAGCGTAGATCGATCGTATCGCGTCGTCCGACACGTTTTCCACCCCCACATTCTCACCATGCACGCCACGGAGGTGTGTCGTCATCGTCCACCACCTTTTCCTTAACATCTCACGCGCGCAAAAATATGAGGGGCACGAATCGATTAAGCTTTATGATACTTTATGCATTCTGCGTCCGCCTCCGCGCTCGCCACCACCTTCGTGACGATCGTGCGTTTGTAAGAGAGTGGTTCGGAAAATTACAGAGAGGCAGAGCGCTGGAGGGATGAAATTTCTCGGGAAGATGCGCGAAGAAGGCACGATTCGATCAGAAATTCTTTATACCAGCGTGTTTAGGGATGTTTTTTTTTTGGATCGACGAGAAGTGGATTGGGAATGGGTCACTGAGCAAATTGTCGTGATTTTTAGAAATTGGCTTAACGAGACGTCGATGTGATGGAAAGGAGAATTTTAACCCTTTTAGTGCCGAACGAAACAGAGGTGCCTATGCGAAGATAACCGGATGAATTTCACGAATTTACAAGGATTTGGGAAAAGGCTCATAAAAACCAAACTAAAAATGATATTTACATGATTCAAAAGGCAGCGTAATTTCATCTTGTAATGAAATTAGACCATTTATAACCTATTATCGATCGTCCGTTTCCTTCCCTCTTTTCTTCTCGCTGCGCGGTAGAAGAATCGAAAGAGAACTTTTTGATGAGTTTGTGTTAACCCTTCGAGCCCTATGGGCGCATATATGCGTCTGGTGAAAGCCATCGGTGTGGAGTAAAGACGCACATATGCGTTTATTCTAAGTTGTCGGCATGTGAAGACGCATATGAGCCGTTTCAGTGCACAAATCGATTAACTCCACTTTTTGCATTTTTCATAAATTTAACCCTTTGCACTCGAGAGGTGACCATCGCTCACCACTTACTTTCTTACGACAATCCGAACTATGCCACCGACCACCATTTGGGTTGACGCGATACGTAGGGGACGGCGATATTTATTTGCATTTAATTTCTTTTGAAACTGAAAGCGTTGTACGATATATATAACCTTCCGAAGTATAAAATGATACAGTTTATACATTTTATATTCAGGGTGTCCCATTTTAAATAATACATTTAAATATCGTGATAACGGTGCGTTAATTAAAAAAATGTTTCAAACAAAAGTTGTACGACTTGAAAGGGGCTATCGGCCGGTGGCAATGATTTGACCCTGCAAAGTCATTTGAAGGTCACACGAAGGTCACCGTCAATTTCTTAAATAGAACTCCGCATTTTGTATAGCACATTCTTGTAGCTTATCTCGAGAGCTTTCCAAAACACTATAATAAAATATTTTTCCTCCACAGTGCATTGTGAAATCAAAAGGATTTTTCGAAAAAGGCCTCGAGCGCAAAGGGTTAACCCTTTTAGTACCGGGCGAAAGAGGTGCCTATGCAAAGATAACCGAACGAATTTCACGAATTTACAAGGATTTGGGAAAGGGTTCATAAAAACGAAACTAAAAATGATATTTACACGATTGAAAAAGCAGCGTATTAATCATCTTTTAATGAAATTAGACCATTTATAACCTATTATAAATTTATTTTGAGATACAGTTCTCTTGCAATGCGAATAGTAAAGCGCTACCTAATGGCACTTTTCGCAAGTGTAGTGAACGCCGATACATCGGCGTCCGGCACTAAAAGGGTTAAGGGATTGGTTTGTTTAAAAATTAATTTTGCAATAAATATTGTGACTTTCTTCGATGATTCATTTTTGAAAAGAAATTTTTTACGAGTCTTCTGCACTAGCGTGGCCAGAGTCGTTTTTCTTTTTGTATCGATTGACACTAGATTTACCGAACATTTTTTATAAACACGATTTCCCATTTGAACCAGTAAAATTGACTGGTTTCGGTAAATCTAGTGTTAAGGATGGTGGTTCGATAAATGGAGGGTGGGTTCTTAAAAAATTCTCGTAATTTTGTATAATCGAGAATTTTCTCGAACTAGCCTAGAGAAAGTGTTTATATAATGTGAAGAAGAATTTTCGAAATAATCAATTTGTTTAAGAATGAATTCTGCGTGTTAACCCTTTTAGCCACATATATCGTCGTTCGGTGCACTCGCCAAAAATACCAACGACGATATATCGTTGCGCCTCCGTTAGAGCCTTATTATACTCATCACAAGAGATCTGTGTTTAAGTATAACTTCATAAAATGTTAAAATGGTTCATATTCGATGCAACACAAGTGAAAAAATGTTTATTAGATCAACTTTTTGTTATATCCTATGTTGTTTCGTGCCGAAATAAGGTAGAATAGAATAGAGATAAGATAGAAACGCGACACTGTTCAATGACCTGAGGGGACCTATTTCCCCCTTCAGTCTAGTGTACGTCCACGTACACGCATTTTCTCATCTGGTAGAAGGATGGAAGGGTTGAATGAATTCTTCCTTGATTTCGCGTAACAATAAGAAATAACTTAAAACTTTATTGTACGTGCGTGGCTCTACAAAGGTCGAACGCGAAGCGGGTCTCAAATCGTGGAGATCCGAACTGCCTCCTGGCTAAGAGACGACTAGTTAACGTATCGAAACGCAACACGCAAGTCTCGACACGTTTTTCCGATCACATAAAGGGCAATCGGACGACGCAACTGGAGACGCCAATTCGTCGAACTTTCGTATCGCCACACGTGGCATCAAATTGAGGCCTAGCCCTTTGTGGCTTAAAAATTCCGCGTAATTCGCGGCGGCTAGTGCAACGCGAGTCGGCTCACGATGCCGAAAGCGAAGCGGCATGATCGCCGCAACAGACACGGGATATCCCTCGCATATCCGTCGACACGAGATAGTTTCTTTGGACCGTAAACGCAATCTTTACGATGTTTACGATAGTTATCAGAAAACTCAAGTTTTAATAAATATCGAAACTCCATTGGTATCGATTTATTCTCCATCCATTTCGCAATATGCTGCTTTTTGAATTTTGTAAATATCACGGCTACTTTGGTTTTTACGAGCATTTTCGCAAACCTCTACAAATTCGTCGATTCGGCCCGGTATTCTTCGCCTAGGTACGCTCTTTTCGCTCGGTGCTAAAAGGGTTAATACTGCGCTTCTCCTTACAAAATTTCCCCGATCCCGATTCCACGAGCGAATTATCCTTCGAGCCGTTTGACGAATCGATTGCCGCTCTGCTTCGCAGAGTCAAACGACGTGGGATCAGTACGGCGTGCTCTTAAGCGAGTTACTTTAATCCAATTGCAAGCAGGATAGGATCCGATTAAACCGCATTAACCAGCTATTTCCAGCTGATCCTCGAACTAAAGGACCTCCGCTTGTCCTCGTCCCTCTCCTTCTGTCTTTTACAAATTAATTATTTACCACGAGTAGAAAACCACGACAGTGAGAGCTTCTAAGAAACCGCAGTAATTTTCTCATATAAACCACACCGCACACAATAGAGCAATTGGACCGGCATCTTACGATAATACCGAACTCGGACAAAAAATCTCTCACGGAAAGAATCTTCAATGGATTTTCTCAGCTCCGGATGAACGAAGGCGGACGAGTGAGCAGTCAAGAAAAGGAGAAAGAAGACTCGAGGAATGATAGGCGCAGATCGATCGAGAGAAAAGTCTCGGGGAGCATCGAGAGAAATTTACGGTTCAGTGCTCACCTATGAATCGGATCCTTTTGCCTTGCTCTCTATCTACATTCGTGTATTTCCTTCCGCGATGAAGAAAAGTTCATGAAAATGTGAGGAGAGAGGCAGAGAAAGGAAAAGATACAAATCGCGCGCGTAAAAAAAAATTCATAATGCCAACACTACCACAATTGCGACGATGATTGATTCGAATAAATGTTATTCAAAACACCTTATCGTCCCTTTCGCCCCTTGTACAAGACGCAAAAATTCACGTCGCACGATACTCGACGATCTAGGGGGTGGCATAATCCGCGAGTCCAATAACAAGCTCACGATTATATTGAAAATTTCGATTCGTCAGCGAGAGTAACCGAAAAGATCGTGAGAACGTAAGTACAGAGAGGGATGAAAAGACTCAAATCGTACTGGCAAAAAAAAACAAATCACAATTGCGTCGACGATTGACTCGTATAAACACGATTCAGAACACCGTCTCGGCCTTCTTACCCCTTGGTAACGCGCATAAATTCATTTGAAAAGAATTCACCGCGCGATATTCGACGATCGGTGGGGGTGGAATAATCCGCGAGCCCAAAAACAACCTCACGATAATATTGAAAATTTCAATTCGTCAGCGAGAGTAACCGAAAAGATCGTAAGAACGTAAGTACAGAGAGGGATGAAAAGATTCAAATCGTACTGGCAAAAAAAAATATCAAAACTGCGTCGACGATTGATACGAATAAATGTTATTCAAAACACCTTATCGTCCCTTTCGCCCCTTGTACAAGACGCAAAAATTCACGTCACACGATACTCGACGATCTAGGGGGTAGCATAATCCGCGAGCCCAAAAACAACCTCACGATTATATTGAAAATTTCGATTCGTCAGCGAGAGTAACCGAAAAGATCGTGAGAACGTAAGTACAGAGAGGGATGAAAAGGCTCAAATCGTACTGGCAAAAAAAAACAAATCACAACTGCGTCGACGATTGACTCGTATAAACACGATTCAGAACACCGTCTCGGCCTTCTTACCCCTTGGTAACGCGCATAAATTCATTTGAAAAGAATTCACCGCGCGATATTCGACGATCGGTGGGGGTGGAATAATCCGCGAGTCCAAAAACAAGCTCACGATAATATTGAAAATTTCGATTCGTCAGCGAGAGTAACCGAAAAGATCGTAAGAACGTAAGTACAGAGAGGGATGAAAAGATACAAATCGTACTGGCAAAAAAAAATATCAAAACTGCGTCGACGATTGATACGAATAAATGTTATTCAAAACACCTTATCGTCCCTTTCGCCCCTTGTACAAGACGCAAAAATTCACGTCGCACGATACTCGACGATCTAGGGGGTAGCATAATCCGCGAGCCCAAAAACAACCTCACGATTATATTGAAAATTTCGATTCGTCAGCGAGAGTAACCGAAAAGATCGTGAGAACGTAAGTACAGAGAGGGATGAAAAGACTCAAATCGCACTGGCAAAAAAAAAAAAAAACAAATCACAACTGCGTCGACGATTGACTCGTATAAACACGATTCAAAACACCGTCCCGGTCTTCTTACCCCTTGGTAACGCGCATAAATTCATTTGGAAAGAATTCACCGCGCGATATTCGACGATCAGTGGGGGTGGAATAATCCGCGTGTCCAAAAACAAGCTCACGATAATATTGCAAATTTCGATTCGTCAGCGAGAGTAACCAAAAAGATCGCGAGAACGTAAGTACAGAGAGGGATGAAAAGACTCAAATCGTACTGGCAAAAAAAAACAAATCACAACTGCGTCGACGATTGACTCGAATAAACACGATTCAGAACACCGTCTCGGCCTTCTCACCCCTTGGTAACGCGCGTAAATTCATCCCGAAAGAATTCACCGTGCGATATTCGACGATCGGCGGGGGGATGGAATAATCCGCGAGGCCAGAAACGGTCCCACGATAATATTGCAAAATTTCGATTCATTAGCGGGCGAGGCCAAAAGCTGATGGGAACGTAGCAGCTGATCGGGGAGAAAATAACGAGTGGGCATTATATAACCTGACCACCGCGCCGTTGCCAACCCACTCCTCCACAATTCCAACCCCTCGCGCACACGGTTTATCTGTAACCGCGCCGCCGTTAAATTCGATACGTGAACGGCATACGAGAAAAAAAAAAAAAAAGAAATCGAGAAGGGTGAGGACGACGGCCATTGGCGCGAGCCGAACTCACCCCCCACCCCCACGCAGGCTTCCGAGAGGCCATATAAATTTTTCATACACCCCGATTTATCATGCCGCGCGCTACACCCTTCCCGCTCGCGATATATTTCCAGCCGTAAAATGCGGATGTGTAATTTTAAACATTCGCTCTTTCGCTATTTTTTTTTACTCTTCTTTCTCACGTTCCTCCGACCGTCTACAATTCCTCTTTTTTCTCCTCTTCTTTTTAACGACCAACCCTTTCGAATTCTCACCCCCTACCGTCTCTCGTTCGCGAGTAGGCCGGAAGAGAGATTTACGACGCGCGTTTACTAAAATTTTATGCAACTGCGTTGCTCACTTGCATTTCGAATTCCCCGGTGACTGTAACCAGTGGAGAAACGTGTGCTGCTCGAAGTGGGACAAGCGACATTCATTGCCGCTCGTAATGCGAGGGCATGGAGTGGCCCTTAAAAATAAAAAAGAAAACAAGAAGGAACGGAGAACAAGTGAAAGAAGGTGGAGAGAAACTGCAAAAAAAAAAAGAGGATATTAACGTCTGCATCTCGCGACGCGCCAGTATCCGCGGCAGTAAAAAGAGAAAAAAAGAAAAGGAGAAAAAAAACAGAGCACTAGTGGTTTCGAGAAGTCGAGCTGGGGGATGAAGTGGAAGGGGTGAGTAAAGTGAAAGGGATGCCACCCCCCAACACACATTACCCGTCGCTTCTTCCTTTTTTTCCATAGTAAGGTCAACGTCCCTATTTCTACTCGTTTAAGACAAATGATACTAAAAAGAGTAGTTCAAATCGTTATTTTAAGTAACAATTGGCGAGCAAATTGGTCGCTTATCACGTCAGGAATCGTACTACATATAAAATTCAATAAATATCATTCTAAAGACTTTTATTATAAATAATTGATAATTAAATGCAAAGCAAGAAATGAACGTATTTCTACTCGGCCCAAAATCGCGGTGTCCGTATATCTACTCACAACGTGTCCCTATTTCTGCGCATACAAATACAACAGATTCCGTTTCGGTTTATCGATATCAATAAGGTCGATGTCCCTATTTCAATTCATTTAAGACTACAACGACTGCTCGGATTATGAAATTTATTTTTAACAACGAGCTGTTACCTAGCCAGCAACGAGCCTATGCAACTTATGCCGGAGTATTTAAATAATTAATCATTAACCCCTTAATAGTGTATGTAGCATATATGCACAAAAAAGTCGTGCCACTGGAGTGTGATGTGCATGTATGCACATTTGAAAAAAAAACAATTTACCCTTGTACGATTTGTATGAATTATGGTATCCTACGGTTTTTGCGGTCGCTGAATTCAAATATGATATCAGAATTTCAAAATTCAAAATGACAGATCCAAAATGGCGACCGAAAAAATGAGAGAATTTTGTTCGATTGTTATGAAACTCGGTATCCAGGAGTTTTTCGAGTCCCTGACTACGAATATGATACCAGAATTTCAAAATTCAAAATACTCCCGTATACCGAGTTTCATAACAATCGAATAAACTTTCATTTTGCGGTCGCCATATTGGATCCGCCATTTTAAACTTTAAAATTCTGATATCATATTCCGATTCAGCGACCTCACAAATATGGATACCAAAATCATTACAGAAATCTAACAAACTTTTTTTTTCGCACACTGGTGGCAAGTAAAGCACACTTTCGCTACACTGTTAAGGAGTTAATCTCTCTGTAACTTATTTTATCAATCGAATATTAATGTTAAGAAGAATAGTTGTAGAAATCAAGACTTGAGTAGATTCTGGGATGTTAACCTTACTAGAAGAACGAGAGTGCGCCTCGCGAGGTGTCTGAAGCCGAGACCTCGTTGCTACCACCATTTCCACCCCCGTACGCGAACCAACCCCCAACGTGTGTCCAGCGTCGACCGTAAACTTCAAGGGATGCCGCACACGTACCCAGGATGAATTTCTATCCTGCTAGGACTGGTGAGGACGCGCGACACGCCACCACCCTCTACACCAAGGGGATGAGAGATTCAAGGGGAAAACGAGATTAAAGTTCCGGGGGCAGGAAAGTCCACGGGAAATTGCCAATCGGCGCGGAGTACGCTTCTCACGGTACGATGATTTTTCTCAGGGCACCGTAATTGTTTTCGTCGAGGATCTTTCGATCGAGGCGCAGAATTATGACAAGAGTAACGAAGAAAAAAAAAAATAAAAAAATAATTCGTGTAAGACACATGACGAAGGGATGCAAACCGAATGAACCTGGCGGAAGAGACAAAGAGCAAAGGTGAATTCTATGAAAGAGAGAAAAAAAATGCGCAATCCTTCTCACGATTTTCACGAGTCTAAAGCTAAATTTTTGGTTTTTTCTTTTCTCTAGAAATCTTTTCGTCGAAGGAAAAGAGGAAAAAAATTTCCGTTAGGGGTGGAGAATCTTTTGCTTGCGCATCGACCGAATATCCTCGATACGATTTTTGAAGCGGCGCTCGCTCTCGCCGGGAGCCTGTAGCCAGGGGCATAAAGAACGCTCGTTAATTGGATGTGTAAAAAGAGAGGGAAGAAAGGGGTTGAAAGGGGTGGTGATGGTTTTGAGCGTGTACCACGGCTCGTGGAATACACGAGCGGAGCAGGTCAGGCGAATGCAATAATTAGAATAGGATTCGTCGGTTCGCACAAAGCCAAACTCGAACTTTCCACCCCCCACCACGCGAGCCACCCCCAATGGTCAGAGACTTTTTCTTGAATTTCTCTCTCTCTCTCTCTTTTTTGTCCACGTTTCTCTCGTTCTCCCTACCCTTTCTCCGCGGCACGATACTCGTCTACCAACCCACGTTGCCAACTAATGGCCCGCCGCCAGTGGCGTGCGGCTGACTAACTTTAATTGAATTTAAATTGAATTTAAAATATTAATATCTCCGTGTACATTATCGCCCGGCCAGTTATTACGTTTTCCCGGGCTGTGCTCTCACGTTATCATCGTACCTCCGTCCCTCTGGCGTCCAGACGCTCTCTCGCCTCAATCCACCACTCACCCCCTTTGCCGCACTAAAAACTCACCCCCTCTTGTCTCGACCACCTCGACGTGTCTCTTCACGTTTCACCGTGCGCGCCCTGGCCCCGCGTATATTTCCTTTGAGCCCGAGCGCTTCGTTTGGCCGTTAAGTTAATTAACTAATTAATTAAAATTTCACTAAGCGCGCGCGCGCGCGCCCGTTTAAACGTGACCGACTTTGGCCACCCCAACCCACTCTCTCTATCTCCCTTTTTCTCTCGCTTGTTAAAATTTTACCCGACGATTTATAAATACACCACCCCACCGTGTACCTTCTTCTCCATCATTTTTCACCACTTTTCCTCCTCTTTTGTTCGTACAGTTATTATCGAGTACCGCGTTAACCTGTGATCGAGCAAGAAGTTCGAATGTTATTTAACCTGTTAACTGGGCATGGCGAAATATTTCGTCATACACGAACTACTACTGCAATGGACATGACGAAAAAAGTCCCCATTGTGAAACGAGTTGAACAAAATTTGATTCCTCGGTTAACAGGTTAATTATTGTTAAATAAGCCCATGAATTTTGTTGTAAAAATCTACTCGTTCGAATAATCCACATGTGGATATGAAAGAGCGTATGGAAAGGTGAATAGGGGTTGGAGAAAAATTCGTGCGCTCCAAGAGAGTGCTGGAAGAGAAATTTTCTCTTTGGACGAAATGCACGATCGGAGTTCGTTTTTTTTTTTTATTTTCCAAGCGCGAGCGCGTTTCTACGAGTGTGGGAGTGACGCGTGTGGGTAGTCGCACAAAAGAGAGAGGTGGAGGTGGTGGTGGTGGTGGCCGCATAATGCGAAATCCACGAGAGCAAAGCGGCGACTTGGCTTGCGGGTAAGAGAGAACGCGGACAAAGGGCCAGCTGGCCCGTTCCGGTAACCAACTTAACCGGAAACTTCGAATCAAAGCAAACACCGGGGAAAGTGGCCGCAGGGGTCAACCCCGGCGGTTCATCGTCAAACTCGATTTGCCATCACTGCTCGCTGCCTCTCCACAGGCGCATTGTGTGCGTGCTGGACACCCGCAGGTACTGGCCCACGCGGTCGTGTGCGTGGTTATTTTGTACACGCGAAAAGAAAAGGTGTAGGTAGAATGTGAATCGAGACACGTGACGATTCTGTATTTTTGCAATAATCAATTCGAGAAAAATCGAATAAGGTTTCTACTCAAGTTCTGATTTCCACTCACTATGAACTATTCTTCTTAACATTAATATTCGGTTGATAAAATAAGTTACAGAGAGATTAATTATTAATTATTTAGACACTTCGACATAAGTTGCATAGACTCGTTGCTTGCTAGGTAACAGCTCGTTGTTAAAAATAAATTTCATAATCCGAGCAGTCGTTGTAGACTTAAATGAGTTGAAATAGGGACACGTTGTGAGTAGATATACGGACACTGTGATTTTTGTCGAGTAGAAATACGTTCATTTCTTGCATTGCATTTAATTAACAATTCATAATAAAAGTCATTAAAATGATATTTTTTTAATTTTATACGCAGTACGACTCCTGACGTGTACAGCGACCAATTTGTTCGCTAATTGCTATTTAAAATAACAATTTAAACTACTGTTTTTAGTATCATTTGTGTTAAATGAGTAGAAATAGGGACATTGACCTTAGGCAATATTCAAAGATTGCAGAGACGACGATTCTACATTTTACGATTATTAATTCGAGCAAAACTAACTGAGAAATATTCCACGATTTTTTTTTTGTAACGAACAGAGAATACAAGTTTCGGAAAAAAAAGATCCCACGCTTTGACGCTTTTTTAATGAGTCGCAAAATTAAGAGGTCGATTTTTGCGAATTCACGATGCAGTCCTCGCGTCCACTGTGCTTTTGGAATATATACGAGTATTAAATGCATGCCGACCGCACGCAAACACGTGCACAGGATGTCTATAGTAGTACACGAGGGAGCGAATATTATCTGGCCCGTGGCCCGGCAATTTTCCTGGTGCGTCGAGTGGGGCGCGCGCGCTCACAGCCAGTCTGTTTGCGTCTAATTGGCGAGCTTAACCGGTACCGTACGATAATAACGCGAGTTTGCCGCGCGATCGAGTTATTTGAATTGTCTTAGTGTGCCGCGGGCTGCCAGTCCCCGCCGACTGGATTCTAATGCGATTGAGCGAAACGCGCTTGCAGTATCTCGTTTGAACACGACAGTGAGCTTCAGAGCTTTTATGGGATGTTGAAAGAACAAATGCGACGACCACGAAAGAATGAAGACTCAACGGTGTCTGTGAAGCTGGTGTCTCATTTCGTGGAAAGTCACAAACTATTGAGAGTTCTGGCTTCCTTTTCAATAGTTCTAGAGTTCCTGATATGTTAAATAATGAGTTCTGCTCATTCACGCTGCGTCTCACTGGAACTCTTTAGAATATGTTGTAGTAAGTATGTCTGGAACTATACAGAAAACATTTTACTTCAACCGGAACTCCCTAATTTGTTGCAGCGTCTCACACTCTTCTCCCGAATACACAACGCTTGGAGAGTATTCATTTATTTAAAAATAATTCAACATTGCTATTGCCTGGAACTCTATAGAATATGTTGTAGTATGTCTAGAAATATGCGGAAAACATTTTTTTTCCACCGGAACTCCCTAATTTCGAGCAGCATCTCACACCCTTCTCTCTGAATACACGATGCTTGGACAGTATTCATTTATTTGAAAATAATTCAACATTGCTATTGCCTGGAACTCTATAGAATATGTTGTGGTATGTCTAGAAATATGCGGAAAACATTTTTTTTTCACCGGAACTCCCTAATTTCGAGCAGCGTCTCACACCCTTCTCTCTGAATACACGATGCTTGGACAGTATTCATTTATTTGAAAATAATTCAACATTGCTAGCGCCTGGAACTCTTCATAGAACTGTTTAAAAACTGTAAATCTTTCTAAATCTCATCTTGTCGAATGTTGAAACTCGTTTAGGACAAAGTGAGACGCAGCGTGAACCTGGCGTCTCACTTTGTCCGGGCTCATTTTTCGGCTTTAATGAGCAGAACTCTTTATTTAACATATCAGGAACTCTAGAAGTATTGAAAAGGAAGCTAGAACTCTCCAATAGTTTGTGAGTTTCCATCAAATGAGACGCCAGCTTCACAGACACGACTTAACGATTAATTTCTGCCTGGAAGTCGATTTCATTTTTAGGCACGGGCCGTAAAGGGACTTATTCGTCCTTGCTTCGACAGAACATTTTTCCCGCACCAGAGATTTTACAAACAATATTCTACTATAAATTTACAGGGTTTGGTTCGTTTCTAGACAGAGAGCGCAATTTTCCATTTCTCTTTGTGAGAATTTGGAGAATTAATGCTTGAAAATGAAATTTCTTTCCCTGCTCGGAAAGGATATTGTCCGAAAAATGTTTTACATGGTTTTATCTTGTTTCTAGGGAGCGTGAAATTTTCGATTTCCCTTTGTGAAAATCTGGAAAATTAATGCTTGAAAGAGAAATATTTTTCCCTGCTCCAAAAGAATATCGTCCGAAAAATTTTTTACAGAAATTCACACGGATCTTCTGCGTTTCAAAAAACCGTGAATTTTTCGATTTCTCTTTACAAAAATCTGGAGTGTTAATCTTCGAAAATTTCGTTTAAACCCCGCGACGTTTCGCGCGTGCGCAGACGGCAGTGACGACAGTGAGCTTCAAAGCTTTTACAATATATTCAAAGAATAAATACTACAACAACGAAACAACAATCCCAACGACGAATTTTTTCTGAGAAAATAAATTTCTTTCCTCCTCCCAAAAGGACACTGTTCCTACATCAGAGATTTTGCAAAAACTACAATATTTTACACAAAATTACACGGTTCTCGTCTGTTTCTAGGGAGCGTGAAATTTTCGATTTCTCTTTGTAAAAATCTGGGGGTATTAATCTTTGAAAATATTCATGGAAAAATCGATGCAGTTTTACACGGGCCACGTACAAGAGGGACATGGAACAATCGCGTTTGATTTAGCAACAAAATGAAAAATAAAAAGAGAAAATAAAAAATATATGTACACACACGCGTAGAATTAACTCTCCGCTTAGCTCGCGGAATATTATCCTCCCTTTAATCCTTTATCCGGTGAAATTATTTGTACGAGCTGTGTGGCAGGGGAGTCCGGAGGCAGGAGAGCGGTTAATACTAGCGTCCTCCGCCACGTCCGGTCGCGCCTGAGTGCGCGCAAAAACGGATGTTGGTACCAACAGGTATGGATAATGCTCCGGCTTAAATAACACGCTGAGATCAAAATAATGAATTGGTGCGCCTCGATTCACCGCATTCACCCAGATGATGGTGAATTAACCCGCAACCAGCGCACACCTCGTCGAAATTACACGCGAAAAAGAAAAAAAAAACATTTCGCGCCACGCGCAAACCGGAAGTTGGCGGTGCAAAATAGAAAAATCGATCTTTAACCACTTACTCTATAAAGACGTACCACGCACGTCGAGATGCTTTTACAGATAGAGAGCTATTACAGGTAGAGGGAAGTAGGTATGGGACGATGTGTAAGCGGATGCGATAGTGACATAGAAAGAGAGCGCTGCAATAGAGTACGGAGTGTCATTGTCTAACAGTTACGCGCATGCGCGGAACGTGTGAGCTTGTAGGCAGATGTGCATACATAATATAAAGTTAAATGTCTTTATTTTCGTACAAAATATTATAATTGAATTATGATATAAAACTATAACCTAAATAAAAATGCGTATACTGTGACAGCGTCTACAGTGCACGCGGTACGTAATATTACCTAATACGCATGCGCTGTTATACAATGACAGTCCGGTCTGTATTGCAACGTTCTCTTTCTACGGCTATGTCGCGTTTTTCGTTGACTCCCTCCCTCTATCTGTAATAGCTCTATGACGTCGATAGGCATTTGTCGCAGAAACAAAAACGACGTGTCCGTCACGGCGACTAACAGTTAGATCGTTCATTATTCGAGCTACAGTTCCAGAGTGCAGAACATCGCGTAGCGTCATCGATATCTTGGAAATATTTCAGTATTAACATGCGTTACATTGACGCCTTACCGCATTTTTTATTGTAGAGCGCGGCACGGCAACCGAAAGTTAAATCGTAGCGCAAGTGGTTAAAAGTGTCTTTGATCCGACTAATCGTAAACGGGATCCACGCGAGAGAAAAGAAAAATGGGGGTTGGGATAACGCAGGGGGTGGAATCGAAACGAGGGGGCGTGCCATCAAATACACATTGAGAGGATTTACAAGTTATTCAAACATTCCGCGCCCCGGTAAGCTATGATGAATACTCGGTGTTCCGATTTAATCCTCTTCAAAGCCCATCCCGTGCCAAACCCAACCCCACGTGGACGAATTGGTCGATGGACAGGGCATCGACGATGGGCAGTGGCACAGTGGACGAAAAACGTCTTCTCGCCATTCTGTCCAAACATCGTCCAAGCAGCTTTCGACTAAAGAAAGTTCTCCGGAAAGATCCTCCTTATCTTAAAAAAATTTCAATCTAACAAACTGATCCTGGATTAAAAAAAAAAAGAAAAAAAGAATCCAACCACTAAATAACAATCCTCCATAGAAGCAACAGATAAAAGAAAACAATTGTAAAAGGAAAAAAACTTGTTTCGAAAGGCTCCATGTGTGTTATTGAAAAGTGTCTGACCGCATAACGACTCGTACTACTGCCACTGTGTATTAACTACTATCACGTCTGACCATATATTGACTCGTACTACTGTCACTTTTAATATCGAGCGATATTTTCTCGTCATTTCCTTTTTCTTTTTAACCTTCGCAGTAAGAATAACACGATTCACGCTAATGGCACGCCGTGCGACTAAATGAAACTGAACTGTGGGCTTGATAGACGAGAACGGATAAGAGAATGGTCGTGTGAAGCGAACCAGTTCATCGGCGAAGCGCGGAGGCCTTTGTCGCGCGCGTCGGGACGCAGGGATAATAATGGATAATAATGCTTAAATGGGTGATCGTCGATTCGATTTCCCGCGAATCAATGATTCGATTGTTTCTCTCCTATTGCGCGCCCGCCCATCCGCGTCCGGGCCACGAGAGAGCTTTTGGGGCTGGGCCGAGCTTGTGCTACTCCATTCGCGCGGAACAAACACGAATATATCTCGTGTGCCGCTCGATTCTCGAATTTTCCAAGAGAAACATCGCGTAATATTGTTTTCATTCTCTTTTTTGTCCACGAGATAATATCTTTTTCCTATCTGACGGTGACGAACAATTAACGAACAGTGGCTTACAGCTCGAAGATATGGATCGTGGGTGATTTTTCCTTCGTCTCGTAAATTTTTGTAACATTTCATATCGATTCGGACACATTGTCACATTGTATAAATCTCTTTGGTGGTTCGAATATTGTATTTTAAATTATCCGTTAGAAGTCCAATTGGATGCTGAGTGCTTTTCATTTTTTTTCTGTTTTCCCTACGTTCGCTTATATTAGCTAAATTAGTAAATTCGCCATCACTGCGTTCGAGGTGTTTGTAAATAGAAAAGGAGCGATCCATCTAACTCTTCGTTTGGCATATGTCTGGCGAGTCACAATTGTGACCCATGAATCTGGCCAGACCCCATACACAGTTTCATATATTTATATGTAAGTATTGGGTTTTTGGTGATCAATTGTTAAGCTTGCTTAAGTTTTTTCGTCCTGATTCTTCATAGATCGAATAGGTAATAAAATTTTAGGAAGGTACACGAAATTTCAGGTCGCCAGATCAATTAGACATATATTTAAATTCCAATTACAATTGAAAAACGTCTGGCCAGACTGATGCGCCAAACGGAGGACTAAATAAATAAATAAATAAACAAACATCAAGCAACTCACCTGGCTCTTGCCTTTGAGGACGAGAACGTTTGTGACGCGGCCGAATGGCAATCCAAGATGGATGATTTCGGCCTCGGAAACATCGTTGGGAATATTTCTGATGTGGATGACCCGCGATGGCTTGCCGTTGTGACTTTTGTCGAGCTTGACCTGCAACAGAGAGTATCGACACGTTGTAAAATACTTCTCCACAAAGTGCGGTGAATTAAATATACGTAGGTGCGCGTGTTCCATGCTAAAAGATTCAATCGTTAAGAATTCACCACCCTCGTGTGCTTGCAACTGCTAGCAATAACACAACCCCTCCCAAAAGCACACTCGCCCCTTTATCGCTGGTAGCCCGGAGGCAGAATTTTCAATCACGTCCCTATCTACCTTCGCTACTCCTTTTACCACAGTCAACTAACCTCGTCGACTCGTCTCTCCTCCTTTGCATCCCTCTTGCACCCTCACCCCTTCTCGTCCTTTTACCCCATCCACTCTCGAGTAGCAACGTGTAACCCAAACCTACCCCCCTCTCTCTCTCTCTCTCTCTCTCTCTCTCTCTCTCTCTCTCTCTCTCTCTCTCTCTCTCTCTCTCTCTCTCTCTCTCCCCCTTACTTTAGCAAAACCACCTCACCCTATCCACTCTCCGCCATTCTCGGTTCCAGCGGAGCAACCCTTAAGAAACGTCGTTGAGGTTTAGTCGGGTTTAACTGATCGGAAAATGCGCTTCTTACCAGGTTAAGGAAGATAGATATTCCCATGGTCACCCCCACCGTCTCTCTCCATTCGACCATAATCTGCCTCTCCCTTCTTCTGGTCCCTGCACCAACCAACCCTCTCTTTCACGCTCGTCTCCAAGAGGGGTGGGTTCGGTGAAGAGGGGTTGAGAGAAGGAAAAGGGTGGTTTAAGCGAGCCAAGCAGGACGTTTCTTTTCAACGGCGTGCAATCGATACGGAGACAAGTCGCCCGGACGACACCGAGATGGAATTCTCGTGGGATATCCGGAAGATGGATTATTCGATGGGCGAGAGTCATTACGGAATTTATCGAGCATCTGGATTTCACTCGTGAACGTTACGGTGAGTAAAGGAAATTCGAGTGAAGGATTCTAAGATGGTTGGTGCATCGAAAGATTTAATACTGAGTATTTCAGAATTGTGATTCTTGTTCGAGAGGGGGTGAGGGTTGGAAAATATTTATTTTAATATTCGATGAGAAATATTTCGCTCCTGGTTGGACAGATGGATCTTGGCGTTTCGTTCGAAATTCCATTGACGTTTTATTACACGACTTTGTCCGCTGTTATTATCGAACGTGTCCTTTCTCGCGCGAGAACGCGTGGTGACGAAAAATTTCTATTCTTCTGTCTGTCTTGCTCCTTTCTCTCTCTCTCTCTCTCTCTCTCTCTCTTTTCTGTCCATCGTCGTAGAGAGCGCGCCAGAAAGATTTATGGTCGACAGTTTGTAATAAAATACCTCACGAGAGGGAGGAGGGGCGACCTGCACGACCGAGGGCAATTTTTATCCCGTCCAGGCGTTTGCTTTGTAACCGTTTCGTAAGATCGCGAGCGGCTGAAAAGTTACTATGTAACAGCGTGCCGGCAGCATTTTTCGGAGTGAGAATTTTTTTGGAAAAAGGCGGAGAAGATTCAGGAGCGCGGCGAAGCGAAAGAATAAATAAGTTCTTGGAAAGTTTTGCGAGAGGAATAATTTAATTTTTTTGTCGATCGATCACGTTGGATCTTTTAACTCTTCACTTGAATTTTTTTTCGGCGTAACAAATCGCTGCCAGTATTTATCGGAAAAAGTGAAGAAGATGGAAGAACGCGACGAAAGGAAAAAAAGAAATAAGTTCTTAAGAAGATTCGCGAGAGGAATAATTTATTTTTTTGTCGATCGATCATGCGGATCTTTCAACCCTTTCTTCTATACTTTTTTTTCCACGTAACATCGTGCTGCCAGTATCTTTCGGAAAAAAATAGTGGAGAAAATTGAAGAAAGCGACGAAACGAAAAAAGAATAAATAAGTTCTTAAGAAGATTCGCGGGAGGAATAATTTATTTTTTTGTCGATCGATCATGCGGATCTTTCAACCCTTTCTTCTATACTTTTTTTTTCCACGTAACATCGTGCTGCCAGTATCTTTCAGAAAAAGATAGTGGAGAAAATTGAAGAACGCGACGAAAAGAAAAAAAGAAATAAGTTCTTAACCCCTTTCGGCACGATTTAATAATGAAAAACTGTGCACGAAATAACCATTTAATTTATATTTAAAAAAAAACAAAAGTGTTACCAAATTCAGTACACTAGAAATTTTTAACTATCATATTCAACAGTAACTTTAGTCGCATGACGAGTGTAGCTCGTCATTGTGCGGTATGGCATGAAAAACCAATGACGAGCTAGACTCGTCATTTTACCGGAAGGGGTTAAGAAGATTCTCGAAAAGAATGATTTCTTTCTCCGTCCATCGACCACGTGGACCATTCAACTCATTCTCTTACTTTCTCTTTTCTTATTTCACGTAAAATCCGATACCATCGCGAGTTTAAGTTTCCGCTAGCCGAGAGGAGCGCGCCGCTCGCCAACTTCCGGAATTATCCCACTACTGTCGACGCACGACTGCACCCCGGTACTGTCTCTATCTCGTTTCCTCTCGAGAAACGAAAGAACCACGCCGCAAACCCTCGACCAACCCGGAAGCCACCGTTTCCGGAAGAGAGCGAGGAGTTCATTGAATTTTCATGCGGCACGCTTCGCGCAGGCTTGTTTTTAATGCGCGCGCGCCACGTCGTTCGTCAAAAGGGATACAATCCAGAATGAAGAATGGAGAGAGAAGGAGATAAATGAGAAGTGGGTCACAGTCACGGAGCAGTGTTCCGAATTTTCTCGCGGGAGAGTCTTCGTCTGCGGCAAGAAGAGAGTGGTCTGGGTAAATTCTCCTCTTTTTTTCTTCTTCTTCTTCTTCGATGAAGAGCCTTCGCTCGTTTCCTCCGCGAGGATGGTTACCCTAAACTTTTTATCCTTTTCGAGTCCTCGTGGGCAGCGGCGAGCTCCTCCTCTATTCGGACGTTAAGGAGCAGAGAGAAGGAGGAGGACTTTAATTTTGAAACGTTAGCCCGGCCAAGGGTCTGCCCTATCTTCCTCTCAACTTTTTATTTTTCTCTTCTGGTTCTTCGCCAACTCTCTCTCCCTCTCTCTTTCTCTCTCTCGTGAGTTTCCAGAGTTTCGAGTTCCCTTCGCGAACTCCGAAAGTATCTTGAAGAATGTTCCACCACGCGAGATGCTTGTCCAAAGGGGATAAAAAGGAAGGAAAAAATAAAGTCGAGTGTTGAAATGAGCTTTAATAGTCGCTCATAATTCTTCATCGATTCCACGATTTTTCTGCAAATGGTCCAGTGATGCTTTTCTACGGCATTCACGCGTTACAATAAAGTGTCGCATTAAAGAAAAGACAAACAGATAATCATAAAATTTTCAGTGATGCTTTTCTAAAGCATTCATGCATTACAATAAAGTGTCGCATTAAAGAAAAAACAAACAGATAATCAAATAAAATTTGCAGCAAAAGAAATTCATTTGGAAAGAATCATCGTTCACCTTCTTAGCATCGATGCGTTAATTTCCACGCCTGTTCTCACCCCCTGGAACGAAAGCAACCAGCCCCTTCGAAAAATACCTAAATCTCGAAACATAAATTATATCGAGCCTAAGGGTAGCGATTCGACAATTCTTCATCGATTCCACGATTTTTCTGCAAATCATCCAGTGATGCTTTTCTACGGCATTCACGCGTTACAATAAAAGGTGCTTTCCTTTAACCGTTTTGATCAGATCAGACCAGATCAGATCACATCAGTTCAGAAACTAGCATGTTCCTTTAGCTCAGTGGTTCTTAACCTTTTCAAAGTCACGGAGCACTTTTGATCAGAAAAATAATTTGCGGAACACCAACATTATTAAGACAGTTAAAATCATAAAACTAACAAAATAAGGTGTGTTAAAGCCAAATTATGGCATTTTTACATTGACGCTTTCATAATTTCGCGGAACACCGGTTAAGAACCACTGCTTTAGCTAAACTGAAGTGATCAGATCACTTCCCCCCTTACCGTTGCTGATCTACCGACAGATTAAGATCAGTAGATGATACTTTCGTATCACATGCGGTTACTCGCTTCCTATTGGTTCATACTAGGAAATTCTTTTGAAAACTATAAGATGGTTATTTCCGCGTTGCATTTGTGCAATCTCAGCACAATTAATAAACACAGATTGTAACAAAGAAGTGACTTATCAATCATACAAACTAATGCGAGCGTGCATACAAATTTTGAAGTTACTTATATTTTGGTACGAACTGGTGTGAACCTAAATCCACAAAACAATTACCAGGAGAAGAGAAATACGAATGCCAGATCTGATCGATCTGATACATGCTTGTTCTATTCACTTAGTGAAGTGACGCGAATATTTCAGATCACAAAATGTCAGATCATATCAGAACACTTGTAAAAGGAAAGCACCTAAAGAAAAAACACAAAAGTAATCATAAAATTTCCTTCAAAGGAAATTAATTCGGAAAGAATGATCGTTCACCTTCTTCGCATCGATGCGTTAATTTCCACGCCTGTTCTCACCCCCTGGAACGAAAGCAACCAGCCCCTTCTGAGAATCCCTAAATCTCGAAACATAAATTATATCGAGCCCAAGGGTAGCGATTCGATACTCCACCCTCACCACCAAGTATCGTCCCACGATAAATTCTCCTAACGTCCTAATTTCCAGATCCCTCTTGCTCATCGCGTTTTTCTCTCTAGCCTGAGAGAAGGGGAAGCGGAGGTGGAACGACTGCAATTTTTTGGAAGGCCCGTGGGGTACACGTAGGGGATCAGAGGCACCACCTCATAAACCTCGTTCACCATGTATGTGTTTCTGTTTGCGTGTTTGACTGTGTGTGCGTTGCAGGTGAGCCAGCAATAAATACGCAGTGAGTTCTCGAGGAAGCACGCGAGAGAGAGAGAGAAAGAGAGAAAGAGAGAGAGAGAGAGAGAGAGAGAGAGAGAATCTCGTGCACGTTTTGGTGCTTGGCCTCTCGTAAAATAAATCTGGAGCACGAAGGAGGTGGAAGAGGATGAGGGCGCACTGGCAAACGGATGATATTGCGTCGAAGAATGTCCACTTTTCCCTTTTCAACCATGCAACAAGCTTCCCTTCTGAGCGACTAATAAGTTCTCGAGAGTGTGGATCTGCCAGATGAAAATGTTCGTAGCTGAATATTTCCTTCTCGAAAAACTTTTCCTTTTATATCTTTTCGTTGGGGGGTACGAGAAGGATATTTCGAAGAATCGTTTAGAAGTACGGTGAAATCAGGTTGTTACGTGGAGACTTGCAAAGGAAATATCACAACCGGAAATTCGTGGTTAAGTTAGACCCCGCTTTGGATCTCCACCGGGTCAAAGTGCCAAACTCGGTTAGTAATGGTTTTATTATTCCAGGCTCTATTTATCAGCGCTTAAACGTCTCTCACTGGCCAAGTTGCCGCGCTAGATAAATCGTCTCGCGCGCATCCAGTCGTTATTTTCAATCGCAACTCCGAGACCGAGCGTTTAAAATCGTGATAAAAGAAAAAAAGCTTCCCGTGGAAAGCTGCAAAATTCTTTAAAGTCACGCGGACGAATTTCTAATTTGGCAAATTTATAAAAGTCAATCTTATTTCACCACATTTGATCTAAGATGCAATATCTTTTTTTATTTTTAGAAATCCAACTCCTCGATAATAAAAATCACCAGACCAGAACAGAAGCTTCTACGTTTCTCCTGCTAAATCTTTTTTGTTGTTATTAGGATATGCCACGTTAGAGCTGCATCATCCGTAGATGAATTTCTTGATTATGTTGCGAGAGTCAATTTTCATATACGTTCTAAGGACTGTTTTGTTAAAAAAAGAGAAAGGAGCACAAATGTGCAGCACCTCAATAATACATAAAAATCACCAGACCAGAACAGAAGCTTCTACGTATCTCCTGCTAAATCTTTTTTGTTGTTATTAGGATATGTCACCATACAGTTGCATCATATGTAGATGAAATTCTTGATTATGTTGCAAGAGTCAATTTCCATATACGCTCTAAGGGCTGTTTTGTTAAAAAAAGAGAAAGAAGCACAAACGTACAGCACCTCGATAATAAAAATCACGAGACCAGAGCAGAAGCTTCTATGTTTCTCCTGTAAAATCTTTTTTGTTGTTATCAGGATAAGTCACCTTAGAGCTGCATCATCCGTAGATGAATTTCTTGATTATATTACGAGAGTCGATTTTTATATACGCTCTAAGGGTTGTTTTGTTACAAAAAGAGAAAGAAGCACAAACGTGCAGCATCTCGATAATAAAAATCACGAGACCAGAGCAGAAGCTTCTACGTTTCGGTCGTTAAATCTTTTTTGTTGTTATCAGGACATGTCACCTTAAAACTGCATCATCCGTAGATGAATTTCTTGTTTACGTTGCGAGAGTCAATTTTTATATACGCTCTAAGGGTTGTTTTATTACAAAAAGAGAAAGAAGCACAAATGTGCAGCACCTCGATAATAAAAATCACGAGACCAGAGCAGAAGCTTCTATGTTTCTCCTGTTAAATCTTTTTTGTTGTTATCAGGATAAGTCACCTTGAAGCTGCATCATCCGTAGATGAATTTCTTAATTATGTTGCGAGAGTCGATCTTTATATACGCTCCAAGGGCTGTGTTGTTAAAAAAGAGAAAGAAACACAAATGTGCAGCACCTAGATAATCACGAGACCAGAGCAGAAGCTTCTATGTTTCTCCTGTTAAATCTTTTTTGTTGTTATCAGGACATGTCACCTTAAAGCTGCATCATTCGTAGATGAATTTCTTGTTTACATTGCGAGAGTCAATTTTTATATACGCTCTAAGGGCTGTTTTGTTAAAAAAAAAGAGAAAGAAGCACAAATGTGCTGCACCTCGATAATAAAAATCACGAGAGAAGGGAGGAAGGAAGCTTTATTTTGTTCCTTCTCCGCGAAGCTTTTTTGTTGTCAGGACGCACTCTGTCCACTTTATCGAGCGCATCCTGAATTTTAGCAGCGCCTTTAAGAGCCTGCTTTCTCTTACTACAAACAAGGTTCACTTCGAGTGGCATTCATCCACTCTGCGCGACGACCTCGACGAGAGGCCTTCTCATGCCTGGACAACCTGTTCTCCTCACCACCTTTTGCACCTTCTTCTCCTCAGCCACAATTTTCCTCCTCCGACACTCGCGTCTCCACCCACCCATCCGACACTCACGACGCACTCTCGTCCACCTCTTCGTCTCCTCTCTCTTCTCCACTCTTCATCATTGTTTCTCACGTCCATAGTCAACAGTTCACTCGTATCACGCGCCTTTTACAGATTCTCAGTCTACTCGGCTACCTTTCTACTATTTTTAACAGCTGCAGAATATTTTTCTTTTAATTGCAATTTAGTAGAGAAACGTTTCAACTGCGAAGAGAATGACAAATTATTTGTACGGAAGTTTTTTTCATTTTTTTTGTTTTTCGTTTTGAATTAAGTACCTATTAACTACAGCTCCCGATCATCACACGTGTACAGGCACGTGTATCGTTATATCTAGCACGGATATCCATAGATACATGTGTACAGGGTGTTGCGAAGACATACACGGCAGTATGTCGGGTTGCCTATCAAAAAATCTGCAGGCGCTCGCTCTGCTGACCGACAAGAGAGCGTGGAGGGGAGCAGCCTGCCGATCTACTCGCGCTAGGTGGCACTGGACGAGGCTGAGAGGTTGACGCTCTCGATTCGTGCCTCGTCCTTATATTAACCGCACTTCAATTATATTGAATGCACTTTACCGACCGGTAAACTTTTTGAACTGCTTTTTTGTTAAGCAAATTAATAGACCGGTCGGTAAGCGTTGGGGACAAAAAGCCGATTAATAGTTTACCGGTCGGTAAAGTGCATTCAATATATTAATTGAAGTGCGGTTAATATAAGGACGAGGCACGAATCGAGAGCGTCAACCTCTCAGCCTCGTCCAGTGCCACCTAGCATTAGTAGATCGGCAGGCTGCTCCCCTCCACGCTCTCTTGTCGGTCAGCAGAGCGAGCGCCTGCAGATTTTTGGATAGGCAACCCGATATACTGCCGTGTATGTCTTCGCAACACCCTGTACACGGGTAACTATAAGAAATTTTTGTCACAGCATTTTACATTTTGTGCCAAATTGTATGTATTTGCATATATAGATATTTCTTCTATCTCTACGACACTTTTTTTATATTTCTTAGAAACAAATTTTCTCATAGTTTTTTTTAGTTTGAAATAAATACACGTGTAATACGTGTATTCGTGTATTACACGCGGATACCCGATACATCTGTTTAAAAAAAAAAAAGAATTAAATACACGTGTAATAGAGGGCACTACTATTAACCCTTTGCACTGGAGAGGTGACTGTCGCTCACCACTTACTTTGTTCCGGCAATCCGAACTATGCCACCGACCACATTTTGGATTGACGCGATACGTAGAGGGCAGTGATATTTATCTGTATTTAATTTTTTTGAAACCTGGAAGTATTGTACAATATATATAACCTTCCGAACTATAAAATTATGTGTTTTATATATTTTATATGCAGGATGTCCCATTTTAAATAATACATTCAAATATCGCCAAAACGGCGCGTTAAATAAAAAAACTGTTTCGAACAAAAGTTGTACGACTTGAAACGGGCTATCAGCTGGTGGCAATGATTTAACCCTGCAAAGTCATTGGAAAGTCGCACGAAGGTCACCGTCAATTTATTAAATAGGACTCCCCATTTTTATAGCATATTCTTGTAGCTTATCTCGAGAGCTTTCCAAAACACTATAATAAAATACTATTCCTCCACAGTACATTATGAAATCAAAAGGAACTTTCGAAAAAGGCCTCGAGTGCAAAGAGTTAATTGATTGATTATTTGAGAGATTGATTGATTTAATTTTTCGAATAACGCGTCACTCGAGCGTTTACCTTTTCCAACGTCGGAGTTAAATATAGCTGTGATAATATTAGTTGCGGTAAGATAGTCGACGAGAAAGGTGAGTAGCTGCAATGGACGTGTCTCGGTGCTCGACATCGAAGATCGAGTATCGAGATAAACGGACAGATTTCGAAAGCGAGCTCCCGTAGAGATGATTATTAACGATAACGAGACGGCGTACTAATTTTAAACAATAGAGAGGCGAGTTTAATCACAGAACCAGGACGAGCACATACTTGCAGAAAATTCGCCGGCATTGTCAATTAAACAACGGTAATTGCATTTTCGAAGCACGGCCATTCATTAATTAAAATTCGAGTTCCTCGTATATTATTTCGAGTTTGAGAAATGTTTTTTTTTCTCCGCGCGCGAGAGGTGATTATCGAGAGGTATAACGAGAAAGGGAATTTTTGTAAAAATTGTAGAAAATCTCGAGGCACGTTATTTCGTGCAACGAAGCGAAAATACTCTTTATTTTACCATCTCCAATTTCATCCTCGTTTCGGAGACTTAACATAATTGTAAGGAGGCGAGAGTAGTAATGCCCAAGGAATTCCATGTACGACTTACAATGGCATCGACATAACCTAAAAAGCTCTTGTAACCTTTCTGGATTTAGTACACTCAACTCTTGGCACGAGATTATTATCGTCGTCTGCTTAATATATTCTCTTCCGCATTACGCACGATACATTCGACATAAGTGTATCACACGCGAAGAACAAATTCTCCTCTATCATTTTACATCGCACAGTACTCCGAAAAGAAAGCAGAAGAAGAAAAAGAAATCAATTCCCTAGCAACTGACTCCAGCAGTACGTACCTCGGCTTGCGATGACATAACCCTCAAATAAGTGTCGGGCACGACATCCTGTCCCTTTTCTTCCGAAGGCAGTAAGGCACACGTGCGACGCAAACACACTTAACCTCAAAGATATCACACCTCGCTCAGTAAACGTGTACGAATAGTTTGGAATTATCTCGCGAGATCGAACGTCCCTCGCGAATTTTCTAACCACTCGTTGCACTTTATTCGACGATTAATTCCGACGCAATGTCATTCACGAAGAAACGTAAATCGTGGGTTCGTTACAACCGGTGTGCTTCTTCCAAGAGAATTTCGGTGCGTGCGTCGTGGAGCTTCTCTCGTCTCGCACCACTTTCGTCGTTTCTGCGCATGCGCACGAGGCTTCTTCGATCATGGTCGCCTTCTCACTCGCCGGCACCGTTTACTCGCGCACTCCACGTGACAATGAGACGAGATAATTTCACGAGACAGTCGGATATCGGCGACGAGACGTGGAATGGGACGTTCGACGTCTAACGTATCCGTGATAAATCCGATCGCGGCCACTTTCGACGATAAATAAGCTGCGTCGAACGCGACGACGCGCCGGCATGGCTGCTCGGTCCGCCATATTGGCAGGCTCGGTTACTTTCGACGATGCTCGGAAACCTTCGGCCCCCAGTGCCATGACCCGAGTGTTTCTTCGTGCTAAGGGTGTCTCGCCTGCTTTTTGAATTAACGACGCGCGGTTGTTCTCATTGTCTCCAACGACGCAGATCCTAACAACGACGGATTTAAATGAACATTAAACGATATACAGTAAGACCTGTTTTTATGCGGTCCTTTTTTGTGCGATTTTCTTTTATGCGATTTTTTATGTGCGATTTTTCCATTTACCGCATAAAAAAAGTTTTTTTAAAATGTGTTGCAAACGAAAACCTTATGAATTTACGCGATATTTTTTTTGTATGCGATTTCTTTTATGCGGTCCCTATCCCCCGCACAAAAACAGGTTTTACTGTAATCGTGATTAATTATACTCGAAGAAATTATATACGAAGAATTAGAGTTTTTTTGATGACTCTTTTCTTTTCTTTTGTTAAGAGCTATTGACTGACCTTGTGCAATTTTAATAACATTTTAGAGGTAACTAGCATTTACTGAATATAGTCGAACGCCATAAGTGCGAATTTAACACTATTCTTACCACGATCGGTCAAATGACCGTTTATAAAATTTCGATTAGGATTTCCTATATACAATATAATTGCATCACTTTTAAATTTCACGACTTCTCCTAAAATATTGAAAAGTGTATTATACGTATATTTTAGGAAAACTCGTGGAATTTAAAGGCGATGCAATTACGTTGTATATAGGAAATTCTAATCGAAATTTTAAAAACGATAGTTTGACCCGTCGGTAGGAATAGTGTTAAGGAAACGCCTGGTTTTCGAGATATCGAATTTTTAATTACGTTTAATTTTTCAGATTTTTACGTAAAAAGAAGACTAAAATACAAAAATGTTTTATTTTATTAATATCTTGCAAGATTATAAATATTAATTTATCAAAACATTAGAATACATATTAAAAACAAGAAATATAGAAAAGAATTTTATGTTTTTTTGCTAATTATTCACTTATGGGGAGCCACCTCGGATTTCAATGTCCTTCACATATGTTATCGAGGTCATCACCCTGAATAATGTTGCGAAGGTTTTAAGCTCCGTTCGTCATTTATTAAAAAGTTATTAACAGAAAAAATCTTTCCAGAAATAACTTTTTTCTCTGACAAAATTGGCGGTCTCCTCTCCAAAAAAAGATATTCAATGTTAAAGTTGAAATATAAATGTGATAAATGGAGATTGATCTAACCAGAAAGGCCTACCACGCTCTCAAGTTTAAATTATTTTTTTATTACGCGTACCGTGCCTAACCATTGCACCTGCTTAACCTGACATTTTGTAGAATTTCAGTCTTCCGCTTACGTAAAAATTTCAAAAATTCTTGATTTAATCGTGTAATTTGAAAATTTAATATCTCGGAAAGCGGGCGTTTCCTTAAATTCGCACGTATGGCGTTCGACTGCATTTAATAAGTGCCAGTGAAATTTTATTAAGATCGGACGAGGATCGGATACGGAAGTCTTACCGAGTTATTTTTTATTCTTAGGATAATCAAGTGAAGGTTATTTCTTTTGTTTTGGAGCAGATGGTTTGCAACTACGTCTATGTTGATTGCGTAGTTACCAGTGGATTTTTCTTTTCTTTTTTTGAGAATCTTTCGATAGTTCGGATTATATTGAATGTCAGGAGAGAATCGATGAGGATTACTGTCCTTGTCGTGGATAATGTGGAAGGAGACACGTGCCGAGTGACGATGCAACAGGCTGCAGTAGCCCAGGCGCATCTCCATTAGAATTCCAAGTAGATAAGCTTTCTGTCTCCTCCTTTCTAACTTACGACATTGCCATCTCTCGGCCAGTCACCCTTCTTTCTCACATTATTCTTCTCGTACTGTTCTTTTGTTCGTTCGTTGCCATCACACGAATTCGACCACTTCCACTGGCCTTTCGCATTTTTATCGAAACTACAGACTAGCATGTAATTGGGAGAGGATTTTCCAGGCCAAAGAGAAAATTCGAGAAAGTAGAGAAAAATCGATGCGAACTCTACCGACCTTGTTCCATCCAGAAAGCATACCAATTTTGTTCTCTAAATGCAATCCAATAGTAATAAAGGAGAGAATTTTATGTTTCCGAGAAAACAAAAATTCTCTTGTATTAAGAAACCATGTACTAGAGGACCATTAGGGAAAACTTGGATTTTCCAGGCTAAAGAGAAAATTCGAGAAAGGCAGAGAAAAATCGATGCGAACTTCTACCGACCTAGTTCCATCGAGATAGCATACTGTTTTTTTTCCAAATGCAATCCAATAATACTAAAATGACAATTTGAATTTTCCAAGAAAAAAGAAAAATTCTCTTCTATTAACCCTTTGCACTCGAGGCCTTTTTCGAAAATTCCTTTTGATTTCATAATGTACCGTGTAGGAAAAATAATTTATTATAGTGTTTTAGAAAGCTCTCGAGATAAGTTACAAGAATATGCTATAAAGATGGGGAGTTTTATTTAAGAAATTGGCGGTGACCTTCGTGTGACGTTCAAATGATTTTGCAGGGTTAAAGCATTGCCACCAGCTGATAGCCCCTTTCAAGTTATACAGCTTTTGTTTCAAACATTTTTTTACTTAACGCACCGTTTTGGCGATATTTGAATGTATGATTTAACATGGGACATCTTGCATATAACATATATAAAATATATCATTTTATACATCGGAAGGTTATACATATATCGTACAAGGCTTCCAGTTTCAAAAGAAATAAAATGCAGAGATAAATATCGCCGTCCTCTACGTATCGCGTCAACCCAAAAGGTGGTAGGTGGCATAGTTCGGATTACCGCAACAAAGTAAGTGGTGAGCGATGATCACCTCTCGAGTGCAATAGGAGAAAACTTGAATTTTTCAGGCCGACGAGAAAGTAGAGAAAAATCGATGCGAACTTCTACCGGCCTAGTTCCATCGAGAAGGCATGGTAATTTTTGTTCCAGATGCAATCCAATAATACTAAAATAAGAATTTGAAATTTCCCGAGGAGAAAAACAAAATTATCGTCCCTTCGCAACGGCGCAGGTGTGCCTCGTTGGTTCCGATTCGGAAAATTCATCGATTGGCCCCAGTTGGTTCCGCTGGAAAATTTATAAAGGACACAGTCGCGAGGCCAATTCCATATTTGAGAGCGTCGAGTGCAATTTTCCGCTCGATGTGACGCTTAATTCGCCGGCGACCGAATTAACCGGCTGCGAATAAAGTGCGCAACGATCCCGGCATCGCTTCGCGCGACCGAGTTCCACGTGAAAAAAATAACGCGCAAGCATATGCGCGCCCATGGAGAAAGGTAAGCGGAGAAAGAGCAAAGGTGCGACGCACAGTGGGCCAAAACGCGAATCTAGCCGGACAAAAAGTATTTCTCGCAGGAAAGGAACAAAAGACAAGATTCAAACATTTCTCATTAATATGTATTGGGTTGGCAACTAAGTGATTGCGGATTTTGTCGATAGATCGCCTTTGCACTTTCTTTTGTTTCGTTAACGTGTTCAAAGCATCTAACCTATATTTTTTTCTTGTTGTTTGGACTTCTATCTTTAATTTAGTAAAAAAATTATATCGATTAGTTCCTTAGTTTTGTTTTTATCCCAGAGAAGCTCAATGTATCGCATACATGCATTGAAAAAAAATTAAAAAAGCTTGGCTATGTTTAAAATCCGCAATCACTTAGTTGCCAACCCAATAGTATACGAGCCGCTCACTTGACAAATCGATTAACTCCACTTTTTGCATTTTTTCATAAATTTAAGCATCGAAGCACTTGATTAAGTCCCTACTTTTTATATTTGTAACATCATTTTGAACATAATTTACGGAGTTAATCGATTTGTGCACTGAACGGCTTATATATTAATACTATACCATATCGACATTAATTAGAAAATTGTAGATTTGAAATATTAAGATTAATATGTAACTAATGTTTGAGCTAATTGAAATTAACGGCGTTTATGTAGAAATTCGCATAACTCCGTATGAAGTATCGCGATTTACGAAAACGCGTGACGGACGAAAATACAAGGGAAAGAAAGAAAAGCAATGAAAACGACAAACGGTTGGCATCGGAGTGCGCGCTTGTAATTACTCGATTAAATTAGCCAGAAGAAGAAAAAGGAAAGTGGCCTGAGAATTGAATGATAACGAAGAGAGACTGAATAATGGAGAACACGTGGAGATGGAAAATATATGCCGAGAATGATGGTGAAATTGAAAAATGTGGTGTCGTAAGAGCCTGCGGGCTCGAAAGAACGAAAGAGAAAAGTTCAAACGAAGCAGAACGCTCTCATGAAGAAGCGAGAAGAGAGAGAGAGAGAGAGAAATTGCGCGAAACGGTAATGAACGAGGCACACGGCCTCTCGGATATTAATTAACGCCAATAATGAGTTGTTTTCTGTTTGACTTGACTCACCGCGCAGAAAGCCTCGTGGCTGCTTTTATCGAAGAGATTCGCGTTGCTGAACACTCGTTTTCTTCATATTTCGCTATTCTTCTCCCACTTTTCTCTCAATCCCTCGTTTCAATTAAATTCTCTCGATAACTCCGACCCAATGATTATATTCAATTTGCCTAGAATGCTTTTTTTTATATATTCTCCGGTTCGATTATTTTCCAATGCTTCTCCGATACAATTCTACTTCTCCATTTTTCTCTGAACATCGAGAAGCATACACGCTAATATAGGAGAGCTTGGATGCTGTTATTAACCCTGTGGCTGACGCATTATTTTTTAAAATATGATGATCATTGTATCGTAGGTCCTTGGATTCGTCTGGACCTCGACTATTACGATACAATGATAGAAATACGTTTCATTTAAAAACAAAAAAACATCTTATATGTAATTATCGTTTGTAGCACTCCAACTTGTATGTTTTCGTTTTATCAGCTGTGTTCACCGGTACGAGCTTTCGTCTCTATTACTTGTTTTAACCGAACGCGTATATGGAGTTCTTCGACCACAGCGATGGCTTTGCACAGGACACATATATATGTCTTTCGGTTCTAGCAGTTGTTTTGGCCGAACACATATATGAGTTCGTTGGCCACATTGATGGTTTACGGAGAACGCATATATGCGGCGGTAGTCCGGAAAGGGTTAAACCCGACTTAACTCGGGCGAGTGCGCTAAGAGGGTAACGATAACGGAGATATTGGCTTGTACACTGAGAGAAAAGTATGTGATATATGTAACTATAATGGCATAGTAACAAAATTATAGTTGGAAATATCGTATTTATGGTAAATGTTATCATAATGTCGGCAATAATTAAGATAGAGGCATAGTATAAGCAACTATATTATTTTTTTACCCAAAAGTATGGTTATTTCAACTAAAACTATAGTTTTTAAAATTATAGAGAAAACTAACTATTTTATATAGTTAATATTACCAGAATATTTCATACACACTGATAGAACTAACTATATTCACATAGCACATTTTACTATACATATGGTAACAAGAACAAAGGTAATAGTTAATAATATCACCATTTGTATAAACCGTTCGTTCTACTATATTTTGTATGATTAAGTGAACTAGAAAAATATGTTTTACGCCAAATTGAACTATAAAATAAAGTGAGATTATAGTAAACCGAATCATTTTTTTCTCTCAGTGTACCAGAGTTTATTTGGTGTATATATTGCACCCTATATATTATATCCAAGCATTTGTCCTTATATCAGGATCTCATCACCGAAAGTTTCTTTTTTATTTCATCACCTACAAAACACTTCCTATTTATCCGTCCACTTTCTCGTGGACCCTCGTGTGTCGTGCGCGTCACGTGCGCACTCGACGAATGCGCCCAGTATCGATTTCGATTGGACACTTGTCTCTCGCTTTTCTATACTCGCGTGTACACACCTCGCCAATTTTGCTACACACATACACACGTGTATATTTTATATTTTACAGAGTGGACCTACACAGAGAGAGAGAGAGAGAGAGAGAGAGAGAGAATATCGCGCACTTTGATCTCAAAGCCGTCCCCTATCGCGTTTCAGTTCTCTCTCCGTCGACACAATTTCCAACGCGCGCACTCTACAGACGCGCCAGTTGTCGAAAATTTACACAATTAATCGGCAAGCACGTGCGCGAGGGTGCGACGAGGGGAAAAAGGAAGCACGTAAACATTTGGTGGAACCGCAGTGAGAATTCAAGGGTTAATTAATTCAATCGATTTTCATTTCGATAGCTACCACTAACCACTCTCCCTTGTCCACTTTCATTTCACGTGTTAACTACTACGACCGGAGGAAAAAACTAAAGCGGAGAAAGGAAACGGTGGATTTTTTTGTGATTCTACTCTTCTCTAGAGAGAGAGAGAGAGAATCACAGGAGCGATAGAATATCGTTATCACGCGCGAGCCACTCGAATAAAATGGAACTTTAACGCGTCGCAGTACTCGTGCAACCTTTCGTTGAATCGTTTCAGGAGAAAAATCGAATTCTAAACGTGGTGTCGGAGAACGTCGAATTTTTCGTTGCTCGACTTTTCGCGGTTCGCGTAGAGCAGTGTTTCCCAAAGTGTGGTAAATGTACCACCTAGGGGACGGAAACAGTTTAATGGAGATACGAACTGCACCGGGCTTTGAATGGATAAGATATCCGTTCAACTTTAATACAATTAGTAATTGTTGGAATTAGTTTCAGGTGGATTCTTGAAAAAGAAACACGAGGAGTGTGCTTTAATAACATTCTGCTTGCAAATACAAGAACATAGTAGTCTAGTTTTAGACTTTTCATACAATTTCTAGTTTTAACAGAGAAAGTTCTGAAATTCATCTTGCCTATCTTTCATCTTTCATCTATGTGAAGTCGCTTTTTCAGCATTTCTAGACATTAAGTGAAGAAAAGGAACAGGCTTTCGTATGTGAAATCGCGTCTCAGATTAAAATTAACAACCAAGGAACCAAATTACGATGATCTATCGTCTCAACATAAACAATTTCATCCTTCTCACCGATTATAATGAATATTATTTACTATATTTGATTTATATTTTGTTACGAATGAATTTTATTTTTCGTTTATCACCATTTTGTTTATGTACTAAAAAAGGATAAAATAAATGTATTTCGATTGTTATTAAAGTACATGCAATGTACACGCATGTCGAAAGTTTGGGAAACACTGGTGTAGAGCAATGTAAACGAAAAAAGAAAACGCAAAGCATTCGAGATCTTCTTCGATACGTGTGAAATCTAGATCTTTACTTTGTTATTTTGCGACGATTAAGGAACGATCGTGTCCAACTTTTCGCACCTCGCGCAGAGCAATATTAAAAAGGAAATCTTCGAAAGTCCTTCTTCGATCCTCGTGAAATATACCATTCTCAATCGTGAAATTTTGGAAAATCGAGAAGTGCTCGTGACAATTATACATCTGCACCGTTTTCAAAATTGAAATTGAGCAGGCCCTTTTATCGACAGAGAGAGTGGCGCGGCTCTGCTTTAAAGATTCACGAGCGAATCGGAAACGAAATGAACGAAACGCGAGCTCGCAAAAACTGGCCCTCCCGTAACTCGCCGTCAAATGTAGCGAATAAACACGCATTGGGATAAAAAGAGCGGTAAACAGAAGGTGAGACGCGAAAATCATGCGTCATTTGCACGCCACTGAAATCCAAATGTATTCGCTACGTGAGAGAAACGCTCGTCTGCGGCCTGTGATATTTTTCGCCGTGGTGTCGATGAACGCGACTCGGTAATTGATACGAAGGAAAAAGCTTAATATTCTCCAATTTTTTTCGTACGCTCCATTTCCTTGGGGACTACATTCGCGCAAGCACCAACCAGGCCCGTTTGTTCACCGAAAGAATTTAATTCCAGAATTTTTATATCGGACCTAGATTTTTTATTAGAGATGAAATAACTTTTTTTCTAAATTACTTTGCTTTTAGGCCAAAGTAAAACAAAAACTTCAATTGTATTTGTGAATGATAAATGTACGATCGCAATGACAACCATTCGCCACGTAATAGTGTGATTGTGAGAGTAGATCTGAGTTAGAAAAATTTGAGTAAACGAATGATGAGAATAATGCTAAATCAATGGAAAAATAAATTCTGTCGAAATTGTTCACATAGACCACTTTTACAATTACCGACATATACAGGGTGTAAAAAAATTCGACCGACGAGCTTTGATGGAAAACAGATGACGCTAAAACAAACAGTTTTTATTAATATTATTTTTCTGTACGACGTTTTGTTTTAATACTACACGATAAAATAAGGATGTGTAACTTCAGAACGAAAAACAAACAATGTAAAATCTTTCTCCATTAACTTCGACACAAAGACGACATCGCCGAAGCATTAATTGTCTCACTCGTTCGAATACCTCAGGAATATTTTCAATCTGATCAGCCGCAGCAATTATCCGAGCTACTGATTCTTCCTCCGTGTCAATGGGAATCTCATAAATAAGAGTATTCATATGCCCCCACAAGAAAAAATCTAACGACGATAAATCTGGCGAGCGGATACTTAATCTTTATTTTATCGTGTAGTATTAAAACAAAACGTCGTAGAGAAAAATAATATTAATAAAAACTGTTTATTTTAACGTCATCTATTTTCCTTCAAAGTTCATCGATCTAATTTTTTTACACCCTGTATATGGGTTTCAAAAGCCACCAGAGTTAGGAATTCGAATTGGAATCACGCGAGCGGAAAAGGTTAACAATTAACGTATGAACAATTTTGCAAGTAAGTTTCCCTTGAAAGATTATTCTCTGATAAAAAAAATACCTTCTGTTGCACTTCTTGCAATAATACTGTGAACTGTATTGCGAAGTCAGACCCCCTTATGTGTATTTACCTAGTGTGCAATAAACTAATTTTTCTCTCTCTCACTCTCTCTCTCTCTCTCTCTCTCTATATCTCATTTTACTCAGAAATTACACATGCAAATCCTGGAGAACTCGAGCATTTACTCACCCACGCCGTTGCACACGTAGCGCGTCCGCCCTCACTCACGAACCGCGCGTAGGGGTGGTCTCGACGCCGAGCGTCGGGACGCCGCGCGGGAATTATCGAGAAAACGTCAATATGCATTACCAGAGCTCTCTCACGGCACTGCAGCTCTCGTCATCCAACACCACGTCGGTTGGAGCCTCAACGAAGCAAGCAACCCCTTCACCAAGGGGTAGTTCCAACCCCTTTGCCACCCCCAGCGACCCTTTGGAACCTTCGCCACCCTTCGATCTCGACAGCCAGCAATCTCCAACCCCTGTGCATCATTTCTACCCCTTCTTCTTGCTTCTGCACAACCCTTGGAAGAATGAGAAGTCCTAGTGGCCAAGAGCAATCTTCCACGCAAGATCACGAGGAACTTGTTTCTCTCTCTCTCTCTCTCTCTCTCTCTCTCTCTCTCTCTCTCTCTCTCTCTCTCTTCTCTCGTTATTTTATTTATTTGCAGCGCTTTAAAAGAGACCGGTTGAAAGCCAAAGTGAAACCTAACGCGATCCCGCGGCCGTGTTGTTGGGAGGATTCTTTTTTTTTCCATCCGGAAAATTCCACGTTCCTTTTTTTTAAAACGAAAAATAAAAACAAATTGCTGTGGCTCGGTGTGTAACGAGAGCATTTAACGTTCGTGGGAGCGATCGTTTAGAATGTTTCGCGTGCTCCCTTCCATCCAGGGGACGCGCTCGTGGCAGAAATATTGCGCTCGTAAAAATTCAGGGTGAAGGGAGGACAAAACGAGGGAGAAAAAAAAATGGATCAGAAAAAAAGGGACGTTCGATCGAGAGGCGCGTAATGTCGGTAGTGAAAGAATTAACCGTCTCTCGCTCTTTCTCTGTTTGTCTCTCTCTCTCTCTATTTCTCTCGCTCTTTCTCTTTTTGTCTTTCTCTCTCTCTCTCTCTCTCTGTCTCTCTCTCTTTTTTACTCTCTCTCTCTCTCTCTCTCTCTTTCTCTCTCATTCGACAGTGCGAAATTTTTATGATTGCGCTGGCAAAAATGAATGGCGACAGCCGAAGCCGAACTGCCAAAAGCAACTCCTATCGGCGTCACACACTTGACGCGCGGGGGCCCCGCCGTCACTCGCGGGATTTTTCTCCCTCGTGTCGAGTCTCGCGTGTGTCGATTTGACGCGACGCGTACTTGTCAGTCGCGCGAGCAAAAAAAAAGAAGGGGGGAAGAGAACATTTTTCGAAAATTCCATGAGAAATTTCACCGAGCACGCGTCCACCCGCTGGAAGATGATTTAAATTGAGAATTAACTCGGGCGACATTTGATTACCATAGCCAATAACAATACTAACTAAGTGTGAGAACGATAAAAAGAAGCGTAGTTAACACTATTCCTACCGACCGATCAAATGACCGTTTTTAAAATTTCGATTAGAATTTCCTATATACAAGGTAATTGCATCGCCTTTAAATTTCACGACTTTTCTCAAAATATACGTATAACACATTATCCAATATTTAAAGAAAAATCGTGAAATTTAAAGACGATGCAATTTCGTTGTATACAAGAAATTCTGATCGAAACTTCAAAAACGGTCATGTGACCGGTCGTCAATAGTGTTAAAATCTTAAGCTAGATTGTTAATGCAATCGCGCGAATTCATTGGAGAAACGATTTTTCGAAAATTACTCGTGAAATTGTGATTTTCTTCTCGGAGTGGATAAATTCGCCCAAAAAAAAAAAAAAAGATTGCAAAAACGGAGAATAATCAGCGCTACAGGAATTCGGTAAATTTTCCGTCGGCCAGAATTCGAGGCATCCCTGAAATGTTTCCCTCGTTCCACGTGAGTGTAAATTTTCGCAAAAATATCTTACGGATAAAATTTGCGAGGGATGAGGGGGTAAAAAAAAAAAAAAATCTGTAAAGATCGTCGAGAAATTTCAAATACCGTAACGCAAATTCCTGCGGCTTACAAGATTACACTCGACGAGCGAATTATTAGTACGAGGAGAAAGGGTGGAGAATCAATTCAAGAGATTAATTATCAAAATGAATTCAATTTTACAACACCTACGCGAGAAACACTGGATCGATCGCATCGCAAGACGAGAACGATTTCGAACAATCCAACGACCACGCCCTCGTGCTTGTTATTAATATTCGCCGATAGTTTAATCCTCCGTGCTTTTGACGATGAAAATCACGGGGAGAGATTTTACAGTCGCAGGAATTGAACAGCGGGGCAAATTAAATTCCATGATTCGAATGCATTCTCCCTCGCGCACCACCGCAGGTGTATTTAATAAATTCAAAGTTACGTTTAATATTTACTTTCGTCGAGCACGCGCGCGCAAAGATGCACCGAAAAGAATGACATCCGCGAGAGCGTAATTTATTATTGTTTAGTGAGAACGCCGTGTCGACGAACAAAAGAGAAAAGGAAGATTAGAAAGATCTTGGACAAAATTCTGGAAGATCGATTTTTTCCGGTACCAAGGTCCGGTAGTATCCTTTTCAAATGGCCGTTTTTGAAATTTCGTTGAGAATTTCCTATATACGACGTAATTGCATGGCTTTCAAATTTCACGACATTTCCTAAAATATCGAAAAATGTATTATACGTATATTTTAGAAAAAGTCGTGACATTTAAAGGCGATGCAATTACGTTGAATATAGGAAATTCTAATCGAAATCCTAAAAATGGTCGTTTGACCGGTCGGTAGGAATAGTGTTAAAAGTGCCGCGTAAATTTGCAAAAGTTACAAAACGCAGAGATAAGCTCGCCAATTCGCTCGACGCGCGCGCGCAAAGATGCTTCGAAAGAATGATATCCGCGAGAGAGCGTCATTTATTATTCTGCAGTGAGAACGCTGTGTCGACGAACAAAAGAGAAAAGGAAGATTAGAAAGATCTTGGACAAAATTCTGGAAGATCGATTTTTTCCGGTACCAAGGTCCGGTAGTATCCTTTTCAAATGACCGTTTTTGAAATTTCGTTTAGAATTTCCTATATACAACGTAATTGCATCGCTTTCAAACACGATATTTCCTAAAATATCGAAAAATGTATTATACGTATATTTTAGAAAAAGTCGTGAAATTTAAAGGCGATGCAATTACGTCGTATATAGGAAATTTTAATCGAAATGTTAAAAATGCTCATTTGACCATAGGAATAGTGTTAAAAATGTCGCGTAAATTTGCAAAAGTTACAAAACGCGGAGATAAGCTCGCCAATTCGCTCGACGCACGCGCCTTTAAAAGCATCGTTGCGCATTTTCGATGACCCTCGTTAATTCGGGCCCGACTCACCCCTTCGTTCACTCGGGGGTGTAATAATAAAGGGTTGAAACGTGGAAGAGGGGGCTGCTCGCATTTGCCAGCGAGGAATGGCGAATCGTAAAGTGCACGTTTGTCGCGAGAGAAAGAGGAAATGCTTTTCTGTGTGTGTGTAAATGTGTGTGTGTGTAAAAGAGTGAGAGAGCCCGTAGCCATTACGTCGTTAAATTAACGTCGTGTAAACGAGAGGTCGACGCCGACGTTGAGCATCACTTAAGTCGCTCCATGGAAAAGGGGTAATTTTCTTCGGAAAATTCTAGAATTTTCCAACCAACGAATCTCGTCCTTCGAAGTCACCGCCGTTAACAGGATGCAATTTTAACGAGCTTACTCCTCGAATTGATGCTCCTGCTCCATCTTCTTCCATTTTTCCTTCGGTTATTTTTTATTTTCCCGCAAGGCATCGAATCATGGTATAATCCTGGTAAAAAGGGGTAATTTTCTTTGGAGAACTGCAGAATTTACAAACACTCAAACTCTACCCTTCGAATTCAACGTCGTTAATAGGATGCAATTTTAACGAGCTTACTCTTCGAAATACTACTCTTCTTCTCTTCTTCCTTTCTTTAACTTCACATAGGTACAAGGCATGCAAATCACAGTATAAGGTTACCGGAAAATGGGGTAATTTCCTTGGGAAACTTCCGAAATTTTCCAACCCCTAAATTCTGTCCTTCGAACCCAATGTCGTTAACAGGATGCAATTTTAACGAGCTTGCTCTTCGAAATACTACTCTTCTCTTCTTCTTTTTTTTAACTTCGCATAGGTGGAAGGCATGCAAATCACAGTATAAGGTTACCGGAAATGGGGTAATTTCCTTGGGAAAATTCCGAAATTTTCCAACCCCTAAACTCTGTCCTTCGAATCCGACGTCGTTAACAGAATACAATTTTAACGAGCTTACTCTTCGAAATACTACTCTTCTCTTCTTCCTTTCTTTAACTTCACATAGGTACAAGGCATGCAAATCACAGTATAAGGTTACCGGAAATGGGGTAACTTCCTTGGGAAAATACCGAAATTTTCCAACCCCTAAAAACTCTGTCCTTCGAACCCAACGTCGTTAACAGAATGCAATTTTAACGAGCTTACTCTTCGAAATACTACTCTTCTCTTCTTCTTTTTTTTAACTTCGCATAGGTGGAAGGCATGCAAATCACAGTATAAGGTTACCGGAAATGGGGTAATTTCCTTGGGAAAATTCCAAAATTTTCCAACCCCTAAACTCTGTCCTTCGAACCCAACGTCGTTAACAGAATGCAATTTTAACGAGCTTACTCTTCGAAATACTACTCTTCTCTTCTTCTTTTCTTTAACTTCACATAGGTGCAAGGCATGCAAATCACAGTATAAGGTTACCGGAAATGGGGTAATTTCCTTGGGAAACTTCCGAAATTTTCCAACCCCTAAACTCTGTCCTTCGAACCCAACGTCGTTAACAGAATGCAATTTTAACGAGCTTACTCTTCGAAATACTACTCTTCTCTTCTTCTTTTCTTTAACTTCACATAGGTACAAGGCATGCAAATCACAGTATAAGGTTACCGGAAAATGGGGTAATTTCCTTGGGAAAATTCCGAAATTTTCCAACCCCTAAAAACTCTGTCCTTCGAACCCAACGTCGTTAACAGAATGCAATTATAACGAGCTTGCTCTTCGAAATACTACTCTTCTCTTCTTCTTTTTTTTAACTTCACATAGGTACAAGGCATGCAAATCACAGTATAAGGTTACCGGAAATGGGGTAATTTCCTTGGGAAACTTCCGAAATTTTCCAACCCCTAAACTCTGTCCTTCGAACCCAACGTCGTTAACAGAATGCAATTTTAACGAGCTTACTCTTCGAAATACTACTCTTCTCTTCTTCTTTTCTTTAACTTCACATAGGTGCAAGGCATGCAAATCACAGTATAAGGTTACCGGAAATGGGGTAATTTCCTTGGGAAACTTCCGAAATTTTCCAACCCCTAAACTCTGTCCTTCGAACCCAACGTCGTTAACAGAATGCAATTTTAACGAGCTTACTCTTCGAAATACTACTCTTCTCTTCTTCTTTTCTTTAACTTCACATAGGTGCAAGGCATGCAAATCACAGTATAAGGTTACCGGAAATGGGGTAATTTCCTTGGGAAACTTCCGAAATTTTCCAACCCCTAAACTCTGTCCTTCGAACCCAACGTCGTTAACAGAATGCAATTTTAACGAGCTTACTCTTCGAAATACTACTCTTCTCTTCTTCTTTTCTTTAACTTCACATAGGTGCAAGGCATGCAAATCACAGTATAAGGTTACCGGAAATGGGGTAATTTCCTTGGGAAACTTCCAAAATTTTCCAACCCCTAAACTCTGTCCTTCGAACCCAACGTCGTTAACAGAATGCAATTTTAACGAGCTTACTCTTCGAAATACTACTCTTCTCTTCTTCTTTTTTTTAACTTCACATAGGTACAAGGCATGCAAATCACAGTATAAGGTTACCGGAAATGGGGTAATTTCCTTGGGAAAATTCCGAAATTTTCCAACCCCTAAACTCTGTCCTTCGAATCCGACGTCGTTAACAGAATACAATTTTAACGAGCTTACTCTTCGAAATACTACTCTTCTCTTCTTCCTTTCTTTAACTTCACATAGGTACAAGGCATGCAAATCACAGTATAAGGTTACCGGAAATGGGGTAATTTCCTTGGGAAAATTCCGAAATTTTCCAACCCCTAAACTCTGTCCTTCGAACCCAACGTCGTTAACAGAATGCAATTTTAACGAGCTTACTCTTCGAAATACTACTCTTCTCTTCTTCTTTTTTTTAACTTCACATAGGTGGAAAGCATGCAAATCACAGTATAAGGTTACCGGAAATGGGGTAATTTCCTTGGGAAAATTCCGAAATTTTCCAACCCCTAAACTCTGTTCTTCGAACCCAACGTCGTTAACAGGATGCAATTTTAACGAGCTTAAAATCTTCGAAAAAAATCTATTTCTTCATAGCTATTTTTATTTTTTCACGGAAAGCATCGAATTACTGGAATTTCCAAAAACGAGTGTGAGAGGAAAAGCATTTTTCCGCTCACTTTCCCGCGTGGCCCCCGTCAAACGAGTTGTCAAGCACCGGTGATAATGGAACTAATGGAAAATACAGATTTCGTTGCGTCCGAAGGGCCAGGGGGCTTTCGCGCGCCATTAATACTCTTCGCATCCGTTTACGTTGGTTTTGCCACACACACGCGCGCCCACCCACTCGCCCACACGTATGCGCGCTCGCGAGCTCCATTATTAAATTACTCATGGGCCCGTTATTAAATTTCACGGGGCTTCGATAACGAAAGTATCATGTTCCACGTGAGAAATATAAGACGCGCCATGGCCGCGATCGGAAATTTAATTCCGGGCCAAATTGCGTGACATTTATATTTTCGCCGGTGAAAATTCAACTTTCGATCCGAGCTACCCCCAAAACCCTCGATTATCGAACTAGACGACTGACGTATTGATAATTGGAAATTACGCTTCACTCGGAGAAACAAGAATTTCCAATCGTCTCTCTCGTAAACCGGCAGCGCCAATTGCAATAATCGTAAAATCGTAATTGCGGAGATCACGAGCAATCTCGTTCTTGCGTACGGGGTGATTGTACTGGGATGAAATAAAAAAAAAAAGAAGAAGAGAAATACTGCGAAAGGTACGGTACGTAGTTCTCCATTCAGTCACGAGCATCGCTTTTTATCGTTCTAGATGTCTTTACCCGAGCGATCGGTCGTTTCTTTATTTTTGTCCTCTCTCTCTCTTTCTCTCTCTCTCTCTCTCTCTCTCTCTCTCTCTCTCATCTTTCCGGCGTAAACGCTTTCAACATGCTCCACCTGCTTCTCTCTCTCTCTCTCTTTTTCTTTCTTTCTTTCTCTCACGCGCTCACGCGTAGAGAACGAGAGATGACGCCCGTAAAATTCACAGAGAGCGGGGTAGAGAAGAGCGCAGCTTCCGGTAACGGACGGAAGAGCCAATAAAATTGAGCGACCACGTCATGGAACTTCGCTTTTCCGATCGTCTCCTCCTCTGTCCTCTTCTTCCATCTATTTGGCCTTCGGTGATGGTCCGTCTCCGATTGGCGTTGGAAAATTTCCCTCCCTACAGTTTCACCATCCACCCCCCCAAAGGAATTTTCTCTTAGACTGCAGCACGCAGTCGGAAAGTTTTACGAGTTAAATAAAAACGAGGCCAGCAGCACCGTCGCGCGCCTCTTCTGCCTTTCTGCCGGTGGTCTTTGAGTGTTTGAGTTTCCGTGGACTGTTGGGTTTCATGTCGAGCGTCGCGACGGTCAGCGTCTTCCGTTCGCGCCAAGGATGCGGCTGGATATTGCGAATTTGATTGGTCGACTGATTGAGAGGCCATCTAAGAGAATATCGATACGATGGGGGAGTTTATGTTGCTGGATTGTTGAGAGCTCGGAGAAATATCTGAGATGAAGCGAGAGTTAAGATTCGTGATTGTTTGACGAGGCACGTTTATTCAGAATATTTCACCGTGTGTCGTTTAATTTTTGTTATCTAATTACCAACGACAAATATACCTAGACCAAGCATTCGTGTACTCTTATCATAGCAGCGAGTGAAGCCGAAAGTTGGCAGTTTGTGACTGAGGGAGAAAGTTGATTTGCGTCTACTTGCTTTCTCACTCCTGACCTACCTGGTATTTTCGCTGTTAACAGTGAAAGAAAGTATACGAATAATGACGAGCTAGAGTTAATAAAACTTTTCATCTCTATTTTGACATATTTTATACATTTCTTTCATAAATTTTACATTTTTCTTTTATACATTTTTCTAGAAACATACACTTCATTTGACAACTGTAGTTACGAATATGACATCACGAGCGTGTATACACCATATTGACCTAACCTTTTCGTCGTAAAAATATGGCGATTCTTGACAGTCGTTCTAAGCTAGAGTGAGAAAGCAGTAGACGCAAAACAGCTTTCTCACTCTGTCTCAAACTGCCAACTTCTGGCTTCACTTTTTAGAAAGAATGCTTGAACTATGCTTGAATTACTTTTTGACACAGTCCGAGTGGAATGTGCGATGAGATTTTCTGCATATAATATCTCGAGATTCGTATCTCTGAACTTGATCGATCGACCGATTGAGCGGTCATCTAAGAGAATATCGATACGATGGGGGAGTTTATGTTGCTGGGTTGTTGAGAGTTCGAAGAAATATCTGAGATGAAGCGATATTTAAGAAGATTCGTGATTGTTTGGCAAGTAAAATTGTTTTTCAGAAGATTCCACTGCGTCGCTTCATTTTTGTCACACAATTTTTGTTAAAAAAGTCGCACACACAGTGATGACACACATTTGATTTTTGCTAAAATAATTTTTATCATCAGCTTAATCTTTTTTCACATCGTCCGGGTGGAATGTGCGATAGAGATTGTGTGTATGCTCGCTAGGTACCTCGCCCAAATGAGCAAAACATTTAATCACGCCGTCGCTCAATTACATCGTTAGAATATTCGATTAATGTCGACGAGTCGTGCCACCGGCTGAGGTAATCGTCCCGTAACTATGGCCTGGGACAAGGAGAGGTATTAATTATCAAAGTGCGTTACGTCCATTCTATTAACGTTATTAAAGCACCGGAGGGATCACCCAAGGTTCCTCCAGCCCGAGAGAAAGAGAATGAAATTTCCTGAGAGTGACAGAGAGAATGAGAGTGAAATTTCCTGAGAGTGACGGAGAAAGCTCCAGCACATCCTCCCTTTCTTCATCCCCCAGCGCACACGCGGAGAGATGAGGATGGTGGACCTCGGAAGCCAGGTGCACCGAGTTATTATGCAAGTGTTACGAGCAAGGTGTGCATAAACTCTAATAAGGTCGTATACGATATCCCTGAACTTACGTTCGGGTCACCCAAGATCGCTCGAAGATCAGCGCCAAAAAGACAGATAGAGAGATTGAACCAACTTCGAGAATCGTTGGTAAGACTTCCGTATCCGGCCTTCGACCGATCTTAACCCTTTGCACTCGAGAGGTGACCATCGCTCACCACTCACTTTCTTACGACAATCCGAACTATGCCACCGACCACCATTTGGGTTGACGCGATACGTAGGGGACGGCGATATTTATTTGCATTTAATTTCTTTTGAAACTGAAAGCGTTGTACGATATATATAATCTTCCGAAGTATAAAATGATACAGTTTATACATTTTATATTCAGGGTGTCCCATTTTAAATAATACATTCAAATATCGTGATAACGGTGCGTTAATTAAAAAAATGTTTTAAACAAAAGTTGTACGACTTGAAAGGGGCTATCGGCCGGTGGCAATGATTTGACCCTGCAAAGTCATTTGAAGGTCACACGAAGGTCACCGTCAATTTCTTAAATAGAACTCCGCATTTTGTATAGCACATTCTTGTAGCTTATCTCGAGAGCTTTCCAAAACACTATAATAAAATATTTTTCCTCCTCAGTGCATTGTGAAATCAAAAGGATTTTTCGAAAAAGGCCTCGAGCGCAAAGGGCTAATAAAATTTTGCTGGTACGTCGCACTTACTAAATGCAGTCACGCGCCATAAGAGCGCATTTAAGGAAACGCCTGCTTTCCGAGATATTAAATTTCAAAATTATGTGATTAAATCAACGATTTTTGACATTTTTACGTAAGAGGAAGACTGAAATTCCACAAAATGTCAGGTTAGGCAGGTGGAATGGTTAGGCACGCGTAATAAAAATAATTTAAATTTGAGAGCGTGGTAGGCCTTTCTGCTTAGATCAATCTCCATTTATCACATTTATATTTCAACTTTAACATCGAATGTCTTTTTTTGGAGAGGAGACCGTCAATTTTGTCAGAGGAAAAAGTTATTTCTGGAAAAAAATTTTCTGTTGATAACTTTTTAATAAATAACAAGCATAGTTTAAAATTTTCACAACATTAATCAGGGTGATGACCTTGATAACATATGTGAAGGACATTGAAATTAATGGTGGCTCCCCATAAGTGAATAATTACCAAAAACAACATAAAATTGTTTTCTATATTTCTTGTTTTTTTTTTTTTTTTTTTTTAATATCTATTCTAATGATGTTTTGATAAATTAGTATTTACAATCTTCCAAGATATCAGTAAAATAAAACATTTCAGCAAAACATTTTTGAATTTTAGTTTTTTTTTATGTAAAAATCTAAAAGATGAAACGTAATTAAAAATTAAATATCTCGGAAAGCAGGCGTTTCCTTAAATACGCACTTATGCCGTTCGACTAGATTTAGTAAATGCTACTTACCTGTAAAATTTTATTAAGATCGGACAAGGATCGGATACGGAAATTCAGCCGAATCGTTCACCACGAGGTATCTTAGTGAAATTGATTTTGAAGAAGCATTCAAAATTAGTCGTGAATTTACGTTCGGATCACCGAAGATCGCTCTAAGAGCTCTAAGATCACAGCCGAAAAGACAGATAGAGAGACTAAACTAACTTAGAGGATCGTTTTAATTATCGAACGAGATATCTTACTAGTGAAATTGATATTGACGAGCCAATCGAAATTAATAGTGAACTTACGATCGGGTCACCTAATATCGCTTAATAGCTCCAAGTTCGTCAAGATTACCGCGAGGAATACAGACAGAGAGACTGAACTAATTTAAAGGATCATTTCAATCGCCCCACGAAGTGTCCTATTAATAAAATTGATTTTGGCAAGGCATTCAAAATTAGCCGTGAACTTTCTTCTTCCTTTTTCTTTCACACGAGCTTCTTAAAAGTCGAGAGTTTTCCGAAACTCTTCAATATCCACAAGCTTGTTGGAATTGGCCATTGGCTTATTAACGCGAGCACGAATACGCGAAATAATCCTACGACCTACTCGTTTCATTCTGGATTAAGTGTTGTCGCAATTATTACCCGAGTTGCACAGCGCATTCTCTCTCTCTCTCTCTCTCTCTCTCTCTCTCTCTCTCTGTCTCTCATTCTCTCGCAAAGTTCTTCTTCACCCCCGCGACCCCCTGGATTTTGTATCCCGCAACAATTTAATAATATAACGTGCACCGTAATTAACGCTCCAGTTCTCTTCTATAATTACCAATACGATATTTGCGTTTGCAATTTATTCATCAGTCTCGTGTACCATTAATCGTTCGGTTTTCTCTCTCTCTCTCTCTCTTTTCACCCCACCACCCTCGAGAATCTCGCAGGCTGCTGCTGCACCTCTTCCGGTCCTCCAAACTATCCGCTAGGCTCGATTAATTAAATCGTGGCCCTCGTCCTTTTAATTAGCACCCACCGCGCGAAATTCTTAACTCCGCCTTTTGCACGGAGAATTTCGCGAGGCGCCGGAATCTACGAAAAAGAGGGTGTGAGAATCTTACGAAGTTTCTCTCTTTTCTTTTATTCTTCTTTTTTCTTGGCCATTGAGAAAAGAGAAATGAAACATTTTCATTTTATCGCCGGATGAAAAGAAGCTCGAGAACCTTCGGTTGAAAACGGTTTAGGATGCACGAGGAGATTAGATTGTTTGAGGTGCTTAAAATATTTACGAGAATTCTACGAGAGAAAGAGGCGAACGAATTGCGAATAAATCCTCTTGGCAGCACACACACACGTCGTGAGCCTCTCCGAATCTCAATGGGAATCTTGTTACCAGTGTGCTACTACTTTGTAACGCTTTTGCCGCAGCATCCAAACGTTATCCTAATCTTACCATCCCCTGCAGCACCACTTTGATTTATCGTTCACCCTGGAGCAGGGGGCTGCCACGTGAGCCAATCCACACAAAAGGCATTCGTTCTCACGTGGGGCTAGTCCCGAGAGTAATCCGAAATTAGAACGTTGCGATGCATCGTTCTCTCTCTCTCTGGCCGAACATTGAAATTATTTGTGTATCCGGAGTAGAAGTATTTTAAACAATTTTTTATTGACTCGATGCATTTTTCCAGGAATCTTTCGTACACTTGCCTGCGGTTGAACATCAAAATTTCTTGAGCAACAATGCTTTACTGACTCGTAGAATTTTTTCAAGAATCTTCGGTACACTTGCAGTCACATGAAATCAATAGACTCTACTGGAGCTTCAGGTGCAAGGTACATCAACTGGTTGAGCATTAAAATTCAAGCAACAGTTTCTTTATAAACCCCTAGAAAATTTTCTAAAATCTGTAGTAGACTTGCGCCAAAAAATGAATAGATTCTACTGGAGCTTCAGGTGCAAGGTACATCAGCTGTTTGAACATTCAAACTCAAGCAACTGTTTCTTTATAAACCCGTAGAAATTTTTCTAAAATCTGTAGTACACTTGCGCCAAAAAATCAATAGATTCTACTGGAGCTACAGGTGCAAGGTACATCAGCTGCTTGAACATTAAAATTCAAACAACAGTTTCCTTATAAACCCGTAGAAATTTTTCTAGAATCTGTAGTATACTTGCACCAACAAATCAATAGACTCTATTGGAGCTGCAGATGCAAGGTACATCAGCTGCTTGAACATTAAAATTCAAGCAACAGTTTCTTTATAAACCCGTAGAAATTTTTCTAGAATCTGTAGTATACTTGCACCAACAAATCAATAGACTCTACTGGAGCTGCAGATGCAAGGTACATCAGCTGCTTGAACATTAAAATTCAAGCAACAGTTTCTTTATAAACCCGTAGAAATTTTTCTAGAATCTGTAGTATACTTGCACCAACAAATCAATAGACTCTGCTGGAGCTGCAGATGCAAGGTACATCAGCTGCTTGAATATTAAAATTCAAGCATCACTTTCTTTATAAATTCTTTGAAATTTTTCAAGAATCTCTGGTACACTTTCACTAACAAATCAATAGACTCTACTGGAGCTGCAGATGCAAGGTACATCAGTTGGTTGAACATTAAAACTCAAGCAACAGTTTCTTTATAAACCCCTAGAAAATTTTCTAAAATCTGTAGTACACTTTCACCAAAAAAATCAATAGACTCTACTGGAGCTGTAGGTGCAAGGTACATCAGCTGCTTGAATATTAAAATTCAAGCAACAGTTTCTTTGTAAACCCCTAGAAAATTTTCTAAAATCTGTAGTACACTTGTGCCAAAAAATGAATAGATTCTACTGGAGTCGCGAGTGCAAGTACTACAAGCTTGAGCATTAAAGTTCCTCGAGCAACAATTTTTTCACAAACCCGTAGAGATTTTTCAAGAATCCTTCGTACACTTTCACCAAGAAACCGATGGAGCTCGGTGAAGCGGCAGGCATAGGTGCAGGTGGAAGCAATTTATCTAAACGGCAGCTTTGTGAGAGCACTCGAACCGAAAAGCAGAGTCCATCCGGAATATTACTGGGCACACGGGACTGGCCGGTACCATTACCTTCCTGGGCTTTGATTCTTTTGTGCACAACCCGATCTCGTGGTCCCCTCTCCTTTTCCTTCTGGCACCACACACGCACGATTATATACCTACGCTCGCGAGCTTACAAGCTCCACATTGGTGGGTTCGTGCGCCACAACGCGAGAGGAGAGAAAAAAGAAAAGAAAAAAAAAAAGAAGATCGCGGAGTGGGCCAAGCCAGAAAGACGATGTCGAGGATTGAGAATTTCCGGATGAATGCAACGAGCTTCCGTTCGATTCTCCGGTGAGCCCTTTTGTGAGAACGAATTTTGAGCGATAAGATTGATAAGGGCCATTTAAGCGAATCGACGAAGAAGCGCGCGCACGCGCGCAAGAAGAACCTCACGAGACGAAAAAGAAAGATCTCGAAGCCAAAAGAATGAGAATTCTTCCGAGAGCGAGGAGGAATTTTGCAATTCTCAATTTCACGTAGCACGAAGGACGAGAATAAAGAACGTGGAATTCTCCAAAAGAGAAAGATTTCGGAAATTTATCTTCGCGTTTTCGAGAGTCGAGTGAATAAATTCGAGGGAGCGCATTCGCAAAATAAATCCGCGTAATACAGGGACACGCGATATCACGAGTGCTCGAACGTTCTCCAAACTGACAAGAACATTCCACGGTGAGCATTAAATGAGATTTTTAGGTGCGCGCCTTCGTGCTCCATTTGGACATTTTTAATCCGCCCTCTCCCGTGTCGCTCGTCTTTGTCGCTCGCTCGCCTATTAAACGACACGCGAGTAATTTATACGTTGCTCAAGTAATAAGAGGAGCTCGTGAAATGGAAGGAAATGGAAGTAAATGGATGTAAATGGACGATGCACGAAAACCAAAGTGCGCGCGGTGCCTCGTGGAGACGTGAAAGCGAAACACTATCCATCCACGAAGTTTTAATATTACACGCCTGGAGAGAAGCTCGCGAGAAACATCCGTCGATTGCTTGGAAAAAAAAAAATCCACGGACCTCTCCTCGATGTCTCTAATTTCAAATTTAATATTTTTCAAAAATTACTTTCTCGTCCCACGGAAGCGAGTAGATTTTCTTTTTCGAATTTTCTCCTCTACCCCTTTCGCGTATTTCTGGGCACCTTCGAGAGTTTCCTTCGATAAATCAATCTGCTCTCTCATCTTTATTAAGAAGTAAGCTTCGCTCTCGACATCAGGGGTCGTCTATTTCTCGACTGGCGTTCACCGATGCTTTAAATCAGTCCCAACCCCCTGATCCGTTGGCCTTTTCCATCCCTGATCTATTTCCAAGGATGCGTCCGGACTGATGTCCGCGATGAGATCTATCGTTTCTAATTTTATTCCTGGGAATTGTCACGATTAACTCCACTTTTCGCTCCCCCGCAAATTTAATTTCTAGGATAAGTCCAGTAGAGATGACCGTGCGGGAGAGATGGCCCGCACCCGAAATTCGATAAGTTAATTACGGATGGCTTCTTATGCAAATTAGTATGACTCGTTGTCACGACTAGTTCGAGTGTTCGCTGTTTTCGTCACGATTAAAGAGGAAACTAGTGGTGGTTAGTGGTCGGCACAATCGCCGGGTGCAGAAAAGCTTTGCTTTTTGCAATAGGCACGACCGCGTAACTCACGTTTCCATACTTGAATTTCCCATAATTTTGAAATGGTTGAAGATGGCGGTACATAAAGTTTCGTGGCACCAAATGGATATATACTCGATGTACATGCCAAATTTTGTTCGGATCCGTTCAGTCGTTTTGCCGTAATACTGGACTAAAGATTTGAATTAGCTGCTATTTTTGATTCGGCGAATCAAAACATTTGAAAATTTCCAGTAATTGTCATTGTATACGTGTACATGTACAGGGTGTTGCGAAGACATACACGGCAGTATGTCGGGTTGCCTATCCAAAAATCTGCAGGCGCTCGCTCTGCTGACCGACAAGAGAGCGTGGAGGGGAGCAGCCTGCCGATCTACTCGCGCTAGGTGGCACTGGACGAGGCTGAGAGATTGACGCTCTCGATTCGTGCCTCGTCCTTATATTAACCGCACTTCAATTATATTGAATGCACTTTACCGACCGGTAAACTTTTTGAACTGCTTTTTTGTTAAGCAAATTAATAGACCGGTCGGTAAGCGTTGGGGACAAAAAGCCGATTAATAGTTTACCGGTCGGTAAAGTGCATTCAATATATTAATTGAAGTGCGGTTAATATAAGGACGAGGCACGAATCGAGAGCGTCAACCTCTCAGCCTTGTCCAGTGCCACCTAGCGCGAGTAGATCGGCAGGCTGCTCCCCTCCACGCTCTCTTGTCGGTCAGCAGAGCGAGCGCCTGCAGATTTTTGGATAGGCAACCCGACATACTGCCGTGTATGTCTTCGCAACACCCTGTATGTGTAAAATTTTATCGGGATCCAATGAATAGCACTAAAGATATGAATTTTTCGGTATTTGAATTTGCCGCCATTTTGTACCGGTTCAAGATGGCGGCTCACAAACCTTATTGTGAACTTACAGTAATGTATTTGATTTTTGTGCCAAATTTCGTCCCGATCGGTTCAGCCGTTTTTCTGAAATCGATGATATACACGGACACACACACACACACGCGCGCGCGCGAACGGTTTTCAGCCTAAAAAGTAAGCATTAAAGATTTCCATTTTGAGATATCTCATATTATGTGTCTGTGAAGCTGGCACGACATTTTGCAAATAACAAAAAAACAATAATAGTTCTAGTAGCACTTTTCATACTTCTAGAGTTCCTGATAGAAAATAGAAAGAGTTCCGCACTTTTAATATTGAAAAACGGCAAATGAAAAATTGCCGTGCTAACTTCGCGAATCTAGCAATTCCAAGCATTTCCAAGCCTTATTAATAAGCATCTGATTTACCATACATGTTTGTAAAGTAATGTGTTTCAACAACTTAGTAATGGAGCGGTGTGTGTTGAGATGTTTTTAAGCTAAATGTTGGCGTCGTTGTCATTATGTTCGGCTTTATTCGGATTATTCAGGGTATAATGGCCATAGAGGAAGAATATTTATTTCGCCCTTTTTACAACTAGCACGAAGTTTCGATCATTTTTTAGATGCCTAACGTATGCAATCGCGCGTCTGTGCATCTTCGTGGCAATTGGACAGAGGAGCAGTTACGATCTGCAATTAATGATGTTCAAAATGATAATATTTCCTGCACTTTTTTTATTGACTGCAAAGGATGCGGAGAGAACTATTACAAAACTAAAAAGGTTGAAGATTGGATGTGTAAGTAGTGCCTCAATTGGTTGCATTAAAACTGCACAGAATTTTCCGATATGTGCAATCCATGCGGCCATAAAGAGATGGCATTAAAAAAAGATACATTTGGCAAAAGAAAAAGCAAGGGTACAGGCCAGAAAACTAAGAATTAGATATGGCCATCCCTTGGTACTCTTCCGGAGCGTCCGGTAGATATGGCCAACTGAATTTTTTCTTACAATTAGTTTAATCTTTTTCACCGTCTAGCTCCTTTATTATTAGATTATGATTGCAGAATAATGTACAAAAAACAATAAAGTTTCGATTACAGTAGTTAGTTGACTTTTATTTATTAAAACAAAAGAGAATATTGTCCTAAAAAAAAACTATGGCCATCTCCATCGAACTTACCCTATTCATTTTACAAACAGAGGCTCATTACGACTGATTCGTGACAAAGGTTTAGCCTCTTTACGAAGAAAATTCAAAATGAAACTACGGATATATTTTTTGTTTTCAATTCAATTCATGTGTCACCACTTCGTTCCACCCTTTTGCTTTTCACGCACGTGCTCTCCGCCACCCTCAGAATCCACCAAACCGACCGACGCACCCCAAACGAATCGATGCTAGACGACAAAAAGCACGTGCCTGCCTCTCGTAGCATGGAAAGGGGTGAGTGAACAGCATGAGATCATCCGCCGCAGCAGTGGACACCGAGAAACGATGGAATTCGAAATTATACTCGACGTTCCTGGCCAATCGCGGAGAAACATTCCTCAAACTCCTGAGAAATTTCAGTCTCTCGACTCGAGAGGAACCTTTCGGTTCGTTCCGGACTGTGTCCAGTTCCGGAGTGCGTAGGTGGAATATAAAATTCCTCATGACGAGTGGAAAGGACCAAGAAATAAAGCGGGAGACCACCGCGTACGCGACATTTCGCGAAATAAATCACGGCGAGGAACGAATGCCGAAAGAATTCGCGAAGAAGGATTCTCAGGACGATTGGATCCTAGAAGAATTTCAGGATGAAGAGGCGAAAGGATTTTTCAAGCCTCCTCGAAGGAGAGTTTCTCGAAGGTGTCCTCACGGTAATTGACTTCTCCTTGAGAAATGAAAGCTTTAAGGATGCGTCCTTAGATGTTGGAGCCTTTGCTCGATCGTGGTGGCACCGGAAGTGAGGATAAGCGCGTCGTATCCTTCGCCGTCGTTCTTGGATAATGGGACGGAAGTAGGTGGAAAATGGCGCGTCGAAAAGAGCAGCTCACAAAGGACACCACCGTTGTCCAGCTAATAGAGTAAAGTGGAGTAGAAACTCTATGGGCCAATGGTAGCTAGCTAGAGGAAACTATGTTTCTTTTTTCCAAGTTCCAGATCCACTGTAAATCTTAAGAAACTCTATAAAATTAATCGGCTGAACTTCCGGATTCGACCCTTGTCCGATCTTAATAAAATTTTACAGGTAAGTAGCATTTACTATATCTAGTCGGACGCCATAGGTGCGAGTTTAAGGAAACGCCTAGTTTCCGTGATATTGAATTTTCAATTACGTTTAATTTTTTAGATTTTTACGTAGAAAAAACAATACTAAAATTCAGAAATGTTTCGCTGAAATGTTTGATTTTATTAATATCTTGCAAGGTTATAAATACTAATTTATCAAAATATCATTAGAATACATATTAAAAACAAGTAGTATAGAAAATAATTTTATGTTTTTTTCTTAATTATTCAATTATGGGGAGCCACCTCGGATTTCAATGTCCTTCACATATGTTATCAAGTTCATCACCCTGAGTAATGTTGTGAAGGTTTTAAGCTCCGCTCGTCATTTATTATTTAAATGTGATAAATGGAGATTGATCTAACCAGAAAGGCCTACCACGCTCTCAAGTTTAAATGATTTTTTTATTACGCGTGCCGTGCAAAACTATTGCACCTGCCTAACCTGACATTTTGTGGATTTTTAGTCTTCCTCTTACGTAAAAATTTCAAAAATTGTTGATTTAATCATGTAATTTTAAAATTTAATATCTGGGAAACCAGACGTTTCCTTGAATTCGCAATTAAGGCGTTCAATTAGATTTAGTAAATGCTACGTACCAGTAAAATTTTATTAAGATCGGACAAAGGTCGGATACGGAAGTTCAGCCAAGTAACTATTTTTTATATAATTAATGTTACCAGAATATTTCATACACAGTGATAGAACTAACTATATTCAGATAGCACATTTTACTATACATATGGTAACAAGAACAAAGATAATAGTTAATAATATAACCATTCTACTAGATTTAGTAAGTGGTACGTACCAGTAAAATTTTATTAAGATCGGACAAGGGTCGTATACGGAAGTTCAGCCAAGTAACTATTTTATATAATTAATGTTACCAGAATATTTCATACACAGTGATAGAACTAACTATATTCAGATAGCACATTTTACTATACATATGGTAACAAGAACAAAGATAATAGTTAATAATATAACCATTCTACTAGATTTAGTAAATGGTACGTACCAGTAAAATTTTATTAAGATCGGACGAGGGTCGGAAGTCTTACGAATTAATCTCTAGATTAAATAACTCGTTGATCATTGCTTGGTGAAAAATGATTTCTCAAGTGAAATTCGAAGGTACACCGCGGACCAGTTGACAGTAAATTTTGTTGTCACCTCTTTGAAATTATTTCGCGGACAATGAGGGATCGTTGAAGTTGACTGTCGGTTCGTGTGAACGTGCAACAAGGAGGACGTCGATTAAAATTAACAATGCACAGGGGCAAAGCAGCACGACCCGGTGTAAACGCGGTCAAAGTTACACCGCGTCAACGACGTTAAACACGCCAGCACTAGTCGCCCTACGTGCGACTAATCAATTAGTATACTGCGGATTAATTCGCTGCTTTATCGCTCGCTTGGCTCCTGCCGAGCAACCGCATCGTTAAACCCACGTCACGCCATGCTGGACAAACGCAGGCGGAAACACTGGAAAGTCTTCTTGCGAATGAGAAAAATCGTTCTTCAGTTTTAAAAGAATTCCTAGTTGTTGTTGGACATTTAATCACGTGGGACACGACGATCGAGTAAATTTGTTTTTGGACAAACACAGGCGAGCTCTGGAAAATGTTCTTGTGAATGAGAAAAATTGTTCATCGACTTCACAAGAATTGCTAGTGGTTTCTGGAAATTTTATAGTGGCGTATAATTACGTGGGACACAATGATTGAATAAATCTGATTTTGGACGAACACAGGCGAGCCCTGGAAATTGTTCATGTTGATGAGAAAAATTGTTCATCGACTTCAAAAGAATTGCTAGTTACTGTTGGAAAATTTATTACGAGGAACACGTCGATTAAATGAATTTGATTTTGGACAAACACAGGCGAGCTCTGGAAATTGTTCTTGTTAATGAGAAAAATTGTTCTTCGACTTCAAAAGAATTGCTAGTTATTGTTGGAAAATTTATTACGAGGAACAAGACGATTGAATAAATATGATTTTGGACAAACACAGGCGAGCTCTGGAAATTGTTCTTGTTAATGAGAAAAATTGTTCTTCGAATTCAAAAAAATTGCTAGGTATTGTTGGAAAATTTATTACGAGAAACAAGACGATTAAATGAATCTCATTTTGGACAAACACAGGCGAGCTCTGGAAATTGTTCTTGTTGATGAGAAAAATTGTTCTTCGAATTCAAAAGAATTGCTAGGTATTGTTGGAAAATTTATTACGAGGAACACGCCGGTTAAGTGAATTTGATTTTGGACAAACACAGGCGAGGTCTGGAAAATGTTCTTGTTAATGAGAAAAATTGTTCTTCGAATTGCTAGTGGTTGCTGGAAAATTGATCGTGACCTAAGATCACAAGGGACAGGAGGATTGAGTAAATTTGATTAACGAAACAATTTCATTCGTGGAGAATTAATAGCGAACTTTCCACGCGGCGTCTAGAAAGTTTTCCTCAAGCATTTCGACTCACTCCTGCCGCCTCTTCTTCGTTGTCCTTTGTTAATTTTGTGTGGACCTTGGGCGAAGGATTCCGTGGGGTCGCGTGAACACGCGGGTGCGTGAACTTGGGCAGTTTGCCCTTTGAAATTCTCTTCTCTCTAATCTTTCGTTGGGACGTGCAACTCGTTTTAGGGTAATGAATGTCAGAGCTTTGTATATTCTCCGTGACAAGAGAGAGAGAAGAGAGGGGGTGATAATCAGACGAGAGTAAAGGAGAAACACAAAGGATGAGAAATTCAAGAGTAATCAAGCTTATAAATATCATAGAAAATTACTTTACCCTCCTCGTGGTCGGGATGCGTGAATCTAAATTCGAATTTCTCACGCACTAATCGATTTCCAAAAAAAAAAAAAAAAATACCCCCAACAAAGTCCAATCAAAAATACACCTAAATTTTCACGAGCTTTTCACGAATAATTCGAACGTTCTCAGAATGTGGCCGTATTAGTTTCTCTTTCTTCGTGAGGACGATTCGACATTAGACTTTCTCGATTTCTCAGGAAGATCGAGAAAGAAAAACGAAAATCTTGGATAGAAATAGAAAGAGAATACTTGAAGAGTCCTTGAAGAGGTTCTCACGAGTGTCCGGTGGAAAATGGAAAAATATATCTGAAATTTCACGCGCTCTCGTGCCGAGCGTCCTAACAATTCGACGCTTTTTATTTCCGTGCCCGGAGGCCGACGAGAGAGAGAGAGAGAGAGAGAGAGAGAGAGCGCGCGCGTCGAAAAAGTAGAGCGTGTACGTTTTCAAAGTAAAAGGAGCGCACGAAAGGGGGTGGCTTTGTCACCGAATCTGTTACCAGCCTTTCCTTCTTCTCCTCGTGCACCCCTTTCGACACTCACTCGTCCACACGCACAAACTGCAGACAGACATCGAAACACACGGACACAAATCTTGCACACTCGTACACAAACGCACCGAGCCAGCGGAGCATTAAAAATCCGCGGCACGACTCACCCTTTTCTCGCTCCCCCCAGGGGGGTGGTTTCGTGCGACCTGTAATCGCGTAACTTACGAGCGTAAACGAAAAGAGAGAGAGAGGAAAGAAGAGAGAGAAAGAGAGAGAGAAAAAAAGAGAAAAGAATCCTTAACAGGGGTGCAAACGTAAATTCAAAATACGACGGCGCACACCCCCGTCTCGAGACAATAACACAGATCTGCGCGGTTTTGTTATTGGGCAGTTGAGGGTCATTTTCGAAATAACTTTTACGCGTAGAATCCGAATCCGAGCTCAGAATTGGCCCATCACGTCAGGATTTCGAGATATTTGAGGTTATATACGCGAAAAATGGCTATCTTGGCTGTTTTTGAGGTTAGATACAGGCAACATTTTTTGAATTTTTTCTACCAATTCGAACATTTAGTACTATACTTCACCTTCAAAATGAGCTCTCGAATGGTGCAGTAGGATGTGTCTTTCAAAAGTTATGGCCATTTTAAGATTACACGGCCGCCATATTTGATTCGTAGTAGGAGAATTTTGAAAATCAACCAATCCGCGCTAAATTCGGTATAAGGTTAGGGTAAATAAAGTGTGTTCACTCCTCAACGCAATATATTACATCACTCCTCAACACAGTACATTAATCTATTCCTACAGAGTATATAGAATTGAGAAATTCAAATTGCAAATATACTGGTCTGTCACATTAGAACACTCACCTTCAACTTTTTAAATCTGACCTCATATAGTTGATCAGCGACCTCAAAACCCCCATATACCAAATTTAGCGCGGATTGGTTGATTTTCAAAATCCTCGTACTACGAATCAAATATGGCGGACGTGTAATCTTAAAATAGCCATAACTTTTGAAAGAAACATCGTACGGCACCATTCGAGAGCTCATTTTGAAGGGGAAGGATAGTGCTAAATGATGGAGTTGGTAGAAAAAATTCAAAAAATTTTCTACAGCCTGTATCCAACCTCAAAAACAGCCAAAATAGCCATTTTTCGCGTATATAACCTCAAATATCTCAAAATCCTGACGCGATGGGCCAATTCTGAGCTTGGCTTCGAATTCTACGCGAGAAATTACTTCGGAAATGACCCTCAGCTGCCCAACACAACAATCACAACCCCATTTTTCGCAGATCTGTGTAATCGTTCTCCAGGACCTACTGTAAATAGAAAGAAAAGAAGAAATCTGCGAAATAAGGGATGAAAGCCGGCTCGAGAATTTCTGCGTACTAAAAATGCATCCCCTGATCTGTCCGTGGGTAAAAGCGTTTGAAAAAAAGAAAAAAATGCAAACTTATTTTACCGGTCCACCCTCTCGCGCAACAACCCCCCAATGCTTCTCGCGTGGCATCTGCGAAAATGATTAACGAGGGGGGTTGTTGAAACGAGGTCGAACTTTTAGTACACCCGGTGCACGTAGCGCAACGGTTGGAGGAGACGTGCGGCATCTCGTGCGGTTTTCCTCACTCGCGGTGGTGGCTCTTCCACCGGTGTGTGACGTCACGTTTTTCCTTCCTTTTTAAAAAAAGAGCGACGGCGAGGCGTCGAGATTATCCTCAATAGTTTTATTTTCGTTATCGTTTCTCTCACCTCGTGTGTCCTTTGATTTATCGCACTACCGTGACGCGTTCGCACAGGTGGAGAGAGGTCGTACCGCGTAAAAGATTTGCTTCCCTTTTTTAAATGAGGACAATCATTAGAAAGGAATGTCGAATAAATTCTTCCGACAATTTCGTTTGCACTATTTGAGGCGAGAACGAAGCGAGAAGCTTGGAGAATTTTCTTCTCTCTTTTATCTTTCGCCTGATTTTTTCAACACAGTGCCAGGTGCAGAGCTGATAATAAAGGAACGTACGCGTGAGATAATTCGAGGACGCGGATTGAAACGCATATTTTTAACGGTGCGCTATGCTCTCGTGAACTAAAACCGAAACAAGCCTGTTGGAGAATCATTTCTCACGGATTCTCCACTCTTTTCCACCGTGTGAAATTAATTTCGCGTCCTTCTGCTCTTCCGGCTTATGCGAATCGACGAAGAAGAGAAAAAGGAATAATACGAAAAATCAGTAAATAAAAGCAGGAGGAGAAAAAAAATTCATTTTCAAAGAAACAGAATCTCGTTCACCGTGCGAAAGGATCGGGTTCAACGAGAAATTATTGGCTCGACGTTCGGCCACGGATAATTTCTCATCGACGATTATTATCAGCGCGAGTCCCTCGCGTGGAGTTAATTAATACACGTCGCGTCCTTCATAAATTACCGATCCTCACCACCTTTTTTCCGACCCTTCTTCCACTTTTTTCTTCTTTCTTTTTAATTCGTCCCTTCATTTCGTGCCACCCTGGGCCAAGCGAGAGAGACGCGCCGATCAGATTTCAATGAAACTGCGCGCCACCATCCAATTGGGGTCATCGAATCACTCTACCTTGGACCACCCCACTAATACGTTTCATGGTTCTCCTCGGTGATTCTCCGTTCTGCCTATCGCGATTCGAATAGTGACAATCGCCAACCTATCGCATAAACTATCGCCATTTTGTGACGTTTCGACTACAAACGAAACGAAGAGCATTACAAACAACTACAAACGATTCTAAAGAGGACTGCGCAAGCGGATTTGAGATATCTCGAAGTCGGATGCGAGTCATTTTTGAATAATTTCTGTAACTTTTAATGCATGGAACTACAAACGAAATGTTAACACTTTCTATAAAGAAAAGTTAATTTTTCGAAAATCGGGTGCCAGGTTCGCATAGGTGACACAACGAGAGGATAAAAAGAATAGAATAGAATAGTAGTTTATTAATGGTCTAGGCTTAACCCTTTGAGCCCTATGAACGCGGTAGACGTAGGTAACGGAATCAAACTGAGTCTGTCCGCTGTTACTAAACTGGCCGTGAGTTTAATTAAACTCGAGAAAGTTTCGCGGACACGCGTAGCCTACGAGAATCGAGAAGCTTCGAATATTATTGCGATTGCATTATCGTAAGAACCTCTGCTTATTCTCTATTGATCATATCGGTTCCTTCTTACACATTATATATTTTGGACGAAATCTTTTTCCTCTCATTTGTCGCTATTTACTGTCAGTTCTGTCCGTGTTTGTTAACCTTTTGAGCCCTATGGACGCATACATGCGTTTACTCTGTTATCGTCATGGACTGAAGACGCATATATGCGTTTACTCTGTTATCATCATGGACTGAAGACGCATATATGCGTTTACTCTGTTATCGTCATGGACTCAAGACGCATATATGCGTTTACTCTGTTATCGTTATGGATTGAAGACGCATACATGCGTTTGTCCATTTTTTCAATCACCTACATAGAAATATTACAATTAAGTTTATGTGAGATGAATTCAAGTGCAATCCTTTTAAATTTAGTTTTCTGGTTTATTGTTTCAAGTTTACTGGCCAAATTCTAGTTTATTGTAAGTTTTAATGTTTATAGTAAATAATTAATACTCAAAAATAACGCTGTTCAATTATTTAATCTCGTGCAAAAGGATTACTATAACTTATTACTATTTGTGCCTTGAATAGAGTTCAGTCTAGCGAAAAAGTATTCCGTCCACAGCGATCATCATAGGCCGCGAGTATTTAGCACTAAAAGAGTTAATGTCCTATAAGATTAAAAAAAAAAGAAATAATAAAAGCAGAAAAAGAAAGGAGTCTCACTGCGTGACCTAGCTTAAAACTAAGGAAAGACAAAAGTTTCAAAAAATCTTTTATGAAGAGACGAGAGAGAAAAGAAAGTGAATTTTCGAAGAAGAGACAAACTCGATGAAAAGGAATCTGGTTGGTCCGGAAAGGAAGATTGAGAATTTTGAAGAATGCAAAAGGAATTTAAATCGAAGCGTGACGTATGTAGATTTCATTTTAAATTTAGGATTAGGTTTAGTCGACACGAACTCTCCATGACGAAATTCGATCGCAGAAATAAACAAGATGCGTATTTCGCGTTAGAGGAACTTCGAAGCTGGAAATAAACGATGGACAGTTATTTGTTTCATTTTTTTTTCTTTTTTTTTTCAAAATCAAAAAAGCGCGGGAGTGAATGAAAGATCAATCAACGGAATGTTATAAAGTGGAATCGAGCTGGTTCATTGGAAAAATATTCCGTCCGCCTGTGAAAAATGCGTCGATCGAACACACTCGCGTGGATTCCAGCACGAGCCGTTGATTTTTTTCACGAATTACGAATTTTTACCTTCCGCTCGGCGCGTACATTTCTCTTTCTCTCTCTCTCTCTCTCTTTTTTTCGTCGAATATCAAATTTAATTATCGAAATGTATCCACTCTCTCTCGATCGACGAAATTAACGTAACGGTAATTGAATTGGCTAATTGAATCTGCGGTGAAAATTTCGCCTGGTTTACAACAGCGCCGCGCGCCAGTCGTTCGTTTCTCGATCATTGAAAATTACGATTGACTCACCTTTTTCGCGTCATTGTTGTTGTCCGCTGCGTGGTGCGGTTGTGGACTCATCGCGGCACCATTGCTGACTGTGCCGCTCTGCGAGAGAAGCTCGTCGCTGCCCCTCTGCGAAAGTAAACAAATTCGATGGTTAGACGCAAATTCGTGCCTCGAACCCAATTGGTGGTGGAAAGGGCCGAGAGGACCTATGACCACTCACGAGCGCGCCAAGCACAAAAATATAATCGACAAATATATCAAAACCATAATAAAATCACAGAGTGAATAAAATGTTTATTTGGACGGTCCAATGACAAATATTCAAAGGGTAGTATTATTTTTAATTTTACATTCTATCCTTAAAACACTTTTGTTTTTCAAGTTTGCTTGCACACGATATGGCAAGAGACAGTTGAATCAAATGAATACAAATGAAATTTCCATGGAGTCGATCTTTCGATCAAAAACCTCCAACGACATATTCTATTTTTAATTCGAGATGAATTGGTAGTGGACAGGCACGAGAGGACCTGCGCGCGCCGAGCATAAAAATATAAAAGGCAAATATATCAAAACCATAATAAAATCGAGGAGTGAATAAAATGTTTGCTTGGACGGTCCAATGACAAATATTCAACGGTTAATATTATTTTTAATTTTACATTCTACCCTTAAAACGCTTTCGTTTCTCAAGCTTGTCTTCCCACAACAAAGGTGCGAAACAGTTTTAAATCAAATGAACACGAATCAAATTTCCACAGAGCCGATCTTTCGATCGAAAATCTCCAACGAACGATTCTATTTTGAATTTTACAATACCGCACCTTTACGATTTTCCTTTCTCGAGAGTTTCGTCGCCCAATTTTATCCACATTTTACCGAACCGACTACGTCACGCGTGCACCTCGCTCTCGATGTCGGTTAATTCCCTGCTCGTTCCAGTGAATAAATACACATTTGCATATCGTATGTTTACGTACGAATACGGCCGCGCTCGAGGCGTTTCGCCGAAACGAAAGCGAACCGAAAATCGCGAGCGAGAAGCGAGAAAGGCAAAACTCCCACACGCCCTGCGGATGTGTCGTCGATTGCGAAAGAGGGGAAAAAAAAAAATAATAAAAGAGAACAAACAAATTGGCGAAACACGCGTAACGCGAGCTGTGACAAATAAAATGTCGATGTGCCTAGCGATGCGCATCCGTGGAAATAATTTTTTAATTATCGACGAATTCCGCTCACGCATGGAAAAATTGGAAGTACGACTAGGGGTGGGTGGAGAGAGAGAATGAGAGAGAGAAAATGAGAGAGAAAATGAGAGAGAGAGAGAAAGGAAATATAAAAGCACACTGAGAGAATAAAATGGTTGGGTTTACTATAATCTCACTATATTTTATAGTTAAATTTGGCGTCAAACATATTTTTATAGTTCACTTAACCATAGAAAATATACTAGAATGAACGATTTATACAAATGGTTATATTATTAACTATTATCTTTGTTTTTGTTACCATATGTATAGTACAGTGTGCTGTATGAATATAGTTAGTTCTATCACTATGTATGAAATACTCTGGTAATATTAACTATATAAAATAGTTACTTTTCTTACCTTTATATATTTTCAACCGTACTATATTTTTAGTTGAAATAACCATAACTTTTGGTAAAAACATAATATAGTCGGTTATACTATGCCTCTATCGTAATTATTACCGACATTATGGTAATATTTACCATAAATATAACATTTCCAACTATAATTTTGTTACTATGCCATTATAGTTAGATATATCATATACTTTTCTCTCAATGCACGTGATTGATCGAATTTTAAGCCTTTATTTTCTTTGCTCGTTATACCGTGTAATTAAAGTGGTGAGAAATTTTATCCTTTCACCCGTACCTACCCCTCCATCCGCCAGGATGGATTCATCCGCAAGAAGCAAATGGAAGGATCGAAGGATCATTGCGGAAGGAATCTGCAAGGACGAGGATTTGTCTCTCAAAGGATTCTCGCGTGAAGATCTCGCGTTGGAAAAGAAGACGGGGGGAAAGAGGCACTTTAAGATTTTCCCAACCAAAGGAATATCCTCGCAGGATCCTTCAGCATGCCTTTTGATCCTCCAGCTGATCTGCTCGGCTCGCTTCGAAAGCTTCGAGAAGATTCCAGGGCCTGAGAGATAAATACTCAGAGCGCGCGACGAGATTCTCAGACTTTGAGGGGTGCTTAAATTTTGTCAGCCGCTTTTCCGACGTTTTTCCGGATGTCTGAGATCACTCGCGCGACGAAGGAAACGACGTGGAGGGGAAACATCGTGTAATGAAAATGCAGAGGATAAGATAATCATTTTTGGACCATTGTGAAAATTGGAAGGAGCTTGTGAATTTTTCAGAGACGCCTTTTCGATGATTTTTCCGCGATTTTCGGTCTGCGTGAAAATGTCCTGTGCAATTAAGAAAGTGCGACAAAAATGATAAGAACAGAAGAGCTTTGTTCGTGAACCACCACCAAAATTCGAAGAAGCTTATTAATTTTCCAGACACTTTCCAACAAATTTTCCAGTTGCATGAAAATTTCCTGTGTTATTAAGATGGCGCGACACAAATGGAAAAAACGGAAGAACCTTGCTCGAGAACCACCACGAGAATTCGAAGCGGCTTGCAAAATTCCCCAGATGCTTTCCAACAAATTTTCCAGTTGCATGAAAATTTCCTGTGCAATTAAGATCGCGCGACAAAAATGAAAAGAACGGAAGAACCTTGTTCGAGAACCACCACGAAAATTCGAAGCAGCTTGTAAAATTTCCTAGACGCTTTCCAACAAATTTTCCAGTTGCATGAAAATTTCCTGTGCAATTAAGATCGCGCGACAAAAATGAAAAGAACAGAAGAACCATGTTCAACAACCACCACCAAAATTCGAAGAAGCTTTTAAATTTTCCAGACACTTTCCAACAAATTTTCCAGTTGCATGAAAATTTCTTGTGCAATTGAAATCGCGACAAAAATGAAAAGAACAGAAGAACCATGTTCAACAACCACCATCAAAATTCGAAGACGCTTACAAATTTTCCAGACACTTTCCAACAAATTTTCCGGTTGCATGAAAATTTCCTGTGCAATTAAGATCGCGCGACAAAAATGAAAAGAACAGACGAACCATGTTCAACAACCACCACCAAAATTCGAAGAAGCTTATAAATTTTCCAGACACTTTCCAACAAATTTTCCAGTTGCATGAAAATTTCCTGTGCAATTGAAATCGCGACAAAAATGAAAAGAACCACGAGAATTTCAAGAAGCTCGTCAATTTTCCTAGTCAGCTTTTCCTCTGCGTGAAATTTTCCGCGCAACAAAGAGGCGAAGAGGAAGGAAAAAATCGGACGACGAAAATAAAAGAGACAGAAGAATCTTTCTTGGACCACCACTTTTGCCGTCAGAGGAGCACACCAGAAGGGTGTAACCTTTTGGACGAGACTAGGGGGTAGAGGTTGGGGCATAAAAGGAATCCTCAAACCGGTCGTAAAGCGGCACGGGACTGGCACGGCCGTAGTTAACTCAATATGGTAACGGCCATGCGACGGGGGCCCTGGTGTAACAGTGCTTAATGGATCCTTCGAAATATTAAACGCGCCGCTCGTGGATTAAAGTGGAAAATCCTTCGGGCTTGTGGCCGACCACCGAGAAAAGGCGAAAAATTTTCCGTTCATCCTGTGACAGAGAGAGCACCGTGGAAACTCGAGAAGTTACCGTACGAAAAATCCTTTCGTCCGTTCGAGAAAATTCTAACGATCGGTTTTTCCATCCGAAGAAAAATTTTCCGGAAAATCCCATTCGACTCCAATTTCTTTTCACTACCCTCGCACAGGAACGACAACATCGTGAAAGTGTTAAGAGAGGTACCCGAAGTTCCTTAAAAATAATTCTGCAGCTCGTTGAAGAAAATTCTTTCTTCGAGTGTTTCTCAGTCGAGAGTGCACTCCACTTTGACTTCCGGTTGAAACGAGGGATGAGTTCAGGGAACGAACCAGGAATAAAGAGGACGAAGAAGGAAGAAGAAGCCTCCGGTAGAGTTTTCCATCTTGAAAATTCGACTCAAGCTAAAACACCGCGGAAACGAGGAGAAACGAAAAAAATGATGTCGATGATCCAAGCGTAAAGAAGGATCCATAGCAGTCTGTCATAATAATTTCTCTTTTTATTCCGAGTCACTTAAAAGTTCGCGTGTGCCTTGATAAATAAATTCTCTTACTAAGGATTTAAAAGAAGAAAGAAAAAGAGACCGCGGAGACCTCTTGGAAGATTAGAAGCAGAATGCTTTGGGAAGAGAGAAGCCGGTGAGGTCGAATTCCGTATTTTCCTCGGATATAAGGGGTAATTTCATCCCCCGTAGCAGCGTCCACTCGAGCTCAGGGCTCGTGTATTATTTATTTGTCGTGGACGTATGGATTATGGTCCACTCTCTTTCCTCCTTCTTCTTCCAAGCCCTCCGCTACGCGAATCATTCCATCTCCGGTCCCCATCTTTCAATTCTCCTGGCTCTCTCCACCCCTTGAACCCCACTCTCACCACGGATCACGTTGTTTTCTCTCGTTTCTCGAACCGTTGAGCATAAATCCAGAAGCCCTTCACCTTCTCTCTCTCTCTGTGTTTCTCTCTTCATTCTCTTATACCGTATGCTCTCTCTCTCTCTTTCTCTCTTCTCCTCCTTCTGTTTCCCCGCGAACAATCTTCCCTCGCGCGGAAGAGAGTCACCGCGCGCGGAACGTTTTACGTGCCCGACGATCCGCACGGAATTGTCTCACGATCGTCTCGACGGATGTTCTCTCGTGGGTTGCTACTGCACCGTCATGATGGAGAATGAAAGTGGAAGGAGAATGAGAGAAAGAGAAGCTTTCGTTTGGTTGACAAACCAATTTCACGTCAGGATTGTGAGTGGGTTCGATGAACCTGTCGTCTCGCGATCTCCGCGCACTCTCCCAAGAGAAAACAATTGCTTGGAGTTGGATTTCGTGATTTATTGTTACGAAAGGGGTAATTGTCATTTGTAAATTCATTTGTAAATTCAGATTTTTGTGTTTGGGGTGCTGAGAGTGTTCGAGGATCAATGGTTCGTGGATGAAGTAAACGAATTATTATTGATGTTTTACCGTTCTCGAGAAAGGGTGCAAAAACGTCGACCATGTACGATTGGAATCTTAACACTTAAATGGATGAATTTTTATTTGAGAAAAAAGTATCGTGTTGCTATAAAGGGATTAACACTATTCCTACCGATCGATCAAATGACCATTTTTAACATTTCGATGAGAATTTTTTATATACAACGTAATTGCATCGCCTTTAAATTTCACGACTTTTTCTAAAATATATGTATCATACATTTTTCAATGTTTTAGGAAAAGTCGTGAAATTTAAATACTATGCAATTACGTTGTACATAGGGAATTATAATTGAAAATTTAAAAACGGTCATTTGACAGGTCGTGGCAGGAATAGTTTTAAACTCGAAGGAACTTAATAAACGCACATTTGCCTGGTGATTTGATCTTTTCTCTTTTTGTCTTCGAATTCAATCATTCACTGAATAAGAGAACCTATCGAAGTGCCTTTAACACTATTTCTATCGACCGGTCAAATTACCATTTTTAAAATTTCGATGAGAATGTTTTATATACAACGTAATTGCATCGCCTTTAAATTTCACAACTTTTTCTAAAATGTACGTATAATACATTTTTCAATATTTTAGGAAAAGTCGTGAAATTTAAATAGTATGCAATTACGTCGTACATAGGGAATTATAATTGAAATTTTAAAAACGGTCATTTGACAGGTCGTGGCAGGAATAGTTTTAAACTCGAAGGAACTTAATAAACGCACATTTGCCTGGTGATTTGATCTTTTCTCTTTTTGTTTTCGAATTCAATCATTCACTGAATAAGAGAACCTATCGAAGTGCCTTTAACACTATTTCTATCGACCGGTCAAATTACCTTTTTTAAAATTTCGATGAGAATGTTTTATATACAACGTAATTGCATCGCCTTTAAATTTCACAACTTTTTCTAAAATGTACGTATAATACATTTTTCAATATTTTTGGAAAAGTCGTGAAATTTAAATAATATGCAATTACGTCGTACATAGGGAATTATAATTGAAATTTTAAAAACGGTCATTTGACAGGTCGTGGCAGGAATAGTTTTAAACTCGAAGGAACTTAATAAACGCACATTTGCCTGGTGATTTGATCTTTTCTCTTTTTGTCTTCGAATTCAATCATTCACTGAATAAGAGAACCTATCGAAGTGCCTTTAACACTATTTCTATCGACCGGTCAAATTACCATTTTTAAAATTTCGATAAGAATGTTTTATATACAACGTAATTGCATCGCCTTTAAATTTCACAACTTTTTCTAAAATGTACGTATAATACATTTTTCAATATTTTAGAAAAAGTCGTGAAATTTGAAAGCGATGCAATTACGTTTATATAAAAAATTCTCATCGAAATTTTAAAAATGGTAATTTGTTCGGTCGTGATAGGAATAGTGTTGATATGCATATCGATGGGATTTAATACGATTGGTAGCAATACTGATACTTTGTGCATTTAAGGGTTAAGAATAATCGAGGGTGTTGAACATGTTCAAAGTCGTTGGATCTTGGACGAAACAAAAGGACGATCACGAAATGCCCTAGTCCTCAAGGGAGAACCCAGAAATTTCGACAATCTCCAGGAGAAATTCCTGGGAGAGCGATTCGTGGAGCATCAGGATGAGAAACGAGAGGGACAAGTGGATGAAGCATCCGTCATGCAACAACTTTATCCGAGCACCTTCCTTTGTTACACATAACCCCCGAAGACACAATGAAAATCGCGAACTAAGCCGAGAAATAATCTCTGGAAACAAAGGAACATCTAAAATCGATTCTCCAGGTCCGATAAGGAATACAAAATCGAGACAAGTGAACACACAATTCCATTAACACGTTCGCGGACAGTAAAAGTTTCAGCGAGATGCAAAAATTAACAGTCATTTTATTTTTAAAATGATTGCCATATCCGAAATTTGACAAATTTGTAAATACACAGAGAAAAGACTAGATCATACGAAAATATCTAAAGAATCAGTTAGTCATCACCTTGACATCTATAATAATTACAAAAACTTAAGGTTATACAAAATTAAATTCAAAATAATTGGCTTTAAAATTTCAATGCTACAGCATTCCTATCATTCTGCATCACAATGAAAATGAATGCTATAGCAATAACATCCGCGAACGTGTTAACACTTCCTCTTTCGTTCGGAACTCAAACAATCAAATTTTCCAACCGAAACAACGAAACAATCTTCACGAAAGGAATCGATTTTCCAGACTCACGTATCAAGCAACGCGAATCACTCTCGTTTCACGAAACTTAAACGCTTCCACGAGATTCATCCTCTTTCTCTCCTCGAAGGTAACGACACTTCATTAAATCTGCAAGTATCACGTGTCTTCGATCATCCCTAGTCGACAAGGTTCTCCAACCCTCGAGTGATCGATCGATTCCAGCCCTCTTCCGAGTCTAACCACCCACCTGGCTCTCTTCCTTTATCTCCCTAACTCCAGAGGGGATCAACAAGAGATGAGCCAGACCGGGTGCACATTAGTCGCATTATTTTTTTCATGGCTTCTTCGCTTCAAGTGTGGACCACACGCACACGTAACACTCACACGCGTATATTCCTGGCCCGGCTGAGAATCATCCTACCCCAGGATCGATCTCGCCATGGAGATACAAAAGGACAGTGGCGTAACTAAAATAATATTAGCTCGAGATAACTGCCACGATAGGGTACCAACCGTGCGAAGAAGATGATGAGGAAAAAGGGGGGTGGCTCGGCTTATTGTGTCCCGAGATGGATGAGGATCCTGCAGGAGTCCTTGATATCCTTTCACCTTGAGGGCGAAGGTCCCCAAGAGGATCCTGATCGTTGCTCTTTATAGATGGGATTTTCATGGCGTTATCTGAATTTTTTAGGCACGACCGTTAAGGGAGTGACTTATGCAATCGCCATCCTGAAAACCGTTCGTATGTATGTGTGTATGTGTGTGTGTCCGTGTATATCCTCGATTTCGGAAAAACGGCTGAACCGATCGGTACGAAATTTGGCACAAAAATCAAGTACACTACTGTGAGTTCACAATAAGGTTTGTGAGCCACCATCTTGAACCGGTAAAAAATGGCGGCAAATTCAAATATCGAAAAATTCATATCTTTGGTACACTGAAAAAAAAAGCTGTTGATTCAATAAAAAAATGCGTTGATTCAATCATACGTGTGTGTCACGGGCTGCCATAAACATTTGTAATTGATTCAACATAGTATGTCATTGATTCTAATAAAGTATAGTGTGAAACAATGATTAATTCAATAATACATAATGTTGTATCAAAAGCATATTGAATTGAAACAATATTATTTCATATCATGTAATTGGGACAATCCTCGTTATATGATTGAAATAACTACATATGCAATTGAATTAATGAAGTTTGTAATCAGTGCTGTATTATTCAAATAAATAATAAATATAATTGAAACAAATATTTATTTCATTGAAGTAATTAAATATATGATTGGTTCAATCAAATTTCTTCAATTATGCTATATTATTGAACCAAGTACTTCTGTAATTGACACAACGGTGTACCATATTTGTTGCAATCGCATTATAATTGAATCAACGAAATTAATTCCAATCATACGGATATCATTGAATCAACACTTTTCTTTTCTCAGTGTACTATTCATTGGATCCCGATAAAATTTTACACGTACATGTACACGTATGCAATGACAATTACTGGGAATTTTCAAATTTTTTGATTGGCCTAATCAAAAATGGCGGCTAATTCAAATCTTTAGTCCAGTATTACGGCAAAACGAGTGAACGGATCCGAACAAAATTTGGCATGTACATCTAGTATATACCCATTTGGTGCCACGAAACTTTATGTACCGCCATCTTGAACCGTTTCGAAATTGTGGAAAATTCAAGTATGAAAACGTGAGTTAGGCGGTCGTGCCTATGGCAGGAAGCGAAGCTTTTCTGCACCCAGTAAGGCGAGCGCGAAGCGCGAGCACCCGGCGATCGTGCCAAACACTAACCACCACTAGTTTATTTATTTCTTTTGTTATTCTTTCGGGAGAATGGAGAGTACGTAGTTTGCAAGAATTAATGTCACTTCGGATTCTTTACGAACGAATAGAAATTAATCTGCATAATTGCGAACGGATCAAGATCATTGAGTTTTTTTTGCGATTTAGAAAAGAATCTTCGAGAATTCCTTTTTTTACGAATGCATTTAAATCATTCAGGATTTTTTTTTTTAGATTTGACAAGTATGCTTGAGAATTTTGTTCTGGCAAATTTTTGTTGTGAGTGGACAAGAATCACGGAGGATTTTTTACGAGTCAATAAAGATTCTCGCGTTTGATTTTTCTCGAGGGTCTATCGTGGAGAAGAGGATCCTCTCGCGCGGCAGCCCTTCTTTCCTTTCGCGCGTCAAATGACGTGGAAAGAGGGCAGAAATTAGAGACGCTCGTTAGCCTCGTCCCTGAAGATCATCCAGTCGTGAGACCAGACGCTCTACAGATCTCAAGGTCACGAGAGATCGTCCTCAAAATGAAGGTTCCATTTTTCTTCAAGGCACACCAAATTTTCTTGCATTTGATAAACGAAGAATAATATAAAAGCACGCGTGAATAAACACTTCTACGATTTTTCTGAAGTGCAGAAAATGTTTCTCGAGCCTCGTCAAACTTGGATTTAGAAGTAACTAGAGGGCATAGACCCTTGCGCTTTCGCTTCGCTCAAACGCCAACTCCCTCAACATGAAACTTGAAACTTTCCAGTATTTGTCACTGTATACGTGTGCATGGTCAAATTTTATCGGGATCCAATAAGTAGTTTCAAAGATACAAATTTTTTGATATTTGAATTTGCCGCCATTTTGTACCGGTTCAAGATAGCCGCTCGCAAATGTTAATGTCAACTCACAGTGGTACAATTGATTTTTGTGCAAAAATTAATTCTGATCGGTTCAGTCGTTTATCCGGAATCGAGAATATACACAGACACACACACACACACATGAACGATTTTCAGGATGGCGATCGCATAAGTCATTTCTTTTATGGTTATGCCTAAAAATGAGGCAAGAAAGATTGTCGATGGAAAAATTTTCTTTTCATCTTGTAAAGTCCATTTCGAATCGACCACTAGGGTCATTAACGAAGAAGAATAAGAGAAAGAGAATTCTTGAGGCAGAAAAGTCTCATTGTCTCCTAAGATGCACTTGAAATGGAACTAGTGTCACTAACCTGCGAACCCATTGAGTCTGGGACGAGCACGGCAGACAGCATTGAGCAATTATCGCGACAGAGAGATTCTACTCTCCCGAATGATTGTAGTAGTTGCGTGTCGCACGGAACGAGGCGAGATTTACGTCTGCTCCTCGTTAGAACTTAATTATAACAATCTGGCGATCTCGCGCGCGTCTCTGGCGGCCCGCAGACGCAATTACGTAACGATCTGCCCGTAACGATACGCTTGGCTGCTTTCATCGTTTCTCTCTACACTTCTACGGCGACTACACTCACGCAATTTCCCAAATTCTCCAACTGACCGTTTGCCAAAAATCAAATATTAATTTCTCTCGAATTTTTGTGGAATAATGAAACTCCACTCGTCTGAAAAATTTCAATGGACGTTTCAAAATCATTCAGCAAGACGATTATATTTCTTGCAAGAATTTCTTGTTTCTACACTGAAAAAATTGTATTCTCATCTTAAGAATTTACCACTTAATTTTAGAATATTTCTTACTAAAATAAGCAACAAGAGGATCTTCTTAATTTAAGAGTAGAATGCTCTAAATAGACTCCTCTAATCAAATATGCTTAACAGATATTCTTATCTGATATTCTTAACATATCCTAGTAAACAATTTTTATGGATATATTTCGTATATAATTATTGAAAATAAAACTCTTAATGAGGTGCTTCATCCTTTATATTGTCGACAATTACATGGATCCATATCTTGAAATCGGAGTTGGTTGAGAAATGTAACCACGAGAGAAAGTCACAATTCATATGTATTTCTATTACTTGTAAATATCTCCGTTAAACCGCCCAAATCCGCTTCTTCTAGCCGCTTCGTCACTTCTTTATCCATACTTTTTCCACAACACAGCACACAAACTAACACATTAATTTAAGAATATATTCCAAAAATATTCTTATCTATTAAGAATATCTATTAAGATGAATTATTAAGTTTGTATTTTAAGAATACAATTGTTTCAGTGTAAGAATCATCAGAATTACATCCTTTTTCGAAGCAATCGAGCATTGTCATCGATACTTATTTATTATAGAGATGATCCATGGAGTGTGAAGATTCAGATTCGTTATCATCTCGTGCAACGAACTTCTCTCCACGATCACTCTCAATAAAGGCGTCTCCCTCTCTACGCATCACGTCGTATCCGTGCGTTAATGAGGTTGATTGAAGAGGATTCTCCCACCCGAGCGTCTTAATTACCGCAAGGATTTTACGCGTGAGAGAAGATTTCATTTTTATCGAGCACATTCCGTGCAAATAAAAATTTTGCGATCGGAAAACCTTAGCAATTTTAATTGCATCGTTAATTAGTAAGTGTCTTCTCTAAAGCGAGAGAAAAATTTTATCGAACAGAAGGATTTGAGAGAAAAATCGCAAGAGTTTAGAATTGAAAATAGAATTCGATAAATCTCGTGGATATCTGCTTCTGACTTCGTGGACAATTCGGATCTTCTACTGGACATTATTGTTCCCATTAAAAGCGAAGTTTCAATGAGGTCTATCGATTCTCCTCAGATATTCTTCTTTTCAAGTGTCAGTGACAAATCTAGCAATGAATTGACGAACCGATGAAAGGAGAATTGTGTAATTGTTACGCTCACGAGCAATCTCTTCCAAAACCTTCCACGCAGATTTTGTCATTTAACGAACGACGAGAATAAGAGGAATCCTGGTACTTGGGAAAAGAAAAAGAGAAAAAGAAATCTCCATCCTTGGAGATATAAAAATGAGATTTAATAGAACTCTCAGCTAAATCTTATTTCAATAAACTCCGCCTTTCGACGCTCACGATTTTATTTAAATGTGCACTCGAGTCTTTCGCATGCTTGCGTTCTAAATTCGAAATATTCAAATCCGAAAGACAAACCCTCTCCTGTGAGATTCTTCTTTCGTTTACGTTAGCCACCGCGCGAGAAAATAATTTCACGTGGAATCGCATTTAATTTCCCGAAAAGCGGATATTCAAATGTCGAAGGAGCGTCCCAGTCGTGCCGTGGCCGTGTGGTAGCTGGCAAATAGGAAATGTGTTTGCTCACGTGAGCCTTTCACGCGCGCGCGTCTCCTCCACCTACCAAAAACTCCTTGGCATGCGACGCCTTTCTCACCCGCGAACTTCTTCCGCGGACCATTTTTCTGCACTCGCGGTCTCCGAGCCACCCCTTGCGCCAAACACTCTCTAAACTTCGTTCTTACGCGGTTACGCCATTCGGCTTCATGAATTTCAAAATAATGCCGCGGGTCGTCTGGCACTGGCGCTGGAGTGAGAGAGAAACGTCGTTCGGGGGTTGTGCGCGAATCCTCCACCCCTCGATGGTTTCGAAGGCGGCCGAGTTTGGTGAAATTGACGTGACGCGGTCTCTCGCGCCCTTTAAAAATTTTCTTGCTTCTCTAAGGGATGAAGAAGAAGAAAAGGTGAGAAAAGAAAATCGATCAGAGGACCTGTGTGAACCTGGCATCATTCTTTGAGATATCAAAATTCTTTTTTTTTTGTGCAATCGAAAGAGCGTCGTTTGTACCAATTTGTACCTCTTTTCTTTTCGTTTGTACCCTTTCTTGTTTTCGTTTGTACCTCAAAGGGTTCGGAGATAGAGATACTTCAATAATTTGAAGTACCACGTTTTAAGAATTTTCTTGCTTCTCCAAGGGATGAAGAAGAAGAGAAGGTGAGAGAAGAAAATCGATTAGGGTCACAGGCCTTGCTAGTAGATTCCAAGAAAATCTTAACAGTTGTGAATTTACTTTCAGAAATGATGGTTAACGTTTTTCGAATCCTCATTCGAAATGAAATTGAAGGTCCTGGCAGGATGTGACCGTTCTTAAAATTTGAGACAGCCGAGTTTGATCAAATTGACGTGACGCGGCGGCCTCTTGCACCCTTTAAGAATTTTCTTGCTTCTCTAAGGGATGAAGAAGAAGAGAAGGTGAGAGAAGAAAATCGATCGGGAGACCTGTGTGAACCTGGCACCGGACTTTGAGATATCGAAATTTTTTCTTTTTGCAATCGAAAGAGAGTCGTTTGTACCCGTTTGTACCTCTCTTATTTTCATTCCTCAAAGGGTTCGTACATGGACAATTTTGAAAAATTTACAAGAGGTAACTTTTTTGTTTCTTGATATATCTGAAATCGGCCAACGATTCAAGATCCTATCTCAAAAAACAATAAAGTTGCCTCTTGTAAATTTTTGAAGTATCGCCATCTCCAAACGCTTTGAGGTACAAACAGGTACAAACGATGCTCTTTTGATTGTAAACAAAAATTTAGATATCATAAAATCGAGTGCCAGGCTCACACAGATGATCAGGGGTTGCGACCCTTCTGGACGAATTTCTTCGTGTTACAGGTCTTGCTAGTGGATTTCAAGAAAATCTCGCCTACCGTGCATTCGAAAGAAAATTCGAGATCCTGCCGTTCTTGAAATTTGAGACGGCCTAGTTTGATAAAATTGACGTGACGCAGTCTCTCGCGTCCTTTAAGAATTTTCTTGCTTCTCTAAGGGATAAAGAAGAAGAGAAGGTGAGAGAAGAAAATCGATCAGGGGTTGCGACCCCTCTGGACGAATTTCTTCGTGTCACAAGTCTTGCCAGTGGATTTCAAGAAAATCTTAGCCACTGTGAATTTACTTTCAGAAATGGTGGTTAAGATTTTTCCAATTTTCATTCGAAAGTAAACCCGAGGCGGTGGCAGGATGTAAGCGTTGTTGAAATTTGATGAAATTCTCGCGCACCCACGAACCTCCGGAGGACTAGCTTTCGTATTTGCAATTTGCATGTTTATTAGGTATATTGACGGGGGCTTGGATTGTCAGATTCGAATGCGAGACGACAGAACGTACGAGGGATGAGCCCTTGCGAGACACGATTGACAGAGGTGAAAATGAAATGAAACTTTTTTTTTCCGCGTCCATGAAAGATTCATTTTTTTGTTATGAGCGGTCGATGAGACGAGATATTTGAGGAAGAATAGAATGCGAAATTGAAGGGGCAGAAGATAAGAAAAGAAGAATCCTAAGAATCCTTATACTCAGAAGTAATCAGAGCACTCCAGAGAGCCAGAGAGAGAATAAAAAGTCTTACAAGTGCAACGATCGAAGATGAAGACGAAGAAAGCCAAGAGTCTCCCGATGAGTCTGCATTCAGTAAAAGAAAAGGAAGAAAATAAGATTCTTTAATTCATTCGTCATCCCACCTGGCTCGTTCGCAAGGACACCGTGCGATCCTACAGTTACCCTTGAGAATCTTTAAAATTTTAATCAGTCGATCCACTCGCCCTTAATCGACTTCCGGAAGCGTGCGCTCACGCGAGTTTAAAAGCACGAGAGAATAAGAGAGATGACGATCCTCTCACCGAAAGAAGATCATCCTGCGATCCTGGAGCTTAAAGGATCGTTCTATTATTTACGAAAACCACCCTTATCGAGAAGAAGCGGAAGAGCACCGACAAATTTTCTCTTGTTCGCCAATTTCTCATACGAAGTATCCTCGACAACGGCATCCACAGGAAAATATCGCGGTAGCATCGCATTGGAATTTAATTTCCACGAGCATCCCCTATCAAAAATTTTAGAAAAAATTGACACGATCTTCGGAAACTTTCTCCTTTCTTCGAATATTTCTCAATCGAGAGTGCACTCCACTTTGACTTCCGGTTGAGACAAGAAGAGTTTGAGGAAAGAACAGGAATAAGGAAGATAAAGAAAAAAATATGAGATGCCTCTTTTCTTTCTCGAATGTTCAAAGCAAATTAAAACGTAGGCAGAAGCAACCTTTTAGAAAAAAGACGCTAACGCCAAGAAAAAAAATTCCAAGAATTTTCTCTCGTTCGCCAATTTCTCAAACGTCCTTAGAAATATCCTCGACAAGGATATCCGTAGGAAATATCCTTGGCCAGCTCACGATAGCATCGCATTGGAATTTAATTTTCACAAGCATCCCCTATCAAAATTTGTAGAAAATTTTGACACGATCTTCGGAAACTTTCTCCTTTCTTCGAATATTTCTCAATCGAGAGTGCACTCCACTTTGACTTCCGGTTGAAACGAGAAGAGTTTGAGGAAAGAACAGAAATAAGGAAGATAAAGAAAAAAACACGAGATGCCTCCTTTTCTTTCTCGAATGTTCAAAGCAAATTAAAACGTAGACAGAAGCAACTTTTAGAAAAAAGACGCTAGCGCCAAGAAAAAAAATTCCAAGAATTTTCTCTCGTTCGCCAATTTCTCAAACGTCCTTAGAAATATCCTGGACAAGAATATCCGCAGGAAATATCCTTGGCCAGCTCGCGGTAGCATCACATTGGAATTTAATTTCCACGAGCATCCCCTTTCGACGAATCGAATCACCAGGGGTATGATCCTTCACAGCGGAAGCGGAAGAGAGGTCAGGGAAATTCAGAAATGGCGCGAATTTCATTTCTCTGATCTCGAACCGCGATCGTGCAATTCGCCTCTCTTAATCGGCACGCGTCCGAATAAATTTCACATTCGCTCGCTCACCCCTGGGAAAACCCTTCGACGATTTTCTCGCCAGTTTCCAACGGCCGGTCGAAGTAAAAGGGGGTGAGGAGAATTGTATCGAGACGTGGGGCTGTATAATACGATCGTAACGGCGCGGTACAGATCGTTGGAAAATTCTCGACCTTTCCTCTTATTTTACTCTTGTTTCCGCTCATACTTTTTTTTTTTTGCAGAAGCACTTTGTTTTGTAAAACGAGGAAAGATCAGTCGGATTCTCGTTCTCGCTCATCGTCCAATTGGAAAAAGAGAAGCAATCAGTTCTCATTCCGCTAATTAATTTAATACAATCGTTTGACGATCACCTCGCTCGTATTTATCGACAAATTGTTTATTATACGCCTTTCATTATATCCTACTATATCTCTCCGGTTCGATTACCTCGATATCGGACGAACGAGATATTGTTCGGTGCGCGAAAGTACGCAAGGAGATAATTTATAGGAAATTCCGATTTAATTTGAAAAAAAAAACAGTTCACAAATAATCGTTCGTATCGGCTTATCGGAGCCTTCTCCTCTTTTTCTTTATGGAGGAAAAAATTTATTTCTCGTCACGACTGCTACGACAAATCTCTCCTTCGCCACGATCATTCTCACTGGCGCGAGAGAAACGAGACTGACGAATATTTATCGATTAGAAAAGCACAGGAGACGCGAGTCCTCTAATTAGCCAGTCAAGCTTCCAGACGAGGTTCTACTCGAGCTGGAGAAGTGTACGAAGTAGGAGGCTCGTGAAGAAGGATGGAAAAGAGAAGGTAGGAGAATTTAGAGACGTGAGAAAAAGGAGAGAAATTGGCAAGAATTTACGCGAGGCTCCAAGGACGAGTGTTAAGGGTGGAAAATTTGATGGTCGATTTTCCACGAGAATCTCCACGAGTTTTCCTCTAATCGCGTGCGTTTACGAGCCTCTCGTAAGGGGGAGAAATTCTCGAAAAGAGAATTTTGCTTGTGTAGTTCTCCTTGCCTCGTAAAAAGGAACGAAGGGCTTGGACCCACTCGAAGATTCGAAGCCTTCACAGACGAAGGAATAAACTTGGGTTCTTGGGCCCTTTCCCGTGTTACGTTCACCGAGACACGGTTGTACTTGGATCTTCGAGGGAAATTCGTCGATATACAGAACGGAAAGTGGTTAATAAAACGTCGAAGTGCACTACGCCGAGAGGAATCGAAGGTCTGGAGAAAATTGGCGGGAGATTTGAATGGCGATCGTGGAACATTTCTAGTGCTCCACGATAGAAGAAGGCTCTTCGAAAGAGAAAGATCTTGACAAAAGCTCAATTCCTCTTTGATCTTCTACCAACATCTTCGACATTTCAGCAAGTTGCGAGTTTTAATTGTGTGAATTTCATCGAGCCTCAACAAAAATTTCACGGAACGATCTTAAAGAGGTATTGTTATCCAGAGTGCTGTTTTGGTGGTGATTTCCAGAATAGCATAAATTTAAAATTGTTCGATCTTTATTTCAGTTGTTGCACTCATGTTCATTCTTCCTTTAAAAATATGTAAGAATTATGTCGAAAGAAACAGTAGTTTTATTTTTTACATATTGTTTTAAACCAGTGTGGCAGACGTTGCATACATATCTGACAATGAGAAGAAAACAAAACATTTTTTTTAATCTACATATATGAGTGTTGTTAGCATTGATAGCAGATTTGGTCAAAAAAGATTTTTTTCTTACAAAATTTTTATGCTAAACGTTGATTGACCATTTCTCCAATGTTTCTACCCCTTCAACGAGTTATAAGAAAAAGGAAAAAACGTATTTCCACACAATTCTGCTACCAACGTTCAAGAACAGTCTACTAAAGATAAATATTAAATTGGAACTCAATCGACCAATTGATTATCGAAATATCCTGGTTGCCGATTTGAAAAACATAGTTTTGGGAAAAACGCGTTTAAAGTTTTCGTACCGTGTAATGAGGTTAAATCAAATCATTGGTACTTCTTGGTTAATCAGCCATCACGGATCGATAAATGGCTCTTTCCTGTTTCTCGTAAGATAACCTTTAAAACATCATCACAAAGAGATGGTCTACTATGACTAAAATCATCGAGTAGCTGCGTCTTCACTACGTTTCCTGCGCGACTGTACTACTTAGAATTGCTATACAGTAAAAGCTGTTTTTGTGCGGAGGATAGGAATCGCATAAAAGAAATCGCATTAAAAAAAAAATATCGCGTAACTTCATAAGGTTTTCGTCTGCAACACATTTTAAAAAAACTTTTTTTTTATGCGGTAAATGGAAAAATCGCATTAAAACGCCGCACAAAAACGGACCGCATAAAAATCGGTTTTACCGTAATCCAGCCAATTTTACGAATTTCACCATGCGGCTTTAACAGGCGTATTTCGGAAGGTCTATAGTATAATAAAATCCAAAAGACTAAGAATCGATTTTTTCAAATTTCTAGACAACAATACCCCCATTAACGAGTAAGTGTGAGTTTCTCCGTTTCTCTTTCTCCTCTTGTTCTAAAGGACAGAGAAGAAGGGCAAAAGGTACACGAGAGTGAGAATCAAAGCACTCTAGCTCAGGAGTAGAAAAATGGTGGAAAGGAGGAAGATAAAAAGAAACATGAAGTCGCCAGTTAGTGCAAGCCGGAAACGAAACTTACGGACTTCGCTTCGTCTATCGTTCGGTGAACACCATTCGGTGACCCTTATTCCACGCTCGCGCCAACAGCTAGCAGGAGTAGAAGGAGAATGAAGAGAAATAAAAAGGAAAAGTAAACTGAGAAACGACGGTGGAGAAGAGAACGCAACAAACTCGTCTGTGGATCGTTGCCAAGGAAGAAAAGGAGTCTGCTCTCTGCTGCCACATGCTTTGAAGAGAAGCGAAGAGAGAAAGAGAGAGAGAGAGAGAGAGAGAGAAGCTCAAACGAGAAAGATGCACCGTGTTACGAATGTCTTTGGACCGTGCGGATCGTAAACTTCAGTTTACAACCAGACGTCTGTGAACGACGAGAAGAGAACGGAAGCGGGACGACGCCTGCGTCGCGACGATTGCTCTCGTCCAATTGCCCTATTTCTCGATTCGTTTAAGGGAAAAAAAAAACATTCGATGAGTAAGAGTTCGACAAGCAAAGCTACGAAAGTATAGATTGTTATTGTTGGAAAACTGTAACGATGGAGAAGCAACATTTTTCGAGACACTCGAAGATCCCTGGAATCACAGAATGCTTTCTTACGAGGTGGAAAATTTTCTGGGGAAATTTCGACGCGACAATAAAATTTCTCTCACCTCGTGGCGCGTGATGTATTCGAGAGGTAAAACGCTTCGAATATTTCGTCGGTCTGACAAGCTTTCGACGCGACCTCATTTGAATGCAATTCAATGGAAAGAAAATTTTAGTGGTACATATCAAAATGTACATGTGTATTAAAAAAAAAAAAGTTCCACTTCAACTCTTTTTCTCCCTCTCGTTCAATTAAACCCGTGAAATTGGGCCGTTCGAACTGAAATGAATAAATGAGTAAAAACAAAAACAGAATCGAAGAATAAATGCATGAAGAGAGCAATTTTAATCGACAAAATTAATTCATGGAAATTAATAACCTAACCATCGACAAATGAAAATTGTTTTTTCGTAGTAACACGAGCACGATTGTGGAAAAACACAAAAAAAGACTTTTCCTATAGACAGAGCGTTCCCTGCGCTCGACGAACGGGCAGGCATCATAGATTCATGAGCAATGGTCAGTAAACATGGTCAGTGAAATTGGGGGAAATAAAAAATCTATCAAGAGTACAATTAATTCCTGGAAAATTAACCATCGACGAATGATGATTAGTTTCTTGCTTGCAAGTGCCTCGAATATTTCGTCGGTCCGACTAAGCTCGTGGAAAAAAATAAGAAACACATTTCCCGTTCCATAAAACGTTTTCCTGCGCCAGATGAATGGAAGGAGACCGTAATAACCTAATCATCGACAAATGAAAATTGTTTTTTTGTAGTAACACGAACACAATTGTGGAAAAATCCAAAAAAAAGACTTTTCCTATAGAGCGATTCACGAGCGATGGTCAATGAACAGTGAAATCCTACAAGATCAAGATCACAATTAATGCGTGGAAATTAACCATCGACAAATGATGATTATTTTCTTGCTTGCAAGCGCCTCGAATATTTCGTCGGTCCGACTAAGCTCGTGGAAAAAAATAAGAAACACATTTCCCATTCCATAAGACGTTTCCTGCGCCAGATGAATGGAGGGAGACCGTAATAACCTAACCATCGACAAATGAAAATTCTTTTTTCGTAGTAACACGAGCACAATTGTGGAAAAACAAAAAAATACTTTTCCTATAGAGTGTTTCTTATAGAGCGATTCATGAGCGATGGTCAATGAACAGTGAAATCCCACAAGATCAAGATCACAATTAATGCGTGGAAATTAACCATCGACAAATGATGATTATTTTCTTGCTTGCAAGCGCCTCGAATATTTCGTCGGTCCGACTAAGCTCGTGGAAAAAAATAAGAAACACATTTCCCATTCCATAAGACGTTTCCTGCGCCAGATGAATGGAGGGAGACCGTAATAACCTAACCATCGACAAATGAAAATTCTTTTTTCGTAGTAACACGAGCACAATTGTGGAAAAACAAAAAAATACTTTTCCTATAGAGCGATTCACGAGCGATGGTCAATGAACAGTGAAATCCTACAAGATCAAGATCACAATTAATTCCTGGAAAATTAATCATCGACAAATGATGATTATTTTCTTGCTTGCAACCGCCTCGAATATTTCGTCGGTCCGACTAAGCTCGTGGAAAAAAATAAGAAACACATTTCCCGTTCCATAAGACGTTTCCTGCGCCAGATGAATGGGGAGGGACCGTCGTAACCTAACCATTGACAAATGAAAATTCGTTTTTCCTAGTAACACGAGCACAATTGTGGAAAAACAAAAAAATACTTTTCCTATAGAGCGATTCACGAGCGATGGTCAATGAACAGTGAAATCCCACAAGATCAAGATCACAATTAATTCCTGGAAAATTAACCATCGACAAATGATGATTATTTTCATGCTTGCAACCGCCTCGAATATTTCGTCGGTCCGACTAAGCTCGTGGAAAAAAATAAGAAACACATTTCCCGTTCCATAAAACGTTTCCTGCGCCAGATGAATGGGGAGGGACCGTCGTAACCTAACCATTGACAAATGAAAATTCGTTTTTCCTAGTAACACGAGCACAATTGTGGAAAAATAAAAAAAAAAAGACTTTTCCTATAAAGCGTTTTCTGCGCTCGACGAACGGGCAGGCACCATAGATTCATGAGCAATGGCCAGTGAACAGTGAAATTAGGGGAAATAAAAAATTCTATCAAGAGTACAATTAATTCGTGGAAAACTAACCATCGCCTAACGATGATTATTTTCTTGCTTGCACCGCCTCGAATATTTCGTCGGTCCGACTAAGCTCGTGGAAAAAAATAAGAAACACATTTCCCGTTTCATAAAACGTTTCCTGCGCCAGATGAATGGGGAGGGACCGCGGGTTCGTGGGCAACGGTCGATGGACAGTAAAATTGGGAGAGTGACGGGAGGGAGCGGTGGAGCAGTGAAGCGAGAAGAGAGAAACTGGGGGTGGCTACCCCTCCAGAGCATATAATGGCAATTATAACGGCAGAAACGATCGACGAGAATTTCAGGAAGCGGATGGGACGTCCCGCCGATTCACCGGAAGTCATCCAAGATTGCTCGGACGTTTTCGCTTCCTCCTTCTCCTCCTTTCTCTCCACCCTCAACAACTTCGAGCACGTCTTTTAGACCGCTCGAACGTGAGGACTGTTACATTCTGAAGAAAACTAGTTTGCTCGTGCTCGAACATTTTGCCAGAGAACTTATCAGAATGTTCGGTTTTCACTAAAGTACGACAACACGGTTAACCTACGTGGAAACAATAAATTCTACACTCTGATGGGCCAATGGTGCGATACCGTTCTTCCGATTGGTGGTATCGTACTTAAATTTAAAGAAAAATTATGCTCCGCCACGTCACTACTCTCATAATCGAGCCTCAATTAATTTTTACACACACGTCACTATTTGCACAGAATGCACTTAAATTAACGTAAGATGAATAATATGGATATTTCACGTGTAATGTACCTTGGGATAACTCAAATGATGGACTGTGATAATTTTAATAATGAAATGAAATATTAATAATAAAGTATGCGAACTTATTCGGGACTTCTACCCTCTAGTATAATATTTTTCGTTTTCTTCAGTCATCCATCATGCCAATGGAAAAATCAGAGTCCTTTTCGATCGTTCGTTTTTCTCTCATTTCGTTTGGTTTTTTTTTTCCGTCCCACAAAAGCCATTCGCAGGAATTCGAAAATATCCGCCACTTACACGAAAGTGGAAAAATCGCAGATGTAACGGCACAGGTGTATTTTGCTCTCGCGAAAATACAGTGGAGTTTCCACCACCACTACCCTCTCACTGGCCTCAAGCAACCCCCAGGGTGCCGGCAGCCTCAGTCAACCGCCGCCGCGCGACTCTCGCGAAATTGGATTGTTATTCTATTTTCGAAAGCAATTTGCAAGTGTTATCAAAAGTTTTCGCACCACGCCTCGATTCACACTCCCGACCATCTCTCACTCCCTTCTTGCGCGTTCCGCTTCTCTCTCTCTCTCTTCCTCTCTCTCGATCTTTTTCTCTCCTTTCTCTCTAAATCCTTTTTTACCACCACTTTCTTGCGTCTTTCGTTTCTGTCACAACCCTTTCTCCATCGTCTCTCTTTACCGTATCAATCTTTTTTTCCACCCCTTTTTCCTTCATCTCTCAATTCCTTTCTCCACCCCTCTTCTTCATCTCTCGTTTCTCTCTCAATCCTTCTCATCACTCCTTTCCATCGCCTCTCAATTCTTTTTTTCTCACCTCTTTCGTTCATCTCTCAATTATTTTCTTCACCCCGTTCCTCTGTCTTTTACTCCTCTCCCGCATCCTTCGTTTCTCTCTTAATCCTCTTTCTGCACTCTTCCACACATCCTGTCGTCGCAGAAAGAGACAAGAAGGCACACGAACACGACCATCTCTCACTCCCTTCTTGCGTGTTCCGCTTCTCTCTCTCTCTCTTCCTCTCTCTCGATCTCTTTCTCTCCTTTCTGTCTAAATCCTTTTTTACCACCACTTGCTTGCGTCTTTCGTTTCTGTCACAACCCTTTCTCCATCGTCTCTCTTTACCGTATCAATCTTTTTTTCCACCCCTTTTTCCTTCATCTCTCAATTCCTTTCTCCACCCCTCTTCTTCATCTCTCGTTTCTCTCTCAATCTTTCTCATCACTCCTTTCCATCGCCTCTCAATTCTTTTTTTCTCACCTCTTTCGTTCATCCCTCAATATTTTCTTCACCCCGTTCCTCTGTCTTTTACTCCTCTCCTGCATCCTTCGTTTCTCTCTTAATCCTCTTTCTGCACTCTTCCACACATCCTGTCGTCGCAGAAAGAGACAAGAAGGCATACGAACACGACCATCTCTCACTCCCTTCTTGCGTGTTCCGCTTCTCTCTCTTTCTCTCTTCCTCTCTCTCGATCTCTTTCTCTCCTTTCTGTCTAAATCCTTTTTTACCACCACTTTCTTGCGTCTTTCGTTTCTGTCACAACCCTTTCTACATCGTCTCTCTTTACCGTATCAATCTTTTTTTCCACCCCTCTTTCCTTCATCTCTCAATTCCTTTCTCCACCCCTCTTCTTCATCTCTCGTTTCTCTCTCGATCCTTCTCATCATGCCTTTCCATCGTCTCTCAATTCTTTTTTTCTCACCTCTTTCGTTCATCCCTCAATTCTTTTCTTCACCCCATTCCTCTGTCTCTTACTCCTCTCCTGAATCCTTCGTTTCTCTCTTAATCCTCTTTCCGCACTCTTCCACACATCCTGTCGTCGCAGAAAGAGACAAGAAGGCGCACGAACATTTCTGAGCTTTCCACCCCTCGGTACGCTGACAAGAACCACCCCTACGGCATTTTCCTCGTGGTGCATCTCAATTTCGAATTTTCGGTTCCTCGTTCCTCGGAGAAGAGAGAAATAAAAGGAAGAAGGAGAATCCTTTGAGACTTCAAGTTCCTCGATAAAGCTCCTTTCGAAAAATTCCAGGGTGCGAGAGGCAAATCGTCCATGTTATTGGCCCTTAGAGAGAGTTTTACTGCGTGGCCGTTGAAATATTTCGCGCGTGCCGACCGTGACGTCACTTCCGTCCCAGGCCTTAAAGCCTACTGCTTTAGATCGACGGTAATATCCTTCGTGCGAATTTTCTTCCACAGTTTCTCTTCTTTCTCGGTGCTTCGAAGCTGGAAATTCTTTAAGATAACACCCACCGATGAGAATAATTTCCCTTTGGTTTTAGTTTTAGCTTCAAGCAAGCTTCCTTTAAAGCGTCGGTCGAAGAGCTTCATTATCGCTCGGGCTATCATCGCAGAAGGGATGAAATAATTTTCATTACTCGTTAATCATTCCATTCAATTATAAAGTTCACCTTTAAAATTAGTTAAGCCGCGAGGTTTTCGTTACGCGTAATTCCCTTTAACATCTCGCTCACCCGACGTTCTAATCCTTTTCGTTTCGCGCTTGTAATCGGGTGATTTTAAACTAAGGAATGGACGAGAGAGAAATTCATTTGGCGAAGGAATAATTTTGTAATATTACAGTAGATCTTTTTAAGCTGTATTTTTCGATTTTCTCTTCTTGCGTTTTAGCGGCAGATTCGTGGTTAAAATCGAATCTGTTTTCTTTCTTCTCTAGGTCTTTGTCCTACAAACACCTAAATTGTTTCGTAATTAAAAGCGATCCTTTATCCTTTCTTTGGCGAGAGCTTGCGACGAGAAACGAAGGACGAGTAAGAGCGTTGTTATTTCGTCGAAGTTTACGAAGTAATCTCGAATCGATCTCGTTTACGTCGATTCGCCAAGGGCGCTCGTAAAGTCACGAGGAAATTTCGCCGTTTCCATTTCGCGAGGACTGGAGGAAGGTCCCTTTGATTCGACCGGAAGCGCATGAAAGGGCCAAGTAGACTGTGCTTGGTTCCACGCGTGACGAGAAGAGCTTCCTACCTACCCTCTTGGAATTCCAAAAGGTCGATTCTCCAATTGCTAGGGTTATCTAGAGGAAGATTACAATTTCTCTTGAAATTCGGTGAAATCTGAAGAGAAGATCGAGCAAGTGAATTGAGTTGGTTGCGGAGAGGGAGATTGAAGCGTGATGGATTTTTACGAGAGCATTTTTGATTTAACCTCTTGGATAAAGAAAAATATTATAAGATGAAATATGTTTTTTAAACGAAAATCGAATGCTTGTTTCATTCTATTTGCACAATTTTTAATAATTGAGTTACAATTTCTCTTGAAATTCGGTGAAATCTGAAGGGAAGATCGAGCAAGTGAATTGAGTTGGTTGCGAAGAGGGATATTGAAGCGTGATGGATTTTTACGAGAGCATTTTTGATTTAACCTCTTGGATAAAGAAAACTATTATAAGATGAAATATGTCTTTTAAATGAAAATCGAATGCTTGTTTCATACGCGATTTTTCCATCATTGAATCGTACCTAATCTAATTTACTTTCTTGCGGTAAAATGACGAGCCAAACTCGTCGTTGGTAATACGTATAAATTAAAGAGTGAAACGTGAGATTTTTAAATAACATTTAAATTATTCATTTACTTGCACAATTTTTCATAATTAAGTTCGCATGGAAACTTCGATTGAATCCTCTTGGAATTCCAAAGGGCCGATTATTGGAATTGCTGGGGTTACCTAAAGGAAGATCACAATTTCTTTTGAAATTGGATAAAATCTGAAGAGAAGAAGATCGAACGAATTTATCGAGTTGGTGGATGGAGAGCGAGGTTGAAACGTGAATGAACGTGAAATTTTACGAGAGAATTTTTGATTTAAGAGAATGAAGCGACGAATGCAGAAGCGAGCGCTTGAATTCAATGTTCACGCGCCTCGGACAATAATCGGAGCGTTAATGCGAATTCCTATTTAATCAACGATGCGAGAGACGCCCGTGCGCAATTCGCGCGGAACTTTCGATTCGTATAACAAAATTATCGATTTCGGATTTCACCCCGCGGGGATTCAATTTTCATCGGGGATAAACACACGCTCGCGAGCATAATACCGTGAGACTCTACACGAGGCTACGTAAAAAACGTTATCCCTGAAGATTTTTCTTCGGGATGCAAAATGTATCACACATCCACGATTTTAAAACTTCCATTGGACCCTTTCAATGAACATTCCACGAGGTTTTTGCAAACGGAAATTTCCTGAAATTTTCTATTTCCAGCAAAGTGAATCAAACGCCGCGATTACACATAATCACGAGAAATAATCTCGAAACTCGAACCTTTCGTGAAGATCTTGAAAGTTTTTCTGCTGTCAAATTTTCCTGTAGCTTCCAAAAAATGAAGGTCACTTTTCCTTTTTTGTTTTGTTTAAAAAGAAACCATCTTCAACGAAATAAATCAATCTCCTGCAATTACAAGAAGTAATCTTGAAACTCGAACCTTTCGTGAAGATCCTGAAAGTTTCTCTGCCGTCGAATTTTCCTGTAGGTTCTAAAAAATGAACAGTTCACTTTTCCTTTTTTTTTTTTTGTTTAAAAAGAAACCATCCTCAACGAAATAAATCAATCTCCCGCAATTACAAATAACCGCGAGAAAAGTCTTGAAATTAAAACATTCTCCGAACGCCTTGAACTTCCTCTGCTATCGAATTTTCCTGAAGCTTCGAGAAATTGCGCAGCCTACGTTTCCTTCCATCCCTTTGTCCCTTCGTCCTTAAACTCCCTAGATGCCCCGGCGTGGTGCCCGTTCTCTTTAACCAAGCGCAGGACGAATGAGCGACGTAATTCAATCGGACGAGAGTGGAAAAGGGCAAGGCTGACCAGTTTCCTCCCGATAACGTTACACTCGCTAAAGCCACGTTTTCCCTTCCACTGCTTTCTCGTTCCCTTCCGTTACCAACCAACCCTCCAACAAGTCGTTCTCCAATTTCTCCAACGGTCCACCCTACTCCGTTTTCCTTTACGTCCTCTGCTAACTCCACCAGACAAAATAAAAGAGCTTACATTCTCATCCACTAATCTCGCTTCTCCATTTTGCACCTGCTTATTACCAATTCTAAGTGTCCGTGAAGCTAGCGTCTCATTTGGTGGAAACTCTCGAACTATTGAGAGTACTGACGTCCTTTTCAATAGTTCTAGAGATCCTGATACGTTACATAAAGAGTTCTGCTCGTTAAAGCGGAAAATTGAGCCCGGACACTAGCAATGTTGAATTATTTTTAAACAAATTAATACTCTCCAAGCGTCGTGTATTCAGAGAGAAGCGTGTTAGACGCTGGAAAAATTAGGGAGTTTCCGTTGAAATAAAATGTTTTCCGGACAGTTCTAAACATGATACATCATATTCTAAAGAGTTCCAGGCACAAACAATGTTAAATTATTTTTAAATAAATTAATACTCTCCAAGCGTCGTGTATTCAGAGAGAAGAGTGTTAGACGCTGCAAAAAATTAGGGAGTTTCCGTTGAAATAAAATGTTTTCCGGACAGTTCTAAACATGATACATCATATTCTAAAGAGTTCCAAGCACAAACAATGTTAAATTATTTTTAAACAAATTAATACTCTCCAAGCGTCGTGTATTCAGAGAGAAGCGTGTTAGACGCTGCAGAAAATTAGGGAGTTTCCGTTGAAATAAAATGTTTTCCGGACAGTTCTAAACATGATACATCATATTCTAAAGAGTTCCAAGCACAAACAATGTTAAATTATTTTTAAACAAATTAATACTCTCCAAGCGTCGTGTATTCAGAGAGAAGAGTGTTAGACGCTGCAAAGAATTAGGAAGTTCCGGTTGAAGTAAAATGTCTTTCGTATAGTTCTAGACATACTTCAGTATATTCTAAAGAGTTCCAGGCACTAACAATGTTGAATTATTTTCAAATAAATGAATACTCTCCAAGCGTCGTGTATTCAGAGAGAAGCGTGTTAGACGCTGCAAAGAATTAGGAAGTTCCGGTTGAAGTAAAATGTTTTCCGTATAGTTCTAGACATACTTCAGTATATTCTAAAGAGTTCCAGGCACTAGCAATGTTGAATTATTTTTAAATAAATTAATACTCTCCATAAAAAAAAAAACGAAGAGAATGCTACAACACGTTTTGAGTGTGTACGACGATATTTTGAAGAGTTCCGGATGATTACTCGGAAGGTATTATTTCTAAATAAACTAAACAACTTTGTTACTTCCCGGAACTCTTTAGAATATGCTGTAGTATATCTAGAATTATACGGAAAACATTTTATTTCGACCGGAACTCCCTAATATTGTGTATTCATTTATCATTCATTTATTTAAAAATAATTCAACATTGCTAGCGCCTGCAACTCTTTATAGAACTGTTTAAAAATTGTAAAGCTTTCGAAATCTTGTCTTGCCGAATGTCGGAACTCGCTTAGGACAAAGTGAGATGATTTTTCGGCTTTAATGAGCAAAACTCTTTATTTAACATATCAAGAACTCTAGAACTATTGAAAAGTACGCCAGAACTCTCAATAGCTTGTGAGTTTCCACCAAATGATACGCTAGCTTCGCAGACACCTATTCTAAGCTTACTTCTACTTCTTCGTCCTTATATGAAATAATTGAAAAAAGATAGAAACATGGTATAAGAATTGAACAGTTCTTGTAGTCTCGCAATTTTTCTTTTCGCGAGGAGAATCGGTGCGTCGATAATAACAAAATCGAAATCGATACGTGCCGTTCAACGAGCATCGATTTTCTACATTGAGTGAGACGGTGGAAAATTCGCAAGTCATTACCTTCCAAGCTTTCTCATTACAGCACCCAACAAGGCAGAATCTCGCGACTCTATTTAGTTCCCTGTCTCTTCTTCGTTCGAGAAGAAGCTTGCTGCATCTCGTGAAGCGAACGCACAGTTGCCAACAGGAATTGATCAAGGGAGGATGAGCGAGAGAGTGAGAAGAAAAAAAGAGAGAGAATCCTTGAATGACGTCTCTACTCCTAAGAGGGATGAGAGCTACTTTCCGGGTCAGCTGACCGGAAGTGGACGTGCATCAATGGCCACATTCCACTTCCTGTCTCTCTCTTACTTGCTAATCATTTATCGGTACGTTAATCGGAAACTAATTAATCTCTCTCTCCGCAAAAATATCTTCTCTTCAATCAACACTTGGGACTGTGGATTCCCGTTGATTCTCCAGGTTTTCCATTTTCTCAGAAAGAAAAAATCCTAACAATAATGATTTAAAGTAAAATGTCGAGATTGGAAATCCTCGTAAGGATAAACAGCGCTAAATTCAAGCGATAGATTTTTCTATTAGGTGTACAACTTTGCTTCCGCCGTTTTCGAATAGATGGCTGTAACGGTAAGTGGTGGTCGAAATAAATAAATTGTAGACATCATACACTAAGTTTAGGCATTTGTAAACATAACCTCGTCGAAATATTGGTTAATCTGTCTGCATCATAAAGTTATTGTCTATTAAAAATGTCAGTTTACGAGCCAAATTCTCGTGATTTGCGGAAGGTTTGAATTTTCCTCTTCAATATGAAGAAATCTGCGGCTGAGGCTCATCGAATGCTCTCAAATATCTATGGCGAGGCCGCTATTAGTATCGAGAATTGTTTCAACGCTTCAAAAACGATCATTTTGACGTTGAAGATCCGCATGGTGGTGGAAGAGAGAAGGTTTTAGAAGATGTCTAAACTTAGTGTATGATATTTACAATTTATTTATTTCGACCATCATTTACCGTTACAACCATGTATTCGAAAACGGTGGAAGCAAAGTTGTACATGTAATACAAACTCGGAAAACAGAAGATCATTTTTACGACGCGTCGACGAGAAATCTCGACGTGACATCAGCCGGAAAAATGTCTCCTTTTTCGCAAACGTAAAATTCGGAAAAATCGTGTGCATCCTGGCGCACGACTTTCGCACAATTTTACCGGCTTTTCCAAGCCTGACGGCACGCGACGACGTACGATCGCCGAGTGGCGCTTAAATCAAATTTGAAAATCCCACGCACACACAAATATTGAGGCACGGGCGGAAAGAGTACGAACCGCGAACATAAACAAGAGGAAATAAAATATCGTGAGGAACGGTTTTGGGGCTGGTGGTCCCTGGGGTGCCGTTCGCCAAACCTACGGCCCTGTCGATTGCAGGACTCTCTCTCTCTCTCTCTCTCTCTCTCTCTCTCTCTGCTACTCTATCCCTCCCTAACGTCGACTAAATCGAATCAATGCAGTGGCGTAAAGCAGAGGGAGGCTGCAAACGAAGACAATTGAATTTTAATTCGATCATCCACCTTGGCCCACTCCACCACCACCACCACACTCTGGACAAAGCCCAGTGTACGTCAAGCTGGTGGCACTATTTTTCTTATTCCACTTTCCTCTGCAAGAGTTAAAACCCTCGCGGGGTAATGAGCATAAATTAATCAAAAGAATTCACAACTTTCATTTGATTTTCTGCATTCTTACGCGTGAGAAACTTTCCTGCTGCGAATGAATAAGGAATGAAGTCAGAACACGAGATATCTCTTGGTGAATTTCGCCACCGGCCATTCTCTAATTTGGAACAATCGATTTCTATACATTGACATATTTTTTTTTTTGCGATCTGGGAGACGAGTGAAGAGAGATGCGAATGAAAAATTCTGTTCACGTAGTTTGTCGGAGGGTGGAAAAAAAAGCGCGCCCCTGCACTGCTGGTCATTTGGAAAAACGGGGGAACGGAAGCTTTTGCGGTTACGCGCCGCGCTCCAAACTCTTTCTCTCTCTTTCTCTGTCCGTTTCTAGCGATTCAGAGCGGTAAAACAAATATTTAAGCAGAAGCTAAAATCGACGAATGCAGTAACCGGGGACGTGTGGTAAACCACAGAGAGTGGTCGGTTGGCTTGAGCTCGCAGTGAAAATTACCGAATAGTGCCACGAGAAACGGTGATTTCTCACTGGGAAAAATATTCCTTTCCGGTGTCAAATAGTTAGTCGTATTAAGTTGACAACGTGATTCCAGTGCATTTGTTTCAACTGATAGAAAAATAATTTACCGAGTGACCGTCACTACAAAAATATTCGGCCGAACTTCCGTATCCAACCTTTGTCCGATCTTAATAAAATTTTACAGGTAAGTAGCATTTACTAAATCTAGTCAAACACCAGCGAATTTAAGGAAACGCCTGCTTTCCGAGATATTGAATTTTTAATTACGCTTCATTTTTGAGATTTTTACGTAAAAAAAAAGATTGAAATTCAAAAATGTTTTGCTGAAATGTTTTATTTTATTAATATCTTGCAAGATTGTAAATACTAATTTATTAGAATACCATTAGAATACATATTAAAAACAAGAAATGTAGAAAAGAATTTTATGTTTTTTTGGTAATTATTCACTTGTGGGGAGCCACCTCGGATTTCAACGTCCTTCACATATGTTATCAAGGTCCTCACCACCCTGAGTAATGTTGCGAAGGTTTCAAGCTCAGCTCGTCATTTATTAAAACGTTATTAACAGAAAAAGTTTTTCCAGAAATAACTTTTTCCTCTGACAAAATTCTCGATCTCCTCTCCAAAAAAAGATATTCAATGTTAAAGTTGAAATATAAATGTGATAAATGGAGATTGATCTAACCAGAAAGGCTTTCCACGTTCTCAAGTTTAAATTATTTTTTTATTACGCGTGCTGTGCCTAGCCATTCCACCTGCCTAACCTGACATTTTGTGTAATTTCAGTCTTCCTCTTACGTACAAATTTCAAAGATCGTTGATTTAATCACGTAATTTTAAAATTTAATATCTCGTAAAGCAGGCGTTTCCTTAAATTCGCATTTATGGCGTTCGACTGCATTTAGTAAGTGATACCAGTAAAATTTTATTAAGATCGGACAAGGGTCAGATACGGAAGTTCAGCCAAGTAACTATTTTATATAGTTAATATTACCAGAATATTTCATACACAGTGATAGAACCAACTATATTCAGATAGCATATTTTACTATACATATGGTAACAAGTACAAAGATAATAGTTAATAATATAACCATTTGTATAAATCGTTCATTCTACTAGATTTAGTAAGTGCTACGTACCAGTAAAATTTTATTAAGATCGGACAATGGTCAGATACGGAAGTTCGGCCAAGTAACTATTTTATATAGTTAATATTACCAGAATATTTCATACACAATGATAGAACCAACTATATTCAGATAGCACATTTTACTATACATATGGTAACAAGTACAAAGATAATAGTTAATAATATAACCATTTGTATAAATCGTTCATTTTACTAGATTTAATAAGTGCTACGTACCAGTAAAATTTTATTAAGATCGGACGAGGGTCGGATACGGAAATCTTCCAAAATATTCTCTTGAAGTACTAAATAAGTTTTGATTTAATTGTTCGAGATCACTTGTTTCCACGATAGAAAGACAATTTACCAAGTGATTTTCACTCGAGAAATATTCCATTGCAATGGCAAATAGTTCGTCGAACTAAATCGATAATATAATTCAAGCGCACTTATTTCAAAGATAGAAAGATAATTTACCAAGTGAACGTAAATGCTTCCGAGGCGGCTTGGCCACTCGAATTACAAAGTTTCTCGGCTTCCATCGGTTTCTGAGCGAGGAGATGAGAAGGCTGGAAAATTGAGAGACAACGTTGCCGTGCGCGCGCGCGCGCGTATCAGCGTGAAAAATTCCTCGACTCTTTGCCAACTATGATAATCTGATTTATGAAATTTCCATATTTATACGCCCGAGGAGTCCCATCCAGGCGTCCATCCATCCATCCAGAGAGTACATCGTCGTTTTCTCTCCTCTCTTTCTCTCTTTCTCATGCAGGTGAAAAGCGCGAGCAAAAAGGCCGTGGCAAAAGGGAAGGAGTAAAATGACGACGTGAGAATTTCTCTCGGCCACGGTGATTAATTTAAACGCCCATCCCGAAATCTCAACCTCTCATTCTCCGCGAAGTGCAGAGCTGCATAAAATATTACCGGAATACACTAGAACCTAGTGCGTAAAATATACTGGACTCTCTTGTCACATTCTCCTCTCTTTATTACTCGAAGAGGACTACGGCGTGGTAAGAATCTAGAAATTAATCCGTGCCTCCTCTACTTTGAACGGATAAAAACAAGAGGCAAGGATCTTTAGAAACGTTCGTCACATTCTCTTATTACTCAAAGAGGATCACGATTTGGAAAGAATCTAGAAATTAATCTGTCGTCTGAAAAATATCTTCTTCTTCCACTTCGAAATAATGGAATAATTCGGAAAGATCGATAGAAATGCCCGATAAATTGTCTCTCGCGAAATCGAACACGATAGCACCATGACCCTTGGAAAAGCTTCTCTCGATTTTCCTCTCCCTCTCGTGCATATTCAGGAAATTAAGGAAACTCGTCAATTATTCATCGTCCTCTCTACCTCGGCTCTATTTACATCCCTGTAACGAGCGTGTAATCGGGTTAATATCCTTCCGCTCGTGTTCCCAATTGCGCGCGCACAATTTCAGAATCTTTCCTCGCGCGATAAACGAACGATGAAAAATCCACGTGAAAGATTTCAAACGAGATATCGCGTTACGTACACACGCGGAAGAACTCGAATGAGAGTGTAATTGGTATCGGCTCGCTTTACCCTGGCAATATCAAGAATTCCACGAGTAATAAATCTTCCGCTTCGAGTTCTTCTCGAAGAAATGAAAAATCTTCGTGTAGATCTAAAGAGCGACCGACTCGCGTGGAAATTAATCGGAGAAAAAATCTTTGAGAAAGCCTTGGTCGATCGTTCGAATCAAATTCTCAAGAAGACACCTTGGTGAATTTCGAGTCCTTGACGATGTTCACCGAAAGGATGCAGGGTCGAAGACGATCATCTTGTCAACGTCCAGTTGAAACACCAGCGCGAATCCACTTGCGAAGAAACCGAAACAGTGGCGCACCACCCCTCAGGACCCTCGTCCAAAATTTATCTCACTAGCACGTTCGATATTCCCTTCCACTCTCATCCCTCTGCTTGCAAGCAACGAGTAACGCTTGTCACAGTCTACTCTTGCAAGTATTAGGTGTACAACTTTGCTTCCGCCGTTTTCGAATAGATGGCTGTAACGGTAAGTAGTGGTCGAAATAAATAAATTCTATCACTAAGTTTAGGCATTTGTAAACATAACCTCATCGAAATATTGGTTGATCTGTCTGCATTTTAAAGTTATTGTCAATTAAAAATGTCAGTTTACGAGCCAAATTCTCGTCATTTGCGGAAGGTTTGAATTTTCCTCTTCAATATGAAGAAATCTGCGGCTGAGTCACATCGAATGCTCTCAAATATCTAAAAGAACGTGTCAAGAGTGGTGTTAACGCTTCAAGTTTTTGAAGATGCAGAATTGAAAAGCCTAACCCAATTTCCTTGTTTCTGAATAATCATTCCCATGACATTCAGGCGTTTTGAAATGGCTCGTTGAGTCACTCCCAATGATCCTGCCAATTATCGTTGTGTTTGACACGAGTCTTCATCTAGTAATGCCTTCAATTCTGCATCTTCAAAAACCTTCTCTCTTCCATCGCCATGCCGATCATCAACGTTAAAATTACCATTCTTGAAGCGTTGAAACCACTCTCGACAGGTTCTTTCACTAATAGCGGCCTCGCCATAGATATTTGAGAGCATTCGATGAGCCTCGGCAGCAGATTTCTTCATATTGAAGATTAAGATTAAAACCCCTCGCAAATGACGAGAATTTGGCTCGTAAACTGACATTTTTAATTGACAATAACTTTATGATGCAGACAGATCAACCAATATTTCGATGAGGTTATGTTTACGAAATGCCTAAACTTAGTGCTACAATTTATTTATTTCGACAGGTTCTTTCACTAATAGCGGCCTCGTCATAGATATTTGAGAGCATTCGATGAGCCTCAGCCGCAGATTTCTTCATATTGAAGATTAAGATTGAAACCTCCCGCAAATGACGAGAATTTAGCTCGTAAACTATAATTTTTAATTGACGATGATGCAGACAGATCAACCAATATTTTTATGAGGTTATGTTTACAAATGCCTAAACTTAGTGTATGATATTTACAATTTATTTATTTCGACCACCACTTACCGTTACAGCCATCTATTCGAAAACGATGGAAGCAAAGTTGTACACCTAATAGAAGTGCAACGATACTGTTCTCACCCTGTTATCGGTGTCGCAGAGAGATAAGTGAAAATCTAAAAGGGGTGAGTTTCGATGAAGGAAGGGGTGGAAGGCGCTGATGGAAGCTAGGGGATGAAATGGAAGTGGAGGTGGTTTTGTGTTGGACCGACGAGAACAAGGGGGTGGTATCAAACTTTCACCCCCTCTGGTACACCCCCTGAGTATTTGTATTAATATTTCACGCCTACCCACCCCCTATGTTGGTTCGACCAATGGAAATGGTGAGAAGGAGTTGGAGGGTGCAGATGGTTCGGATCAATCGACCTAAAAGAACGTCAGAGTTACGAGAAACAGACCTGTTTCGTGGAGGAGATTAAGGGATGCATTGAATTATTTTTAGGATACACAAGTACCTGTGTGAACCTGGCTCTCGACTTTAAGATATCGATTTTTTTTTTGCAATCGAAAGAGCGTCGTTTTTACCCGTTTGTACCTCCATTGTTTTCGTTTGTGCCTCGAAGGGTTCGGAGATACAGAATTTTCAAAATTATGCTGGCACCCGACTTTAAGATATCGAATGTTTTTTTTTTTGTAATCGAAAGAGCGTCGTTTGTACCCGTTTGTACCTCCATTGTTTTCGTTTGTACCTCGAAGGGTTCGGAGATACAGAATTTTCAAAAATTCACAAGAGCTATAATAACTTTTTTGTTTTTTGAGAAATCGGAAATCGACCAACGCCATTCGAAAGAGCGTCGTTTGTACCCGTTTGTACCTCCTTTCTTTTCGTTTGTACCTCAAGGAGATAGAGATACTTCAAAAATTCAAACGATACTCTTTCGACAGCAAAAAAAAAATTTCGATATCTTAAAGTCGGGTGCCAAGTTATCACAGGTTACACAAGTGTCCTTTTTTAATTCTAAGGGCTGGTTTCAATGCGAATTTAATCCACAGCTTTGGTGACCTTTGGTAGACGTACAAAAAGAAGTTTAGAAATTTTTGAGAACCCTACACGAAATTTCTGGTTACCTTTAGGATCCACGTGTTCTCGTTTAATTATAAGGGATGGTTTGGATATGAATTTAATCAGGAGCTTCATGACCGTGATTCAAAGAAAACCTGGTAATTTTACCAAGCACCCTACACCAAATTTCTCGTTACTTCAAGAACCTACACACGTGCTCCTTCAATTCTAAGGGATGCTTTGAATGTGAATTTAATCAGGACCCTCGTGGCCGTGGCACATCCGAAAAAAAAGCTTGAAAAATTTTGCAAGCATCGCTACGTCGGGTTTCTCGTTAAATTCTTAACTCCTCCGGATCTGTGAGATTTCACGTTAAACCCCGAGGGGATGGTGGCGAATGTTATGACAAGAACTCAATTTCCCTGCGACAAGCACGTTCTCCATTAACTCACCCCTATATGTTAATAAATTTAACCCCGTCGAATAAATCAGCGCGAAAAAGCTCGTCGAACAAATTGCGGCAAAAGTTAAATTCCGTTATCGCGAGCCTAAAACTGATCCTCTCAACTTCTCCACTCCGAAGGAGAATTTTCTTTCTCGTCTGAGATTAGAAATTTCTTTTTCTCCTCCCTTTTTTTTCCATCCTCGTTTCCCTAGACGAAGTCTCGCCTGCTTACACGATGAAGTTCCTAGAGTACCAGTAGCACGTGACGTAATACCCTACTCCCACTCCACGAGCCACTGCTACTCCACACGACGTAGTTATCAGTATACCGTGCAAACAAGCTCCTAACATGTTCGAGCAAGTTCGAACGAGCGTGCGAACGAGGCCAGGGGGTAGGTGTAAGCTCGACGAGGAAAAGTGTGTAAAGTGTGTAACGAGCGGAAGGGAAAGTGGTGCTTTTTCCTTGGAAAGAAAATTCATGGAGAATTCCATCCGAAAATTATTCGGAGAAAAAAATTCGACGAGACGATCTGATCATCCAGCTAGAAACGAGAAAAAAAAAATGTTCGATCATTCGATTCCAAACGAACAAACAATCGCGAAGAAAAAATGTTTTTCCACTCGTAGGACTCAATTTTCTCGACAACATAATTTTTTCTCTCCTCTTGAAGGGCTCTGGTATCTTTCAACTCGTCTCTTATCGCGCAAGCAGCGTAGGGTAGGGTGTAGATAAATTTTCGGATGACAGTAAGATGGATGAAGGACGTGAGAAAGAAACCGCGGGCCAACCACCGCCTGGCAATTTAAATGGCGGTACAATTTAAATTTTTCCTCGAGCTCTCTCCTCTCTCTTTCTATCACGTCTCAGAAGCAATTACGAATAAGGGGTTGGAGGTGGTGAGGAAAAAATGTGAACACGTTCCACGAGTAATTATCTTATCTCACGTATTAAAATAGAAATTCCACCTTGAATAAATATACCAAAAAAGATATCCTCTCTACACTTGTAATTTAAACCTGAACCTTATCGAAGCATATTAAGGACTGCCTTCGCCACCCCCTATCCACAATCCATCGCATCGCTTTTCAAGCTGGAAACCCATTAAGGGTAGCAGTTGCACAAACGCGTACACCGACCCCCGGAGGCAGAGGTCGGCGGTTGGAGGAGAACAAAAGGAGAAATCGCGAGAGGGGGTGGGGGGATGGATAAGAGGTCGAAGAAAAAAGACTTAGCTGAAGCGGAGTGATTAATGTGAATGGACGAAGAAACAAGGGGAGGGTGGAAAATGGAAGGTGAGAGAGAGATAGATAGATAGATAGAGAGAAAGAGAGAGAGAGACAGAGAGAGAGAGAGAGAGAGAGAGAGAGAGAGAGAGAGAGAGAGAGAGAAGCAAAAGGAAGAGAAGCAAGAGAGGAAAAATAAGCGTGAGGACCAACCCCTAACAAATCCGGAGCGAAGCATGCCCTCCTGGCAGTTAATTTTCTTTTTCTTTTACTCCCACCCCCCTCCACCGACAACTCGGCGAATTATCAGGGGCGATAGAGTGGGCGGTTTTAATTGGAGATTAATTAACGATGTTCACGCGTTCGAGCGAGACCACCCTTGGAAATTATTTCTGGCGACTCCTGGCTAATTGTTCGAGAAAAGAAAGAAGAAGAAGAAGGGGTGGAATTGCTTGGGGATGAAATTTCTTTGGAAAATTTCCGGGGATCTGTGGTGCTTCGAAAACGTTCGAAAGCACATCCTAGTGATTAAATTTGTCTGCCTCGTATTTCCACCCTCACCACCACCACCGTTTTTAAATAAATTAATACTCTCCAAGCGTCGTGTATTCAGAGAGAAGAGTGTGAGACGCTGCAAAAAATTAGGAAGTTCCGGTTGAAGTAAAATGTTTTTCGGACAGTTCTAAACATGCTACATCACATTCTAAAGATCCCAGGCACTAGGAATGTTGAATTGTTTTTAAATAAATTAATACTCTCCGTAAAAAAAATGAAGAAAATGCTACGACACGTACTGAATGTATGCGACGATATTTTGAAGAGTTCCGGATGATTACTCGGAAGTAGTGATGGAGAACTATCGATAGTACTATCGATATTTTCGATAGTTGGGACTATGTTTTCTTGTTGTTGGGTAAGTATATTATTGCACATTTTCCAACGCCAATTGCAGTACCGCATATAGTGCATATGTAGTAATACAAGCCATCAATACCTGAAATCTTAAATTAGTGTTTTTGTCTATATAAACTAAATATTTAAAAATTTAAACGGAAGATTTACTTTGATAGATAAGGGACAAATTATTATTTTTTCTAAAACCAGAGACGGATAGCGAAAATTTAAAAAAAACTTGTATTTGTACCCAAATTTAAGGTTATTACTCGATTTATTCACTCTTAATATTAGGTTTATCTTTTTGAATAATTCAAATTTAAATAATGCGATCTTTAAACTGAATTTACACTAAAAACCCCAATAATTATTATTTTATTAAAAAAAACTCACTATAATCAAAACTATCGAAAACTATCGATAATAATCGATAGTCTAGGGTTCAACTATCGATAACACAAGTTTACAAATTCGGGTCAACTTTTGGACCCGAGCAGATGAGAGCGATTCTTAACGTTATTTGATGCTCTGAACTCAGAACTTCAATCCGTGTGTCAAGATTGGTTCTAGTTTTCGAGTTCGCGCATCGTGGCAGTACTGCGCTCTTATAACAGCTATCAGCTAGAGATGCCACGAATATTCGGTTACTATTCGGTATTCGGCCTACCCTAATGCGTGAAACAGATCCCAAGCAGTATAAAAGACTCAGTTCAACCTCTGTTCATTTCTGATTTATACTTTTTAATTCAATAAATGGCCGTTAATGGTGAAAAATAGTAAAATAATGAATTTATTGAATATTTCGAAAACTAGAACTAATTTTAAAAAACGGGCTGCTGATTTGGATTCAGCCCCCAAATTTACCTTATAAAAAGCTTTTGGTTGCTCAGGTCCAAAACCGTGTATACTTGTGTAATTATCGATGGCCGCGACTATTGATAGTTCTCTCCACCTCTACTCGGAAGGTATTATTTCTAAATAAACTAAACAACATTGTTACTTCCCGGAACTCTTTAGAATTCTTCCCGGAAAACGTTCGAAAGCACATCCTAGTGATTAAATTCGTCTGCCTCGTGTTTTCATCCACCACCACCACCACCTTCGCATGCGTTATGCAACAATTGATTAACGGATCATCCTCCGGACAACGAAGAGACTCGCGCGGGCGACAGGAGGTTGGCGAACTCATCGTCGATTACTATTAATGATAATCCGCGAATCGGCCCCTCGATTGTGGGCCGCCTCCACCGCCTCCGGCACGCGTTACATTATTGACGATGAATTTTCATAGCATGAATATGAAGCGGGGCTAATGAGCGCATTAATATTTGCCGAACCGCGCTCTACTGCTGTTTTGCACCGTGTTTCGGGTGGGGTTAGACACCAGGGGGTGGGCATTTTTGGGTCGAGGGTGGACAGTTGTGGAGGGAAGCTAACTGTATAACAAATTGACTACCGTTGCTTAGGGGACGACGATGAGTGACGTCGATTAATTCCTGAATCGGATGGCAAATTAAATTTTTGAGAAGAAAACAATTATTTAGAATTCTGGGGGGTGGAAGTGGCGGAGGAAGTAACTTTCTAACAAATAGACTACTGCTGTTTGAGATATGACAACCAGTGACGTTTAATTAATCTGTAAATTGGATAAACTAATAAAATTCTTGGAGAGGAAAGAAGTTATTGAGAATTTTGAGGGTGGATGTGGCGGAGGAAATAACTTTGTAATAAAGCGACTACAGCTGATTTAAGGGATGTAACGACGAGGGATATTAGATTAAAAGGTCACGCCTGGGCGAAATTGTCGAAAAAATCCATTTTCGGTTTTTGATGGATCCTCAAAGTATAACATTTCGAGAATATTCTTTGAAAACTTCAAATTAAATTTTTGCGAAGAAAACAATTATTTAGAATTCCGGGGGGTGGAAGTGGCGGAGGAAGTAACTTTCTAACAAATAGACTACTGCTGTTTGAGATATGACAACGAGTGACGTTTAATTAATCTGTAAATTGGATAAACTAATAAAATTCTTGGAGAGGAAGGAAGCTATTGAGAATTTTGAGGGTGGATGTGGCGGAGGAAGTAACTTTGTAATAAAGCGACTACAGCTGATTTAAGGGATGTGACGACGAGGGATATTAGAGTTAGACCATGAGTTGGACAACCGAATAAAATCCCCGAAAAGAAGGAAGATACATCCGATATTTTCAAGAGACTCGACAACCCTCCACCGCGTCCCCAAATAATTTCCTACGCTCTACCCCTTGCGGTGGAAAAAAAAATGTTGAAAAGAAAAGAGAAACGTACACTGAAAAAATTGTATTCTTATCTTCAGAATTTACCACTTAAGTTTATAATATTTCCTACTAAAATAAGCAACAAGAGGATATTCTTAATTTAAGAGTAGAATGTTCTAAACAGATTCCTCTAATCAAATATTCTTAATAGATATTCTTATCAGATATTCTTAACATAGCCTGGTAAAAAAATTGTATGAATATATCTCGTACATAATTATTGGAAACGAAACTCTTAATGAAATGCTTCACTCTTTATATTGTCGAAAACTACATTATCCATATCTTGAAATTGGAATTAGTTGAGAAATGTAGTCACGAGAGAGTTACATGTATTTCTATCACTTGTAAATATCTCCATTAAATCGCCCAAATCCTCTTCTTCTAGCCACTTCGTCATTTCCTTATCCATACTTTTTGCACAACACAGCACACAAAAGAATATAGTACTCAAAATTACGCAGAATTGCAAGAGGAACAAGATACAGACAACGACATGTGCCGCACGCGATGTGTAATCTAACTTAACCGAATACTAACACGCATTGTGTCGCGACATTCAGATGGATTATTAAGAATATATTCGAAAAACCGTCATACCGATAAGAAAATATTCTTATCTATTAAGAATATCGATTAAGATGAATTATTAAGTTTGTATTTTAAGAATACAATTTTTTCAGTGTAGAAAAGGAAGAACGTAGAAAAATAATTCAGAAAGTCCGATCTTACGGTCTCTCGCGCTCGTAAACTCCACGACCCGCCTCAGGTTAGGGGGTAGTGGAACACTCGCGCGAACAAATCGATCGCGCGAAATGATGCGAGAGGGCGATTAAATTAATTCCTCCCTAATTGACCGGCACGGTTGTTACTGGCATCGAGTGGAGGGAAGTCGGGGGCGGTAGTGGGGCCAGTTCAGACGACGTTCAGCTCGGGCACCCAAGAATTTTTATCGTCGCTTTAACCGCTAATGGAATTAGCGGGCAAACGCGCGTTGACACGGGCCCCCCCGAGCTTTTCATTGCCATTTAAAAGGAGCTATTTTAACGCTCACGAAGAGACGAAGTGACGCCTCGGAAGTAAAAGCTCGAAAGCTCTCCCTCTCCTCTTCTCTCTCTCTCTCTCTCTCTCTCTCTCTCTCTCTCTCTCTCTCTTCCTGCTTCGTCCTCCTTTCATTACTTTTCCACCACCCCCTCTCCTCGCTTCGTGTGCCTGGAAAAGGACGCCGTGCCAGTTTCCTGAGAAGGAGAGAAACTAAGGGAGAGAAGAGAGAGAGAGAGAAAGGGAGATAGTAATAATACGAGGGTTGGCCTCGTTCACCGTTTCCACGGGGCGCGAGACTAGTGCGAGTCCACACAGTCGTGGGAGGGAAACCGGAAACGAGGTGTCCGCGGTTATCTTTTTGGAACGCCACAAACCCTCTGCGTGTGTCTGAGGGTGTGTTTGGAGGGGGTAGGAAGAGGAAACTCGAGGGTACAGAATTTATCTTGCTCCTGGACCCCTACCGATGCTGCCAAATGGACAATGTGTGGAAAGAAAAGTTTAGATTTTGAAAAAAGATCGTTTGTGGGTGAGGAATTTATTTTTGCAGCACTACACACCCTCTGTGTATTTGAACATATGTGCGTGTAGAGAGAAACTCAAGAGTAAGTAGTTTATTCTGGTTCTGGATCACCGATATTGCAAAATGAGCTGATAATGTCGCAAAAAAATGTACATTTTAGAAAAAAGAAGATTGAGCTTAAAGAAAAATATCTTTTTGAAGCACTGAAAACCCTCTGTGTATTTGAACATATGTGTGTGGAGAGAGAAACTGAAGAGTGAGTAGTTTATTCTGGTTCTGGATCACCGATATTGCAAAATGAGCTGATAATGTCGCAAAAAAATGTACATTTCAGAAAAAAGAAGATTGAGCTTAAAGAAAAATATCTTTTTGAAGCACAGAAAACCCTCTGTGTATTTGAACATATGTGCGTGTAGAGAGAAACTCAAGAGTAAGTAGTTTATTCTGGTTCTGGATCATCGATATTGCAAAATGAGCTGGTAATGTCGCAAAAAAATGTACATTTCAGAAAAAAGAAGATTGAGCTTAAAGAAAAATATCTTTTTGAAGCGCTACAAACCCTCTGTGTATTTGAACATATGTGTGTGTAGAGAGAAACTGAAGAGTAAGTAGTTTATTCTGGTTCTGGATCATCGATATTGCAAAATGAGCTGGTAATGTCGCAAAAAAATGTACATTTCAGAAAAAAGAAGATTGAGCTCAAAGAAAAATATCTTTTTGAAGCACAGAAAACCCTCTGTGTATTTGAACATATGTGCGTGTAGAGAGAAACTCAAGAGTAAGTAGTTTATTCTGGTTCTGGATCATCGATATTGCAAAATGAGCTGGTAATGTCGCAAAAAAATGTACATTTCAGAAAAAAGAAGATTGAGCTTAAAGAAAAATATCTTTTTGAAGCGCTACAAACCCTCTGTGTATTTGAACATATGTGTGTGTAGAGAGAAACTGAAGAGTAAGTAGTTTATTCTGGTTCTGGATCATCGATATTGCAAAATGAGCTGGTAATGTCGCAAAAAAATGTACATTTCAGAAAAAAGAAGATTGAGCTCAAAGAAAAATATCTTTTTGAAGCACTGAAAACCCTCTGTGTATTTGAACATATGTGTGTGTAGAGAGAAATTCAAGAGTGATTAGTTTATTCTGGTTCTGGATCGCCGATATTGCAAAATAAGCTGGTAATGTCGCAAAAAAATGCACAGAAAGAAGAAAATTGGGCTTAAAGAAAAATATCTTTTTGAAGCACTACAAACTCTCGGTGTGTCTGAGAGTATTCGAAGGACGAAACTAAAAGGCGCGTAATTTATTCTAGCCCTGAATCTCGACAGCAAGATGAAAAAAAAAATTATTAGAAAACTTTTGGGCAAGCTTGCTGAATAACAGATACGTAAAAAAAAAAAACAATACAAGAAAAAAAAAAATAATTACACAGAGTGACGAATGAAAGAGAGAAAGATGGCAGGAGAAAGGAAAATATCGAATGCGGTCTCGGGAACGGCAGTGCGCCATTTACGAGGGTTCTGCAGTCGATACAATTGTCAAAGGGGTGGGAGAGGGTGACTTTCACAGAGGTGGGGTGAGTGGAAAGCTACGACGACATTTATTGAAAAGCGACGATCCCACCGAGAAAGTAATGAGCTTACGAGTTTTCCTTCGGTAGCCGCGGCGCGTTTTCCTCTCGTACCTCGTGGGAAAGCAAAAGGAAAATTGGCGCGAGCCAAAGCTGAAATTGTTAATAATTTTTCCACCCACCCGCCACTAGCAATTTATTCAACTCCGGCACGCTGAGCGAAATCACGTCAATTGATTTAATTAATTCGAAGTTAATAATTCGTGCGTTACGAAAACTCGCCAAATGGATCGCGCGCGAGCGCGGATCCGTAATTACAATTTTCCCATCTCGTTCCACAGCGAATTCTGCGAAATTACATACACAATTTTCACATTTCTCCCTTCCAGTCGTGAGAAAAATTCACGGAACGCACGAAAAGAGCACTGCAAAAATCACAACGAGATCTCCGAGAATATTCAAAAGTCGAAATTGGAAAATGTATCTGCTGGATGCGATGAAAAGGAATAACAAAAAACTTCAAAAAGCCAAAGTACCTTCCTTCGATGCCGGTACACACACGTGCCCAAGTAAGAGATAACTTATCCCGTAGAATGATAAATACCTTCCTGCGTGAGAAAAGGGGCTGAAAGGAGCAAACTACCCCTTAAACCAGAACCAACCCCCCCGAAAGATGTTTCCACGATAGCATAGAACCACCGTCTTAAAAGTTTCTCCTCTCCCTCGACCTACCGAAATTCTAATGGCACGTAAAAAAAAAAAGCCGCAAATCTCGTTTCAAACAGCTCGTCAAATCAAGTCAAACACGAATCCTCTCCCTTCACGTGGACCTCCTTTCAGGTAGACAACGACCCTTCGAAATTGCATTTCATTTCGATCCCTTCTCGAGCTTCTCGAGCACTCGTGGAGTCTTTCAACCCGAAACTCCAACCCCCACCGGTCTTCAAACTCCTTCAAACGCGCGGAGGGTAAACGAATATATTTATTGGTCGTGGCGCGGCGAACGCGCGCCCTTCGAAGGAAGGAAAAAAGAAAAAAGAAAGAGGAAAGAAAAAAAGAGAAAATCGAAGAAGAACTCCACCACCATCAACCGTCGCTTTTCCGCTCCTCGGCCAAGGGATGCGCGGAGGGAGAAGAGTCGATTTGCTAAATGAGACGACCGGAAGTGGATTGGCCCCGTAGGCGCACCGCCACTTCTCGTTTCCTTTGAGGTTCCTCCTCCCTCTCAAAGCGACTCTTCCTTTCTTCGTCGAGTAGCAATTACCGTGCGCGAGTCTCCTCACGATGGAAGAATTTTTACGAGCTACCCCCTATACTTCTTCCAACCCTCTTTCGTCGAGGAAAACGACATTCGACCGGCAATTATCCGTTTTGTTTGATAATCGAGTGGCTACCACCGTGGTGTCCAGTACAAGTTCTGGTTTGAGAGAGTAAGAGAGAGAGAGAAAGTAAGAGAGACAGCAAAAGAGAGAGAGAGAGAGAGAGGAGAATCGATAATCGAAGCGCACGCAGAAATCGATGAGCTTCTGGCCAACCCCTAGGCCCCTCGGCTTATCCTTTTCCAGACGATTTACGTGCGAAGTTCGCAGTGGAAGGAAGCGAATCGTTTATCACCGCGTACAAGCTAATAGATAACACGAGCCCTCTCCTACTCTCTTCCTTGAATCGTGTGGTCCCTGCTAGGATCACGATCACGATCACTGGGAGCTTTCCTTCCTCCAGGAGCTTCGGAAATTTCAGGTTATCGTGAGTAACATCCCATCGGTTAGTACCAAGACTGTTTATAAGATTCGAATATATTCGGATATTCGAATTCGTCTATATTTGCAGAGTAAAATTCGGATAATTTGAATATCACTTGAGAAATCGAATATTATTTATTTAATACCGTAGTTTCATTTGCAGATCAGGGTTTTGTATTTACTTATACGTTAACAGTGTCTACCAGTTTTGTATAATGCGCTAATGATTTTTGGAGTCAGATCAATGACACAGTGGCGAAATTGATGAAATACTCAATTCTACATTTCGCAATATTCTTTTCTCACTAATTCCATATGCGTGTATATTCCACTATCAATAGTTCGAATAATTTCGAATTAACACTATTCCAAGACACAAAAGTCTTTTTGTGTCCAGGATGAGCTGCAGGGAATTGGTACCCCTAAATTAATTTAACAACTAATATACGAAAGAAGTGATTGAGGAAAGATGATTCAACTTGGAAAATAAATTCAAAATACAATTTGAGAAGGTGTCTTTTGACACCTTGGATAGAAATAGTGTTAAGTATCCAACACATAATTCTCGGAATATTTAAATCTTCGACTTTTAGAAAAGGCTACTTGGTATCACAATGCTACTAGTCTCGATATTCGTGACTAAGATAGAAACACGTTCTTCGGATATTTTCCGTTTAGAAATCGAACTATTGAACACGAAGAGAACCCACGAAGAAAATTTATCGAAAAAACACAAAGGCACATGGAAATAAATTCTTAGTATATGTCTATCATCATTCTTGTAGATGCGAACATTTTTTCTTTTTAAATAATTCCACGGCTCCTTGTGCCCACTGGAATCAATGTGATGCACGTAGCAAACATCTGCGAAGGGTAGCAGGCGCCTGTAGGGACTGTTCTTCGCCACTGGAGATCGGCAATGACTTATGCATGCCTGAGCACACGACGCGCGGTTGAATTTTATGGCACTGGTACCCGTGCCTGAAGAAGATGGTGTAGCCGTGCGCCACACCCGAGGACGGCCACGACTACTTTATGGTGTCCTTTACGGGGCAAAACGTCCGGTTTATGGAGTGCCGAAGGAGATGCGCGGCTTACCGATCGTCCGATGAAAGGAGCGTAGATCGAGTTTCGAATTTTCCGATGCTCTCGCGACGGTTCGTGCGGTCGCATGGGAACGACCACGCGAAGAGTAAATTTTTCTCTTTTTTATTTTTCTACCACAAAACTATGCGCCGATATTACGCTTTTCGATATTCGCAGGAGCCTCGAGAAACAGTTTCTCTGCTCTTCTTTCTAGATCATAGTTTCTCAACCTTATTTTGCCCACCGCCCACCTTGAGAATATGTTTTTTTTCCAGCGCCCACCTAAAGAAGAATGTTTCAATGGGAGCAATTAAAAGGCGTGATTCTTTTGTCTTTTTTAGACTATATTTTTTGTAATCCACCCACGCGAGGTCTTCTACTGCCCGCCTGAAAATCTCATTATCGTCCACGTTGAGAATCTACGTTCTAGATTATAATCGAAGCAACTAACTTCTTCGTCCCCGTGGAAACTCTCGTAGCTAAACATGCATTTGTTTCAGAAGGAAAATATGGTTAGAATTTTCTCAATATTATTCACAAGAGTCTTGAGAAACAATTCGTCACAATAAGATCTCTCAATTTCTCCAAACTCGTAGAAACTCAGTGAAAGAATTTTTTGGAATCGCACGAGCCTGGAGAAACAATTTTTCACTTCGTTAAAAATAAAACCTCAACGACGAATCTCTCGATTCACTATCAAAACTCATAACCACAAAAGAACATTTTGATCGACCCAGAAATAAAATAAAACCATCGAATATATTCATAACCCTTCCAAGAGACACTTTCCCTTTTCTACTCCGGTCCAACTCGCATTTCTCAAGCTCCATAGAAAATAATCGGAGCTTTTTCGAAGGATCCTCGCGCACACGTGACTCCACGAGACATTTTCCTCTTTCGGAGACCGTCTCGGCTAAACCCTTTTCCCATCTCGAGGCATCGTGTCATTTCCTTCTGCCTCGAAGCGGCTTCCACGAAGAAGGAAGGAACGAATGGAATTTCCGTGCCGAGAATCGCGGCGAATCTATTTTCGGTGGGGGCCAAAGGGAGGCAGGAGTGACGTATTCGCGGATCAACGGGCTCGATGGCTGTGGCAGACGCTTTACGAGTGAAAGTAATCTATCATGTGACGTATGGTGGTCCGTGATATCCCGAAGGGGATGATGTCCGTGCCCGACTCCCGCTTTAAGAGATCCTCGCGCGAGAAGAGCGAGAGGAGGAGTGAAAAAGAAAGGAACTAAAGAAAAGATCGTCCTCTAGCAAAGTGGTGCTCTCTCGAGGATCGACAGGTCTCTCTTCCTTCTCTCTCCACACCGAGCAGACCTCTTCCAACTCGTTTTCATCCGACGTTCTTTTTTTTTTTTTAACACGCTTCTTGAGATTCAGTGACGCACGATCCGTTCCGTTTCATTCGCTAAATTTCATCCAATTTTCTGGGATCTTGGAACCCGCGGATCCTCGACGTTTGTCAGTTTGAAAAGTGCGTGGATTAATAGGAGTGTGGAGAATTCGTGCTACACTGAGAGAAAAGTATATGATATATCTAACTATAATGGCATAGTAAGAAAATTATAGTTGGAAATATCATATTTATGGTAAATGTTACCACAATGTCGGTAATAATTACGATAGAGGCATAGTATAACCAACTATATTATGTTTTTACCCATAATTATGGTTATCTTAACTAAAAATATAGTGTGGTTGAAAATACATAATGGTAAGAAAAGTAACTATTTTATATAGTTAATATTACTAGAATATTTCATACATAGTGATAGAACTAACTATATTCACATAGCACATTTTACTATACATATGGTAAGAAGAACAAAGGTAATAGTTAATAATATAACCATTTGTAAAAATCGTTCGTTCTACTGTATTTTCTATGATTAAGCGAACTATAAAAATATGTTTGACGCCAAATTTAACTATAAAATATAGTGAGATTATACAATAGTAACCCCGACCATTTTTTTCTCTCAGTGTACGGTTGTATTCTCGTGACATTCTCTCAAGAATTTTTGGTATGATGGTTCGATTTTTGTTTTGTTTTCTTTTGTAATGGAGAATTGATAAGTGACATTGGAGTAAGTACATCCCACCGTGCATAATAAGCTAAGACAGTTTTAATTAGAGCTCCCGGTCAGAACCGTGTTTTAAAATACACGGGTACACGTGACTCGTGTTCTCGTGCTACACGTTATATCTAACACGGATAACCGCAGATACACGTGTAATTGACGTATACACGTGTACACGGATAATTATAAGAAATTTTTATTCACAGCATCTTACATCTTGTGCCAAATTGTATGTATTTGCATATATAGATATTTCTTGTATCTCCACGGTACTTTTTTAAAAAATTTTCGTTTCTTGTTTCCCATCTGAACCTGAATCGCATAATAAATTCTTCACATCTATTCAATAAAAGTCTTTTGATGGATAAAAAAAGGAAAAAACATGCAAAAATGTTCTCATCATTTTTGAAGTGTTCGTGAAGTAAATACACGTGTAGTACGTGTATTCGTGTATTACACACGGGTACCCGATACACGTGTTTATAAAATAAAGAATTAAATACACGTGTACAGCTGTAATAGAGAGCACTAGTTTTAACATTATTTCTACCAAGACGTTTTTAAAATTTCAATTAGAATTTTTTATATAAAACGGAATTGCATCGCCTTTAAATTCCACGTCTTTCTCTAAAATATTGAGAAATGTATTATACGTATATTTTAGGAAAAGTCTTGAAATGTCAAGACGATGCAATTACACTATGTACAAGAAATTTGAATGGAAATTTTAAAAACGGTCATTTGACCGGTCGGTAGGACTGTTAAACCCATCTAACCCCCAACAAGTAAAGCAGATTATACTTACAATTTGTACTTCTTGATTTTATCACATAACTGTAAAGGATCGATTCACGAGAAAAGCACAAGTGGAGCGCGCGAAAATTATCAATACTTTGTAAAAAAAAAAAAAAAGGAATTCCACGCAAAATCCAGATTCGAAATCTCGATGGATTTTGTGCTTTTCGTGCGATTTTCATTTTCGCGCGAAATGCGTTCTTAAAAATCGAGCATCAGGCGCGCGCGCGCGCGCTTTTCTCCTAACATATTCATCCGCCATCTCCACCCGCTGTTTCTCATCTCGTCGCGATTTCCTGTTTGAAAACGTCGCACGAAGGCGTCGCTCTGCATTATCGCTTTGATGCCCTCCGCACGCGGCATCCTTTCTCGAACGCTCTCGATAACGTCGATACCTCCCGACCCTCGCGCAGCTTGAAAGCTCGCGAGCTTCGTTCCCCTTTCCCGTGCTGTTTCTCTCGGATGCGTCGAGACGCGGAAACATCAAAGGACGACGCCCGCGACGCTCTCCGACCTTCGTGTCCCCACTCGACAATTTCCGCTGCCTTCGACGAAGCTCCATCGTGGAAGAATTAAGTTTACTTTTCACGTGACATTCTCGCGCGGAGAAAATTCCGTCTCCTTTTGCGGCACGAGGCGCGGCTAATGCGCAAGAGCTTAATTTTGAGGAAGACTTTTTTGCTGTTTTTGCATCATAAAGAAAGTAACAATGGGGTTGACATAAATCTGGAGAATACGCATGTTAGTAGATTGATTAATTTTTTTGTAAGGCGTTAATGCGTGACGAAATTCCTGCTCTTTTTACGGCACGAGGTGCGACTAATGCACGGGCTTAATTTTGAGAAAAATCTCCGACTGAACTTCAGTATACAACCCTTGTCCGATCTTAGTGACATTTTACAGGTAAGTAGCATTTACTAAATCTAGTCTAACGGCATAAGTGCGAATTTACGGAAACACCTGCTTTCCGAGATATTGAATTTTAAAATTGCATGATTAAATCAACGATCTTTGAAATTTTTACGTAAAAGGAAGACTGAAATTCCACAAAATGTCAAGTTAAGCAGGTGCAATGGTCAGGCACGACACGCGTAATAAAAAAAGAATTGAAACTTGAGAGCGTGGTAGGTCTTTCTGGTTAGATAAATCTCTATTTATCACATTGGTACCAATAAAATTTTATTAACACTAGACATACCGAAACCAGTCAATTTGACTGGTTCAAATGGAAAATTGTGTTTATAAAAAATGCTCGGTAAATCTAGTGTTAAGATCGATCGACGGTCGGATACGGAAGTCTTACCAAATATCCTGCTGATTTCGCATTACAAAAACAAAATTACGTGATAAATCTCGAAAGTGAACATCTGTATTTAATTGTATATACCAATTAAATTTTCCTTCTTGAGCAAAATTTCCGCACGAGAAAAATCCCTTTCTGCTTACAGTACGAAAGGAAGCAAATTCAGAGAAAAATATCTTAGGCTTCGACGAAACAGTGATTTTGCGACAGAGAGAAAGGGAAAAAAGGAATTCTCCTCCGATAAGTCTCGATACCAGGGCACACGCGAGAGCAACTTCCTTCGAGCATCGTATAAATGTTGATGGTCCGCTGGTCAACTGGCACGAGCACGTTGGAAACATGTAACATCACCCTGTGCCTCCGGAGGTTTTAACTGGTCACGATAAGAGGCGTCCTCGTTCGTTGGGAAAATAAAGATAAGGAAAAGGACTGTACTCTCACATTTCCTGACGATCTCACCGACGACCACGGCAACCACTAGCTCGATTTGAGAGCGTATGACGAGGTATGACGAGACGAAAAAGTAATTTGTTCGACGCGTGCTTTCGATTCGACGCACGCTTTATGGATTTTTTCTTTTTTCTTCTTTTTTTTTCTCCTAAAGTCTGGTGCCGCTGTTGCTGTTGCTACTGTCATCCACGACCCTCTTCGACGTTCCCCAATTTTTGCGATAGCCAAAATTCATCCGTCAATGTCTCGCGTCCCCCTTACTTCAACGAGAAACGATAATGGGGATCGACGTTGACCCGGTACGCGCGTGAAAGGAAACTTTCCAAATAGAAAACGTGTCCTGGGAGCTGAAAAAAAATATTTTTGTCCGTCCTGGGTGGTTTTAGTGGTAATCGAAAGTGAAAAAAAAGTGTTTTCTCGTTTCTCTTTTCTCTCTCTCTTGGTGTTGACTGCTCGAGGGTCTGAAGGATCCAAGCGTAATTGAATAAATTCTAACTCTCTACCTCTTTTTTAGGTGTGGCACTGTTAATCTAACATGGGATCTGCATACACGAGCATGTATTAAGAAGATTTTTGAAGTACTGTACATGCTTAAGGGTACAGTCTACTTTGTAGACATGAAAAAAAAGCCAGTCGTATATAATTATTTTGAGAACGATCTGCACTGTAGGATCGTTTAATTTTTATTTCATTTTATGTTGTATTATATTATGTTCCTTGCAAATTATCGTACTTACTGACTGATTTGTAAAGTTGGTTGGGCGCTCTAAATGGATTAGGTTCCAGAGTGCCAAAATATATATATAATATGAACAATATATATTGGCAACTTAACCAAAAAAGACATGAGAACCAATAAATATATATAACATATTGTGGAAAAAAGTGGAAGCAGTTTTTATCTATGAACGCAACAAACTTAGAAGTGTATTTATATATATATACATACATTTATTTATTGGTTCTCATGTCTTTTCTGGTTAAGTTACCAATATATATATTGGCATTCTAGAACCTAATCCATTTATATATATATTCATTCATTCATTCTCTTTCTCTTATCAAACCGCTGCTAATTCCAAGTCACGAGAGATTGTCCACGAAGCACAGGCCGAGTAAAATTTCCGACAGTGCTCAGGTTGGATTCGGCCGTGTTGCTGCGAGGCTTAACGACCGCGGAGGTCCACGAGCCCCGAGCAATAACCGAAACTGCTCGGAGGGTGGAAAGAAGCGAACCCACCCCCGGTTTCCAAATGCATAGAAACGACTGCGGTTCTCTAGCGTGGAGAACCTTCTAGAGCTTCTACCCTCTTACTTTTATTCCTTCTTCTCTCCTCTTTACAAATAAGAAGAACTATCGCCTTCCAGGACCATTTTATAGCACGCACTGAGAGAAAAGTATATGATATATCTAACTATAATGGCATAGTAACAAAATTATAGTTGGAAATATCATATTTATGGTAAATGTTACCATAACGTGGGTAATAATTACGATAGAGGCATAGTATAACCAATTATATTATGTTTTTAGCAAAAATTATGGTTATTTCAACGAAAAATATAATATGGTTGAAAATATATAATGGTAAGAAAAGTAACTATTTTATATAGTTAATATTACCAGAATATTTCATACATAGTGATAGAACTAACTATATTCACATAGCACACTTTACTATACATATGGTAACAAGAACAAAGATAATAGTTAATAATATAACCATTTGTGTAAATCGTTCATTCTACTATATTTTGTATGGTTAAGTGAACTATAAAAATATGTTTGAAGCCAAATTTAACTATAAAATATAGTGAGATTATAGTAAAGCCAACCATTTTTTCTCTCAGTGCGGAGAATGCGTCCTCGAATATTCACGAGAATAAAAAAAGAACAGACACATTCGAAGATTTCGAAAATCGACGAGATTCTTGTAAGGAATATGAGGTGCGCCTGTCAATAGGTAACGGAAAGAATGATAGAGAGAGAGATCGCTATAAGAATAGAAAGAGAAAGAGAGAGAGAGAGAGAGAGAAGACATCGAGATGGAAAGGAAGGGACCAAAGCCAGAATGTAAGGAGAGCAGGAGTAATGGACAGTAGAGTTCTGTAAACGGTGCTCTCCAAATAATATTCGCCCAAACGCAACGAAGGCGAGCCGATCTCTCTCTCCCTCTCCGAGCATAAGTTAAGTTGCTTTAAAATATTCAAATTACCGTACTGTAAGAGAACGAATTGTAACCTCGTTTAGTCACGCATGAGTAGCACATATATAGATACATATCTAGAATAATCATAAGTGTGACGGGCTCTGGATCGATTTACCCAGTACTGAGTGTATTTTAATTGTTTCAAGAAATGGACGAAAACTCAAGGAAATATTTGTGATAGAAATCCCGTCGCATTCTTATCCACGGAGTGGAGATAAAATAAATAAAGAAAAGATCCGAGGAAGGAGAGAAAAAATGGCGAGGCAGAGAAATGATAGATCGTTCTGGCGCACCACCGCGTCTCGAGATCGATTAATCGCGAGATCGTGCGAAACGTTTCTTGGGACGTTAATCAAGAGTGATGTGTATCGGCCACCAACGTTTCACGGTCTTCTCCTTTCGCGTGCTTTTCATGCGCGTTGAATGCGCGGTGGGACGAGCCTTCGGCTTTGAAGAATCGTCCAACACGACACCACGTGGTGGAGTTTGAAAGGCGAGTGTGTGAGACTGGAGGGTGGGGTCCATTGGAGGGTGGAAGAGGAGTGAAAGAAGGATACATTTTACTTTATGGCTTACCATCGTTAAGGACCCACTCGTCCCCCGGCCGTACTGGAATTCCGGGACACTCACCTGGAAAGCAGAAAGAAGACAAATTTATGGAGCTGCAATGACGAGTCGCGAATTTTTATAAATGTAAAGGACGAATAATAGTCGCGACACTCTCAACTGCCACGTCATCCGAATTCAGTGTCTGATCGTCGAATTATCTAAATAGTTAATTGAAAGGTACAGATAGTTAATTAGATCGATGGCCAAAGTTCAACTGACGTGGTGGTCAACGTGTTAAAGAATTGTCGGTAAATGTTTACTTCAATTATGTATTAATTGAATTACGGCGTAATTCAATTGCATGATAAAGTGGTGGTTTTTTTTCATCGTCATAAGTATAACTGCAGTGTACTGTAATTGAACCACTTTGTAATCATAATATGTAGAATAATTTAAATATAATTCTGCACAACTACGCAGCCTTTTCTTTTAGGAAGAGGACATTATTTTCTTTTTCTCTTTTTTAAAGGACCGCCTTTCAAAAAAAGGGCGCAATTTTCCGTGGCCTGCAATTAATCAGTCTCGAGATGCAGCAGTGACACGGGTTCCAGACATCTTCTTGGAATCTCTTTGAGATCGGAGAGTGGTGGGCAGATGTTGAAGGGCGGAATGGGTGAGAGGGTGAGGGGTAGAAAGGGCCATAAAAGATGACGTAAGAATTGGTCTAATTGGAGCGCAGCTGTCGGTAGCTGGCTGTAACTGCTCGCACTTACATTTCTCTCTCTCTCTTTGTCTCGAAATGTCTTGCAAGGCAAACAACGTAGGGGTAGTTTCCTTTCAGCCGAGTTTTACGATTCTCACCCCCTCGCGTGACGTTCACTGCACCGATACTCACAGCCAACCAACGCCACGATTCTCTTCCTGTCCATTTCACCGTTTGTCATCCTTCTCTCATCTCACTATCTCTCAAGAACTTTTTCTCGGCTCTTATCCACGAGAGACACTTTCGTAAAATACAAAAGAAATTTCCACGGAGTGAATATTAAAATGATCCGTTCTTCAAATTTCTATTCTACGCTCTCTAGCGTTTCTAGGATCCTAAATCAGAGGTGGTCAACTGCAGGTTATGTATGATTGACTGTAGAGCAAAAAAATGTGTCGCGATCGACCGATAAAAATTTCTCGCTTAATGAAACATAATTTGATCAGTGTTTGACCGACAAAAATTTCTCACTTAACAAAACACAATTTGAACAGTGTTTGACCAACAACAAATTCTCGCTTAACAAAACACAATTTGAACACTGTTTGACAGACAAAACTTTCTCGCTTAACAAAACATAATTTGAACAGTGTTTGACCGACAAAAATTTCTCACTTAACAAAACAAAATTTGAACCGTGTTTGACCGACAAAAATTTCTCGCTTAACAAAACACAATTTGAACAGTGTTTGACCGACAAAAATTTCTCACTTAACAAAACAAAATTTGAACCGTGTTTGACCGACAAAAATTTCTCGCTTAACAAAACACAATTTGAACAGTGTTTGACCGATAAAAATTTATCGCTTAACAAAACACAATTTGAACAGTGTTTGACCGACAAAAATTTCTCACTTAACAAAACACAATTTGAACCGTGTTTGACCGACAAAAATTTCTCGCTTAACAAAACACAATTTGAACAGTGTTTGACCGACAAAAATTTCTCACTTAACAAAACACAATTTGAACAGTGTTTGACCCATAAAAATTTCTCGCTTTAACAAAAAAGATCTAAACCGCGACGACTCAAACTTTGCATCGAGATCACCTAGTCGATCACGATCGACCACCCCTGTCCTAAATCACCCTCGCGGCAAATCCTCGCGCGCGAGTAATTTGGAGCCTCGCGCGGAAATCCGCGCGGACGTTCTCGTGCGGCTGATTTTACGCCGCTTCTGCGTGAGGCGCACACGAGTGGTGGAAAATGAGGCGAAATTACCGCGGGCCTTCCGCCGTTTTCACGCGAGAGTACTGCCTAGTAGATTGCGCGTTGCTCGAGCCGACGATAATCGAAGTCGCTCGAGAGGAGGATGAGGAGAAACGACGAAATTCGCGTTTGAATTTGTCGAGGGCGCGCCACAATTTTGGATATCGAGAGAGACAGTGAGAGAGAGAGAGAGAGAGAGAGAAAATTCGTCGAGCGGAAATTGCGTGGACGAGAGAATCGACGATCAATTAAGATACTTTCGTATTAACGAAAAAGCGCGAGAGGACAAATCGAAATTGCGCTGAGAAACGAGGCAACGGCACATCATCTGTTGCATAAAGAAAAAAATAAAGAGAGATAATAAAATAAATGAAGAAAGAACGAAATGCGGAATAAAACAGAAAACGTTTACGCGAATACCTGACGATAAATCGTTGGAGTGCACCATCGATCCAACGAGAACGAAGAAAGGTAATAAAATAAATAAATAAAAGAAGAAAGTAAAAGGAAAGAGCGCAACAAATTCGCATGCGTTTACGCGAACACCCGAAGATCAATTCTCGGAAGCACGGACAAGGAAGGGCGACAAGACGAGTGGATAAACCAGGATTCGAACGAGAGAATAAAGTCGAAGGAAAACCGAGATCTCGGGGTTCGTTCCGTAGGAAAATAAAGCCGAGTGATAAAATGAAAGAGGTGAAATGGAAAACGGAATGGAAAAAAATCCCGGACTGCTGGCGAAGGCACGCTCTCCTTCTCGCATGTGTTTACGTAAATACCGTACGATGGATCGATAGCGTTTTATCGTTCTGGTCACGCGACGCGTGCCGATTGGCTCGTGCGCGAGGCCTGCCGCCACGCGTCGTGTTCTCCGCACGCGCTAAATGGAGAAAGAGGGAGGAGAGAGAGAAAAAAGAAAAGAGAAAAAAAGAGAAAAAAAAAAGAAGAAACACGACGCACGCGTGATCGGCGCCATCGAGAGGTCCGATTGGTCAGCTCGATATCGAGAGAGACCATTGCTGGCTGATAGACGCGAAGAACGAAGGAGAGAGAGAATAAGAAAGAAGAAAGAAAAGAAAAGTAGGTCTTCATCGATCATGGAAAATTGCACCCTCGGTCGACCAATCGCGTGCGCCTTGGTAAAAGGCACGAGGCGAAAATTGTCATCGATACGACCCTGGCGCGAATTGCAACACCGACGTGTGGCTTCATCGTTGGCAAAAGGCAGCGCGTGAATTTTTTAGAACCGCGCGCTTCCATTGGAAATTCTCTTTTTTCTCGCGCTTCTCTACGGAGCAAATTGGAGCGCGAGCGTGGCCGTGACAATTTTCCGGACGAAGGAGAAAAGCCTGATTAAGATGCCTTTCGGATTAAACTCGTTGGTGCGCGAATCGGAAAGGAGATAGTATCGGTAGACCCACGTGACACGTCACGCTAGAATTTAATAACGGTTAGGATAAAAGGATAAAATATTGAGAGGATAATTGGACTGTTGAGAAAGAAGGACGAAAGTGAGAAGGGTTGAGAGAGCCTTGGCCAAGAGACCGTTGGAAGTTTCTCGCGTTAAAGCGGTCGAGTGGGTTAGAGGTGAGCTAACTTTTGGGGTTGTTGATGAATTTGTGTTGGCCAGAGACCGTTTCGCACGCAAGTTCTCATATATTCGTGGCAAGAGGTCCCAGGATACTTGCAGGATCCGTGGCCAGTTGCTAATTGATGCCGCTTGACAGACAGGACACTATCAAGCCTGAAAGCTTGGGCCCTCTGGAACGAGGAGGTTCCGGGTGGTTTGCCTGCTCATTCACAGCGGACTACTGCTAATAGTGACCGTGCAACAATGTAAGAACAATGTTTCCTAATGACTGGGGGCGGTGAGAGAACGGCGAGGCTGCTCGTTTAACTGGACAATTGGTAGAATCAGGTTCTGGACATCAGGATAGGCTATGGGTCTAGGATCAGGGTTACATGATCGTTTCGATACAATGAAGAATTCAATTTCGGTATCGATGTCGTATGAAAGGAGAAGGATAGTGAATCTGGAAATTATCCCGGACAGTCGGCTCAAGCAGGCTCGGACATTGAACCAGGCTCTCCAGAGGAACCCAGAGTAAATTCATAAAGGTTTCGATACAATAACGCATTAAATCTCACCATTGCCATCATTTCCAGGAACAAGGATCAACGAGAAGCACGTCAGTCTACTAATTATCTTAGACTATCAGCAGAAGCAACCCCTAAAATACCGTGACAGGCTCTCCAAGGAAACCTAATAATATCCCTCCCAACAGTTTCAACGCAATCCATAGCCAACTCCGAAAAGAACAATGTTTCCTAATGACTGGTGGCGGTGAGAGAACGGCGAGGCTGCTCGTTTAACTGGACAAATGGTAGAATCAGGTTCTGGACATCAGGATAGGTTATGGGTCTAGGATCAGGGTTACCTAATCGTTTCGATACAATGAAGAATTCAATTTCGGTATCGATGTCGTAGGAAAGGAGAAGGATAGAGAATCTGGTAATTATCTAGGACGGTCGGCTCAAGCAGGTTTGGACATTGAACCAGGTTCTCCAGAGGAACCCAGTAAATTCATAAAGGTTTCGATACAATGACGAATTAAATCTCACCATTGCCATCATTTCCAGGAACAATGATCAACAAGAAGCACGCCAGTCTGCTAATTATCCTAGACTATCAGCAGAAGCAACCTCTAAAATACCGTGACAGGCTCTCCGAGGAAACCCAATAACATCCCAACAGTTTCAACGCAATGACAGTTCCAACGCAATCCATAGCCAACTCCGGAATGAACAATGAAACCGAATCCATCGTGAAACGGTCAAATGACGTACCCAACCCAATAAGCTCACGATACTCCTGCTGTCTCCTTCCAGCTCACTGTGATCCACCGATCTAAAAATAAGAATTCCTTGAACACGAGAGTTAAAAGGACCTGCAGGAGAAACCGTCGAAGAGAGAAAGGCGACGTAAGGCGATTGGCCGACTGAGAAATATAATTTCGTGATCTTCGAGTGATTAGGGGGTTGCTAGGGTGGGCCAATAGGATCCTCTTCATGGAAAACTCGGAGCCGGAGGATCAGGACGAGGAAATACGTGGCCTGGGTAAGAGGTAGGTATCGTGAAAAGGAATAATTCCTCGTACGTGAGCGCGCACGTGGTGGAGTGGCGACAGGCAACGCGCGTCTAGCAGGTATTACGGCTTACCTTCGGTCGGAAAGAGGAGAATCTTGAGAAAAGAGTAGAAAGCGGAGAGGAACGTCGAAGAGCAACCTGGTATCGAGAAGACGCGAAGAAGGAAAGGAACCTTAGCTTCCTCCGAGTAACTAAGTGGGCTTCCAGGATCGACCTTCCACTCGAGTAATGAGAAAATCACAAAAGGCATGTCGCTTCAATGTGGAACGAGCTGCTCTGCCACCTTCACTGGTCCTCCTCCAACCCTCACCACCTCCAATCCCTTTCACCAGTGTCCTATGACTCCTCTCGACAAATCCCTTCTTCAATATCCGTATAAAATTCATTTCGGCCACGAGAAGATTGTTGACGTCGGGGTAATTCGATGATCAGGAGCGGATAGGGTTCCACAATGGGCCTCTCCACCCCCAAGGGTTTAATGGGATTCTCGATTTAGGATAATGAGGATTTCCTTCTTTTTTTTTATTCTTATTAAAGTCTCACGCGATCCTACGAGGAAAAAATCTCCGGAGGGATACCCTGTCGATATATTCGAGAACACGTAGGGACTATTAAAAGATCGTGGCTTAAGATTACTGGCCCCTACTACGGTGTTTCGAGTGGTCGGCTGAGTGGGCATGTTTTCGAGCTAGTTTACTTTCGTATAAATGAGCTTCTTTTTTTTATTCTGTGGATATTCTGCGGAGGGTGGCCTCAATAAGCTAAACGATTTATTTGTACGATCTTGTTTAATGCGTAGGGGGGTTTAACACCTCGTGGAAATTTTTTTCCACCCTGATTGTCGAGCTTATCGAAAAAAAAGGGGAGAATATTCGAGGATTTAGGGGATAGTAATTACAGGGGCTGCATCGTTGCCACAGGTTTATCGATTTCGATTTTCTGTAACGAGAAGAATCTCGTTTACGAGACTGCCTTAAATTCTCCAGACCACTTGAGACCGAAGGATTTTCGAGATCTTCTAAATTATCAGAACCTCGTAATTTCTGGTAATCTTTATTTTTACATTTCACGAGTCTGCGGCTATGTCAGCTCGCGTCCATCGTGCCGCGTCGATCGGAGAATCGTGCATTCGTATGCAACCACAAAAATTTCTCACTTAACAAAAGACAATTTGAACAGTGTTTGACCGACAAAAATTTCTCACTTAACAACCACTTGAGACCGAGGGATTTTCAAGATCTCCTAAATTATCAGAACCTCGTAATTTCTGGTGATCTTTATTTTTACATTTCACGAGACTACAGCTACGTCAGTTCGCGTATATCGTGCCGCGTCGACCAGAGAATCGTGTATTCCTATGCAACGACAAAAATTTCTTACTTAACAAAGGACAATTTGAACAGTGTTTGACCGACAAAAATTTCTCACTTAACAAAAGACAATTTGAACAGTGTTTGACCGACAAAAATTTCTCACTTAACAACCGCTTGAGACTCGAGGGATTTTCAAGATCTCCTAAATTATCAGAACCTCGTAATTTCTGGTGATCTTTATTTTTACATTTCACGAGTCTACAGCTACGTCGGTTCGCGTCCATCGTGCCGCGTCGACCGGAGAATCGTGCATTCGTATGCAACGAAAAATGGAAATAAGAAGAGACGAAGATGAATGGGGGTTGGTACGAACGAGCGTAGAAAGGAGAGAAGGAGAGAAGGTCCAGGGATGTTGGAATGAACGTTAATGCACGAGGATTCTGCCATTGGTGAGGCATGGAAGGGGAGAGAGAGAGAAAAGGCCACGCGTGAGGAAGCAGGAGAGAGACTGCTGTGTAGAAATAACCAAGTGGCAAAACGAGAACCGCGAGTCCAGGCGAGTACGACGTCAAAGGGGGTAGGGTTGTTGGGGGTGGTTTTCATACCGAGAGACAGCTAACATAGGTAACGTACTAAACGGACGTGCGATGGGCGTCTCACGCTGCGTGAGCAACACACGAGAGCGTGGAAAATTCGTGGCGAGAGAAAAAGAAGGGCCCGGCACACAGTTGGAACAAACGAAAATTCAGCGCGAGCCTTCCGCAACGCGAATACGTTCTTTGTTCCGTTTGCCTTGGAAAGCGAGATTTGAAAAACTCCCTCCAAGTGCAAAGAGGGCGAGGGAAAAAGTTTAATTAGATTTGGAATTTAATTAAAGACCTCTGTAAGTGTGTTACAAGAGACCGCGTGTGTTTTGGCGGGAACAGATCGTCTATTTGAATTTTGCCGAAGCAAACTGTGTGTTCTGGATAAATTTTCGCGTTGCATGAAAATAGAAGAGAGATAGAAGAAAGTATGTAGGATAAGGCTAAAATAAGGAACAGGCCCTAAAAAAAGTTCAAAAGTTGTGAAATACAAATGGACACAACTGATATCGAAGAATAGCAAAATTAAAAAGTTAAAAAAAAAACGAAGAATATAAAGGTATTGTAGAAATTCGCTCGATATTGGAATTTAATTAAATATCTCTATAAGTGTGTTACAAGAGACCGCGTGTGTTTTGGCGGGAACAGATCGTGTATTTGAATTTTGCCAAAGCAAACTGTGTGTTCTGGATAAATTTTCGCGTTGCATAAGAATAGGAGAGAGATAGAAGAAAGTACGTAGGATAAAGCTAAAATAAGGAACAGGACCTAAAAAAAGTTCAAAAGTTGTGAAATACAAATGGACACAACTGATATCGAAGAATAGCAAAATTAAAAAGTTAAAAAAAAAGAAGAATATAAACGTATTGTAGAAATTCGCTCGATATTGGAATTTAATTAAATATCTCTATAAGTGTGTTACAAGAGACCGCGTGTGTTTTGGCGGGAACAGATCGTCCATTTGAATTTTGCCGAAGCAAACTGTGTGTTCTGGATAAATTTTCGCGTTGCATAAGAATAGGAGAGAGATAGAAGAAAGTACGTAGGATGAGGCTAAAATAAGGAACAGGACCTAAAAAAAGTTCAATGGTTGCGAAATATAAATGGACATGGCGGATATCGAAGAAGAACAAAATTAAAAAGTTAAAAAAAAACGAAGAATGTAAACGTATTGTAGAAATTCGCTCGATATTGGAATTTAATTAAAGATCTCTATAAGTGTGTTACAAGAGACCGCGTGTGTTTTGGCGGGAACAGATCGTCCATTTGAATTTTGCCAAAGCAAACTGTGTGTTCTGGATAAATTTTCGCGTTGCATAAGAATAGAAGAGAGATAGAAGAAAGTACGTAGGATGAGGCTAAAATAAGGAACAGGACCTAAAAAAAGTTCAATGGTTGCGAAATATAAATGGACATGGCGGATATCGAAGAAGAGCAAAATTAAAAAGTTAAAAAAAACGAAGAATATAAACGTATGGTGGAAATTCGATCGATATCGGCGTCCACACTAAAGTACACATTTTCTGTAGTCGGTGAGAATTCGCGTGCGATGAAAATTTCCGGTTGCCTGAATTTTTATAATTTCTTTTTTTCCATGTCCTTTTGAAGGTACTCCCCACGGGGGTTGAGAAACATTGATCGGTAGGGTACAAAATCTCAAAACGGCTCGCTTCGTTCTCGAGTTCTCGTTACGTCCGTCGCTTCCACCACCCCTCGACCATCCGAGAACCGATACCTCATTAACCATCCCCAGTAATTAGAGCATCTTTTTACCGGCGACGTTGGTCTACTACACCCAAGCAACCGAGGGGTGGGGGTGGTGGTATCGAGGGGATGGTACTCGAGAATCGAATATTCAGTTAATTACGAGCGTGGCAAAGGCAAACTTAAGTGGACGAATCCGCGGATGTAACGAAGAAGAAGGGCGAGGAATTGGAAAAAGCTACCCCTTTCAATCCAGCCCAGAGGGTGGTTCCAAAAAAATTCGCCAGGGTAGATTAAAAATAATATTCACGTATATAATACCATTCCGAAAGTGAACGATGAAAAAAATGCAAAAAGGATATTTATAATATCTAGAAAATTAATTAAACAATCGATTTATCCTTGGACTTGAATTTCTCAGGGACAGAATGAAAAGTGAGACTGAACGCCAATGTTCATTCTTGTGCTTACTTAATTAACCGTTCGTTTGCGAAATTTTGTCGATTCACGACAAACAAGAATGCAATCTTTGACCAATGGCATTTTACTAAAAACAAAATCAGAAGGAATGGAGTTCTCATATTAACCCATCAATGGCCCATATCAAAGTCCTCGATGGAACTCGAATTTTCCATCGACCGAAAGAAAATCAACAATAAGCGTAAACACTTGCATTTTTCATTCGCTTAATTAATCATTAATTAGCGCGATTCTCTTGCCGCTCGTAAAACGAATTCAATCTCTCGCGAATGGCATCTCATCGGAAACGAAATCGGAGAGGGGTGAGTGGGATTCTCTTATTGGCCCATCAATGGCCAAGTCTCGTGGGAAGTTCGATCTGCGCTCGAATCGATTCTTTCTCACCCTCGAATCTCGTTCGATTAGAGAGTCACGAGGCTCACTTTATTACCCGCACGTAAAAAAATGCAAAAAGGATATTTATAATATCTAGCAAATTAACTAAACAATCGATTTATCCTTGGACTTGAATTTCTCAGCGCCAGAATGAAAAGTGAGACTGAACGCCAATGTTCATTCTTGTGCTTACTTAATTAACCGTTCGTTTGTGAAATTTTGTCGACCCACGAAAAAACAATGCTATCTCTGGCCAATGGCATTTGACTAAAAACGAAATCAGGGGGGAATGAAGTTCTCATATTAGCCCATCAAAGTCCTCGATGGAACTTGAATTTTCCATCGATCGAAAGAAAATCAACAAAAAGCGTAAACACATCGTTAATTAGCGCGATTCTCTTGCCGCTCGAAAAACGAATTCAATCTCTCGCGAACGGCATCTCATCGGAAACGAAATCGGAGAGGGGTGAGTGGGATCCTCTTATTGGCCCATCAATGGCCAAGTCTCGTGGGAAGTTCGATCTGCGCTCGAATCGATTCTTTCTCACCCCCGAATCTCGTTCGATTAGAGAGTCACGAGGCTCACTTTATTACCCGCACGCTCGGCCTGCTCCGATTCGGGGGGTGGGTTTCGCACGAGTTACTCCACGGGGGTGGTGGTGCAGCTGGGGCCGGAGGAGCGAGGGCAACCAACCCCCACGAGGCGGTGGCAGGCATTCCGGGTATAACTTACCGGTGGAATCGCTCCGTCGGGCTTCAACCCTTCGCGAGTTTATGGGCCAACTTTGTCGGTCTGCCGTTTCCGCGGGTATATCACGTCGTAAAAAGGACAAGTTGCCTAGTACCAGCCCCTGACACCGTTCCCTTGGATTCCGAAGGGATGAGAGGAACATGCAACCGGGGGTGAGAGAGACAAATCGCGACGAGGAGAGGAGCGACGAAGACGAGTGGGAAAATATATTTAGGGGTGAGGTAGAGGGGTATTAACGTGTTGAAGCAAGGATATTGGGACTAGGAGACCTCTTTGGGAAGAGGAAAAATTCCAGAATTGGGTGATGTTCTTTTTTTGTTTAACCGCTTCAGGGACGAATTTATTTAACCCTTTGCGCTCGAGGCCTTTTTCGAAAAATCCTTTTCATTTCACAATGCACTGTGGAGGAAAAATATTTTATTATAGTGTTTTGGAAAGCTCTCGAGATAAGCTACAAGAATGTGCTATACAAAATGCGGAGTTCTATTTAAGAAATTGACGGTGACCTTCGTGTGACCTTCAAATGACTTTGCAGGGTCAAATCATTGCCACCGGCCGATAGCCCCTTTCAAGTCGTACAACTTTTGTTTAAAACATTTTTTTAATTAACGCACCGTTATCACGATATTTGAATGTATTATTTAAAATGGGACACCCTGAATATAAAATGTATAAACTGTATCATTTTATACTTCGGTAGGTTATATATATCGTACAACGCTTTCAGTTTCAAAAGAAATTAAATGCAAATAAATATCGCCGTCCCCTACGTATCGCGTCAACCCAAATGGTGATCGGTGGCATAGTTCGGATTGTCGTAAGAAAGTGGTGAGCGATGGTCACCTCTCGAATGCAAAGGGTTAAGCTGGAATCAAGTCGGCATCGATTGTTAATTTATTCACTTGCAATGGCGATTCGTCGACAACGTTAACAATGATCAGAGAACAAGGCAGAAATGGAAATTTTGCGGTAAGAATAATACCCACGCGTGTTACGGTAGAAAATATATAGTTTAACAAGAAACTAAATGTCCACACATGTGGCCAACGGCGTCAAGAGGTTAAATCTCGGGATAGCGAGGCACTCGGACAAGTCACTGAAAGCTTTTGAAACATATCAATGTATCCTGAAATATATTTAGGGGTGAGGTAGAGGGGTATTAACGTGTCGAAGCAAGGATATTGGGACTAGGAGACCTCTTTGGGAAGAGGAAAAATTCCAGAATTGGGTGAAGTTCTTTTTTTGTTTAACCTCTTCAGGGACGAATTTATTTAAGCTGGAATGAAGTCAGCATCGATTGTTAATTTCAGTTTTTAACAATGATCAGAGAACAAGGCAGAAATGGAAAATTTGCGGTAAGAATAATACCCACGCGTGTTACGGTAGAAAATATATAGTTTAACGAGAAACTAAATATCCACATATGTGGCCAACGGCGTCAAGAGGTTAAATCTCGGGATAGCGAGGCACTTGGACAAGTCACTGAAAGCTTTTGAAACATATCAATGTATCCTGAAATATATTTAGGGGTGAGGCAGAGGGGTATTAACGTGTCGAAGCAAGGATATTGGGACTAGGAGACCTCTTTGGGAAGAGGAAAAATTCCAGAATTTGGTGAAGTTCTTTTTTTGTTTAACCTCTTCAGGGACGAATTTATTTAAGCTGGAATGAAGTCGGCATCGATTGTTAATTTATTCACTTGCAATGGCGATTCGTCGACAACGTTAACAATGATCAGAGAACAAGGCAGGAATGGAAAATTTGCGGTAAGAATAATACCCACGTGTGTTACGGTAGAAAATATATAGTTTAACGGGAAACTAAATGTCCACATATGTGGCCAACGGCGTCAAGAGGTTAAATCTCGGGATAGCGAGGCACTTGGACAAGTCACTGAAAGCTTTTGAAACATATCAATGTATCCTGAAATATATTTAGGGGTGGGGTAGAGGGGTATTAACGTGTTGAAGCAAGGATATTGGGACTGCGAGACTCTTTGGGAAGAGGAAAAATTCCAGAATCGTGTGAAGTTTTTCTTTTGTTTAAATCTCAGGACAGTGAAGCACTCGGACAAGTCACTGGGAGCTTTTGAAAAATATCAATGCATCGAAAAACCGTGTTAATTAATCTGAGAAAAATCCAGGGTGCTCTAGGACATTCGACATAATTACTAGCAAGACTGTGAAAAGAGTCCAGGCCTGAATAAAGTCGTATTAACGATTTTTAAAAAAAGTCAAGGTTCTGAGACACTCGCTAGAATCACTGGAAAATAATCACCACATCCTGAAACCTCAGTGACATTAAAAAAAAGAAAAAAAAAAGAATCCGACGACAATGAGGCACCCAATGTGAAAAACGAATTCTCTCTTGCATTTCCACGCCACTGGTCCCCCGATGGGGCGACACTTTCAATTCCAGCCGGAGGCCAAAAACGTCGATCGCACCCTCCCCAACGAAGCGCGCCCCTCGCACCCCACCATCCACAGCCCCCGAAACTGGAGAATCTAATTCCTCGAGACGATGAAATCGTTCAATCGCGATCGAACATGCGATGCTCCAGATTCGAGTAATCTTCGAACTTCGACAGTGGGGGTACGGGAAACGTTCGATCGGAATGCGAAGACTCTCGAGGCGAGGCCCGGCCCGTGGACTGATTAGAACGATAGCCCTCGAAACGGGCGGGCTCGATGACGTTATTATCGGTGGATAGGTAACGACGAATCGAACCATCTCTTGGTCATTAACGAGAAGAGAAAGAGCGAGAAAGACGGAGCAAGAGAGAGAGAAAGAGAGAGTAAGAGAGAGAGAGAGCAAGAGAGAGAAAAGCAAAAACAAGGAGAAATAGAATAGAATAAAACAGAATAGTAACAACGAATCGAACAATTTCTTGGCCATTAAAGAGAAGAGAAAGAGCGAGAAAGAGAGCGCAAGAGAGAGAGAGAGAGAGAGAGAGAGAGCAAGAGAGAGAAAAGCAGAAACAAGGAGAAATAAAATAGAATAAAACAGAATAGTAACGACGAATCGAACCATCTCTTGGCCATTAACGAGAAGAGAAAGAGCGAGAAAGAGAGAAAGCAAGAGAGAGAGAGAGAGAAGCAAAAACAAGGAGAAATAGAATACAATAAAACAGAATAGTTATTTATTAATGGTCTAGGTTTAATAGCCCCTAAGATAAAGAAACAGACAAAATAAAGAATCATAGCGTAAACTAACTTACAACTAAGGAGCAAAACAAAGAGAAAGAAAGAGAAAAAGTGAGAAAATTAACGCGTGCAAATTGACTTCTGCGTGCCGACGAGCAAGTGGAAAAAAAATTCTCTACACCCTAAGAAGCATTCTCTCCAATTCCACCACCACCTTGGAAGATAACCCCGATAAGGATTTTACTTACGAGTGCATTGGAAGATTTATAATTATGCCGATCCGCTGAAAATTGATTTCGAGGAGAAAGAACGAAGAATTTCAATCGCTCCCTCGAATTCTCACTTTCATTCTCCACCAGGAATGGTTACTAACGACTCTGATGAATAATTGATGATAAGGATAACGACGCCTAGGGTGCCCAGCCGACGAAGATCGGAGATGGTAATCATCGATGAGCTCATTACCTAGCTTTCATGCATTTCACTCGGTGGGATTGGACTTTCCGCGCGAGACGATCGAACCAATTGATCGACAATGATGTAAATTGTGCTTGTACATCTCCTCACTCCTAATTCTCATTTGGGCATGGATTATTAAAAATTCTCTCGCTCTACCTAATTACTTTTCTCAAACGATTTTAATTTAATGAAAAATTTCTAAATTCCAGTCGATCGAGACAATTAATTACGAAGAACACCGATAATCTCGTCGATCTTCCCGAAAAAAGGATCATCGAAGGAGAAGAGAAGAAAGACAGAAGAAATATTGGAGAGTCGAAGAAAAGTACACTGGCAATTTCGCCTTTTACAAATGCTTCCTTTCTAAAGAGGAATCGTCTCTTCTCAAATTTCGCTGGTGGAAAAGCAGTGACATCCGGTTTCCACCTCCACTCTCTCACCGACAAGCAAGAAGAGGCTCTTCCACGCTCCTCCAGCTTAGGATCTTGAGCCGGAGGGTCTAGATTAAAGTCCGCGAGTGGAAAGCCTCGACGTCTGGTCCACCAGCTGGCCCCTGGAGGCCTCTCAAAGGGAATTGGGTCGACGCATGGTCCGACCGCGGGATGTAAGCCACCCCTGGGTGCTGCCCCCGCCCCTTTCTTCCTCCGTGGCTCCCAAAATCGCGCAGGATATCCGATTCACCCCCTCGACGGATCTTAATTATTCACCGGAAGTGCGGTACGGGTACGATAGCAGCTTGCAAATAAATTATTGTTCCTAACAGGGGTAGCGAGCTTCCGTTGTTTGGGCTCGAAGAGAAAGTTCGATGGAGCGTAAAATCGAGAGGATTTCTCGGTGAATTTTAGAACTGGACTCGACGTTGAAATTAACAAAAGAGAATTTGGAATATTAGCGTGTTCGAAATCAATCTGTCAGGGGTCTGGTGAGTGTTTATTAACACTGGAAGTACCGACCTGTCAAAATGACCGGGTGCGTCAATTTTTCACAAGAATTTCTCTTTAACATTAGAACTATCAATTTTGGTTTTCGTATGGCAACTTCTTTTGTCGACCACTCATTTTAACATAGAGAGCGTTTATTTTATCACTGAGCTGCCACTTATTTTTGTTTTCATATGGAAACTTCTTTTGGTGACCAGTCATTTTGACCCGCTTGGTAGTTCTAGTGTTAACACTATTTCTACCGAGAATTTGTATATACCTATTTCGACCAAGAAGCGTCTTTTTGCCGTCCAGGATGAGCTGCAGGAAAATGATACCCCTAAATTAATTTAACAACTAATATACGAATAGTGAAAGAAGTGATTGAGGAAAGATGATTCAACTTGGAAAATAAATTTCGAATACAATTTGAGAAGGTGTATTGTGACACCTTTGGTTGAAATAGTATTGCAAATAGGTACAGCCCTGCTTAAATAGAGAATAAGTGGACAATTGCATTTTTTAAATCTGCACTTCCCATCCGCTTCGACGGATCTTAATTATTCACCGGAAGTGCGGTACCAATACGATAGCAGCTTGCAAATAAATTATTGTTCCTAACGGGGGTAGCGAGCTTCCGTTGTTTGGGCTCGAAGAGAAAGTTCGATGAAGCGTAAAATCGAGAGGATTTCTCGGTGAATTTTAGAACTGGACTCGACGTTGAAATTAACAAAAGAGAATTTGGAATATTAGCGTGTTCGTAATCAATCTATCAGGGGTCTGGTGAGTGTTTATTAACACTATTTCTACCGAGATTTTGTATATACCTATTTCGACCAAGAAGCGTCTTTTTGCCGTCCAGAATGAGCTGCAGGAAAATGATACCCCTAAATTAATTTAACAACTGATATACGAATAGTGAAAGAAGTGATTGAGGAAAGATGATTCAACTTGGAAAATAAATTTCGAATACAATTTGAGAAGGTGTATTTTGACACCTTTGGTTGAAATAGTGTTGAAAATAGGTACAGCCCTGCCTAAATAGAAAATAAATGGACAATTGCAAGCTTTAAATCTGCACTTCCCATCCGCTTCGACGGATCTTAATTATTCACCGGAAGTGCGGTACCAGTACGATAGCAGCTTGCAAATAAATTATTGTTCCTAACAGGGGTATGGAGCTTCCGTTGTTTGGGCTCGAAGAGAAACTTCCATGGATTGCAAAATCGAGAGGATTTCTCAAGTAAATTTTAGAATCGAACTCTGTAAAATAAGAAATTTACAATTCTACTTCCCCAGAGATTACGCGAGTGTCTATTAAAAATAAACACAGCTCTGCCAAATGGGAGAATAAATAAACAATTGCACGCTTAAAATCTACGAATATCTTTCCATTTATTCTACCTTCCCCTTGTTTCACGAAACTTCACAAAATGTGCATCACAATTGTCTGAAATCTCGGCAGCAAAAAAGAGAAACAAAAGAAAAAAAAAGAGAGAGAGAGAGAGAAAGAGAAATTAACCTCACGATTACGCCCGATCCGACAATTTCTCCGCATTTAAAAATCCCACCGCGCCGTCGTCGAATGGGCACACGTGAGCACACACACACACACACACCTCAAAGGCGAAATCCTGAAGGCACGAGAGGAACTGGAAATTTTCGCGAAAGCTTCGGGGCAAACTGTCAACGTCGCGTGCGAGCGAGCGCGCGCGCGCGCGCGCGCACGCCACGACAATGCGAGCGATTACGAGTGGCTCGTCGTGCATTTACCCGCGCGTAGGTGAAAGCAGGGAGGAGGATGAGGAGAAAGAGGAGTTTGCGAGGGTTGAGACGCTCCCGGCGATATTAGGCGGTCTCGATCGAAACTGGGTAAAAGCTCGTTATCGGAATTGTCTGAGGCTTGTGTGGAGAGATGTGGTGGAGGTGGAAAGTGGAGAAGAGATGAGAGAGGAGAGACGAGTGAGAGGCAGCACACGATGTAGAGAATACGCGCGCGCAGAACTCGTGTCGTTTATTTCGTGGAAGACGTGTGCGAGCTCCTGTGAAAACACACACGAGGAGGCACACAGCAGAGGCAGAGGCGCAGGATGCGCTTTCGAGCGAGAGAATCCTAGGACAATGTAACGTCGTCGTATCTGGGCCTGTATCGTTAATGAGGATGGTTGGCGCGGATCGGTGAAGGGGCAGAACCCGTAGAAATAGAGAAACACGTTCTACACACCCCTTTTCCAACTTGGAGGGTAGTAGATGATGCCGTGGGTACACCGGGCCAGATAAAGGCGAAGAATGGAAATGGCTGAGGTGGATGTGTGTGCTCGCGATGCAAATGAACACGCGTGTGTTTTAGTGTGCGTGTTTTGCGTATATGTGTGTGTGTGTGTTTATGTTTGCGTGAAACACAAAGAGAACAGGAAATCGAGTTCCCCGGCAGGCGAGAGCGATAGACGATCGCCAATTGTCCAACGGACGTTTACAATGCGAGGGTAGAGGACGACGCGACGCCGTGCGCCGCGACGACGACGTCGAGGATCCAGAAGTGTTGCGACGAAATGTAGGTAACGGAATCAAACTGACTCCGTCCGCTGTTACTCCACTGGCCGTGAGTTTAATTAAACTCGAGAAAGTTTCGCGGGGCACGCGCGGCCTACGAGAATCGAGAAGCTGCGAATATTATTGCGATTGAATTATCGCGCGAAACTCCGCTCATTCTCGATTGATCATACCGGGGAGTGATCGTTCCTTTTTACTTGTGACGATCGACGAAATCTTTTTCCTCTGGTTCGTCGCTATTTACTGTCAGTTGTGTACGTGCTTGTTAACCCTTTATGCGTTTGTCGATTTTTTCCATCACCTACGTACAAGTATTACAATTACTCAACGAGATATACACCTAGACCAAGCGCATTCTCCGTAAAAAGTCAAGCCAGAAGTTGGCAGTTTGAGACAGAGTGAGAAAACTGTTTTGCGTCTACTGCTTTCTCGCTCTAGCTTAGAACGGCTGTCAAGAATCGCCGTATTTGTACTACGAAAAGGTTAGGTCAATATGCCGTATATACGCTCAGGCTGTCATATTCGTAACTACAGTTGTCAAATCAAGTGTATATGTATTTCTAGAATAAATGAAAAATTTATGAAAGAAATGTATAAAGTATGTAAAAATAGAGATGAGAAGTTTTATTAACTCTAGCTCGTCATTATTCGTATATTTTCTTTCACTGTTAACAGCGAAAATACTAGGTAGGTCAAGAGTGAGAAAGCAGTAGACGCAAATCTACTTTCTCCATCAGTCACAAACTGCCAACTTACGGCTTCACTTTTTAGAGAGAATGCTTGGTCTAGGTACATATGTCGTTGCAATTACCTTTTATGTGAGATGAATTCAAGTGCACTCCTTTTAACACTAGAAGTACCGACCAGTAAAAATGACCGAGTGCGTGAATTTTTCACAAGAATTTCTCTTTAACATTAGAACTACCAATTTTCGTTTTCGTATGGAAACTTCTTTCGTTGACCACTTATTTTAACAGAGAGAGCGTTTATTTTATCACTGAGCTGCCATTTACTTTTGTGTTTATATGGAAACTTCTTTTGTTGACAAGTCATTTTGACCCCCTTGGTAGTTCTAGTGTTAAATTTAGCTTTCTAGTTCATTGTTTTCTAGTTTATTGGCCAAATTCTAGTTCATTGTAAGTTCTAATGTTTATAATAAATAATTAATACTCAAAAATAACGCTCTTTAATTATTTAATCTCGTACAAAAGGATTACTATAACTTATTACTATTTGCGACTGGAATAGTTAATCGACAGAGTTCAGTCTAGAGAAAAAGTATTCCGTCCACAGCGATCGTCACCGTCCGTACCGACCTCATAGGCCACGAGTACTTAGCCCTCAAAGGGTTAAAGAGCTTGATCATTGTCGTCTCGATCGATCGACATTTCTTATTTTCCAGCAGCTGGAACATTGGAAACGCACGTGGAAAAATTAACGCGAGGCAAACTACCTCCGACTGTTTTTTTTTACTTCTCATTCTCTAGCTCTAGAATGGTAACAGAATCACGTGGAAAAATCGTGGCCTCGCAAGAGAGGAGCTGAGAAAAATGGCAGTGAGGGGCTGAGATTCGAGGATTGACAGTAAACCTATTAGAATCGGCATCGCGAGACGAGGGGTTGCGAAAATCGAGGTGAAGCTCTCGATACGCGTCTGCTTGCGTTAAAGGACACGTCTGTCGGTGGGTGTTTGGGATTTAAGAGAAAGAGAGAGAAGAGAGAGAGAGAGAGAAAAGAAAAATAAGGGTGACAAATAGCCGAGGGATTTTAAGCCTAGGGAAGAAGGAAAAAAATTTATTCCCTTTTTTTCAATCTTCAGGCCATCTCTGAGATATACGTGAGGATTTGAGAGAAATGAGGATAATAGATGAAAAGAGAAAAATCGTGGAACACCCTGAACGTGGGGCCGAATTAAAAACAAAACAAAATTAAAAAAAAAAAAAAAATCGCCGGGAGGCTAGAAAAATAAATTGTCCCCTTTTATCCTGGCCATTTTTATTTCTCTATTTCCAGCGATCTTCTCTCTCTCTCTCTCTCTCTCTCTTCTCATATTTCATCGGTGCGTTAGCGTGGCAAAGCCAACTCCAATTACATCCGGGATCCCCGGCCGCGCACGTCCAATTGAAAAATAATAGAAGGCACCACCCTCCTCCTCATCCGTCTTTCCACCGCCTCCTGGGGGCAGGAGAAGCCGCCCCGCGGGAACGCTCGAAAGAGATACGCGATGGAAGGGAGATAAACTAAGGTACGATTCTCCTTTCGTTACGCACGGGAAAAGGAAGAAAATGCAACCGGAAAAATTGAAATCCAAAGGAAAATCCTAGTTACTCTGGAAAAGCAAGAAGAACATTCCAGTGGCGAAGAATAATTTCCTACATTGTATCGTATGCTGCAATTATAATACACTTGGCTCTTCCAAGCGCTCAAAAGCTCACATTATAATTAGCAGCAAAATTCTAAAGCAAACACATGCTCTAATAGAATATCGCTAGAAAAGAAAGTACGCAGGAAAATAAGGAAAATGCAAAGGAAAATTCGAATTACCCTGGTAAACCTCAAAAGGAAAAATTCTGATAAATTCTTCTACCCCACTCCAGTGCCCAAGAAAATTTTCCTCCATTGTACCATATGCTGCAACTGTAATGCACTTGGCTCCTCCAAGCGCTCGAAAGCTCACATTATAATTAGCAGCAAAATTCTAAAGCAAACACATGCTTTAATAGAATATCGCTAGAAAAGAAAGTACGCAGGAAAATAAGGAAAATGCAAAGGAAAAATTTAATTCGAAGGAAAATTCGAATTATCCTGGAAAAATTCAAAAGGAAAAATTCTGATAAATTCTTCTACCCCATTCCAGTGCCCAAGAAAATTTTCCTCCATTGTATCGTATGCTGCAACTATAATGCACTTGGCTCCTCCAAGCGCTCGAAAGCTCACATTATAATTAGCAGCAAAATTCTAAAGCAAACACATGCTCTAATAGAATATTGCTAGAAAAGAAAGTACGCAGGAAAATAAGGAAAATGCAAAGGAAAAATTTAATTCGAAGGAAAATTCGAATTATCCTGGAAATTTTCAAAAGGAAAAATTCTGGAAAATTCTTCCACCCCATTGCAGTGCCCCAGAAAATTTTTCTCCATTGTATCACATGCTGCAACTGTAATGCACTTGGCTCCTCCAAGCGCTCGAAAGCTCACATTATAATTAGCAGCAAAATTCTAAAGCAAACACATGCTCTAATAGAATATCGCTTGAAAAGAAAGTACGTAGGAAAATGTAAAGGAAAATTTTAATTCAAAGGAAAATTCGAATTACCCTGGAAAATTTCAAAAGGAAAAATTCTGGAAAATTCTTCCACCGCATTACTGCAATGCACTGCGCCCAAGAATACTTTCCTCCATTGTATCGTATGCTGCAACTATAATACACTTGGCTCTTCCAAGCGCTCAAAAGCCCATATCATAATTAACAGCAAAATTCTAAAGCAAACACATGCTCATTAGAATATCTATTAAGAATATTGCTTGAAAAGAAAGTACGCAGGAAAATAAGGAAAATGCACCTGTGTGAAGTTAGACCCCCATTTTCAAAATTTGAAAAAAATGAATAGAGTTCTAGTAGCCCCCCGAAGAGTTCCAGAGTTCTCACAATCAGTCGGTTTCAGAAATAGTTCTGGCGATATAAGCAGCTAAAAAGCTATTTGAAAAAAGGGGTGGCCAACATCACAAAATGTCACAATTAAACGGCCCACAACTTTTTCGTTTCGGCTTGGATCGCTTCGAGTCATAAGGAAAATCGTTAGAACTCTTCGAGGGGGCCCAGAACTCTAAAGCAAACACATATCCAAGTCGATATCCAAGAAAAAAATGTCCTTATTTGAATTTGGAAAATTTCACATGAACGATATTCTAATCTCGACTTTTCAAATTTTGAAAATGGGGGGGCTTACTTCACACAGGTGGAAGATGCAAAGGAAAATTCGAATTACCCTGGAAAACTCCAAAGTAAAAATTCTGAAAAATTCTTCCACCCCATTGCAGTTACTCAAAATATTCTCCACCGTTATACCTTGCAGCAACAACAATACACTTGCTCCTTTAAACGCTCAAAAGCTCGCGCAATAATTAACAGGAGAATTTCGAAAGCGTGCAAGCAACGCGCGTTCACCTCACGTCTTATGGCGGAAGGCTGAAAGCGCGTTGGATTTAAGGCTGCCGTTTCCTACGTAGAAACTAGGGGTGGAAACGGTGACGTCATCCCTCTGATAGCTTGAGAAGGCGAAAGCGGCAGGGATCGAAGGAGGATCCAATAAACGAAAACAAACACGGAATATCCCACGATATTCGTGTACCTTGCAAGAAACCACCCTGCACATCCTCTCTCTCTTCTTTCCTCTTTTAGAGGGTGTGAGAGAGAGAAAAAGAAACGAAAAAGAAGAAAAACGAAAGAACCTGATGGACGACGCGCGGGACCAGGATCAGCGGATTTACGAGATCCTATGGTCCACGGACGTTGGTCCGAGATGTCTTAGTAGGTTGAGAAAAGTGAATGGAAAAAACAGAAGGAAAGAAAAAAAAAAAAAAAAACAAGGCACACGAGAGTGACAAGCCTCAGGACCTCTTTTTCTTCTCTTCTAGGCGAGAGGACTTTCGGCGTGTCTGATGATTTCGCGTAGGTCTCGTGCGCGACACAGATGACGTCAGAGTTGGCCACGTAGCTTTTCGCGAGGAACATCCCTTCACCTCGGTGGTAGGACGTGAGTTGAATTTCGTTTGGTGGGGATGGATGACACACGAACGCGACAGATAAACTCGTGGTCGGTGAGCGAAGGAAAGTGGACGACGAAGAACGCTCTGGATTCGATTAGATTTTCGTGGAGAGGGAAAATTCGTATTTCGAGTTTGATTGGGGGATGAGATTCGTCAAGGGTGAGAGAAAATATTTAAGAGTCCTGAGTCGTGCAGAGTCCTTACGAATACTCAGCTTCCGTTTGAATATGGTCTATATGAGCCGTTCACTGCACAAATCGATCAACTCCATAAATTACGTTCAAAATGATGTTACAAATATGAAAAGTAGGGACTTAATCAAGTGCTTCGATGCTTAAATTTACGAAAAATGCAGAAAGTCGAGTTAATCGATTTGTGCACTACACGTCTCATATTATGGTTCTTTGTAAAATAAAGAAAGTTCGAAATAATTATAGGACCTTCGTGAAAAATGAAAAAAAAAAAGGAAAGAAATATTATTGTTCCTTCCTTCGAACATCGTTCTCAATCTCCACGGTGAAATGCGAATTACGTGTGCTATTGTAAATTCTCAGCTTGTATCTGAATGTGGTCTACCATAATGGTGCTATAAAAAAAGATATCGAATTGAAAATAATTGTAGGAGGTTCGTGAGAAAAAAAAAATAAAGAAAGAAGGGAAATATTAGTGTTGCGAATCCTTCCTCCCGAGCATCGTTCCCAACTCCATCGGTGAAATACGAGTTACAGGGTGAGTTCTTGTAAATTCTGAGACTCGCCCTGGAACTCCGACAAATTATTCCGGAAAGTTCCGCGTTTACTCCTCGGGCCGGTTACCTTCGCGAATATCGTCCTGAATCTTGTCCCAACTCTCTGCCGGATCGGTTAATCCATTACAGGATGAGAAAAGTGAGGGGCTGCTGCCTTCTCTTCCTTCACTCTCTCACCCTTCCGCTCTCATCCTCTAGTCACGCTTCCGGTAAACGTAAACCGCGAGAGGAGGATCGGACTAGAAGGGAGTGAGAGCGTGTTGGCTATTAAACGTTAATTATACAACGGGATTTACTTAGAAATATGACGAGGAGAAACTGGGGGCGCGCCGGTACTGAGGATTTAACCAGGGCGATGCGGAAGTGTGGCTTGTAAGGAAGGGGATGAAGGAATTTTCTTTGTATGGGTGTGTTTCGTTTCTCTCTCTCTCTCTCTCTCTCTCTCTCTCTTTCTCTGTAACTTGTAAGCGTGTGTGGGACACCCAGGTAGAGAGAAAAAGAACGAGACACACACACTGAGAGAAAGAGACAGAGAGACAGACCGACAAAGAGAGAGAGAGAGAGAGAGAGAGAGAGAGAGAGAGAACAACCTATCTCAAACTATCTCACATCATTCTCTCTCTCTCTCTCTCTCTCTCTCTCTCTCTCTCTGCCTTTGGGTGTGTGTGGGACACGCACGCAGAGAGAAAGAGAGCAAGCACACACACTGAGAGAAAGAGATAGAGAGACAGACCGAGAGAGAGAGAGAGAAAACAACCTATCTCAAACTATCTCACATCATTCTCTCTCTCTCTCTCTCTGCCTTTGGGTGTGTGTGTAACGTGTAAGTGTGTGTGGGACACGCACGCAGAGAGAAAGAGAGCAAGCACACACACTGAGAGAAAGAGATAGAGAGACAGACCGAGAGAGAGAGAGAGAAAACAACCTATCTCAAACTATCTCACATCATTCTCTCTCTCTCTCTCTGCCTTTGGGTGTGTGTGTAACGTGTAAGTGTGTGTGGGACACGCACGCAGAGAGAAAGAGAGCAAGCACACACACTGAGAGAAAGAGATAGAGAGACAGACCGAGAGAGAGAGAGAAAACAACCTATCTCACATCATTCTCTCTCTCTCTCTCTCTCTCTCTCTCTCTCTCTCAGCACCAGCCTCAGCCAGTTGGAACTTTCCTTCCCCGATTAGACATTTATGACATTTACGACGGGGCCCGTCGTAAGCGCGCGTTACAACTGCAATTATCGTTTATTAGTCGTAAGTCGCGTTAAATAAACAGCCGAGAGCAAATCATTTTTCCTCGAGCACTCGAGACTCACCGAGAATTTCAGCTGAGAATGAAACAAGAAGGAACACGGGCGCTGTTGCTGCACTCCGCCGCGATTAGGAGTTTAATGAAATGTTGCGCAACAATGATAACAGCAACAACAATGAGGACCAGGGTGAGAGAGATAAGAGGAGTTTCCGTGTCGTGAAACTCGTCGAATGACAGGAGAGTTGTGTGGTTGAGTGGAGGAATTTTCAGAGAATGGCGTGGAGCAAAATAAAACGAGGACAGTGTAATAAGATCAGAGTCGCGATAGGACTGTCATTTAAGAAGAAAAAATAAAGAGTAAGGAATATTATTGAACGTAGCAATGTTAAAGGTTCACCTACTAAAAGATGAGCCTAAAAGGCTACGAAAAAATTAAGAGCAAAGAAAATGTATGGATTCGAAAATTTATCCAGGATCCAAATTATCCTTGAAGTAAAGTACTTGCTATGAAAAATATTTCAATGCAGTGAAATCGAAAGATTTGAGAAAAATGAATAATTTTACTGAGCACACCAACTTTAACCCTATGCGTTATCCGTAAACCATCAATGTGGCCGACGAACTCATATATAAAGCTAGAACCGAAAGATGCATATGTGCCAGGTGATTGTGAAAATGGTCTAAGTCAATAATTTCGAAAAATTAATTTTTCTATTTACGTAGCGTTATCGTTCACCTATACGATTGAAATACAGCATGATTTGTGAACCAAACTTGTCTGACTTAGACCACTTACACAATCACCGGCACATATAAAGTACTGCGATGAAAAATATTTCAATGCAGTGAAATCGAAAGATTTGAGAAAACTGAATAATTTTACTGAACACAACAACTTTAACCCTTTGCGGACGAACGCCGCATATGTGCGTTCTTTGTAAACTATAAATGTGGCCGACGAACTCATATATGCGTTCGGCTAAAATAAGTAATAAAGTCGAAAGCTCGTACATACATCCGGCGAACACAACTGATAGAACCGAAAGATATAAGTTGCTGTCCTAAGAACGATAATTGTGTGTAAGCAGAAACGTACGCTGTTGTTTTCAAACGACTATCGCGACAGAGTCTCGGCAATACGGAACCCTTGGCGTCGAACCGTCCCGTCCACAAAGGATTAACCCTTTGCACTCGAGAGGTGACTCTCACTCACCACATGATCTGATGTCGCAACTCGAGAGGTGACTCTCGCTCACCAATTGGTTCGATGCGAAAATTCGATGCGCGGCAGTGACTATCTATGTTTAGTATCGTTGAAAAATAATCATTTTAAGTTAGAAGTAAGAAATTTACCAAATATGCTGCGGAACATCTCGAGTTGCTGGTGTTTATCCACGCGATAAAGGTTTCGAGTGCAAAGGGTTAAAGGACTCACCTACCAACAGATGAGCCCGTAAGTCCTCGAAAAAAAATTGAAAGCAGCGAAAATCCATAAATCCAAAAATTCGTCAACCATTCAAACTCTCCTTCAAGCACAATATTAAGCGGAAAATCATTTCTGGACACTCGTTTCGTATCACGAAAGACCTTCTCCACGATCCACGTTCGTCGAGCGTTTTTCCAGAAAAAGGTTAAGAAAAAAATGAAAAACTCCACTTGGATTTTCCTCGCAGCTACTGGCACGAATGGAGAGGAACGATGCTTGGATACGAACGTATGAAACTGTGCGGAACGACTGGCAAACCAATTAAGCTCGTCGTATTGTAAAGGCTGCTTTCAGTCTGTGGGTGGGGGTTGGACGAGGTTCCGCAACAAACCGCGTGGGTTACGGCCGCGTAACCGTACGCTTCGTTCACTCTACCGGTCTCTCCTAATGGATCAGTTTTATGGACGGATACGCGAACGACACGGATGCACCACTCGCTACCACACGCGCGTGCGAATCGCAAAAACTTCGCTCGGCGTGTGCCACGCACTTTTCAAAACACCTGAACGAATTTGGCCTGTCGTTTAGAAACGAGCGCAAGGTACAATTTAAAAATTAGGTCAATGAGAGGATTGATACAGTAACGATGTTATTTTGGTAAAAAGTCTATTGGTAATAGTTTTCGTGTGGCATTAAACACTATTCCTATCACGCAAATGACCGTTTTTAAAATTTCATTTAGAATTTCCTGTATATAACGTAATTACATCGCCTTTAAATTGCACGAGTTTTCCTAAAATATTGATAAATGTATTATACGTATATTTAGGAAAATTCGTGAAATTTAATAACGATGCAATTATGTTGTACATGGGAAATTCCAATCGAAAATTTAAAAATGGTTGTTGTAAGAATACTGTTAACACTACGATCGGCAGGTCACCTTGCATCTTGTTGACTGTTTAGTTAACTATCTAAAGCGTTAATTATACTTCCGAATACCTATATTGATCATTTATAATCAGACACTGAAACCACCACCCAGATATGTTAACACTATTTAAAAGTCAAAAGACACCTTCTCGAATTGTATTTTAAATTAGATTTTATAATTTAAATTGTAATTATTTAAAAATTGTATTTATTTTCCAAGTTGCTGCAGATATAATTTTCTTGCAGACACAAAAAGATTCCTCTTGGTAGAAATAGTGTTAATTACTCGTTGAGTAACTATTAAAAAAAAAAAAAAAAAGAATCATTCACGATCCATTGGAATTAACGAAGGCGCCATATTTAAATGAATCTGAGGAGAATCGAACAAATCTGTTAATTGTTATTAATATCGTAGCGAACTTCCATTAATGAGTATGCACTGGAAAATATTTTCTTCTATCTCTCTTCAGTCCTTTCACTCTTTCTCTATTTAACACGCACTCTTAGTCACTCACCACCACCCTCCTTTTTCACCGAAAATCGCGTGCGAGCCCCTGGCACTCTTCTCTACCTCCTCTTCTCCAGGCCACGTGTGTGATGTGGTATTTCCACGGGAGAACGTTAATTAATAATTTAATCGAAGAGCCTGTTTCGGTCCTACAAGCTCTCGGATCCGGTGCAGGCTCTCTAATTAAAACCGACCCCCCGTTGACGAGACGAGACACACGCACACGCTGCACGCACACGCACGTGGAAAATACGCGAACGATGCACATCCATGAGAGAGATGGACCACGATGGGCACCCTGTGCCTTTGACGCGTCTACGTCGATGGATCGCGGTCGAGTTTTCTTCGATATTCTCGTCAAGGCAAATTTCACGATGATGGAAATGATTTTATTTTGTACGTCGATTTTCTTGATAATCGATTAATTAATTAACCACTTCAATTCGCTTTCGTGGAAAGCGCGTTTCAGAACGATGGAAATGATTTTATTTTCTGCGTCGATGTTCTTGATAATCGATTAATTAATTAATTAAGTAATTTCGACACGATCTCGTGGGAGGAAGTTCCTAAACGATACAACTGATTTCATATTGTCTCTTGATTTTGTTGATCGGTCGTTTAATTTATTAAATAATTTCGGCTCGATCTCGTGGAAGCAAGTTTCAAAATTATACGAACGATTTGATTTCATATACCCATTTTCTTGATAATCGATTAAATAAATGATATGCAATTCCTAGAAACTTCTATCCCAACTATTACACAATCCAAAAAAAGAGGAGAGTTTCGAACATTCTAAAATTTGATTTGAAACTACACGACTCCATCATTCCAAACAGCGAATATTTGGAAAACAGATTACGAAAAAACTTCGAAAACCATACCCTCCAGCAGTAATATCACGAACAGAATGGCATCCAAGTTAATTCCTCTCTCCTCCGCCCATCCAACTGTGTCAACAAAGGGAATGCATGGTGGATATCGCACACAGATGCAGTCTGGGATTATTATTCACCCATCGATAGAGAATAGCTTCGAAATTAATACTACAATCGACGTCGAAATCCACGTAATTGTAATTACAAGAGTAATATTCGTGACATCGGACAATTTTGATCCGGGATTACCCCGGCAAAATCATTTCGGAGTTAATGAGCTTCCACGAAGGGCTGAGCACTGGAATTTCGAATATTCTCACCAACCCACGGCTCGCGTCAAGGAAACAAGGAAAACCTGGCGCGCGGACGACGACCTGTGGACAACAATCGGTAAGAAGACGTCTTGGAAAATTTCTCGTGCATTTCCTCTCATTCAAACAAAACCGTTAGAATGCTTCGTCACCATGGACGAATTTCGAGATGTTTACTGTAAAATGAAATTTCTATTTGGAAAGAGTAATGGTTAGCACAGTAGCAAGACCTCGTTATTCCGCTACAATTTGATTTTAGATTTACAGAAACTACCGTGAAATTTGCAAGGAGAAACAAGCAGCGCACGCGCGACGAACAACAACCAGTAAACTTTCCAAAGGTAAGAAGAACGTCTTCGAAAATTTCTCGCGCTTTTCCTCTCATTCAAACAAAACCGTTAGAATGCTTCGTCACCATGAACGAATTTCGAGTTATTAACTGTAAAATGGAAATTCTATTTGGAAAGAGTAGAGGTTAGCACAGTAGCAAGACCTCGTTATTCCGTTACAATTTGATTTTAGATTTACAGAAATTTCCGTGAAATTTGTAAGGAGAAACAAGCAGCGCACGCGCGACGAACTACAACCAGTAAACTTTCCAAAGGTAAGAGAAGAACGTCTTGGAAAATTTCTCGCCCTTGTCCTCTCATTCGCTTATCCTCTCGTTAGAATGCATCGTCACCATGGACGAATTTCAAGACGATAGTCGTAAAGTGAAAATTCAAACTGGAAAGGGTGGTGGGTCGGTATAGTAAGCAACCATCGTTATTCCACTACGTGAAATTTGCAAGGGTACCAAAACAATGATCCTCCTGGCGAAACGAAGGCGCATCCTGTGACGTGGCATTCTCCTGTCATAAAGGACATCCTCTCCTACCAACGAGATCTCCTACACTATCATCCCGTTGTAATGCGCCACTGAGTCTCGTTACGAGAAGCTCGCGGGGGGTGGTAGCTCGATGGAGGTGGGAGAAACTTGGGGGTGGGGGTCGTTGGTTCGGACGTGGTCACCGGTGGAAGTTGTCGAGGGTTAATGACCAAGGCCACTGGATCGAAACAACAATAGTGGGTCTTTGTGTGTGCGTGTGTGTTTTGCCTGTGCACCTTTAAGAGAGAGAGAGATATGAGTTAGTTTAGAGGGTTGCTCTCTCTCTCTCTCTCTCTCTCTCTCTCACTGTCTTTACCTCTGTGTGCATGTCACACACAGAAACACGCGCGCACACACAGAATGAGAGAGAGAGATATATATGAGTTAGTTTAGAGGGTTGTTCTCTCTCTCTCTCTCTCTCTCTCTCTCTCTCACTGTCTTTGCCTCTGTGTGCATGTCACACACAGAAACACGCGCGCACACACAGAATGACAGAGAGAGAGAGAGATATATATGAGTTAGTTTAGAGGGTTGCTCTCTCTCTCTCTGTCTCTCTCACTGTCTTTGCCTCTGCGTGCACGTCACACACACAAACGCGCACACACAGAAGGAGAGAGAGAGAGAGAAAGAGAGAGAATCCCTTCACTTCTCCTCTCCCGCGTTCCACTAAACCTGACCAGTTCGCAGAACGCCCAGCCCCTCCGCTGGGGGTGGCATTTCTGCACGCCATTTGGCAGCGTACGCCACCCTCCACGGCTTCGAAGCTAAACTCCTCCAACCACCACCCCTCAGCTTTTGAATCTCGACAGTAAACCAACGTGGCACGAGAAGATTTCAGGAATGGAATGTTCCAGCCCCATCGCTCCACCCGATCTGACATTCTGCCCAGCGGCGGCTAATGGCGCCGATGATCATCACGGGTCGCATGGGTGCAACCCATCAGATGGCCGGATGGGTGCTGGTTTGTCCATCCCTGGTGCAATAATGTTGGCCAACTGCTCGTCCAACATGATCGTAAAACTGTTGCTCGCTGTATTACGGCGCCACTCTACGTTAAGGCCTCTTATCGCTATTGAGATAACCAGTGGAATGTTTTATGTTTTCTTTTTATTTATTTTTTTTGGAGCGGTGGAAAGGAAGGATTTCTTTTAGGATGGAGAAAAAAATTCTTGCGCGAGTCCTTATGCGCGTGCGTGGATTTTTTTTTTTTTAGTTCTCTTGACCCTTTGCGCGCTATGGACGCACATATACGTCTGGCGAAAGCCATCGGTGTGGACTAAGGACGCATATATGCATTTACTCTAAATTGCCGGTGTGGCCTGAAGACGCAGATATGTATCTGTCGATTTTTTTGAACACATACATAGAAGTATTACAATTACTTTTATGTGAGATGAATTCAAGTGCACTACTTTTAAATTTAGTTTTCTAGTTCATTGTTTCTAGTTTATTGGCCAAATTCTAGGTTTATTGTCAGTTTTAACGTTTATAATAAGTAGTTAATACTCAAAAATAACGCTCTTTAATTATTTAATCTCGTGTAAAAGGATTACTATAACTTATTACTATGTACACCTTGAATAGTTGCGCCGTTTATTTTGAAAGTGGTTTAAGTCCAATTTTTAAAAAAAATTAGATATCACATAATTCGTGAATAATTTAGTGCAATAATTTAATGTTATGTGATACCTCATTTTTAAAAAAAAAAATAGACATTGGCCACTTTCAAAATAAACGGGTCAGTTAATTAACAGAGTTCAATGTACCAGTTTGTTGTTTTCTAGTTTACTGGCCAAATTCTAGTTTATTGTTAGTTTTAATGTTTATAATAAGTAATTAATACTCAAAAATAACGCTCTTTAATTATTTACTCTCGTGCAGAAGGATTACTATAACTTATTACTATTTGCTTCTTGAATAGTTAATCAAGAGTGTTCAGTCTAGCGAAAAAGTATTCCGTCCACAGCGATCGTCACCGTCCGTCCGGACCGCATAGACCGCGACTATTCAGCATTTAAAAGGTTAAGGAAGTTTTTAAGGGATAAAAATAAGGTGACTTTTTAAAGGAAGAAGTAATGTTTGGAGTTAAGCAAAATTCAAATGACATTTGGGGTGTTCCTTTCTTTTTCAATCGATGCACCATGGTAGAAGTATCTGACTCGTTTTGTGAATATCTATCTTCGACAGATTCATCTCTCTCTCTCTCTCTCTCTCTCTCTCTCTCTCTCTCTCTCTCATTCACTCTCTCTCACTCATTCTCTCTCTCTCTCTCTCTCTCTCTCTCACTCACTCTCTCTTGCTTTTCCACTCCTCTCTGGGCCAACATCACCCCTGGGACAAAGGAACGCGGCTGCTGCCGCCGCCGCCGCGCCGCGAGAACTTCACCGGAGATATTAATACCCGCTCTTCGCGAAGAAACATGGTCTAATTTTCTAAAAGTCCATTAGCGAGATCGTGAGTGGTCTTCTTAAAAAGAAGAGGCTTGTCACTGTGCGCCGAGGGCTTCGCGTGGACCGGCTGGAGGTGGAAGAGAAATTTACCAACGGGAGGCTGACGTAAAGAGAAACGAGAGGAGGAGAGAAGAAATGACGAGCACGCTTGACTTGTACGGATAGAATCAATGGAATGATTTAAAATTGACGCTGTAGAGACAATAATCATTCTACTCCATCCGGAGAAATTCCTCGACAATTATCTTCATCAGAAATTTCACCAAGGGACGTCCAACGAGAAAAAACCTCCAATTACAAAAAAACTCACCACTTACCACTTTTAGTAATTAGAGCATTTTACACGGAGAGAAAAGTATATGATATATCTAACTATAATGGCATAGTAACAAAATTATAGTTGCAAACATCATATTTATGGTAAATGTTACCATGATGTCGGTAATAATTACGATAGAGGCATAGTATAACCAACTATATTATGTTTTTACCAAAAATTATGGTTATTTCAACTAAAAATATAGTATGGTTGAAAATATATAATGGTAAGAAAAGTAACTATTTTATATAGTTACTATTACCAGAATATTTCATACATAGTGATAGAACTAACTATATTCACATAGCACATTTAACTATACATATGGTAACAAGAACAAAGGTAACAGTTAATGATATAACCATTTGTACAAATCGTTCATTCTACTATATTTTGTATGCTTAAATGAACTATAAAAATATGTTTGACGCCAAATATAACTATGAAATATAGTGAGATTATAGTAAGCCCAACCATTTTTTTCTCTCAGTGTACCCTCTCCGTCCATAAATATCCATCTCATATTCAACGAATAAAAAACAAGAACGAAGGGAAAATTTTGTTAAAATCCTCTTATTGCCTGACAGAAACCACTCATAAAAAAAACCTCAACCCTAATTACCAGAAACTTCTCGAAAATTCAGTTCACTAAATTCGCTGTTAGCCCCAAAAAAAAGAAAATACCTTTACAAAAAGCAAAATCCGCACCCTAATCGAGGCCGTAATTACCGAGTGTGGTCCTTCGAGGAAGTAAAGAAAAAGTCGAGCACCAGTGGACCAGGCACGGTGACCCCTTGCCAGGACCACTCTGGACTTCCTGGCACGTTCGGGGATGATTTTTGAAACCCTCGAGGTGCCTCCCTTGGGAAATGGAGAAGGATTCTAGGAGAGCTCGAAGAGCGAAGAGGATCGAGAGAGAGAGAGAGAGAGAGAGAGAGAGAGAGAGAGAGAGAGAGAGAGAGAGGTAGCACGCGCTACTCCTGCCAGGGTTTATTCCCGTGGGGTAGGTGGCATTCCTCGGTTGCCATTTGGCCGCAGAATCACTTCCATCTAGGCACAAGAGATAGGCATGAGAATCCTGGACGAAGGACACGAGCCTCTTCGCTCTCTCAGCTCTCCACCACACCACTCTAATCGCATTTTCACGACGAGGGTCAACCACCCCCTTAAGCTTGGCACCCCCTCGCGAGAAGGGCTGCTTCCTTCGATCCAACAATCCCCTACTGGAAGAGACATCTCGTAATCTTTATATGTGTCCTTCTGCTCGTTTCGTTCGTCCGGCCCATTAGGTTCTAACGATAAGAACGAGAAAAAAGAAGCAGTTAAAGAGAGAAGAACGAAAGAGAAATTCTAAGTGGTCTTGTTGACTTTTGGAAAAAGCACCCCTTCGATGAACCTTTTTTCGTAGTGTTACTTGTGTACTTTAATTGTTTTAGTGCCATTCTAGTTTCCTTATGAGAAAACTGCCACGGACCGATGCGTTGTGGCGGGCTCACGTGCTGAGGGACTTTTGGTTTAGTCCTTATCTCCAATATTATGTTGCTTGTTAAGTTCAAAGTTGATATAATCTACATACACACAAGTACATAAGAATTTTATAACTAAAAATTTTGCTGCACAACATTATATTAAATATTCTTTAACCTCTTGACGCCCTTGGCCACATATGTGGACATTTAGTTTCTCGTTAAACTATATCTTTTCTATTGTAACACGCGTGGGTATTATTCTTTCCGCAAATTTTCCATAACGTTGTCGACGAATCGCCATTGTAAGTGAATAAATTAACAATTGATGCCGAGTTCATTCCAGCTTAAATAAATTCGTCCCTGAAGAGGTTAAGTTTCGGAAGAATAAGTAGTGAAATTTTCCTCCAAGAAATCGGAATTTTGTTCCTTATAAAGCTATTCGTACACTGAGAAAAGACAGGTGTTGATTCAATGATATCCGTATGATTGGAATTAATTTCGTTGATTCAATTATAACGCGATTGCAACAAATATGGTACACCGTTGTGTCAATTACAGAAGTACTTGGTTCAATAATATAGCATAATTGAAGAAATTTGATTGAACCAATCATATATTTAATTACTTCAATGAAATAAATATTTGTTTCAATTATATTTATTATTTATTTGAATAATACAGCACTGATTACAAACTTCATTAATTCAATTGCATATGTAGTTATTTCAATCATATAACGAGGATTGTTCCAATTACATAATATGAAATAATATTGTTTCAATTCAATATGCTTTTGATACAACATTATGTATTATTGAATTAATGATGGCCTCATCATTGTTTCACACTATACTTTATTAGAATCAATGACAAACAATGTTGAATCAATTACAAATGTTTATGGCAGCCCGTGACACACACGTATGATTGAATCAACGCATTTTTTTATTGAATCAACAGCTTTTTTTCAATGTATAAGCGCGCGTATCAAATCGGCGCAAATTCTTCGCACGTACTTCGTAAAATGCCTGGCGCTAAAAGTGTTAAGGTTAGGGCTGATGCGAGACCGGAAGTAATTGGGTGGTTTAAAAATAGAAATAGAAATTTTATCGCACGCGTCGCAGGAGAAATGGAATTCTAGCTTTCCAATCGCGCGTCATCCCTTACGATCCAACGAGCAGGCACAACCCACCCCCTACAGTCGGTCTACCTCTTGGCCTACCAAGACGGACGGAGGCCGTTGCGAAAGTTAATTCCAGCGTTGCTCAGGAGCGTGGAACATCTTTATGGGCGCGGAGAGGAAAAGAGAAACAGAGAGGAAGTAGTCATGATCGCGAGGGATGAAGTCGAGCGGAATGAAGGAAGGGGGTGGAAGAACCCAAGGAGAGATATCTAATCGAAGCGCCTTCGATCCCCTTTCGGCACGCTTCGACGATCTTCGGCTCCGCGCGAGGGAGGCAAACGAGGAGGCAAAATCCGTGGCGCGTAAATTTCCACCCCTTCAACTCTCACCCCCTGTGCTCTCTCTCTCTCTCTCTCTCTCTCTCTCTCTCTATATATATATATATATATATATATATATATATATATATATATATATATCTATCTCTCTATCTCTCTACCTCACGGATCGAAGCAAGGCTTCCTGCGAACCTATCCGAGATGTATTTCCGGTAGCGTGAATCCCTCCTTGCGATGGGTAAGGAAGAGAGAAAAGGGGATGGAAAAAGCTCGAGAAGAATGGCGAGGACATCTGTTGCTCATGCCCAACCCTCTGAAAAGGGAAAATAAATCTGTGAGCCCTCCAAGGGAGAGTTCGGGCATTTTGACGAATCTCGAGGAAATTCGTCGATTGGCGAACGATATTGGGAAAATTCGTTTTTCCGGAGACGAAGAAAATGTCCGGGAACATTTTTCTTTTTTTATTCAAGGTTGCTTGTCTTTCGAGGGGATTCTCGTTTAAATGATTCTACTTTTGACCATTAACCCTTCGCGGTCCTATGTCCAGTGTGACTCGACATTGCTTTTTGTTCTGACACGTCCTATGTCGTGTGTGGCTCGACATCACTTTGTGTTCTGGCAGGTCATTTGACAAGTTTCACTGGACAATGTCTCATTATTAATCTAAATGAGATAAGATAAGAGCTACGGTGTAGCATATCCGAATTAGACCATGCCCCTTGAAATTAAGGGTTTAGTTTTCGTCTTTTCAAACCCATCGTGGGGTACAGTTCCAATTCGTAGCACAGCTAGAAAACATTTTCAAAGTCTAAGTTTGTATAAAATAATTTTTTTTTGTAAAGAATATGGCTAGACGACAGAGTCGACGTACAACAGTGCGTGAGAATGAATTTGAAACTGATGATAGTGATTGTTCGAAGGACATGGAGCAACAATTTCAGAGAATGTGTGTATCTGAAATCGAAAGTGGTGAAGATTCGGAGGACACGGTTACATTCGGACGAAGAAGACGTATAAACATAATTAGTGATACATCTGAAAGTAATAATGAAACCGATCAGAACAGCGATTGGCAGAATGTCACTGAAAACGACACCTATTCTTGCGAATCCAGCATGGACCGGTTAGTACGAAACTGCGAATGTAGCGCGAACCGGAAAAGATTAAAGTTTATTAAGGACGTTTCTTAATAAATTTCTATTACAGACATATTCGTAGGCGGCGCCAGAACTATTCATGCGGGTGGGCCACAGGTGGGCCAGCGTTTTTATGGGTGGGCGATATTTACCTCTACGATCGCACTTCCTCTTTTTTTGTTTTTTCTCTTTTAATATTATTTTAATATTTTTTTTTCGTTTAGTATTAACCCTTTGACTTGTGAAGGCGTATATATAAGTCCAATAATATATACGAAAGGCGTAAATATACGCCCTCTGTATTTTTAGGCACGACCGTAAAGGGAGTGACTTATGCAATCGCCATCGCGAAAACCGTTCGTATGTATGTGTGTGTGTATGTATGTATGTATGTGTGTCCGTGTATATCCTCGATTTCGGAAAAACGGCTGAACCGATCGGGACGAAATTTGGCACAAAAATCAAGTACACTACTGTGAGTTGACAATAAGGTTTGTGAGCCGCCATCTTGAACCGGTACAAGATGGCGGGAGATTCAAAATTTGAAAAAAATGTAATTTAAATTTAATATTGCTGCCATTTCTAAACGGCTGAAGATAGCGATACATAAAGTTTGCTGGCACCAAATGGATATATACTCAAAGTACATGCCAAATTTCGTTGCGATCCGTTCAGCCGTTTGGCCGGAATACTGGACTAATGGAAATAGTGCAAAATTCATTAATCCTTTAGTCCAGTTTTCCGGCCAAACGGCTGAACGGATTCGAACAAAATTTGGTATGTACATCGAGTATATATCCATTTGGTGCCATGAAACTTTATGTATGGCCATCTTCAACCATTTCAAAATGGCGGCAAATTCAAATTTTTTATCCATTATTTCAGCCAAAGAGTTGATTAGTCCACTATTCCGGCAAAATGACTGAACGGATTCGGACAAAATTTGGCATGTACATCAAGTATATACCCATTTGGTGCCAGGAAACTTTATGTATAGCCATCTTGAGCCGTTTAGAAATAGCGGCAATATGTATGGTCATCTTGAAACGGCTGAACGGATTCGGACAAAATTTGGCATGTACATCAAGTATATACCCATTTGGTGCCACGAAACATTGTGTATGGGCATCTTCAACCATTTCGAAATGGTGCCAGTTTCAAATCTTTAATTCACTATTTTATTTATAATTATAGTTTGAAAATCCCGTAATTTCGAAACGGTTGAAGATGACCATAAAGTTTCGTGACACCAAATGGGTATATTTTTAAACTACATTGCAAATTTTTTTTGAATCCGCGCAAGCGTTTCGCCGGAATACTGGATTAAAGATTTCAATTTGTCGCAATTTCTGAATGGTTGAAGTTAACCATGCATAAAGTTTCACCGCAGCAAAGGGGTATATACTTGATGTACATGTAAAAGTTTGGTTCGGATGCATTTAATTGTCCGGTTTCGATCACTTGCGCGCATTGTAGAAATGCTGCATTTCGCGGGCGAGCGCGAAGCGCGAGCACCCGACGTTCTCAGGGGGTATGGCGCTTGAGCGAAGCGAAAGCGCAGAGGACTCTCTAGCATAGTTTAATATCTCAATACTTGAATTTTCAACAATTTCGAAACGGTTTGAAATTCGTGGGCGAGCGCGAAGCGCGAGTGCCGCGGTCGTGCCTATTGCAGAAAAGCTTCGCTTTTCTGCACCCGGTAAAGCGAGCGCGAAGCGCGAGCAAAGGCGATCTGGGGGGTTGGCGCTTGAGCGAAGCGAAAGCGCAGGGGGTTTACCCCCTAGTTTTAATATAACACCTTTATTACTGTAAGTAGTAAAAAAATAAAAGTATAAGTAAAAAATAAAAGTAAAAGTATAACACCTTTATATTTAATTACCAATTATTATTGAAGGCACGCACAAATTAAGTTAAGTAAATTAAAATAGCTTAAAAAGTTACTTAAGATAAATAAAAAAATGGATATTTTTAGTTTATTTGCCATTATTATTTTATAAACCCTAATAATGGTATCAAATTTCCGGGTACTGTTTTGGTCACTAGTCAGTGGACAACCAGTCGCAGCAACTGACATGCGAAAATCGCGGCGTTCATATTGATGGATTCGTCCTGAAGTGCGCCGCAGTCAAAGTTAATAGTAGAATTTTAATTATAACAATCACTTCGTATAAAAAAAGCTGAAAACTTAGACGCAATAGGACAACATAATTATGCTAAAATTTTCTACAATTTTAGGATGGGCCAGCGTATTTTTAGGTGGACCAGGACCTTTGGCGCCGCACTGTGGGCACAAAGTCGTTTTTTAGTGCCAAAAGTCTTTCGACGGCTGAATTCTGAACCGATTGCGATGAAATTAGTCTTAAAATATGCGCTATTTATTGTACTATAGTGGAGACCTGCATTTTTTTTTATATGACAACTTGTTGATCTCTTCAGCTTGAAAGATGTGCTATGCACGTCGCTTGTTATCCGCTTCTAAAGTGTCAAATACGTGCTATGTCATTTTGAATTTTGAAATTTCTGTCACGGTTTCGTAATCAGCGAACCCGAAAACCCTTGTATATTAAGATTGAAGGAATTATGAACACCCTAACCAAAACATGACTGCCAAAAGTTTCGAACAATTTCGATTTTGTATTAATTAACAAATTGCAATATCAAAAAAAAGTGCAGGTCTCTGCTATAGAACAATAAATAACGCGTATTTTAAGACTTAATTTCATCGCAGTCGGTTCAGAATTCAGCCGTCGAACGACTTTTGGCACTAAAAAACGACTTTATGCCCATAGTGCGGCCCGCCTCTGGACATATTTTTCACGTAAATGAAAAAGTGTCAAAAGGAAGAATCAGTTTTCTTCTTCGTCGGTCCTTGTTTAAATGATCGCACGATTCAGCGGCACGGCACTTTTCTGCTTCTCCTTACAGCCTCTTGAGATTCAAGGGACTCGCCGCCGGAATTGGCCTGATGCATAGTCGATCCCTCGACAGTCGTGGGACGCGGATGGTGAAAGGGAAAAGGAGAATAAGAGGAAGAAGGAAAACGAAGAAGAGGACGTCGTTCCACCTCCTCTGGGAGAAGCGGCTCCGAAACCACAAGTCCACGGTTACTCCACGAACTTACTTCTCCACGAGGAAGTAAAGCAGATGGAAAAGAAGAGGAGGAGTGGAAAAGCTGAGGGAAATGGGAAGGAAAGCACGAGGGAGGGAGGAAAGTCAAATTTGCTCATGATAATGCGCGCGAATTTCTTCACGGAAAAGTGGGAACTGTTTGCATCTGGATCCACCACCTTCTCTTCAACCTCTTATTTTTTTTTCTCGCCTCCACCGGTTGCGCTCGCAGATTTCTTTTTCCTTTCTCTACCAAGGGGACGACTTTCCTCTCGCCTCTTGTTTTGCTCTCCTTCACTTTCGGCCCAGATTCGCCGTAGACTTCTCTGGTCACCGAGAGAGAGAAAGAAGCGCGAAGTAAATAAGGGTGGAAAGGCAGAAAAGACAGATGAGATAGGGTGAAGAATTCATCCCCTATCGCTGTCGGATCAAACAAGCAGAATTTTTCATCAAGCTTCGATTGACGAAACAAAGCTGGGCGAAGGCACGACATCGAGATCCGTGGATTACACTGGGCAACAAATTTTGACTCTTTTTTTTTTGCATATGAAATGAGTTTTGCTAATTTCGAAAGAGTACCTATAAACATGTGTTTTAAGACTAATCCCAACTTCGGGTTAGCTCGAGATTCTTTTGGATTTGAGTAATAAGATTTCGCTGCATTTTCTTCATTAAGTAGCAACCTCACGGTAGAAATCTTGTTTTTATATTTTTTTCCCTACAGTTGAACATCTTGGGAGCATTTAAAACTCAACTCGACGGTAAAATCTCAAAAACTGGCAAAGTTATAATTTTTTTAATGGATCAATGCGCTATAGTAAATACTCGCTACGCGTAAAGTTAAATCGTGTCTGGGGTTGCCCCAGACTGTAAATAGATTTTTCTTATTTTTTTTTTCCTATAGTTAAATATCTTGGGAGCATTTAAAACTCAACGCGACGTTAAAATCTCAAAAATTGGCAACGTTATAATTTTTTTAATAGATCAATGCGCTAGTAAATACTCGCTATACGTAAAATCAAATCGTGTCTGGGGGAACCTACAATCAATCTACAGTCAATTTTTGAGATTTTAACGTCGCGTTCGGTTTTAAATGCTCCGAAGATGTTCAACTATAGGACGAAAAATCAGAAAAATCTGTTTGCAGTCTGGAGCAACCCCAGACACGATTTAACTTTACGCGTAGCGAGTATTTACTAACGCATTGATCCATTCAAAAAATCATAACTTTGTCAATTTTTGAGATTTTAACGTCGCGTTGGGTTTTAAATGCTCCCAAGATGGTTCAGCTGTAAGAAAAAAAAATAACAAAAAATGTAAAAACAAGATTTCTACCGTGAGGTTGCTACTTAATGAAGAAAATGCAGCGAAATCTTATTATTCAAATCCAAAAGAATCTCGAGCTACCCCGAAGTTCGGATTAGTCTTGAAACACATGTTTATAGGTACTCTTTCGAAATTAGCGAAAGTCATTTCATGGGCAAAAACCTTGTTGACCAGTGTTATTCTACAAGTACAAATCAATCTCTGAAACTGTAAAAGATTGCGGAACAATCTTTCTCGATGCATTTCTTCTCAAAACAAAGAATAAACGAATAAAATGAGTTATTTCGTATGGAAGATAAATTTGAGTAGTTGCCTTCCTAACCTACGTGTAAAGTTCCCTTTCATCTGTGCGCCTGGATCACACAAATTTCACACACTACGACGCGAGAGAGAACGCCAGGGAATTTTTGGGGCGAAGGATTGTGTGCAACGAGGGCCAAGCCAGTCGGAAAATTCCGGGGGGTAAAAAGAGGGTGAGTTGGGGTGAGTTAAAGGCATCAGGAGTACCATAAATCCGTTTAAATTGCAACGACGACCTTCGATCTCGAGCAATTATCCGTTAGACCGGCCTCCGCCCCCTCTTCTCACGCTCCGCTGCTCCCACTGCAGCTTCCACCCCTAACCCACCCCTCCGATCTCTCCTTTCTAACCTTTCGCTTGCCTCCAAGCACGTCGGTGCTGCTTCTCCACCCTCTAACCTGCGAGTTTCCACTTCCACCACCGATTTTCTACCTCCATCACCGATTTTCCACGACCACTACTGATTTTCCACAACCACTAGTAGAGGTCCCGGTCAGAACCGTGTTTTAAAATACACGGGTACACGAGACACGTGTTGTCGTGTTACACGTTATATCTAACACGGATATCCGTAGATACACATGTACACGGGTAACTACAGGGTGTCCCAGACCAACTGACGCGGAAGGAGAGGAGACATAGAGCGGCTTGCGCTGAACGTAAGAGTCCTGTACCGTTTTGCGATAATCGCAATATTTATCGAGTTATTAATTGTTAAAGATCAAAGGAAAGGGCGTCCGCCAAAATGGCAGCGGGAGGAGCGTTGGAGTCTCTGCGAGCCGTAGGACGGCTCAGTTTGCCTATAAACAAATGCGGGGCGCGGTAAGGGGAAGAATAACACAAAAGAAGTCGGCCGTGCAGCGATGTCTTATCCTTCGCCTCACCGCGCCCCGCATTTGTTTGAAGGTAAACTAAGCCGTCCTACAGCTCGGAGAGGCCCAGCGCTCCTCCCGCTGCCATTTTGGCGGATGCCCTTTCCTTTGATCTTTAACAATTAATAACTCGATAATTATTGCGATTATCGCAAAACGGTACAGGACTTTTACGTTCAGCGCAAGCCGCTCTATGTCTCCTCTCCTTCCGCGTCGGTTGGTCTGGGACACCCTGTATAGGAAATTTTTATCACAGCATTTTACATCTTGTGCCAAATTGTATGTATTTGCATATGTAGATATTTCTTGTATGTCTACGACACTTTTTTTATATTTTCTAGAAAAAAAATGTTCTCATAATTTTTAAAGAGTTCGTGAAATAAATACACGTGTAGTACGTGTATTCGTGTATTACGCGCGGATACCCGATACACGTGTTTAAAAAAAAAAGAAATAAGTACACGTGTAATAGAGGGCACTAACCACTAGGGTAAGTCCGGTAGAGTTAATTACAGATGGCTTCTTATGCAGATTAGTATGACTCGTTGTCACGACTAGTTCGAGTGTTCGCCGTTTTCGTCACGATTAAAGAGGAAAAGAGTAAGTATTAAAGATTTTCATTTTGAGATATCTCATATTATTTCCAAGCCTTATTAATAAGCATCTGATTCACCATACATGTTTGTAAAGTAATGTGTTTCAACAACTCGGTAATGGAGCGGGCACACCGCACAGTTGAGATGTTTTTAAGCTAAAAGTTGGCGTCGTTGTCATTATGTTCGGTTTGGATTATTGGGGTGGTCATCTCACCCGCAGAATTAGGTGAGATGGCCCACCGTTTTCAGGGTATAATGGCCGTAGATGAAGAATATTTATTTAGCCCTTTTTACAACTAGCACGAAGTTTCGATCATTTTTTAGATGCCTAACGTATACAATCGCGTGTCTGTGCATCTTCGTGGCAATTGGACGGAGGAGTAGTTACGATCTGCAATGAATGATGTTCAAAATGATAATATTTCCTGCACTTTTTTTATTGACTGCAAAGGATGCGGAGAAAACTATTACAAAACTAAAAAGGTTGAAGACTGGATACTGTGTAAGTTGTGCCTCAATTGGTTGCATTAAAACTGCACAGAATTTTCCGATATGTGCAATCCATGCGGCCATAAGGACTTGGCATTAAAAAAAGACACTCCGGGAGAGATGGCCAACTGAATTTTTTCTTAGTTTGATTTTTTTCACTGTCCAGCTCCTTTATTATTAGATTATGATTAAAGAATAATGTACAAAAAACAATAAAGTTTCGATTACAGTAGTTAGTTGATTTTTATTTATTAAAACAAAAGAGAAAATTGCCCTAAAAAAAACTGTGGCCATCTCTACCGGACTTACCCTACTGATTTTCCACGATCACTACCGATTTTCCACCACCACCATTGATTTTCCATCACCAGTACTAATTTTCCACCTAATTACTAATTATCCATCATCATTACCGATCTTCTACCCCACTTCTGAGTTTTCAACCCCAAACCTCGAGTCGCGATACCCATGCTCGTTTGTGCTTTCTTCCATCCCCGTCCAAGGCAGCTTTCCACCTCCATCTTTCTCCATCGAGCTTTACCCTTTTCCAGAAATTCTCCACACGCTCCTTTAGCAAAAAACGAGAGAGCCAAGAGATGAAAATAACGAGGCGACTTGCTGGCGAGCGCAAAAGGCTTTCTACAAGACGTCGATTCCTTCAAAGGATCTTGCTGATCGGTGATTTATCGAATTTACAGTCAATTTGATGGAGAAACAATTTTCCACCCAATTATTGCAGCATTTTCATCGAGCTTCCTCGAAATTCAAATCGAACGGAAAAATTGATATATCCTTCCAGGGCGCTATCTGAGTGATTAATTGAAATGAAACAAGGGAAAAGAGACGAAGGAAGAAAAGAAGGAGAAAAAGGAAGGGATGAAATAAAAGGATTCTGACCTCGTCCTCGTCCAACCAACTCCTCGGTAACTTGCAACCTGTTGATCTCGAGGACGAAAAGGGGGTCCACGGAAAAATTACGAGGCCCGGACATTTCTTCTTTTTTTAAAAAAAAAACAACAAAAAAACACGAGAGAATCTTCTTTAAAGAAAAAATTTGCTTAAGGATGGTCGAGCGCGTGCACACGTGGAATTTTACGATCTTCCATCGAGGCACGGGATAACGGTATTCTCCTGTTGCATTCCTCAGCCCCTTGAGAGGTTTGGGTCAAGGTACACTTAAGGGCCCCCGCAGACTACAGACTTTCTATCGGCCGATAGTTTGGTCGGGTTCTTAATCAGCATACAAATGTATGCAAGTGCGCACATTGTAACGATTCAGTATCGGCCGATATTTAAGTTTGATGGGCTGCCCGATTGCCTTCAAATTAAACTGTCGGCGAACTATCGGCCGACCGCTTATTCAGTATGGCACCTTAACGACGCGCGCACACTCGCGATTGTTTTGTCGGGCGACTCGACCGATAGTCTAATTCCGCCTCGAGCTTTAGCGTGGAAAGGGTGTACGTATAGTCACGATGGCGCTGCTTGTAGAAACCTTAATAGAAAATTTGATAAATGAAATAGAAAAGAGACCCGCACTTTACAAAAAAAACTTGAAAGAGTACTCTGACGCAAATTTAAAGAAAAAACTGTGGTTAGAAGTTTGCGAAGCAGTTGTTCCTGATTGGAACCAGCTTGATGCAGAGGAAAAGACAAAACAAGGTACGTATCGATACATGTGTATTTATTTTCCTATATAACTAAATGATTATTACACTTTGTCATATTGAAACGGAATAGCGCCTTCAGGAGAAATAAAATATGACGACAAGTACTGCCGCACATTATCCATATTATTCCTTCCTCTGTTGTTTTCGTTGCGCGTTAAGTTATCCATGGGACAATTGTAGAGAGTGTCTGTGAATTTCACTCCATCTTTGATTCGTACATAATTGTGGAGGACACAGCAAGCTTTAATAATGCGAACACAAAAATTGATATTCACATCAATTGGTCGGTGAAAAATTCGCCATTTGTTTGCAAGAATGCCGAAAGTACATTCAACCATGCGTCGAGCTCTTGTATGTCTATAGTTAAAAATTCGCTTGGTGTAGTTTAAATTCCTTTTTGCATAAGGGCGTAATATGTGATTTCCAAGTCGAAACGCTTCATCACCTACGACAGAGAACGGAATCATATCTCCGTCGTCATCATTGGGCAAGTGCCTTCCGGAGGGAATATTAAGCTGGCTATTAGCAAGCCGTTTACCCATTTCAGATGTTTTAAATATTTCTGAATCACTAGCTGTTCCATAAGAACCAACATCTATGTATACAAATTTATAATCTGCATCTGTCCATGCCATTAAAACACAAGAGAAGAACTTTTTATAGTTAAAATATGATGAACCGGAATGTTCTGGTTGTACCATTCGTATATGCTTGCCATCTATCGCTCCAATGACGTTTGGAAAATTTGTTCGACTATAGAATTCGTCGGCAATTTTAATCCAGTCATCTTCTTCTTTGGTTGCCATATACAACGGTTGAAGTATGTTCCATATTTGCTCACATGTAGTTTTAGTAATATCTCGTATGGTAGAGGCTCCCATCAGATAATCAAAAGACAGTGTATTGAAACTAGCTCCGGTAGCCAGATATCTGTAAAGAATTGATTTTATTATTTGTTATATTTACTTTTATTATGTTTTATTATTTCAGGTCACGATGTGCAAAAAAAATGGGCGAATTTACGGACTTGCTTCCGAAGGGAATTGAACGCTCAAAAGAGTACAAAGTCGGGTCAAGCTGCGACCAAGAGGCGCAGATATGTTTACTTCGAGCAATTATTATTTCTACTTCCATGTATGGAAAATCGGCAAACGGAAGGTAACCTGGAGCCGGATGATAATGAAGAAGATGATGACGATAATGACGAATCAGGTCCTACCACTGCCACACCTACTCCTCGCCGGAAGAAAAGGACTAATGTACCGAAGCAAACAGATTTGGATGAAGCATTAGTAAAAGCATTGACAGAGACTAATACTGTTGACGAAGATACAAACTTTGCTTTATCTCTTGTCCCTTCACTCCAGAATCTTACAGCCGAAGAAAAACTTGATGCTAAGATTGGTATTCTTAACATTTTTAAACAGATAAGATTAGCCAGACGTGTTCAAACTACTTCTCAATCATCATATAACTACAACATAATACAGCAACCTTCGTCCTCTTTTCCTGTATACCATCGAGGGACTAACATTTTGTCACCGCCACAATCGTTACAGCCTTGTAATACACCTCGTTCTACTCCATCGCCACTTCAGCCTGTGGTTCAGAACTTTCGGGACACTCCATCACCAGGATATTCCAACGATACAAGCCAATCTAATTTTTCAACTGATTCGCAAATTTACGACTTGTAAACAATTTAATAAATATTTAATAAATAAATAAATAAATCCTTATTGATTTTTCGAATCTTTTATAACCCAAATGCACCACCATATTAAAGTAAATACACAAAATGAACAAAAAACTATTCTAAAAATTCGTTTAAACTGTAATAACATTTCTCTTTACGATCTTGCTTTACGTTGTGCTTAAAGGCGGAAGTTACTTTAAAATTATCTGGTAACTTATTATATAATCTTTTCACTAAACATGCTAGGCCCCTATCGGTGAATATGAATATAATTAGTTGCTTCTAGGATGTATAAAGAAGGTACAGATAGTACTTCTAATGAAATAAAAATTGGCTTACATGAATCTGTAGGTTTTATACCACTTATAATTCTGATAATTTGCTTTTGAGCAAGAAATATGGTTTTGGCTGAAGGGGATGAACCCCATAGTAGGATACCGTACATGAGTCTAGTCTCGACTGAATTTCTGCGTAGTACACATTCAACAAAGTATCTTTACTTAAACTGTTTTTTAGACTTCTGATAATAAATGATATTGTTTTATAGTATATCTTACCGTATCGTGACGCTCAATCTCTCCTCCACAGGTATAGAAAGTCTTAAATTTGTATTCTCCTTCGCTATTGCCGGTCCAATTAATTGAACAAGTTCATTGAAGCTGGTTATGCTCATTCTATAATATGCGAAAAACTTTTTTGGAAAATTCACTAATTTAGAATGGATCGTGTAAAACTTTCCTTGTAATAATCTGTCACTGTAGATGGGATGCACCCAATAATCTCGCTTTCTCTTTTTGAGCCTTCTCCTCCGTTGTATAAGAGCAATAATAATAGTTTTGGTCAACATTTCCTAAACTCTCAGTTCGCGACCGTTCTCTTCAAGAGCAGCTTACCAACTAGCAAAATGTTAGAGAGCAATCGGCCGACTGTTGGTTAGTCTGCGCACTCACTCCCAACCAGACTATTTAGTTGGCTCAGTGTGCGCGCTAGGCAGCCCAACCCGACCAAACTATCGGCCGATAGAAAGTCTGTAGTCTGCGGGGGCCCTAAGTGTCCATCGTCAGACATCCATAGACCGACGAGTTGCCAAGAACTTAGTGGAAGGTATTCTCCTCTTTCTCTACTGGACCTCAGAAGGTTTCCACGAGTATTCCGATAATTAACGAGAACTCTGTATTACAAGAATAGTAGACGACTATTTTTTCTTGAGATTTTTAATCCTTCGAATTTATTTGAGATTTTTCACCGGCATTTTCTAGGTCTTTAACAATACATTATATTTGAAACTAGATTTTAGGCAATGATGATAAATTCTCACAGTGATTTTCATGAATTCAATTCGAGAATGGATAATTACTACTGTCCACTTGATAATTCAATCCTTCGGAAATTCATTCCTCCGAATCCACTACAACTCGAGGCTTAACACTAGAACTACCAAGGGGGTCAAAATGACTGGTCAACAAAAGAAGCTTCCATATAAAAACAAAAGTAAATGGCAGCTCAGTGATAAAATAAACGCCCTCTCTGTTAAAACGAGTGGTCAACAAAAGAAGTTTCCATACGTAAACGAAAATTAGTAGTTCTAATGTTAATAAGAAATTCTTGTGAAAAATTCACGCACTCGGTCATTTTGACTCGTCGGTACTTCTAGTGTTAAAACGAATTAAAAAAATCTCCAAAGTACAAATCGAAGATGCGTTAAAAATGATCTAGAATGCAAAGATTTTACGAGAATTTGTCACGCAATTGTTTTTTTGTTTTTCTCTCTATACTTATGGAGGAAAAATATGCGACCAGACGAAGATGTGACACGCAGACCAGAGAGTTTAAAGTAGGAAGATGATTTCGTGTGCGTTGGAAGGAGAAGAAGGGTGAAAATCTCAGGGATGTTTCTACACGGTGACGTCGAGTGTTGGTGGTGGAGAACGACACTCCATAAGACAGACGACGCATGCAATTTCCAGTGGTACCCACTTCCGGCGGATGTGCATAACGGAGATCGACGCGCCGCGAGATTTACTGCCGTCTCTTTATTGCCGTCACGACGCCGTCCTCGAGTACTGCGCGAGGATATTCCACGAGCCCTGGTTTAGTTGTGCGTTCCAGTCCGAAGCACGGAAAAAAGGCGCGCTTATCGCGAAGCTGAGAAATATTCGAAGGAAAATTCGTGCCTTCAGAACGACAGACACTTTCCAAAAGTAAAATTTCGAATCGTCGGAATTTCTGTAAAAAGGCTGACGCCAAGATGTTCCTAAATATGGGACACTAATATTTTTGCACGAAAATGGGACCATTCGAAAGATCTCGTCGTTCTGGTTACAACGGTGTGCATCATTAGGGTTGGCGGTTTGGTGTTCCAGAACTGGGCGTTCCAAAAACTTTTCCAAGCTGTCCAGTGGATGCGTTGATTCGTTGCGTTGGTATGCAGGCCCAATGGTGCCCAAGGCCCTTTTAAAAATCAAAAGATAGACCTAGCACACGTAATTCTGCCAAGTTACAATTTAATTGGTGAAGCTAAGAATTGATATCGATGGTGGTGCCATCTAAAGGGTTTATTTGTCCCTAAGAAACATTTGAAACGCCCAGTTCTGGAACAACAAACTTCCAGCCCTAATGATGCACACCGTTGTAACCAGTAACCTGTGTGAACCTGGCATCTTACTTTAAGAAAATGGATTATTTTTTGTCTCAATCGAAGCAGCTTCGTTTGTACCCATTTGTACCTTCTTTCTTTTCGTTTGTACCTCAAAGGGCTCGGAAATAGAGAAACTTCCAAATTTTACAAGTGGTAACTTTTTGATTTCTCGAGATGTCTTAAATCTGCAAACGCCATTCGAAAGAGGGTCGTTTGTACCAGTTTGTACCTCTTTTCTTTCCATTTGTATCACAAAGGGTTAATTTGGTTAATTTAGTTTATTTGAAGGAGAGGTTTGCGATAGTGTAAGTATGTCCGGTCCTGTCGATGGAGATTGATCTATCCAAAGAGCCTTACTACGCCTTCAAGTTTAGAATATTGGTTTACTTGCTTCATAAACCGAATAAACTAATAATCTAAACTTGAGGGCGTAGTGAGGCTTTCTGGATAGATCAATCTCCATAGACGGACTGAGCCTCTTGTAAAATTTTTAAGTGTCTCTATCTCCGAACCCTTTGAGGTACAAACGAAAACAAGGAAGATACAAACTGGTACAAACAATGCTCTTTCGATTGCAAAAAGACAAATTTCGATATCTTAAAGTCGGGTGCCAAGTTCACACAGGTGGACTCTGTAACTCCGTAACGACAAATATCGCTATCGTTATCCATCGATAACGATGATTATCGCAAAAGGTTAGGGTTAGGATATAATTATATCATGTATCTAAACATCGTTCCCTCAGTACAGAATTGTCCAAAATCTGCTGGCTTCGACGCTTTTTGGAATGCAACGATTTAGATTATCGACAGTTGTCGTTGACTACTAGTTAGCGAACAACCTTTTGCGATAATCATCGATATCGATGGATAACGAAAGCGACATTTGTCGTTAGGGTAGTCACAGAGAGTTACAGAGTCACACGGAGTTACAGAATCCAAGTACAGAACGACGAGATCTTTCGAATGGTCTCATTTTCATGCAAAAATATTAGTGTCCCGTATTTAGGAACACACGGCCTATGGACACTTGGCGTCAGCCTTTAGAGGAATCACAGTTGTGGACGCGAAGCGTCTTTTTGTAGTTTACTACAAAAAGAAATTACTTCGAATGAATTCTAGAGTTGACTTTAGAGGCCCCAGTGGTAAAAGTGAACGTAGCTGAACAAGTTTGGAAGCTGTAAAGAAAGAGTTAGAGAGAATGAGCGGCGAAAGAAGTATAAAAGGTTACGGTTGTGGAAGGGTAGTTTCGTAGTCCGTAATAAAAATATAAACTCCGGAGCGAGGGTGATGGAAATAATTCAGGGTGCACGAAAGGTGGCCCAAAGTGGTGACTGGCCTTCGGTGGGTCTTTTTGTAACGGTGACCCTTGGAAGAGATTCGCGTCCCGTGGAATTTTCACGCGTTCTCAGACTTCGTCTGGAAAGGGTGCAATGGAATTTTATAGTGGCTTGAGATCTGATTCTCTCGAATACGTATGCCTTTCTTCTTGAAAATAAACTGAAAGGACCGCGTTCTTCGACGAAAGATGAGAACTCCTGCGAAATTATTGAATTAAAAGAGAAGAGTGATAAAGTGAAAATTGACCAAGGAGTATTTGAGGATTTTTTACTGTACGAAAAATTCTCTCGTCTCGTCTGCGACATGCCACCAGCCCCAGGACAAAACGCGTCGGAGAAGTTGGCCTGGAAGTTTGGTTAAAAATTGTCCCGAAAGTGGGAGAGGAACGGCCGGATTTTCGAGTGGTAGAGCTACGGTTGGAGAAGGAGAAGGTGGAGGTGGAGGTGGAGATGGAACGACGACGTCTGGTAGTAACACGTTACTGCGGGCTGTCACGGTAATGTGACAGCCGAGAAACAGGCGAAAGCCCTTAGCATCGTCGTCGCTCCCTTTCACCTCGCTCCACCTCCTCCCACCACCTCCATTTTCTCCTTCGACCTTAGATCGTTCCACAGATTCACCTCCCTTGTGTTCGTTCTCTCTCTTTTTAGTTTCTAGTCATCTGTTTCTAGGTACGAACGTTAAGGAAGTGACTTATTTTTTCCTTCTTTCGTGATTTCACTCCACCTCCATTCACCTCCTTTACTTTTTTCGTCGGTTTCAGATCATCCCACAGATTCACATCCCTCGTGTTCGCTCTCTCTCTCTTTCTGTCTCTCTTTTTAGATTCTAGTCATCTGTTTATTTTTGTTTTCTTTCGTGATTTCACTCCACCTCCATTCACCTCCTTTATTTTTTTCGTCGGTTTCAGATCATCCCATAGATTCATCTCCCTTGTGTTCGCTCTCTCTCTCTTTCTCTTTTTAGTATCTAGTCATCTGTTTATTTTGTTTTCTTTCGTGATTTCTATCCACCTCCATTCACCTCCTTTACTTTTTTCGTCGGTTTCAGATCGTCTCACAGATTCACATCCCTCGTGTTCAATCTCCTCCTCTTTAGTTTCCAGTCTTCTATTTATTCTTCCCTTTTTGAACTCCATCCCACCTCCATTCATCTCTTCCAATTTCTTCGTCGACCTCGGCTCCTTCCACAACTTCACTCTCATGATAATATTCCACTTCTTCATCCTTATCCTCCATTCTTCCATTCATTTTTCTCCTTTTCAACTTCATTTCGACCTCCCATCACCTCCCTTATTTTTTCACCAGTTTCAACTCATCCAACACAGCTCACCTTCCCGTATTCCTTCTCCTCTGCTTCATCTACCATTTTCCTGTTTACGTTTCTCTCCACTTGCTCCATTTTCTCTTCCAGCCTCCGCTCGTCTCACAGGCCTCACCTCCTTTCCGTCTCCTTTATTTTTCTCTCCCTTCACCTTCTCCACGCTCTTCAACAAAAAAATCCAACCATTTCGAACTCTCTCCTCCTTCTCTCCTCGTTCATCTCCGACTCTCTTCTTTATTTTTCCTCTTTCTGTTTCTCTCCTCACCTCCACCACTTTCTCGGACCTCGTCGTCGTCGTCACTCGAGGAAAATACGAGGCTTTACTTTATTCGGTCGAACGATTTCGCAGAGGCATCCGCGCGCGCGGAATCGCACGGCGAGAAACGTCCGTGAGGAGGTGGAGAAAGAGGCGAAGCGCAGGAGGTGGACGACAAGGAGGAAAACACCTGGATGGAAAGCAAGCTGTTGTCCGCCGGATCTGAAGGATTTTCATCCACGATTCCGTCTCGATTCTCGTTGCCGAGGAGAAACGGATTTTCCGATGGAAATGGGTCACAAGCTCCTTCCAACCCTTTAACACTATTTCTACCGGGATTTTGAATATACACTGAGAGAAAAGTATATGATATATCTAACTATAATGGCATAGTAACAAAATTATGGTTGGAAATATCATATTTATGGTAAATGTTACCATAATATCGGTAATAATTACGATAGAGGCATAGTATAACCAACTATATTATGTTTTTACCCAAAATTATGGTTATTTCAACTAAAAATATAGTATGGTTGAAAATATAAAATGGCAAGAAAAGTAACTATTTTATATAGTCAATATTACCAGAATATTTCATACATAGTGATAGAACTAACAATATTCACATAGCACAGTTTACTATACATATGGTAACAAGAACAAACGTAATAGTTAATAATATAACCATTTGTGTAAATCGTTCATTCTACTATATTTTCTATGGTTAAGTGAACTATAAAAATATGTTTGACGCCAAATTTAACTATAAAATATAGTGCGGTTATAGTAAACCCAACCATTTTTTTCTCTCAGTGTACCTATTTCGACCAAGGGGCGTTTTTTTTGTGTCCAAGATGAGCTGCAGGAAAATGATGCCTCTAAATTAATTTAACAACTGATATACGAATAGTGAAAGAAGTGACTGAGGAAAGATGATTCAACTTGGAAAATAAATTTCAAATACAATTTGAGAAGGTGTCTTTTGACACCTTGGGTAGAAATAGTTTAAGTATTCAACACATAATTCTCGGAATATTTAAATCTTGGACTTTTAGAAAAGCTCTACTTGGCATCACCATGCTGCTACTAGTCTCGATATTCGTGGCTAAGATAGAAATACGTTCTTCGGGTGTTTTCCGTTTAGAATTCGGACTGTTGAACAGGAAGAGAACCACGAAGAACTAATATACGAATAGTGAAAGAAGTGACTGAGGAAAGATGATTCAACTTGGAAAATAAATTTAACCACTTGCGCTGGCAAAAAATTCACCGACGCGTGTACCAGAACGATCCAGTATAACTCGCTGGGAGGCGTCACGCAGTGCTCGATGCGTCAGAGAAATCGGAAAAAGATATATGTTTTCTAAACTAATTTATTGCATTATGACGTGCATATCACGTTGGTGATTCTGCGACAAAAGCATTACAACGTGCGTGGCACGTCTTTTCAGCGCAAGTGGTTAAAATACAATTTGAGAAGTTATCTTTTAACACCTTTGGTAGAAATAGTGTTTTTCTTTGAGTTTTAATTTTTACTTTTTATATCGAATGGTAAGTGTTTTTTATCGCTCATGATCAAAAATATAAAAAATTTGGATTGACGTGCATACACGTCGAACGCAGTTAACTGGTTAACAAACAGGAGAACGATGATGCGGAGGGTCGGATCATTTTATCGGACGCCTTCTCTCATCCTACGAGTTCGAATTTTCTTCCTTCACAACCTTATTTCGGCGAGTCAATTAATCGAGGATCGTCGCCTGTAGAAATATTACTTTGCACCTGTTTACGTAGCAAATCGCGAAAAGTAAGAGAGAAGGATTTCGACGGTGGCACGAGAAAGAAGTGGAACGACCAATAAATAAATTACACCCGTCCACGTGATACGAGAGGTCGTAGGGCATTTTGCATATTGGTTTTGCAAAATGCTCAAATTATTATTCGTCTCGCCACGTTTCGACATTTTCGCGTGTCCGACGTTAAAGCGACGATCGATTCGACGGCTCGAAGTGAGGAGTGTGCCTCCGCGTCCCGGCCATAAATATCTCTCCCTGGGCAAACGAAAATTCCGAATTCCCCGGAGTCGACAAATATCCGAACCTACGAAAATATTTATTCGTCGTGGAACGACCGACGTTGCGCGGGCTCACGTTTGCCCGGGGATCTTCTAAGCGCAGATCCATCGTTCTCCTTTTCACCTTTGCGAATAGAAGACTTTCAAAAAAAAAAAAAAAGAAAGAAGAAGAGAAGAAGCGGAAATACAAACGCTTATCTCCGAGGAGATTTTTGGATTTCAGGAGTGAAAGAATGGAAGGCGCAGCTGCATACGAGATAGAGAAATGAAGAGGAAACTGTAAATAGATAGAAAAAGTGGCTCTCGAGAATTTTTCGCGCTTTCACCTTCAGTAGATTTTTTTTTAAAAAAAAAAGGAAAGAAGACGAAAAGAAATAGAAATACGAGTACTTATCTCCAGAAAAATTTTTGAAAGGATGGAACACGAATCTATATGCTCGATACAGAAACAAGAAAGAAAATTTAAACGAGTAAGTTGAAATAGATAGAAAATTCGCCGATGAATCTTCCAATCGCAGATCAATCGTTCCACTTCACCATTACGAACGGAACACTCCACAAAAAAAAAAAAAAAATAAGAAGAAAATAACACAACCCCTTATCTCGCGTGAGAATTTCGAACTTCGCGCGACAAGAGACGAATCAATCGCAGATCAATCGTTCCACTTCACCATTACGAACGGAACACTCCACAAAAAAAAAAAAAAAAAAATAAGAAGAAAATAACACAACCCCTTATCTCGCGTGAGAATTTCGAACTTCGCGCGACAAGAGACGAATCAATCGCAGATCAATCGTTCCACTTCACCATCACGAACGGAACACTCCACAAAAAAAAAAATAAGAAGAAAATAACACAACCCCTTATCTCGCGTGAGAATTTCGAACTTCGCGCGACAAGAGACGAATCAATCGCAGATCAATCGTTCCACTTCACCATCACGAACGGAACACTCCACAAAAAAAAAAAAAATAAGAAGAAAATAACACAACCCCTTATCTCCCGTGAGAATTTCGAACTTCGCGCGACAAGAGACGAATCTAGTGGCGCCAGCGCCACCAAAAAAATAAGAACCTTAAAAAAAAAAGAGAAAGGAGGGAAAATAGAAAAGAAGCTGTTGAACGAGCGAAAGGACGAGAAGATTTCTGGGCGCGCTGCCGCACGATAGGAAACGAGAAGGAGGTGCCTCGCAGCGGCAGGAGCAACATGAATATCTCAGTCGGCTTATTTACATATTCCTTCGGCAGATATTCACGGATAAGATGATGCGCGATAGGATCGAGTCCACGGTACGATGCACCGAGAGCACCCAGTTCTCGAAAGGGGTTGAGAGAGGAGGGGGTGGTGGGCCCGCACCCTCTGAAGAAAGAGGAGGTGACGCGCACACGTTGCACTTCCCTCGAAACGTTGTCGTCCCGAGAAAACGTATAGGATTTACGGAAGAGAGTGTGTGTGTGTGTGAGAGAGAGAGAGAGAATGAGAGAGAGAGAGAGAGAGAGAGAGAGAGAGAGAGAGAGAGAGAGCATGGACGAAGAAAGAGAGAAATATTCCGAGAGGGAGAATTTCGCGGAGTATCGCGAGAGAATATTCGAGAAATCCCTTTCGAAATTCAAATATCCCTTTTGCGCGCCTGTGGAGGGTGAGTGAAGTCTGTCTGTGATTTTGTATGTGTGTGTGTGTGTGCGTGTGCAGTGTGTACGAACCGAAAGACGACACCCAACGCAGGTTTAATGATCACGCGAAAGCGCGCCTCGTCTTGAGTCAATAGACCGTCACCCTGCCGCTAGTACTAGGTTCTCTGATTAAATTAAATTAATTTAATTTGATTGAAGTGTCTTAAACGATCAAAAAGCTCTCGCCTTCCGACACACGCGATCGAAGCTCAAATGTGATTTTCGAACCTTTTATTTACGATACGTAAGTGGAAGTGATTATTTTGCATTTTAAAAAAAATTCTTTGGCGTGTGCTTAAACAATAGGTTTATGGAAGCTTTTCCTTTTTATAAGAACGATTCTTTCCGTGTTTCTGTAAATCTGAGGTTAATAAAGTATTTTCTTCGGAGTTCTCCAAGGAGTTACGATTTACGTCTGCCAAAGATATTTATCGTATTTGAAAACAATCTCACATGCTTCCCCGTTTAACAATGAGTTTATAAAATCTCCTTTTATAAGCGCAATTTACACGCTTCTGCGAATTTGGTATTAACACTTTATTGACCGGTAGCATATTAATATGCTTTTCGATTGCCTATGCTTATCGACGATAGCCTTTTGGTTATCGACGGTTTGGTCCAATGGGATTTACTGTTTTATTAGTAGCTGTATACTAACCTCTCCATATCCTTGTGAGTTATAAGATTTTTCATCGTTTACAATGGATAAAGATCGTGCAAATGAAGAGTACAACACAATGATGAATAGCAAAAATTTAGCCGGTACTGGAAACAAATGCGCGCGCAACCACTACCGGTAGATAAAGTGTTAACAAAGTATCTTCTTCAGAAGTTTGCAAAGAACAGAGTGGAATCTGGACAAACGAAACGTTCGTTTAACCGTCAATTTCCACGAGCCCTTTTCCATTCACACCCAAGAAAAGTCCACACAATTCACGTCTGCCAAAGATATTTATCGTATTTGGAAAAAATCTTTCGTGGTTCTCCGTTTAACAATGAGTTTATAAAACCTCCTTTTACAATCGCAATTTACACGCTTGTGTAAATTTGGAATTAACAAAGTATCTTCTTTCGAAGTTTGCAAAGAACAGAGTGGAATCTGGACAAATGAAGCGTTCGCTTAACCGTCAATTTCCACGAGCCCTTTTCCATTCACACCCAAGAAAAGTCCACACAATTCACGTCTGCCAAAGATATTTATCGTATTTGAAAAAAATCTCTCGTGGTTCTCCGTTTAACAATGAGTTTATAAAACCTCCTTTTACAATCGCAATTTACACGCTTGTGTAAATTTGGAATTAACAAAGTATCTTCTTTCGAAGTTTGCAAAGAACAGAGTGGAATCTGGACAAATGAAGCGTTCGCTTAACCGTCAATTTCCACGAGCCCTTTTCCATTCACACCCAAGAAAAGTCCACACAATTCACGTCTGCCAAAGATATTTATCGTATTTGAAAAAAATCTCTCGTGGTTCTCCGTTTAACAATGAATTTATAAAACCTCCTTTTACAATCGCAATTTACACGCTTGTGTAAATTTGGAATTAACAAAGTATCTTCTTTCGAAGTTTGCAAAGAACAGAGTGGAATCTGGACAAACGAAGCGTTCGTTTAACCGTCAATTTCCACGAGCCATTTTCCATTCACACCCAAGAAAAGTCCACACAATTCTCGTCAGCCTCCTATCGCGCATCGACACTCGCGACAATTAATCACGCAACCGCGTAATTAAATCCTCGCGCGCGAGCTCTGCAGGCGTTCTAAGTAGAGGCTTTGAGGTCGACGTGTAGCTCGCGTGGCTCAGCTCTCGCGGAAAATTCCCTTCGACGTTTTCTCGCCCGGTGCGACACTCTCCGCGCGCGAAAGACACGTTCTCCTCTTCTTTCAGTGAGAATCCAGGGCAAAAGATGAAACGTCAGAAGCAAAAAAAAGAAAGAAGAGAAAAAAAACATCGCGGACAACCGAGAGAAGAAAAGAGAGAGAGAGAGAGAGAGAGAGAGAGAGAGAGAGAGAGGAGCAATGATGCGGAATGGAAAAATGAGAAATTGGAAGGAAAGGATTTTCCTTCTGCCCTTTCGTCCACCATGCTTGCCATTAACATAAGTAAATATCAGACCCACTATTCTCTCGTAGAGAAGGAGACAAAGAGTGACGGAAGTTCGACGATCGAGACCACCGGAAACCTTTTCTAACCCACTCGATTAGAAGGATCACGGAAATTCCTTTTCGAGGATCATCCGAGCGGAAGTGAAGTAGAAAGGTGAAAGGACGATGAAGACCATATGGACGAATGTGGAACGAGAGAGAATCCATGGAATTATTATCGCTTGGTTGAACTCTGAAAGAAACGATGTTGCACTCTCTGTTCGCAAAAGCGTTTCCCTCTGACAAAGTACTCTCGAGCCTGGGTAAAAAGTTCACGGAGTGATGTTTAATTCTCCAAAATGCTCACACCTCGAATTCGAAATTGAAAATTCGCAGAAGTGGAGTACGAATTTATTTTCCAACCGGTGAAACTCGCGGGAAGGATTTACCGAGAGGAAGAGAAACGTTCTTGGACGTCCTCGAGGAGCGTGATCGAAACGTCTCGCGGCCCGCACTCGTCCTCGAAGGACCTCAGAGATCCGCCCAGGTCGTCGATAAACTGCCTCTCGCATTCGTCGTAACGGACCTTCCGCACGGAAGAAAACGAAGCAGAAGAAGAAGAAAGCGAATGGTAATTCGTCCATGCCAAGGAGGATAACCCGAAAAATCTATTCTCAGAATTTACGAGGAAGACCGAAGGGACCTTCCGGCTGTTTCGGTCGGTGACGTAGCCCCGGCACGAAGAATAATCCATAAACCAAAAAAGAAAGAAAGAAAAAACGTAACATTAAAGAACGAAAAAATATCCATCCGAAGAAAACATTCGCACGAATCTCAAGATGTATACAATTTACACCAACCCCTAGGATTCTCGAACAAGGACACAGGAATCCTGCAAAATTCAACGATCCACCCCGTGAGAACTCTTCGAGAAGGCGAAAAACGTTGGAGAAACTTCGAAAATCCGAGGTGGTGCAAGGTGGTTCGATTTATTCAAAAATTCCAAACCACCCCTTAGAGGGTGCAAAACTAGGGGTGGTTTGGTTTTCTCCGAAGGGGGTGGAAAACGGTGGAAGGACGTGGAGGATACTGCGGAGAGGAAGAAGCCGAGCGGAAAACGAGGCGCGAAGTGTCTCTCTCGGTGGAGCAACCCCCTGAGGGGGTGGAAGAGGTGCGTGAAGGGGTGGAGAAAGGAGGGAGAAAGAAAAGACGGTGAGACGCGAAGATAAAGAGACCAAGTTGCCGTACTGTTCGGGGTGTGACTCACCCTCGCGAAAAATCCACCCCTAACTTCCGCACCCCTGCCGACTCTCGTTCCACGCCTCGCACACGCGTGTTGCTTTAAAGGGATTTGCGCCTGTCAAACTTCTTTGTCGCGTTGCCGAGCGTCTAATGGCGAGCTCCAGCGACGATGGCGAGGAGAGAAACTTTTATTTCTCCTTTCCACTCTCCTTTTCTCTTTCACGAACGACGACACGCGACGTTGTTGCCGAGGACACGCGTGCCCCAGGGATTTCGACGGATCTCGCCGTGTCAGGGCATACCGGAAACGGATGCACTCGTTTACGTATGTACTAGGAAAGTATAGTTTGCACGGAGAAAGAGAGAGAAATTTGTAACTGGTGGTGAAGTATCCACAAGAGAGAGAGAGAGAGAGAGAGAGAGAGAGAGAGAATAATGATGCAATTACTTTTTTGGTTTGTGTGGATGTACAGGGTGTTGCGAAGACATACACGGCAGTATGTCGGGTTGCCTATCCAAAAATCTGCAGGCGCTCGCTCTGCTGACCGACAAGAGAGCGTGGAGGGGAGCAACCTGCCGATCTACTAATGCTAGGTGGCACTGGACGAGGCTGAGAGGTTGACGCTCTCGATTCGTGCCTCGTCCTTATATTAACCGCACTTCAATTATATTGAATGCACTTTACCGACCGGTAAACTATTAATCGGCTTTTTGTCCCCAACGCTTACCGACCGGTCTATTAATTTGCTTAACAAAAAAGCAGTTCAAAAAGTTTACCGGTCGGTAAAGTGCATTCAATATAATTGAAGTGCGGTTAATATAAGGACGAGGCACGAATCGAGAGCGTTAACCTCTCAGCCTCGTCCAGTGCCACCTAGCGCGAGTAGATCGGTAGGCTGCTCCCCTCCACGCTCTCTTGTCGGTCAACAGAGCGAGCGCCTGCAGATTTTTGGATAGGCAACCCGACATACTGCCGTGTATGTCTTCGCAACACCCTGTACCTGGCGAATGAATCGATTAACGCTATTCCTACCGACCGGTCAAATGACCATTTTTAACATTTCATTTAGGTGTTATGTACCAGTAGCCGCTCTTCTAAAATTTTCATTTTAGTATCGCTTTAGGTATGACTCTCACTGAAGAATGCGCAGTCTCAGCAGTAAGCCGCGCCCGGTAGCGAGCACCCGAAAACCGTGTCCTTGACCGCGCGTTCAATCACCTCAAGTATCAGCAATAATCCCAAGCGCATTGCCGGGATTGCGTACCTCGTACAGTGCGCTTGGCCTCCCCCTTCCTTCGCGGCTCCACATTTTCGATACAATAAAAACCCTCGGATCTCTGATACGAGGCTTCCAGTTTGAATCTAAACATACGCCGAATCGCCGTCCGTCGTCATTCAAGTTCCGACACAAGTAACGCGAATTACCAAGTGTTCGAGACGCGAAGCGGGGAACAGCAAGGCATAAAATTCAAGTCGAGATCAACCGCACCCAGCACGAGTCTCTTTGCCAAACCATCTCGTTGGAGTCCGCGGAGGAAAGATCGCAATTCCACCTGACAGCCAGACGATAGTACCGAAGCAGGGTAAGATAGTATTCTTCCAATACGTTCCCCTCTAGATGTCAAGTCGGGTCAAGTCAGAATCTGTAATTAGCTCTTTACCGCGTTAAAAACCAACCTTCTGTCAAACGACAGAACGAGAAGCGAGCCCGTGAATTCCGAATCGTAGTACGTTCGCTCACAGCTGAGCACGGGTTCCGGTTACTTGCGCCGCGCTTATCTTACCTTGCCTTTGCACCTCGTACGCCGAGCGACGAGCTGACATTGTAGTGTGTAGTTATTATATATGATTTAATATACGACTGTGTGTGTACATGCATTCTTTCTCTTACAACCTAAACCATCGTTCCAATAGACACGAGGTACGCATTAGCCTTTTAACGAGCAAGAACCCACTCATCGAAGGGCTAACTTACCGCTCAGTTACGCTCTTCTATTCTCTAATTCTTTACTAGGGGGTTTGCTATCCTGACTCTAACAAAACCACTCCCTACGTAACATAGGATTTCCTATACAGAGTGATTCTAGTAACTGGGCCAAGCTATAACTCTTTTTTAAATAAATTTACAACAAAATCGTAGAGGAAAAGTTTGTATTAGTCGAAAGGCTCTATCATCCCATGCACCGACCTTTTTCCCAAGTGTATTAGTGCATGTGCAAAGTGCAGTTGCACTGTTCTTTTAAATGGAACCACCCATTTTTTTTACACGAACACGTTCCTTAGGCCATTCTGCAAAGTGTATAAGGGAAATCATCGAAAAAACAATAGTTTACGAGATATTTCTCTTTATTCGAACTTATAACAGATAACCCGTATGTTATACCACTATGCCCAAGTAGTTACCACATTTTTAACCGAAACGTATGGGCAAAATTGGCTTGGTACCCACAGCCCAACGCCTTGGCCGCCTCGTTCGCCAGACTTGAATCTTCTTGATTTTTTTCCTGTGGGGTAATTTAAAAAATAAAATTTACGCGTCACCTTTCGTTTCTGTAGACGACTTGAAGGAAAGAATTAGGCATCATTGCTCACTCATAACTACTGCACAACTCAATAGTGTAATGAAAAACACCAAGAAACGTATTCAAAAATGTTTGGAAGCTAACGGTGAAACATTCCAGTATTTGTAATAAGAGTTCGAATAAAGAGAAATATCTCGTAAACTATTGTTTTTTTGATGATTTCCCTTATACACTTTTATTCCAGAATGGTCTAAGGCAGCCCTTCCCAAATGGCGGCCCGCTGATGATTTTGGAAAATACGTAAATAATTCCTTTTTAAGAAATAATCACAATTTTCCATAATTTTGCAAAACTTTGCAGTTGACTTAAGAGATGGCACCACATCACATAGCTGTACTTTATGCTAATTAAACTATTTTTGTATTTTTTTATAAAGCACACTTTTCTCATTAGATGTTAGCATGTCGCGATTCAGTCATTTTAAAAAATTGTAATGCAAAAAAGAAATTAAAAAATATAAAAAAAAATTAAAAACAAAAAGATTAAAAATAATAAACATAAAAACAAAACATTTTTTAAATAAAAAACCAAAAAGGGAGCCAAAATTTGTCTCACCTCCACGTGGTGGCCCCTGGGTAATCTAAGTAGGCAAATAACATCTAAACACAGGTGCAAACTTAACTGCGGCCCGCGAGCTTTTCTTAAAAATCAAATTTGGCCCGCCAACAAAACTAATTGGGAAGCCCTGGCCTAAGGAACGTGCTCATGTAAAAAGAAAAAATGGGTGGTTCCATTTAAAAAGGTCGATGCATGAGATGATAGAGCCTTTCGACTAATACAAACTTTTCCTCTACGATTTTGTTCTAAATTTATTTAAAAAAGAGTTATAGCTTGGCCCAGTTACTAGAATCACCCTGTATACAACGTAATTGCATCGCCTTTAAGTTTCACGACATTCAAGTTTCTTCCGACTAGGAACTTTGCTTTGCCTGTTTTTTGATTGTTTTAAAAAGAAGTTGAGGTGGCGTGTTTTTCCCCCTTTGTTATTCGATTGCTTTCCAATTTCCATTTTCTCCCAGGGTAATGTTATGGCGGAAGCGTGACGGATAATATTTTATCGGGCCCAATAGATCGCGAGAGCTGTACCAGCAGTAGCACGCGAATTTGCATGCTTTATTGGCGCGGCCCTCTGTCGCGGCGCGCGGGCAGCTCATTAAAATAATGGCGTTAAGCGCGCCGCGACACCGCCTGGATATTTTGTAATGAGCGGGAGTGACACCGGGGGCCCCGTGGAAAATTTACGAGAGGACCGAGAGAAAAGTTTCAATGCTGCTTCGAAAGGAAATTTTCACGGTGAATATCCGCGTGAGACTCTCCGTGTGCTCCTTTTAATTGATTTACTCGCTACTTACCTGCACTTAAACAATGACAAGGAAAACATCGCATAATGATCTTGAGAAACATTCGAATGCCACGTCGAAAGAGAATTTTGCACGTTAAATATTCGTGGATTCTTTGTATACTCTTTTTAATCTATTCATTTGCCATTAACCTACATCGAAAAAAAGAAAATCAGAAGCGAGAAATTCTGATATTAATCTCGTGATCGGATATTATCTCAATGCGCTCAGAAAAAATTGTTTCTCACGATAAACGTTCGTGAATCCTTCTCACGTTCCTTTTAACATTATCCTACCACGAATGACCGTTTTTAAAATTTCGTTTAGAATTTCTTATATACAACGTAATTGCATCGCTCTTCAATTTCACGACTTTTCCTAAAATATTGAAAAATGTATTATACGTATACCATAGAAAAAGTCGTGAAATTTAAAGGTGATGCAATTACGTCGCATACAGAAAATACCAATCGAAATAAAAACGGTCATTTGTTAACACTAGATTGCCCGAACATTTTCTATAAACACGATTTCCCATTTGAAACAGTCAAATTGACTGGTTTCGGGCAATCTAGTGTTAAATAGTGTTAAATCCTCTTGACCATTTTGTTGCTCCGCAGATTATCCTTCCAATCAAAAGTGTTCCATGACTTTGAAGAGGTCAATAGAAAGAAGTATATAGGAAATTCTTAATCGAAACGTTAAAACTTTGACCGGTCGGTAGGAATAGTGTCAAGGTTCTCCAAAAAGATGCACTTCGTTCTTATTATTCATCCGGTGAATGCTTTCCTAAATATTCACGTACAAAAAATTCGGGGTTTCGGTCCTACAAAATTATTCGCAATCCCGGTTTCGGAATAGAAAGAAGTATATAGGAAATTCTAATCGAAGTGTTAAAAATGCTAATTTGACAAGTCGGTAGGAATAGTATTAGGGCTCTTTAAAAAGATGCACTTCGTTCTTATTATTCATCCGGTGAATGCTTTCCTAAATGTTCACGTACAAAAAATTCGGGGTTTCGGTCCTACGAAATTATTCGCAATCCCGGTTTCGGAATAGAAAGAAGTATAGGTATAGGAAGTTCTAATCGAAATGTTAAAACTTTGACCGTTCGGTAGGAATAGTGTCAAGGTTCTCCAAAAAAAGATGCACTTCGTTCTTATTATTCATCCGGTGAATGCTTTCCTAAATGTTCACGTACAAAAAATTCGGGGTTTCGATCCTACGAAATTATTCGCAATCCCGGTTTCGGAATAGAAAGAAGTATAGGTACAGGAAGTTCTAATCGAAACGTTAAAACTTTGACCGGTCGGTAGGAATAGTGTCAAGGTTCTCCAAAAAAAGATGCACTTCGTTCTTATTATTCATCCGGTGAATGCTTCCCTAAATATTCACGTACAAAAAATTCGGGGTTTCGGTCCTACGAAATTATTCGCAATCCCGGTTTCGGAATAGAAAGAAGTATAGATATAGGAAGTTCTAATCGAAACGTTAAAACTTTGACCGTTCGGTAGGAATAGTGTCAAGGTTCTCCAAAAAAAGATGCACTTCGTTCTTATTATTCATCCGGTGAATGCTTTCCTAAATATTCACGTACAAAAAATTCGGGGTTTCGATCCTACGAAATTATTCGCAATCCCGGTTTCGTTCGCAGCCACTGCGAGGCCTTCACGAGCTAGATGGCGAACACGGTCTGTGGAGAAACGTTCCGGGCGCTCGATGCGGCACGTTAATGACAGGAAACCGGCAATATGAACTTGACGGCTCGGCACCGCACGACGTACCGCAGTAACGTACCGACAAACCGCAGGGCCTCCGACGCACACACCGACGCACAAGCCTCGTGTGGTCTCTTCACCCCCAACCCCATTTTGTGGGTGGTCCATTCTGTTCATCCTGTTGATTCTGTTCGTCTCCCCTTTCTCACTGCATTCCTTCTCTCGCGCGCGCGTCTTCTCGTCATTATCACTCTTCTCTCTTTCCAACTTGCTATCAACCATCCCTCAACCCTCACGATTTTCACTCCTTCCTCCCCATTCGTTGGATCCTCTCACCCTAGGTCCAGCAGCACGGACCGTTCATCATTATCCGGCACAGCGTGTAGCCTGCCAGAAGCTTCATAAAGTCGTCGCGCACGGCCAAGCGTGCCGGGTGGTGAAAAGGGGGATGAAAAATGCCAAAATATTTCCACCGCGTGTCCTACGCCTCCGAAATTCGAGCTTCGTGGAGGAATTAAGACGGAAGCTTGCTTTATCAGTGTTTTGAAAGGATTTTCGTGGGATTGTAGGTCGTGAAGAGGAAATTTTTAGTTGAGATTGACAAGTGGGCTTTGAAACTAGATCCACTTTTTCTGGTGGAAAATGATCGAGAATAGTGTCTCGAGGTCTATTTTCTGGACAGTGAAACGCAAGAGGAAGGTCCAGGAAGGAGGTCAATAAGATTTTCTCTTGACAGTTTTCTGGAGAAACGCAGCTTTGGGGTAGAGTCAGTGAGAAAGGACATAAGGGATGATTTACTGGTTTCTTTCTTTTTCTTCAATATTTTTGTTTCACTTGTGAGTAGACCAGTTTTTTTTCGCGTTAATCCACCATCGAATCATCTATCGATCCCACCTTTTCACGAGCGAGAATGTTTTGTAATAATGAACGAAATTATGAGCGCGCGAAGCGCTGAGAGAGGGGTTGCAAGGCTAGCAGCGCGCATAAAGGAGAACTGAGAAAAAGGGTGGAAAAAAAAAATTGGGAAGCTCGTCATGGAAACGCAAACGAAGGTAGAAACAAAAGAGACAAAGAGAAACAAAGCTGGGGAAGGAAGAATTTGAAAAAATTACATCCCGTGTTCTCCGGTGAAAGCAACCCCCGTGGACTTCGCTCGACGAGAAATGTTCTCCCATCCCCGAACACCTTTAAAAAATTACAAAGTGGCTAATTACGATTTTCCATCCCTGTCTCCTCGCGAATTTTTCCAAATAATTTTCCAGCCGCACTTTAATTTCTCCCCTTCTTTAACTGCTCGGGTAAAGAAAATAGTCAGGTAGTTCAGAGAGGACTTGGACGAAGGGATAGAACGACCTGAGGAGCCCTACGGAGCGTGGAAATCAGCGAGAGCGCATTTTCCTTTTGCTTACCGGCAGACGGAATAGAACGGAATAGAATAGACCGGTAAAGGAGAAAGGAAACGAAGGAGGCCAAAAGGAAATCCGTGGACGTCGACTTCAAACTAATGTCATTAGGTAATTGAATGGGCGCGTTTGAGATCGTGCGCGCGCGCGCGTATGCGCCGGACGAGAAATGGAAAAGAGAACTGTGCGAGACGGAACAATAGCTAGGGCGAAAGGAGAACAAAGTCGACGCGCGTGAGCTCTCGGAAATGTAAAGGAAAAATGTGAAAAGATTCGTGGCTCACGTGGTCGAAGGGAAAATGCACGAGATTGAAAAGCGCAACCCGCGAAAACTTTAGTAACAAGCGTATCGTCGAACTTTCACCGATTAATTATTACTGAACTCACCCCTGCTCCCAGAACGTAATACTCTCGAGCCAGGGGACAGAAATGCAGCGTGCTTACCTGAAACAGAAAAAACGAGAGACTGGTAAGAACGAATTCCATACTTCGTGCTTGCAATGAATAATCATTCTTCGTGTTCGCACCCCCTGGGGCCGAAGGAAATCTTGCGAGGGTTGAGTGCGCCGCGAAATATTTCCCCTGGCTAAAAAGGGTTGCTAAATGGTGTCCGCCCCACCGTTTCAAATCATCCGAAAGGGAAGACGAATATCTCGTAATACGAATCTCGACAAAGTGAATGCCTCGTCACGATGTCGAGGGGGTGAGTTTTAAGGGTGAAAATGTTCCGAGGCTTGAGAACTCTCCGATGAGATTCTCTTCTGCTCGGGCCCAGTCGACACTTTCAAATCATCTCTAAAAGTCCACAATAATAATAACAAACAAGAACTAGTGGTAGTTAATGGTCGGCACGATCGCCGGGTGCAGAAAAGCTTCGCTTTCTGCAATAGGCACGACCGCGTAACTCACGTTTTCATACTTGAATTTCACACAATTTCGAAACGGTTGAAGATGGCGGTACATAAAGTTTCGTGGCACCACATGGGCATGTACTCGATGTACATGCCAAATTTTGTTCGGATCCGTTCAGTCGTTTTGCCGGGATACTGGACTAAAGGTCCGAATTTGCCTAAAAATTTGAATTTGCTGCCACTTCAAAACGGTTCAAGATGACCATGCATAAAGTTTCGTGGCACCATATGGGCATGTACTTGATGTGCATGCCAAATTTTGTCTGAATCCGTTAAGCCGTTCGGCCGGAATACAGGACTAAAGGTCTGAATTTGCCTCAAAATTTGAATTTGCTGCCATTTCAAAACGGTTCAAGATGACCATGCGTAAAGTTTCGTGGCGCCACATGGGCATGTACTCGATGTACATGTCAAATTTTGTTCGGATTCGTTCAGTCGTTTTGCCGGGATACTGGACTAAAGGTCTGAATTTGCCTCAAAATTTGAATTTGCTGCCATTTCAAAACGGTTCAAGATGACCATGCGTAAAGTTTCGTGGCGCCACATGGGCATGTACTTAATGTGCATGCCAAATTTTGTTCGGATCCATTCAGTCGTTTTGCCGGGATACTGGACTAAAGGTCTGAATTTGCCTCAAAATTTGAATTTGCTGCCATTTCAAAACGGTTCAAGATGACCATGCATAAAGTTTCGTGGCGCTACATGGGCATGTACTTGATGTGCATGCCAAATTTTGTCTGAATCCGTGCAGCCGTTTGGCCGGAATACTGGACTAACGGATTAATGAAATTTCACTATTTCCATTAGTCCAGTATTCCGGCCAAACGGCTGAACGGATCGCAGAGAAATTAGGCATGTACTTTGAGTATATATTCATTTGGTGCCAGCAAACTTCATGTATCATTATCTTCAGCCGTTTAGAAATGGCGGCAAAATTAAACTTTATTCGAAATTTGAATTTGCCGCCATTTTGTACCGGGTCAAGATGGCGGCTCACAAACCTTATTGCGAACTCACAGTAGTGTACTTGATTTTTGTGTGAAATTCCGTCCCGATCGGTTCAGCCGTTTTTCCGAAATCGAGGATATACACGGACACACACACATACACACACTTACATACGAACGGTTTTCAGGTTGGCGATTGCATAAGTCACTCCTTTGCGGTCGTGCCTAAAAAGGAAGTACAAGAAAAATCTTCGAATACCAATTCACCCCTTTACTTTTCATCCCTGTGTATTTAATCTCTCGCGAAAGGAGAAATTCCAGGTACTAATCATCAATAACAAGAGTCACAATTATCTAGAACATTTATCCTCTGGAGAGCGCGTCCTGCCAGCGCGCCGATTTTGCCCTCGTCTTCGCTTTCGGCAAAAGCAGAGAGCGAGGAGGGACAGAGTAAGGGTAACGAATCGAGGAAAAATCGCTTCCTGCATAGGCACCGGGGGTCTAGGAGGTGGTTCTGCGGATTCGCGCGCAGGTAAGGTGGCTAACGATAATTCCTAGCCGGAGCGTCACGTGCTGGCAATATAAATCACCCCCTACCAGCCTCCCACCAACCCCCTAGCACACCACCACCAGGCCCTACGAGGCTCAGAACTCGCCTCCACAATTACCTAATACGTCCGCTACGTTATCCCCAGACACCACCACCCCTTCATCCCCTAGCCAAACCATTTTCCACCCCCTCCACAATTTCACCCCTCTTTCTCTCTCTATCTCTCTCTTTCTCCGCGCGCTCACACGTCACGGAGTTTCTCCTCTTCCGCACTTTCCCATCTTTCTCGTTTCCGCGCGCTGCTAAACTTACGTTCCAGCGCCAATAATAGATCCAGAAGGGCGCCAACCCAATAGAGAGTCTGATGGATTCTCCTAAATCACCGTATTTCTCATCGACGGCATCCCCTAGTCTCGTGAAAACTGAGAGAGAAGGGGGGAAGTTGGAGAAAGTGAGGAAAGAAGGAGAGCACGGTTCGGCCGGGGCTTGGATATCGTGGAGCGTGGATACAAAGGGTTCGTTTTATAATTTTGTGTGTACCCGAATTGAGCAGAATTCGTGCCACGAGGAAAATCCTCTTTGGTGATCACCGTCTGTCGACAAGTTAATGACCAACTTTCCATCGATGGAAATTAGTCGTAACCCGTTCCACGAAAGGAAACAAAGAAAAGAACAAGAGAAAAGGGAAAATAAGAGCGTTGTAACTACACTTGATTTCATCCCCTTCGAAGAACAGCACCTCGTCTTGCTCGCCTATACGAATCGAACGAAACAAATTACGTCATCGCTGATACACGATAACGTTTTCACCAGGAGAAAATGCAGGCTTGCACCCCTCACTCCTGTCGCAAGATGGAGCAAGCTAATACCGACGCACGATCGATTTTCCTCAGCGCGGCGGAACCTAAGAGCCCGCCGAGTAATCCCATGGAAACTCATTCTCGCGGCTTCTGGCACGGGCCCTGCCGCCTCCGCTCTTACCCTTTCGTCCTAGCCCATCGCTCCTGCATCCCGGCACACATACATTCACAACACAACGCACACACAAACACGGAGACGCCCGAGCACACACGCGTGGGCGGAGAGAGAGACTCTTTCGCCATTTACCATGGCCGCAATAGGTACCCGCCGTTACTTTGCTCGCGAGAGTATATAAAGGGGGTTGAGTTGGAGGCGGGGGTGGCAAAAGGCGGAGGCGGTGGTTGGAGTACACTTTCCGGCCGAGAACAACGCCGACGATGGTCCCGAGGCTCGCTCGAAGCCTGAAAATCCTTCTCTCTCCTGCCTCCTGCATATTTCTTTTATCGTTCCGACATTTTCTCTTCATTTTCCGCGACCTTTCTCGTTTCCTCTCGCAACAACAGCCCGTATTCGTTCGAGAATCTAAAGGAAAATTTGGGCGCGAGATTAAATCACGACGGGGAACAGAATTTTTATCGTTACTCTTCCGTTTTCCGATTTCCGTTCAAAGTTCTCGCGCGATTTTACGAGAAACTCGAATGAAAAAATTGTACAGCTAATTTTTCGCAGGACGGTGGTTTCTATCCGTCACTACCTTCTCTTCGCACATTCTCTCGTATTCTTTTTTTCTATGCTTTCTCTCCCTTCTGCTCTTGTACTCTCCACGACACTGCATTACGATACGATCCCACCCCACTGTCTGCAACCCTTCCGTGCCATAGCACCTTCTCTCCTTTCCTCTCTCTCTCTCTCTCTCTTTGTTCTCTCCATATCTGTCTTCAACTTCTCTAGTCTCCTTTCATACTAGTCCGAGCTTCTCTCGCCACCCCCAAACGCGCTCGCGAAGGGTAAGAGAGAGAGAGAAATGTGGTGAGGCGCGAATTGCACTTGAAGGCTGAAGGTGGCGCGAGATGGAAAGGCGATCCTTGAAAATGAGATCGAAAGTAGGCCCCAGTGACGCACGGATGAAAGGCTGCTGCGAAACGAGATTCGCCCGGGAATTTTTCTTTCCTCTTTCTGTCTTTCGCTTTCTCTCTCTCTCTCTCTCTCTCTCTCTCTCGCACACTCACTCTCCTCTTCGAATCCTCTTTCTCCTTTTCTCCTCGGCCTCTTTTCGCCTCCTCTCGAACTCCACGCTGAAATGTGTCACGTGACTCTCTCGCGCGTCCGCAAAAAAATGAGGCGCCTAGCGCGCGCGTCACTCGACTATGCGAGTAAAAATGCATCAAAACACAGAACTCACGTAATTATCAAAGTGTCCTCGACGTAACGACGACATCGTGAATTCGCATAACAATCTAAGATGTTGAATTTCCTATTTCGTTGGCAAGCTTGAGAAATCTGTGTAACGCGGAACATAAAATTCCTCGCGGAGAAACGAGACCATCTGGAAAGAAGAACTAGGAGAGAACGTGCCGAGTGAAATACGCTGGAAACAACAACAAAAAAAAAAAAACACAAAAAGATTCCTTTTGAAAGAAAAAATTTCGAAGAGACCTCGCGGAGGAAGAAAATCGGCGTGAAACGATAGCTAGGAGAGAAAAGGTGGGCCAAAGCCTCCAACGCGGTGGCCGCATCGGGATCGAATGAAGCCGAAGGTCGTAAAATTCGAATTCTCCCTTGCTCTTCTTCCCTAGGGCACACGAGCCCGGATATTACACGCTTGTTACCAGTGCATACAAAAGCGTCTACCCACACGCTCTAGTGGTACGCGCACACGCGCAGATTTTCGTGTGCCACCGAAAACGTTGCGCGCGTGCGCTACGCCAGGGAGAGACCACCGCCGCCTCGTGATCCATTTACATGATTAAGCCCCGGATAAACTGATCATTATCGTCGTCGGGAGCAGATGAAAAGCGACGATGTTAATTAGTATCGATTCGCGAGATAAGCCGCACGCTGGATTTGTCGGTGAGCTTGATAGCTGATTCTCTTCTTTTTAGTTTCTATTTGTTCTTTACCTCGCGTTGGACAACGAGACAGACCAAAATACACGGTGCAGACGAGATAATCAATTGACGAAATCAAAAGAGATGAATCTTCATCGGGAGAAGAATGTTGCTGAGAGAAAAAATGGTAAGAATAGTTAGGAGGGCGACGATGAATCAACTTACTAATGAAACGTCTGGAAGAATTTTCGGTCGAAGGAATTTAGGTGAACGACGAAATTGTCTGCAGAAGCTGAGGTAACCGTCTGTTGTTCGCGACGGACGAGTATGTGTAAATAAAGACGGCGAGACACGAGGAATAAGTAAGAAGAATTTGGAAAATTTTCATCTTCGCGTTCTCCTCGATTGTATAATTGGCCAGTAAGAGACAAACTAAAGTCCACTTATTAATCGAACGAGGACGAAATTAAGAAGAGAAAACGTATTTTTCTGATCCAAGCCGCATGAGAACGACGACAGCCGAGAGGTAAAGCAAAATGTCTGTGCGTTCAGCTTCAGGTCCACCTCTATCATCAGCTCCACCACCTTTTCCAGCCTCTCCACCTCCAACCTCTTCTCCACCTGCTGCTAACGCTTCCTGCGCGCTTCCTCCTCCTCGTGGGAGGAGACACATTGAATGGATACCCGGCGGGCGCGAACGTCCCGGTGCGGAATGACCCACTTTATTGACAACGTAAATACGAAAATAGTGCGCGAGAAATTGAGAGGAATGCATATGGGCTAGGTGAGAGACGAGAAACTGGCGAATACAATTTTTTTTTCCATCACCAGTGATGCTCCGCGTGACGAGGCCCGGATAAAATGGTGGGTTGAACGAAGGAAGACATCGAATGGGAGCCGGAGAAAAATAAACAAGTCGATTCGCGTCGGGCGTGGATTTTCCGAGACCCACTCAGCAGCTTTTACAGCCTGCAAGTTGATAAAATTAAACGGTGGATCGACAGCGGACCAATCGCGCGCCGTGGTTCAAATCCAGGGATAAAGGGACGGATGAAGGGACCAGGAGTGATCCTTTGGCTTTGCCGCTTGCTTCACGTCGGCCCGCTGGTCTTTGGATCCACGAGAGTAACCTCCAAGGCCCCAAAGCGTAAATCTCACCGTGAGGCATTCGAACGAGCCATCAGGAGGCAACGAACCTTCCACTACCCTAGCTTTTCTGAACCGTGACGTAAGCTAGACCCGGCCGTGGAAACGTGGCCGATTCAAATTTCCAGCGTATAGTCTGAGGGACAGCGGTGGATCACGGCGAATGATGATGTTCCAGGATCGTGCAACAGGCTTGGAACGTGATAGCAGAGAATCCGAAGATCCTCGGGGTGCTTGGCTGAGGCTGAGGGAGCCGGAGGAATGTCTCGGGTCTCTCGACACCTGTCGATCGAAGGATTAAAGAGGATAGACGTCCTGGAATTTAAAGCTTCTAGGGGTCTGAAGGAAGTGAGGCTGAGACGAGAGAGTGGCAGGAAGAGCTAAGAGGAGTGAGAGGAGTTTGCATGGGGGCTGGGTAGCTGAAGGTTTTCGACGGAGAGTCTCGCCCCTGTTTACACGGTAAACGTAGAGAGTAATTCATCGTGGGTCGTCGCGACCAAATCCACCACCTTACCAGAGTGAACTAAAGCAGAGCTTGTTTTTAGAAGTCCGTGCTCCTAGTCCATCTTGAACTAAAAAAAGCTCTCGAAGCATCTGCTCAATCGACTCTAAACCAACTGCGCAATACGTACCGTCACAAAAAATACCCTTAACCCTACCACTAACGTCTATCCCAAAAAAAACCCCAGAACTTCACAACGCTTTCAAAAACTCTAACCATCAACAATCCTCTCGAATCAGCCGACTCACCATAGTGTCCTTCTGATCGGCTGGCTGCAGGAGAATCGTGGCTGCCCCTAATGAACGATGATGCTGCTGCTGATGATGCTGATGCTGCTGTTGCTGGTGATGGTGATGCTGCTGCTGCTGCTGCTGATGGTGATGATGGGGATTGCAGTTGGCTACTATGTTGGCGGCGCAGGTGCAGGCGCAGGCTAGGTTGCAGGGTTGCTGGGCACCGAACAGGTGACCTACTAGGCCCGGGTTCACCGCAGCTGCTGCCGCCGCGCTGTTTATGCCGTTTATGAGGGGCGGTGGCAGGGGCACCGCACCACCCGGGACGAACGGGTACGAATGAAAATACGTGGTGATGGAGGAGCGTGCCTCGTCGGCGCCTATCGTAGTGGTAGCCTCAGCTAGCCAGGCCTTACGCGGATAAAGGAGCAGGCCGGCGGCCGCGGCGGCTGCGGCGGCGGCGGTGGAGGCGGTGCTGGTGGTGGAGGCGGTCCCGGTAACGCCGTATCCACCCGCGGAGCGGTTGTTGCTCGCCCGTGCGAACGCGCCGAACGACTGAAGCCACCAGAGGGTCCTGCCCCTTTCAGCCTCTAAGTTCCAGGCACGGTCCAGGGACGAGGTAGCCTGGTAGCGCTCCTCCGCCGTCCTCAGCCGATTCCAATCGCACACAGGCCACAACAGCTTGAGAGTCTGCTTCGTTGCTCTTTCTTTGGGTCCTAGCTCTTTACCTCCAGTTAGGACGATGCTTCTTGCTCGAGGTGGGTTCGTGATTATTTCCGTTCTTCTTGAGCTTCTCGAGAGGTGTCGATCGTCGGAGTTCGAGACTCGTGAACAAGGCTCGCACTACCCAATTCCCTCTGCCTTCGGTTTTCTCTTTCGGGTTCGGATAAGACTGGCTCGTGCCTACTCTTTCTTCGGCGGACACGCGAGTTGTTATTAGACACTTGGTTTGTTATTGGTTAACGACAAGTTCTCCAAGCGAGAGAGAACCAGGGGACATGAGCACACGTGCGCGCGCGCCCTAGTTGAACGTTTTATGTTAGACTAGCCTAAAACGACAGAAGGAGATAGCCTAGATCCGTAGACACCCTATGGGATGATCTTTCCGTTTACCTTTATCCTACCGTAAAAAGTGAGCTTCCAATGATTGTCGGTAATCGAGTGTGAGCGAGTAGAAGAAATTTCGGCGGTAGTTTCGCTTCTAAAGCGAGCGCCTTTAAGAATTCAAGAGAGAAAGGGAGAGAGAGAGAGAGAGAGAGAGAAAGAGAACAGACTTCTCGTGCGAAAGCTTTGTTAAAAGAGAAACTTCGTGCACTTATTTCTCCCTCTTTATTTACACGCTCGCGCTTAGAGCGCACTATTATTAGTATTATTAGTTAATATGTACAAAGATTCGTGTCGCGGTTGTCGGTGTGTATGAAAGATGAGAATAGAAATTCCGAATCGAATCAGACGAAGAAGGCACACGCGCCTTTACGGGAAACGTGGAGCCAGACTTTTGGCGAATTGATCCGCGCGCGCCTCTCTCTCTTACCGCGCGAAATTCGCTCGTACGATTTAATTGAAACGACGTAGGTTTTAAAACACGTGATACCCCTTGATCATTCCTTCCGAGATTACCAACCTCGTCCCTACCTTCAGAGCAAGGTCCTTTAAGCGCAAGGACCTCTTTTTCTCTTCTCTCACTCGAGAAAGAAGAAGACCTCCTTTCTTGTAAGACGCGAAAAAGTCACGGGATCGAAAAGGATCCGAGTTAAAGTGTAAATACGACCTAATAGAGCTAGCTGAAAATGATTGTCACGAAGATTGACAGAGAGTTATTCTAGAAAAAGCCCCACTTCGGGGATTCTCAGCAGAAGAAACCGCTGGGTCCTACGATTATTTATCCTTCCCTTAAACCTCCTGCTACTTGTCTCGTTATCACACCATCTACCACCACTCACGACTTTCCGTTTACCCTTCTACTCCCTTGGCACCCAACCCCTTTCAACCCTTCAACGTTCAAACACGACACGAGCTACTTCTTCTTCAACGATATGTGTGCGAGGAGCGTATACATAGGATTAATATGTATACAAATATAAATAAATATATATGTGTGTATACAGACGTGTATATATATAATATTTATATATATATTTTTTTATATATTTATATGTAGAACTTTACGTTAATGAGTGTAGAGCGTGTACCGCAGATAGAACGACGAACCTTACTTTTTCTCGTTTCTTTGTTTGCTTGTTTATGATGATTTTTTTTTACGCTTTTTCTCCTTTTCCACTTTCCAAATTCCCTTCTTTGTACAACAGGCTAGAGATCACAATAGAGAGAGATACCGAGAAAGTTCCACCTTCGACAACTTCCCTGGGGTCTTTACTTCTTCGTGGGGTTAAGGGTGTGTGTTACAGTCGATTGGAAACCTTTCTTCTTTTTTTTCCACTTCCTTAAACGTGTATATTATAATGCGCGTACGTTTACGTGTATATATATATATATTAATATGTAGATACTTATTCTCCGTCTTCTCACTTAAATTCCACCTACGAATTTCTTGTAAGCCTTATCCTCCTCGCCTCGCTCCTCCCCCAGCGCTAAACGCAATTATATGCCCGGGCCAAACTACTGTGCTTGATTGTCTTGACGCGATTCTTTTCTCATGGTTTATTTTTTTTTATGTTCCTATTTTACCGCCTCTCGTCTCTCCTCGTAGAAAGAGAAAGAGAGAAGGAGAGAGAGAGAGAGAGAGAAAAAGAGAGTTTCAAAGAGACGCGCGAAATCGAAGGTGTGCGCTTCGCGAGAGGTACGATTGGACGCGCGCTCGCGTTCCTCTACTTCCTTCTTCTTCCTTGATTAACGCGGTTTTACGCTCCTTTCTTTCCTTCCTTCGTTGCTCCCCTTTAATTAGTCACGCTCTATACGCTTCCTTCTAGATCTCTCTCGCTTAATTTAACGCACGGCTTTAATTTTATGTCGCCAAGTAACTTAACCGACGCGAATGGGATTCCCTCTTTTCCACGAACAAGAATTCTATGTTATCCACCACCTAGGCTAGTTCTCTAATTCTCTCCCTCTCTCGTCGCGGATTCTAGCGTTCGAAGATACGAGCGCGCGCGCGCGCTCGCTCGCGCTCACGTGGCTATCGTTGAGTGACAAAAGTTTCGCGTGCCCGCCAACCTCGTGTCTAGTCTCAACGAGAGATTACTACTAGTTGCGATGAGAGAAATTTTCCAGAACTCGGGCCTAACGCTGCCGAGTGGAAGGGGTTGGGAGCGGGTTGGTAGCATAGGCCTCGCCTTTTCGATTTTAAATCTCTCGATATCAACTTCCTCTTCTTCTTCAGCTTCTTCCTCTTCTTCCTCTTCAGACCTTCATTCAGAAAGTCATTCAGCTCTTCTTCGTCTCGTCCAAATCTTCTCTTCGCCTCTTGTCACCTCGAAACGTTCACCAAAAGCGTTCTCCAGTCGAGAGAGAGAGTGTCTCCAAAGCGTGTGACCTTGAAGTAGCCTACCTTCGCCTGCGAAGGTACTGAAGGCTCGCTCGTTAGCTGTCTTTATCCCTCTCTCTCTTAATTTCTCTCTCCTTTTCCTTTTTACTCACCACACACGCGGGTCACCACCACCACACGCGCACACGCACGCGGCACGCACCCCAAAGGTGATGTGACCTTGGAAGAAGGGAACGAAGAACAGCGGTGAAGGAGGGTATGAGCCAGTGAGAATAATAATTGTGGCGGACTTGTCTACCAATCTGCGAGCATCTCTCGTCCTCGAACTACCCACCGTGATCGTAGTGGGGGTCTTCGGTGAATTTTTTAGCTTGGTTCTGGTGCAATACGATGTTCGAGAGAGAGAAGAGAATTCAAGGTCGCAAAATAGATGATCTCTCCTGGTCGTTTGATTCTCAGCTTGCGAGCGCTGTTCACGTGTACTTCCTCTCTTTCTCTTTCTACCCTTCTTCTTCTTGCACCTCACCGTCCTCCTCCTCCTCACTCTGCTTCTCCTCCTCTTCGTGACGGAAGTGACGAGCGTACGACTGACTCGACGTGGAGAGCGCGAATTACTAGTACTCACGTTACGAATCTTTGCCGGGGCTTGTGTTGGCGCGTGTGCCTCGCGATAGGGGTTGATCACGCTCGGTAAGGGATGACGATGATCGTGGTGGACGATCAGCCGTTGGAGACAGTGGGAGGGGAAGAATTCTGTGGAAGAAGCTTTCGATAGACGGTGACGAAAACCGGAAGTGTGGTGGAAGGAGTAGTGCCCAATGACAATGTGAAACTGGCACCCTTAACGAGATACGTCGTGTCGTGGTGGCGGGCGTGGGAGAAAGTGAAGAAATGAGAGACAGGAGGAAGAGAGAGAGAGAGAGAGAGAAAGAGAGAGAGGGTGGTGAGAAAGAAAGAGAAAGGTAGGTGTGCGCGTGTGGAGTGGAGCGGTGTCGTGTGTCGCTGTGGCCTGTGCGCGTGTGTGTGTGTCGTGTGTGTACGTGAGGAGAGAGTAACGTTCGGAGACGGAACGATTAAAGAGCGTCCTACTCGATCGCCCAGCTTGACACAACTGAGGAAGCGCGAGCCGCGCGGCGCCGCGTAGGCCTCCACCGCCACCGCCACCTCCACCCACCGCCGCCTCCACCGCCGCTTCTACCCGCCGCCGCGCGCCACCGCCACCGCCGCAGTTGCCACCGTCGCCGCTCTGGGATAGAAGCCCGGTGGTACACACGTAGGCCCTTTCAAACGCGAGCTTTCAACCCCCACCAGGTCGGAAAAGCGTCGAGCCAATGAGGAGCGAGGGTGAGCCGAAGCTGGACCGAGAGGACACGAGCCTGGCCGAACGAGTGGCGTGGGGGTGTGCGCGCGCAGAACGCGCGGCTACCGCGGTCACGTGCCCCCCACCCTTACCCCACAACCCTCTCCTCACTCTCTGCACCGTAACCGACTCCTGCTGCGTTCTCCTTCCGACGATCGCACCCCTCTACCCGAGAGGGATAGAGCTTTCGCTACCCTTGTTTCTCTCCCTCGATCTCTCTTACTCGCTGGGTCGGGCTAGAAGCATCGAAAGCTCTGCGGTGCAAGCCGAGACCCCCTCTGGCCTCGCCACACCTCCCAGCGAGCTTTTCCTAGGCCGCTGCTCCAGCCTCCACCACCTCCTCCTCCCCTTCGTCCTTCTCCACCTACCCCCAGGACGTTCATGTTCATCCCCCTATTCGTTGCCCAGAGCATCCTTTTCCTCTCGCTTCTCCTACCTGCCACCATGCCAACCATCTCCTACTCCTTGTCGCCGTGTCCTCCTCCACGCCTCCAACGAGGTTTCGTCGCGCTGCCACGCGGAGAAGGATTCCACCAACCACCAGCCTCCTGATGGCTTGCTTACTTAATGCTCCGCTTGCGTAGCGCTTCGAGGGATGAGAGATGGGGAGGTGGGAGGGAAAATGATGAGGCCAGGTCTGGTGAAGGTGGTTGATGGGTTGGAGAAGAAGAATTGTGGTGGTGATGATGATTGGGCGATTGTTGCACCGGTAGGTTTGGCTGGTTGGAAAGGAATCGGGTGCAGAGTGTCTTTAGGGGTTGGAGATTAGTGATTGGAAACTCACGAGGAAATGGTCGATGAGGGGTGCTGAACTGTTTAGGTAGAAACACCTAGTGCAAGCTTGCCAATCAACATCAAGATTTTCCTTAGCCTAGGCACACGCGAGCACCGAGAATCAATTGCTCAAGTCCCTCGTGAAATTGGTGTCTTCTCGAGTGGCCTTTCGACGTTGAAGGACCTTCTCGAAAAGCCGATTGCTCGAGAGGACCACCAATGGTCAATGGAGGTTACGAGGATACTTCAGGGGTAGTAGAGACTGACCCAGAAGAGTTCGATGGAAAGATTGGGCGAAGAAGGTAAAACAATTGATGAGTTCAGGAGCTACGCGTGCTGCGTAGAAGAGCCTAAAGATGAACGCCATTTCTGGTTGACGAGGAGCGCGCAGCCCCGCGCTGCGTCAAGAAGTAATTGAAACGTTAATTTTGCACGAGTCTCGATCCTCTGAGAGGGGGGGAGAGAGAGAGAGACCCAGCTCGCGCAAACGGCCACAACCCACCCCTCATTTTTCTACGAAGAAAATGTTACGTCCCTGCGTGCGGCGGCTATGCCACCACCCCGCTCGAATAGTCGAGTCATCAAGAATTAAACGCGCACGTCCGCGCAAATTGCCAATTCCGAGCGACGCGTAAACGCGCGGGCAAACCCTCCGAATGGCCGCTCGTGATTATTTCAAAGCCGGAGGGCGGTTGACAGGGGGCTGGACGTAAAATCGAAAGCTACGGCAGTTCGCGAAACTTGTCATCGAAAAACTTTGCCATCCCTAGGCCCTAGCAGATGATCGTAACCCAACGCTATCAGCCCAGATGTCCTAACTTTCATCCAATACCCAGAATCCACTTCCACGGTCCTACTACTTAGCAATGCAACTTGCTAAATGGTCTTCGCCGGGTACCAGGTCATCAAGAGAACTGACGATTGCTAACCTGGGCCCTCGTGTCACTCTGTGACCAGAACGATCATTCGAATGGAACACATGCTGGCGTACGAGAAAGGATAGGTTAGCCCGAAGATGCTCCAGGTATATGTCCTCCATCACTCACTCGGTCGGAATTTCACGACTCGGCTGAGTGAACGATCTCTCTGCGAACTTGCAGTGGCTATTAATTACGAACGAATTGAAGCGCGCACTTTCGGAACGATCGTTCTCCTGGTCCCGTTGGTGATGGGGCCGGGCCAAGGATCCTTCGGAAATCCTGGCAGGACCATGACGATCGAGAGAGCTCGGAGGATCGTGGAGATTTGGAATTCGAGGATTCTAGAGTGGAGTTTCTCTTGGTTAAAGTCCAAGTACCTGGACACCGTAGGCACGAAGGAATCGGACGAGTCGACTTTAACTTAGCCCGGTTTTTTTAGAGTACCCAAACGAAGGGTTCTCTCCTGAATCTTTCGATCAAGTCGACGAGTCCAGACTATTCGCTGACAACAAATGAACGAACTCACCATACAGCCGGCACGTTAGAGGACTGCTCCGTGGAAGAGGATCTTACCTGGAACAGAAATGAGTATCGAGGTAAATTATAAAGCTACGTTGGATACGATCTAATAGAGAGTTCCAGGTGGAAGAAAGCTTAAGTGGAAGGTCTGCTGGAAGCTTCCTTAATAAAGCGCAATAATCTCGTTCGCCACGCGCCCTTGGCCACCACGTACGAGTGCCAGCAAGTCTCGAACAACCTCGGAGGCCTGGTTTCGGGACTAAGTTGGCAAACGAAATCGTGAAAATCAGGAATGTGTCGTAGGCGATCGTTAATCCCGTCGTGCCGAGGACTTAATACGTTGGGTAAAGCCGTTTCGCTAACTGGTGGCGAGAGAGAGGGCGCATTTCGCGCACACTCTCACTTTCAACCCCTCCTTCATCCCTTACGCGAGCCCTAAGAACCCACCAACCCCTAGCCAAACTCCCGAGGAAATTACTCGGGGTAAGCAGTATGCAGATCGCGAAATCGCGACGTACGTTAAGGATTAACACCCCTGCTGGGTTTCCAACCCTCTACTCCACCACCCAGCACCCTTCATCCCTCACCAGAATCCTCCAACCCTTTCTGGGTCGCGGAGCCCAGAGAAACGAAGGTCTGACGTGGGCCCAGGATATTATCACTTAAATCCACCTGGTTCGATGGATTTTATTGCAAACTATGATGATGATGATGATATTTTGCTCTTCTTTTGTTATTATCAGACTTTTTTCTGCAGAAAAATGAATATGACATCCCTATGACCCGGTTCGATGGATTTCCTTGCAAAGTACGACGACGAGATTCATTCTGCTTACTTTTCCATTCTCTTTGCTCTGCTTTCGTTCTGGAGAAATCGAGAATGAAAGGATCTTCAAAAATATAACGTTCCTACGGTACCCTCTCTAACTACAGCTTCACGTAATACCGTTTTCCGCGGCCGAGAGCCAATTTGAATTAATTCAGCAGAATCCCCTCGATTCCATACGGGACGTTCGGTGTTACGCGGGTTTTATCATCCCTCGCTGCGCAGTTTGGAAATTTATTCCTCACGAAACGTGGCGCAAGCGGACGAAGGGTTGGAACGGAAATAATATTGGCGACCCAGGAAACGCATGCTTGATTGTACTTTCTTGGCTTCCGCCTTGCACCAATGGAAACACGGGCCACGTTAACGGTGCAAATAAAGGCGCCGGAGAACATATCCTTTGAATATTGAAAATTCCAATTTCACGCGCGCTTTGCGCCACGGAGTTCGCATCCGATGAATGCCACCATTCTTGCTCGGAATGTGTCTTTCGAATTTTTCCATCCCGATCGCTTCGCAAGGTGGAGGAGGAAGAGACTACTGCAAAGAATCTATCTTCTGTTTACTTCAGCTCTATGACTTTTTTTAATTTTGCAAATAGTTCATCGTGCATTTAAGGACCAAAGTATTTGGAACATTACAAATCAACCCTCGTAAGGGAGGAAAGATTCGAAGGCAGGGAGAGTAAAGCTACACTGAAAAAATTGTATTCTTAAAATACAAACTTAATAATTCATCTTAACCGTTTTAGTGCCAGCGGTTTCTAATGCCTGCCCTAGACGATCAATATTGTCGTCAAATATATCGCACAATGTATTGCATGATATTTTACTTAGGAGGACCCACACGGTGCAATATTATTGCCCAATAAGTTAGTTTACAGCCGACACTTTTGCCGCCAACATGTGGAATAAAAAGAAAACAAGTTGTGTGGTGATCAAACTAAATCGATATTGCACAATATTGCCTACAGATGACGCAATATTTACCAGATTGCACAATAAATATCAAACTGTTTTTGATTGACTCGATATATTGCACAAACTTTCAATATGATCTACAGACGGTCAATATTATTGTACAATATCAATTATTGTGCAATATATTGACGAAAATATTGATCGTCTAGGGGCCGCTTAACCCCTTAACAGTGTATGTAGCATATATGCACAAAAAAAATCGTGCCATTGGAGTGTGATGTGCATATATGCACATTTGAAAAAAAAACCAATTTACCCTTGTACGATTTGTATGAATTATGGTATCCTACGGTTTTTGTGGTTGCTGAATTCAAATATGATATCGGAATTTCAAAATTCAAAATAGCAGATCCAAAATGGCGACCGAAAAAATGAGAATTTTGTTCGTTTGTTATGAAACTCGGTATCCGGGAGTTTATCGAGTCCCTGAATACGAATGTTATACTAGAATTTCAAAATTAAAAATACTCCCGGATACCGAGTTTCAAACTTTTATTTTGCGGTCGCCATATTGGATCCGCCATTTATAATTTTAAAATTCTGATATCATATTCGGATTCAGCGACCTCACAAATATGGACACCAAAATCATTACAGAAATCTAACAAACTTTTTTTTTCACACACTGGTGGCAAGTAAAGCTCACATTCGCTACACTGTTAAGGGGTTAAGATTCCGTATTTTGTGTGCTGTGTTGTGCAAAAAGTATGGATAAGGAAACGACGAAGTGGCTAGAAGAAGAGGATTTGGGCGATTTAATGAACATATTTACAAGTGATAGAAATACATCTATATAGGAATTGTAACCTTCTCTCGTGACTACATTTCTCAACCAATTCTGATTTCAAGATATAGATAATGTAATTTTCGACAATATAAAGAGTGAAGCATTGCATTAAGAGTTTTGTTTCCAATAATTATATACGAAATATATCCGTACAAATTTTTTACCAGGCCATGTTAAGAATATCTGATAAGAATATCTGTTATGAATATTTGATTAGAGGAATCTGTTTAGAATATTCCACTTTTAAATTAAGAAGATCCTCTTGTTGCTTATTTTAGTGGGAAATATTCTAAACTTAAGTGGTAAATTCTTAAGATAAGAATACAATTTTTTCAGTGTATATATGTATTGCTTTCTAGCGTTTCTCTTCGTTGGAAACTTTATGATACCGTCGTTAACCAAAGCCACCCCCTTCCACGATGTTCTCTCGTTATGCTTAGTGCTTCAGGCCGAGCATTTACGATCGCGAAATGGAATAAGGAATAACGAGGCATTAACGTACTCCTAACCCACCTGGAGAGCGATTAGTTGACCGTACCGAACGCCACCCCCTTTTCTCACTTTATGATACACGCGCACACGTAGCGCTGATTATTACAGGTGATTTTCCGAATTCCGAAATTCAAGCTGCAAATTACCAGTGGATTTTCTTTTAATCGAATTGCATCTTTCTCGATCCCTCTTAAAGCTGAGAATGCTAAACTTTTTATCCGCGTGCTGATATTGTGTCTCTTCGAGTTACTCTCTCTCTCTCTCTCCCTCTCTCTCTCTCTCTCTCTCTCTTCGATTCTAAACCTTCTCTTTCTCCTTCTCTCTCTTACTCTCCTCTCCACTGCTTCTCGACGGGTATTATTACCAAGGCACCGTTAAACGTGGGTACTGAAAAGCATCGGGAGTAGGAGGACGAGGAGGAAGAGGAGTGAGTACCTGAAGAATGGAAACGTGACTCTGTAACTTCAACAAAGGGGCATTATGCGCGAGACTACAGAAGTCGTTATTATAATAAATCCTTCTTACTACCCCCGGACGTGGAAGGCTCGTTATTTTGTCGGATTATTGCTCGATAGGTACGTTGCACGGCCGATTGCTCGGAGAACCTGAGAGTTAATTAAAAACGCACACGTCGTCTTGCTCGCGATAATCGAAGAAACGAAGAACCATCCCGTGCATGTAAAATGGATAACATTGGATCTCGAGGGAAAAAAATAATTTTAGCCCTCGAATACATAAAATATTAATTTTCATACTGATCGTATTAACGCATTGTGGACCGGTCATGAGTTAATTCGTGTTTGCACTTACATTATCTATTTCAATTTGTGGAGCCCGGGGCAATATAGAATATTTAAATAATTTATGTGCAATATATGTAGAATTAATAACCGGTGACATAAGATTAACAATGTGTTAAAGGTCATTGCAAAGACCTTATTTTTCTTTTTACTTCGGCTGTACGGCTGTTTTTTAGTTTTCAGATAAAAATTCGTGCACTTAAGGACCAAAGTATTTACAACATTACAAATCAACCCTCGTAAATGAAGAATCGTTTAAAAAAAAAAAAAAAAAAGAATTCCAAACGCCACGCTTTTCGTTGTACAGCACATTTTCCACGTACTATTGACCTCGTGATCGATTTTCATACCAATCGTATTAAAGAGCACTGCAAAGAACCTATCTTTCTCTTTACTTCAGCTCTATGAGTTTTTTTTAATTTTGCAAATAGAAAATTGTGCATTTGAGGACCAAAGTATGTAGAACATTACAAATCAATCCTCGTAAATGAAGAATCCTTTAAAAAAGAAGAATTCCAAACGCCACGCTTTTCGTTGTACCGCACATTTTCCACGTACTATTGACCTCGTGATCGATTTTCATACCAATCGTATTAAAGAGCACTGCAAAGAACTTATCGTCCTGTTTACTTCAGCTCTATGAGTTTTTTTTAATTTTGCAAATAGAAAATTGTGCATTTGAGGATCAAAATATGTAGAACATTACAAATCAATCCTCGTAAATGAAGAATCCTTTAAAAAAAAAGAATTCCAAACGCCACACTTTTCGTTGTACCGCACATTTTCCACGTACTATTGACCTCGTGATCGATTTTCATACCAATCGTATTATGCCTGCCCTAGACGATCAATATTATCGTCAATATTTTGCACAATGTATTGCATGATATTTTACTTAGGAGGACCCACACGGTGCAATATTATTGCCCAATAAGTTAGTTTACAGCCGACACTTTTGCCGTCAACATGTGGAATAACAAGAAAACAAGTTGTAACTAAATCGATATTGCACAATATTGCCTACAGATGACGCAATATTTACCAGATTGCACAATAAATATCAAACTGTTTTTGATTGACTCGATATATTGCACAAACTTTCAATATGATCTACAGACGGTCAATATTATTGTACAATATCAATTATTGTGCAATATATTGACGAAAATATTGATCGTCTAGGGGCCGCTTTAAAGAGCACTGCAAAGAACCTATCGTCCTGTTTACTTCAGCTCTATGACTTTTTCTAAATTTTGCAAATAGAAAATCGTCCATTTGAGGACCAAAGTATGTAGAACATTACAAATCAACCCTCGTAAATGAAGAATCGTTTAAAAAAAAAAACGAATTTTCGTCGTACCGCACATTTTCCACGTGCACAAATACACGCACACGCAGTGTGGGATGCGTTTGTGTGCCTATCGACCTCGTGCTCGACATCAATCACAGCTCGTAATTTAGCAGCGCGCGGTACGATCGACAGCTGCGCCCTCATCCACCGCGCGCGCGTTCCACCCCCGACCGCCCGCGCGTTTAGTTCTCCCACCGTTGGCCACCCCCAGCGGCCATCCACGTAAACGGATTTGCCGCTGCGTATAAACGGATGACCACAATAATGATTCGTTCAAACAAAATTATGCACGGCCGATTCCCCGATAACGACGTAGCGCTAAACGCCGAGCCAAATCACCGTGTCCCATTTCGCGATGGCCGATTGCTTTCCATCGATAGAGAGGCAACCTGATGTGGAGGGGTGGTAAAACGGAGGGTAACAAAAGTGGACTAGGTGGCACGGACGCGTGTGGCCATTCTCGACGAAGCCAATATCGCGAATATTTTGCTGGAGCCGATTAGCGTGGATTTTTGGAAAAGTGTGGACCTTCTCTAATTAAAGAATGCTGACACATTGTGTTTTTAGGCTTTTTTATTTAGGCTGTTTTTATTATTGATAGAGAAACATTTACTATTTCGAAGTGCGTTCTTAAGAAAGATAAAAGATAAAAGAGAAGTTGGTTCGAACACGACCCTGTTTTCTCTTTTTTCCATCAGTCCACCCCTGCAGCTGACGTGAAATCTACCACGTGACGACGATTGCGTCATTAGGACGAGTCCCGCGAATTTGTTTGGACGCATAAATATGAAAAGATATTCGCTCTCGACATCGACCAAAGAGAGAAAGAGAAATGTGTCGAGGCGTAGAGATATCTCGACGAAACCAATATCGCGAGTATTTCGCTGGAGCCGATTAGCGTGGATTTTTGGAAAAGTGTGGACCTTTTCTAATTAGAGAATGGTGACACTTTGTGTTTTTAGGCTTTTTTATTTAGACTGCTTTTACTATTGATAGAGAAACATTTACTATTTCGAAGTGCGTTCTTAAGAAAGATAAAAGATAAAAGAGAAGTTGGTTCGAACACGACCCTGTTTTCTCTTTTTTCCATCAGTCCACCCCTGCATCTGACGTGAAATCTACCACGTGACGACGATTGCGTCGTTAGGACGAGTACCGTGAATTTGTTTGGACGTATAAATATGAAAAGATATTCGCTCTCGACATCGACCAAAAAGAGAAAGAGAAATGTGTCGAGGCGTAGAGATATCTCGACGAAACCAATATCGCGAGTATTTCGCTGGAGCCGATTAGCGTGGATTTTTGGAAAAGTGTGGACCTTTTCTAATTAGAGAATGGTGACACTTTGTGTTTTTAGGCTTTTTTATTTAGACTGCTTTTACTATTGATAGAGAAATATTCACTGTCTCGTAGTGCGTTCTTAAGAAAGATAAAAGATAAAAGAGAAGTCGCTTCGAACAGGACCCTATTTCTTCCTTCTTGCATCAGTCCATCCCTGCATCTGACGTTCATTCTACCACGTGACGACGATTGCGTCATTAGGACGAGTCCCGCGAATTTGTTTGGACGCATAAATACGAAAAGATATTCGCTCTCGACATCGACGAAAGAGAGAAAGAGAAAAATGTGACGAGGCGTGCAGATATCTCGACAAAATTAATGTCATGAATATTCTACGAAAGTTCATTTTAGTGTGTATTTTTGAGAAAATAGGAACCTTTTCTAATCATGGAATGGTAACAGTGCCTCTTTACTCTTGATGAAACAAAACATCCACTTGTGTTTCTTTTTTTTTTTTTATTCAGACCCCTTTTGCTATCGACGAAGAAAAAAGCCACTGTCTGAAAGTCCGTTCTTAGGGAAGAAAAACGATAAAAAAACAATTTGGCTCGAACACAGTCCTATTTCGAAAAGATATTCGCTCTCGACATCGATCAAAGAGAGAAAGAGAGAAATATGACGAGGCGTGCAGATACCTTGACGCAATTAATATTACGAATATTCTACGAAAATTCATTTTAGTGTATATTTTTGGGATATTGAGGACCTTTTCTAATCATGGAATGGTAACATTGTCTCTTTACTCTTGATGAAACAAAACATCCGCTTGTGTTTCCTTTTTTTTTTTTTTTTTTTTATTCAGACCCCTTTTGCTATCGACGAAGAAAACAGCCACTGTCCCAACGTGCGTTCTTAGGAAAGATAAAACATAAAAAAGAAGTTGGTTCGAACACGGCCCCATTTTTCTTTCGCAACAGGCCACTTGCAATTGAGGTGCAACTACCACGTGACGACAATTGCGCCGTTAGGACGAGCCGCGCGAATTTATTTGACCGCATAAATAGGAAAAGATTTTTCGCCCTCGACAGCAACCGCAGAGAGAAAGAGGGGTAGAGAGAGAAAGAGAGAGAGGGAGAAATGTGACGAGTCTAGCGCACCCAGTCAACGACAACGAGGTGTCGTTAGGGGTACAACAAATGATCACATTAGAGGCCGCGATACTCGCCAGTTTGCGGCGGCGGCTACGACGGAAATGTCGCATTTTATAGTCCGGCCAGGTGGTCCCATAAATCGTGCGTGGCCCATTCCCTCTGGAGAGAGAGAGAGAGAGAGAGAGAGAGAGAGAGAGAGAAGGAGAGAAAGAGAGAGAGAAATAGAGAGAGAAGGAGAGACAGCGAAAGAGAAATGGAGAGAGAGAGAAGAAGAAGAAGAGAGAGAGAGAGAGAGAGAGAGAGAGAGAGAGAGAGAGAGAGAGAGAGAGAGAGAGAGAGAGAGAGAGAGAGAGAGAGAGAGAGAGAGAGAGAGAGAGAGAGAGAGAGAGAGAGAGAGAGAGAGAGAGAGAAGCGCTCACCACCGAGCCCACTATTCCACCACCAACCCCATTCACATGAAACCTCTCAACCCTCGAGTGTTTCGAAAGACCAAGGCAGGACACGCGACGCTTAATATTTTCAGCCTGTCACCTTTTTTCCCTTTTCTCTCTCCTCCTCTTCTTCTTGTGCTCTTACAAGGGAACGGCACGAATTGGCATCTCACCGATTTTAATGCGGAATGGCTCATTCGATAGATCTTGGCTAGTAATAGGATGCCCTAATGGGTTTTGTCTCGGAAATGTCTCGTTTAGGAGATATTCAAGATATTAAATGCAATAAGGTGGGCTATAGTGAAGCCAGAAAGCGGGCCCCCACTGTAGCAACCGTCGCATGACCCACACACGCGCGGTCGTGTCCGTGAGCGCTCGAGCCTCGAGCCTCGGAGGACTTCGGGCCGCTAGACCGAGACAGACATATGACTATCTGTATCTCTCGGCCAGCTCGGCCTAGCGGCCCGAAGCTCGAGCGCTCACGGACACAGCCGCGCGTGTGTGGGTCTTGCGACGGTTGCTACAGTGGCCGCTTTCTGGCTTCACTATGGCCCACCTTATTGCATTTAATATCTTGAATATCTCCTAAACGAGACATTTCCGAGACAAAACCCATTAGGGCATCCTATTACTAGCCAAGATCTATCGAATGAGCCATTCCGCATTAAAATCGGTGAGATGTCAATTCGTGCCGTTCCCTTGTTAGATCAGATGACGGCAGAAGTCCGCGAAAGGATTTCTCGGTGTTTCGCTCCGACGATCTTATCGACCCTGGCACGCGAGAATTGTGTCTGCATTATTTTGTCCGCCGAAATGGTCATGGTACGTGGCCGACGTCGACGTGCCACACACCGTGAATGGTTCGAGATAACGAATTTCAGTTGCCGGATGTTGGAAAATCGATTGTGAGAAATGAGACGTGAAAGAGGTTGAGGGTAAGGAAGAATTGGGGAGAAAGAGAGAATTACGGATGTCTCGAGACGAGGAATTTTTCGGTGGTGGACGAGAATTGTGAAAGGAGGGATAAAGACGAGGAGAGATTTCGAGGAAGAAGGAGAATTTGAAATTAATTCGAATTTCACGCGAGTGCAAGTATTTCTATGCATGAGACACTTTCGTTGGTGGACGAGAAGGATTAAGCAACGAGAGGCAAATACGCGCGAAGGAAACCAAAGAAGAAAAATAAAAGAAACAGAGAATTTTAGATTAATTGAAAAACGAGAGAGACAAATGCGTAAGAAAGAAACGAACATTGAGAAAAACAGAGAATCTCAAGTTTGATTACGGTTTAAGTGTAAGTGAATGTTTTCGAGACGAGAGATTTTACCTGGTGTGTGAGAAAAATCGATAAGCGAGGAACGAAGGGATCCGAGGAAGATAAAAGAAAAATTAGACCGAGAACTTGGGCCTTGATTACAGTTCACGCGAACGAATGGCGAAAGTGAGTGAGATAAATTCGAGGCTAAGAGAAAGCATGCCTTATTACGTACCCCCTACTAATCTCCCAAAATTCCAACCTAGAGAGGTTAAACATTCCTGATTCGAGAGTAAAGGAGCCACCGGAGCAAAGTAACACGAAGAAAAAAAGGAGAATAAATGCTGATTGATACGTTCGTCAATTAAACCAACGAAGAAAGCCTTCGCCCTAAAATGAACAATAATAAGAAAAAATGCAATCACGGGAAAACTGAAAAATACAACAAATAACAATAATAACGAATAATACGCTCACGAAAAAGAGAAAAGAGAAAGGAAAAAGGATAAGTATAAGAAGAAGAAATTCCACCCTCCTAAACTCCTCGATTTAATCGCCAAACTGATCTTAAACCCACCAGATTCTTTCTTACCGTGTGTCTCAAGGGGAGCAAAATAAGGGTCCTCGCAATGAAGAATCATCGTCATCTCCCTTCTTTCTCATCCGTCCATCGACTCGTAAAAATCTAATCCACCGAGAGGAACGAGATCGCAGAATAAAGGGGAGAAAAGAAAAGGAGAGGAGTATCCATCGTTGAGAAACAAGCCCTAAAAATTCTCCGCGTCACCGGGCGTCGATGTGCCACGCGTTATCAATTCGTAGGCAAATCGTCGAACTCTCACCAGGGAGTTTGGCAAACGTCAAATCCTCTCGATCTCCAGCACGCTCTTGGCTCTTGATGCGAGGCGCGAGGGTGAGAAGGGGTGAGAAGCTTCGGCGAGAACACGGTCCTGTAGATTTCAGTTACGTCTGGCTCGAGAAGCCAATAGTTAGGCTGTCGTTGGTAATGGGGGTTGATGTATGGTTCCCAGGGCGCGACTGGGTCCCTCTCGATCTGCCACTCACCCCCTTTTCCAACCCCCTCCAGCACCTTTTCCACCCCTTCGGCGAGTCAGTCTTTATTTATTTAAAATCCCGTGCGACCAACGAGAAAGAGAAAGAGAGAAAGAAAGAGAGAGAGAGAGAGAGAGAATGTCGTGTTGCAAATAGAATTCGAGTCTCGAGAGAATTCGGAGAATTATAAGCGTTCTCGTGTTAAGGGTAGTCTACCTTTGTGGCCATAGAAACAAAAGGCATTCGTGTGTAATTATTTTTAAAGTATTATTGATGCGATGCTTCTACGAGAATCAAGGTCCTGCGCAAGAAAGTCCATATTCTGCGATTTTTTATTGGAGGGTGGTTTTGAACGTGAATCTTTGAAATTTTTTAATGAAAAAATTCACACTGCTGTGTTATAAAGTACAATAAATAAGATCAAAAAACTAATTGGCTTCGATATCATTAACCTTTTGACCGCGGCGCGCTTCGGCACGAATCCATCATTATGGACGGCGCGATTTTCGCATGTCAGTTGCTGCGACTGGTTGTCCACTGACTAGTGACCAAAACGGTACTCGGAGATTTGATACCATTCTTAGGGTTTCAAAAATAAATAAATTAAAAATACAGAGGACGTATATTTACGCCTTTCGTGTATATTGATGGATTTGTGAAGGAGTACATGTACGCCTTTCGTATATATTGATGGACTTGTGAAGGCGTATATATACACCTTTAGCAGTCAAAGGGTTAATAGTTCGTTCAAAATGATTATATACGAATGTCTTTTTTTTCGTGGCCACAAAAGTAGAACTGTACCCTTAAGTTTTCTTTGCTTTCTTACGAATATTTGTGGGGGATTGTGCGCGTAAGGGTAAGTGGTGGAAAGAATTTTTCAATTCTTTTGATATTGGCCTTGGCTTTTTCTCTCGAAGATCTCTTCTTTGGAGAAAGTATGCAGTGTCTTATTGAAGAAGTCTACCACGTCGTTTCGAGCTGTGTTTTGGATTAGATTGGTAACCCGTGTGAACCTGCCACCCGACTTTAAGGAAATCGATTGTTTTTTGTCGGAATCGAAAGAGCTTCGTTTGTACCGATTTGTACCTCCCTTGTTTTCGTTTGTACCTCAAAGAGTTCAGAGATAGAGAAACTAGCATATATTACAAGTGGTGACTTTTTGGTTTCTTGAGATAGCTTAAATCTGCAAATGCTATTCGAAAGAGCATCGTTTGTACCAGTTTGTAAACTTCTTTTCTTCTCGTCCGTACTTCAAGGAGTTAATTTGGTTAATTTCGTTTATTGGAAGGAGATGTTTGTGTTAGTGTAGGTATGGCCAGTTCTGTCGATAGTGGTTGATCTATCCAGAAAGCCTTGCTACGCCTTCAAGATTATATTATTGATTTATTTGCTTCATAAACCGAATAAACCAATAATCTAAACTCGAGGGCGTAGTGAAACTATCTATATAGATCAATCTCATAGATTGAGTCTCTTTTAAAATTTGGAAGTATCTCTATCTCCGAACCCTTTGAAGTACAAACGAAAACAAGAGAGGTACAAACTGGTACGAACGATGCTCTTTCGATTGGAAAAAGAAAGATTTCGATTTCTTAAAGTCGGGTTGGCAAGTTCACACAGGTAGATTGGTATCGTGGATTCTTTTAAGTTCCAATATTTTTCAATGGGCCTGTAATAATCAATGAAGACATTGTTTGTTGTATATTTATTTTTTGAGACGCGAAAATCGTGAGAGGGTTTTGGGCGCGCAGCCAGATCCGACGGGCATGGTGAAAATCCTTCGTCCCGAGATTTTCGCGCGCCGCAGGAAAACAGTAGGAGAGAGAAACCGAGGACCCAGGGATTAACAAGGATCGGAAGCTCCTGGTGATTTGTGGCACTCGGACAAATAGATTTCATGGGTATCGGTGGTGAGAGATCCTGAAGAGGAAGATGGAAAATGGTACATGGGTGGAAGGACGAAAAGAAAAATGTCAGGTGAGTCCCACGAAAAATTCTTTCACGTCCTTTGCAATTTTGCAAATACATTTTTGAAAGTTGACCATATTCTCAAATTCTCAAATTCTCAAATTCTCCGTGGACAAATGAAAAAAGGACAAAAAGGAAAAATGTCAAAGAGAATTTTCAATCAAACATTTCTCGAGATCTTTTGCAATTTTGCAAAATACATTCTTGATGGTTGATCATATGCAAATTCTCAAATTCTCCGTGGACAAATGAAAAAAGGAACAATGTCAAAGAGAATTTTCAATCAAACATTTCTCGAGATCTTTTGCAATTTTGCAAAATACATTCCTGAATACGGACGACACGCAAATTCTCAGATCAGTAAATGCAAGCCTCTTGAATTGAGTAAATAAATCGTTTCATCCCCTACGAATTTATCGGAAACGCGACCGCCTCCACCGACCTCGCGCTTTCCACGGCGAACGTCTTCGTGGCAATTTAGTCGACTGGGTTTCGATAACAGTGGACGATTAAGATCCCTGAGATTCGAGAGGAGGGATCGCAAATTATACATCCCGGGGCTGGTTTGCTCACGATACGCGTAATTATCGAAACGTCCTCCAGATTGAACGGCAAATGCAATTACTGGATCGAGAGGGTCCTGTGGAAGGTGGAGAAAAAGCAGTGATTCGAAGATTCACACGATCCACGTTATTTATCTAGGATTGACAATTTCTATTGACAATTAGGGGTGAGAATTATTCTCCAATTACACTCAAGCCATTATCACGAAATTCAAAATAATAAACAGGCTTCCAAAAGGTGGAGAAAAGCACTTGACTCGAAAATTCGCACAACCCACGTTATTTGTCTAGGATTGACAATTTCTATTGACAATTAGGGGTGAGAATTATTCTCTAATCACATTGAACCCATTATCACGAAATTCAAAATAATAAACAGGCTTCGAGAAGGTGGAGAAAAAGCATTTGGCTCGAAAATTCGCAAGACCCATGTTATTTATACAGAATTGACAATTGCTATTGATAATTAGGGGTGAGAATTATTCTCCAATTACATTGAACCCATTACCACAAAATTCGAAATAATAGAGAGGTTTCCAAAAGGTGGAGAAAAGCACTTGACTCGAAAATTCGCAAAACCCATGTTATTTATATAGAATTGACAATTTCTATTGACAATTGGGGGTGAGAATTATTCTCCAATTACATTGAACCCATTACCACGAAATTCAAAATAATAGAGAGGCTTCGAGAAGGTGGAGAAAAAGCACTTGACTCGAAAATTCGCAAAACCCATGTTATTTATATAGAATTGACAATTTCTATTGACAATTAAGGGTGATAATTATTCTCCAATTACACTCAAACCATTACCACGAATTTCAAAATGAAACTTAGTTCACTAAGAAATTTCTCCACACACGGTTTTCCCCCCCAAAAAAATGTTCCCTTTCACTCTTCTCACCCTCCACTCTCACTCAATAAAATCGTCTCCATGTGAAAACAAATTTCCTTTGGGCAATTTTCCGAATTTTCCTTCATTTTCTAGCCCGGCGCGCGTGGAATTTTCCTTCGCCCGATGGACCACGAAACTGACCACCAACCATGGGGTGAGAATTTCTGCGTAGACGCGAATCTAAGAAGAAGAGAAGGAGGACGAGGAGCGGAGGGTAATCGATTTTACGAAAACTACTTCTAGGGGTGGAAAGTGGCACGCCGAAGGGGTGGAGGGATGATGATCCGGCGAATAGGCCGGGCAAGGACATTTTTATTATGTCCCATAAAAATTCCTGCTCTAATAGCTCGAGCGCGTCTGGAGGATGAGACGGCGGCTTGTCTTCTTTTTTCGAAGTGACAAGAGCCAAAGGAAGAGAGAGAAAGAGAGAGAGAGACATGGTGGTGGTGCGATAAAATCGGCCGAGCATGCTGGAGTGGATAAGAGAACAAGAGAGGGACGATAAGAGAGGAGATTTTCTACGAGGAAGGGAGAATTTTTCGAGGGAGTGAAAGTTCGTGGCACGATCCACCCCCAACCCCCGAAAATCCAATAAACCTGAAGCCGATTAAATTTATGAAGTGAAAAAGGTACCGTAGGAGAGTGAGTAGGCTTCGGCTTTTACCTCGACGCCCTCCGGCTTACTCTTCACTCTCCTTCCGCACCCCCTAATTTCGCACTTTCACCTTCCTCTTCACCACATCCCTTCCACCCTTGTATTTTACAATAAACTCCCATATTCGTCGAGGGGTACGATGAGTAGGATGAGAGAGATCGATTGGATAATGGACAAAGTATAACGGACTCGTAATGGTAACATCTTTTAGAGAGATAAATGCGAGGACATTAATCCTTCGAAATCACGAATAAAGCAATCGAATAACAAACACGAGATATTCTTTTGTAATAGAGGAATCTGTAACGTGAACATTTTTTTAAGAAGAAAAAGATAAGCACATTCATTTTTGCGAATTGACGAATGAAGAAAAACAACTGAACCGTAGTATTAACATTTCTTAAAGAGAAAACGAACGAGAAGATTTATTCTTGAGTGAAGAGACACAAGTCGAAGAGCATTAACATTTTTCAAGAAACGGAAGCGGGAGGATATTCAATTTTTCCAGTTCACGAGCGAAGGAAATAACGAATCGAATAACAACTGCAACATAATTTTTTTTTGTAATCGAGCCCCGACTGACGTCACGGGCCGTTTGCCCGGGGGCAGCTGCCGGGCTCCGCGTGCCGCTCCTCTCCACCGCTAACGGAAAAACGAAATTAATCCTCGCTGCTCTCGCACAGCCGGGTAAACTTCGTCGTTGCGACGTTGAATAAAATGCGCGCACTTTTCCCCGCGAACTTTTCTACAAACGGGCGTATATGATACTGGGAAAAAAATTCAGAAACGTTTGAAAAATACCGGAAGCGCGTCCGTTCCTGACTTTCACGTCACTCCGTGACACACTAGCGCCGCGCGATCGAAAAAAGAAAGATCCTCGGCGTTACGAAAATCCAACGTAACGCGCGCACCGAATTACCGAAATTTCTTCGTGAAATTCTGCCGAGCGTAAAATTTCCACGCGAGGATCTTGTCAAGCGCACGCGGCGCGGCAAGCTCGAATGAAAATCGCGAAAAATGCTCGCGGAGAATTTGGAAACGCCCTGTTGAAAATTTTCTGCCGGGAATAGGAGACGGCGGGAAATTGGAAAATGTCCGACGCGCGCGAATTATTAATTATTATAATCGTACAATTTGCCCTAAACTTCCTGCGCCTACGTAACCGGTGGTCCCGTAATTTCCATTATTGACAATTACTGGACCGGCTGCCGCGCCTCCTCTGCCGTTGAATATCGCGGCTTTTGCGGCTTCATTAATTTTCATATTCCCTCACCCTTTCTCTCGTCCCTCCCACCCATCCTCGCGCGCTTATGCGCGGACCTAGTGCATGATTACGCAACGATTAAACAAAATGTTTGTGGCAGCGCGTGTGATTCGAGCGCGTCTTTAATTTGCACGCTCGTCGAATCGCATAGAAAGAAAAACCGTGGGCTGAAAAAACGTCACGTGTATGTTCGTTTTCCTCGTGAGTTTTTTCTATTCTATTTCGTAGGGTCCTGGAAGAAATGAACTGAGAAGCTTGCATTTTGTATGATTAAAGGAGAATGATGTGTTGAATAATGAAGCTTGGAAAATCTGTAAGGAAAACAGAAAAATTATTTTAGGACCGCACAGAAGAAAAAGCTCGTGAGTTTTTTTCTATTTTATTTCATAGGGTCCTGGAAAAATTGAAATGAGAAGCTTGCATTTTGTATGGTTAAAGGAGAATGGTGTGTTGAATAATGCAGCTTGGAAAATCTGTTAGGAAAAGTGGAAAATTATTTTACGAAATTTTGCAAAATAGTCACAAGTAAAGGTTGCTTTTAAAACTTCAGGTTGACTGTCGACTCGATGACGATTACAGAAAAATGTCATGAGGAGCGCGTCACGTTTTCATTGTCCGTTATTTTTATTATTTATCCTCCACTTTCGGAGGCAGATGGTGAACGGTGGTGAGAAACACAATAGAATTCCATGCCGCACGGGAGAGCACTAAAACGTGCGAGCGCGGTGGAAGCGCGTTGCCTCTGTTAATTTTAACAACAACCGATTAATTTCAACGAACGCGGAAAACCGCGAATGTACTCATTACGTCATTGAAACTTCCGTGGGCGCGTTGAATGAAATTTTCCACCACCGTGATCCACGCGCATGCGGTTTCTCGTAACTGAGATTTCTTTGCGTGGAAATAAATTCTCTTTCGAAAATTAAAGAAAAGTCCGAACAATGGCGATTTCGTCGCAAGAGAAATAATTTCGAGGTCACAGAAAAACACCAAAAAATTAGTAATCATCCAACAAGGTCGTACCGACAAACGTCTACATTTCTGGGGAAAAAAATCTCATCCGGAAGTCAAACAAAAATCAAAGTCAACAATCAACTTTGTCGAGAAAGCAAATTTTATTCACTTATTTATCTAAACAGATTGACCCAATTTTTTTTACAAACTCAATTTCAACACGGTAGAAAAAACGTAATGGAGCATTACAGCGAATTTAACTAATTTAACTAATTTAGCTAATATAAGCGCGAGCAAAGGAAACAGAAAGAAAGGAGAGAGTGGAAAAAAAGGAAAAGCCCTATTCAACTATATACAAGTAAGTCATCTAATTGAAGTAATGGAACAGATTTAAAAAAAAGATAATGGTTGAACTAACAAAGGAATCGATACAATTTCACAATTTGTCGGCTAATTTAGATATCCTCGAGATTATAGTGTTATAATACTATTACAGTGTTACAGTACTATTATAGTGTTCGCGTGATAAATAATATCGAGGTGGATAGGAAAAAAAAAAAATACCGTCCCCAAAAAGAATGAGTAATCCTCGAAGAAGGGTGCTGGCAAAATTCGCGGTTTGTCCTCGAAACGTTTCCGCGTGCGAAAACCGCGGCACCGATGCGAGGAGGCAGGGACGTGGTTCAATCGCACCCTTAATTAGCACACTCAATTAAGCAGACCGGCGTGCAGTCTGGCGTGCGCGTGTGTGTGGCTAACGTCTGCCTCACGTGAAACCGCACAGCTGATCGCACCGCGTCGTTCAAGCGTATCGAACGTATTCTCAATCCTCGCCACAGTATATAAAATCAAACGGAACGGGAACAATAAAAAATCAAAGAAGAACAAATCCACCCTAAGAATGACCCCCACAAAAATCGAAATCCTCGATAGTCGAGGCTCGACCGAGATAAAATCATTTCCCGCAACGAACGAAACACAAAAGAAACTGAAAACCATAGAAACTTAACTGCCACTCCTTTCTCTCCGGCGGTTATCGTTCGACTAACTGCGAGTTTAATCCTCTCGGAAGTACCACGAGCCACGCAAAAAAAAAGAAACTCAACCTAATTGTGGATATTCAATTTAACGGCATTTAACGCGAACGCGTAAAAATTCCTAACGAACGAAAGGGATGAGAATCGTTCCGAGTGATTCGACGTTAAGCCAGCTCTGTTTCACGAAGGTACGGAGATAGGTGGTGGAAGATAAAGAAGAAAGGGTGAGAGAGGTCAGGACCATATCCATCGAGCGAACCATAGGGCGCCTTCGCATCGCGTTTAAATTCATCGTCGTGGTCGTGAGAATAAAACAAAATGCAACAAAACGGAATTTAAAAAAAGAGAGAGAGAAGGAGAAGGTCTCACCTCCACTCGTGAAAAATATTCCAGTTTAATGGAGGGTGGTGGAACGTTGTTTTCTGCGATTCCATGATGGTCGGTGGTAGAGTCGTTGGAAGAGAATAAAAGATGGCAGAGCCTCTGTTGGGGACCGTTTCGGGGGTCGGTACTGTTTGCGTTCGCCGAGGACACTCCACAACCATTTACCGTAATGCGAATTCGAAAGGGCCGTTATATGGGCATGGGCAGCGATATAGCGAAAAGATAGCGCGTCACGTCCGCGCATGCGCCAGAACGCGGCACGTGCTCCACTAAAATCGTACGAGAGGGCTCAATTTTCCATTTGCCGTGCCTCGATCGTCTCTGCCCTCCGGGATTTTACCGTCGCAACGTTTTCCGGAATAGTCGCGGGGACGTCGTATCCCATGATTGCCGGGGGTGGTTCGTAGGGGGGGTGAGAATTGTAAAGAGTCGAAATGGAGGGTTGATTTTATCCCTGCGCTTGGATATAATTGTTTTCTGGTTCGTTCGTCGTTTAAAACGGGGGACACCTGACGAACTTTAATTGTTGGATGAGATGATACTTGGTATTATTTTTTCTGGTTAATTATTGTGACAGTGTTTTAGTTAGACAGAGCTGTGACGAGTAGCAGGGTTGTTCGAATTGGTAGTTTTGTACCAAATCGGGTTCGTTCATCGTTTAAAACGAGGGATACTTGGCGAACTTTAATTGTTCGATGAGATGATACTTGGTATTATTTTTTCTTTTGGTCGATTATTGTATTAGTGTTTTGCCTGGAACGAGGTTTGGCGGCTAGTAGGGTAATTCGAATTGGTAGTTTTGTACCAAATCTGGTTCGTTCGTCGTTTAAAACGGGGGATACTTGGCGAACTTTAATTGTTGGATGAGATGATACTTGGTATTATTTTTTCTTTTGGTCGATTATTGTATTAGTGTTTTGCCTGGAACGAGGTTTGGCGGCTAGTAGGGTAATTCGAATTGGTAGTTTTGTACCAAATCTGGTTCGTTCGTCGTTTAAAACGGGGGATACTTGGCGAACTTTAATTGTTGGATGAGATGATACTTGGTATTATTTTTTCTTTTGGTCGATTATTGTATTAGTGTTTTGCCTGGAACGAGGTTTGGCGGCTAGTAGGGTAATTCGAATTGGTAGTTTTGTACCAAATCTGGTTCGTTCGTCGTTTAAAACGGGGGATACTTGGCGAACTTTAATTGTTGGATGAGATGATACTTGGTATTATTTTTTCTGGTTAATTATTGTGTCAGTGTTTTAGTTAGACAGAGCTGTGATGGGTAGCAGGGTTGTTCGAATTGATAGTTTTGTAGCAAATCTGGTTCGTTCGTCGTTTAAAACGAGGGATACTTGGCGAACTTTAATTGTTGGATGAGATGATACTTGGTATTATTTTTTCTGGTTAATTATTGTGTCAGTGTTTTAGTTAGACAGAGCTGTGACGGGTAGCAGGGTTGTTCGAATTGGTAGTTTTGTACTAAATCGGGTTCGTTCGTCGTTCAAAATGAGGGATACTTGGCGAACTTTAATTGTTGGATGAGATGATACTTGGTATTATTTTTTCTGGTTAATTATCGTGTCAGTATTTTAGTTAGACAGAGCTGTGATGGGTAGCAGGGTTGTTCGAATTGGTAGTTTTGTAGCAAATCTGGTTCGTTCGTCGTTTAAAACGAGGGATACTTGGCGAACTTCAATTGTTGGATGAGATGATACTTGGTATTATTTTTTCTGGTTAAAATTATTGTGTCAGTGTTTTAGCTAGACAGAGCTAAACACTGACACACTGTGATGGGTAGCAGGTTTGTTCGAATTGATAGTTGTGTAGCAAATCTGGTTCGTTTGTCGTTTAAAACGGGAGATACTTGGCCAACTTTAATTGTTGGATAAGATGATACTTGGTATTATTTTTTCTTTTGGTCGAGCATTGTATTAGTGTTTTACCTGGATCAAACTGTGACGGCTAGCAAAGTTATTCCAACCAGTACTTATATACCAAATCCGATACCATTTTAAACAGATTTGCCTCAAACAATTTCCAGCCCTTCTCTTCATTCTTTTCAACATCCACGACGAATTTCTAAACCGAGAACGTTCGAATTATTCTTTCTACATCTCCACGTATAACCGTCTTCAATGAAACATACATATTACTATATTCAAAGCAAAAAACCAAACAGAAAGATAAATAAACAAATCACGAAATCCACCACTCTCACTTTTCTTCGCGCCATTCTCGAGGCGCGTTTCTCTATCGAGACCCTCCAATTATTCTCCCTAAGTATGGCCCCTCCCTCGCTACCTTCTCTCTCGTTATCGACGCGTAATGTCGCGCGTCACCAACGTGTTCGAAACGGTTTGGAACGTTGCGCTGCGGGGGGCTCATTAGGACGGGCCGCGCTAATAGACGAAGTACGCGCGCGGAGTTCAGTCGAGCGTGCTGGGCGCACACGCACCACCGATACGGTTAATTTAGGAACGAATTAGCGAGCGACGATAAGCGGGAGATCGATGGCGAGGGAAATCGTCGATGCTTAATTTCATTCGAGTTCGCGCGCGACGACGTCACGCGACGATAAGCGTGACAAGGTATTTAAAAGGTCTTCACTTAGAGTCAAATTACCAAGAATAGTGAAAAACACTTAACTTCACTTCCGCTCGCGAGCAATTTTCAGACAATCGTTTTGTCATTTTAGAAAAATTCTTTTTCTGAGCTTGACGATTGCAAATCGTAATGATTTCGGATAACTGTGTATTCTGTTGATTAAATTTGGCAAGATGCAGCTCCGGATGTAATTGTATTGTTTTTTCTATTTTTTTTTTTGCTAGATTAACACTATTTCTACAGGGATTTTGTGTATACCCATTTCGAACAGGAGATGTTTTTTTGGGTCCAGGATGAACTGCAGGAAAATCATACCGCTAAATTAATTTAATAACTAATATACGAATAGTGAAAGAAGTAATTAAGGAAAAGTTATTCAACTTGGAAAATAATTTTTAAATACAATTTGAGAGGGTATCTTATGACACCTTTGGTAGAAATAGTGTTAAACTATGTAAGAAAGCTTTTTTTTAACATTGATAGTATTTTATGAGGTTGGCAACGTGTCTGCCGGTGACTTTTACTGAAGACATCGAGACCCAAAATATCAACGACAGGCGATGTACACTTAATTTCACTTCCACTCGCGAACAATTTCCAGACAATTGTTTTCTCATTTTAGAAAAATTCTTTCTTCAGCTTGACGATTGCAAATTGTAATGATTTTGGCTAATTGTGTATTCTGTTGATTAAATTTGGCAAGATGCAACACAGATGTAATTGTATTGTCTCTTTTTTTTTTGTCAGATTAAACTATGTAAGAAAGTTTTTTTTTAGCATTGATAGTATTTTACGAGGATGGCAAACTTTTGACTTTTACTAAACACACCTGTGCACCTACAATCCATCCAAATGGTTTTCGCCAAACGCTTTAATCCGTTCACGGCACTCAAATTGTTAAAAACAAAAAAAGAACAAAGATCACAACACAAGTAAGTTCCAATAAAAAAATATTCTTCGCGGTTGTATCTCGCGGCCTCGAGTATTTTCAAACCCAAAAAAAAAACAAGTCACTCCCTTTACAGTCGTGCCTAAAAAGGAACGTAGTAATAAGAGCCCTTCGAATTCAAACGAGCGCATCTAGCAACGGCGATCGTAAATCAAGAGAGAGATAGAGAGAAGACTGCAATGAAGGAAATTCGAATTTCCTGAAACGGCCATAGGCAAAGCTTCTCGGCGCGTATTCTCGCGCACCACTGTTCGCACGGTGCTATTCTCTCCATCGAGGAACGTTACAAAATGGAACGGCCACAATTGTATCGCCATCGTGGCAACGGTGCTACTGGTAAGTCCAGGACTGGTTGTTCGTGCCGTATCGCGTTCGCGACACAAATCTTATCGGTACGAGCAACCACCAAAAGGAGGAGGAGGAGCAGAAGGAGGAGGCTTCGACCTAGCTTTCGTGGAACATTGGTGAGATGAGAGCGTAAGAGAGAAGAGAGAATGGATGACAACTCTATTGTCCGCGCGTGGCAAGTGGTCGCGCGCGACTCGTGGGGACAATGAAGGAAGATAAAGAAGAAAGAGAAGAGAGGAGAAAAAAAATAAACGAAGCTTCCAGTATCGATGAATGGGTGATTAGATCAAACAGGAAATGACGAACACTGATTTCAACGTGTGGCACAGTGCGACGGTTCCAATGGAAGAAAATTACAAAATCCACTTTTCCTTTTTTTCTCTCTCGGTTATTTGTAACTTCATTTGTATGGAAAACGCTTAATGAAAAGAATAAATTTGGCCCTCGATATTCAGTAAATATCACCGTATTAACCAACAAGATGTTGGAGCTAAAAGTGAATAGAAATAAGAGTTACTGGATTATTACGTTTGATGGTATGAAGGTACCGATTTTTTTACTGCGAAATTTATGTCTTACTTATATCAAATGTAATTTTTTCCATCGTAAGGTTATACTGTTCATTAATTTCCTTGATAAAATGTTCTCCAACTTTAACATACTTTCTCTCAAGGAAGGTAAAACCTGTCTTGAAATCTGTCTTTGGAGAACTATTTTTAAGACAGTCTCTATCTTAGAAAATAAACAATCTAAATTCTGTTCTATCGATCAGAGAAACCTGAATGCGCAACGTTAACTTTGTCAAAAGCGAATGACGAACCACTAACGCGCGCATTTCATTTCATCTTTTTGTCGTCTCGCGAGAAAGGCTGACGAGAAGAAAGAAAAAAGGAAGCAACGAAAAAAAAAAGCAAAGAACTACGAAGGGAGGGAAAAAAGAAGACTGCCAACATGATCGAGCGTTTCTATATCGTCGAGGGCCGCCTGGGTGCGCTTCACAATGCTCGAATCTCTAAAAAAAATCTCTCACCCCACTACCACCCTGTGAGAGAAGTCGGTTCGAGGGACGACGAGGTGAGAGAGGAGACACATTAATTTTTCATTCGACGAATCATCCCCTGTGCTCTCTCCTTTCCTTTCGATTCTACACTCTGAGCACAGTGACGCGTTCTTCTCTTTCTTCGATTCAGGGGGGTGGAAGGTGGAGTGAAGACGAGCCAGAGGATGTCTAAAGATTTCGGAGAACATTCGAAAGGAATCCTGCGGATTCAGATTCATAGATATTTTTTTTTTTTTTTTTGCGAAAATTTGAGAAAGAATAAGATTGTCAAAGCGAGTGCAAAAATCAGAGAACCATTTGAAAGAAATCCTGGAAAACCTGATTCACTAATTCTCCGCCATAAAAAGAAAAAGAAAAGAAAGCGAATTTCATAGCGACATATTTTTGGGCACGACCGTAAAGGGAGTGACTTATGCAATCGCCATCCTGAAAACCGTTCGTGTGTGTGTGTGTGTGTGTGTGTGTGTGTGTGTGTGTGTGTGTGTGTCCTCGATTTCGGAAAAACGGCTGAACTGATCGGGACGAAATTTGGCACAAAAATCAAGTACATTACTGTAAGTTCACAATAAGGTTTGTGAGCCGCCATCTTGAACCGGTACAAAATGGCGGCAAATTCAAATATCGAAAAATTCATATCTTTGGTACTATTCATTGGATCCCGATAAAAATTTACACATACATGTACACGTATACAATGACAATTACTGGAAATTTTCAAATTTTTTGATTGGCCGAATCAAAAATGGCGGCTAATTCAAATCTTTAGTCCAATATTCCGGCAAAACGACTGAACGGATCCGAACAAAATTTGGCATGTACATCGAGTATATATCCATTCGGTGCCACGAAATTTTATGTACCGCCATTTTCAACCGTTTCAAAATTATGGGAAATTCAAGTATGGAAACGTGAGTTACACGGTCGTACCTACGGCAGAAAGCGAAGCTTTTCTGCACCCGGTAAGGCGAGCGCGAAGCGCGAGCACCCGGCGATCGTGCCGAACACTAACCACCACTAGTTTTCCTCTTTCGATTATTCGCCTTACGATAATCGAACATTCCAATGAAATCACGGAGAATCTGATTCACTAACGACTTCAGGACGAATTCGTCTAGAAGTAAGTATCAATCATCGCGCGATATCGAGGAAAATAATTAAGGGGTTCGCGCGCAAAAACGAACGGGATAGGAAAAAGAAATAATAATAATAAAAACCAGGGTCGCAAAAAAGGCGAGTGGCGCGATGGATGTAATCAATAACACTCATCGGCCAATTAATCGTCTCCCACTGTACGCGATCGGTGAGAGAGCACGCGCTCCATTTCGGCGAGAAACTGGCGGAAGCGGGCACCGGAAGATCGTTAATTTTTAATAGGAGCACAATGAGAGAGGAGAGAAAACGCGCATGCGTTTATAACGATCATTGGAATTAATTGAGATCGGAGAACCGTGACGATTGAAGGGGGTGGAAGTGAGAGAAAATCAATTGCCATGTCTACTCGTTGGAAGGAGAGAAATTCTCTCTCTCTCTCTCCGTTTACTTTTAACAACAAACAACCTTCACTTTAACGAGAAATCAACACTACTCGAAAGACAAATTAAAAAATGAAATTCTTCGCTATGATCGTCGCAGAAAAACATACGCCTGAAATTATAATTCACGTAGTGGCTAGGTGAAGGGTCCTTGGACGATAAGCTTCGCAGCACCCATCAAAAGCGAGAATTAACTTTACTTCGGCCCGTTTATCATTCACCAAAGTATCTGCCTGAAGAAAGGAAAATAAAAAATAAAAATGACGCTCCATTGCTCTGGTAGAACCACTGCCAAAGTGCAAAGGACACCTGGAAACCTCGAAAAGGTCCTTGGTGAAGACCTCTCGAATCTGAAAATAATATCGAGCTAAAGGGTCCAACGAAAATTTCGAATTCGCTCGCTCGCCGAACCCGCACACACGACCACACACACACTTTACGACGCGTTGGCGAATTTCTCGTTAAGCCGTAGCAGCAATCTCCCAAAATTCCAGCGCGACCGAAACGCAATCGGACGACGGAAACAATCAACGTTCCGCGTTTCACGCGGCACTGCTTCGAATTACGCGTGGGGCATGAGGGACCTTCTCGCGAAGCGGTGAGTTGACGCGTCCAGGTTGAAAACGAAGCTGAAGCTCGCTTGTGGTTGGCGCTCGCTGGTTGGAAAAACGCCTGAGATAATCCTAAACATGCGAGTAGTCGAGAGACGAAAACGTTCGCGCGAGACCCAAAGAGGCACACCGAGAAAGCTCGAAGCGAAGAGAAGCGTGAGGAGAGCGGGAGAAATTTTCGAATTCTCGAAACGTTCAACAGCCAAGCCTGAAAACCCACCTGGCAATTCTTGCCACGGCTGCGGCTGGCTTCTCTCATAGCGTGTGCCCGGAAATTTGAATGGATTGCGCGCACCGATGTTGACTGCTGCTCCTTGCCGCTTTCCAACCCCCTAGACATCCCACCAGGACAACCCTCTCGTATTTTCATCGCGAGCCGTCGAATCGCGTAAAAGCACCTGCCGGGTTGGTTCCATTAGTTTAATTACGGGAAAGGTCCTCCGCGTAGCGTCGGTTTGGCCAACCGAGGTCCAACGAGAGGATGAGAGAACGTTAAGGGATGATGGAAATAGGGTGTGGGATGGAGGTATGCTTGAGGAAAAGTCAGGTGGGACCTTCGAGTGACATTGTCAGGTTGCGGTAGTGAACGAGAGATTAGAGATGAGCCAGTGGATGAAGGCTAGCATGTTTGAACACCGAGTGGAATCAGAAGTGCTAACAAAGGATCCGAGAGCCTCGGCTGACAGGTAACAAAGGGCATCTGTGACGAATGACGAAGACGGACGCTGGAAGGAACGACGTGGAGAAGAAAAAGAAAGAGATGGAGAGGCGGAGGGCGCCATTTCCATGGAAATCATAAATCGCCAGTGTTTCCGGCTGGCTGTGCAATTAAAAGGCAACGTGCATTTAAAACGAGCGAGTATTGTAGAACTCGTAGGCGAGAGCGGTGCACTTGAACGTGTCGGAGACTGGATGCGAAAGGTGGGAGTAAAGCTGATGGAGATGGCGAAGGAAAAGAAGGATGAAGGTGTTCGGAGGAGCCGCAATGGTAAAGGCCTTGGCCATTCTAAGCTGGAGAACGTGAAAGGAAAAATGATGGCAGCTGATGGCGATGCTAATGTTGGTGGTAACAAAGGATACTGCTAACTTGGAGTTTTGGTGGAAAATGTGAGTTTTTGTTATCCTACTGAACTGTTTTTGATCAACCGAACTGTCGCTGATTAGCTGAACAGGTCATTTCGTGTTTTGACCACTTTAATCAACGGAACTCTTTTTTTTATTGATGAAGAACTGCAGAATTCTTTGAGGGGCAATCGGACCAATGCTCATTGTTTTCAAATTTTCGAAATAGAGGGCTAACTTCCCAGACGTAAACAGGTCCACAGCGTCCACAAACCCTCCAATACACTTTTCTTGGACCCTTTACCAGCAACCAGGAAAATAATAAAACCAATAAACACCCTGATGATTTTTTCGAATCCTTCTGATGCTGCCAGCTCCAATGCTCCACATCAGCTGATCTAATCCAGATCTGAACAGTACCGTCTACTTTTCCTCAGTCACCAGGACCAAAGCATCATCTCTCTCATCAAGAATCTTATCAAACTACACGCAATCAGTGTCCAACCCTAATCCACCTAATCCATCACGATCCCTTCCTTCAACCTCGGCTGTCTTCAGATCCTCGATCAGGAGCAAGTCCTGCATCCTTCTGCATCCTTCTCATCAACCACCTCCAGGACCAGACGCACCCCTTGGCCTCGACCCGAGGGGCCGTGGGCGCAAACAAAGGCGAAAAGCATCGGCGTACAAACGCGAGCCGTCGCCGTTGTAGGAGTGTCCGCTGTTAGCCGGGTTGGAAGAGTGGTGGCGGGCCGCGAAACTCTAACAATGGTTATTGTTTGGCCCGCTCCTGTAACTGGGCTAATAAAATAGCGGGCCGAGCCGCCTCCGCCGTGAATGCGAGGGGCCGTGGAAAAAGGCTGAGAATACGGGAGGGGTTAGGGTCAGAAGAACAGGCTCCGGAGGTGGTGGAAAAATTGAGAGGAGCTCGAGAAGGACCTGGAGGGAAGAAGGATAGAAGATCGGGGCTAACGACGGGAGGGCCAAGTTTGAATCGCAACCCACCTCCCACTCCTTGCACCTTCAACCCTTCGAGAGAGTCTTCCTTTTCATTTTTTATTCTCATCCTCCTTACACCCTGGAACGGCCCTCTCGCCAAAGCGGAGAACGACACCTTACGGCTCTGCCTACGATTATGCAACTTCCTTAACGGCACCCGGAATTACTCGAGCGGTTCGCGTTTTTACGAGTTTTCGGGGTTGGGGGAGGACTCTTTCAGGGAATGGCGATCGTACCTCTCGCGAGGTAGCAGAGAAGCTGGAGAGAGAACTTTAGAAAGGGTTCTCACTTTCTTTGTTTCCATTTCTTTTTTAGGCACGATCGTTAAGGCAGTGACTTATGCAATCGCCATCCTGAAAACCGTTCGTGTGTGTGTGTGTGTCCTCGATTTCGGAAAAACGGCTGAACCGATCGGGACGAAATTTGGCACAAAAATCAAGTACATTACTGTGAGTTCACAATAAGGTTTGTGAGCCGCCATCTTGAACCGGTACAAAATGGCGGCAAATTCAAATATCGAAAAATTCACATCTTTGGTACTATTCATTGGATCCCGATAAAATTTTACACATACATGTACACGTATACAATGACAATTACTGAAAATTTTCAAATTTTTTGATTGGCCGAATCAAAAATGGCGGCTAATTCAAATCTTTAATCCAATATTCCGGCAAAACGACTGAACGGATCCGAACAAAATTTGGCATGTACATCGAGTATATACCCACTTGGTGCCACGAAATTTTATTTACCGTCATCTTCAACCGTTTAAAAATTCTGGGAAATTCAAGTATGGAAACGTGAGTTACGCGGTCGTGCCTATGGCAGGAAACGAAGCTTTTCTGTACCCGGTAAGGCGAGCGGGAAGCGCGAGCACCCAACGATCGTGCCGACCACTAACCACCACTAGTTTTTTTTTGTTAATAAATTTTCGAATTCTCACGATGCGCTTGGAGAATAATCGGAGGCGAAGAGAGAGAGAGAGAGGGAGAGAGCAAAAGGAAACGTGAAGAATAGGAGGGTAGGGGGTTGCGTGGGTGTAATAAGGGAGCCATTGAAAGTTTATAAACTGAATATTATTGAGATACTAGAGGAAGAGTGGAGAACGAGAAGGCTCCGTGACAGTGAGCGATGAGGTAAGGGATGGAATCTCACCCCTTCCAACCCCCTCGTCCCGATTTTCTATTAAACGTCGATTTATTTATGGAATATTCAATGCGACGTGTCTCGGGGAAAGGTGCACCACAGTGGCTCCGGGGAAAATTCAAATCAAAGCCCGATACACGCTTTTCCAGGAGGAGAGGAATTTTCCTGGGCCTCCTCTCCTTCCGTGGAGTTCTCGAGATAATTTTTCCCTTGGAAAAATTCGCCTATCTCGGTGAGAAGAAAATATTTGCGAAGGGCTCGGAAATCTTTTTAAGTGCGAGAGAATTTTTTAAATCTTATCCCTTCTTGGCTCAACGAATCCTTAATATTAACTCTTCCTTGAACGAATTCGTGGAGAAATCTCTCATGGAAGTTAGATTACCAGAAATTTCTTATAAGAAACGCAAAAGACTCATGAAAATTATTTTTCTTTGTTTTTTAAAAAATCGCCAAGGATCTGGAAAATATTATAAAAAACACAACGAATTTTCTGGAACTTCCTACTAGTGCCCTCTATTAGACGTGTACACGAGTACACGTGTGCACGTGTATTTAATTATTTTGTTTTTTAAACACGTGTATCGGGTACCCACGTGTAATACACGAATACACATACTACGCGTGTATTTATTTCACGAACACTTCAAAAATTATGAGAAGTTTCTTTTTCGAAGAAATATAAAAAAAGTGTCGTAGAGATACAAGAAATATCTATATATGCAAATGCATACAATTTGGCACAAGATGTAAGATGCTGTGATAAAAATTTCTTATAGTTACCCGTGTACACGTGTATCTACGGATATCCGTGTTAGATATAACGTATAGCACGACACACGTGTCACGTGTACCAGTGTATTTTAAAACATGGTTCAGACATGTCTGCGAAGCTAGCGTCTCATTTGGTAGAAACTTACAAACTATTGAGAGTTCTGGCTTCCTTTTCAATAGTTCTAGAGTTCCTGATATGTTAAATAAAGAGTTCTGCTCATTAAAGCCGAAAACTGAGCCTGGACACTAGTAATGTTGAATTATTTTTAAATAAATGAATACTCTCCAAGCGTCGTGTATTCAGAGAGAAGAGTGTGAGTTCACGTTGAAATAAAATGTTTTCCGTACAGTTCTAAACATGCTACATCATATTCTAAAGCGTTCCAGGCACTAGCAATGTTGAATTATTTTTAAATAAATTAATACTCCATAAAAAAAATCGAAGAAAATGCTACAACACGTTCTGAGTGTATGCGACGATATTTTGAAGAGTTTCGGATGATTACGCGGAAGGTATTATTTCTAAATAAACTAAACAACATTGTTACTTCCCGGAACTCTTTAGAATATGCTGTAGTATGTCTAGAACTATACGGAAAACATTTTATTTCGACCGGAACTCCCTAATCTTGTGTATACATTTAGCATTCATTTATTTAAAAATAATTCAACATTACTAGTGCCTGGAACTCTTCACAGAACTGTTTAAAAACTGTAAATCTTTCGAAATCTTGTCTTGCCGAATGTCGGAACTCGTTTGTCCAGGCTCATTTTACGACTTTAATAAGCAGAACTCTTTATTTAACATATCAGGAACTGTAGAACTATTAAAAAGGAAGCCAGAACTCTCAATAGTTTGTGAGTTTCCACCAAATGAGACGCTACTTCGTACGTCCTTCAACGACTCTTGAAAATGAATTCTCGTTTGAAAAAAAATCCTGGAAGGGTCCTGAAAATGTTCTAAGAAAGACAATAAAAATTTTCCATCCCCTCCGTCACTCCGGAGAGACGTGGACAGCCCAGAGCGACGCAACATGACGAATTTCCCAGCAATATTGCCGATTGTCCGGTCGTGTTTCGACGGTAGTAACCTGCTCTAGACGCGACAATAGGCGCGCCGCCCCCGGGGGCAAACGAGCGGCCCCAAGGTACCCGCGAGCGTCGAGGACGACGTGTTCGCTCCTAATTCCTCTGTTTGCCTATGCAAACGAGGAGACGAGGTCGGCACCAGGTGGACTCGCCTTCTCGACCCCGCCCCACGTTCGACCTCTCGACTCCCACCTCTACCGCCCCCGAGGCTTTTCGTCGCGAACTCGCTATCGGCCGATGTAGAAGAAAAGAACGGAAAATTCGATACTACCACTGGACACTTACAATATTCGCATAAGGTCAATGTACCTATTTCTACTCATTCAAGGGGGAATTACCGTCTAGAAAATTCAAAAATTCGATTTTTTTTTGCATTTTATTATAGTCTGGGGTTTTGAGAATGTGTCTCGAAAATATTAATTTGAAATTCGTAGAACTCCCATAGTTACAGAGCCTTATATCTGGATCGTTGTTTATTGTTTACCCAGTAAACAGTATACCGGCTTGGTGAATTTCTTTTGTTATCGCTCCCCTATCTTGTTTTGAAGCTGAGGAAGGTGGTCTTTATGGTGCCGGACAGTTGATTAAAGGTAAGTTACTTAAATCAGTCGTTATCCACCGTAAGTTCACCCGTATCGGTGCTAAATGCATGGCAAACTTTAAACGCGTTTTTCTCGGAATGACATTTTTCAAGACGGGCGCACGTTTTTCTCAAAAGTCATTGAACCGATTGACTTGCAGTTTGGCACACATATTGAAGGAACCTTTATTTATGGTTGGAACTAGGATTATACTGATAGCTTGAATATTTCAGTTCCAATCTAACGTTTTGGTTGAAAATTTTTCGGAAAAATTGAATTTTGATTTTTAAACAGCTGTGATTTCGATAAAAATATTTGTACTTGCTTAATTCTAGTTCGGACGATAATTACACTCATATAGATTGAAAAAAAAAATTAGTTTTTTGTTTCAGATAACTAGGATCGCCGCAACCCGTGCGCCCGATTGGACGAGTGCTCACGCCGCGACCTGCATAACTTGTATACATTTTAAGAGGAGTATTTCATAAAAATTTGTGTTGCTTGTTTAAACATGTCTTAATATGAGTGAAAAATCCCGGCACTGTAGGTTTGATAATTTTCGCAAAATTAATTTCCAAGTATTACTTAAAAAACACGCTTCTAGACGGTAATTCCCCCTTAAGGGGTTATATCTGTTTGATGCTTAAAAATGAGAGGGTTTTTTGTGAATTTTTTGTGACTCTACAAATGAAACGATCAATATAAGGTTCTGAGAATTTATTACACATATATTAAGGTAAAAGAAAAAATTTGTTATTTTAATTTTTGAGACGAAATGGCGGCTCAGTTGTACATACACTGCAAGCGTATTTTTTGAAGACGCTCCACGGCCGGCAGTAGAAGTCTGATACGTCTGCAGCTAGTACAATAAACAAAATTTGTTCATAATCTACATGAATGTTGCTACTGAAGTACACAGGTTTATTAAAAAATATTGATTTTTGCAATTTTGGCATCAATTTGAAGAAAAAATCGACCTTAATTTATTTATACAAATCGTAATTGTTTATCGATCGTAAAAATCATGTGTACTTCAGTAGATAATCTATCTAAGAAGCTACAGTTAAATTTTCAAGTCAATCGGATAAAAATTACTCGAGTTCTACTGCCGGCCGACTTTGAAACGCGGTTTCGAGAAAAACGCGTTTAAAGTTTGACAGTGAGTTTACTATACCTAGTTACCTAACCTAGTTAGTTCAACTTAATGGCTAGAAGGGCAACATATTTTTAATATTTGCTTTTATGTACCAAGTAGCGACATATGTTCCTCAATTAGAAACTATAGTGACCATTGGTAGAGTAAAAAATTCAAAATCGCTACATGATTGAGAAAATCAGAATTTGTCATTCCGAAGCGCCCAGAGTTGCTTGAAATATTTATATTTTAAGAGTATCTAAAAAATGTTTTCATCAATAAATGTTGTTTGATATTATTCTTGAGATGTTTTTACATCATTTAAGCCAATAAAAAAAAAAATGGAAAAACAAAAAATTTCAAACAGATATAACCCCTTAAGACAAATGACATTAAAAACAGTAGTTTAAATTATTATTTATATATGGGCCAGTCTAATCGCGAGTGCCGGCCGATAAACACGCATCTGTTCCCAGAGAGATTTGCGAAGCTGCTTCAAACAAAGCCAATGTAGTAACTATCTGTTACTAAATCGGGGGTACTTTTCTGTTAGCCGGGCGCAAATGTCGCTCTGGAAAAACCAATAATTATAAGCATTCCTTTTGGGTATGTTTTGTTTTCAATTCATTAATATTTGTTTATAGTTGAACGTGTTTTGCTTACAATAAACTGAATATTTGTTTATAGTTGAACGTTTTCGACTTTTATTCCGTTGACTGTTTTGTCATTCGCGTTTGGTTCACAATTGGCGACATTTGCACCCGGCTAACGGAAAAGTACCAAATTGGGGCTTGCAGTCGGAGAAACGAGAGTAATGACTACGAATTGGGTAGCCATTACTCGTATATTGGATCGCAAGAATTTTAACTTCTTGAGAGCTATGGACGCATATATGCGTCTGACGAAAGACATCGGTGTGGACTAAAGACGCATATAAGGTCAATGTCCCTATTTCTACGCATTTAAGACATATGATACTAAAAACAGTAGTTTAAATGATTATTTTAAGTAACAATTAGCGAACAAATTGGTCGCTTATCACGTCAGGAGTCGTACTACATAAAGTTAAAAAAATATCATTTCAAAGACTTTTATTACGAATAATTGTTAATTAAATGCAATGCAAGAAATTAACGTAATTCTACTCGGCAAAATTCGCGGTGTTCGTATATCTACTCACAACGTGTCCCTATTTCTGCGCATACAAGTGTAACAGATTCGGTTTCGGTTTATCGATATCAATAAGGTCGATGTCCCTATTTCAACTCATTTGAGACCAGAACGACTGCTCGGATTATGAAATTGATTTTTAACAACAAGCTGTTACCTAGCGAGCAACGAGCCTATGCAATTTACGTTGGAGTATCTAAATAATTAATAATTGACCTTTCTTATCTAACTTATTTTATCAACCGAATATTAATGTTAAGAAGAATAGTTCAAAGTGAGTAGAAATCAGGACTTGAGTAGAAACTGGAACATTGACCTTATTACAAGCAGACGAGTTGAGGAAAAAAAAAGAACAGAAACAAATGATTGAAACGAAAATTTCGATGGCTCGAGTAGAATTAAAAAATAATTAAGAGCGACTTTATTTCTATAAGGTGAGTTGGGGTAAGTGCAGCCTCAGGGTAAGTGCACCGTCGTCGAGACGAAATTTCCTAAAGTATGGTTTTTTCTATTATTTATTTTTTTAAAATTATTACATAGCAAGGTGAGCTGGGACAAGTGCACACACGAAAATTTGAAATTTGTGTTTACTCTCCTTCCACAAGCTTCAAAATTGTTATACAAAATAGAAACTTTGGCAACATGACTTTCAACTGTACTTTATAAATGCATAAGGTCATTTAAAACAAATAAATAATAAAAAAAAACCATACTTACCCCAACTCACCTCACTTAATATTTATTAATTAAAAAACACAAATCCACTACTATCACTGGACTCTCTGAATATTCGCAAATGACAAATGGGCGAATTTGCGAAAAACAAACAAATAATCGAAACGCGAGTTTTCATCGTTTTGCGCCAATTTGAAAAATAATTAAAACCGAAAGGAGCATTTCTCTGAATAAATAAACGGACTATGGAGGGAGTGTGCATTCCCGTATCACGTTTCTTCCTTTACCATCGCGCATCATCCGTTAGTCGTCCATGTTTATTTATTTATTTATTCATGCGTTTATACGCGCACGCGCAGCACCTCATGCCGAAATCACAGAATTCATTAATAGAGCGCGCTCGAAGCGACGGACGGCGAAATTAATTCCGTCTCTTGACCGGGGGTTAATGAAATTATTTCGAATTTGATACGCGAGTCCAAGGTGCGCATTCACAATTTCGCGCGAGAGAGCCACCGTGACTCGGTGCAGGCGCGTGTGTGTATTTATTAGAGAAAGAGGGAGAGAAAGAGCGCGTGTGTGTATTTATTAGAGAAAGAGGGAGAGAAAGAGAGAGTGGAATAGCTCGCAGAGTGTACGTGTGACAGGAAGCGGACGATTCGAAAATGGAAAGAGGCAGGGTACGAAGTGGAGGATGATGCTGTGCTGGAGGAAGTGACGTCAGAGGGTGCCCCGAGGTGCTTGTCAAAGCTAGAGGATGGAATCAACAGCGAGTGCCTTTCCATTCTCCTTTTCTCATTCACGTCCGAAAGAGAAATTAACGCAAAGAAAATACGCGAAGTGTCACGAACGTGAGAGTAAGTCCCACGTGGTTGGTTAAGGAGCATTTCGCTTTGTCCAATATTTTTCTTCCTTCGGCTTTGAACGAAGCCGGTGAAATTGCTCGAGCACAAAGTAGTCGGTCTCTCAATTTCGTCGGTTGGCCTAAATTATTTTCCAGCATTGTTTCTCCTCCTTCTCCAACGTATCCGCTACTGCTTACGTTAATCCTGATTAATACCGAGTTACGTACCTACTGCGAAAAGTTCGCGAGGAAGAGCACGCGCAGCACGGGAAAATATTAATCCTTAATAAGCCGCGCGCGAGGGTGTATCCGAAACGCAAACGCGCGCCGATTAGCCGCGGAAAGATTAAGCCGCGACTTATGAGCGGAAGCGGAAGTCGGAAGCGCGTTGGCCTAGGATGTGGCGCGGAAGGATCGTCGGAATTTTCCTCGCGGATGATTTTCCTTAAGGCAAAACTCGAATAACAGGAATAAATAAAGAAAAGGTGAGAAGAAATTTTCCCGGTAAAAGGAAATCGATGGAAAACCTCGGAAAATTGACTCTGTAAAAAAAAAAACAATATAAATCGTAAGAGAAAAATTCGCGAAAGAATTCAATAACAAAGAAAAATGTAGAAATGAATCGCTTAGTCGTCACGAGGTCAATTCGACGCAGTCATTTTAATGTTTTTAAATGCATTCGTGACGAGTAGGCAAAAATAGGCCTTTCCACTAAAACATTGAAGTTGACCTTGAAATGACCTCTATCCTTAACCCCAAGGTCAAGTTTAAGGTCACCAACAGCTGGCCCCCTCTAAACCCTAGAACTTTTCTATTTGGCATATTTGTCCAAAATGCAACTAAAAAACGCGTGGATTAATGAACGGCTTATGCAAAAAAAAAAACACTTATGACGAGTGTTTTGGAAACGTCTCGAAGAGATCTCCAACTTTGATTAAAAAGAAAATATCGTTTTCCGTTTAAAAAAAATGGCCACAACAAAAAATCTCGAAAGTGGCGCCATCTACGACTGAATAGACAACGCCATCTTCTTTCCCCCTCGAAATCGTGACATGTTTGTCTGAAACATTTTTTCGTATCTCTTTTAGTTCTTTAAAAATGCGGCTGTATTAATTAAAATGGGCCACCCTCTATAATCAGGATAAATCGTAATTCGATCTTTCAGAAGAAAGATTTTAGCGAGGCGATTAAGCCCGCAGCGAACAACAATATATAAAAAAAAGAAAATTGATGGGATGAATTTTTCATTGCGAAAGGAAAATCCTTGGAAAATCTTCCAGCGAATGGACACGTCGATAAATTCTAATTCTATTTCTCTTGTGATCCAGTACGAGTAAGTAACGGCCAACCATTCACCACTTTCCTCTGCTTCATCCCTCTCGTCCGTTTGCTACCCCCTTTTACCACCCTTCGCGGAAAAAGCCTCGTGCAAGTATTTCGAGAGGAATTTTAATTAATATCTCGCTACCCCCAGGGGCCTCGTCCACACGTACGCCGCAATGAGAGGGTGCGGAGGTGAGGATGGCAAGATGTGTAAAGGTGGTGGACCAATAGGGTGGCCCAGGAGTGGAAAGCACAAAAGCTCGAGGGATGAAAAGCGATACCCGATGCCCCGAAGGGCCACGTGGAGTCGTTTTTTATCGGCACGGAAATGCTTCGTGTTTTCTCACTCTCATCTTTTTTTTTTCTCTCTCCTTTTCTCTCTATCGCACACACATATTTACTTTTTCTCGCACTCTCTCGCCGTCTCATTCATCTTCTTCAAGTTCATTATTAGAAATTAAGTCGCCCTAGTCGTTCGTTTAGGTGAAGAATTTTAATAAGAGTTTTCTAAGTTTTTTAGTTAGAAAGTAATTGAAAAAGGATGCTCATTCTGTGTTTATTTACTGCAAGGCTCATGCGGGACTGTATGTCTGAATGTCAAATAAATCTAATCTAAATTTTGCAATCTTCTCGCTTTTATTCTTTAATCTTCTTTTTGGATCTTATAGGCTACTTAAGTGTAGACCATAAATAAACTACTGTTCTATTCTATTTAGTTATTTTCTCTGTCCTCCTCTCGTTTTTCTTCCATCATCGAATCTCTTCAATGACTTTCCTTTTTGGCCTCGCTGGCATTAACCTACCCCTAAATTTCTCTCAACCTCGACATTAAATTCAGCGAGACACAACTTTTCCAACCCATTCGTGATCTTCGGATCATTTAACCCTTTGTTGTCTTCTGGACTTCTCATCCGCGCATCAACGAAGCCTTTACGCATAGCGCGTTACGGGTATACGCGGGCATTTCTACCTATTTTTCGAAAGGTCCGTATCTCGGAAAGCAACATTATTATATTATGGTTGAATTCGGAATAAAATATCCTTCCGCTTGGTCAAAACGAAATTCTGAAATTGCCAAAAAAAATTATGAGGAGAGAGGTATGCCGAAAAGTTTAATATTTTTTAAACAACCGATAGGCGCTTTTGAAACTGATTAACTTTCGTCTGAAGCATTTTTTTCTATCTCGTATAAATTACACAGTATTTGGTCCGAAAGAAGATAACCGATTTTTTTCAATGGAGTGTTTCACCCCCTAAAAGTACGTTAGGGCACGTATAAAAAACCCTTATTTTGATCTAGATTACAACATATTTCGCTGGCATTGAAATTCGAGGGGGACACCTCTGATAGCTCCCTTGTTAGTGTAATCAGTCCGATGACAGAGCTTGGTCCGTTTCTTCGCTAGCTACATTGTATTAGGTGTATAAATTAATTCTCGGCCCCTCACTTCATTTGAAGAGAGTATCTATTTAAATTTGCATATCTTTCCCACCGTATAGTTATTTTGAAGCGCCATCCTTTGGCTTCAAAACGAGCTATCATACTTAATGTTGTTGATAATATAATCTTAAAAACCAAATAGTAAACGCTATCTCGTTCGAAAAGCAGCACCTGAGGCATTGCCTTCTTTTCTCCTTTCAATTGAAAAAAAGTGCTGCTGAAGCTAATGAATTAATTTGTTCCGCCTTATGCGAAAATGCTGTGTCCTACAGTACGTGTAAAAAATGGTTCAAAAATTTTCAGAATGGAAATTTTGATCTCCGGGATAAAGAACGCCCTGCACAAACTACCGTCATTTTTCCGAAACGGAATACGAAAGTTGCCTGAAAAGTGGCAAAATGTATAGAAAGTGAGGGAGATTATTTTGAAGATTAAGAGATATCTAATTTTTTTCATAATAAAGATCAAAGTTTGATCAAAAAGGCCGAGAATTAATTTATACACCTAATATATAGTCCCGAAGTAGTTGGTAGCCCGGTCAAAATGACTCAGAATTGCTGGTAGCCTATAGTCAAAATAACTCGGAGTTGCTGAAAGATCTTATCAAAAATTACTCAGACTCCAAAGGGTTAATTTCCCAAACACCCTGAATATAACCTCGTTCTCTCCTTCGAATCTAAATATTTCCTAAGCATTAACGACCTTCTCGAACCGGTCTGCGGTAACTTTTACGAAATTAAATTCCGAGCAGTTCGCGCTCGAAAATAATCTTCCACGACATAATTATCTTTCTAACCAAGAGAAACGAAATGAGAAAAAAACTGAAAATTAGTTGAAGAGAGAGATAGAACTTTTCCGTGGACTGCGATTCTTTCTCTTCGGCCCCCTGCGGCCACCTCGAAAGCAAGAAGGGAGTAGGATGTGTATTGTTTAAATTGCCGTAATTCATCTCGCAGGCCGTAGAGCGTTTAACGAGAGCACGAATTAAACTCTCAAAGGGACTTTTGATTAAGATCCGAGGATACGGAAAAATAACACGCCTGCCCGACGGCGTCTTAAACAGGATACTCTGGGCTGGTCCTGGCTACCAGACCAGACGGTCTCTTCCTCCTTCTCGGCTCTTCTTTGCGCTCGGACTTGTTTACGTTTAATTCAATGATTAAAGAAGCTCCAGGCTGCCGCGCGACCCTCCACTGAACTCCTTCGTATCACTGCCTAGGCGGTGCTCGCGATATTTCGCTTTATTTACCCGATATTTATCGTTCGCGCGCCTCGTCCCCGTGTTTTCCCTCGGCGAGATGTTTTTCTCGCTAGAAATTCTCCGGCCACTCGTCGGGCTCGTTGAACCGGAGAAAATTGCGGAAAAATTGCAGAAATGCTCTTCGTCGTGGACTAACAAGAGAAGAGGAACTCACCTTTATTCCGAGGGTAGGCGTCAGCATCCCGTAGTCAGTGATGGGCGGCAGGACAACCGGTGGTAGGTTTGCCATCATCATACTGTCTAGATTCCTCACCAACACGTACCCTTTATCCACTGTACACAAATCAATTTTACTTTCTATGTGACCTACCTGGAACAGATAAGCAAAGGAGAAGGGATCGTTAATGTTGATTGTCGAATAAGAAGATTGTAATGATAGTCGATGTGTAAGCGCGCCAGTGAGTTCGATGGTTAACCTCTTACACTGAGAGAAAAGTATATGATATATCTAACTATAATGGCATAGTAACCAAATTATGGTTGGAAATATCATATTTATGGTAAATGTTACCATAATGTCGGTAATAATTACGATGGAGGCATAGTATAACCAACTATATTATGTTTTTACCAAAAATTATGGTTATTTCAACTAAAAATATAGTATGCTTGAAAATATAAAATGGCAAGAAAAGTATTTTATATAGTCAATATTACCAGAATATTTTATACATTGTGATAGAACTAACTATATTCACATAGCACATTTTACTATACATATGGTAACAAGAACAAAAGTAATAGTTAATAATATAGCCATTTGTATAAATCGTTCATTCTACTATATTTTCTATGGTTAAGTGAACTATAAAAATATGTTTGACGCCAAATTTAACTATAAAATATAGTGAGATTATAGTAAACCCGACCATTTTTTTCTCTTATTCGCAATATCGGGATGCTTATTCGCAAGTCTGCCTCTCTGAGAAGACGCGCTTAGCCACGAATGGCACAAAAACCGTTAATGACCATTTCGACTACAACATTGCATCTGATATTCACGAAAGACACTACAATGTCACACCATACAAATTGATGGTATCCGCGGAAAGCCACTATAGTGGCGCGTCGTAATATAAGATGACATCTGCGAAAGCCACTATAGTGGTGCATTGTACCTAAGAGGTTAAGGGTACTGTGTTCGTTTATACTTTTGAGTTTTCTTTCAATTTTCTGTATATAGCTTATTATGCCCACCTCTGAGAGAAAGCGCTAAAAGAGGGTGAAATTATTAATTATTTGGTGACATTCTGCAATTTTTTTGCCTACGTTCGAAGGATCTATTGAATTCAGGATAAATAAAGAATTATTCTATTCTATAGTATTCTCTTTTACGCGGATAAAATTTACAAACAGCGGATCGATCAACGAAATCAATTAAACGCAGCCAAATGAATTCGTCGATAGCAGACAGCAGCGTCTTCTTAGACAACTTTTCCACGCGACCCTCTCCCTTTGAATAAAATAACCAAACAGCGGACCGATCAACGAAATAAATGAAGCACGGCTAAATTAATTCGTCGATAGCAGACGACAACGTCTTCTCAGTAAATTTTTCCACGTAATCCTCTCTCACTCTCTCCGGATAAAATAACCAAACAGCATTGATCGATCAACGAAATCAATTAAACGCAGCCAAATTAATTCGCCGATACCAGGCAATGGGCGTCCGCGTCTTCTTAAGGCGCGGCCGAGAACGATTCTGGAAAGGAACGAGTGAGTTAGTTTCCACGCTTAAACTGCCAGTCAAACTTTTCCACGGGACGAGAAACGAGCAACGCGCGGCCATTTCCACCCACCTACCTCCCCTCGTCTCTCGTGCGCGAGAACCGTCGAACCGAGACGTTTCACAAACACCATTTCCAACTCGTTTCGAACACTCCTCCCTCACCCCTTTCGTCCTTTCTGCCAGCCAGAAACCGGACTCGACACTTCGCAGCAGGACACGAGCTGGATTTCACCCCTGCGACGTCGTCCACCACCTCCTTCGACACCAAACTCCGATTTAGTCTTTCCAACCAACCAACTATAACCAGCCTCCAGTTTTCACGGCACTCCACCGCCCCTTTTGCCGCGACCTAATCTTCCAAAAGTGGGGTGAAGAAGAAATTTTCAACCGTCCGTGGGGCGAAAGTGACCAACGTGTGACCTCAGTCTCGCAATTAAGGAATTAATCCATTAAGGATTCGCGAGTGAGGTCTCCGGTGGTCAATGCGAGAGGAGAAATGGAGAGGGTAGTCTTCGGATAGTCTGTGGTTCCCCAGAACCTCCACTGGAATTTCGTTGACACGCGCAGACTTTGCTCTTGAAGATTAAGCAATTGCCATTGCATTAGCTAATGCGATTTGAGAAGAGACAGAAGAGAGGGAAAGGGAGAGTGAAAAGAGATTGAATGAGATTTTGTAAAATGATTGGACGATTGATCTTTCACGGATGATCGTTGCGGAATTAATTCTCTCACAAGTAACACTACCCAACTGTCACTCACCGATTTGAATGAAACTTAACATACTTATTAAACACCGAAAAATATTGAATACGTGTTTTTTTTGTTTCGGCTAAATACGCTTTTTAGGGGTAGAAAGCACCCCTCAACCCCTGGAGGTGGAAACAGTTATGGCTAATTATTTCTGAAACGATACATTTTCTGAAAAAAGTACTTAGGACCAAAGTTGTAGAGTTCAAAGTGATGCACCTGAAAGCGACCTTGAAGTTGACCTTGAGGTCGATTATCAAGGTCATTGGAAAATTATTTCATGTTTTTCATGGGAAGTAGTTTACTTTTCATCCTGAGCATCGATAGAGCGTAAAATTACTAATTATAAATCAAGGATGTGGTCAAAGTCCGGCAAAGGCTAATTATTTCCAAATTTAATTGACCTTGAAATGAAAAGTAAACTACTCCCTATGAAAAACATGGAATGATTTTTCCAATGGCCTTGATAACCGACCTCAAGGTCGCCATCAAGTGCATCACTTTGAACTCTACAATTTTGGTCCTAAGTACTTTTTTCAGAAAATGTATCGTTTCAGAAATAATTAGCCATAACTGTTTCCACCTCCAGGGGTTGAGGGATGCTTTCTACCCCTAAAAAGCGTATTTAGCCGAAACAAAGAAACACGTATTAAATATTTTTCGGTGTTTAATAAGTATGTTAAGTTTCATTCAAATCGGTGAGTGACAGTTGGGTAGTGTTACTTGTCAGTGGAATTCTAAAGGATTCTGATTGTTCGGTTGTTTTGGTTATTTTTGGAAGATGATTATTGTTATGATTGCCAAATTGTTGTTGGAAAGTTGACGAGATTTCAGATCGCTCGAGATTTTAATGTCATCAACAATGTAGGACTCTCTTTGGTAGCACGAACTCGCAGATTCGATCACGAATTGGCTTTGGCATGCCCTTTTGTCCGAGACAGGCGCGTGACCAAACTCGAATCTATTTGGTAAATTACTAGGGAAGAGGTCCTAGTGGGACCTTGGGACGGTCCCAGTGAGGCGCTCGGACGTTGAAATAATTGATGGGAATTTGGATCGTTGATTGGAAGCGAGATTCGATTTTGCCAAAGGGACAAGAGCTCGAAAAGAGAGAGAAAAAAAACAAAACGAACAAATCTCAATGGAGCAAATAAAAACTGTATTTACTGCGATATTTTTAAGAATAAATTTCTCGCGATTTTCACCTGAAAATCTTCGAATTGCAAGATCTCTGGGCGCATCGAATGCAAACTAAAAAAAAAAATAAAAAATACCAAACGAACAGATCTCAACGGAACAAATGAAAACTGTATATACTGCGATATTTTCAAGAATAATTCTCTAGAATAATTTCTCACGATTTTCAGCTGAAAATCTTCGAGTTCCGAGACCTCTAGACGCATCGAGTGCAGGAGTAAGTTGGTCTTCAATTACACGGCCGCGCACGCAGGCAATTATGAAGGTAATCCGTTAAGATTTACATGGGTGGCGCGTATGCCGAGCTTTAGAAGGGGTTGGAGAGGTGGAAAGTCGGAGGGTGGAACGGTCCGGAAGCGGCAACCACCCCCGGATGCACCGTGGAAACACGGCGTTCGCGGAAATAGAGATTTCGCGCGGGGTCTTACGTCGGATTTGTCGGTTAAGCTGCCTTGGCTCGTGCTGCTCTCGCCATCTTTCACCCCTTCACCTCCAACCCCCACCACTGGAAAATCCACAGAATACATCGAATTTTCCACCCATTCCAAATACTGTGTCGAGAACACCAAAGTCCACCTAACGTTAATAAACATGATTTCCAACCCCTTTTCTCACGTTCGTCTTAATTTCTATGCATAAATGAAAATCGAAGGAAAAATGATTACTCCACCTAACGCTAATAAAAATCATCTCCAAGCCCTTCTCTCGTCTTCATCCTAATTCCTACACTGAAAAAATTGTATTCTTAAAATACAAACTTAATAATTCATCTTAATAGATAAGAATATTTTTTTATCGATATGACGGTTTTTAGAATATATTCTTAATAATCCATCTAAATGTCGCCACACAATGCGTGTCGGTATTCGGTTAAGGGGTTACATACACCTAGAGGCTTCGAAAAGAAGTCGTTTTTCCGCATTTTTTTTTAAAGAAATGTAAAGCGTGTATTTATTTGGGCATTTGCTAACAGAATGTACATTATTTTTACTATAAAAAAAATTAAACTTGGATTGAAAATATTAATAAATAGCGAAGATATGGCAATCAACGCAAGACCTTCTGACGCACCGTCCATATTGATGGATTCGTTCTGAAGCGGGCCGCAATCAAAGGGTTAATTCACCACGTCGATAAAAATAAGCATCTTCGAAAATCGACGAAGAAATTTCGAATTCCACGCTACTCGTTACACACCCTCGCTCTTCATTGTCAGTATTCTCTTTCAGGGTGCATCCAAAGAATTTCCATTTGGAGAAAGCGGCCCTTCTGTTTCACTTTCCAAAAAAGAAAAAAAAAAAACAGGAAAAAGAAACAAGAAAATAGAAATAAAAAAAAGGGGGGGGGGGACAGAGCTCACGTGCGTCAGTGGTCCGAGGCAAAACAAAGGGGGTGAGCGGTGGGGGAGATGAGCGGCAATTTAATCGGCCGAGCGGACGGAGTTGGCCCTGTTAAGGGAAAAGGGGCATGAATAGGAAAAGGGGAAACGTCCGCGTGGGCATAATCAATTATCGTAATGGCCGGTCGATACACTCACACCAACACGCGCGCAGTACATACGGTGCGCGCTCACATTGAAACATCGAGAAACGTACACCGAAGCATCGAGAGAGACGCATACAGTTGCGGTCGGCTCGCAGGTTCGTCGGTTCCGCGAGCATTTCTACGAACGCTTCCTCTGTCATGGACAACACGCGATTCACTGGTGCGCGCGTGTGCTTGTGTTTCAGACACACTCGTAGACACTCTCATGGACAAACACACACACTCATACTCTCTCTCATGCACAAAGAAACACACACTTTCGTACACAAACACACATTTTCTCTCACACAAACAAACACGCGCATATATTCTCTATCTCTCTCTTTCTCCGAGAGAAGCGCAAGCTCGCGCGCCAGAGAAACGCTTTAATGCACCCCGGAGTATCGTGGAGGGGGAGCACGGATGCGCGCAGGCATATCTATTGTGTGCAACACAACGGAATACGGAAATCGAAATGCGTCTGGTCTCTCTCTGTCTCTCTCTCTCATTTTCTCCCACACGCGTGCAGATACTGGACACACACGCGCGTGCAAATTCTCGCGCACATTTCATCCGTTGTTTCGCAGACCTGTCTTGCTACCCTTCTCGTCCTTTTCACCCCCTCTCAGGCGCGTCTCCATCGTCCTCTTCCTTTCTCCTGCACGCGCCACCCTTCTCTTCCTCCCTTCTTTCTATCTTCTTCTTATTCTTCTTCTTCCCTTTTTTCTTTTCGTTTTAACGCGCCGGATATTTTATTCAGCGGCACTCTACCGGTACGCGCGCACGAGCCGCGCCGTTTGATATTGCAGTCTCATTGCATAAAACTGGGATGGGCCTGCATAAAACACATCTCTTTCGAGCCACCGGCCTCCGCATCCGAGCTTCTGCTGCGCTCTTTTTGCATGGGCCACGGGGTCTCGTTCGTGGGGCCAACGGTCCGGCGCGAGCTTCACAGGCAGTAGGAACCGTGACACGGATGTTTTTGGAGAGCGTTGAGAAATTAGAGTGATTAAGGAGTTTCGTGCCTATCTGCGAGGTTTAAAGAAATATGTGTATTTGGGATCTTTTTTATTTTTTTTTGAGCAACTTGAACATGCTTCTGATTCGATGTTTCTTTGCACGTACTTTGGTGCACGTTTAACACGTTCGCGAACGTGAATGCTATACCATTCATTTTCATTGTGATGCAGAATGACATGAATGCTGTAGCATACAAATTTTAAAATCGATTATTTTGAATTTAATTTTGTATAACCTTAAGTTCTTGTAATTAATTATACCTGTCAAGGTAATGACTAACTGATTCTTTAGGTATTTTCGTATTATCTCATCTTTTCTCTGTGTATTTACAAATTTGTCAAATTTCGGATATCACAACCATTTTAAACATAAAATCACTGTCAATTTTTGCACCTATTATTATTACATAGTATTAACTGTGTTTTGAAATTTTGTGTATTTAAAAATAATTAATTTTCCATACTGAGTATATTAATCCATGTTTGGAAGTCTGTTTTTTAGAAACTTGATTTTCAGAGTATCAATTCGTGGTCATGCGTATAAATGTAAAAAAAATTCCAACGAATTTTACGCTTTTCGTCGATCTTTCCGTACCGGAAAGGGTTAGTGCTTTTCGATTTGACTAGCGTCTCAGCAAAGTAGAAGTGTTTAACAAAATCGTATCAATTTAATTCTGGAAAAATTTTGCGTAAGATAAGCATTCAATTTTTATCACCCTTTTGCACTTGGTTGAGAGAACAATGTGAAAGGCGCCGATGAAAAAGTCGAGTGCAAACTATTGAAAAAAAAAAAAGAACACATGTTTCATTTAACAATCCATACCAATGACGAAGTAGACTCATTATTTTACCAAAAAGTGATTAATAAAGACACGAGTCCAAATTTCAGAAAAAACTCTCCCCGACCAAGGAGAGAACATCATCTTTAACAGATTCAATTTCCGTTTATCACCCTTGTTCATCTCGCGCTAATTTTCCAACTATCCCTTTACTTTCACCTCGTGTCGTCCATTCTCATAAAAATACATTCACGAACGAAGACAAGGAGGAGAGAGAGAAAGAGAGAGAGAGAGAGAAAAAGAAGAAGACGAAACGGAGGAAGGGTGAAAAAGCGATAATCGGGCGCGTAATTCCGTGTTAATACCACGCCGGATATAAGCCGACCCGTGACGTCACGTCCACCTCGCTCAGTCACGATCCTGCGCGACCATTTTACTCCATTCTCGAATCTCTTTCTTCTTCTCTTCTCATCTCACGTCACCTCTATCTCTCTCTCTCTCTCTCTCTCTCTCTCTCTCTCTCTCTCTCTCTCTCTCTCTCTCTCTCTCTCTCTCTTCCTCTTCTCGTTTTTTCTTTCACAAATTTTTTCTCTCTTCTCTCCTTTTATTCTTTGTCCACCCCTCTCCTCTATGGCTCGTAGATGTTTTCCACGCACGAACGCGCCTCTCGCGCGTTCCACTCGGTTAATTCTCCTCTCCTCACTTACTCCCGTGTTCTTCTTCTCTCACCGATTTTCCTCTCTTTCTCTCACACATTCATCAACCCCACTTCTCTCACACCCCTAAGCAACTGAGTTTCCTCGGGCCACAATTCGCGTTCGATTAATTCATCGTGCACCCGCGCGCCGGCTTATTCACCGCCAATTAAACTCGAACACTTGGGCGAGAGAGTCTACTGTTTGTTGTTATACGTGGAACGAACGATTTTACGTGGTGAATAACATCGGATGAGAGAGAGAGAGAGAGAGAGGGAGAGAGAAAGAAAAGATTCTCTTACTTCAATTTTGACCTCATGTGCTCGTGAAGTCACTGACCTTATTCCATCTTTCTTTCTTCTCTCAAATAAAGGAAAGATACACTGAAAAAATTGTATTCTCATCTTAAGAATTTACCATTTAACTTTAGAATATTTCTTATTGAAATAAGCAACAAGAGGATCTTCTTAATTTAAGAGTAGAATGTTCTAAACAGATTCCTCTAATCAAATATTCTTAACAGATATTCTTATCAGATATTCTTAACATAGCCTGGTAAAAAACTTGTACGGATATATTTCGTATATAATTGTTGAAAACAAAACTCTTAATGAAATGCTTCACAAGAGAAAGTTACAATTAATATGTATTTCTATGCTTTACTTTTAAATATCTCCGTTAAATCGCAAAAATCCTCTTCTTCTAGCCACTTGGTCACTTCTTTATCCATACAGTGAAAAAATTGTATTGTTAAAATACAAACTTAATAATTCATCTTAATAAATATTCTTAATAGATAAGAATATTTTCTTATCGATATGACGGTTTTTCGAATATATTCTTAAATTAAGAATATATTCTTTCTTAATTAATAATCCAGGTGGTGAAAGCTAAACTCAAGTGGTAAATTCTTAAGATAAGAATACAATTTCTTCAGTGTACGGTTCACTGTTTCGACCTCACTGGTCTCATCAGTTGCGAAAAAAAATCGCAAGACAGTTTTGAAGAAAGGTTTGAGAAAGCTAAATGCAAAAGACAAATTCGTCAAAAGCACAGCCCCTCGCTATACTTCATGTCAAATGCAATCACCCGCTCTAGCACTAACTTGTGCTACTGAAGAGTTCAATTTGAGAACGAAAGCGAAAATCCCAGTCTACACAACAGTGATGGAACATTTTCTTTGGGTTATCCCCTTTGAATGTGTTTTGTCCCATTTCCACCGCCTCGTGCGGAAAGAGTACGTTTCGCTGTTTCGACCTCGATGGTCTCATCAGTTGCGAAAGAAAATCGCAAGACAGCTTTGATGAAAAGTTTGAGAAGGTTTGGAAAGACGATTAAATTACATTAAAAAAAAAAAAAAAGACTTATCAAACATTTCCAACAAATCACATTCACAACCCACGTGAATCCAAAAACTAATTGTGCCGGTGATTGTGAAAGTGGTCTAAGTCAATAATTTCGGAAAAGTACAATATCCAATAAGGGTTTATTATAAAATCTTTAGAGAAATTTTTACTCTGCACTTAGAAATCTTATGATCGGGCATCTTATTGCTTGCTACCAATGAATTAACCTTAGGATCGCGACAGATTTTGTTACAGAAATACATGGTATTTGAGGAAATCTATTTCTCACAACAAATATCTGTGCATGCGCTATTCAATAATTTCCTGCGAAATCAAAAGTGCTACATATATTATTATTTTATATGTAATGTAACAATTTTGTCTGTGATAGAATGCTTATAGAAAGAGAAGTCTAATGACGCATGCATTAGAAAAAGCTTTGCAACTTTGAAATCCATTTTATATCTATACAAATTTTTTAACAGGCTATGTTAAGAATATCTAATAAGAATATTTGTTAAGAATATTTGATTAGACGAATCTGTTTAGAGCATTCTACTCTTAAATTAAGAAGATCCTCTTGTTGCTTATTTTCGTAGGAAATATTCTAAACTCAAGTGGTAAATTCTTAAGATAAGAATACAATTTTTTCAGTGTACCTTTCGCACAGCACAGCACACAAAATAATATAGTACACAAAATTACGCAAAATTGCAAGAGGAACAAGATACAGGCATCAACATATGCCGCACGAGATGTATATTCTTAATTTAACACATTGACAGCCGGCGACCTAAGAGACATTTAAAGCATGAGCGCCGGCAACGTATCGGCCACTTAAATCCCAAACGCCGGCCTTATTTGCTTGTTACTGATCAATGAATAGCCAAAAAAAAATATTCAAAACATTATATATTTTCGTAAAATAGTACATGTTATTTGCATATTCGTCATATACAATTTACTCAGAAAGCCGCGTTTTCGCGGGGGGCCGGCTGTCAATGTGTTAAGAATATATTCCAAAGACCGTCACATCGATAAGAAACTATTCTTATCTATCAAGAATATCTATTAAGATGAATTATTAAATTCGTATTTTAAGAACACAATTTCTTCAGTGTACTCGAGAAGAAGACTCACGGAAAGAGTGTAAGAAGAGACCGAGAGAAAAGTTGGAGGGAAGCTTTTTGAAATTTAACAAGGTCGACGGACTTTTGCTCTTCCGCTTTGCTCATTTTATTTCGTTTTTTCTCTCATTCGCGGATCTTCGTGTCCATTCCACGTGCTCGAGGAGGTGGTGGGGCTCGTCAAGTGCCGGATGACTGGAACCCCCCGTCTCTCATCGTGGCCGGAGATGACGCGTGTTTTCAATTACTTCACAGCCGTTGGCCCCATTGGACGAATGGACGCGCGAGGGCGTTCGACCAATTTACATTTTTAGCCAATATTCTCGTCGGACCCCGATCACCCGCTTCGTCCAACCTCCCCCCCAAGTGCATGCTCGGTGAACCGTGATGGACACATCCCTGGCGCATCACGAATGTTTTATTTCATTTTTTCCTTTCTTCGTATTTCGTCCGACCCCCACCATCGTTCACGGGTGACCTCGAGCGAGAAACAAGGCACCTGCGTGATTTATAATTTTAATTTTCAGGTGGACGATTTTTTCTCGAGAAGACGAATTTTTAATTGGACGATACTATATTCTTTGTTTGGTTATAGATGTTTTAGAAGCATACCACGGTTTTCTTCTTCTTCTTCTTCTTCTTCTTCCTTGCAAGACACTCACTTCTCCTCATCATCTTACTTCTCCTTAATCGACGAGAACGCGAATGAGATTTCTCGCTCGGTCTCACCCCGAGAGTAGTCTAAAATCTTCCTCCGCTCCTTTCCACCCCTTTACGGCCTCGCTACATAAATACGCGAGGTAACTCGGGGGTGGATGTGGTTGAGAAGCAAGAGAGAGAGAGAGAGAGAGAGAAGGGGTGGGATGAGAAAAGAAGAAGGGGTTGGTACATACGATATTCTCCGGAAAGCCTGTGATGCTCTCGCGTGAGCAAATTCTCTCTCTCTCTCTTTCGCTCTCTCTCTCTCTTCTCTTCTCTCTCATTCACTCACACATACACACACACACTCGTTCCACGAGAACCGAGAGAGGCCACGAGAAATTGAAGTTAGGCACGGATCGTTAATTCCGCTATGAATATGTCGGGCGCGGTGTGCAAACCCCTTGATACCGTCTAGCACGGGCCACACCCCCGCCGTTCATCCCTCAGATTCTCTACCTGTCTGCCGATTAACCCACGAATGCATCCTGATCCGCGAGATTTTCAAATCGAGACTACTAACGTCAAGTAAAACCAAACAATTATTCTAAGCTTCTTAACCAGAATTAACACTATTCCTACCGACCGGTCAAATTACCATTTTTAACATTTCGATTAAAATTTCCTATATACAATGTAATTGCATCGCCTTTAAATTTCACGACTTTTTCTCAAATATACGTATAATACATTTTTCAATATTTTAGACAAAGTCGTGAAAATTAAAAGCGATGCAATTACGTTGTATATAGGAAATTCTAAACGAAATTTTAAAAACGGTCATTTGACCGGTCGTGGTAGGAATAGTGTTAAGCCACATTCGAAATTTTCTATTTTGTATCTCGGTAATTAACCCTTAACGGACGCTAGCTTTTTATACATGATTCTCACTAGGCCGCAGTTGAATTCGGGAAATATGCGAGAAATTATCAGTATTATAAAAATAACATTTTTCTTAGAAATTATAACCGTTCATTAAATCATCATTTGTTATTTTTGTTTAATTAGAATACAGTGTAAATTTATTTGGAAGCCTTCCTCTAATATAAAACCGTCGGTACACCGTTATCTGCCTTGTCACCTCCCACGTGACATACAACCACAGTGACAAAGCACCGTTGTCACGTGAGAGAGGTGACTTAAGACCGTTAAGGGTTAATATTATCATTCAACTGGACATTTCGATCGTTTAACAACGAAACTAACGAAAAAAAATGTACAAACAAAGATTTTCTAGTTTTGAATCAAGAACCGACGAAAATGGTCTACGAATAAAAAATTTGTTCTTACTAATCGGTCAAATCGAACATAAAAAATTCATCAATCCTGTTTAAAAAAAAAAAAGAACTGTTCAGAATGGATATAATAGAGAGGAGGATTTTTGCGAGGGGCGTGAAGATCGAGAAGATTGAAATTTGCCGCGCGAACGACCCAAAACGCTTCATCCCTCTTCTCGCTTACCTATTATTCGAGAGCGGGACCAGATTCGCACGTTCGCGGATTATTCTCGCCAGCTCGGCACAACTCGAGCCGATGGCAACAGGTCGTCCTCACGCGGTGTGTCTGTGTGTGTGTGTGTGTGTGTGTGTGTGTGTGTGTGTGCTCGATACCAAATGCGAGAAGGAAGTGGCAGGAGGAAAGGTGGAGAGGGACGAGAAGAGAGGCGTGTGGAAATGGAATTCCGAGAGGTTGTAAAACGCAACTGCAGTCGCGGCACGTGCCTCGCACAGTCGCGTTACCACGTTAAAGAGCGGAGTGCGGCTGTAGAGAGACGTAACGAGGATCGAATCGAATTGTATCGATCTCAATTGTCTCTCGATACCGAGACCACTGCGAGACCCGTGTCACGTATCCAGAGAGATATTTCGTAAAAATTGAAAGCGCCTGGTGTGTCGAAGGGTGAAGAAATATTCGCCGTGGAGAAGATCTTCGGACGACGAACGAATAGAATTAAGAGAATTAAATTAATAGTCGTAATAATTAACGAAAATGCCTGAGGATAATTAAGAAATTGGTTGATAAATTTCTCGGTGTCAAAAAAAGAAGATAGAAATCTGACGGACGGAATAAAATCTCGTGCAATAAGAAAGAGAAGGAAATTTTCGTGGAGAAAACAAAATATCTCGTTCAGCATCGTTTGATACTTTGTAAAATTTGATCACGCCTGGTGTGTTCAAGTGTGAAGAAATATTCGTCGTGGAGATGATCTTCGGACGACAAACGAATAGAATTTCGAGAATGAAGAGAATCAAATAGTCGTAATAACTAACGAAAATGCGTGAGGATAATTAAGAAATTGGTTGATAAATTTCTCGGTGTCAAAAAAAGAAGATAGAAATCAGACGGACGGAATAAAATCTCGTGCAATAAGAAAGAGAAGGAAATTTTCGTGGAGAAAACAAAATATCTCATTCAGCATCGTTCGATACTTTGTAAAATTTGATCACGCCTGGTGTGTTCAAGAGTGAAGAAACATTCTGCGCGAAGAAGATTACTCGATGGAAAAAGAATCAAATTTCGACAATGAGAAGAATAAAGTGAATCATTGCAAAATCAATATCCATCAAAAAAAATAATTAAGAAATGAGTTGATTAATTTCCTCACGCACAAAAAAAAGAGTAGGTATCCTGACAACAAAATAAAATCTCATCCACGATCATCCCTAGAAAGAGGCGCAAGCCACCCCCTAGAATCGAAATGTTAATACGACGATGGAAGTCGGCGAAAAATTTTCTAATCTCAAATCCCGAAGAAGGCCCGGACAACGAGGCGTGCCGACACTAAAGAGACGAGACACTCGAGGAATGCAGAACGTCGAGAACGGTCGAGGAAGAAGCCTTGAAGAGGGGGTGGGAAAGAAGCGTGGAAAACAGGGAAGCTGAAGAGGTCTCTTCAAGTCGGAGCCTCTTCAAGTTCCGCGCATTCCATGGTCGTTAAGCCGCCCCCGTGAAGAAAATATATCTTGGCTGAGAGACCTTCCACTCGCGCCACCCCCAACTTTCCACTGAGGGGTTGAAAGGGGGTGAGGATCGAAGAAGAGCAAGAGGAGGTGACTGTGCACGTGTGTGTATGTGTGTGTCTGTGTGTGTGTTTGACACACACACACACACACACACACACACAGAGAGAGAGAGAGAGAGAGAGAGAGAGAGAGAGAGAGAGAGAGAGAGAGAGAGAGAGAGAGAGAGAGAGAGAGAGAGAGAGAGAGAGAGAGAGAGAGAGAGAGAGAGAGAGAGAGAGAGAGAGAGAGAAGGTGAGTTTATAACGTAATAAATTGCGGTTCGTTAAACAGTTAATGGAGTTCGTCTGGCGGCACCCACGGTGAAGCGGTGCCGATGGAATTACGAAGAGGAGGCAGCGGAGGATCGAGGGGGTGGAGTTTGGCGGCGTCCCTTTGTGCCTCGCGCCGCGAATTATTATCGACAGGTGGATACTAACCTCGTGAGAGGAAGCACCCTGACCCGAAGATCGCACGAGTGTGGATTTCTTCGGTGAAGAAAAAAAAAAACCCCCCCCTAGGAGGATGAACTTTCAAAAGGGGTTGTTCTTGAATTTTACTCCCTCCGCGTAAATTAAACGCGCGTATCAACGGATAATTAAATCTCCGTGGATCTTCGGAACTCGAAAGATCTGCTGCGCGTTGTACGTGAGAAAAAAAGGAATCAGAGCCTGGACAATGGAGAGACACGAGAAACAATGATGGACGGAATGAAGTTTAATAATATTAAGACCAGAACAGCGGGTGTCTTTACTAGACGCGAAGCTTAATTGCCTTCGGTGTTCCAGCCACCCTATTACACCCCTTGGAGGAGGACAGACCACCCTCTACGTCGAACAGGGAGAGCCTGGAAGACCCGTGTCTTCTCCGAGGAAGCGTCGCTATCTTCAGAACGCAGTGGAGCTGCTCCTTTCTCTACTCCAGGCGTCAGCACAAAGTGTGCGCGAGGGTGTGTGTGTGCAAGGGTGTGGGACGCGTGCACCCCTTTATCTGGGTGTTTCGGTCTACCATTTTCATTCATCCACCTGACCTTCTCTCTCTCACTCACTCTGTCTGCAGCTAACAATCCACACAATCATTTACCCTCACCATTTTCTCTGATAGTGCCTAGCCCGACTGAAGCTTGTCCACCAACCTCCCTCAAGCTCGCACAGCCTAGATAGAGCTTCCTCAAAACATAATTAAAATTTTCTAATTAAGAATTTCGATAAGCGAAGAGAGCAGCCTGCTTGGTCTCTCTGTATCCTGAAGGCTTCGTCGCTGCGGACCACCACCTCATTCCACAATCTCATTGTTCCTCTTTGTTCGTCCTCGACTCTTCTCCAGCTTCTTCTACTCCGGATGTCCTCTTTGCTGTTCGTCCACCTGATGCTCTCTATCAATGCTCATCTTATTGTCCGCTTATCTTCAAACTGTAGAGTCTGATGTTTACCTCAGTCACTTCTGATCTCCAATAACGTGTGCCAATTTCAGTTGAACCGGTCCTGACCTAGATCCACGTGGAACGATCATAAAAAGAAGAAATCTCAATGATTTCCAGAAGAAGCCCAGTCAAGATCTCTAATACCAATTCTTTCATCATCCTCCATCCAAGATCCTTCTTTCTTCCACTCGAGACCCACTCACGACCAACGATTCGTGGACCCAGACCCGAGGAAGACTCAATCGGAATAACCGAGATTCCTGGAGTCCGGCTTCTGGAGGACCTAATTCCGGGTTAACCTCGTTCGTCCCTAGCTAACTAAGCGGCGCAATCCTATCGTGGATTCTCGTTCGCGGGCTTAATCGCTTCTACTATTGGATATCGTCGAAGAGGCACCACCAGAGGCCTCCTGGCTCGATGATCCTCGAGGATCCTCGTTGGCTCACGTACGAACGTGCCGAGCCTCTCGCGGATGAGCGTCACGTATGACGATTAGAAGTTAAAAGCTAGACCAACGTGCGACTACGTGACTATCCTCCAGTTGATAACATCAAGCGAGCTTACAAGCGCGTGAAAATCATAGACCTTACAGATAGATATGGACTGGACATTGGTGATAGCCTCTGATGGAAAATTAGACGGAGAAAGATACTTTTCAGGACTTCTATGTTCTTTTTTTCATATTTAGAAAGTGAATAAGTTAAGTTCGGTTAACCTAACCTACTTATACATGCTGGACTGTCTATAGGTTGGAGTGAGGTAATAAATATATTCATCTCACTTTAATCTATACACCAAAACCATAGACTTATACTCATAGACCGAGTGTCCTGTGAGATGCGCTGAAGACTACATTGGGTGCTTTCCATTTAGTGGCAGAAGTTGACACAAGTCGACTTCTAATGCCTTCCATTTAATTTATGTCGCAGTATGGTGATAACTCAAGTCGACCTGTGTCAACTTGTGTCGCAAAATGGAAAGCACCCATTAAAACGAGAGAGCAATGGTGGAAATGAATGTGTATCTGTCTAACCGGAGCGTTGGTGGAGGAATAAGAAGAAAAGGAAGAGCGTTTAGGGGTGCCGTTTGCGTTATCCTTCTTCTTATTGTTTTCTCCTTCTCTTGCCACGGAGCAAGAGAGAAGACCTCACTTTTGCTATAATTCTGCCCTTCAATGTAATCTCCAACGCGTCCATAAGGAGGTGCAGTCTATGAGTACACTGAGAAAATTGTATTCTTATCTTAAGAATTTACCACTTAAGTTTAGAATATTTCCCACTAAAATAAGCAACAAGAGGATCTTCTTAATTTAAAAGTAGAATGTTCTAAACAGATTCATCTAATCAAATATTCTTAACAAATATTCTTATCAGATATTCTTAACATGGCCTAGTAAAAAATTTGTATGGATATATTTCGTATATAATTATTGGAAACAAAACTCTTAATGAAATGCTTCACTCTTTCACTGAAAAAATTGTTTTCTTAAAATACAAACTTAAGAATTCATCTTAATAGATATTCTTAATAGATCAGAATATTTTCTTATCGATATGACACTTTTTAGAATATATTCTTAATAATCCATCTGAATGTCGCTACACAATGTGTGTCAGTATTCGGTTAAGTTAGGTTACACATCGCGTGCGGTACATGTCGATGCCTGTATCTTGTTCCTCTTGCAATTCTGCGTAATTTTGTGTACTATATTAGTTTGTGTGCTGTGTTGTGCAAAAAGTATGGATAAGGAGATGACGAAGTGGCTAGAAGAAGAGGATTTGGACGATTTAATGGAGATATTTACAAGTGATAGAAATACATGTATAATATGAATTGTAGCCTTCTCTCGTGACTACATTTCTCAACCAATTCTGATTTCAAGATATGGATAATGTAATTTTCGACAATATAAAGAGTGAAGCATTTCATTAAGAGTTTCGTTTCCAATAATTATATACAAAATATATCCATACAAATTTTTTACCAGGCTATGTTAAGAATATCTGATAAGAATATTTGTTAAGAATATTTGATTAAATAAATCTGTTTAGAACATTCTACTTTTAAATTAAGAAGATCCTCTTGTTGCTTATTTTAGTGGGAAATATTCTAAACTTAAGTGGTAAATTCTTAAGATAAGAATACAATTTTTTCAGTGTTATATAGTCGAAAATTACATTATCCATATCTTCAAATCGTAATTGGTTGAGAAATGTAGTCACGAGAGAAGGTTACAATTCATATATACATGTATTTCTATCACTTGTAAATATCTCCATTAAATCCTTATCCATACTTTTTGCACAACACAGCAAACAAAATAATATAGTACTCAAAATTACACGGAATTACAAGAGGAAGAAGATACAGGCATCGACATGTGCCGCACGCGATGTGTAACCTAACTTAATTGAATACTGACACGCATTGTGTCGCAACATTCAGATGGATTATTAAGAATATATTCGAAAAACCGTCATATCGATAAAATAATATTCTTATCTATTAAGAATATCTATTAAGATGAATTATTAAGTTTGTATTTTAACAATACAATTTTTTCAGTGTATCTGGTATAAGTTTATGAGCAAAAAACGTGCAAAGCATTTATCAGGATACGAAAAGACAGAGAAATCCCGAGAACTACCTTTCTCCGTCTAACCTCCTCTGAACATGCACGAGCAGTCCACATACACAAGGTCTATGAAGAAAACACTCGGAGAAGCTTCTCGTTAGAGCTGTTCCGAGAGGATGATCATTCTACCGAGTATTTTGCTCGCGTGGCAATTGATTCAAGGCGCTTGGAAAATCTCGTGTTCCACGAAATTCTCACGGGATAGTATCTCGATTGAGGTGGATCGATAGGGTGGCGCAACTACTAGGAGAGACCCAATTAAGAAACACGATTGCTTCCCATTAAGTCGGCCAAATGTCGACGTCTGTTCGCGCCAGGATTTCTCTCGCTATAGTTCCTCGTCATTTCACCTTCTCGCGAACCCACACAGGAGCACGGACTTCGATCCGTTCATCCCACCAATCCTGGGCACAGTCAAGGTGTGCGTGTCCTCGATGGCTAATTAGTTATTACTAATTGCCTCGAGTAGTTCGATAGTTTCGATTTGCCAGTGTAACAGGCTGCGCTCCGACTAGAGTGGTGGTATACGTAGGACTTCGGTAACCCAAGCTCGTCTCTCTCTGAGCTCTCCTACGTCGTGCTCACTCGTTTGTGAAGTGTCTACGCCTGTGTGCGTGGTGTGGATTTAGCGAGGCTTCGAAACGCAGAGGAGTAAAGGAGATCGAGAACTGAGAGAGACTGAGAGAAGAAGAAGAGAACCACGAAAGCAGGTTTAAGTAGTCGCGTTACATCCTGAAAGTTTCTCTTGGTTTAACGAACGAACGCCACGCGTGGTGGCTCATTGGTAGAAGTTTGCTCCGTGGATCGTCCACCAAAGTTTGGAACATATTCGAGAAGAATATCTAGGAATTAAAGAGAGAGAGAGAAAAAAAAGAAGAAGGAGAGGAATCGTCGATTCTCCGGATAAGCAAGAATACACGAGCTTTGCATGGACCACGATCGAAACCTTTGGAACAAAGGGTTAGGGGTAGGAGTATCCGGAGTCCTTTCCATGGAAGATAAAATGTGGAGAGTCGTTCGAGTGGCTCGTGAAAAATTGACGAACCAATTGGGAGACTTTTGTTGATTATTGTTTGTTTGTTTCCTTTTTTTTTGTATACTTCCGTCGTCCTTGTGAGAATCTCTTCGTTTTGCGGCGACAACCACCGCGGGACAAAGGCAAGTCGAGAGCGAAACGTGACGAGATAAGGAGGAAGAGATTTCGTTCGACGATTGTTTGTCGTTCGAGAGGAACGTTTTCTCGATGAGAAGAGTCGCAGGAGTAGAAGTGGTGGAAAAACGAAAGAAACGAATGAGAGAGAGAGAGAGAGAGAGAGAGAGAAGAGGGTGAACGAAGGCAAAAGGATGAGAGAACAATGGCCGCGCACGACGATTATTTTATTTATGGATACGCTAATGACGACGGCATAGGCACAACAACAGTGATGGAAAAAAAAAACTTTTCTCCAACATGCACAGGCTCCTCTTCGCGTCGAGGCTCGTTATTTCCTTCTCTTCTTCTCCACCTCCTCGTTTCGTTTCGTCTTCTTTTTAATCGTCGCCGACGACGACGACAGGAGGATCACAACAGCCGAGAAGGAGAGCAAAGGGCCCCTGTGGAGAAAGAATTTTCTCAGCCTCCTGAGAAAAAGTCGAAACCATCCTTGAGTCACATTGTGGGTTAAGGTGTAGAGAAACACTTGTGAAGCTTCAGTTTTTTGATCTTCCTTGTTTTGTAGATACGTGAAACTAAGAAAGGAACGAAGAGTCGATAAGTCGTCTGAATTTTGTCGGCCTCCTGAGAAAAGTCAAACCACCCTTGAATCACATTGTGCGTTAAGTTGAGAGAAACACTTGTGAAGCTTCGTTCTTTTTTGTGGTTTTGTCGATAAATGAAACTGAGAAACGAACGAAGAGTCGATAAGTCGCCCGAATTTTGTCGGCCTCCTGAGAAAAGTCGAAACCACCCCTGACACACATTGTGCGTTAAGTTGAGAAAACACTTATGAAGCTTCAATTTATTTTTAGTTTTGTCGATAAATGAAACTGAGAAACGAACGAAGAGTCGATAAATCGTCTGAATTTTGTCGGCCTCCTGAGAAAAGTCAAACCACCCTTGAATCACATTGTGCGTTAAGTTGAGAAAACACTTATGAAGCTTCAATTTATTTTTAGTTTTGTCGATAAATGAAACTGAGAAACGAACGAAGAGTCGATAAGTCGCCCGAATTTTGTCGGCCTCCTGAGAAAAGTCGAAACCACCCCTAACACACATTGTGCGTTAAGTTGAGAAAACACTTATGAAGCTTCAATTTATTTTTAGTTTTGTCGATAAATGAAACTGAGAAACGAACGAAGAGTCGATAAATCGTCTGAATTTTGTCGGCCTCCTGAGAAAAGTCAAACCACCCTTGAATCACATTGTGCGTTAAGTTGAGAAAACACTTATGAAGCTTCAATTTATTTTTAGTTTTGTCGATAAATGAAACTGAGAAACGAACGAAGAGTCGATAAACCACCTGAATTTTTTCGGCCTCCTAAGAAAAGTCAAAACCACCCTTGCCTGAGTCACATAGTACATTAAGTTGTACAGAAACACTTGTGAAGCTTCAATTCTTATTTTTTTTAGTTTTACCGATCAACGAACGAAGAGTGGACAAGTAGCCTGACCCAATCTCGACAAAATATCCTGAAGCTTCTCACTCAAGGAACAATGCGTGTCCTAGCGATAAACAGAAATAAGAAAGGGAACGAAGGAGGCAAAGTCAACGATCGTGAACAGTTTCGGGCGAGAGAATTTCCACCAGTGGCCCCTCTCTGACCCAATTTCGATAAAAGGCATCTCGAATTAGTTCCAGGTTCGCTCAACGATCCGTAAGCAGTTGGTGAGATAGAATTGCTGTTAACGGGGTTCACTCGTTTCGTCTTCCAGCAACCCGTGCACTTTCCACGAAGGACTGTGAGAATAAAACACGCATGGGGTGAGTGTTCGGCTCATAGACTTAGGCCCGGTATACACATGCCACTTACATGGAATGATCCCCAACCCGGAAATTCCAAAAATTCTGAAATTTTGTGGAAATGTAGAGCAACACGTCCTGAATGCGACACTATTTTTTGTTGGTGCGGAAAAACGGTTTAAACAATTTGATTTAGACAATTGATCGCTGTCGATCTGCCTCACCGCATTAAATATGTTAATGGATAGTAATAGTAGTTCTTCCGAGGAAGCAAATTGCATACATTTATTATCACCGATGCAAGCAATTCGACCTCGGATTGAAAGTTATATGGCTACGGTCAATGAATATTCCGATGCAGAATTTAAAAGCCATTCTCGGTAAAATCAGTATAAATAATATACATTGTACTGCAGGTTTGGATAAACATTCACATAAGATCGGTCTTTTAGAATGACGTGAAAATGATCAAAAATTCAGTTTTCAATCATAATCAGATCATTCTCTTTCATTAATTTTCTCGACGCCATATTGCACTGCGACTGTCTCACCTCGTGAGCCGCAGTAGTTTCAGTAGCATTATGTCTACCACTTATGACGTCATAGATAGAACTAGTCGCTGCGTGCTAATAAAGGAACGACTTTTCAGTACTGGCAGTGAATAACGGAACACAGCCTATGTCTATGGTTGCAGCAAAGCAGTTGTCGGTAGATGGCCGAATATCGGCCGATTTTGAGCGTCTCCATGCGATCTCTCGAATTTTCTTTAACACGCCGCGCTCGTGCTTTGTTTCTCTTTGTTACGCGTTCGAGACGTGATCGAAAACGTCAGTAGCAGTTAAGCTGTGGAAGGAATCGCAGTTTAGTTAGAGTCACTGGTACAATTAAATTTCAAGTTTGTGAAGTCGACAGGAGGTGTGTTTATTTAAACACCATCCCTAAACGAGCTAATATATGCGGAGAAGTAGAGGTGGAGAACTATCGATAGTCGCGGCCATCGATAATTATCGATAGTTGAACCCTAGACTATCGATTATTATCGATAGTTCTCGATAGTTTTGATTATAGTGAGTTTTTTAAATAAAATAATAATTATTCGGGTTTTTACTGTAAATTCGGTTTAAAGATCACATTATTTAAATATGAATTATTTAAATATGAATTATTCAAAAAGATAAACATAATATTAAGAGTGAATAAATCGAGTAATAACCTTAAATTTGGTTACAAATACAAGTTTTTTTCAATTTTCGCAATCCGTTTTTGGTTTTAGAAAGAATAATAATTTATCCCTTATCAATCAAAGTGAATCTTCTGTTTAAATTTTTAAATATTTAGTTTACATAGACAAAAACACTAATTTAAGATTTCAAGTATTGATGGCTTGTATTACTACACATATACTATATGCGGTAATGCAATTAGTGTTGGAAAACCTGCAATAATATACTTACGCAACAACAACAAAAATTAAATTTTTGAAAATAAAAACCTTTCGTCACTGCAAAAAAAATGTACTATTTAACCTATTTCTTTAAGGTTTGAAATGAAAGCATTGAAGTTCAAATCGTCTTGTTAGGAAACCAATGGCGAATGGGAAATCCGACTGAATTATCGAAAACTATCGATAGTTGATAGTAAATTATCGATTGTTCTCGATAGTCCCAACTATCGAAAATATCGATAGTACTATCGATAGTTCTCCACCACTACGGAGAAGCATTCTCGCGCATGCGCGCGTGCATCACACAACAGTGAGAGGAACGATTTTAAGAAAGGAAACTGTCGCGATTTCTAATTATTAGCAGTCGAGAAGAAGCATTATCGACCATCGTTGTCGTCTCTCTCACCTCCATCGTTCTTTTGGTTCATCTTTCGTTAGACTCGTCGGAGGGGTCTGCCTCGTAATATCGCCTCTTTCTCTCCTGAGAGTAAAGTTTTCCTCTTTATTAAAAATACACGAAAAATCGCTCGCCAATTTACGTCGCACTCCGCTGGAGCGCGCGAGACTGCGAGTGGTAGTTGACGAAAAAGTGTGAAGAGAGTAGGGACGAGAGGTGCACCTGCGAATTTTCACAGGGAGAATTCAGTATCGAAAGACGAATTTTTAACAATCGACTTACATTCTCGAGATGATTTGTGGCATTGTGTGAACGGACTGGTAGAGAAGCTTGTGTTATAGTTAGTGATTAGTCGAAGCGCTGTTAATCGGATAATTAACCGTTCCTTGTCCCAAGATCTCCTCTCGTATTGGTTCTGTCAGTAGCACACGCTCGCTTGAGCAAGCCAGTTCATGGAAGTGCCTCGGATTATCGAGAGAAGATTATTGGAGGGATGAATTGTCTCTTGGTCTCGATATTCAAGAAACGGTGAATTCTACGGTCGTCGAACGAAAGATCGATTATTATTAATGCTTCGGTAATGACAATCACTGGTAAAATTCAAGAGAAGTGAAAATAAGTAGCCTGGGATATTAATATTAGTCATAGTGCGAACAGTAAATTCGATGGTCGTGGAACGAAGGATCGATTATTAACTTCGATAATGACAATCACTGGTAAAATTCAAGAAAAGCGAAAATAAATATCCTGGGATGTTAATATTAATCATAGTGCCAACAGTAAATTCGATGGTCGTAAGACGAAAGATCGATTATTAACTTCGATAATGACAATCACTGGTAAAATTCAAGAGAAGCAAAAATAAATATTCTGGGATGTTAATATTAATCATAGTGCGAACAGTAAATTCGATGGTCGTAAGACGAAAGATCGATTATTAACTTCGATAATGACAATCACTGGTAAAATTCAAGAGAAGCGAAAATAAATATCCTGGGATGTTAATATTAATCATAGTGCGAACAATAAATTCGATGGTCGTGGAACGAAGGATCGATTGTTAACTTCGATAATTACAATCACTGGTAAAATTCAAGAGAAGCAAAGATAAATATACTGGGATTTTAATATTAATCATAGTGCGAACAGTAAATTCGATGGTCGTGGAACGAAGGATCGATTGTTAACTTCGATAATTACAATCACTGGTCAAATTCAAGAGAAGTGAAAATAAATACTCGCAAGTATTAGTATTAATAATAAAGCGAATCGTGTGTGAACAATTTCCAACGAATTTCGCGTTTGCATATTTCATTGGTGAAAAAGCGAGAATTTTTTCTCGGTAGAAAAAAAAATCTCTCTCATCTGGAACCGTCATCAGTCACATCATTACCGAAGGATCCGATCGTTTGGAGCACGTCACTCGGAGGCAGGCGCAGCGAGCAATAGAAAATTGCCACTGCCACCCCCGAGTCACCCCCTCGTCACATCGTTAAATCCCAACGGAAACGATGTTTTCGTTTTTATTATAAATTTCAGCACGACGAGAGGAGCACACCTGTCCGGAATTATTTCGCCACGTGGGAATAATAAAAGGGGTGGTGGAGTAAAAAGGTTGGCTCAATTAAAAGCACTATCAAACGATGGTGAGGTTAATTGAAAGGAGAACGCTATTAGAGGAGAAACACTTGGAAAAATGTCTCACGATGAAAATCGTTCATACGAAGACACAAAATTTTTATTCACCTCACCCTACGATTGTGATCTTTATTAGTATCTTAGAAAATCGTCCCACCTTTAAATACGATTAAAATCGTTCCTTTGAAAATGTAAAAGATTTCCAACTCGATCAGATGATCGATTCTTCTTCTCACCCTACGATCGTGATCTTTATTATTCTCTTACTTAATTAAATCGTTCCGCGATTAAGATTGGTCATTTTCATAATATACAAAATTCCTAAGTCGCCTTTTATCATTGTTATTTTAGAAGAAAGTCGTAGGATTAAAAACGTTCGGTTCATGGTAACAAAAAAATTTGCAAGTCGATCAGCTCTCATCATCCGCAAATGTTTCTCTCGATCAGTCGATCGATCCATTTCTCACTCTCTGCGATTATAATTTTTATTATGATCGTCTTTTTCAGCCGTTACGAAATTTCAGCTTAAGAGGTCCCGTGCCACATCCACTCGCTCACTGAACTCCGAAGGAAGGAAAAGTGGCCAGCCTGCCACGGTAACACGATGTCTGATCAGTTATGGATTTATGCGAATTTCCACGGCGTGGCTCGCACACGCGATCCTAACGGAACGAATCGATTCCCGAGGGTGAGTGTAGGTCGATCGCCAATTCTCTCCACGGCCATTTCGCGCGGAGAATTCTCGTGGACGATTGGGTAAAGAAAATCCTCCGTTTCTCGGCAACGATAAGCAACCGATGGCATGGAAACAAGAATTATCAAATGAGAAAGACGAAGATAATCCACAAGGAAAATTATGATAACACGAATGCCGTGCTATTGCACAATCGTTCGAAAAATTTTATTAACCCTTTGACATACAATGACGTGTGGGAGACGTCATTCATTTCATGTGCCATTGTAGACTTTGACGTCTCCGAGACGTCAAGAACTGTTCCCGACGGACGCCGTCCAGTATATTATTAGATTATTCAATTATTTTGGCTACAGGCAAAAAACATTGGGGACACATACCTTCGACTAATAATAAGTCACTCCCTTTACGGTCGTAGCTAAAAAGGAATATCAATCTGATTGAATGTTATATAGCAATGCAAATTTCAAAATAAAAGATTTCGTTTCTAAGCTTGCAAGTAACTGTTCAGTTGAGCCAAATTAAATAGTATTTTTCGGACGCGTCAAATTCCGTTTTATTTGTATGCCAAGGGGTTAAGGTAAGACTTCCGTATCCGATCCTTGTCGAATCTTAATAAAATTTTAGTGGTACGTAGCACTTACTAAATGCAGTCAAACGCCATAAGTGTAAATTTAAGGAAACGCCTGCTTTCCGAGATATTAAATTTGAAAATTACACGATTAAATCAACGATTTTTGAAATTTTTACGTAAGAGGAAGACTGAAATTCCAGAAAATGTCAGGTCTGGCAGGTGCAATGGTTAGGCACGGAACGCGTAATAAAAAAATAATTGAACCCTTTGCACTCGAGGGCTCCGCTTTGGAGACAATACAAATACTGTATCCTTATCGAGTTTACTAGAAGCTTCGAGTGCAAAGGGTTAAACTTGAGAGCGTGATAGGCTTTTCTGGTTAGATCAATCTCCATTTATCACATTTATATTTCAACTTTTACATTGAATATCTTTTTTTGGAGAGGAGACCGCCAATTTTGTCAGTGGAAAAAGTTATTTCTGGAAAAACTTTTTCTGTTAATAACTTTTTAATACACGACGAGCGGTGTTTAAAACCTTCACAACATTACTCAGGGTGATGATCTTCTTTTTAATATGTATTCTAAGGATATTTTGATAAATTAATATCTATAATCTTGCAAGATATTAATAAAATAAAACAATTCAGCAAAACATTGTTGAATTTTAGTCTTTTTTTTGCGTAAAAATCTAAAAAATTAAACGTAATTAAAAACCACGCGTTTCCTTAACGCTAGAACTACCAAGCATTTCAAAATGAATGGACGACAAAAGAAGTTTCCATATGAAAACAAGAAATGGTAGCTCTAGTGATAAAATAAATGCTCTCTCTGTCAAAATGAACGGTCAACAAAAGAAGTTTCCATACGAAAACCAAAATTAGTTTTAATGTTATTTTAATGGTTTTAATGGTAGTTCTAATGTTAAATTCTTGTGAAAAATTGATGCACCCGGTCATTTTGACCAGTCGGTACTTCTAGTGTTAAATTCGCACTTATGGCGCTCGACTAGATTTAGTAAATGTTACTTACCTGTAAAATTTTATGAAGATCGGACGAGGGTCAGATCCAGAAGTTCAGCCCAAAATAATAATAAATGTCCAAACGATAAGCAATCGAGGGTGAACAACGATAACTGAGAAGCTTAACAATTTAAACGGTTTCCGTGGGAGAGAGAGAGAGGACTGTGAGTAAAGTAGTTGCGTTGTCAGTACCGAGGATTGTCTCGGTGCTCAATATTTAATTAATTCCGGTGCTGCCAGGAGGTTTACCCGGGAGGCGGCCCGGGGTTACGTTAGGTTGGATTAGCTCGAGTTAACCGACTCGGAGAGAGTTGGTTCCGCACGCGCGTCTCGACGTCGGGCGTCGAAGTGACTCGCTTCGCTCGTGCACATCTTAACGCCCGACGGACCGATCGTCGCAGAAGCGTGTCGTCCACCGCGTTAACATTAGCGAGAGATACGTGACAACGATGCAAGCAGAGACTAAGCAGCACCCGTAAACGCATGAATTTCTATTTGAGAATAAAAAAAAATCATAGATTCGGTGCAAAAAGGTCGTTTGTGATGGCCATGTTTCATACCAAAATCGATTCTTTACGCATTTGAATGGAGAAACGTCGACTGACGACTGTCAATCGCGATTCGATCGACAATTTGAATTGTCACTTTTGAGTCTGATAACAATACTGAGCACAGATCTGTACGAGTTGATTTTGTAATATCAATATAAAGTGTGCGACGATACACGTTTTCTTCGAATGTTCTTCTATCAATTCCAGAGTCTTAATCTGATCTATTTAAATTAAGCACAGCGGTAAATAAGGTCTTCCACGCCTATTTTGCTACCTTTGTCCCACGGATTATTTATACGGTTCGTGAAATATTAAGAAAGTATGTAAAACGACATCTGTTTACTGAGAATATGTTCCTAAGCCCTCTGCGATTGATGAATCTAATCTATTTTAATTAAGTACAGAGGCACGTAAAAACGAGAATACTCCACGTGTATTGTCGGTTATCCATGCTAAGCGGATTTTGTAATATTAATGAAGTATGTAACGATATCTGTTTACTTCGCATAATTTCCTAGGTCTTTTACGATTAACGAATTTAATCTGTTTTAATTAAGTACAGAAGCGCAGAAAAAGAATATTCCACGTGTATTCTCGACTATCCATGCAAAGCGGATTTTGTAATATGAATGAAGTATTGTAACGATATCTGTTTACTTCGAACATTTTTTTAGCTCCTCAGAATGATTTACCGTGACTTGCATATGGGCTGTTTATTTTGAAAGTGTCGTCAGTCCATTTCTTAAAAAAATGAGATATCACATAATTTGTGTTTAATTCAGTGCAAACTTTTTATTAGTAACAAGTTCGTGTTGTTTAAAAATGGACTTGCACCACTTTCTGAATAAACGATCCATATCACACGAGAATTTTTCATATGTACACAAGTGTAACCAAAAAATGGTTGGGTTTACTATGATCTCACTATATTTAATAGTTCAATTTGGCGTCAAACATATTTTGATAGTTCACTTAACCATACAAAATATAGTAGAATGAACGATTTATACAAATGGTTATATTACTAACCATTACCTTTGTTCTGGTTACCATACGTATAGTAAAGTGTGCTATATGAATATAGTTAGTTCTATCACTATGTATGAAATATTGCGGTAATATTAACCTATATAAAATAGTTACTTTCCTTACCATTATATATTTTCAAACATACTATACTTTTAGTTGAAATAACCATAATCTTGGGTAAAAACATAATAGAGTTACTTATACTATCCCTCTATCGTAATTATTACCGACATTATGCATACCATAAATATGATATTTACCATAAATATACCGACATTTACCATAAATATGATATTTCCAAATATAATTTTCTTACTATGCCGTTATAGTTAGATAAATCATATGCTTTTCTCTCAGTGTATATTACAAATCAAGCATGCGACTGGACGTGATTGGACTGGACTGGCTTAGTATGAAAGAACTCTAACCCTTTACATCCTCTCAGGCAACAACAATTCGAATTTCCATTTGTATACTGGAATTGGCGCGATTATTAATACTCGATGAATTTCGTACATTCGAAGACACACACGGCTGGTGGTTCACCAAAAGTAAAAAGAGAGAGAAAGAGAGATAGAGAGAACCATGCGCAAAATTGCTCACAATTAACGACTAACAATAAATTATTAACGGTGTAATTTCCGCGCCGTAAGGTCATCCGCGATATCGTTTGACTCGTTAAACATTCGAGCCCCGGCCAAAACCATCCCCCCTCTTCACCTCGAGGCAATATTACTCGGTGAAATGGAATTATAATTAACGAGAGGCAGTGGACGATTTTTAACGACGAGCACGCGCGTAAATACGCCCCTGTAGAAATAAAATAAGCTCTGGCGCGCGAGCGCGAGCAAAAGGACGAATTGATGGGATCGATTAATGGTAAACGAGCGCGCCTTTCAAAATTTGCATTTCCATCCTACAAGCGCCGCCATTATTGCTCGTTGCAACGAGACACTGCTTCCAAAAAGATTCAACACTCAATCGCAAAGATACTTCCCTCCGGATGATAATCACCCGGTGAATTAATTGCGCCAGTGAAACGTAAACAAAGTAGAGACGCATAATTATGGCCTGCCGACGATTGATAATTATCTCCACGAATTAAGATAATTAAGAACCTCAAAGAATAATAATATGATTATCCAGCACGAGAGTAAATAGATAAAGCTTTCTAATCCATCGAGAACTTTCTTCCGAAGTCCTTTATTAGAAAATCGAGATTGCGGAGTTTACCCGTGCGGTAAATTCGACTCTCTCCTTTGACCCGCGTAGCACACATGAGAGCACAAAAGTACGAAACTGAAAAAGGAGTCTCCGACGCGATACGAAATGCACGAGAAAGGAAAAAGAAAAAATCAAAAAAGTCTCAGACGGGACACTAAACGTGGAAGACGAAAAGAACAGATACAAGACTAAAGAAGAAAAGGTCTCTGACGACGGAACATGCACGAGAGAAAAAAAATACAGAAATAGAAAGAACAGTCTCAGACGACACGAAACCCACACACTGAAAGAAAAGTATATGATATATCTAACTATAATGGCATAGTAACAAAATTATAGTTGGAAATATCATATTTATGGTAAATATTACCATAATGTCGGTAATAATTACGATAGAGGCATAGTATAACCAACTATATTATATTTTTACTCACAATTATGGTTATTTCGAGTAAAAATATAGTACGGTTGAAAATATATAATGGTAAGAAAAGTAACTATTTTATATAGTTAATATTACCAGAATCTTCATACATAGTGATAGAACTAACTATATTCATATAGTACATTTTAGTATACATATGGTAACAAGAACAAAGGTAACAGTTAATAATATAAACATTTGTACAAAACGTTCATTCTACTATATTTTGTATGGTTAAGTGGACTATAAAAATATGTTTGACGCCAAATCTAACTATAAAATATAGTGAGATTATAGTAAACCGAATCATTTTTTTCTCTCAGTGTAGTGAGTAGAAATCAGAACTTGAGTAGAAACTGGGACATTGACCTTACCTGCCTTATTGCATGCCTTATTTTAAAAAATCAAATGATGTTACTAAATATAATAAATTTCATTGTAAAATTTAGAGAACAAGAAACGACTTGTAATTACTTCGTAGCATTCCGTATCTCAGTGTCGATTAGTCAGTAATGCTCTCCGTTCGTAGCGATCACATTTTGTCACAAGCGCGTAAAAATATAGTACGGTTGAAAATATATAATGGTAAGAAGAGTAACTATTTTATATAGTTAATATTACCAGAATATTTCATACATAGTGATAGAACTAACTATATTCACATAGCACACTTTACTATACGTATGGTAACAAGAACAAAGATAATAGTTAATAATATACCCATTTGTGTAAATCGTTCATTCTACTATACTTTCTATGGTTAAGTGAACTATAAAAATATGTTTGACGCCAAATTCAACTATAAAATTTAGTGAGATTATAGTAAATCCAACCATTTTTTTTCTTTCAGTGCAAGAAAAGAAAGAAGTCAAAAATGAAAAATGTCAGACTCGACGCAAAACGCAAAAGAAAAAAATAAACGAGCTCAAAAATGGAAGAAAAAAAAGGTCTCAGACGACACGCAAAACACCTCGTCGCCCTCTGATGCTTTCTCCGATGCTTGCACCGCCTGCCGGAAACAACTCCCTTCTTCTCCACGAAATCCTTTTCAACTAATGCACGAAACATTCCACGAGAAATTCCACGGCGAACCCTCTTTATGAAATCGCGTTCAAGGAGGAGGTGGAGAAGGACGAGGACGTGGATGAAGGTGGAGGAGCCCTTTGAGATTCTGGGCTGGTCCACCCCGACACGCGAGCACGGAGTCATCGTTTTCGCGAAATTTAATATCGGGATTTTCGTTTCGGCTTCTTCCACCACCTACCTCCTCCTTACTCCCCTCCTCGCAGGCCGATTACGACGCCGAGAAAGATTTACCGACGAGGAAATCCGCGATATTGCGATTCGTCGGCTGATTTCCTCGCGCGTCCTCTCCACGAGCAAATTCGATTGCGCCCCGCGCGCACATCTCGTTTTCTCTCTTCTCTACGTTTTTCTCCTCTTTTTTCTCTTCTTTCTTCGTCTTCTTTCAACGAGCGAAGGAAGCCTCTTCCGTTGTCTATCGGTTTCTCGAGGATCCTCGGTAGCATGGAAAATTCTCCGCGAGCACTTTTCATTCATCTTCAGTTGGTATATGAATTTTCTGTGGAATTATTTCTTTATGCTTTAGGAGGATGCTGAAATGTTTGAATCGTCGTGTTGCAGGGGTAGTGGATGCTCATTGTTGGGTAGTGTATACGACGAGGTATCCGAAATATGAAAATTATCACGAGTATCATAGTAAACGTCCATCCTGGGCATGGAAGGTGATGAGGTATCCGAAATATGAAAATTATCACGACTACCATGGTAAACGTCCACCCTGGGCACCGAAGGTGACAAGGTATCCGAAATATGAAAATTATCACGACCACCGTAGTAAAACGTCCATCGTGGGCACCGTATAAAAATGTTCACAACCGTCGTAATAAGTGTCCATCGTGTGCACCGCAAAAGACGAGGTCTTCGAAATATGAAAATTATCACGACTACCATAGTAAACGTCCATCCTGGGCACCGAAGATGACGAAGTATCCGAAATATGAAAGTTATCACGACCACCGTAGTAAAACGTCCATCGTGGGCACCGTATAAAAATGTTCACAACTATGGTAATAAGTGTCCATCGTGTGCACTGCAAACGACGAGGTCTTCGAAATATGAAAATTATCGCGAGTACCATGGTAAACGTCCATCCTGGGCACCAAAGGTGACGAGGTATCCGAAATATGAAGATTATCACGACCACCGTAGTAAAACGTCCATCGTGGGCACCGTATAAAAATGTTCACAACCGTCGTAATAAGTGTCCATCGCGTGCACCGCAAAAGATGAGGTCTTCGAAATATGAAAATTATCACGACTACCATAGTAAACGTCCATCCTGGGCACCGAAGGTGACGAAGTATCCAAAATATGAAAGTTATCACGACCACCGTAGTAAAACGTCCATCGTGGACATCATATAAAAATGTTCACAACCATCGTAATAAGTGTCCATCGTGTGCACCACAAACGAGGAGGTCCCCGAAATATTGAGATTACCACAACCATGGTAGTAAGTATCCATCATGGGCACTGCAAAGGTCACGAGCCAAGAGGATGGATCGATACTCGATGACCGGTGCGCACCATCTTCTTCCTTCCTTGTTCCTTGGCCGTAAGCGCGGTTAACGACGCGTGGAAAATCGCTGAAAATCCTCATCCCGCCCCAAGTTTTCTCTTCTCTCTCTGTCTCTCACTTCTCTCTTTGCCTGGGCGCCTCGTGGCAAACTTTTCTGACATCTGCGACGGTAATAGTTCGGTGGCGATAGCCTCCAACCATTAGTTACAAAATCGCGCATAACCTACGGCTTTTCCTCTGGGCAACTTGTTCTCACCTCAAACTCGATTAAGAGAGTTCAAGTTTGAGGCGAGAAGAAGGTGGGAGAGGGAGAGAGAGAGAGCGAAAGAGAAAGAAATAGAGGGAGAGAGAGGAAACGATCAAAGCAATCTTCTTGATAACGATGACAAGGCCAAGGTTAAACGTGTTAATGTCGTTGAAAAGGGATCTAAAAATGTTCTACGTTGTCCTTTAATCATGTGTGACCTAGTATGAACCAGCGAACAATCAAGAAAATTCTCATCGCGTTTGGAATCTTCCATGACGATGACAAGGCCAACGTTGAACGTGTTAATGTCATTGAAATGGGATCTAAAAATGTTCAACGTTGTTCTTTAATCATGTGTGACCTAGTATGAACCAGCGAACAATCAAAAAAATTCTTAATGCGTTTGGCACCTTCCATGACAATGACAAGACCACGGTTGGATGTGTTAATGTCACTGGAAAAGGATCTAAACATTTTCAGAATCTTCCTTTAATCACCTATCAAGAAAATTCTCATCGCGGTTAGAATCTTCAGCAACAATACCTGAACTCCAGAAATACTAGAAACAAACTGAAAAGTATCCAAAATTTCCCTGACAATACCAGAACCACAATCCACCGAAAGAACAGTTTCTCTAAACCATCCGTGATCAAGTAAAAAAAATGGTCTTCGAAAAACCTAAACGAAAAAAAAAATGAGAGAGAGAAAAAGAAATGCGCCCCCATTCCTAATAACCAACTTTCCACGTGAGATCGATCCGGAAGGTAAAACAGAGTGAGAGAAAGCCACGAGGGTAAAAAGAACCGAGGCCAGGTACTTAAGAGGCACCTAAGAAAGTGCGGCAGGTAAAGCCTGGGCATCGAGAAACGAAATTGCACTCGAGCCAGCAATCGTCTGGTAATGGCCGACGTGCTCGTCCCTCTTCCACCCCCTTTTTCCTTTTCCACCCTCCTTGGATGGTGGTGGGGTGCAGGGTTGAGAAGCCGCAGGTAACTCGCTACCTAAATCCGAGCAGGTGCAATCTCCAGGAACTAACGAACCACGTCTAAGTGCCACCGACACTCGACCTGAAGTTCGAACTGCTCGACGGAAGTCTACCTTCCTTCCTTCCGGTACACGGGTCTCTCCGTTAACGCTGACGAAATGTACAAAAAAAGCAGCCTCCAAAAAATTGCCAAAGATATTTCTCACGCGAAAAATAACGATAATTTTTCTTTTTTCTTTAGGTAGCGGATAATTTTACTTCTTAACCTGTTAACTATGCGCACGATGTGTATACGCGCGAATTCAAATTCTTTATTTCGTCGTACACACGTCGTGAAAAATAAAACAATTAAGATTCGACATTGTAGTAATAAGTAATACACGTGTAATCCAGTGGTACGTTTCGTACCCATTTCGTAAGCCCATTGTGATTTTAATTGTATCAACGATCAATTGTCAATCCTTTTTAACCAATAAAAATTGCATCCTTTACTCGTTTTACTCGGACTATCTTCTCGAAAAATTGATTATGGAATCATTTGCCTTTAACGTGTGTACTCGTCGTCCTCATGACTTTAATTACGCATCCTGCGCGAAGGACTTTTAAAATGAAATTCCACAGTTAACCGGTTAAAATGGTTTTGCGGTAGGGCTCGAGATAAGCTTTCCTTCATTTCTGTTTCGCCGAGTAAGCAAGGCACAAGTACGATATCGACGAGAGGGTAGAGGAGAATCGAGCCCTCGGAAAATTCGAAGATGCATCGCTGCGGTGAGTCGTTGAAAGGAGAGGAGAGAAGAGGGTGAGAAAAATACGTGGAACAAAAAGGTGGAAGAAATTCAATTCGTGAGATGGAAGTGACCGCCGTTGGATATGGAGGAGAATGAAAAATACTCCTCCGGGAGGTGTGCACGATGCGGTGGGTTCGACGGGGTTGAAAACAGAATGCGTGGAGAATTTAAACTGCGGGGTTTTAAGGAATTGAAATTTCTGCCAAGAAAATTCGATATGACCTCACGTGAGCGTGGCATGCAACATTCCAATTGAATAAATATTTAAAAAAAACACACACACTGGACAATAATCGAACAATTTTAAGACCAATATGAATTGCAGGGATGAGATTAAAAAAAAAAAGAAAAAGATTGAGTTAAGAATTTAAACTGTGGAGTTTGGAGAAATCGAAAATTTCCGAAAAAATATTAGAAAAGTCACACTCCGATGGAACAAATGTTGAAAAATAAAAAAATAATCACTGCATAACAACCGAACAATTATTCATACACACTTTCTCTCTCTTTCTCTGCTCTTCTCTTTGCATCCGACCGTTCACATCTTTCACCTCCTCCATTTCCTTTTTTTTCAACTCCAAGTCTTCTTTTTTGCCATTCAGACGGGGATGGAAAAAAGCTCGTTGGCTCTCGCGTGACGAATGTTCGATCGGTCCATGCCTGATTTACGGCCCAGTCATTTCGAGAGAGACGTTTTAACGATCGACCAGCAAGCCACCAGATGTCACCAGACTCGATGTAGAGACACGAGGGACGCGCATCCTTTTCCCTTTTGCCAATCCTTCGGTTTCGAAAGACCTGTGCGACCACATGGTTTTCCACATGGATTCCATCGAGAATCCATGAGGGTTTTAGTGTCCGATTTACTACTTTGTTTACCACGCGGAGAGCTAATGTGACGCGTTAAAAGTTGACGGAGAAATTTTCTGTGGATTTTATAAAAAAAGTCTTCTGAATAATTATAATACTGTAATCTGTCACAGCCATTTGCAGAAATGGACCAATCAAAAATCCATGAGATTTTAGTACGCGTTTTAATATCCCATTTACCACCAGGAAAGCTAATGTGACGCGACATGCGTTGAAAGTCGATAGAGAAATTTTCCGAGGATTTTTAAAGAAGTCTTCTGAATAATTATTATCTGTCGTAGTCACTTTCCAGGAATAGACCCATCGAAAATCCGTGAGATTTTTAGTTTGCGTTTTAATATTCTATTTATTACATGAGCTAAGAGGACCATGAAGTAGCAAGCGAGAAGTTGCTGGAGAAATTTTTTTTTAGGCATTTTCACGAAAATCGGAAGATCTATTCTGATCTATTCTATTCCATCTAATCTATGTAATATAACTTAATCTATTTTAATACTCTATTATAATTATCTAATCTATTGCAATACTCCAACCTATTATAATACTCCAACCTTTTCTAAATTTTCTGAATTTCGAAGGAGAAATTTTGCACGAGGCCCGAAAATCGTGCAGAATATTCATCACGAATTAGACAATTCTTTTTCTCTCCATTCGTCTCTCGCAACTCCAGGTACTCCAAACTCTCCTACTCGCTAATATCGAAAGTGTCGATATTATCGATTGTAATTCGAGCGATGCGACGAGATATTATTGCCGAAGCGTTTTCCCGGATATTATCGTCGTGGCAGGTCAGCGTCAATTTATCGTCCCAGCACCGTTGGAAAAACAGCTCCTTTCCAAGGTACGCCGATATATTTCCGGGCGACGCGTAGTGAAAAGAATGGCCGATGTAAACGTTCGAAATTCATTTTTGGAGAATTAACCCTTTACACTCGAGAGGTGACTGTCGCTCACCACTTCCTTTGTTGCGGTAACTCGGCCACCATTTGGACTGACGCGATACGTAGAGGACGGCGATATTTATCTGCATTTGATTTCTTTTGAAACTGGAAGCGTTGTACAATATACAGGGTGAGGCCCGAATAATTGCTACCTAGAATAACTCCAAAAGTATGATAGTAGTCGAAAATTGTTTGATACAATAACACAAGTTTACAAATTCGGGTCAACTTTTGGACCCGAGCAGATGAGAGCGATTCTTAACGTTATTTGATGCCCTGAACTCAGATCTTCAATCCGTGTGTCAAGATTATTCGAATATGCCACGAATATTCGGTTACTATTCGGTATGCGGCCTATTCGGCTCCTTTTTTTTAATATTCGGTATTCGGCCGAATACTGCGTAGGATTTTTTCCCACAAAACTTGGGCGACACGAGCGACGAGCAAGGAGAGCGGCTACATCAAGATATAGCGAAAATCGAAAGGCGATACCAAGGATTTTGGAACGAAGGCATGATGAGCGACTACTGTTGGACCCTAATGCGTGAAACATATCCCAAGCAGTATAAAAGACTCAGTTCAACCTCCGTTCATTTCTGATTTATACTTTTTAATTCAATAAATGGCCGTTAATGGTGAAAAATAGTAAAATAATGAATTTATTGAATATTTCGAAAACTAGAACCAACTTTAAAAAAACGGGCTGCTGATTTGGATTCAGCCCCCAAATTTACCTTATAAACAGCTTTTGGTTGCTCAGGTCCAAAACCGTGTATACTTGTGTAATTACATGGGACAAAGAGGGCTGTTATTTGACATTAGTGTTTTGTTGCTAAGTGGATTCGCTTCAGAGATTTGAAAGTCAAGTTTGTGTTTTCAAATAGAATTGCTATGTTTTGGTGTTTATTTTCTAATAGAGGCTATCTTCTTTGCAACTCATTTCTAGCAATCAGCAAGTAACTAACGAAGAAACGGAAATTGGTATTCTTGCTACTGTGGTTCGAGATTCTAATCCGTGATAAGGAGATTGCAGGATTGCATTGATACCAATGGTAATCACTTTGAACACCTTCTGTAAATGTAAGTTCATTTCATCATTTTTGCCTAAATCACCTTCATTGACCTGCAAACACCTTAATTCATTGGATTAAAGACATTGGATTCGTCTCGATAGCCTCTATTAAAAAATAAATACCAAAACATAGGTAATACCAGAACATGGAGTTATTCTAGGTGGCAATTATTCGGGCCTCACCCTTTATATAGCCTTCCGAAGTATAAAATGATATAATTTTACATATTTCATATGCAGGGTGTCCCATTTTAAATAATATATTCAAATATCGCCAAAACAGTGAGTTAAATAAAAAAATTTTTCGAACAAAAGTTGTACGACTTGAAAGGGGCTATCAGCTGGTCGCAATGATTTGACCCTGCAAAGTCATTTGAAGGCCACACGAAGGTCACCGTCAATTTCTTAAATGGGACTCCTCATTTTTTATCGCATATTCTTGTAGCTTATCTCGAGAGCTATTCAAAACACTATAATAAAATAGTTTTCCTCCACAGTACATTATGAAATCATAAGGAATTTGCGAAAAAGGCCTCGAGTGCAAAAGGTTAACGAAGTAAAGGAGGTGATTTGCTCATTGTCTGATGTCTATTCGTCATAAAAGAAGCATAAAAAACGTAATTCGTTCAGGAAAGTCCATAGAGGAGTTGCTGAACGTGTGCTTGCAAGTATGGCAAATTGTCCACCCCCAAAAAATTCGTCCATTACCGTCACATATGCTAAAGTGTTCTTACACAAGCGTGGAACTTGGTACGCAATGCTATTACAGTTGCTGGAACTGTAAGCGTCGCACGAAACTACGACAAACTCTGTTACATGGTCTTACATCCAGATAAGTTACTCTATTGAGAAATCCTCTGAGAACCTATTGAAAGTCACTGCAAAAACATGTAGATCTTATGAAACTTCTGCACTTTATACGTACTCATTTTTATCAATCGACAATCAAAATTGTATACATAAAATGCGTTTTAGTATCGATCATAATGGATAATACGCTCAACTTTCAAAGGATGGTTCCATAGTACAGCCAATTCGAGCAATTATGGAATATACGCGATACCTAACCTTGTTCTAACATAACGATCGAGTAAAAAGTACCAATGCACAAATTTCTCTGCGGACGAACTTCGTGACTACTTCGAAGAAGTAGTTTTCGCAAATGAAAAACGGAACTCGACGCATTGCTTTAAATGGGTTTCGAGATTGAGAATTTTTCCTCACTCCGCGATTTAGCCTAACACGAAACTGGAGTAAACACGCGCCGCCAGTTGCCGCAACTAGACTGAAGAGGGGTTTTGGAGCAAAATTTTACAACGTCTTTTCAAGTGTAAAGGATTATCATTAATTAAAATTACCGGAGTAATTACCGAGCCCTCCGCGGAGCGGCACGAGGATAATTGGCGATTCTCATGGAAGAAGAAGGGGGCTCTGGCTCTGATCTTCCGACAATTTGCAACGAATGCCTGGCAATTACGGATTATGCAGATAGCTCGAGTCCTTCGCCAGTTTGGCCTTACGAGGAGAAGAGAAGGAGAAGAGAAATTTTCAGGAAAGAAAACTCTCGACGAGGAGGATGGAGAGGGGACGAGGAGCTTCCGAAACCGAAGGGACAGAAGAGTGAGACGAAACGACGCGCACGTCACTGGCGAAACAGAAAGTTTGCAACGTCTTGTAATTTAGCAGAAGAAAATCAGCGGAATCAATTCTAATTAATATTTTTATTTGTTGCTCGTGCGTTCCTTAAAAGTTGCTAAACAGAAAAAATTCGTTGTTCCATTAGTTTTTTTTTTACTAACGGAAGATTTTGTTAGGACGATATTTATGTATTGTGGATTTTGGTATTTGTATTTTTTTATTTCAGAAGGATTTCACTTGCATTTGTTGAGATGATTTCTGCGTAAGGTTTCTTCAATTCGAAATTGCAAATTGCAAGTTAGTCGAGTTAAGTGTCCTATTTACGCGTCAGTGACGAGAGGGTTCAGCTCTTTCTTCGATCAAAGCATACAGAAATAATTTCTGAAGTACAGGTGTGGACATTCGTAAATCTTAAAGTGGGAACATTTCTTTCGCGAAGACGAATCACAAAAGCTTAACGCTCTTCATTCGCGATTCTGTTTAATTCTTCTTTATCTACTCTCTTAGTTCTTGAATGATAATTCAAATAATTCAATAATTCCTCGTAATTATTTTTTTCTTAGATCTAGCACATACCGATGAATATCCGTCTATTATTTAGACATATATACCTAGCAACAAATTCAGGCAATATTTTAACACTGAAATGAAGCTAACGCAACAAATTTTATTCTCGTAGTTTATTCCTGTACTTGCTGCCCGCGGGGAAGTTTTCAGTTATTGTTTGCAATCTACTTCGTGAGAAGTGAATTCGAGACTTGCATATTTCGAGAGCAACAAATGAGCAACAAAATTTTAAATTATCCCATTTCTTTAAAAAAGATTTCTTTTTTATTTTCAAAAAGAAACTCGTGCATTTAAGGGTAAATTTTCGCTTGAATTAGCGATTCGAAAAATCAGCCAACGATAGGTCCGATAATAAAGAGAAAGATTCAAATTCTGCGAAACGCCCGAAACGGGAGGAGCAAAGAAAATGGCGGGAAAATTCGTCGTTGCAAGAAATTTTTGTCAAAAGAAAAAAGAAAGTTCAAAGGCAGGTGGAGAAAACTAAGAAGTACGAGAAAAATTCTCTAAAGGAGGAGACGAGGCCTGAAATAAGAAGAGGAACGAAGAAGAGTAGAGAAGGGTGGTGGTTGGCAAAGCGAACGCGCCGGTGAATATTTCCTTTTTGCACTCTCCTTCGTAAAGTGGAAGTCAATCTACAGGAGGAGAGAGAGAAGCGCTCTCGGGTGCAATCGCTTTAAAAAGCTTCACCTCCCCCACTCCCTCTCATTCTCGAGCTTGCGAACAAATTAAAGAAGTGCTTCTTCTCTCCTCGTCCCCCACCTTCGTCGTAACGTCCGTCCATCGGTCCGTGCCCCTTTGCATTTCTCTGCAACGCGCCAAGTAACGCGTCCCAAGGAACTTCTGCGCGCGCGAGAAACGAGTCTGAGAGATTAATCTGCGAGCAGAGTTGTGTATATTTGTAGTCGCTAGTTCTCTCGTTCCGTACTTTCGGTGAGCGCGAGCGCGGAGAAATTAAGTGGTCGCGATTCGTTGCTACTTGGAGAAACGATCGAGCCAGAAGCGTGTAAAAAAAGGAGAGAGAAATTGTGCCGAGTAAAGGAGAAGAAATTTTGTCGAACGTCGATATCTTTCTACATCTTGAAAAATTCCACCCCTATCTTAACACTGTTCCAACCACGACCGGTCGAATGACCATTTTTAAAATTTCCTTTAGAATTTCCTATATACAACGTAATTGCATCGCTTTTAAGCAGTTAAGTGCGTTCGACGTGTATACACGTAAATCCAAAGTTTTTATATTTTTGATCATGAACAATAAATACTTACCATTCGATATAGACTAAAAATTAAAACTCAAAAAAAAAATTCCACAGTAACTGGTTAAATTTCACGACTTTTTCTGAAATATTGAAAAATGTATTATACGTATATTTCAGAAAATGTCGTGAAATTCTAATCGAAATGTTGAAAATGGTCATTGGATCGGTCGGTAGGAATAGTGTTAACAATAACGAAAAGTCAATTTTAACATCCATTTAGGCGCATTTACACCCACCCAGAAAGTATGCACGACTTTCATCAAATTTTCCACCCTTTAAAAAACTCCACCTCTCTTTAAAAACAAAAAAAATCCATTGTACCATCCATTCAGGCGCATTTACACCCACCCAGAAAGTATGCACGACTTTCATAAAATTTTCCACCCTTTAAAAAACTCCACCTCTCTCTAAAAACAAAAAAAAATCCATTGTACCATCCATTCAGGCGCATTTACACCCATCCAGAAAGTATGCACGACTTTCATCAAATTTTCCACCCTTTAAAAAACTCCACCTCTCTTTAAAAACAAAAAAAATCCATTGTACCATCCATTCAGGCGCATTTACACCCACCCAGAAAGTATGCACGACTTTCATCAAATTTTCCACCCTTTAAAAAACTCCACCTCTCTTTAAAAACAAAAAAAATCCATTGTACCATCCATTCAGGCGCATTTACACCCACCCAGAAAGTATGCACGACTTTCATGAAATTTTTCACCCTTTAAAAAACTCCACCTCTCTTTAAAAACAAAAAAAAATTCATTGTACCATCCATTCAGGCGCATTTACACCCACCCAGAAAGTATGCACGACTTTCATCAAATTTTCCACCCTTTAAAAAACTCCACCTCTCTTTAAAAACAAAAAAAAAATCCATTGTACCATCCATGCGGGCGCATTTATACCCACCCTCTAATTTGCGTACCTCTTCAGAAGGTTCTCCTGAAAATCTATTGAGAAAAGGCAATTTCCATGATCTTTCCAGCACACCTTAACAAACAAAAATTCTCAACCCCTTCAAAATTTACCAAATCTCCCTCAAAATGCCAATTTCGAGATTCTAGCCACGTCCAACTCATCGTGCCCGCCCATTCAGCCCACTTGCACACAAGCACACCCTCCCCTGTGTGCTTTTGTAGTCGTCGGATAAATTCGACTATACATAGTAGTTGCAAATAAGAGATATTAAGGAAAAGGATATTTTTCTTGTCTGGGTAGATTAGACTAGATTTAATATTATTGTTCTTAACCAGTTAACAGTGGAATTTTTTTTTTGGAGTTTTAATTTTTAGTCTTTATAGCGAATAGTAAGCTGTTTTTATTGTACACGATCAAAAACATAAAAACTTTGGATTGATATGTATACACGTCGAATGCACTTAACTGGTTAAAAACTTCCATCTTTCTTCAAAAACAAAAAAGAACCGTCGTACCATCCATTCAGACCATAGAGCTATTACAGATAGAGGGAAGTAGGTATGGGACGATGTGTAAGCGGATGCGATAGTGGCATAGAAAGAGAGCGCTGCAATAGAGTACGGAGTGTCATTGTCTAACAGTTACGCGCATGCGCGGAACGTGTGAGCTTGTAGGCAGATGTGCATGCATAATATAAAGTTAAATGTCTTTATCTTCGTACAAAATATCATAATTGAATTATGATATAAAACTGCAACCTAAATAAAAATGCGTATACTGTGACAGCGTCTACAGTGCACGCGGTACGTAATATTACCTAATACGCATGCGCTGTTAGACAATGACAGTCCGGTCTGTATTGCAACGTTCTCTTTCTACGGCTATATAGCGTTTTTCGTTGACTCCCTCCCTCTATCTGTAATAGCTCTATAATTCAGACGCATTTATACCTACACTCTTTGCATTACCTCTTCAGAAAGTTGTCCTGAAAATCTATTGAGAAAAGAAAACTTTCATGATCTTTCCAGCACAGTTTAACAAAAAAAAATTCTCAACCTCCTCAAAATGCCAATTTCGAGATTCTAGCCTCGTCCAACTCATCGTGCCCACCCATTCAGCCCACTTGCACACAAGCACACTCTCCCCTGTGTGTTGGTCACTGGCAAGCCCACCCACCAACGCGCACACGCACCGCTACGACGGGGCATAAATTAATGATCTTTGCGTAAGTACCGTAGATAATTTAACGGGTATTAACTAACCCCGGCCTGGTGGCGCCGTTAAAGCTACTCCCGGGGTCCCGTGCGCCCGCGGTTTACGAACGTTATTAATTAATTTGTATTTGTCGCGAGAGCGAGCGCGCGTGATCGTTATGAGCGTGTGGAGCGGTAATGCTAATGGCCGGCCAATCAGGATCCTCGCACGCGTCGCTCGAAATTTATCGAAAGATCGAGACTCGACTAAAAATCTCTCTGATCGTTGGACACGCGGTAAGGTCAATGACCCTAGTTCTACTCATTCAAGACAAATGATACTAAAAACAGTAGTTTAAATTATTATTTTACATAACAATTAGCAAACAAATTGGTCGCTTATCACGTCGAGAGTCGTACTACATATAAAATCAAAAAAATATCATTTCAAAGACTTTTATTATGAATAATGGTTAATTAAATGCAATGCAAGAAATGAACGCATATCTACTCACAACGTGTCCCTATTTCTGCGCATACAAATGCAACAGATTCAGTCTCAGTTCATCGATATCAATAAGGTCGATGTCCCTATTTCAACTCATTTAAGACTACAACGATTGCTCGGATTATGAAATTTATTTTTAACAACTAGCTGTTACCTAGCGAGCAACGAGCCTATGCAACTTATGCCAGAGTGTCTAAATAATTAATCATTAATCTTTCTGTAAATTATTTTATCAACCGAATATTAATGTTAAGAAGAATAGTTCATAGTGAGTAGAAATCAGGACTTGAGTAGAAACTGGGACATTGGCCTTGCCAAAAAAAAAAATAACAAACAAAATAAAATCGATGGGGGAAAAAAAGAGGTAAAACAGAACATCGACTCTCGGATACGAAGGAGAAGGGTTCTCCTTTTTTTTAAACAAAAAAGAATCAAGAAAAAAAAAGAAAAACACGATTTACCACCCCTAGGAATTTTCCACCCCCTACCAAGTCCACCACACCCCGGCTCGTCATAAAAAAGCACACACGCGTGATTTATTTTCAATAAAGTTTCGCCGGTGGAAGCTACGCGGATAAAGCCAACGCCGATTAGAAGGGCGGAAGAGATCAGATGGGTGGAGGGAAGGAGAGGGATCGTGCGCAGGTGTGCGTGGGTAAGTTTTAAAATTTATGGTCCATACAAATTCCCGGGACGGAGACGCCATAACCGGATTAATGGGGGATGAGGGTGCCGATAAGGGAGGCCTCCTCTCGTAGTCGACCTTAATATTAAGGGGCACTCAGGCGAGGGGCCCTGTAGGCTGACGATGACGTCACGACCCGAGAAAACACGACGTGAAATAGGAAAATAGTGAAATTGGATAATCGAAGGGCGCGTGGTATATAGTAAAAAGGAATTTTCCAAGTGGAGAAAATATTGAAAGAAGAAAAAAATGTCCCTGTATGTTATTAACACTGGTTTCAAATTTGAAGGGCTTAATTGTGTTTATAAAAAATTACGTATGTATCTAGTGTTAAAATCCCACGAAGATTTATAATTTTCTAGAGACGGAGGTGTAATTTATTTTTGGAGCTGAATTCACCCCTATATAGTGAATCGGTGACGTGAGATAATGTTAATTAAAAAATAAAAGAAATTTTCCAAGTGAAGAGAAGGTGGTATTTAAAAATATTGAAAGAATCAAAAAACGTCCCTGTATGTTATTAACACTGGTTTCAAATTTGAAGGGCTTAATCGTGTTTATAAAAAATTACGTATGTACCTAGTGTTAAAATCCCACGAAGATTTATCATTTTCTAGATGACGTCATGACCCGAGAAAACACGAGGCGAAATAGGAAAATAGTGAAATTGGATAATCGAAGGCCGCGTGGTATATTGTAAAAAGGAATTTTCCAAGTGAAGAAAAGATGGTATTAAAAATATTGAAAGAATCAAAAAACGTCCCTGTATATTATTAACACTGGTTTTAAATTTCACGGGCTTAATGTGTTTATAAAAAATTCCATATATATCTATTGTTAAAATCCCACGAAGATTTATAATTTTCTAGAGACGGTGGTGTAATTTATTTTTTCCCCTGAATTCACCCCTATAGAGTGCATCGGTGATGCGAGTTAAAGCTAATTAAAAAATAAAAGGAATTTTCCAAGTGAAGAGAAGATCGAGACTAGAAGGTGGTATTAAAAATTAAGAATCAAAAAACGCCCCTGTATATTATTAACACTGGTTTTAAATTTTACGGGCTTAATAGTGAAAATGTATTTATAAAAAATTCCGTATATGCCTAGTGTTAAAATCCCACGAAGATTTATAATTTTCTAGAGACGGTGGTGTAACTTATTTTTCGCCCTGAATTAACGCCTATAAAGTGCATTGGCGACGCGAGTTAGTGTTAATTAAAAAATATAAATCGTCTCACGGAGACATTGTTTAGGATCCACCACTTTTCATCCTTGCTGGGCACGCCCATGACCCTTCCTCTCTCTTTTTTTCCACGGTGTGAGGAGTCCCCGGGGCTTCACAATATTGCACCCCCCCAGAGTGACGATTATGGCGCGAGAAACATCCCTTGTTTCACGATCGAGATGATCGGTCGTGTTGTGCTCGTGATTTCCAAAAGTATCGTGGAAAGAAGCCAATTAAAGTTTGCCGAAAATTCATGCCACCGACAGGTATGTCGATCGCTTCGAAATTATTTATCAAAAGGCACATCCTCCGTGAAATAATAAACGCAGAAAATACATAGTGGAGAATAAAATTTCCGTGCAATTAGGAGCACGATTAAAATTAATCCTATCTATTGACATGGGCAATTTATAGTTCGCAATAACAATTTATAATTTATTAACCTACCGTCAGAAAAGGCTTCACCATTTCGCGCGCTACTCTCGAGAAAATAATAGCTACGTCAGATAAGAGGAGGACAAAAATTCTTGGCCGAAACAAAAACTTTGGTTTTTTCACTCCCAAAACAAAATTTCCACCCCATGACAAAAATTCTCACCTCTTCCCAGGATGCTCATCGTAATTCATCCAGAGTCCAACCACCTTTATCATTCTTTATAAAAAAAAAAAAGAAAGAACAAATCAAGAATAAAAATGAAAATTACAACCTCTTCTTTGCTCCTTGCTATTTAAACTGGCGCACGTTCTCCTCATTTTTAAAAATTTTTTTCAGAACCATCCTTTCGTTACGTTTCTCTTATTCGCAAAACCGTGACGCGTCCACCGATATCTTCTTGATACGCGTGTTCCAACGCGCTCACACGAGAACACAGACGAACACACGTGTGGCAATTTACTCGCACGACTAGAGAGAGCAAGCCGTGGCCATAACTTCGTTTCCATGGGAATTGTTTGGCAACAGGTGGAGAAATTTTCCACGCACCACGCGCGCGCGTTCTCCGCCCTCTTCGCCTCGTGGTGGCTCGTGCCACCTCTTCTCCACCGAGCTTTTCTCACCCCTTCATTCACTCCACCCCCTCCCTCGTCACCCTTGGAGCGAGAACAACGCAATTTCGTTTTCACTTCTCTCTCTCTCTCTCTCTCTCTCTCTCTCTCTCTCTCTCTGTGCACGTTCTTCTCTCTTTCGAGCTTTCTCTATTCGTAGGAGGCTCGTCGTCCCTCTGTCTCACTCCACGTCACTAAAATCCAAGCTGAGAGAGCAAAAGTTGGAGGACTGCCCGACGGATTCTAAAGAAAACTGCTTGGAAAATTCGTAACGGCCACCCGCAGTGGATTCCGAGATATTTTCAGTAAGAGACGCCGCTTGCGACATCTATGTAGGTGGGGTTGTTACGTGACACTTTGGAATGTGAAAAGAGAGATACATGTCTGTGTAAAAGAAATTATTTATCCTCGAATTATATTCCGTGATGTTCCGCCGTTCGCGGTTATCTAATCCGCAAGCCTAAACAACCACCACTGATGATTTTCCTTTGCTTTCTTAATTTTCCTTCGAGGGTGGAGTAAGGAGAAAAGTCAGACGATACGTTCCTAAATATTCTGTTGTTCACGATTCTTTCATTCACAAGTCTAAATCCATCGACTGATGATTTTCCTTTGCTTTCTTAATTTTCTTTCAAGGGTGGAGTAAGGAGAAAAGTCAGACGATACGTTCGTAAATATTCTGTTGTTCACGATTCTTTCATTCGCAAGTCTAAATCCATCAACTGATGATTTTCCTTTGCTTTCTTAATTTTCTTTCAAGGGTGGGGTAAGAAGAAAAAGTCACTCCCTTTACGGTCGTGCCTAAAAATCAGACAATACGTTCCCAAATATTCTGTTGTTCACAATTTTTTCATTCGCAAGTTTAAATCCATCAACTGATGATTTTCCTTTGCTTTCTTAATTTTCTTTAAAGGGTGGAGTAAGGAGAAAAGTCAGACGATACGTTCCTAAATATTCTGTTGTTCACGATTCTTTCATTCGCAAGTCTAAATCCGTCAACTGATGATTTTCCTTTGCTTTCTTAATTTTCTTTCAAGGGTGGGGTAAGAAGAAAAAGTCACTCCCTTTACGGTCGTGCCTAAAAATCAGATAATACGTTCCCAAATATTCTGTTGTTCACGATTTTTTCATTCGCAAGTTTAAATCCATCAACTGATGATTTTCCTTTGCTTTCTTAATTTTATTTCAAGGGTGGAGTAAGGAGAAAAGTCAGACGATACGTTCATAAATATTCTGTTGTTCACGATTTTTTCATTCGCAAGTCTAAATCCATCAACTGATGATTTTCCTTTGCTTTCTTAATTTTCCTTCAGGAGTGGAGATAAAAAAAAAGAGAACGTGTGTTCTTGAGAGAAAAGTGAAAGTGGAGGTCGAGCACAAAAAAAATCAGACGACACTTTCCGAAATATACCGCCATTCACGACGTTAACCCATTAAGTACCAATGTTCCCATTTGCGACTACTCACATTTTATCGATTTTCTGTGTGTTTATTATCGCGTATATTTTGCAAAAAATATATGTAATCCTATAGAAAAAAGTTGGTAGTTAATGGGTTAATACAGAAACGAAACCAACTATCGATCATTTTTGCAGCCCTTAATTTAAGGGTTAAACGCTGGAAACAAATGCACGCGCAACTAAACCGGTACTTACTGAGTGGCAACCTCAACCACTACCGGTAGATAAAGTGTTAAGCCACCCAACGTCCCTCACGGGAGTTTATTAGAGTATTCTGGGACACCCAGTATACATTGTACATTTTCAGTTTCAAAAGAAATGAAATGCAGATCAATATTGCCGTCCTCTACCTATCGCGTCAACCCAAATACACTGAGAGAACAGTATGATATATCTAACTACAGTAATGCCTCGATTTAAGTCCCGAAAGTAGAATCGTAAGGGGACATATATCGAGACCTAGGAATCGAAACTCGATCCTCGGGCCACCTTTGTAGTTCGCCGAACGAAGAAAAGGACAGCGAATACGAGATAAGAATGAAAGGAGAGCCGAGGCAACGGAGGCATTTAAACTATTGTACATTGTACGCTTGACCGACTCCGCTGGAGATAACATTGGCGCAGACACGCCGTATGCCGTGGCGTAGGACCAGCACTCGGGACTTAAATCGAAAGCCAGAAAGGGACTTAAATCGAGGATTCACTGTATAATGACATAGTAACAAAATTATAGTTGGAAATATCATATTTATGGTAAATGTTACCATAATGTCGGTAATAATTACGATAGAGGCATAGTATAACCAACTATATTATATTTTTACCCACAATTAAGGTTATTTCAACTAAAAGTATAGTATGGTTGAAAATATATAATGGTAAGAAAAGTATCTATTTTATATAGTCAAAATTACCGGAATATTTCATACATAGTGATAGTACTACCTATATTCACATAGCACATTTTACTATACGTATGATAACCAGAACAAAGGTAATGGTTAATAATATAACCATTTGTATAAATCGTTCATTCTACTATATTTTGTATGGTTAAGTGAACTATAAAAATATGTTTGACCTCAAATTTAACTATAAAATATAGTGAGATTATAGTAAACCCATCCATTTTTTTCTCTCAGTGTAGTGATCGTTGTCACCGTTCGAGTTACCGCAACAAAGTGGTGAACGATGGTCCACCTCTCAAGTGCAAAGGGTTAATTCGTCATGGACCAAGAAGAAGAAAAATCTCACAAATGCATTGGCCAGCGAAAAGCGGAAGTAGAGGCAGGGAGCTCGAGAGAAAAAATCAGCCGATACGCCGCGAGGAATTTCAGAAAGAAAAACAGTGCACGAACTACTCCGACGTTGCGAACTCGAGGGTGGAAGGGTCGTACCGAGAGCGCACACACCCCCTCAGGCTCGCACAAAGGAAGGCGCGCACAAGCTCTCGGATTCCGGTGCGTCCAGAGAGTGGAAGAGAAAGAGAAAGAGAAACCTCATGAAGAAATCATTTGGAGGCGGTGTTCGCGGGCCCACGCAGATTGAGGAACGCAATTTCATTTTGTAAATGCGCAATGCCACCGGGTGCTTGGCTTACTTCCTCGTTGCTCGTGGTGCCTCTCCCCGGATGGAAATAGGAAGAACCGAGAGAAAAACGATTCTCCACGCTCACCGCTTCCTCCACCTCTCCATTTACCAGACGAAACAGGAGGATTTCCTCCATCTGGATACACGAATGCTTGCCTTAAGCTTTATTAAGAGACGCCTTAAGGAAAATAAAAACTGCTTACCGGACTAATATAGTTCGTTAGGGTGTCGCGCGCGCGCGCGGTAAATTACCAGTTAGTTGGTACAGTGCTCGAAGATTATTTGTAAATGGAAGGAGACGAGCGACACCACGCGACGCGATAATAACACAAGTATACACGATTTTGGACCTGAGCAACCAAAAGCTGTTTATAAGGTAAATTTGGGGGCTGAATCCAAATCAGCAGCCCGTTTTTTGAAATTGATTCTAGTTTTCGAAATATTCAATAAATTCATTATTTTACTATTTTTTACCATTAACGACCATTTATTGAATTAAAAAGTATTAATCAGAAATGAACAGAGGTCGCAGTATTCGGCCGAATACCGAATATTAAAAAAAAGGAGCCGAATAGGCCGAATACCGAATAGTAACCGAATATTCGTGGCATCTCTAGCTGATAGCCTTTATAAGAGCGCAGTACTGCTACCATGCGCGAACTCGAAAACTAGAACCAATCTTGACACACGGATTGAAGATCTGAGTTCAGGGCATCAAATAACGTTAAGAATCGCTCTCATCTGCTCGGGTCCAAAAGTTGACCCGAATTTGTAAACTTGTGTAATCGTTGTGTGTTTGTGGAATTAATGATACGCGGATTCGAAGAAAAAAAAAAGACAAGAGGAGAGAGAAAGAAGTGTAGTTGAGATGGACGAAGAGATTCTTCGTAAGGGTTGGAAAAGAAGAATAACATGAAAGGAGAAGAAAAGAGGAATGGTAGGGGTTGAAACTACCCCCGAAAGTGTAAACCCAAGGGTGCAATCGGTTACTTAGAATTTCGCGACCACTCTCAATGTGGAAGCATCGATTACCCAATCGCACACCTTTTGAACAGTTCCAATCCTCACAAAATCCATCGTACTCGTAGACTGTCTCCACTTTTTCTTCACATATTTTCCTACTGCTATTCTCTTGATTCTTCAACGATTGCAAGAGAGCAAGATGGCCACGAGAACGCAAAAGGGTCTCGTTACAAGAAAGAAAAAGTCAAAGTTCCTCTTTGTCGGTCGTCGAAACAGAAATTAAAAAAAAAGAAAAAAAAGAAAAACAATCCTCCAGCGAAATGTGAAAAATTCGTAAAATAAAATTCGTATCGCGAGAAAAGGAAAATTTTCAATGTGCAATTTTCGCAAGGACACGAAAAAACATTTTCGACGAACAATCTGGACTATGACAAACGACACGAGTGACGATTTTTCTCACACGCTAGTACAGAGTACAGTGAAGGAGAAAGAAGAGAAAGAAAGAAGAAAGAAAGGACGCGGTGTCCTCTCGCAAAGTTACACACGAGACCTCCGTGGCGTGGCCGATCGCACGTACAAGACGAATCGTGTTAACGAGCCACTGTCGGCACACACTAGTCACTTCTAAAAATATCGAGAGAACGAGAGTGAGAAGGGAGAGAACGTGCGACGGCCAGCTTGTCTTGTTTCCGCTCGTTCGCTCTCAGAGAGCAAATTTCTGCTCGTTCGCGCGTTCCACTAATTATCGTCGATCGTTAATACACTCCACAGTCAATTGAATTTTTTCAGTACGTAATCTATTATTCCTGTTGGGACTTTTGTAATTAAGCACCCTTTTGCTACGTAATTATATATTTAATTGTATTTATAACACTCACCACAGCACAAGTATACAGAACAGTATGTGGAAAAAGAACACGTTTGCTACATAAAGAAGACCATGAAGTAAACAATGTATTATAGACGAAGGACACTCGACGCACGTGTGTCGCGCACATAGCGCCACAAACTTTGTAGGAATTAATTATAATGACTGTCTTCTCGATTCAAACTCTAACAATTCCGACGAGTATCAAGGAAAGATGAAATGACAAAAGGAAACGAATCGTTTCTGAAAATAATCATCCACGATCCTTCCATGTGCGTTAATTTTGTACGAGAAAAAATGTTTTACTTACCAAGTGAAAGAAATTTAAAAAAAAAAAAAAGAAAGGAAAAGCAAACCTCGCTAGGGTAAGATCCTGAAAGAAAGTGGATACAAAGAGAAATAATAATAATTCGAGTGGTTGAATTGAGCGAAAGGAGGCCGCCGACAATTGCTTAGTCTTGCCCTTCGTTCGAGTGGTAGGTCGTTGACCCTCGAGGAGAAAAAAAAATCCACGCGACAGAGGAACGAGAATAATAGGAGAGTAGGGAGTGACGATTATCGTTTAATACTTTTAATTGACCCTCTTCTCTCGTTCCTTTCTCCTCTCCTTTTATTCTCACAGCCACGATCTCTCCCTTCGTCGTCAATTCTCCCCTTTTTCCGCGTTGCGTCATTTTCGAGCGCGAGAGAAAAATAATTAGAAAAAAAAAAGAGAACAGAAAAGAGAAATAAGAAAGAAAAATAAGTTAGACTTTGTCAACGCGAAAAAAAATCCACGGTAAAATTGGCCAAGCGAAATTTCGCAACTCACCGGCGCGCTTCTCTCCGGTTGGCTGGCAGTGGGATAAAAGCAAGTGGGAAACTCACCTGTAACAGAAAATCAACGATAAATACAGAATGGCGCATGAGTCTGTTTGTAAATTTACAAACGACTATGAGGATTTTTTTTTAATATCGTTTGATCGAGATTCTCTTGTTGTAACGGAGAATGAAAAATAAAATCAAGATGGCGCGTAAGCCTACAGTAGATTTACAAACGAGGCTGAGAATTTCTTTTAACCCTTTGAGTATTGAATACTCGGCGGCCTATGCGGTCCGTATGGACGGTGACGATTGCTGTGGACGGAATACTTTTTCGCTAGACTGAACTCTGTCGATTAACTATTCAAGGCGCAAATAGTAATAAGTTATAGTAATCCTTTTGCACGAGATTAAATAATTACAGAGCGTTATTTTTGAGTATTAATTATTTATTAAGGTCAATGCTCCAGTTTCTACTCAAGTCCTGATTTCTACTCACTATGAACTATTCTTCTTAACATTAATTTTCGGTTTATAAAATAAGTTACAGAAAAATTGATTATTAATTATTTAGATACTCCGGAATAAGTTGCATAGGCTCGTTGCTCGCTAGGTAACAGCTCGTTGTTAAAAATCAATTTCATAATCCTAGCAATCGTTCTAGTCCTAACACGTTGACTGCCACGTCACCCGAATACGTGTCCTGTTTGCAGTGCTTGATTATAAATGATCAAAATAGGTATTTGGAAGTATAACTAACGCTTTAGACAGGTAACTAAACAGTCGCCAAAATTCATTGTTGCGTGGCAGTCAACGTGTTAAATGCGTTGAAATAGGGATATCGACCTTATTGATATCGATAAACCGAAACTGAATCTGTTACACTTGTATACGCAGAAATAGGGTCACGTTATGAGTAGATACACGGACACCGGGATTTTTGCCGAGTACACTGAGAGAAAAGTATATGATATATCTAACTATAATGGCATAGTAACAAAATTATAGTTGGAAATATCATATTTATGGTAAATGTTACCATAATGTCGGTAATGATTACGATAGAGGCATAGTATAACCAACTATATTATGTTTATACCCAAAATTATGGTTAGTTCAACTAAAAATGTAGTATGGTCGAAAATATATAATGGTAAGAAAAATTACTATTTTATATAGTTAATATTACCAGAATATTCCATACATAGTGATAGAATTAACTATATTCACATAGCACATTTTACTATACACATGGTAACAAGAACAAAGATAATAGTTAATGATATAACCATTTGTATGAATCGTTCATTCTACTATATTTTGTATGGTTAAGTGAACTATAAAAATATGTTTGACGCCAAATCTAACTGTAAAATATAGTGAGATTATAGTAAACCCAACCATTTTTTTCTCTCAGTGTAGAAATACGTTCATTTCTTGCATTGCATTTAATTAACAATTCTTCATAATAAAAGTCTTTAAAATATTTTTTTAATTTTATACGTACTACGACTCGTAACGCGATAAACGATCAATTTGTTCGCTAATCGTTACTTAAAATAATAATTTAAACTACTGTTTTTAGTATCATGTGTTTTAAATGAGTAAAAATGGGGACATTGACCTTGTAAACAATTAAAACTTACAATAAACTAGAATTTGGCCAATAAACTAGAAAACTAAATTTAAAAGGAGTGCACTTGTATTCATCTCACACAAAAGTAATTGTCATACTTCTATGTAGGTGGTCGAAAAAATCGACAGACGCATATACATATGCGCCTTCAGTCCATGTCGATAACAGAGTAAACACATATATGCGTCTTTAGTCCACACCGATGGCTCTCGCCAGACGCATATATCCGTCCATAGCGCTCAAAGGTTTAAACTCGAGATGATATCGTTCTATCGAGATTCTCTCGGTTGCATTCGCTTTGAAGAAGAAGAATACGGAGGAAATTAATTATGTTCTCTCCCTCTCCTCGTAGGAGAAATCAAAAAATTTCATAATTAAAGGGTGGAAGAAGACATTTTTTTCTACCACACCACCTCAGAGAGAGCAGGCTCGTAATTCATTCGGGCGCGTAACAGGTGCCTCTCTCTTTTCACTCTTTCTCTCTCTGTCTCTCTCTCTCTCATACTCACGTACACCATAGTGAGAACACACACAAGCAAAGCAACGCAACAGTGCGCGCCTGATTCCTCACGTTCCGTCGCGTCTGCTGCTGTTGCTCTCCACGCCCGGCTGTTAAACCGAGACGTGTTTTGTCGCACGCGCGCTCGCGAGGCGTGTGAGAAAAGAGACACGCGCACGTGTAACGTCGAGCGTCGCGACGCCAAGCAGAAGCGACGCGCGTGACGACGAGCGGTACGCGCGAGAATTTCAAATGTAATTATTAAAGTAGCTGACCGTTAAATTCGACAATGCCACGCGACAAACGACGTGTTTTTATTTTTTACTGGAAAATCAATTTGGCTATTCACCCTCCGAAGAACGTGAATATTGAAAGTTTAGAAGCCATCTGCGCGATACGGATGAAGGAGTGTCTTAAGGGGTTGGTATTTTTTTTAACACTTTAACTGCCATCATGGTCATATGTGACCTGCAGAAAAATTAATAAAATATTATTATACAGCACTTGAAAGATCTTATATTAACAAAAAAAGAACATACACAGAATAATGCACGGGTAATTCACGGAAGATCAGCGTAGCAATCAAACTGTTAACAACGGATTTTACGAAATCTATGAAAGGAGAAAAAAAGATACATTAATATTTTATCTAGGTCTGGACCGAACCTTCGGATCGTACAGCACAACAAATTTTCGAAACAGAAAATAATAATAGTAATACTAAGCCAAAGGGAAGAAGAAGAAGGAACCGAAAGGGGAAAAAGAATCAAATGCTTTCCGCTTGAAATGAAAATTTTTTAGAGAGAACAGAGGAAGAAGAGAGAAAACAGAGAGAGAGAGAGAGAGAGAGAGAGAGAGAGAGAGATAAATTTATTAACCCTGGGTAGTATGCCCCTAGGGTCCCAACAAAAGATACAATATCAAAAGAGAGAGAAAAAAAGGTAAAAGATATATATTCTCTCTAGTAACGCACATGCATAAGCGAAGGAAAATTAAAATACAATCAAAAGAAAAATAAAATAAATGTATAATAGATCAGGAAAAAAGAAAAGAAAATGGCACTATTATAAACGCCCCAAAGGGACCATCTTCTCATCCAAGAGTAATTCGAGAGAGAGAGAGAGAGAGAGAGAGAGAGAGAGAAATAAAAATGGTATAGTTACTGTAACGAGACAGGCGAATGTAACCGAGAAAAGTCGAGGGGCGAAACTATTCGCGCCAATGCTTTTATTTCGTTTGACGAACATCCGCCACCCCCACCGCGGTGGAATGCTTTTATTTCGCGATTGCGCGGGGCTCCATCGAATGTTAAAAAAATAAAAGAGAAAAAGATTGGCGAATTGGGGAAAGAAGATGAAACGGCGAGCGTGTAAATACGAGCCGATATTATTCACTGTTTGCATTTTGGCTCTCTGCCGTCTCTTTTCTTCTCTCGTCCAATCGTGAAACGAGAAATTCTCTAATCCACAAGCTTTCCACACGGAAAAAAGTCAAACCTGTTGAAACATTTAAGCAACAATCATATTACTTAATTATAATCTAATTATAATCTTGTATATAAAGGTTGCTTTGCACATTTTCAGTATTAATAGAATACGCTCGTTGCACCAATGCAAATTGATCGAAACAAATTAATCGAAACATCTTAAACTACACCGTTAATTATTATCAGCCTAAATTCTTTTCTTCTTCTTTATACTAATCAATAATCAACAATAAACCTAGTTTCAGTTATCCTCACGAATTTTAATATTATTATTAACTATTTGACTGTGGAGTGTTCGAAAATTAAACGGACCTACCATGCTAATGCTTTAAAACCGCAGCAGCCTAGACCAGTGGTTCTTAACCTACTTCGTACGAATTCTTTGAAATTGTCTCGCAAATTTTCCCGGGCAGCTTCTCTATTATTTATAACTGGTACGATTAAATTCTTCACCGCCACTAGTATGAATAATTAACAGAACGGCGTGGTGTTAAATAATTCACCGAAACGATAATTCTCTCTGAGATTAATCGAAAAACACTATTCTCTCTCTCTCTCTCTCTCAAAAATTTCTCTCCCCTTCCGATCTCTCTTCCGCTCGACGGAAGAAAGTCGACGAAAGCCGTGGGCCTCCGTGCTCTCGTGCAACTTTGCCGATCCAACTTGTCGCGCCTCGAAGCTCCAACTTTCACAGTTCGAGCTTCCGCGACGACGTAAGGGATACAGTGAACGAAGAAGAAGCTGACGCGAGAGGTTTCGCGTGTGTTCGTGCACTCACGTGTGCGCGGATGCTAGAGGACAAAGAGAGAAAGAGAAAGAGAAGGAGACGAGGGTGGACCAAGTTTCCAGTACTACGCTCCACGGTGTGTAAATTTACATTCGACTGTCTCCTTCGAACGAGCTTTTTTTCAGTGCTGAAAGAGGATCGTAGGGCGCCCAGTGCCGGGATTCCGTAACTCCGTAACGACAAATGGACCGTTTATTTTCAAAGTGGTGTAAGTCTATTTAAAAAAAAAAGATTAACTAGTTGTAAATAAAAAGTTTACACTAAATTAATCACAAATTATGTGAGATCTCATTTTTCTTAAAAGACGGACTTACATCACTTTCAAAATTAACGGTCCAAATATCGCTAATTTAGACACACAATTCTGCCAAGTTACAATTGAATTGGTGAAGCTAAAACTTGATGTCGATGGTGGCGCCATCTACCGGCTTTATTTGTTCTTAAAAAACTTTTGGAACGCCCAGTTCTGGAACAACAAACCTCCAGCCCTAATGGTGCACACCGTTGTAACCAGTATCGGGATTCTGTAACTCCGTAACGATAAATATCGCTATCGTTATCCATCGATATCGATGATTATCGCAAAAGGTTATAGTTAAAGTATAATTATATCATGTAATTAAACATCGTTACTTCAGTACAGAGAATTGTCCAAAATTTGTTGGCTTCGACGGTTTTCGGAATGTACACTGAGAAAAGAAAAGTGTTGATTCAATGATATCCGTATGATTGGAATTAATTTCGTTGATTCAATTATAACGCGATTGAAACAAATGTGGTACACCGTTGTGTCAATTACAGAAGTACTTGGTTCAATAATATAGCATAATTGAAGAAATTTGATTGAACCAATCATATATTTAATTACTTCAATGAAATAAATATTTGTTTCAATTATATTTATTATTTATTTGAATAATACCGCACTGATTACAAACTTCATTGATTCAATTGCATATGTAGTTATTTCAATCATATAACGAGGATTGTCCCAATTACATAATATGAAATAATATTGTTTCAATTCAATATGCTTTTGATACAACATTATGTATTATTGAATTAATGATGGCCTCGTCATTGTTTCACACTATACTTTATTAGAATCAATGATATACAATGTTGAATCAATTACAAATGTTTATGGCAGCCCGTGACACACGCGTATGATTGAATCAACGCATTTTTTTATTGAATCAACAGCTTTTTTTTCAGTGTAACGATTTAGATTATCGAGAGTTGTCGTTGACTACTAGTTAGCGAATAACCTTTTGCGATAATCATCGATATCGATGGATAACGATAGCGACATTCGTCGTTACGGAGTTACAGAATCTCGGTACAGAACTGGATCGTGGAAAATTCAGGGACGTTGAACACGTCGAGAAGAGAGAAAAGGAAATCGATCGTGTACAAGCGCGTTATTTGAATCGAGACTGGATTAGAGCGCGCGCGCGTCTGGAAAGATCAAATGAAAATAAGCAGGGGGTGAAAAGGTGGATGCCCATAATTTTTGTGAAAACAAACGCGCGCCCATCGTAAAATTGAAATTTCCCTTCGGAGCAAAACGCCGACGAGGTCGTGGAATATTCGTGACTAGTGGAATGATGGACCGAGAATATCGAGGTTCTCAAGATAGAAATGCGTGAATAAATAATGGTTTTCTTAACGGCGTGTGTTTTAGCGTGGGGAAATATTGTAATTATCATCGTGCACTGAGAAAAAATTAGTTGGGTTTACTATAATTTCATTATATTTTAGAGTTAAATTTGGCGTCAAACATATTTTTATAGTTCACTTAACCATACAAAATATAGTAGAATGAACGATTTATACAAATGGTTATATTATTAACTATTAGCTTTGTTCTTCTTACCATGTGTATAATAAAATGTGATATGTGAATATAGTTAGTTCTATCACTATGTATGAAATATTCCGGTAATATTAACTATATAAAATAGTTACTTTTCTTACCATTATATATTTTCAACCGTACTATTATGTACGTTAGTCGCTGCGCATGTTAGTCAATTAATTAATTTTTTTTTTTTTATAAAGCATTCATGCATGACGAAATTCCTGCACTTTTTACGGCACGAGGTGCAACTAATGCACGGGCTTAATTTTGAGAAAAATCTCAGGCTGAACTTCGGAATCCGACCCTCGTCCGATCTTAATAAAATTTTACAGGTAAGTAGCATTTACTAAATCTAATCGAACAACATAAGTGTGAATTTAAGGAAACGCCTGCTTTCCGAGATATTGAATTTTTAATTACGTTTAATTATTTAGATTTGTACGTAAAGAAAAGACTAAAATTCAAAAATGTTTTGCTGAAATGTTTTATTTTATTAATATCTTGCAAGATTATAAATACTAATTTACTTTTCTAACCGTTATATATTCTCAACCATACTATATTTTTAATTGAAATAACCATAATTTTGGGTAAAAACAAAGTATAATTGGTTATACTATGCCTCTGTCGTAATTATTACCGACATTCTGGTAACATTTACCATAAATATGACATTTCCAACCATAACTTTGTTACTATGCCATTATACTTAAATATATCATATACTTTTCTCTCAGTGTAAGATAAATATTGCAATTACCATCGTAAGACAAATATCGTAATTACAATCGTAAGATAAATATTGCAATCATCATCGTAAGACAAATATTACAACTGTTATCACCGACGAAATATTTCAATTATCATCGCAAGACAAATATCCCAATTATCATCATAAGACAATTATTACAGTTACCATCGTGGACAAATATTCCAATTGTTATCGCGGACAAGGGTAGCAAGCTTCCATCCCTACCACCCCCTGATATTAACGTAATTCGCGACACTAAGAGACACAAAGAGAGTGAGAAAGAGAGAGAGAGGGAGAGAGCAAGTAGAACTCCGCGAGGTTTTTAATTAAAAGTACCCGCGGCCGGCCTCCGTTATCTCGCGAATTTATAATCGCGCCTATCCTGCCCCTCGTGGGCTCCACCTCCGCCACCTCTTCCGGCGGCTGCTCCTTCTCGCGCAAGCCGACGAGCGGAAGTCGCCTTTTATTCTCTCGGCGCTAGATCTTAATGAGTAATAATTCAAGTTTCCATGGCGTGCCGCCGCGAAAGAACCGTGGGGGCCAGCAGTGGGTGGAGAATCTGGAGGCAGAAGAAAACGCAGGAGGGAAAGAGAGAAGAATGTGAGTGAGAGTGAGAGTGAGAGAGAGAGAGTGAGTGAGTGAGTGAGTGAGTGAGTGAGTGAGTGAGTGAGTGAGTGAGTGAGTGAGTGAGTGAGTGAGTGAGACACACACACACACACAGAGGGGGAGAGAGAGAGAGAGAGGCGCAGAAAGGGAGAAAGAGGCACACGCAGAAAGAGAGAAAGACACACACACACACACACACACACACACACACCGAGAGAGAGAGAGAGAGAGAGAGAGAGAGAGAGAGAGAGACGCAGAAAGAGAGAAAGAGATACACACACAGAAAGAGAGAAAGAGATACACACACAGAAAGAGAGAAAGAGATACACACACAGAAAGAGAGAAAGAGACAGAGAGAGGGAGAGAACAAAAGTGAAATTTCCACGACGATCACCGCCTCCACGTCTCTGCCCCTTTGCTCGTTCCACCCCCGCGTAGAAACGCACGGCTAAGAATAATCGCAACGGATTGTAAATCGTCGCCTACTTGCCGGTGGAAGGAGAAAGCCCCGGTTCGATCTCTTCTGATTTTTTCTTCCGATCTCCTACGCGTTTTATTTTTTCTCAACACACGACTGTGGAGGGGGTGGACAAAAATAGAGCGACGGAAAAAAAATCAAATCACTCGAAAGAAAATACCCTGTTGTGTCGTTTGCTCCTCGGTGAGGAGGTAAGCAAAAATTCATCTCTTAACAATAAAAAAAAAAACCCAAAAAAGAACACCACTAACAATTTACTCGAATTCAAAAATATTCAATACTCTCTCTGCTCAACAAATATTCTTGTCAGTTTGCTCGCGAACAACTAATCACTGAATACAATTTCACGAATAAAAAAAATAAACAGAAAGAATAATAATAATAATAATAACAATGATGATGATAATAATAATAAGAATAATAAAAGAAAAACAGAGAATCTCCAAAAATTCATTACAATCAGACATCTCCCTACAACGGTCATTACGAAAATTCCAAAAGGTCCTCTCACGAACATTCCACGAATCCGCGGGTAGTCGTCGTCGTGCGGCAGGGACGTGCGTTATCAGTGCTAACAACGTTAATACTCGTGAAGGTTCGGATATCGTAGGCGTTATTGGAGAACCTGCTGACACACGCGTTGGCTGCAGTTGAGCAGAGAACGTGGCAGAAACGAGTCGGCAGAAATTTCACTCCTCCAAAGGACTTAGGCGGGTAGAAGAGAATATGTAGGTGTAGTGTAGTGTAGTGTCTAACGAAAATTAGAACACACGCGTATCGTGTTTAAGGGCGAGACGTAGGACGAACGAGAAGAAGAAGAAGAGAATGTGCGTGGAGAAGCTTGAGAAAATTTGCATGCTAATGAGACGATGCTCAGGGACTGCTCCATGTCCCATGGTCGTGGACCCATTTGCCCATCGTCCAATGAAGTTTCAATTTATTCATGACTACCGTCTTTCCCTTTCTTGGCGGCTCCATTATTAATTGCACCGGGACAGAGACCAGAGGAAAAGTGTTCGCGCGAGGGTTAGGTGAAAATTGAAAATTAGGGTGGACTTGAAGCTGTTTATTTATTAATACGGCCCGCTTTTGATTTTCGCGAGGTGCAAAATGAAAATTGCAATTCGTTTGTAGCGCACATCGATATTTGTTTATTGGAAGTTGTTTATTTATTAATGTTATTGTCGTTGGTCCTCTTTTGTATAGGGTGGAAATAAAAATCGCGATCATTCTCGAGAATTATTCCATCTAATGGCATTCCCGTGACACTTCTTAAATACGAGGTAAATAACTGTTGCTCAAATTTTCAGAGATCTGTCCAATTTGTCGAACTTCTGACTCGCCTGCTCTCCGTTAGAAGCCATAAAACGGTGCTCTAACAAAGTTTTCCATATTATTATTATTGTTCTTTTTTACAACGAAAGTAAAAATCGCGATCAATCTCTAGAGACATTCTACGAAGCGTCAATTACGCCAGCTAATGAACTTCCTATGTCACTTTTCCTTAACTACGAGGTAAATAACTGTTGCTCAAATTCTCATAGATCTGTCCAATTTGTCGAACTTCTGCCTCGCTTGCTCTCCGTTGGAAGTCATAAAACGGTGCTCTAATAATTTTTTAATATTATTATTATTATTCTTTTTTACAACGAGAGTAAAAATCGCAATTAATCTCTAGAAATATTCTACGAAGCGCCAATTATGCCAGCTAATGGACTTTCTATGTCACTTTTCCTTATCTACCAGGTAAATAACCGTTGCCCGAGTTCGCAGAGAGATCTCTGTTCAATTTGTCGGAAGTTCGAAGCACGCTCCTCTCGTTAGAAGCCATAAGATGCTCCTCTAACAATGTTTTCATATTATTATTATTCTTCTTTTTTACAACAAAAGTAAAAATCGCCATCATTCTCATAAATTATTCCATTTAATGGAATTTCCGTGGCACTTCTTAAATACGAGGTAAATAACCGTTGCCCGAATTCGTACCGAGATCTCTGTCCTCTCGTTAGAAGCCATAAAACGGTGCTCCAACAATGTTTTCATATTATTATTATTCTTCTTTTTTACAACGAAAGTAAAAATCGCAATCAATCTCTAGAAATATTCTACGAAGCGCCAATTATGCCAGCTAATGGACTTTCTATGTCACTTTTCCTTAACTACCAGGTAAACAACCGTTGCCCGAATTCGCAGAGAGATCTCGTTAGAAGCCATAAAACTGCCCTCCGCGATATTCCGGCCCTGTGTTTCTATAGGTTTTCGTTTCGAACCCTCTCACAACCTACTGGCCACACAACCCACCGCCGTTTAATAAATTCCACAACTTTCCAACTGAAGCCGCCCACTACGAGAGAGCTGGAATGCGCATCGAGAAGGAAAATATCGCGCAAAAGTGCGATATCGTATATTCTCCTGCCACGTTGTAATATTTTAAACAATGCTGCCAAACCGAGTAAACTAAGCCAGGCAACATCGCGTCCGCTGGTAGCAGTGGTGAGAAGTTTGTTGCTGAAATTTTATCGAGCAACGATAACGGCCCTGTGGCTGATCCACACGGTGGAAACTAAGCGTGCAAGATGAAACTGGAGTGCCGTGAGGAACACGGAGAACCGTGAAAGAAGAACAAAATTAAAAAGTATCCTCGAACGAGAAGAGAGAACGAGGAAGAAAAAATCGAAAAAACTGCAAATTCTCCAGTGCATCTTTCTACACACGAATTTTCCAACCTTACCAATTTTTCTCTCGCCTCTCGTGCTCTCTCTTATCCATCCAACACATCCGCTTTCTTCCAATCTGTTTACTTCGCTTTGAAATATCAGCCGAACTGTGCGCGCGTTTCCAAAGTGGAACCTGAGAAGCGCGAAAAACGATACCTGTATTAACTACTGGAGGATAATGCAGGGAGCACGCTTATCACCCGAGAGGTAAGGAAGCGCGTGTAGAAAAATAGAACGGCTCTCGAGTTTTTATCGATCCGCGCGCGTCCGCAGTGGCACGAGAAAAAAGCTCGTCGTGCAACAATAAAAAGAAAAAAAACCAACTCAGAAGCCAGAAATCAAATTCGCCGGATTTTCAAATTTCGCGCGCTCTTTCGGAAACACGCGCGAGACTCGTGCTCTCCGAATTAAATCGGAACGACTAGAATCGTTCGACCACCACCGTCTGCTTTTTTTTTTTTCTTCTTCTTCTTTTCTTCTTAAGAGCCAAATTTATTCCAAGCAATTCTAATTCTAGGCAGAAAATTTAAAGTAACGCGAACTCACGGCACACCTTTCGGCCTTCGACGCTATCTATGCAAATTTCGAAGATCGAAAGGGAAGAGGTGTGGAGGAGGAGACGAGAGAGAAAGAGAGATAGAGAAGTAGAAGAGCGAAAGAGGAAGTGACGTGGAGGGGCTTCTACGCATCGTGGACGTTGGAAACTTTTGGCAGTAAGTGTACGGCGGGCACATACCGCTTCGCGATTTGAATTACAATCGGCGCATCCCGAGCCGTTCACTCGTCCAGCCGGTTCGCCTCTCGTTAACTATCCGCCATTCTTATATAATTTTATGCTGAATTCTCGACAGAAGCCTCAGCCTCGCCCATCGTGGTCCCGTAGACCCACGTCCATTTTTCTCAACCCTCGTATAAATTTTCTTGGGGCGCATTTTTTCGCGCGCGTATTACACGTTTCGTTTATTCCTTTCTTTATTTTTTTATTACTTTTCTTCTCTCTTATCGCAGCGGCTCATTCATTTCAGTTTTTTATCTATTTCTTCTTTCGATTTTGTATATTATTGTTTATTATTTTTATTGTTCTTGTTGGAATTTTTCTCAACCATCGTATAATTTTCTAGGGCCGTATTTTTCGGGCGCGTGTTACACATTTCATTGTTCCTTCTTTATTTTTTACTTTTGCTCTCTCTTTTCATTACAGTTTTTTGTTTATTCGTAGTTTCGAGTTTATTCGTCGCTTATTATTATTATTAGACATTTGCCTTCAATTATTTTAATGATCTCCTCTATTGTTAATTATTGCTTGCAATTTATGTGCATACAGACAACAGAGTGAGTTTTTGTTTTTGAAAATTTTCGCTTAAATCCTGTTATACCTAGGACGATCTATACATAAATCTAGGACGATATGGTTTATTTCTCGTTTCGATTTTATTCGTCGCTTATTATTATTATTGGATGTTTGTCCGCAATTATTTTAATGATCAAGTGTCTTCTATTATTAATTATCGCTTGCAATTTATGTGCACAAAAACAGTAGAATGAGTTTTCATTTTTGAAAATTTTCGCGATCTATACATAAATCTAGGATAATATAGTTTATTTCTCGTTTCGATTTTATTTGTCGCTTATTATTATCATTATTATTATTACATTTTTGCCTTCAATTAATTTAATGATCAGATCACTTCTATTTTTAATTATCGCTTGCAATTTATGTGCACAAAAACAGTAGAATGAGTTATTATTTTTGAAAATTTTCGCTTAAATCCTAGGACGATCGTTATCCAAATATTATTATACCTAGAGCTCACTTGCTCGGGACAATTGAACTTGTTTATCTATCTTTCTACAGGCTGCTTACAGATTTATTTATTCCTTCGTTAAAGAGTGTTCCAGCCCAAGTACCTTCTCCCTTCGAGATCTCTTTGGACGATAGTCTTGACTGAGTTCGGAGAACAATGCGCGCTGGGAGGAAACACGATGGAACGTGCGTTTCCTGGGCGCGCGCGAACTTGTCGGCGTGGTGCGATGGCGTCCACGAGCGCCTTGACCTTCTTAGCCCTACGTGGTGCTACTGTTCGCGAAAGGAAAGAAAGAAGTGGCTGAGAAATTTTTCCCTCGATGGCTGTGTCTCAAGTGTGGGAGAGTGTGCGACTGCGTGAGAGAATAATGAAGAAATTCCGAATCACGTGGAATTAAAGTCTCCAGGATCAGAGATAGAGAGGTATTGCAGGTGAGAAAATGTGAATATCTCTGGACACGCAGAATAGAAGAATCCCGAATCACGTGGAAGTAAAGTCTCCAGGACCAAAGATAGAGATTTATATTGCAGGTGAGACAATGTGAAATTCTGGGACACACAGTGTGGAAGAATCCTGGATCACTAGATTGTCCAAAATTCCAGGGCCAAAGATATAGGAAAGTGTTGCAAGTGAGAAATTATGAATTTCGGACCACGAAATTTGAAAGAATCCTGAATTACATGTAATTCATTTCTGAAACCGAAAATAGCAAAGTACTGCAAAAGAGAAAATATTAATTCTTGAAACACGTAACTCTGAAGGAATCCTAAATCACAAGTCATAAAAATTTCAAGAATCGAAAGATGGTGAAATATTACAGGTGAGGAAATACAAATTCCTGGAACAGACGAAGTCCGCAAGAATTCTAATGAAACGTCGTATCCTTATATTGAACCTCGAATTCAAATCTCGAATCCTAACCTCGAACTAAAAAACCCGATAACTCGAAATCTCAAAAATTCTCCAAATTTCTTAAAAACTCCTGCGTTACGAGAGCTTCCTAAACCTCACTGCCTAAGAGAACACCCTAAACAATCCGTCGAACGAAACTTCTTTCTATTCATCGAAAACTAAAAAGAACCAAAAAAAAAAACTCATTCAAAAAAAAAATTCTCAAAAATCTCCACCCACCTCGAGAAACATTAGAATGAACAATATCTGCTGAATGAAAAAAATCACGGCAGCACTAAACACAATCCACTGACTGTGCGCGACACTCTTGGCGGCCACTTGTTGAGGGGGCCATCGTACAGTCGCTAGCGCGCGAACGAGCGAGTGTGTGCGAGGAGCACGGGACAAGTAATCGCACGTGCTTGTGAGAGGAGAATGCGCTCTATTCACAAATGCACGCGCACGCACAGACGCGCGCGGCTCAGCCAGAGACAGTTAGAACAGAGAGAAACACACACGCACGGCACCCTCCTCACGCAACAAGCGAGTTCAGACAGCAGCAGAGCCAGCCAACAGACACACACACACACACACACACACACACACACACACCACACCCTCCTCACACGACAACCGAGTTCAGACAGACAGTCAGATAAAAATACACACACACGACAACAAAGTTCAGCAGAGAGACAGTCAGTCAGACAAAAATACACACACACAACAACCAAGTTCAGACAGACAAACCGTCAGACAAAAATACACCCAGATGACAACCAAGTTCAGATAGACAGACAGTCAGACAAAAATACACACACACGGCACCCTCCTCACACGACAAGCGAGTTCAGAGCCAAACAGCAGTCAGACAAAAATACACACAGACGACAACAAAGTACATACAGACAGTCAGACAAAAATACATCCAGACGACAACCAAAAGTTCAGACAGACAGACAGTCAGACAAAAATATACACACACGACAACCAAGTTCAGACAGACAGACAGTCAGACAAAAATCAAACAGATAGTCAGACAAAAATACACACAGACGACAACAAAGTACATACAGACAGACAGTCAGACAAAAATACACACAGACAACAACAAAGTACATACAGACAGGCAGTCAGACAAAAATACATCCAGACGACAACCAAGTTCAGACAGACAGACAGTCAGACAAAAATATACACACGACAACCAAGTTCAGAGACAGACACACAGTCAGACAAAAATATACACACACGACAACCAAGTTCAGACAGACAGACAGTCAGACAAAAATACACACACGCGACAACCAAGTTCAGACAGACAGACAGTCAGTCAGACAAAAATATACACACACAGCACCCTCCTCACACGACACACAAGTTCAGGCAGAGAGCCAGACAGAATCAGAGAGAAATACACACACACACACAGACACACACGGCACCCTCCTCACGCGACAAGCCAGTTCAGCCAGAGAGCCCAGCAGAAGCGCGCGCGTGCGCGCGCAAAAACCCTGTCCACAATTCGCAGTCCCGATGAGAGAACAGGTTTCACAAGCCAACCGGTTCACCCGGCTCGGGGACCAATGATCGACGATAACGCGGTAAATATATACTTTTCACCCTGTAAATACGCACGTGCTCTTCACCAGTTGAGAATGAAGAGTGGACGACAACTGGCGACGAGGGAGAGACCCACAGACTCTCGATCCGATCATTTTTATCAATCGCCTTCTTTACCACCCTCCCTCGCGGATACTTATAACTCTCGAGGTATCGTCTTACTCGCACCACACGTTTCCTTCGCAGATATTTCGTTTGGCCAACCGATCCACGCCAAAGAAGATATCGAATGTCGAAGATAAGATCGACCGAGAGGGGCTCATCGTTTGAATTCAAGAGTGGAATCTCATTCTCACTCGAAGCTGATTATTTTTGGAATAGAGGTTGCTTTCTATTTGTAGGTGAGCTTTGAAAGGCTAATGTCAAGTGTCCATAAGTAATAATCTTATGAAAATTTTGCAGAACATTTTTGGAACCAAACTCGTGACAATCGAAAGATCTCGTGCTTCTGAACACAATGATATGCGTCTTTGAAGCGAGCGACTGCTGATTCCCTAGAATATAAGTTTTAAAACTCGAGGAAACCGATTGAAGAACGTTTAATTAGTTTGTGATACTGTTTCTTGGGTTCAGATGGTCCTTTCATTTTTTCACAGAGAATTCATTATGCATAGTAACACTGTGTTGTCAAATATTTGAATTCTGCTGATTCAATTTCAGACTGATTTCATCGTTCTCTACGGGATTTTCGAAACCCTAAGAAACTTTTGAAACCTATATCTCTGGAACCAGGAGCTGGTGGCTCAAAAGACATCACTGTGCTCAGAATCGGAAAATCTTTCGTTTGGTACCAAGTCTCGTTCCAAAATTTGTCTGTAAATTTTTATAGAATAATGCCATTAGTCTCTTGACAAACTTTCTTTCTTCTTCCTTTTTTCTGCTTTCCTCTCAGGATACTTTTGCTTTGTGAGAAAAGAGAAGGAAGGTCAAGTGGCGTGGAACAGAATAAGGATGTAGGAGAATGACGTGGCCTGCCCGTGAATGAACGCTTACCATTGCTTACGGTAATTACACAATCTAACGGAATTATGCAAAGATTCTAATGGGAGAGGCAAGAGGGATAGGTGTGATAAAAAAATTTATCGGTATCCGGGTATTACACAATTTGTGATTATTCAGTAAAAAAGATATAGACTTATTAATGCGCGCAGGTGTGTAGCTACCGGTGCAAGGAGCCCCGGTTAGAAATCTTTTGCAACTTGCATAATGTTCTCTCAATTTAGACACTTTGGCAAGCATAACAGTAGGATTAGATGAGATTAGCTTAGTCTACTTGTTGCATGTTCAAATAAAACAACAATTCTGAGCCAGATTAACTCTAATTATTTCCTTTCATTTTAACGTTGAATTTATCTAATCGCACTTTTACAACACGGTCTTCACCGACAGCACTAAAATAATAAAATTACAAACGAATCTCCTCAGACCTTTCCACATTTTTCACTGTCACCCTTCTACCATCGTATACTAGCTTAAAGTAAAATAATCTCTGCTTGAAGCGTTACCACCTGGTAACGCTTGACAATAAAAAAAAAAAAAACAATCCTTTCTTAATCCTCAATTTATCCAATCACTTTTACATCGTCTTACCTACACACCTCCAAACGAATAAAATAACAAATGCACCCCCTTTACACTGTTCCAAATGTTCCACCATCACTGCTACTGCGACCACTGATTGTGAGCACCCTAAAGTGAAATAATCTCCGCTTTAAGCGATTCGTAAATCGTACCGCCTGGTAAGCTTGAAAATAAAAACAAAAAAAATCTATTTCTTAATCCTCAATTTATCCATTCATATTCACATCGTCCTAGTTTCAAAATAATAAGATAACAAACGCACCGCCTATACGCTTTTCTAAATATTCCACCATCAATCCTACTACTGCGGCCACTGATCGTGAGCAGCCTAAAGTAAAATAATTCCAGCGTCCATTCGCTCCTCCGCTTTAAGCGCTGTGTGAAACGCAAACGAAAGGAAGGTCGTGCCGGCTGGTGACGCGTCAGGCATGACGCCCGGCTGGCCTCAGCAAGGGAGGAGCATAGAACAGCGATTCCTACCAATTCGAGCGTAGAAAGAGAATAAGAGAGAAGAAGAGAGCGAGAGAGAGAAGACACACACACACACACACACAGAGAGAGAGAGAGAGAGAGAGAGAGAGAGAGAAGACGAGCAGAGCGTGTCAGGCGGTGCGTATACCCAACGAGTAATTTCGCGAGAAGACGTGACCCGACTTCTGAATCGGGCGCGAGCGTGGGTCCGATTGACCCGTCGGGTCGAACCAGCTAATTGCCAATTGTCGAGCGACGTTGCCATCCTCTCTCGTTCTCCCCGCCTTCGATTCTCTCTCCTTGTCGCATAAGAGAGTCCAAAGGAATTTGGAAACCCTCGTGTGTGTGAAACACTTGAAAAAAAAAAAAAACGGAAGAGAGTGAAAAGTCAAAAAGAAAATGGCGAAAATGAATTGGAACTCAAGAATTATCTGGTTACGGTCTCTTTATTGCAATAATGAGGAACGAGAATTGATGAAAGATGCGAGAGCAAAAAATTTATAGAAGGTCCTTTTCTTTTTTCGTTGATCTTTCGGCGAGTTTTTGAAACTATCCAATATACCAGACGTGCAAGGAAAAATCCTCGAAAGAGAAGAGAATTTTTGAAGAATCATTTTGGAATTTCGTTTGCTTAGCTTATCTAAGTTAACAAGGGATGCAGAAAGAACTGCAAGTCCATCGTCCATTTTTAGAATCGAGTCTGCGACTAGTAAAAATTGCCAGAAGATTGTTGTTGCTATCGTTCGATCAAAATAATTCTCGGACTTATCAGCCACGTTCTACGTTCTTCAAACATTCTTCGAACATTCTCCAAATTTCACTCCTTCGAGAACTGAGCGCCACTGTGAGCTCGCGCGAACCCTTCTGCAGCACCGTGGAGAAGCAAAAGGATATTTTGCGAATCGAAAGCACTGGCCTCGAACGAATCGAGAGAGAATCTTCTTTCTCGACTCGACTGTTTCGAGTGCGAGGCTCCAGAGATAGGAACCGGTGGATGTGGAGACTAGAGAGGAGGAGGAGGCGCGCGAGTAAAGTCGCAAAAAACGAGAGAAACTGAGAGAGAGAGAGTGAGTGTAAGAAAGAAAGAAAGAGTGACAGAGAGAGAGAGAGAGAGAGAGAGAGAGAAGAGAATCGAAGTTGAGATTTTTCGGGAGGTGTAATATTTTCGTCCGCGAGGCTCTCCTTCGGCACGTACGCGAGTGACGTTGGATGAATAAATTCGCGACGGGGACGACACCTGCCAGGGAGTAAATAATTTGGCGCGGCTCGAAATTCCACCAGCCCCGAGGAGGAGAAGGAGGGCCCCTCGTAAAGTTCACCCTCCGCACTCTCTCACTGGCGTAAGCTCTTGACAAAGGTGCTGAAGATCTTCAGAAATTTTGCGAAATCATTGGAAAAGTAAGAAATTAAACAGCGTGGAAAGCAAAGATCTTCGTGTGATACGTCCAATTTGTTTCTTGGAGAAGAAAAAAATTGCAATTCAAAAAGAATTCATGTGGATAGGCACGATCATTGATCGACGATCTTGTTCCAAAGCAAAACTGAAGGTTAAAATAAGTAACATAGGGAGCAGAAATATTCTTGTCATTCGTCCGATTTTCCTTAGAGAGAAAAATGTTCAGATTCGAAAAAATTGTTCGTGAATAAACACGATCGTTGTTTAACAGTCTTGTTACAATTCAACAAATGAAGGTTAAAAATAAATAGCATAGGGAGCGAGAATATTCATGCGATTCATCGAAATTTTCTACGAATGCAAACATTTTTCCATTCGAAGGAAATTCTCGTCGTCAATAAACACGATCACTGATTAACGGTCTTTAATTTCCCGTCGGCAAACATTCGGCGGGTTTGGTCAAACATCGCGAAGTCATCGAATATTCTCGAACCGGCTAGAAGGGCCCTGGAGAGAGAGTAGACGCGTGTTTCGCGCACGCAAACACCGAGCGTGTGTACGCTTACACGCGTCTGCGCACATGCACGCAGGAGCGTAACACGTTGCGAGCAAGCAACACGCTTCGCGAGCAACGCCAACGTAATCGAGAACCTAATTATCTAAAGTATCCATCATTATTATCGACGCGATTACATAATTCAAAACAAGCACATCCCACACGTAAATTCCAAAAAATATTTATTGTAAATTGTGGAGAGACGCGAGCAATAAAAGAAAAATCAGAAAATTCACAGGTAACCCATCCACGATCATTATCGATGCCATCACCTTAGTGTTATCACCTAACAAAAGAAAAATCACAAGTAAAAAAAAACAAATATTGTGGAGAGACACGACCAATAAAAGAAAAATCAAAAAATTCACAGGTAACGCATCCACGATCATTATCGATGCCATCACCTTAGTGTTATCACCTACTAAATAAAAGTCACAAGTAAAAAAAACCAAAAATTGTTTATCGTAAATTTCGAAGAGAGAAGTTAGCAATGGAACAAATGAATATTTTTCAGATAACGCATCCACGATTATCATTCATGTTCACTACCGATCAAAAACGCAATACAGTATTACTAATAAAAGACACATTTCTTCTGTAAAAAAAACTAGTGGTGGTTAGTGGTCGGCACGATCGTCGGGTGCTCGCGCTTCGCGCTCGCCTTACCGGGTACAGAAAAGCTTCGCTTTCTGCCATAGGCACGACCGCGTAACTCACGTTTCCATACTTGAATTTCCCATAATTTTGAAACGGTTGAAGATGGCGGTACATAAAATTTCGTGGCACCAAATGGGTATATACTCGATGTACATGCCAAATTTTGTTCGGATCCGTTCAGTCGTTTTGCCGGAATATTGGACTAAAGATTTGAATTAGCCGGCATTTTTTATTCGGCCAATCAAAAAATTTGAAAATTTTCAGTAATTGTCATTGTATACGTGTACATATACGTGTAAAATTTTATCGGGATCCAATGAATAGTACCAAAGATATGAATTTTTCGATATTTAAACTTCCCGCCATTTTGTACCGGTTCAAGATGGCGGCTCACAAACCTTATTGTGAACTCACAGTAATGTACTTGATTTTTGTGCCAAATTTCGTCCCGATCGGTTCAGCCGTTTTTCCGAAATCGAGGATGTACACGGACACACACACACACACACACGCGCGCGCGCGAACGGTTTTCAGGATGGCAATTGCATAAGTCACTCCCTTAACGGTCGTGCCTAAAAACCAGAAAATAAAATAAAATAACGAAACAGTTACACAGCACTCCCTATTAACTCGCTTCAGCAAAGAATCGTATTTCCTTTATCTCCTTCCTTCTATTCCTTTGTAACGAACGTTGCTCTGCTTTAGCAGACAGGTGGAAGTAGCGCGCGAGTCGTGAAAGAGCTTCGTAGGAAGAAAAGCTCGCGGGCAGAAAGAAATCGGTCGATTGTAACGAAAATGTCGGGTAAGTTGGTGGCCCGCAGGCCCGCAGCTGTTCACTCGTGCTTTCGCTCGACAAAAAGTCTCTCTCTTTCTCTTTCTCTTTCTCTTTCTCTCTCTCTCTCTCTCTCTCTCTCACTCTCACACACACTCGCGCGCGATTGGCTCCTTGCCAACGAAGCCGCCGGCGTGTAATTCGATCGCCATGTAAACTCCAGACACGGATTTCTGGCATTTATGTAATTCGTCGGTAGAGATCAGTCACGATGAAAGGGACGGAGAAAAGGTGGAAAAACTTACGAGAAATTTCTTCCTCTCGGCAAAGAATCCAATAATTTCCCAAAACCGGTGACATTCTCACGCGCGCAACACTCGCGACACCTCGCCACTTCCAACAGCACTCGAGGACGGTTCGAACGAAACTGACCTCGTGCCGGCACAACAAACAAAAGTGTATGCTGGAGAAGAAGAAAGAAGGGGACAGACAGGATTAGAGTAGGGGACCACCATAAGTGAACTTCTGCTGACAACAAATAAAATCTCATGCTCGCGAGTGAGGAAGATGGAGGACTTCAGAGCACATGCATAAGAATGTAGGGACGATCAATAATAGTTAACAACTTCTTTCGTTTCTGATAATAAAAATTAATTTTCGATTGTTGCCACATGGGCCACGAATTTTCAGAATAAATCTCACGTCTTTTTACAATGATCTTTGTGTCTCACTAATTCTCAATACCTTCTTTCGCTTATGTTAACAAAAATTAATTTTTGATTGTTGCTACATGGGCCAGAACGAATTCTACGTCTTACTACAACGAATTCTGTGTTTTATTAATTTTCAAGCACCTCTTTTCTATTTGTTAAGAAAAATTAATTTTCAATTGTTGCCACAAGGGCCACGAGATTTTCAGAACAAACTTTCCGTCTTGTTAAAACGTATTCTCCGCCTCATTGATCCCACACACGGTTTCCATCGACGTTCCTTCTTTATTCTTACGTCTGCAACTGCTATGCCGGACACGTTACAACCATAGTACCGATCAGTTTCTCTTGCGCAAGGATAATCGCAAAACGATTGCGTCACTCGCGCTTGATTTTACACCGAGTGAATCTGACGCGCAGAGAGGCCTCTCCTGTCCTCATCGACCGAAATATTCGCACTGCGCGTGTTCACACACATTTTTCTCCTTCATTTCCATCAATCGACTGCAAATAAAATTCGCGATCAGTCTCTCAACTCCAAATCGACACCTCATTCTTTTCCATTTACTAAAAAAAAAAAATCTGATAATTTCAAGAATGTCACTAGACTGTTCCACTATAATGTCACTGGACACCATACTCTTCCTTCTGCTAAAGGAAAAATCTGATAATTTTAGTAATGTTACTAGACAATTTCACTATAATGTCACTGTACACCTCACTCTTCCTTCTGCTAAAAGAAAAATCTGATAATTTTAGTAATGTTACTAGACAGTTCCACTATAATGTCTCCAGACACCTAACTGTTCCTTCTGCCAAAACAAAATTTCAATAATATCACTAGACGATTCCACTACAATGTCACCTCACTTTTCCTTCTGCTAAAAAAAAAATATTCGGATAATTTCGGTAACATTACTAGACAGTTCCACTATAATGTCAGCAGACACCTAACTGTTCCTTCTGCCAAAACAAAATTTCAATAATTTCAGTAATATCAGTAGACAATTCCACTACAATGTCACCTTACTTTTCCTTCTGCTAAAAAAAAAAATTCTGATCATTTCAGTAACATTACCAGACAGTTCCACTATAATGTCACCGAACACCTCGTGTTTCCTTCCGCTAAACGAAATTCACGTAATTTCAATAATGCCACTGGACGGTCCAGGAAGTCACCGCGATGGTGACCTTGAGAAAGCTGACCGCTCACAGAATTCCAAGGTTGATTTCACAAGCGTCGATGAATTTCAATAAAATTCAGTCAACCTCCGCCGAAACACAACTAATCAAATTCCATTTCAACGATGCGTCCGAATACGAACTTTAAAAGAATCCGACACCGATGCGACACGCTCTACTGCAATTTTCCAACGTGAAGGGAAAGGTGGAAACAACAACAACAAAAAAAAAAAATGAAGAAGAACAGTTCAACAAACGACGCGTCATTGTTCATCGAAGCGAATGTCGAACGAGGCCAACTAGCGCGAGATAAGCGTGCGCGTGCCGGTTCGTCTTAACGAGCTTTCTGCAACAGTCTCTCGTGAATCACGAGTCGATTGTCCGTGCGAAAAATCGGAAGGAAAGAAAGAAGAAGAAAAAAGTGGAATATCCTTCTGAAAATTGTTCAGCCTCAGTTTGGTGAGAATTTTCTCAAGGCCATAGGAGAGGAACGAAGGCTCTCTCTATCGACATGCGCGTGTCGCAACTAGGCAAGTTTACGAAGTGCCTAATCGGCAACAATGAGGAAGGAATAGAGGCGACATAATCGTTGCCAGACAGCGGGCGCGCGAGCGGAATGACTCAACGGGCGGATCCGAGCGTTAATGGCGAAGTAGTAGGAGGAAGAGAGGCTCGATCGATTGGAAACAAAGACAGAAAACGAGTGTGTGTGTGTGTGTGCGAGAAAGAAGAGTTAGGTACGAAGTTTAGTTTTAACGTTCAGAACTCACGGAGTCTTCGAACATTCTTACTTTTGCTTTGTAATGAGAGAAGGATTTGAATCGCCAGTGAACAGTTTTTTTTTTCTAATTTTTTATTTCGTACTACACAAGGTTTGTGCTCAATTTTCAGATTTTATGCTAAAAAAGTAGACTTCTTTTTGAATCAGATTCAATAGTAATTGTGATTCTGTTTCTAAACAGAACATTAGACTGATAACGGTCTTATTGATGCTTTGGAATGAAAAAAGAATTTGGATTTACGAACGGTGTTGCCAGTGAGAAATTTTGGTTCTACTACATAGGGTTGACAATTCGTACTAATTTTTCAGATCTCGTACTAAAGAAGTACATATTTTTTTTTAATCAAATCCCAATAGTAATTGTGATTCTGTTTCTAAGCAGAAGATTAGACTGAGAACGTTCGTATTTTTGCTTTGCAAGGAAATAAGAATTTGGATTTACAAAAGGTGCTGCCAGTGAGAAATTTTGGTTCTACTACATAGGGTTGACAATTCGTACTAAATCTTCAGATCTCGTACTAAAGAAGTAAAATATTTTTTTTGAATCAAATTCGATAGTAATCGTGATTCTGTTTCTAAGCAGAAGATTATACTGAGAACGCTCCCATTCTTGTTTTGAAATGAACAACGAATTTGGATTTACAAACGATGTTGCCAATGAACAAATCTTTCATATTATATTTTCGAACGCGCCAAACAAGGAGCACTGTTTTCGGAAAACAAAAGAAATTTCTTCCAATGTTGTTTTTAATCCCGCGGCAAAACGAACTCGACTGCGAAAGCTGCTGCTATAAATCCGTGTTGAAATATTTGCGGAAGAAACAAGTTGCCGTAGGCGCGCACGCGATAAAATCCACACTGAACAAACCTCTTTGCCGCTTGTAAGTACTCCCGAAGAGAGATTTTTCATCGCATTGGAAACTGAACGATTTAAAAGCTGCTGGTCGAGTGTGGAAGTTTCGAAGATAAAGGGCGCCAAATTTGAATATTTGCCAAAGGATCCGAAGTATGTGGTTCGTTCTCTAAACTTTCATTGACTCTCTCTCGCTCTCTCTCTTTCTCTGACGTCACATCCGCTCGAGCAGATCCTTAAAGAGACTTCCGGCGTGCGAGCTGCGAATCCTGATCGCTTAAAGGAAATATTTTTACGATCATGCGCGACGAGCAAACGACGACAACGACTCACCGTGGGCACAATGACGCACCTCGCATATGCGTTATTATTCACCGGGTTTTCTCGTCAGAGGTTCTCAAACTCACCGCGAACGTTCCAAGAAGAGAGAGAAAAATGAAGTTTATAGATAGAAGGAGAAGAAAAATATTTTTTCCGTTCTCAGGGAATTTTTTTTAAAAAAACAGCCGAAGGGTAATAAATTTGTATTCAAACGTCCGATAAAGCACAGATAGGACGAACTTTTAGATAATCGACCACCGAGACCACCGTTGAAGCGCGCAATCGGTCTTCAAGTGCAGTTTACAACAAGGCGAGGGTCGTGGAAGTAAAGAAAATAATGCTTAGTAAAATCCTGTGTGCCTCGTATAATGTAGGTCCTTCGTTGTATTATTTTCTTCGATTCCACGCGCACTCGTCTAAGATTCGCTGGTTAGAGAACACTGATAATACTAGAGAATGGTAGCTGTTAGTGCTGAAGGAAATTCAACGAGAGATTGTTGCATTTGTTCACTGAGAGAAAAGTATATGATATATCTAACTATAATGACATAGTAACAAAATTATAGTTGGAAATATCATATTTATGGTAAATATTACCATAATGTCGGTAATAATTACGATAGAGGCATAGTATAACCGACTATATTATATTTTTACCCACAATTATGGTTATTTCAAGTGAAAATATAGTATGGTAAGAAACGTAACTATTTTATATAGTTAATATTACCAGAATATTACATACATAGTGATAGAACTAACTATATTCACATAGCACACTTTACCATACGTATGGTAACAAGAACAAAGATAATAGTTAATAATATAACCATTTGTATAAATCGTTCATTCTACTATATTTTGTATGGTTAAGTGAACTATAAAAATATGTTTCACGCCAAATTTAACTATAAAATATAGTGAGATTATAGTAAACCCAACCATTTTTTTCTCTCAGTGTTCCATGGAAATTTTGCAAAGGCTTTGTTTACTTTTAATTTCACCAGATCGTCGTATTTCCTTAAAACGAGAGAATCGATATCGATATCGATATCGACCTTGCCCAACCGAGTGAGACCAGAGAGAGATGAAGTCACCAACCGCGCGCGCCGTCTGTGCAAACAGATCCAACCGACGAGATTAACGGGATGAACAAAAATTCTCGCAGTTACATCATCGTCACTGAGTCGCTTTGTACAAAGAGAGCACAGACGTGTGCGCTTGCGCTTGTATGCTCGCGGTTACAACCTTTGAATATTTTTAGGCACGACGATTCTCTTCTTTTTTTGCTCTCGGGTACGCACGCGCAAGCTTCACGGCGTAATTACTCGAAGAAAGAAGAAAAAAGAAGAAAGAATCGAGTTGCTTTTTTTTTATAGGAAGAGATCTTTTAGAATTGGAATCTGGTAGAAAAAAATCTACGGATGCATCAGGGTACGTTGAAGAATCGAGGAAGAAGAAAGAATCGAGTTGCTTTTTTTTTTATGTGAAGAAAAGAGCTTTTAGAATTGGAATTTAATAGAGAGAAGACAAATATACAGGTACACCAGGCTGCGAAGAACAATCAAGGAAGAAAGAAAAAGCATCGAGATGCTTTTTTTATTAGAAGAAAAAAGCTTGCGGAACTGAAATCCAACAGACAGAAAAAAAAGATCTACAGATGCACCACAGAATAATCCAGGAAAAAGAAAGAAGTTTTTTTTTTTTTTTTTTTTTTTTTTTTTTTTTTTTTTTTTTTTTTGAAGAAAAGAGCTTCTGGAAATGGAATCTGGTAAAAAGAAAACAAATTGCAGATAAACCAATGATGAATCAAGAATGAAAGAATTGAGTTTTCTGTTTGCGAGAAGAATAAATCTTCCAAAGTTACAAAAAAAAAACATCTGTACGTACACTGAAGTACGATGAAGAATCGAGTCTTGATAAGTGGAGTAACGAAACTGCAGCAAGTGGAAAGGAAAAGGAAAGCGGAGAAAAACAAAAACGATTGCGTGGAAGAAGAGCCCAGACAAGGTGTTCGCGCTTGACTCGTGTTCGTTTCCAGGGCTGGATCGATTCGAGTGCGCCATAACAAATGCGACATATTTGTTGGAACTGGCCGATATGGCAACCACTTATCGCGGCACTCCGTCCGCAGTATGTCTTTTCATTTTGTCAGACCGGCAAAACTTTCTCCTTACCATTCACAATTTTTGCTCTTCTTTCTATGGATGCAGAAAATTCGTACGCAAGAATAAATAAATCATCGATAAATAAATAAAAATCCTCGATATTTGATCTTCACAAGATGCTTGCTTAAATCATTTGTTCCACTTCGAGAAGAGTCACTTCATTTGATTGACCTTGACCGTTTCGTGAAAAATGGGTCAAGAATTCCACAAGTAATTTTCTTCCTTTTTTCTGAGAGACAGAAAAGAATTTCCAAAATGATAAATCAATAAAAATCCTCATCATTCGATCTTCGTGAAAAAATACCGCACAACAATTCAATAAAAATCCACGCGACTCGATCATCGCGAAACGCTTCTTTAAATTATTTGTTGAACTTCAAGAAGAGTCACTTCACTTGATTAACCTTGAACGTTTCTTGAAAAATGGGTCAAGAATTCCTTCTCTCCGGGGGGGCAGGAAAAAATGATAAATCAAGAAAAATCCAAGCGACTCGATCATCGTGAGCTGCTTGTTGAAATTATCTCGCGCGGACCCGGCCAAGCGCTGTTTAACTCCGAGAGGAGTCTTCAACTGCTTGGCCTTGAACGCGTTCTGTGAAAACACGCGGCCTCGGTCCTCGAGGACCTTGAAAGTCCACGTGAGAATTACGAAAGCGCCGCCGGCCGATCTTACAAATTCGACGCGTTCGACTGGATGGACCGCGCGAAGATCGAAAACGTGATTTTTCTCCGTCTCTCTCTCTCTCTCTCTCTTTCTGTCTCTCCTCGATCTGTGCCTGTTTACGCGTTCAGCTTGTCGTTTCGTGCTTTATCGCGATCGATGATCGTTCGTTCTAACATCTCGCGCGTGCCGCGCAACGATTTGTCAGAACAGGTAAATACCACGAGAATCACCAGTGGCACCAGTTGAATCTCGAATTCTCGTGCGGAGAATAATTTTGTTTCGGCGTCGAAAGCCGACGAGAATAATCGGCGAGAAGAAAGGACAAACAAATCCATCGGATATTTTCGACAAATTCTTAGCAAGATCCTTCAAACATAAAAATTAAAAAAAAAAAACGAAGAAATAAATCTCCACAATACCAAGGTCTCTTCCAATTCCACAAGAATTCCGGACTATTTCCACCTACTTGGAATTACAAGAAAAAAAGAAAAAAAATCGTGGAAAACGAGGTTAATTATCCATTCAGAAATTCGCAGTTAAATGCGAGAAACTTCAAGTATTCTCGATCGCGCGTTTATTCCTCGCGTGACTTCTACTTGATTATGTAAGGAGAAGAAGAAAACAGAAAGAGAAGGGAAATTACGTTGGAAGGCGCCCCCGCTTGTTTGGCTCGGCTGAAAAATCGAATTTCCACGTGGTCCATACGTTTCTTCGTTTTAAAGCTCGTCTGCTGACGTCACGAGACGCGCTGGTAGGAATACGTCATTCAAGCGAGAAAATCGTGCGATTATTTATTTAAAGCGGTACCAGAGTGAGGCGTGCTCGAATCCCCTCGCGCAACGCGCGTGGAAACAATAGTTTGGGAATTTCTTCTCCCTCTCTTTCTCTCTCTCTCTCTCTCTCTCTCTCTCTCTCTTGTGTTCTCATGTGGCGCGAAAAGGACCTATGTGAACCTGGCACCCGATTTTTAAGCACTACAAACAACTACAAACAATTTTAAAGAGGACTGCGCAAGCGGATTTGAGATACCTCAAAGTCGGCTGCGAGTCATTTTTTAATATTTCTGTAACTTTTAATGCATGGAACTACAAACGAAATGATTGTTAAAATAAAGATATTTTCCTTTGCAAGGAACGAAGGGCTAGTCAGTCGAGAATTCGTGCTTGAAGCCACAGCATCGTCGTGTTTCGTTAAAATGAATTGTTCCAACGCGGAATATTACCAAATGTATTTCATCTTTGCGCAATGTGACGGTAATGCCAATCTTGTTGCACAGCGGTATCGTGAGACGTATCCCGGTGAAATACCTGCAAGTGCAAGAACTTTTAGAAATTTAGCGTCGAGACTTTATGTGATGGATAACATCGATATCGATGGATAATGATAGTGATATTTGTCGTTACGGAGTTACAGAATCCCGGTACTGAGCCCTGTGGACGAGAGACGAAAGTTTTTAAAACAGAGAACAATCGACGGGCGCGGCCGAAGCGTCGCGACGCTCGTGTCGACGAATGCGAAGGGCGTTGTGTTTGCTCTTGATGGACACCGTCGAGAAGGCAAAAGTCGTCGGACGAGAATGGATATTGAAATTTTTCTCGTTCCAAGAGCGCGAGAGAAAAATCGTCGACGATTTTTAATTAACCCTTCGACTACTGTTGGCGCCGAAAGGCGCTTAAATTTGATTTTATTATAGTGTAGGCATCTACAAGTGCTTAATCTATTTTAATAAGTTGATACGAGAGGTGCCCATAGACAGAAATAGGAATAAATAAATAATATTGATTTTTTGTAACACTTGTGAATAAAATTGTTGAGAAGAAAACGCATTTTCACGTGTTATAAGTTAGTGGAACAGAATCAGGGGAATCAATTCTAATTAATATGTTTATTTATTGCTCAGTTTTGCTCAAAAGTTGCGAAAAAAGAAAATTAATGAAGCAACAAATGAACATTATAAGATTTCGCATTCCCTAAAGAGAATTAAAATCGACCAGTTGCACAATGAGCATTTTAAATTTGAAAATTTGAAGGTTCGTTGAGAGAGATGAGAAAGGAATTTGGATGAATTCTACCACGTGCGATGAACACGAAGAGAAGACAGACAGCAGAACTGGGAAGAATAAAGGAGACGTTGCGCAAGCGCGATAGCTCGGCACACTTGACCCACCAACACACTTTCACTTTTTTCTGCCATTCGCCGTGGCCAAGAGATCCTGGTGCTCTGACTCTGGTGTCTGGACTCTTTCGTTTTGCTTCTACCCCCTCACCAAACTTCTTCGATGCATCTGTTAAAAGAGCTCCAGATGCTTCTCGAGACTTCTCAATATTATGGGTTTAGATCTAGTGAGACAATTCAGTTAGCCCATGGTTAGAAAGAAATTTTTAAAAAACGATTTCTGAGTGGACGAGTCTGGACTCCTTCGTTTTGCTTCCACCATCTTACCAAACTTCTTTGATGCATCTGTTGAAAGAGCTTCAGATGCTTCTCGAGACTTCTCAATATTATACGTTTAGATCTGGTGAGACAATTCAGTTAGCCCATGGTTAGGAAGAAATGTTTAAAAAACGATTTTTGAGTGGACGAGTCTGGACTCCTCCATTTTGCTTTCACCATCTTACCAAACTTCTTTCATGCATCTGTTAAAAGAGCTCCAGATGCTTCTCGAGACTTCTCAATATTATGGATTTACATCTAGTGAGACAATTCAGTTAGCCCATGGTTAGGAAGAAATTTGTAAAAAACGATTTCTGAGTGGACGAGTCTGGACTCCTTCGTTTTGCTTCCACCATCTTACCAAACTTCTTTGATGCATCTGTTAAAAGAGCTTCAGATGCTTCGCGAGACTTCTCAATAATATGCGTTTAGCTCTGGTGAGACAATTCCGTCAGCCCATGGTTAGGAAGAAATTTTTAAAAAATTATTTTTGAGTGGACGAGTCTGGACTCCTTCGTTTTGCCTCCGCAACCTTATCAAACTTCCTTGTCACATCAGTTGAAACAGCCTTAAATACTTTTCAACTCTTCTCAACCGTCGTTCATGAGCCAAAGTATAAAGAATGCAAGTGAAAAGAAATTCGGTTAGCTCGAAGATGAAGGAATTTTTCAAAGAAACAATTTAAACTTCGACGAATTTGGCGGGCCAATTAATTAAATTTAGATTAAGATGCGGTGTGCTCCTTTGTGAATCCAGCTCTACTGCGAGCTAATTCCAGATTAGATTTATACGCGAGCTGATAGCACGATTGGATCTCTGTTGAGTCTAGAGACCGGAGACTGAGTTTCTAAACAGGGCCAGTCTAATCGCGAGTGCCGGCCGATAAACACGCATCAGTTCCCAGAGAGATTTACGAATCTGCAGCAGACAAAGCCAAGGTGGTAGCTATCTGTTACTAAATCGGGCCTTGCAGTCGGAGAAACGAGAGTAATGACTTTGAATTGGGTAGCCATTACTCGTATATTGGATCGCAAGAATTTTAACCTTTTGAGCGCCATGAACGCATATATGCGTCTGACGAAAGCCATCGGTGTGGACTAAGGACGCATATACGCGTGTACTCTGTTATCGGTATAGACTGAAGGCGCATATAAGGTCAATGTCCCTATTTCTACTCATTTAAGACAAATTATACTAAAAACAGTAGCTTAAATTATTATTTTAAGTAACAATTAGCGAACAAATTGGTTCCTTATCGTGTCAGGAGTCGTACTACATATAAAATTAAAAAAAATATCATGTTAAAGACTTTTGTTATGAATAATTGTTAATTAAATGCAAAGCAAGAAATGAACGTATTTTTACTCGACAAAAATCGCGGTGTCCGTATATCTACTCACAACGTGTACCTATTTCTGCGCATACAAGTGTAACAGATTCAGTTTCGGTTTATCGACATCAATAAGATCGATGTCCCTATTTCAACTCGTTAAAGACTACAACGACTGCTCGGATTATGAAATTGATTTTTAACAACGAGCTTATGCAACTTTTGTCGGAGTATCTAAATAATTAATAAGTAATCTTTCTGTAACTTATTTTATCAACCGAATATTAATGTTAACCCTTAACTGGTGACGTGACAAATTTATAACACTATAAAAAGACATGACGTCTCATAGGCTACTACTTTTAAATTCATTTTTGTTATGAAAATCAACTTGGGTGTTTCAAACTTGTCTTAAAATTTAACCATCGGTATGCAATGAACAACACATTAGTAAATCAAATCAACTTTATTTATAAAATATAAAAAAAACGAGTATTAACACTTAGTGGTATTTTTCAGCCTCAATTGGTATGAGATCCTTATTTTACGTTCCAGTCGACCTTATGCGAGAAAAACGATAAAGTTAACACTTTTTACTTAAAATCTAATGCAACGCCTGTGAGACTCCATGTCACTGGTTAAAGGTTAAGAAGAATAGTTAAGAGTGAGCAGAAATAAGGACTTGAGTAGAAACTGGGACATTGACCTTATGCGCCTGTCGATTTTTTCGATCACCTACATAGAAGTATTACAGTTACTTTTGTGTGAGATGAATACAAGTGCATTCCTTTTAAATTCAGGTTTCTAGTTTATTGGCTAAATTCTAGTTTACTGTAAATTTTAATGTTTATAATAAATAATTAATACTCAATAATAACGCTCTTTAATTATTTAATCTCGTGCAAAAGGATTATTATAACTTATTACTATTTGCACCTTGAATAGTTAATCAACAGAGTTCAGTCTAGCAAAAAAGTATTCCGTCCACAGCGATCGTCACCGTCCGTACGAACTACATAGGCCCCGAGTATTCAGCACTCCAAGAGTTAATCGTGAATTAATGACAAAAATGCAAGTGTCCAATTTACATGCTGAACTGTGAATGAAAAATGTGTCTTAGAGTCGTCTCCAAGATTGAAGAAAGAAAAGATTCCTTAAAGTTTCAAGGTCAGCAGATCCTGTCTGGTACAACGACTTGAGAACCCCTGAAGAGAACGGGGTTCATATGCAAAGAGTCTAAAGTAGAAGAAGGATGGAGAAGGGTGAAGGGCTCGCCAGGTACGAGACACGCGAAGGGATATAAAGAAGAAGAGATAGAACGAAGAAGAAAACTGGCAGAACGGAATAGAAAGGACACAGACCGAAAAAGAACCGCGACAGAACGAAGAAGGGAAAGGATAGATTGACGAAGAGGAGAAAGGATAAACTAAGAGAAGATACAAGCGAGGAGTCCAGGACCCTTTTCCTTTGTGGAAGCATCGTGTGGGCCAGGAGGGCCTGCCCATGCTGGGTTGCCAGCTGTAATTGCCCATTGTTCTCTAGGTCCCTGAGGGGCTCGACCATCTTCGCTGCACACAAGCAACTGCTGTGGCTCGTCCTCTTCGAAGGCTTTCGAAAACTTAGCCTCTAGTTTTCTCTCTCTCTCTCACTCTCTCATATCTCCTTAAAACTTTTAATAGAGCCAGCAATTTTTAATGCCCATGCGCCCGAGCGTGTCCTTCAGGATTCCGTCCCTCAGTTTTCTTTCTCTCAACGCCATCGGCTTTTAACGTCCCTACACTAATAAGAGAACAGAAAGGAGGACCCTATCGCCAAGAAAACATTTCTCGTCGAAACAATAAGCTCGATAATCTTCACGGCGTAGAATATTCTTTTCTTCAAGTGAGATCCATGGTTCTTTGATTATAATTTTTTTACTATTGAAAAATCCAGGTATCCTCACTATTTCTCATCGACACAACAATTCTGAGGAATCTTCGGAAGGTAAACTATTTTTTTTTTAAAGTAGGATGCATGGTTCTTTGATTATAATTTTTTTACTATTGAAAAATCCGGGGTCCTCACTATTTCTCATCGACACAACAATTCTGAGGAATCTTCGGAGGGTAAACTATTTTTTTTTAAAGTAGGATCCATGGTGCTTTGACGATCATTGTTTTACTATTGAAAAATCCAGGGTTCCTCACCATTTCTCATCGACACAAAAATTCTGAGGAATCTTCAGAGGGTAAACTATTTTTTTCTTAAACTAGGATCCATGGTTCTTTGATTATAGTTTTTTTACTATTGAAAAATCCAGGTATCCTCACTATTTCTCATCGACACAACAATTCTGAGGAATCTTCGGAAGGTAAACTATTTTTTTTTTAAAGTAGGATGCATGGTTCTTTGATTATAATTTTTGTATTATTCAAAAATCTAGGGTTCCTCACTATTTCTCATCGACACAACAATTCTGAGGAATCTTCGGAGGGTAAACTATTTTTTTTTAAAGTAGGATGCATGGTTCTTTGATTATAATTTTTTTACTATTCAAAAATCCAGGGTTCCTCACTATTTCTCATCGACACAACAATTCTGAGGAATCTTCGGAGGGTAAACTATTTTTTTTTTAAAGTAGGATCCATGGTGCTTTGATTATAATTTTTTTACTATTGAAACATCCAGGATTCCTCACTATTTCTCATCAACACAACAATTTTGAGGAATCCTCACGAGTGAAATAAATTAATACTGGAACAATGCTCTTTCAAGTTGTCTATTTAAAGCAAGAACAAAAAAAGGAGAGAAACAAAAATACCCCACCGTCTATTATCATCCTCATCACCCTTCCTCAATATCCATCCCTCTCGTTGCAGCTCTTCTCACCCTCAAGACACTCCTACCTACCCCTCTCCAAGACCCCCTCCAGCATACACACCGTCTGAGAAGTGTGGCGCGCGGGGGTTTAATAATTCAAATGTTTACCGCCGCTTTCAAAGATAAGCTGATAAAAGCGTGCACTTCTCGTCTCTGCCGTTAATATATGGGGAGGAGTGGAGGTGGGGATTAAAAGAGGGATGAAAGGTGGATCTCCAAAGAATAGTATACATGGGCTCTGCATTACGCACTAGAGAAAGAGAGAGAAAGGAAATATTAAAATAAGAGAAGGAGAGAGAAAGAAGAAAGCACCAAAAAAAAAAAAGAAACAGAAGACTGTACACGTGCTCTGTGCACCGGACAGGAAAATTAAAAGAAGAAAAAAAAAGGAGAGAGAACCTGTGCTTTGCACGAGAGATGGCAAAAGAAGAGAGAGAGAGAGAGAGAGAGAGAGAGAGAGAGAGAGAGAGAAAGAGGTAAAAGTACAAAGAGGCAGAAAGAAGAAGAAAAAAAGAAAAGAAGAAGGGAGTAGACTATGCGTGCGAACGAGAATTGCAAGTGCACGCTACACGTCGTTGACACAGAGTCTCACGGACTAGCACAGAGGACTTCCATGGAGTTTGTGTGCCGGACAGCAGGATTAATCTTTAATCGCGACGCCGCAGTGGCAAGAAGCCAGTGGCCATTAACTCACCGGAAGAGACTCGAAAGGCCCGCTCCTGTCCTCTGCTTCTGGTTCTAAGTGAGCGAGACGTGGGCGACGCGTCGAGCGCGCGCGCGCACGGTTAATCGATGAAGGGCGTCGCGACGCCCGAGTTCTCAACGGGGAGACGCCAGGCGCTCAGTCCCCGTCGAAGCTTGGAAAGAAGATTAATGCGAGTGACATGTAGGAAGGAGAAGGTGGAGGGAGAGTATGAATGAACGAATTGAGAAGAAACTGTGGCGCGGGCTTCTACGATGAGTTTCAAGAAGAACTTGGTTAACAGTATTCCTACCACGACTCAGATGGAACGATCGTTTTTAAAATTTCGAATAGGATTTTCTGCATAGAACGCCTTTAAATTACACGACTTTTTACTAAAACGTACGTACAATACATTTTTCAATATTTGCGTATGTAAATACATAAGTATTTTCTGAGAGAGTGTCTGAATTATTAATTTATATCATACATTTTTCTTTTATTCTCTTCTTTTGTTTTATGTATCATATGTGTATTCAATTTAAATCTAGTATTTAAAATTCACTATTAAATCCAATTTCAAATTAATGATTAAAATAGAAGATCTTGCATAGGTTTAAATGAGAGATCTTTAAGGAGAGTATGAATGAACGAATTAAGAAGAAACTGTGGCGTGGGCTTCTGCGATGAGTTTCAAGGAAGAACTTGGTTAACACTGTCCCAGATGGAACGATCGTTTTTAAAATTTCGATTAGGATTTTCTGCATAGAACGCCTTTAAATTACACGACTTTTTTCTAAAACATACGTACAATACAGTTTTCAATATTTTAGGAAAGGTCGTGAGATTTTAAGAACGGTCGTTTTAAAGGTCGTGGTAGGAATGGTGTTAAGTGGTCGCGTGGGCACAGATAATATGTGCAAGTGCGTATGTAAATACATAAGTATTTTCTGAGAGAGTGTCTGAGTTATTAATTTATATCATACATTTTTTTTTATTGTTTTTATTTATGTGTCATGTATGTATTCAATTTAAATCTAGTATATAAAATTCACTATTGAATCCAATTTCAAATTAATGATTAAAATAGATCTTGCATAGGTTTAAATGAACCGATTAAGTACCAACTTTTTTCTATAGGGTTAAATATATTTTTTACAAAATATACGCAATAATAAACCCATAAAAAATCGATCAAATTTGAGTAGTCCCAAATGGGAACATCGGTACTTAATGGGTTAAATGCATATATGATGTATAATTAAACATTCTTACGCACTCTTAAAAAATTCTCATCTATGTATTACGATAGATGACAATTAAACACTTTGTTCCTTAATCTGCTGTCGACGGATTAAAATTCGTGAGAGAAAATTGTTAACCAGAGAAAAAAAATCTACCGACGACTGTCATGAGCTAATTGGATATTAATTTTACAGAGAACAGTCTTTCATTGTCAGAGATAGGAATTGGTAGTTGTTGCGAGGCGCGTGAAAAAAATTCTTCTTCGCGGGCTTCGTCAAGAAACCAAGTGTCCGACGGAAGGTATAATTTTCCACGAGCACAGTGAACGAACCAGCGAAGAAACCAGGTGCAAATGCGTCCGGTTCTCGTGGAAGCGTAGGAATTGGAGGGCACCGCGCGCACAAAGAACTCTCTGTCGTTTTACCCACGCGACGATTAGATTTACGATGCCACCGAGACTGAGGGCTTGCGGCGAGCGCATCCGGTCGCTTCGTCACGGAACGCGCTTTCGATTTTGCCATCGGACGTTGGAGAAAACATATAAATATATTTATAGGGGAACCTGGTGGAAAACGACGCGAGGAATTGCAGAAACGATTCCACGTTGCCGTAGAATATTTGCCAAGGTGTGCAATCGCGGCTAAGTGAATTCATATTTTTCTTAATATTCTACATTTAGAGTGACCCCCACTCAGACTTCGCGAAAAATTTTATACAGAAACGTACGAATGTATCTGCGAATTAAATAAATTAGAAGTGCGTTCGACAAGAATCTACGATCTCGAGAAAAAAAGAAATTAAGTTTCAAACGAGAATTGAAACTGCGTTTGGAAAGATTAATAATCAAAATTCTTCATCCCTCGAAGAAATTTCCAAAATTCCATCCTCCAATATCAACACTCGTCCTCAAGAGAATGCACGCTTGAAGAAAAAAGAAAATTTAAGAATAAATAAATAAATCCTAAGGAAGCATTAACACGTTGGCTGTCGCGCGATTTTTACATGCATTGCCTGTCGCGCCGCGCCATTCATTTTTCTTCTCTTTTTTGTTTAACTTAACACGTTGACTGCCACGTCGCCCGAATTCGGGTGACGGTTTCAGTGCTTGATTATAAATGATCAAAATAGGTATATGAAAGTATAACTAACGCTTTAGATAGGTAACTAAACAGTCGCCAAAATTCAATGTTGCGTGGCAGTCAACGTGTTAAAATAGTATCTACCATAAATAAATTGAGGCGTACAACCATTTTTTAATGATTTTACTGGTGACCCCCACGGCAGTAAATGTGTTATTAACCAGTTAACTGCGTTCCACGTGCATACACGTCAATACAAATTTTTTATATTCTTGGTCGTGAACAATAAAAAAACACTTACCAAAACTAAAAATTACAACTCAAAAAAAATTCCACAGCTAACTGGTTAATACTGCGTTCAAAACAAAAAGAAAATAGAAAAAAAGCGATCCGACAAGATTGTTCAGCGCCTTGGAGAATTTAAAAAAATATTCGTCCTTGATTCGTCGAGCTTCGAATCAAAGCTCGAAATGGTGGTAGGAAAAAATCGATATTCGCGACGCCTCGTGACCCTGCAGCTGCCACTGAATGCTTTTCTTCCATTGACGGTGGTGCCTGCCATACCAGGCCAACGGAAGGCTGTGCGAGAAGAGGAGGGCAGGTGCACCACTCGGCCCCAAAATCATGAGAGCGAGACGTCGATAACATTGTCAACAATACGTGCATACGCTCGTTTCTCATTGGTCGCACACAGTCGGACGAACGCACGAGCGCACAAAGAAACACCCAGAGCTATGCATCGTGACCAGGTGCTCCGGAGGCCTGACGCTCATTGTTGGCTCGAGCCTCTTTACTTCTCTTCTTTCTCTTTCTCTTCTGCTTTCTTTCTTTCTTTCTTCCACTCTTTCTTTCCTTCCTTCCTTGGCCTAAGGCTGCCGGTCGTTTCTCGCACGGCCTGACCTTCTCACAGAATCTAAAGGTCACGCTCGTGAAACGATCACGGTGAGAGAAACAAGTTTTGATAGTTGGAAAAAGCATTGATTGCTCTCGAGTCTCGAGATCGACTATTCCACAACCTCTTTTCTCTCACGCTTCGCTTCTCTCTCTCTCTCGCAATAATGAAATTCGCCATAAGAATTGCGAGAGGAACCAGCTGCCGTTCGCGAATTCGTTGATTAATAAGTTTATTCTAGGGGCTAAGGTAGATCGATTGGATTCCCGTGGCCGAGAGTACCTTTCTTCGCGAGGAAAAAATGGAAAATGGATTTCCAACGGGTGATTAGAAACTAATGGAACTCCTTCGTGCAAAGAGAATTTTCTTTGATTCTTGAAAAAAGAGGGGTGCTGATTTTTCACGTTGGATTGTTCTGACCAAGGACTGCATGTTTTATGAGAAATTAAATACTCCAGCTTTCTTTTTAAACAGAAAATCTGTGCACTGATCCTCGCACTAGACCCCTCTTGCTCGATGATCTTTACTTTTTCATGAAGAAAAAGGCAGAAGAAAGAATAATTTAAAGAAGCATTTTCTGGCACCTGATCAGAAATTCAATACCTAAACTTTCCATGCTGAAGAAATTTTCTTTGATTTTTAAAAAAACAGGGGTCATGATTTTTCACGTTGGATTGTTCTGTACAAGGACTGCATGTTTTTTGACAAATTAAATACTCTAGCTGTTAAAAAAAAAAAATCTGTGCCCTGCATTAGACACCTCTTACTCGATGATTTTTACTTTTTCATGAAGAAAAAGGCAGAAGAAAGAAGAATTTAAAGAAGCATTTTCTGGCACCTGATCAGAAATTCAATATCTAAACTTTCCATGCTGAAGAAATTTTCTTTGATTTTTAAAAAAACAGGGGTCATGATTTTTCACGTTGGATTGTTCTGAACAATGATGCATGTTTTTTGAGAAATTAAATATTCTAGCTGTTAAAAAAAAAATCTGTGCCCTGCATTAGACACCTCTTACTCGATGATTTTTACTTTTTCATGAAGAAAAAGGTAGAAGGAAAAATAATTTGAAGAAGCATTTTCTGCCACCTGATCAGAAATCCAATACCTAAACTTTCCATGCTGAAAAAATGTTCTTTCTTAAAAAAAAATCTGCGCCCTTACTTTCCAACAAAGCAATGCCCATCACACCAGAGAACCACTTTCGTTTTCCTCGCCCCCGTTGAAAAAAAAAATCATCCATCCACCTCTACCTCTCTCTTTTTCTCTCATTCTCTCGTTCCATCCCAGCACGATAGAAGCATCGAATGCGTCGCGCTCCCCGTGGCGGAATTAATTAAGTATCTCTCGGTTGGGCACGGTGGGTGGACTCTAGGACGACGATAGCGGGATGGAGAAATTACTTGCTTCCTGGTTGAAGAGCCTCGGGATTGTTGCACGGCGCAAGCGCGAGCGCGCTAGTTGGATAATTCGTTCTCCAACGTTCCGGAACGCTTCGAGAGAGCCGATCCCTCCACGTCTCCTTTCCCTCGGCTAGCCGCAATTTTTTTCTACACTTCGCGAGACGAGCCATTCGGCGTGGGTATCGTGTCGTTGTAACGCTCGAGAAATTGAACGATAGCAATAAAAAAATAAATAAATGAAAAAAAGGGAGGAATTGGCAGTACAGACATTTTTCAGTAATTCTATTAGAACACTGATTACCTGATCTTCACCTTATGTTGCGAGAGTAATTGTAAAAGTCGATCGTCGTTTATTACAAAGTTATTAACGCAATAACGAATGTGAGGTTAGGATATAGGTTGGATAAGGATGGTAGCAGGTGCAAAACGCACTTGCAACTTCGTTCAAACATCAGGAGACGTATGGAAAGGTGGTCAAATAATTCTTATTAACTTAAGCAAAGCAACGAGGAGAAAATAAACTCAATAATATATCTGTTTATAAGTAGTGCATCTAACTTTCAACTTCAAGTTTGATGAAACCAGAAAACTTGATTATAACTCTATTATAGTACCCAAGAAAGATGAAAATAACCAAAAGATAATGGCAATTATTTGTCTTCGGGTAAATGTATTCGTGCTGATTTTATTACATCTGTATTATTCTTGAAACTTCTATTGTTAACCCTTTGCACTCGAAGCTTACAGTAAACTCGATAAGGTTGCAGTATTTATATTGTCTTTAAAGCGGAGCCCTCGAGTGCAAAGGGTTAGGGAAAGAAGAAAATAACCAAAAAATAATGGCAATTATTTGTCTTCGGGTAAATGTACTCATGCTGATTTTATTACATCTGTATTATTCTTGAAACTTCTATTGTTAACCCTTTGCACTCGAAGCTTATAGTAAACTCGATAAAGTTACAATATTTGTACTGTCTCCAAAGCGGAGCCCTCGGTGCAAAGAGTTAAAATGGACAAATCACTAGGAACGATAATCTTGACGACATACGTATAAGTCATTGAAATCGCCATTCTACACATTTACCAAATTCTCATCGACCTTTCGTTCTACTTTCGCAACAGGTGCGCGAATTACAAGAAAACAAATCCAATGGACACTAAAATCCAAATACACCCATCGCGAGTGATTTCTCTCGTTGTCGTGGAAGAGACGTTGGAAGAGTGAGAGGAGCGCGCGCACTTAGAAATTAATTCCCAATAATCGAATGCATCCGACGCGGGGCGCGGCGTTTGTGGTACGCGAGATAAAATCGTGCAGCGAATAATAATCGGTTCGAGGACGGAGTAGGAAAAGGAGCGAGCGAGCGAACTGTAAACCATGATGGAAAGGAAAAGCGGGGTGGATGGAGAGAAGTGAGGATTATTAAAAAAAAAAAAAAAAAAGGAAAAAGAAGAAGGAAAGGAAAATGAAAGAGGCGGAACACGTAATTAATAGCACGTTAAAACTCCATTAAAATCGCCGATATCCATCATTAGCGCGCGCGCGCCGCGGGAGAAATTGCGACGGGCTAGAGTGAGGAACGAGACTGAAAAAAGAAAGTAAAAGGAGAGCGAGGAAAAATACGGAGAACGAGAGAGAGAGAGAGAGAGAGAGAGATAAAATTTCCTCTTTTTTTTTCCTTTTTCCTTCTCCACGCTGTCGCTCCGCCACGGTGGAAAATAATTTGTTCGTCCAACCCCTTGGCCATTACCACGTGACACTCACCCCTACCGGGTGCCACGAACGACGAGCAATCCCGTTAATCCTGTCTAATTAATGAAGATGCGCGATCGGATTATCGAAAGTTTGGTATTATTGGACGCGCGATGCGGTAACGACCCGCGGTCACAGAGGCGACATTGTTTCGCAAACTGGCGATAAACAATGGACCATCCCAAGCCTCATCCGCCATTAACCACCCCCTCATCCTGTTACACAGGATTTCGGTGGCTCTCGAGTATTTTGAAGAATTTTCTTCACGGTATTTTGCAATACGCGTTCTCTTCTTTTCTTTTCTTTCGTTCTTCCTTCTTCTCCGGGTGACATTAACACTTCTCATCTTGTTCCACAGGATTTCAGTGGTTCTTGAGAATTTTTGGACAATTTTCTTTGCGGTATTTTGCAACACACGTTCTCTTCTTTTTTTTTTCTTTCTTTCTTCCTTCTTCTCCGAGTGACATTAACCCCTCTCATTTTGTTCCACAATATTTCAGTGGCTCTTGAGAATTTTAGGGAATTTTTTTCACGGTATTTTGCAATACACGTTCCATTCTTCTTTTTTCTTTCTTGGTTTCTTCTTCTCCGGGTGACATTAACCCCTCTCATCTTGTTCCACAGGATTCTAGTGGCTCTTGAGAATCTTGGACAATTCTCTTCGCGGTGTTTGGCAATACTCATTCATTTTTCCTTTTTTTTCTATATAGCATCAACCACCACCACCCATATCAGTCTCGTTCCACAAAATTTCAGTGACTCTCCGGTATTTCGCGAATTTCTTTCCATCTTTTTACAATTGTCATTTTCTCCTCTTCTTTCTCGTCTCGTTCCACGGGATTTCGTTTTAGGAATTTCTTTCTCCATTCACTTAGAGTCTTCGCGCTTTTTGCTCTTCTTTCTTTATCGTCACCGACAACGAGACCACACTCACTCCAAACGTATGGAAATTTTTATGCATTCTCCGTACATATTCTTGAAATTCGAAAAAAATAGAAAAAGTCTCTCTCTCTCCTCTTTGATATTGCAAAATCGCAAGTGGGCAATCGAGCCTGTTTTTTGTTAACTGCGCGCCATTCTCATTATCTGCTGCTCTTTTCTCGGTAGAGACACATGCGCGCGCACGCGCGACAGGAGAAGAAAGAAGAAAAAATTAAAAAAAGAATGCCAGAGACCAGATACGTCAAGCGCTCGCTCAGTTTTAAATCTACCTACCTGCCTACCGATCGATCGATCGATCGATCGATGACCGCCTGGTACTGCTGCAGGTGCAACGAGGCCGATTTAATTAATTAATTTTCCCGGTGACGTGAATTACGAGCCTGAGGAGAAGAACGCGTCTCTCAAAAGCGTTCGATTCGCCCGAGCAAAACGAAGTCGGGTCTCTCTCTCTCTTTATTTGACAGTGTCTCTCTTGGCCTGTCAAGCAGCCGTCCTTGGACAATTTCTAACGCAAAACAAAATAAGGGAATAAAAAGAAAAAAAGAAAGCATGTAGGACGACACGTTTCACAGAACATCTACTTGAGACCCTCGAGTCACTTACTTGGGATTGAAATAAAATAGGGAACCTATCGACGAGAGCAAAGAACAAAAAAAAGATTGCAAACAATTCTGTGCAATCTTATTTTTCTGTTATTCTCAAATTTATGCATTCGTTCTTTTCAACTGTCCGAAATAAAAGGACAAAAGCAAAAGAAAACATTGTAAACAATTCTACAAAATCTTATTTCTCTCTTATTCTCAAATTTCGACGTTCTTCTCTTTCAAGCCTCCGAAAGGAAACATTGTAAACAATTCCATAAAACCTTATCTTTCTCCCTTACTATCCCAAATGCACGTCATTCTTCCTTTTCAACCCCCAAAAATAAATTCAACCGACGTCGTATCGTCGACATTCAAATATCATCCACCCCTGTTACGAGATCCTTCAACCCTCTCTACTCTCTTCAAATAAAAAGTCCTTTCGTCCTGGAGTGCGAAGAGAGAGGAGAAATAAAAATTGGAAAGCGATACGTACCCACGGCCCTCCGCTCTACGCACTCACGACGGGCCGAAAGGCCAAAGATATCTTTCTAAGTAAGGAGGACGCTTTATTTCCCTCGTCCACTTTCCCCACACGCGCTGCTCCTCTGTTTATTTTGCTTACGAATCGTTTCCGCTGGACGTTTACAAGTTCGGCCTTTGGGCCGGAGGGAGGCCGACCGTCCAAAGAATCCTCTCTGGTCTTCTCTTCTTTACTCTTCTCTCTCTCTCTCTCATTTATTCACTCACTCACTCACTCTTTTCTCTCCTCCTTCTTTGATACCAACCGCTCCGCCGGTTCCTCCTCTCGAGACGAGACGAGCCCTCTTACGGAGGCAACGACTGACGGTGACTTTCCACAAGACGATTCTCCGACAAGGAGGAGAGAAGAGAAGGAGAGAAGAGAAGGAGAGAAGAGAAGAGGAATCCTCTCGATTCTCGAGAGACCGCAAATCGCGCGAGGGGGGAGGTAAACGACCGAATTTATTATTCCACCGGTAATTGCGTAAGTCCTCGACCAGGCTAATGACCTGGGACAAGAGAGAAGTGGAAGGATATCTGTTGAATTCGCAGGACTCGATAGAAATTCGTAAAGCTACCCCCTGAGACTGATGTTTCCTTGTTGTGGAGAAGCGCGAATTTAATTTCACCATCTCTATGTTTCTCTTTTGAAAAAAGAATGTTACGATTGGAAATTCTCCAAGAGAGAATCGAAATTTGTAAAGAACAAATATCGTCATCAGATTTTGTTTTTAGATCTCGCGGTATCAGAGGGTTCAAAGAAAGGTACCCTGAGGCTGATGTTTTCTTGTTGGTAGAGTAGCATGAATTTCATTTCCCCATCTCTCTCTCTATTTTGAAAAGAAATGTTACTATTGGAAATTTCCGAAGAGAAAATCCAAATTTATAAAAAAGAGAAAGAACAAATATCGTTCGGTGATCGAGGCTGCGAAATTTTGTTTTTGGATCTCGTAATACCGGAGGGTTGAAAGAAATGTGTAAAGCTTTAATTTCACCATCTCTATGTTTCTATTTTGAAAACGAATGTTACGATTGGAAATTCTGGAAGAGAAAATCCAAATTTGGTAAAAAAAAAACAAATATCGTTCAGTGATCGAGGCTACGAAATTTTGTTTTTGGATCTCGTAATACCGGAGGGTTGAAAAAAATGTGTAAAGCTACCCCTGAGACTGATATTAGGTGCTTTCCTTTTACAAGTGATCTGATATGATCTGATATTTTGTGATCTGAAATATTCACATAACTTCAGTAAGTGAATGGAACAAGCCCATGTATCAGATCGATCAGATCTGGCATTCATATTTCTCTTCTCCTCGCAATTCTTTCGTGGATTTAGGTTCACACCAGTTCGTACTAAAATATAAGTAACCTCAAAATTTGTATGTACGCTCGCATTAGTTTGTATGATTGATAAGTCACTTCTTTGTTACAATCTGTGTTTATTAATTGCGCTGAGATTGCACAAATGCAACACGAAAATAACCATCTCATAGTTTTCAAAATAATTTCCTAGTATGGACCAATAGGAAGCGAGTAACCGCAAGTGATACGAAAGTATCACCTACTGATCTTAGTCCGTCGGTAGATCAGCAGCGGTAAGGGGGGAAGAAGTGATCTGATCACTTCAGTTTAGCTAAAGGAACATGCTAGTTTCTGAACTGATGTGATCTGATCTGATCAAAGCGGTAAAAGGAAAGCACCTATTCTCTCGTTGCAGAAAGGCGCGAATTTAAATTCAAAGCACCTCACCTGTTTAAAAAAAAAAAAAATATTGCGATTCGAATTTCTCAAAGAGAGAATCCAAAGTTACAAACAAAAAAGCATCGTTCAGTTATCGAATCTGCGAAATTGTTTCATCCTCCGTGAGATCGCAGGCTTTGAAAGAAGAGAAAAGAGAAAAAAAAGCAAAAGAAAAGAGAAGACGAGAAGAAAAAAGAAGAAAAGATGCGTTTTCGTTTTTCTTTTCTGTCGAATTCTCCGCTCGGTATAATCAATGCGATCGAAGCCGAAGGAGGGGAGGCCGAAAGGCTGGAAAGAATCCAAATCGACGCGAGATATAAATATGCAGTGGAGCACCCCCCGCCGACTCACTAGTGGGCGTAAACGCCGATATAAAAATCGGTTTTGCTCGCGCAAGGTCGTAGCCGGACGAGGACGAGGACAAAGTCCGACGAAGTATCAAAATTTCCAGTGGAGAACAATGAAAGCGCCGTGTAAAACAGTCCCGGACACGTATAAATTAATTAAATCGTAACGACCAATAGACTATGTAAAAGCATTATACAAATGATCATACGTGGAGCTGTAAAACAGTCTTGGACACGTATAAATTAATTAAATCGCAACGACGTGTGATCCATGTAAAAGCTCCGCGATTGTTTAAATAATTGAGTGTGCAAGAGAAAATTAAACGAGATTTTGGATTTTAGAGAGAGAATCGAAATTGAATAATAATCGCGGAAATTAGACTCTTCGAGAAGAATCTGGGCACTGGTACCATGACCTTGAAAGGGAGCAACTAGTGTCCCACGTGGTGGCCCAGTCCCGTTCCAATTGTCCCTGGGCCACCCTCTCGTCTGTTACCAAAAAAAAAAGAATCGAAGGACCCCACTCTCTCCATTCTTCATTCTCACGACCCAGTCTATTTAACTGGTAAAAAAAAAAAAAAAAATCCCATCAATCTCCCAACCAACCGAAATAAATTTCTCGATATATTCTCTGCGTTCTCCAACGGCCAGAAATTAAACAGCACACCCTGTTGTAGGATACTCTGCGTATGCGGTTAACGCTCTGAAGTAACTCTTGACAAATCAAAAATCGACAAAATTCTATCCGTGCTCGATTAAAAAATTCTACCGTTTTTCAATTAAACGAGAATATCCCAAGCACATTTCTACATGCGCGAGACACTGTTCCTGTTAAGAGAGAAAAGGGGAAAATTAGAATGAGTCAAAAAAATTTGCAAAACAACTCTAAATATTTCTCTCCAAAGGAAGATGATGGATCACGGTAATTAATAAATTTCTTCTTTCACTCGTCCTTCAATTCTCAACTTTTCCTCTCTCTCTCTCTCTCTCCCTCGCGACCACTTCAATATATCGTCCAGAGAAGTCGCATACGCGTTCCAGGCTATCTCATTCAGCGCATGCCCGACATTCCCGGCATAGGGCGCACATAAATTGCACCTACGACGCGTCCTGAAAACGTAAGCCTCCTCCTCCTTCTCCTCTCGTCCTCGCCATGGTCGTCGTATCAGGTAGGCACCAACAGAAAAGAAGAGGCGCGCGCGCGAAGAGGAGTGGAGCCTGCGGCGTGTCTAAGCGCGTGCGATCGATATCGGGTCGAGAAGGGAGAGAGAGAAAAAGAGATAAGAGAGTGGAAAGGGGTGAAGAGAGTAGAGGACGCACCAGACGAGATTTTCCTGTCCTTCCATTTTTCCTTTTCTCTTTTTTCGCGCGCGCCGAAAGGACGTCTCGATGAGACGATGGTTGAGAGGGATGGAAAAAGAAGATGGTATGCTTGACCGCGCATGCGCAGACGGAAAATCGTACAATTCCACCGCGCTGAAAGTATTGAAGAGAAGATTCGGTCTGGGTTAATTAACCCTTGGGATCTTCTCTTCAATTGGACACCTTTGTACCACGCTTAAAAAAGTGTTCAGGAGTTGTTCTTTGGAGTGAAGAGACTTTTGGTTAGGTTAGGTTAGAGAATGGTTTTTAGGAAAGTAAATTGCTAGGGAAGAAAGTTTGATTCATACTTTTGTTAATCGCAAGTTTATTTAAGAGACGAGTGTCATTTCGCACGAGACCAGATTTTCCTGTGCTTCCATTTTTCTTTTTCTCTTTTTTTGCGTGCACCGAAAGCACGTCTCGATGAGATGATGGTTGAGAGGGATGGAAGAAGTAGGAGATATTTTGTTTGGTCGCGCATGCGCAAGCAGAAGATCTTAGATTTGCACCGCGGTGAAAATACTGAAGAGAAGATTCGGGCTGGGTTAATTAACCCTTGGGACCTTCTCTTCAACGAGACACCTTTGTGTCACGCTTAAAAGGGCGTACTCAGGACGTTGAAAAAGTTTCTTAGACTTTCTACCAATTTTTGGACGATTTAAAAATTTTACACCACAAAGCGATACCTTGTAGGCAATCATTGTGAATAAAGAAACTTTTCTGCATCAAATAATTTAGTATCCGAGATAAAAAAAAGTACTAGATTAACAAATTCAATCAACAGTTTAATTAATCACTAGATTAATTAACAAACGAGGTCTCATTACGCAGGCAGGAAACTTCCTGAAAACAATTATTTCCGCTGTCGTCCGAAAGTACTGCACACGGTTGTTCAAGCTCTCCTCCTATGTCCAATGCGATTTTTTCAATGTCACGGATGTAGCCCAAATATACGCGAGAAGAGGAGCGAGAGAGAGAGAGAGCGTGCGTAACGAGGAGAATATCTCAAGGGTGCGCGTGCAGGAGCGTAATGATGATAAATGAGATCATCGTCCATCCTCCTCTACCTTCTTCCAATTGCGAGAAAGTAAACGCAAACGGAACAAAGAGACGAGACGGTGGTGAAACGAAGAAGAAGAGAGAACAAGATGCAAGGAGAAGAAAAAACAGGAGAATTCTTTTTTTTTTTTTCTCCTCACCACCGTATAATATATTCCTCGCGGCTTAGCCGCACGGCGAGAAGTAAAAAGGAGGAAAAGAGTGTTGTGAATCGAGGTTAACAACGGCACGATTTACCTAAACGGTTAGGGACTCTCTCTAATTGCGAAACTATTCTGCATAAAGAGATAGCCGACTGTTTCATTAGCCCAAGCTACCAACCTTTGTGGGAGACGATAAATCCTTCCTGGCCGCGTCGCTTGTAAGGAAGGGAGAAGGGTTTCGCGATTTCTGCGTAGAAAGGAAAGGAAGTGCCATGCGTGTTTGAGAAATTAAATTTAACACCGGCAGAAATTTCTTTCGCAGTGAGAATAATGTTTCAATATTCGTGGATTGTGTTTTAAAAAATGTCAAAGTTAAGAAAGAATTCAAGGAAAACAGGATAAAATTGGATACAGAAAATGCACGCGCATACCAAATTTATTAAAAGATTTCAAAAAAGTTTAAAAGTTAAACAAAGTAGCCAGGCTTTTCTAAAAAAAAAGCAGTTCCTTACAACAAGAATAATTTTGGAAATATTCATGAAACGTACTTCAGAAAATGTCGAGCCTAAAAAGGAATTTAAGAAAAATCTGTAAATTCTTCAATACCGGACAAGCACGCGCGCAGCAAATTAACCCAAATATTTCAAATATAATTACGCAAGAAAGCCAGACTCTAAAAATTCCCCAAAATTCCTTTCACCGCGAGAATAATTTTTCAAATATCCATGAATCGTTTTTTAAAAAATCTTGAGCCTAAAAAAGGCTCAAAAAAAATATCGAGAATATTTTCGTTATCGGAAATCCTTATGCGCGGCAGTTTAAAAATATTGATTTACATTTTTATTTAGTTCAAAATATTTTCAAGTGCGATGTTTCTAAGAGAAAAAATCGGGCTGGCGAAATCTCGCGAGGATTTCGGTCACCGAATAGATTACCGAACGGGAACCAACCTAGATGCCCAGTAGCGATGAAGACGGCAAGTCGGTTTCTAATTCCCGTCCCCGCCGCCTCCAGTGGCGGAGGACGAGGAGGTGGAGGCACTTCGCGAGTTTCTTCGACGTTGGGTGGCGCGTGAACGCGTGACGTACGCCGGCGAGGAATTTCGTTAGGTGGAAGGTGTACGCTCTGATTGGCCGTCTCCCTTCAGCGTCGTACACGCTCCATTATTTTTTCGTTTATTTTTATTTATCGATTGATTTGACCTTGGTCTCGAACAATTCTAGAAGGTTAAGTCATAACTACACGTGCAATTGTTTATTCCGAGAAAGTATTCTTATGGTCGTATTGTAATTTTTTGGTATTTTGATTGATTGATTGATTCGAACCTTGGTGTCAAATAATTCTAGAAGATTATGTTATAGTTATATGTATAATTGTTTATTCTGAGGAAGTATTTTGTTGGTTCGATTATAGTTTTTCGTTATTTGCATTTATTGATTGATTTGAACCTTGGTGTCAAATAATTCTAGAAGGTTAAGTAATAATTATATGTGCAATTGTTTATTCTGAGAAAGTATTCTTATGCTCCTATTGTAATTTTTTGGTATTTTGATCGATTGATTGATTCGAACCTTGGTCTCAAACAATTCTGGAAGATATTAAGTCATAACTATATGACTGCAATTGTTTATTCTGAGAAAGTATTTTTTCCTCCTGTTATAATTTTGATTTAGAAAAATTCTATTGTACGCTCTGATTGGCCGCCTCGTGTCACCATCGCATACGCTCTCGCATTTATTTATTTATTTATTCCAACTTAATCTCAAACATTTCTACTAGGTTAAATCATAGTTCAATGTATAATTGTTTATTCTGAGAAAGTCTATTTTTGCTTCTATTGTAATTTTTATTTACAAGACTTTTGTTGCACGCGCGTCCTCAAAACTACTAGTCTCTTTTTCAAAATAAAGTTCATTCTCATCATCGACAATGGCGGCGAGAAAATTTCATGAAGGGCGAGAGGCACGCGCGGATTCTCTCCCCGAGAAATATCGCGAGCGAGTTCCAAAGCGTCGAGGGGTAGGGAAGAAGGTGAAAGGAAGAGTGGCGAGATGGCTAGAGGCGGTCTCTCTGACGCAACAGCTCTCGGAAGAAAGAGAGGAACAATACTTTTGCGGCCAATCCCGCGCGTCCAATTACACAAAGTTATACTAAAGTGCATTTTTTTCAGTAAAAATGAATTTTTTTTTCTACTAACAAATTATTTTCAAAACAAAAGCGCATTTTCTTCAAATTTTCTTCAAATTTTCTTCGCACGAGTAACAGTGAACATTAAAAAAAATTAAACTAAATAAATTAACAAATTAACGATAAATTAGTAAATTAACAAGGTTCCTGGGTGATTATCGACAAAATTCAAATTCAAATTTCCCGCGCTTGCGCCAGTAATTTTTTTTATACTAACGATTTATTTTCAAAACTAAAGAGCATTTTTTCAATTTTTCTTCACAGGTCTAACATTCAGTCAGAAAAAAACAAAAAAAACAATGGAAATAACTAAATTAACAAGTTAACGATAAATTAGTAAATTGACTCTTGGATGATTCTCGAGAGAATTCAAATTCAAATTTTCCGCGCTTGCGCCAGAACTGCGCGCGCGCGCGCCAGTTTTATTGGGCCACGTGAACAGTGGTGGCCCGATGGATTCGCTTTTGCATGCGATTGAATTAAAATCCGCGTGGAAAGGCGGATACGGGAGAGGAAGCGTGGAGCGCGATGTTTCGAAAGAATCACCAGCGTGCAGGAGCCGTGCCATTCTCACGATCTTGAAGAGAGAATCGTGGAGAGGAACGAATCCGCTCGAGAGAGGCTCGCAGGTACACGCACGAGAGTTCGAGGAAGGAGCCCACCATCGACCGTTTCTCGGTTCTAGGTATTCCAAGCTCACCTAACTGTGCATTATGCCGGGCATTTTTCCGAGCGTGGACGCCGACGCACGTTTTCCATCGAGCAAAGGCCACTTAAGTCGAAAACCGTTACCACTATGTTAACACTGGACTACCAAACTTTTCAAGACGACTAACTGACAAGGAGAGACTCCATAAAAAAAAAAGAATTAATACTTAGCCTTTCGATCGAGCAGATCTTCCACGTTGACATTAGCAACGCGTTTCCTTTTTTTTTATTTATTTACATACTAGTCGCTTGATCTCTAGTTGTTCACTACTGACCAACTGTTTTTACAATAAAATCCATCAATTTAACGGCGTTGAATTATCAATATTAACAAAATATTACAAAAAATAATTGTTATATACTTTTAATTTCATGTTTCGTATATGCAATATGTGAAATCGTTAAACGAAATTTTTACCGCAAGATATAATCGAGCACTTAAATAATTTCCAAGCTTCTTTTGATTTCGAGTACCGAATATCAGTCCGCGTCACTTGCGAGACACGCGTGGTGGACAGCGTAGTTTGACTTGCTCGAACGTGATCGGCTAAGTGTTAAACGTGCACGAGGAGCTTCGGATAATTATCGTCAAATTCAAAATTGAGTTTCCCGCATTTATTATAAAGATGAAGTACTCGTTTCTCGAAAGGATCTGGAGTATTTCGAAATTAAAACACCATTGTGAGTGTAGTAAACGAAGGAGCCAGCGATGGAAGAAAAACTAAGAAAGCAACGTGGTCGAATTTTTATTCTCACGAGACATCGACTCGCGTTCTCGATTCACCAAACCTTATCCCAACGACTTTCGAATGAAAACCGTCACGATTAAAGAATAAAAATCGCAATAAGGTACCACAAATTTACAAATTATCCTCACGAGACCTCGACTCGCCATTCCTACGCATCAATCCTTCACGGTCATCCTCCCTTAAAACTCGAATCGAAACTCGCGCAAACTTTCATCCCTCCCACCTCAACCCTCGTTCCACCCTTCTCCACCTAACCCAAACTCGAAGCGAGTAAACGCGCACACCACGCGTTTGCAACGTGCGCGCCACATGCGCACAAGTCCCACGCGCATCACCCCCGCGTCACGAATTTCCGAAACTTCCGATTTCGCGAATATACGTCGCAGGAAAAATTTCGAGGTTATGCGATCCACGTCTACGAGCCGGTTCGCACCTACGAATAATCGTACAGTTCCAAGCAAACCTCCACACGTAACTAAGACTCAAATATTATTAAACGATCCTTCTCTCTCGCGTGGCGTCCTTTGTTTACCGCCTCTAACCTCCAAATCCGTCGCGCCACGGAGTCTCGAGCACGCAGTATAAACACGCTCGACACCGCGACAAATCGAAAAGAAAAGACCAAACGAACGATCGAGAAAGAGAAAGAGACAGATCTTCAAACCCAAGACACGCTTGGGACATGCGCCCTACTCGCCGGGTCTGCACGGTGCGACCGATTGGATTTTCGAATCGCGCGTAACGGTCGCCACGAGGCCAACGGTTTCGCACGGACTCCAAACAACCTTCCTCTCGCCTCGTCGTAAAACAATGAGCTGTGTACTGACCGATTTAACCGGTAGGCGTCCTCACGTGAATGGATTAAGCTCGCGAGGAGCAGCCTCTCGATGTGAAATAAAATCCAAGTAGTCGGAATGTCGTCGGGAGAAGATGCTTCCTCCCGTAGTGTCGATGTTGCGGCGTCTTGAGAAGGTTCCTTTTTCTTTTTTTGCGGCGCACCGTACCACACAACACGCTCTCCTCACTGGATTATTTTCTCCGTTGTGCACGTAGTCGAATAAGAAAATAAAGTATACCGAGCAAACCAGAGGTTGCACGAGCCTCTCGATGTATCGCGCGCCGCGCTGCACACACGAGGATGACACTTGGGAGAACGAAGAACGCGCGAGTGAGAAAGAGCGAGGTAGCACGCAAAGTGAACGGCGGATCTATCGAAACTGAGCACGATATTCGACAACGTCGCACAGCACGCTCTCGCGGTGAGGTACGGGCAACTGCGCCGCGTTTGGTCACGACGCGACACACACGACGACGTTAGCCTATACGGTCGTACTCTCTTTTGGAGGTTAGGACTACTGTAAGCAAAAGGCACGGGCGCGCACACGTAATGCCAGACGGATAACTTCTCTCTCGCACGGCGCGTCCTCCTCTACTAACCGCGCGAACTTCGTCGACAGCTGCCCCCGTCGTCTGAGCGTTGCTCACTTCGCAGGAAACTTCCGTCGTGAGTGAGAGAGAAAGACCGAGTGGGGACACCACGAGTGAGAGAGACGCGTAAAGCGCGGCGCGCCAGTAGGAGGAGGAACACGAGGAGAGGCACGAGACGATTGAAACGACGCGCGCGCACGGACACGAGTGAAGGATGGCCGAATGCGCGAAAACGCACGAAGCTGGCCTTTCGTATCGAGTCACGTTTTTCGCGACACTCTCGGCCAATGGGATGCCTCGTCTCACGAGCACCGGCGAATCACGAGGTGCCTTGCAAACGACGGATCGCAGATGTATCCTCGATGTAATTTCGGTTTGATTTTCGCGTAAGAATCGTGAATGCTTGCGCGAGATGGTGTATAAAATGCGCGTGGAATCCTCGTGGAGGTAGAGAGTACGAAAACTGCGCGTAATAGATCCGGCTAAGAGTTGTAGGCACGCTACGAATAGGGAGGTAGGCGACGCTAAAACTTCGCCACGAGTCACGGCACGCCACCGGAGTCGGTGCGGGGGTTTGGGGAGGGGGGTGGGGAGAGTCGACGATTGGAGGAGGGGAAAGGAGAGACGAGTGGTGGGGGTAGAGGAGTCTAGATATCCTGGAGTGGGAGAAACGCTCGACGCACTTCGCGGACGGACGTCGGTGGGGGTAGAGGAGAGAGGAAACGACATGGCGACCGAGTAGGCAGTTGGAGAGACGCGGTAAGAGTATAGACGAGGAGAGTGGAGGAGTGATATCGAGGTGGTGTTGGAGAGAGGTGGCAGAGGTAGCGAAGAGGGGAAATACCCGGCCGGCAACAGCCGACTCGACTCGATTCAACTCGACCGTCACCTTCTCTCTCTCTCTCTCACACATTCGTGCTCTCTGCTCCTTCTATCGTTCTCACTCCATCCCTCCTACTCTTCTTCTCGAGCAAGCACCCAACACGTTTCGCTCGCCGACGATTCTCCCGGCGTCGTTTCTCTCGTTTCTCTACCTTTCTTTCGACGAGCACGCGCGCGCGCGCGCGATGAGAACCTCTCTTCCTTTCTTCCTTCGAAGCGACAATTCTACGGACACACCGGTGTAACCGTATCGGCACGTTGTCGCGACGACGAGTCACTACACAGGGTGTCTCTCCGGTATGTTCCTTATCGGAAATTTTGCGCGCTACTAAGAGACTAAGGCCCGGCTCGACAATGGTCGCGTTTATCATCGATCGTGGTAAAACGTTCGGTAGGTAAATTCGGTTACTCGAGAGTTGTTTATGTCTCTTTAGTGGAGTAGAGCGGATGGAGATGTTTTGTGTGAGAATCGATGCTTTCTACGCGGTGGAAATAATCCGAACGTTCGCTAGACGAATGGAACTTTATTGTCGAGGTTGTAGAACGGAAGGAATTATTAATCGTCGAAAATCGATTTCTATCGGCCATTTTCGTTCCTTATCGAGAATTTACAGCGCCAACCGATGACAATCGTCCCGGCCCGTGTGTCGAATGTTTGCGGATTAAGTTCGGTTATCTAAGGTTGTTACGAGTCCGACGAGGTGTGTGCGTGTGAGAATGAGAGAGAAGGAGAGAAGTACGTAGAGGTCGAGAACGATATTTCGCAGATAAACGGAGAAACGTGGAGTGCGATCCGCATCGTGCGGTATATTATGGTAACCCTTCGCACCGGAGAGGTGCCTCTCGGTCACCACTTATACTTTGTTGCGGTAACTCGACGGTGACACCGGTCACCATTTGGACTGACACGATACGATCCGCGTTTGATTCTGTTTTAAACTGAAAGCTTTGTACAATATGTATAACCTTTCGAACTATAAAATTATACATTTTATATAGTTTGTATACAGGGTGCCCGTTTTAAATAATACACTCGAATATCGCCGAAACGGTGTGTTAAATAAAAAAATATTTCAAACAAAAAAAAATGGCTTGCAAGGAACTATCAGCTGGTGGCAATTATTTCACCGTTGAGATTTCACCGTCAATTTCTACAGTAGAACTTCCTATTTTTTATAGAATATTCTTAGAAACTTATCTCGAGAACTTTCTAAAATATTATAATAAAATGTTTTTCCCTCATAAGTACAGTTTAAAGAAGAAAGAAATTTCCGAAAAAGCCTCGAGTGCAAAGGGTTAATACAGCATTAGTGCTTCTCTCTCTGTTTTTTTTTGCGTTCGTCCACCGGTGCTGCGCGTATCGATGCATGTCTCTCGTTCTCTCTCGTTTCTCTCTTTCTCTCTCTCAACAGCAATCCGATGTGTTATTCGCGAGAATCGATGCGCGACGGGCACACATAACGTGGCTGGCGTGTACGCAACGGCGCATAAAGGGTACTCTTCTCTCTCTTTCTCACTCACCAAGCTCAACCAGCAATAATAGCAGGAACGCGGGCGTTACAGTTTCGCGATAGGGCCGACGTTACACATCGTTATGGATTACGTCGTTGCGGTGAGCGCACGCGAAAGTCGCTGCAGTCACTCGAATGCGGACCACGAAGAGAACTGCACGTGCAAATTTCTATTCTTTCGTGCGAATTTTTCCAATAGAGAATTTCAGCAAAAATCCAAATCAACAAGACGAACTTTGTTATTGAGGTTGCGCGATCTGCGAATTCAGCGAGTCACCCATTGCATGCGCGTGCGTGTTTTGAAGGAGGAGAAGAAGGAGGAGAGAATAAAAAATTTCTGGACGGCCTCTGGTAAGACGAGGGGAGAATCGAGGAAGAATGTTGAGGGGAGGGAGAAATGGAACGTGGTGGGGTGTTGAGCTTGGACGAGAAGGACAAGGACGAGGACGAGAGGAGGAGGACGAGTGGAAAGGAGAAGGACGAGGATGAGAGACGAAGAGGAGAACGAGAGGGTGGAAGAGAGAAGAAGGAGGAAAAATAAGGAGAAGAGAACGCGTAGGAAAGAGAAGGACGAGGCTGAAAGACGTGGAGGAGAACGCGTGGAAAGGAGAAGAAGAACGAGAATAAAATAAGGAGAAGAGAACGAGTGGAAGAGAGAAGAACGACAAGAATAAAATAAGGAGAAGAGGACGCGTAGCAAAGAGAAGGACGAGGCTGAAAGACGTGGAGAGGAACGCGTGGAGAAGAGAAGAAAAACGAGAATAAAGTAAGGAGATGAGAAGGACGTGAATAAGAAGCAGAGTGGAGGACGAAGACATGAGCAGTGGAGAACGAGTGGAAAAGAGAAGGACGAGGATGAGAGAAGGAGGAACGTGTGGAGGAGACAAGGACGAGAGATGGTGAGCAGAACGACTTACGAAGAGGCGGGGCGAGGAGAAAGGAGGAGTAACGAACGAGGGACCTTGCAGCCGCGCGCAGAAAATGATGCTTTGTGCCTCGGGTACACGCGCGCGAGCGAGCGAGTAGAGAAAGTAGGGAGACTAAAAGAGAGAAAAGAAAGAGAGAAGGAGAGAGAAAACCTCTCGTCGTCTCCTCTTCTCGTGACGCTGGCGGCGATTCGCGAGCATAAAGGCCCTTTCACGCGGCAGCGTCCCGACGCCTTGTAGTTGAAATAAATTCGCGAGAAGGGAACGAGAGAGATAGACAAAGAGAGAGAAAGAGATAGAGAGAAGGGAAGCAGCATCCCTCTGGTATCCGGAATTCTCGACGTCGTGGAAGCGGAGGTCGCTTGAGAGTTTTCCTAATTATTCTTTTTTTTTCCTTCTTCTCTCCTTCGTGATTAACACCCGGCGAATTTTGAATCGCGCGCGCTTTTTCGTTCCTCTTTCAGCAGCGCGTTTTACACGAGACAAATTCGAAAGAGGAATTTTTTTTTTATTGGAGTGTTTTTTTTGTTTGTTTGTTGTTTTCTCTCTGTGGTAGGCTAGGCGACGCTCGTCCGCTTACGAAATTTCGAATTTCGCGCGCTTTTTCGTTCCTCTTTCAACGGCGCGTATTATACGAGAGAAATTTTGAAAGAAAGAATTTTTCTTGGTTGGAATTTTGTTTTCTCCTTTTTCGCTTTCTTTCTGCGGTAGGTTGGACGAGCCTCGTCCGCTCACGAAATTTCGAATTTCGCGCGCTTTTTCGTTCCTCCTTCAACGGCGCGTATTATACGAGAGAAATTTTGAAAGAAAGAATTTTTCTTGGTTGGAATTTTGTTTTCTCCTTTTTCGTTTTCTTTCTGCGGTAGGTTGGACGACCCTCGTCCGCTCACGAAATTTCGAATTTCGCGCGCTTTTTCGTTCCTCATTCAACGGCGCGTATTATACGAGAGAAATTTTGAAAGAAAGAATTTTTCTTGGTTGGAATTTTGTTTTCTCCTTTTTCGTTTTCTTTCTACGGTAGGTTGGACGACCCTCGTCCGCTCAAGAAATTACAAATTTCGCGCGCTTTTTCGTTCCTCTCTCGGAGGGAAATTCGAAAAACGACAAAATTTTTCCTTATTGGAATTTTGTTTTCGTTTTTCTGCTTCTTTCTGTGGTAGGTTAGAAGACACTTAGGAAACCAATTGGGAAATTTCGTACGAATTTTGCGCGCTTTCTATCACTTTTTCAACAGCACGTTGTAAACGAGATAATTTTGATGAAAGAATTTTTCGTGACTGGAATTTCTTTTTTTCTTCTATGACAGATTGATTAGACGGACCTCGTCTTTTTAGGATATTTTGAATTTCCACGTGCTTCCACTCTTTCACCCTCTCTCTTTTCTCTCTCTCTCTCTCTCTCTCTCACACAAGCTATCATCTTTATTCCTACGCTAAAATGGGACGAATCGGGTCGAGTCCTCGCGACGGATTCCTGCCAGTTCCACGGCTACGTACCCAGAATTCGGTACGAGGTCGATAAAGTGGCATTCGGATCGGAAGGAGGGAGGGTTGAGAATACGTATAATCCTGTACATTTTCATACCTGTGCGAACGTCCTTATGCTCCTATTCACGATCTGCAAAGTAGAACGATTTTATGCCAGCATGTGATATCACCGAGGCTGTGAGAAATTAATGATTAACAGAAGGGAGAATGAGAGAGAATGAGAGAGAGAGAAAGCAGGGTATAATAAACAGTGCGAGTAAAAAAGAGACAGAGAGCAGAAACAGAGAGGATGAGAGGGTAGAGAAAAATAAGGGAAGCAGAAGAGAATATATTCGATTTACATCTTCGATACTTTTTTCTTCTTCTTTCTTTCTTTCTTTCGCGCATGAATCTTCGAGAACCATCCTATCTCGCATTTTCATCTCACCACGCACGCGCAAAATGAATAACTGAACTATTTCAATCCCACCCCCTCTCTTTTCCACCGTTTTTATTCACGCTTCGCTCGTCTCGCTATCAAAGCGACGCATCTTTTACTCGCGAGTCCTCTTTCCTCTCTCGAAACGTTCTTGTTCTTATCCGTTGCGTGGTTACATAAAACTGCATAAAAATCCCTCGTGCGATTGCGTAACTACCCCATAACCTGCAACCCCCCACGAGTGATCTTGTTCTCCTATCAGTTTTCGTTCCCGAGGGGTCGGTGCTTGCATAACGAGCGCAATTAAAAATATTTTCAGGGATTAGGGTCGACGGAGAAGAAGATCGGAGAAAGGGAGACCTGTCCCAAGCGGCCGCCCCCCCGGGTATAAATATTCACGAGGGGGTGTGGGATGATTGTGCAAACCGATTATCGATTGACCGTGCGATTTGCGTCGTTATGACACCGGGTAGGGTGAAATGGGAGACGATCTAGGGGGTACATGCGCCTTAAAGAAAAATTGTCGACAACGATTATGGGCATGGGGTTGACGACTAAAAAGATTCCACCCTTAAGAAGAGAGTTATCAAATCACTTGACCGCGCGGTCAGTGCTGTTATAACAGAGGAATTAAGATTTTAAAGAATAAAAGGAATTCAAAATTGATTGTTCAATTAATAACCTAGAACAAGGATTCTGAAGAATAAAAAAAATTCACTATTCAATTATTAACCCAGAATAAGGATTCTAAAGAATAAAAAAATTTACCATTCAATTAATAACCCAGAATAAGGATCCTGAAGAATAAAGAAAATTCACTATTCAATTAAATAGCCCAGAACAAGGATTCTGAAGAATAAAAAGAATTCTAAGTCCACTATTCAGTCAACAAGCCCATAATCACTATCATCTCTCAAATTCCACTATTTTTCATAACATCCAGCTGATCGCTAATAAACAAATTAGTTCCACCGTCTATCTTCCACTTTAAATATTAACACAATTTTCGCATCCCTTCCAGCTCTCGCGTGACCCTGATCGCGAAATGGTCCCGGCCCTGGGCGCACTTTGCATGGGAACTTATCCGCAGGATTCTGGCCCGCCGATTGAACCACGGCCACGCCACACAAAGGACGACCACGAGGGGAGAAGTTCGTGCAGGTTTTTACGCCGTGAGACCTCGGACGACGAGAACGATACTCTCTCTCTCTCTCTCTCTCTCTCTCTCTCTCTCTCTCTCTCTCTCTCTCTCTCTCTCTCTCTCTCTCTCTCTCTCTCTCTCTCTCTCTCTCTCTCTCTCTCTCTCTCTCTCTCTCTCTTTCTCTCTTTCTCTCTTTCTTTCTCTCTCTCTTCTTCCCCCAGTCGTTTTGTTCCGCGCGAAGAAGCAGGAGGCACCTACGTGTGACTGTGCTGCTGCATACTTCGCACGTGTCTCTGTGTGTGTCTCCGTGTCTCTGTGTGAGTGAGTAAAAGGTGCACGCGAGTAACGAGAGGAAAGAAAGACAAGAAGAGGGAGAGTCTTGCTGCACAGCTGCAAAGGCACACACACACACACACATAGAAGTAGACACACACACATTTAATACACACATACACACACGCAGACGGCAGGCAGACGAGAGGATCGAGCCAGTCTGGTTTTATGCACGTCTCGTCTCAATTCTCCTTATGTGTGTGCGCACGCGTGTTTCGTACGCGTGTTTCGTACGCGTGTGTGTGCACGTGTGTGTGTGTGCAACAAGGCGATTCCTCTTAGGGGCCTCGCAGCACGGTGGCGCTCACGTTGTGTGGAAGTGTGCAGGGTGGAGGTCTCGGGGCTATGCTTAAAAAATGTAGGGTCGAGAAGGCGGATACAGAAGGGTGGAGGGAGTGAGTGGAGAGTCTCGTGGGACGAGATCTGATCGTTACTCGCCGTGCGGAAGAACGTAACTCGTTGCGCCGCGGAATTTAAGGAAGCCTCGAGTGAAGTGGCAGGGAGCAAGAGCGCGGAATATTTTTCTTTTTTCATTTCTTCATTTCTTTTTTTTTTTGCTGCCGCTTCCTCTGCTTCTCCACTCCGATTTTCGCCCCACCGAACCCTCGCGCCGTTCGCAGATTCTTCTCTCTTTTTGTTTTTCTTTGGGACGCAAGAAAAGTTTTCGTTGTTGATTTCTTCGAAGGATTTTCTTAACGTGTCAAATGTCTCTTGCAGAAAAAATGCAGTTTTTGATCTCGCTTACAGCGGTAAGTGGGGATTCACTAAATTTGTCAATTGTAGGTTTTTTTGGTGACGTTTAATTTGAGATATTTTTACTTGTTATAGTGTCGGATTTGTGACCGGCGGAAAGTGAAACAGTCAATAAAATCATTTACTTTACAAATCGAAGGATTTTCTTTTTTAGCAAAAAACCATTCGGTAGATCCTTATGAAAGTTTCAGGGAGTCTTACTAAATATTTGGAAAAATGGAAAATATTTTTGTTGTTGGAAAGCAATTGTTGTATGAGGAACTACAAGTCTACTTCAGTCAATTGGCGTGCAGCATAATTCACGAAATATACAATCAATCATTTCCTCCCTGCGCGAACATGAAGATAAAGACATTCTTCTTCGAATGAACCTGATTTTTTTGTCATGTTATATTACTGAATTTTTTTCACAGTAAAACTAAGAATGTTTCGTGAAATTCGCAACTTTTTTTTTGAAAATCCACCATTTTCTGAATATTCCACTGTTTTCTTTGAAGTTTAGTTCGTCCATGATGAAATTTTCCAAAAAGCAAGAAAAAGAACATTTCACTCTTTTCATCCTACAAATGTAACACACCATACTACACGCCAATTGACAACACCGACATCGACACCGCAACCGAAGTAGACTTACAGCTCCTCGTACAACAATTGCTTTCGAACGACAAGACTATTTTTCACTCTCTCAAATAAATCACCAAAACGCCCTGAAAACTTCATCAAAATCCATCGAATGACTTCTCGAAAAAAAAAAAAAAATGTTGAGATATGCCCTTAATTCGAGAGAATATCCGTTCGAGAAAATTCGAGAGAAGCGAGAAATTCAAATGCAAGAAAAATCCACTGGATCATTTTCACCACTTTCTTCCTCCTCTTTTTAGCTTCCACGCGGATTAGAAAAGTCTCACGAGCATTAGAAGAGACTAGACCACGACGCGGCCCCCCTAGCATCGTGCTCGCCATATCTCACGAGGACGCGGGACGCTAAACGGCCGCTTTCAGCGCGCGAATTAAGATTTATCGTGGGCGCCGCTTGACCGAGAAGCCTTTCCGTGGCGCCGTAAAGTCACGACGAAGACTTACGAGCGGACACCACCAAGGCGGCAGAGGCGGTGGAGGTCGTAGCTACGGCCCTGCCTGCTTCTCCTCCTTCTTCCTTCCTTCCTTCCTTTCTTCGTGGTACCCGAGCAATTTCAAGGCCAACCCACCCGCCAGGACTCGCTCGCGTTTACGCTCCGAACCCGAGAAGCTTCGGTTGATTTTTTTCTCGTCGGTCGAGAGAAGAACTCTTTTAAAACAAGCGCGAGAAGGAGGAGAAGGAGAGAGAGAAAGGTTTTTCTTTTATTTTTCTAAGGGGACGTTTTTTTTCGATTTGGAATTATTCTGATTTCTTATTTTCGATGATTAGTCCGGCCTCGAGAAGCTAGGATTGATTTTTTTTGGTCGGTCGAGAGAAGAACTCTTTTAAAACAAGCGCAAGGAGGAGGAGAAAGGGAGAAAGGTTATTTTTTTATTTTTCTAAGTGGACGTTTTTTTTCGATTTGGAATTATTCTGATTTCTTATTTTCGATGATTACTCCGGCCTCGAGAAGCTAGGATTGATTTTTTTTGGTCGGTCGAGAGAAGAACTCTTTTAAAACAAGCGCGAGGAGGAGGAGAAAGGGAGAAAGGTTATTTTTTTATTTTTCTAAGTGGACGTTTTTTTCGATTTGGAATTATTCTGATTTCTTATTTTCGATGATTACTCCGGCCACGAGAAGCTAGGATTGATTTTTTTGGTTCGGAAGGAGAAAGAGAGAGAAAGGTTCTTTTTATTTTTCTAAGTGGACGTTTCTTGATTTGGAATTATTCTGATTTCTTATTTTCGATGATTAGTCCGGCCTCGAGAAGGTAGGGTTGATTTTTATTGGTCGGTCGAGAGAAGAACTCTTTTAAAACAAGCGAGAGAAGGAGGATAAGGAGAGAGAAAGGTTATTTTTTATTTTTCTAAGTGGACGTTTTTTTCGATTTGGAATTATTCTGATTTCTTATTTTCGTTCATTAGTCTGGCCTCGGGAAGCTAGGGTTGATTTTTTTGGTTCGGTCAAGAGAAGAACTCTTTTGAATGAAGCGTGAGGAGAAGAGAAATCATTTTTCGGACGATTTTTCTAAGAGGGCCATTTTTCTAAGAGGGCAATTTTTTATTTGGAATTATTCTGATTATTATTTTCGATAACGAGTTCGAACCTGAGAAGCTACGATTGATTTTTAACCACGACCGTAAAGGGAGTGACTTTTTAGTTTGATCGGTAGAAGAACTCGTTTAAAAGAAGGAGTAGAAGAGAGAAAGCTTTTTTATCTTTCTAAGTGGGCGTTTTTCGATTCGGAATTATTCTGATTATTATTTTCGATGGCGCTCCGAACCCGAGAGGCTTCGATTGATTTTTAATGCTTCGGTCGAGAGAAGGACTCTTTTAAAAGAAGCGAGAGAAGAAGGAGAAGGAGAGAAAAAGTTGTTTCTTTTATTTTTCTAACAGCACGATTTTTATTTGGAATTACTCTGATTATTATATTCGATGATGAGTTCGAATCGCCTCCAAGGTAATTGACTGCTCACAAGCAGGTGCATCAGGTAGTCGTGAAGCTGAATTCTGAGAGAAGGAGAGCCCCATTATAACGGGTGTTCGTTATGGGAGTTTCTACCTGGCTCTGGTAAATTTCCGTTTCCTCTCACGGGTTCTCGGTTCGCATGAAAAGGGACTAGGCCACCTTGCCTTCTCCTCTTTTCTCGGATTTATTCCCGTTTACCTGCAGCAGACTCGTTTCAGGGTCTTCGAATTTTTCCAATGGCCTTTATCTGTAAATTTTGTCTCAGATTCTTCTCAAAAGCTTTCAGAGGGTGTAATAAAAATTCTCAGAAATTTTCCTACATCTCCGTGCACTCCATGATTATTCTCAAGAACAAACAAATTTCCTTCTCGTCACTGTTTTCCAGCAGGTCCTTTTCGAGGTAATCCAATTTTCCCAACAAATTCTCAAAAACTTAACCAGAATCCTGCACAGGAGTGAAACGAAGGACAACGAAAAAATGTCCCAGAATTCTCTACGCTCCAGAGGACGTATAATCTTCACTGGCTCAGACCACGAGAGCGGGATCGCTAGCTCCGCGAGCACGGACGGCCCATGAAAATTGAAATTTCCTTAAAAATGTATGAGACGGTAATTAGCTTCTAGAATGTAAATACGTCGTTAAGAACACTTAGGAAGTTGCCCGTTAACCGTCGAGATGAAGAGCCGGAGGACGACGAAGAGGAGAACTGAAATTGATGGAGTATCCAGGGTGTCGTCGTCCTCGATCTCTTTTCTTCTTTCAACCTCAACCATTAACGATTCGCAAAATCTGAAGCACGTGAGAGCCAAGTAAAACGAATCTAAATTAAGCAATCACTCCTTCACTTTTCATCTCCTTATCAGTCCCTGGCCAGCTTCTCTTTCGAGCAAAGAAGATTCGCTCGTTGCTCACGACATCGTCACCATCATTTTCTCCTTCTCGCAATTTCTCTCTTTCTCTTTCTGCGCAGACTCTCCACGAGTCACGGAACATCTGCTCATCCGCCTTCGGGTCAATTAATTGACTCCTCGAAGCCCACTCGCATTTCAAGCATTTAACAGCTCTTAAAGCTTCGAGACAAATTTTTATTTCACTTTCTCCAACGAAGAAAGACGGTTGTCGATTGTTTCGTCGAAATTTTTCGTGGAAAATTCATAGCTTTTTCTCTTCCACAGCTTTTCTGAGTCGACACACATTTTATTCGTCTTTTCCACCCTGCCATCAGTTTCATGGAAATACTCGGGCTCTCTCTCGTAGGTTGAGATTGGCACGGAGCCAACTTTCAACCCTCCCACACTTTCCAACCCCTACGATGTTTGACTTACCAATAACGATACAGGCGAAAACTTTGCACCGTTTAAATAGCCAGCCGCAATTTGTGGTTACTCTTCCCTCACTCTCTTCTCTTTCGACTTTCACGTTGGCTTCTCTCGTTCTTTTTTCACCTTGTCCTTAAACACATTTGGCGAGCACCCCTTCAAGGGCAACGAACCTTTCGAAAGTGCGGACTCGATTAAACTCGCCTACACGTTTATTTGTATCTTCGTACTCCACCACCCTCTCGGTGGTTTGTTTTTCCTCTTGTTTTCAACCACATGCTCCAACCGAAAGATAAAAAGTTTGTGCTCTCAGTGGATTTCGGCATGCCACGCGCCGATAAATTTCAAAGTTCACGCGAGCGCGCGCGTGCCTGGATCGAAAATAATTTTCACTTCTGATATAGAATTACTTTTTGAAATTGTTCTCTTATTAAAAGTACATAGTAAATTGTAATTAATTGCGCGCGTGTCTAGATCGGAAATCATCTTCACTCCTGATATAGAATTACTTTTTGAAATTTTTCTCTTATTAAAAATAGTAAATTGTAATTAATTGCGCGCGTGTCTAGATCGAAAATCATTTTCACTCCTGATATAGAATTACTTTTTGAAATTCTTCTTTTATTAAAAATAGTAAATTGTAATTAATTGCGTGCGTGTCTAGATCGAAAATCATTTTCAGCAATTGCCTTTTGGAAATTGTTCTCTCACTAAAAGTACACTGTTATTAATTGCACGCGTGTCTCGATTGGAAATCATATTCAAGCCTGATAGAGAAGTGTCGTTTGAAATTATTCTCTCGCTAAAAGTACGCTGTAATTAATTGCACGCGTGTCTCGATTGGAAATCATATTCAACCCTGATATACAAGTGCCTTTCGAAATCATGCTCTTACCGAAAGTAACAAAATTGTAATTAATTGCGATCGTTCGATCGCTCAATTTCGTGATACTTCCACGATTGTTCCTTGGGACAGAGCTTCCGGAAATTGGGAACGTCTTACGCGCGGCCTGGCCTGCAACCGACTTTAGCATCCAGCCGTAGAGTACAGCAAGCCGGTAATCGGATTCGGTCTAATTAAACTCGTGAAAGTGTTCTCCGTGCGATAATTACGGCGATTCATTCTCTACGTGTGTGGAAAACGCTCGTGCGGGCACGCTGGTTTCACTCGCGAATATTTCGCGAAACCGGAAGAGCTCCTCCAAATGTGCAATAGGCGAGAGCGATTTCTTGAGGCCTTCTGCACTCGTACTTCGGCAGTACCAACTGAATTTGTCGTAAAATTCAAGACACAATATTCCCAGAGAATTCTTTTTTTGGGTTTGTTATTTGGAATCGTTGGAAATGTACTCTTCATGCTTTCTACAGACCTTCTGCGCTGGTACCTTGGCAGTTGAATAGGTGGTGAATTCAAGACACAGTATTCTCAGAGAAGAAATTTTGTTTGGCTTTGTTGCTTCAAATTGTTGGAGATGTACTCTTGATGCTTTCTACAGACCTTCTGCACTGGTACCTTGGCAGTTAAATAGGTGGGTTAATGTCAAGACACAGTATTCTCAGAGAAGAAATTTTGTTTGGCTTTGTTGCTTCAAATTGTTGGAGATGTACTCTTGATGCTTTCTACAGACCTTCTGCACTGGTACCTTGGCAGTTGAATAGGTGGTTGAACTCAAGACACAATATTCTCAGAGAATTCTTTTTTTGGGTTTGTTGTTTGAAATCGTTGGGAATGTACTCTTGATGCTTTCTACAGACCTTCTGCACTGGTACCTTGGCAGTTGAACAGGTGGTGAATTCAAGACACAGTATTCGCAGAGAAGAAATTTTGTTTGGCTTTGTTGCTTGAAATTGTTGGAGATGTACTCTTGATGCTTTCTACAGACCTTCTGCACTCGTACCTTGGCAGTTGAACAGGTGGTTAAATTCAAGACACAGTATTCTTAGAGAAGAATTTTTGTTTAGGTTTCTTGTTTGAAATCATTTAAGATGTACTTTGAACGCTTTCTACAGACCTTCTGCACTCGTACCTTGGCATTCAAATAGGTGGTTGAATTCAAGACACAGTGTTCTTAGACAAGAATTTTTGTATGGATTTGTCGTTTGAAATTCTTCGATATTATACTGTTGAACGAAAGCATGTAATTTGGAGAAACTGACGTGGAATGATGGAGTGTACGAGTGGCTAAAAGAAATGTATCTCGGACGAGAATAAGAGAGAACCCTCTGCCATCTTACTAGTTAATTAATAATTGAAGAAGAGTTACGGGACAGCGAGCGTCGCGAGGGATTGTTGCTTAAGAGAAGCTAAGAATAATCTTCCGATAAGCTTCGTATTTTAAACTCATTCTCCTGAGTCCGTTCGACTGACTGTTAGAGTTGGCTGAACCTGGCGTAGAACGAAAAATCACGAATTTCGTCCTTTATACTAATCCTATTTTCATTAACGAATTCATCGCTAAACTCAAAATACACTTCGCGGAAAGTTCATTCACAAAAATGTACAATTTTACTTTTATTCCTTTTCCGGCGCCGGAACAGAGTTACGTTATTGGCCTATCAGTATTAAATTTATCCTCGAATTCAAAATCCATCCGGTGGAAAAATCTCCCAGAGAAATGTATAATTTTACCTTTATTCTTTTCTCGGTACCAGGAGTCATAATTATATTAATGATCTACTGTCATTAATAAATTCATCGTCGACTTGAAAATACATCTGGTAAAAAATTCTCTCAAAAAATATACTTACAATCTTACTTTTCCAGTACTAGGATAATTAATTACCGTCACCGGTCATCATGGACAAGTTTCTTTTCCGGTACCAACAGAACGAAGCAGGTTACTGACCTATCGTCATTAATTCATCGTCGAATTCAAAAACTCTCTCGGAAAAATGAATCTACGATTTGACTCTCTTTTCCACTTTTTCCTTTAATCAGAAGAGTTACGTGGATTGGCTTCTGCTCTTCTCCACAGTGAATCCCGTCATATTCCCCGGGTTCTGCGGATATGCTCATCACTCCCGGATTCATTTTCATTTCTTTCTCATCCCTTTCCTACGCTCGCTCTCCCTTTATAGAGTCAGTATCGACAGGTGTCCGGTTCTCCGCCACCAGATTTTATTCATTTGCAAGAAGCGTCTCACCGCCGTTCGATTCTACTCGTGTTCGATTCCGCGCACGGTGGAGTTAGAAGCGTCGCGGTTATATAATCCCAGGAGAAAAACTAATCCCGCGGAGTGGACCATTGGAATTTTATTATCGTTTCGAGGCAAACCGGTGGATCGACGTTTAATTATTTCGCGGAAGGGGCCAGCGACGAATTAATCCGATTATTATTGAATTTCTCCGGAGATTTTGTTTCCTCGGACAAGTTTCTTTTCCCTTCCTCTTTTATTTCCTGTATATTCGAAGATTACGTACCGATAGTACAAAAAAATCATTTTGTCCGACAGAATACGCGACAAGATCTTGAAAATATCTAGAAATGATCTTAATAATAAAGAACAATTTTCTGTTCGCTTTTAAGGACTCCGAAAGTGTCCTTTATTAGCTCGTAAAATCCTCGCGAGCATAGAAAATTCTTAATTTTTTTTTTTTAAATAATTCCCAAACCTATAGCACTCTGAAAAATGATTCGACGAGTTGCAACGATAATTAAATTAATTTGAAAACTCCAAGATGATCCTCGCGAGCATAGAAAATTCTTAATTATTTCTTAAATAATTTCCAATCCCATAGCACTCTGAAAAATGATTCGACGATTCGCAACGATAATCAAATTAATTTGAAAACTCCAAGATGATCCTCGCAAGTATAGAAAAATTGTAATTATTTCTTGAATAATTTCCAACCCCATAACACTCTGAAAAATGATTCGACGATTCGCAACGATAATCAAATTAATTTGAAAATTCTGAGATGATCCTCGCGAGTATAGAAAAATTGTAATTATTTCTTGAATAATGTCTAACCCTATAGCACTCTGAAAAATGATTCGACGAGTCGCAACGATAATCAAATTAATTTCAAAACTCCAAGATGATCCTCGCGAGTATAGAAAAATTGTAATTATTTCTTGAATAATTTCCAACCCTATAGCACTCTGAAAAATGATTCGACGAGTCGCAACGATAATCAAATTAATTTGAAAACTCCAAGATGATCCTCGCGAGTATAGAAAAATTGTAATTATTTCTTGAATAATTTCCAACCCTATAGCACTCTGAAAAATGATTCGACGATTCGCAACGATAATCAAATTAATTTGAAAACTCTAAGATGATCCTCGCGAGTATAGAAAAATTGTAATTATTTCTTAAATAATTTCCAACCCCATAACACTTTAAAAAATTATTCAACGAGTCGCAACGAGAATTAAATTAATTTCAAAACTCCAAGATGATCCTCGCGAGTATAGAAAAATTGTAATTATTTCTTGAATAATTTCCAACCCTATAGCACTCTGAAAAATGATTCGACGAGTCGCAACGATAATCAAATTAACTTGAAAACACCAAGATGATTCTTGCGATAAAGAAACAGAGAACACGTTGAAGATTAAAAAAAAAAAATCAAGCTTAACCGAAATTCCACACGAACGTCCATGGAAACAATGCTTACAATCAGAGTAGCTTGGAAACTGGAGTCGCTGGTAAAACTAGGAATAGAGTTGAAACTAGAGAGCCCTGGGGGCTGACTAGAGGCTATCGAGCAACTACGTCTGTAAATGGGACTAAAGCAACAAGCTAGAGCCTTTAGAATTGTAGGTGGAAGTTTAAACGTCCGCTTCCAGGTGCATCGTCCAAAAGGCATAGGCGAGAACGAGATTAAGTTCTTGATGGTGAAGCACGAGAATGCGAGGATCGATTGGAGACTTACACGAGGCTCGTAACACACTTTGGTTACACGTGTAAGGGCCATGCGAGAAAGAAGGAGGTGGGTGAGCTTGCGACAACGAGGGGGCCGAAATAAAGCCCGGAAGCTTTAGGCATTCTGAAATGGAAACGAGGCGGGGTTTCTGCCTCGCTAGTGTGACGTCTACTGTCACGAGTTTGATAACGAGATAAGCAGCCTCGGGGTGTGCTTGCTGGTGAATCGATATCTCCAGAGAGAGAGAGAGAGAGAGAGGGAGAGAGGGAAGGAGCTTCTCCGAAGATAACGCGTGCCAAAATGGTTGTTGCTGTTTTATTAAAGACAAATTGCCTACACGTGGAGCACAACAATTGGTTTTATCCGTAGTCTAGGAAATAATTCTTTTCTGGTTCGTTCGTCGTTTAAAATGAAGGACACCTGACGACTTAATCTTTGGATGAGATATTTGGTATCCTTTTTTTTGGTCGTTTATTATGTTATTCTTTCGGCCCAATCGAGCTGTGACCAGGTGTATTTTTCTGATATGTTAAATAATAATAACAATAATATGTGATATTTTAATTAATCATGTCCCGAATCATCTAATAACGTCAAAAAAAAAAACTCAAAGATTGTTGAGGCATCTCAAATAATTATACTACAAATCACTCAGTAATAGCAAAAAAGAAAAACCCAAGAAAATCTCTTCTTTACTTTTACAAAAAAAAAATCAAACCTGGAGGGGTTAATCCTCCAAGCAGAAAATGCACGTTTCCAAAAAAAAAAGAAAAACAATCCGATTTTCAAAAACTTTGATCTCACCTCTAGACAAGAACAATAAAAAAAGACAAATTAACCCTCAAGTCTTCCACGTATAATCCTCTAACTTTATTATTCACGGGTCTTTCGTTCCTCAAGAAACTAAAGAAGGCAAAAAGAAAAACCCAAGAAAATCTCTTCTTTACATTTGCAAAAAAAAATCAAACCTGAAGGGGTTAATCCTCCAAGCAGAAAATGCACGTTTCCAAAAAAAGAAAAAACCAATCCGATTTTGAAAAATTTCGATCTCTGGACTTCATCCCCAGACAAGAACAATAAACATACATACGAACGGTTTTCAGGATGGCGATTGCATAAGTCACTCCCTTTACGGTCGTGCCTAAAAACTACAAATCAACCCTCAAGTCTTCCACGTATAATCCTCTAACTTTATTATTCACGGGTCTTTCGTTCCTCAAGAAACTAAAGAAGGCAAAAAGAAGAACCCAAGAAAATCTCTTCTTTACATTTGCAAAAAAAAATCAAACCTGAAGGGGTTAATCCTCTAAGCAGAAAATGCACGATTCCAAAAAAAAAAGAAGAAAAGAACAGTTCGACTTTCAAAAACTTCGATCTCATCTCCAGACAAAAAAAATAAAAGAAAAGCAACAAATTAACTCTCAAGTCTTCCACGTATAATCCCCTAACCTTATTATTCACGGGCCTTTCGTCCCTCAAGAATCTAAAGAAGGGAAAAAGGGAAAAACCAAGATTCCTCTCACGAGTGCACGCGAATATCCGTAATTCGCTTAAGCGACTAACGAGCGAGCTCGAAATCGTTAAATCCAGAGGCCCTCGAGAAGATCCTCGCAATTTTCCAGCCCTTCTGACACGCGCGTCTGGCACGACGACGACGAACGACGACGCCGTGCGTCGCGACGCTCGAGCTTTTTCCCATCGCTGCTCGGCCTTCCTCCACTCCCTTCGCGCTTTTTACCACGCGCGTGTAGTTGGAGAGGGGGTTGTAGCGAGGCAGAGCGCATTTAAAACGCGGCCCTTTTGACTAATCCGAAACTCCACCGCGAATTTCGTTTCAAGTGTGCGCGCCGGTGTGGCTCGAGACAGAAAGGGGTGGTTCACAGGGGGTTGAGGGTGCGTTACGTTCTGGTATCACGTGTTTGGGAGTGTCGAAGAGTAGGAGAGTGTGCGTGGGTTTTAAATAGAGGACCTTTTTCCCTTTTCCACCCCCCTTTTGCCACCCTCTTACGATTTCATCCCTTTCTCTTATCAAGCCCGGCCCTGGAAGCTTTTTTCTTTCTTCTTCTTCTTTTTTCTTCTTCTCTTTTCTTCTTCTCCTCTCTCTCTCTCTCTCTCTTTTATTTTCAGCTCTGTCGTCACACGTTCTCATCCCTTCGACGAAAGTTTGTCTCTCTGTGAGAGTCAGTCAGTCTGGTCTGACAAAGTCGACTGTGCCAGCCCGCAACCCCGTCCCTTTCAACCCTCGCTCCGCATTTTTCTCTCCTTCTCTCGGCGCCACGAGAGCCTCGCACGTTCGTTTCATATAACTTATCACAGACGCGATTCTGGATTCGCGTGTTGAAGGCGCGGTTGCATTACTATTATTAACGCTAGCCGACGACGCCTGTTAATTAATTAAGAGTACAAGACCCCTGATGTGGGGTGTTGGAGAATGCCAGGGGGTTGATGGTATATTTGTGCTGGTGCTTCTTCTCTTGTTTTTGCTCTTTGGGTTTTAGTTTATATTTGCTTCTTGTTTTTGTGTGTTTTTCGGAGAACGTGAAGGATTTTGATTGGTGGACGGAGCCTTCCGCGAGGAGGTTATGATTAACCATTTGCACTCGAGAGGTGACTATCGCTCACCACTTACTTTGCTACGACAATCCGAACTATGCCACCGACCACCATTTGGGTTGACGCGATACGTAGAGGACGACGATATTTATCTGCATTTCATTTCTTTTGAAATTGGAAGCGTTGTACAATATATATAACCTTCCGAAGTATAAAATTATATATTTTATATATTTTATATGCGGGGTGTCCCACTTTAAATAATACATTCAAATATCGCTAGAACGGTGCGTTAAATAAAAAAATGTTTCAAACAAAAGTTGTGTGACTTGAAAAGGGCTATTAGCTGGTTGCAATGATTTAACCCTGCAAAGTTATTTAACGGTCACAGGAAGGTCACCGTCAAGTTTTTAAATAGCACTCCCTATTTTGTATATACATTCTTATAGCTTATCTCGAGAGCTTTCCAAGACACTATAATAAAATGTTTTTCCTCCACAGTACATTATGAAATCAAAAGGAATTTTCGAAAAAGACCTCGAGTGCAAAGGGTTAATAGGGTTTGGGATGTTAAGTAGTTGATTAGATAAATATTGATAAATAAGTCGAATTAATTAATCGAAAGGAAATGTAACAGAGATTTTAGTTTAATTTCTCCTTGGTGTAATGTCCAATTTTTTGTTTTCTTTCTTCGAGAAGGAGAAGAATTTCGATTGGTTAACCCAGCTTGTACGAGGAACCCGATTAATAATGCTTAGGATGATAAGTAATTAATTAGTCGAGGATTGACAAACAAGTCGAATTAATAATCGAGTGGACATGTCGCTGAGATTTTAGTTCAATTTCGACTCCCCTTGTTGGCAAAGCTCTTTTCTTTTCTTGGAGAAGGGGACAAATTCACGACTAATGATATTTGAGCTGACAAATAATTAATTAAACAAGCATCGATAAATAAGTTGGGTTGATCATTAAAAAATCGATTAATTAATAACCGAGTGGAAAGTATCGTTGAGATTTTAGATTAATTTCGACTCTCCTCGTTGGCAAGGTTCTTTTCTTTTCTTGGAGAAGGGGACAAATTCACGACTGATGATATTTGAGCTGACAAATAATTAATTAAACAAGCATCGATAAATAAGTTGGATTGATCATTTAAAAAACCATTAATTAATAACCGAGCGGAAAGTATCGTTGAGATTTTAGATCTATTACGACTCTCTTCGTCGACAAGGTTCTTTTCTTTTCTTGAAGAAGAAGAATACACGGTTAATAATGTTTGAGATGACAAATAATTAATTAACCAAGCATCGATCAGTAAGTTGGATTGATCATTAAAAAATCGATTAATTAATAATCGAGTGGAAAGTATCGTTGAGATTTTAGATTTATTACGACTCTCTTCGTCGACAAGGTTCTTTTCTTTTCTTGTAGAAGAAGAATACATGGTTAATAATGTTTGAGATGACAAATAGTTAATTAACCAAGCATCGATCAGTAAGTTGGATTGATCATTAAAAAATCGATTAATTAATAATCGAGTGGAAAGTATCGTTGAGATTTTAGATTTATTACGACTCTCTTCGTCGACAAGGTTCTTTTCTTTTCTTGTAGAAGAAGAATACATGGTTAATAATGTTTGAGATGACAAATAGTTAATTAACCAAGCATCGATCAGTAAGTTGGATTGATCATTAAAAAATCGATTAATTAATAACCGAGTGGAAAGTATCGTTGAGATTTTAGATTAATTTCGACTCTCCTTGTTGGCAAGGTTCATCGGCCACGATCACCCCCTCACACTTTAAACTCAACTGCGCTTTAACGACAGGCCGGATATCGGCCTCCCGCGTACCGGAAGTCGCACACACACACACACACACACACACACACACACACACACACGGAGACATATTTACTCCGTGACCGCAACGGCTCGTGGCATTAACAGTTAACGAACTCCAGCATTATCTCAGCAACGGACTTCCGGTCCACCTCCTCTAATTTTCCGAACGCGATCGAACACCAGTTGAAAATAGATAAAGCACTGAGCGCGTAGGTGAATAATAGATTCGCAACTCTCGTCAAAATTTCACTTTGCAATCTTTTCCAAATTTTTCCGCGTTCCATCTCCGTGGAAACGTTCTCGCGAATGGAAAACTCCACTACGTAGATAAATATATTCTGCAATTAACTCTTTCACTGCGGAAGGCGTATATATACGCCCTCACAAATCCATCGATACATACGAAAGGCGTAAATATACGCCCTTTGCAATTGCTTACTATAACCTTTCCTGTTTTACCAATTGATTAAATTTCTTTGCAATTATTATTTCTTTAAACTTTAACCCTTAACTGGTGACATGACGAATTTATAACACTATAAAGGACATGACGTCTCACAGGCTACTACTTTTAAATTCATTTTTGTTATGAAAATCAACTTGGGTGTTTGAAAATTGTCTTAAAATTTAACCAACGGTATGTACTCAACAACACATTAGTAAATCAAATCAACTTTATTTATAAAATATAAAAAAAAAACGAGTATTAACACTTAGTGGTATTTTCAGTCTCAATTGGTGTGAGATCCTTATTTTACGTTCCAGTCGACCTTATGCGAGAAAAACGATAAAGTTAACACTTTTTACTTAAAATCTAATGCGACTCCTGTGAGAGTCCATGTCATTGGTTAAAGGTTAAGAATAGTATCAATTCTTTGGGTACTCTTTCGGTCAGTAGTCAGTGGAGAATGTCACAGCGACTAACTTGTGAATATCGCGCCGTCTAGTCTGTATGTATTGATGATTTGCTCCGAAAATGCACCGGATTGAAAAGCTTAATCACAATCGTGTTTATAAGAACGAAACCGATGGAATAAATGATTCTCGTTGCATTAACCTTCAACTGGTATCGCGTGATTCAATTTTTAAAGAAGAGTACACGTAAGGAGAGGACAGAGCACTCTATTGCTTATTAGCAAAATTACATAACATAACGTTCTAAGTGTTCGATTCGACGATGTAGATACTAGTTAATGTTTAAATAAGATCGTTTATTGGAGATGAAAACTTTTACGTTATCGTTCGAAGCTCGAGTTTATTTAATTATTACCACGTCCTCCTTATTAATGTACTTATTCAAAGAATAAATTTGCAGCCTGGCGAAACGTCTCGTCGCTCTTGGAACGGAATTTTACACGCGTTCACCGAGAGGATTGTGACACACGCTCGCGCATTTTCCGAGCGAAGCGGGACGGTGTGATAAAATTTTAATAAGGATCGAGGACGATCCGCTGGGCCCATTGAATATTAACTAAGCACGCTTGCATTTAATTATGGGATATGCCCGAGAAAGAGAGAGAAGGGATCGAAGTGGCCCGTGATGACGAATCTCGGTCAAAGGTTATTCAACGTTCGATCCTATCAGACGATTGGCATTAATCCGTCCAAGAGCTTATTTCGAAGTGCTGATGAAGAATAAGGAGAAAAAGATTCGTAACGAAAGAGAAGATGTTTGGAGAACTTTTTGCTTTGCTTTGGAAAAATGTCGAAAGAGAATCATCGACCTCGATAACTGAAACTGATGTATGCTTTTTCTTTTCTTTTTCTTACTACTGGTAAGAATCGATAAATGCTCACTAATCACGCGAGGAAATTTTCTTTTTGAAAAATGATAGATCACGATTTTTTCTTGAAGAAAAATGTCGGAGGAGAACCGATCTCGATAATCGATCTTTCTTGCTACGCGTAAGAATCGATAAAGGATCATTTATCACGCAAAGAAGAACATTTTTTTGGATGAGAAATTACCGGTTGCCGATTTTTTCTCGAAGAAAAATGTCGGAGGAAAATCGATCTTGATAATCGATTTTACTTGCTACGAGTAAGAATTGATAAAGACTCATTTATCACCTAAAGAAGAACATTTTTTTTCTGTGAGAAATTACGGGTTGCCGATTTTTTCTTGAAGAAAAATGTCGGAGGTAAATCGATCTCGATAATCGATCTTTCTTGCTACGAGTAAGAATAGATATAGGTTCATTTATAACGCAAAGAAGAACATTTTTTTGGGTGAGAAATTACGGGTTGCCGATTCTTTCTTGAAGAAAAATGTCGGAGGAAAATGGATCTCGATAATTGATTTTTCTTACTGCGGATAAAAATCGATAAAGGATCATTTATCACGCAAAGAAGAACATTGTTTTGAAAGAACCCAATTTTCCTTGAAGAAAAATGTCGAAGAAGAATCGATCTCGATAAGCGAAACTGATCACGCATATGCACTTCTTTTATTTTTCATCCTGCGGGTAAGAATCGATAAGGGCTCACTCTGATCATGCAAAGAGGAAATGTGTTTTTGCTTTTTTTTCGGTGAAAAATTTCGGGTTATCGATTTTTTCTCAGGGAAAAATATCGAAGAAGAATCGATCTCGATAATCGAAGATGTGAGCATATGCTTCTCTTGTGTTCTCCTTGCTGCGGGTAAGAATCGATAAAGGGTCACCGATCACGCACCGATTCTACCCAGGATGGCTATTGTTCCCCATTGTTGTTGTTCTCACTCTCTCGTTCTCTCTCTCTCTCTCTGTCTGGATCTTTCTCTTTCTCTCTTCGATTCTCTCATTCTCTCTATCTTTTAGGACGATGATTGATAACTGGGCATTGTCGGCCGCTCCCACGAGTTTCACACATACGCGACCACATGCAGGAACATTAATAATAATAATAATCGGGCACGGATCGTGCAGGCAGAACACGCGCGTGCCGTGAGTAGAGAAGGAGAGAGAGAGAGAGAGAGAGAGAGAGAGAAAGAGAGAAGAGAAGAGAAGGGACTCGTGGAAGAGCAGAATCAATGTGTGTAGTAGTAGGTTGACCGGGGAGCCGATAAAGAGAAATAGGGAGAAATAATAGCGAGGGTCGTACTGGAGGTAGAATAACTTTTTGTAGTCTGACAATGAGAAAGCAAGTGGAACTGAAGTAGAACGGAAGAAAAGAAACAATCCTACATAATTAACCAAACAATCAATTAATAACCACATAAACGAAGTAATTATTAATTCACCTACTAATCACTCAAACAAAAATTACTAAAATAATCACGATTGCACAAAGATGAAGATTGAGAGACCAAAAAGAAAAGAAAAACAGAAACACCCCTAAAAAGGAGACCAATAAAAAAAATAAACCTCACAATGAATTAATAACCAAATAAGCTGTTATTAAATAACCTACGAATTACCAGAAGAAGAAGTTTCCAGAATAATCACGAATGCAAGACAACCTGCCGGAAACCTTCTCATCGACCACCCACGTTTATCTTCCACTCGCAAAGTCCACCACGTCATTCTGACGTACCCATTACACGCGCGTCATCACGATTATCATTCATAATGCTCCCTAGCAGTTTTCAATTTCAAAACGTTCGTGTACCAGTGTAGGTCGGCTAGGCTGTGGATTAACCGTAAAATTTCGAAGCCCCAAACCCTCGTAAAAGAGCGATTCTACGAATACCAGGGATTATTATATCGACCATTCGATTCGGTCTCGCGTGCACGAGGGTCGCGCCTGGACTTCGGGTTCAATAGTGAATAGTCAAATTACAATCTAATTACCGAGTTAATTGCGGTGGACGCCCGTTGCGCGCCGGCTTATACATTTTCGATTGGAGCGCGACGCTCCAGTAATTAAATACGTTAATGTGTCCGTGGCTAAAATCGTTCGGGCTCGTGGATGGGCTGAATTCGTTGGTAGGCGAAACCAATGGGACAGCAACACGCGAGCGAATTTATACCCACGATATACCACCACCGATGATGAGCATGTCGCGAATCGAACTTCTCAAGATGACGAATGAATTTTCGATGCTGCAGTTTAATATTTACTCGAGGACCAAAAGTTCTTCTTTGTTACATTAGTGCATGAAGGTTTCTGAAGGGATAATGACAATTTTTGTTGTAGTACGATGACTCACGATTGTTATGGTGAGTATCTCGTGAACTGACCTTCTCAAGATGACGAATGAATTTTCCATGCTGCAGTTTAATATTTACTCGAGGACCAAAAGTTCTTCTTTGTTATGTTTGTGCATGAAGGGATAATGACAATTTTTTTGTTATAGTACGGCGACCCACGATTGTTATGGTGAGTATTTCGTGAACTAAACTTCTCAAGATGACGAATGAATTTTCCATGCTGCAATTTAATATTTACTCGAGGACCAAAAGTTGTTCTTGGTTATATTCGTGCATGAAGGCTTTTGAAGGGATAATGACAATTGTTTTTTGTAGTACGATGACCCACGATTGTTATGGCGAGTATCTCGTGAACTGAACTTCTTAAGACAGTCAACGAATTTTTAATACTACAATTTATTGTTTTCTATATGACAAACAAGTCTTTTTAAAAATCTTTCTTTTTGAAAATTTCTTTTATTATTTAGATCCGCTAAAATTGCTATACTTTTATGCGTCTCCATTACTATGTTCAGATTCTTTGTAATCTAAAAGGGGCCACGCGTTTAAATAAATAAATAAATAAATATTCTTCGTTATATTCATGCATGCATTTTTTTTAAAAGAGATAATATAAAATTTCTGTACGACCCTCTGACAAACAAGTGCGTGTTTAGTTTTACAGATTCAAAGGAATATTGGAAAATTCGAAATTTAGACGAAATTAAAATTTCACGAGGATCTCTCGGGCGAATAAAATTCGTTCGTTCCACCGCCAACTACGAGGATAATAGCATGGAGGACGCGTGGACCATGGCATCGGAACGAATGTGAGGGACACGAAGAGAATGAGAGAAATAGAGAGTGGAGTGAGAAACAGTGAGTGCCATTGTCGTACGAGAAGGGTATCTACAAGTTTGCTTGAGATAAGCGTTGAATGGATTCGTTTATTGAATTTCACACTTTCAGGATCTCACCGGCCTGTACCGACCTCCAGCAGTCGACGACGCGGTCCTTTGGTACCGGAGCTTCCTCCTTTTCGTCTCACGTCTTCGACTTCCTGTCCACGGGCTCGTTACGAAGTTACTACTATTCCGTAATCGCGATTCCATTCTCGTACCATCGTTTATTAAAGTGCACTAGCAAGTGTGTGTTAATAAAAATATCAACGGTCTAATAACAATGGTGAGTTTGTTATAGACGTAGAGCTTTTTCCAAGTGACACTTTAATTTGTGATTCTGCATCCGATAAATGAGACTAAATCTTACAATTAGTTGAAATTTTCAGAATGTCGATTGTTAAATTTTTTCAAAGATTGTTAAAGTCTGTTGGTAAGTGTGCGTTGATAAAAATATCAACGGTCTAATAAAAATGGTGAGTTTGTTACAGCCACGGAGCTTTTTCCAAGTGACATTTAAATTTTAGACTCTGAACGAAATATAGTGGAATGAAATTTTAGTTGAAATTTTCAGGATGTCGTTTCTCCAATTTTTTCAACGATTGTTAAAGTCTGTTGGCAAGTGTGTGTTGATAAAAATATCAACGGTCTAATAACAATGGCGAGTTTGTAATAGGCGCAGTACTTTTTCCTGATTCTGAATCCAATAAATGGGACTAAATCTTACAATTAGTTGAAAGTTTCAGGGACGTTTGTCATATTTTTTCAAAGATTGTTAACCGTTATTGGCAAGGGTGTACGAACAATATCAACGGCTTAATAAAAATAGCGAGTTTGCAATGCTTGTGGAGCTTTTTCCAAGTGACATTTAAATTTAAGATTCTGAACGAAATATAGTGGAATGAAATTTGAATTTAAACTTTCAGGATGTCGTTCGTCAAACTTTTTCAACAATTATTAAAGTCTGTTGGCAAGTGTGCGTGGATAAAAATATCAACGGTCTAATAAAAATGGCGAGTTTGTTATAGACGTGGAGCTTTTTCCAAGTGACATTTAAATTTGAGATTCTGAACGAAATATAGTGAAATGAAATTTGAATTGAAATTTTCAGAATGTCGTGTATCAAATTGTTTCAACAATTATTGAAGTCTGTTGGCAAGTGCGCGTGTATAAAAATATCAACGGTCTAATAAAAATGGCGAGTTTGTTATAGACGTGGAGCTTTTTCCAAGTGACACTTAAATTTCAGATTCTGAACGAAATATAGTGAAATGAAATTTGAATTGAAATTTTCAGGATGTCGTTTGTCAAACTTTTTCAACAATTATTAAAGTCTGTTGGCAAGTTCGCGTGGATAAAAATATCAACGGTCTAATAAAAATGGCAACTTTGCAATACCTGCCGAACTTTTCCCAATAAGTGACATTTAAATTTAAGATTCTGGACGAAATAACTGAAACGAAATCTGAATTGAAGTTTTCACGGTGTCGCTTCTAAAATTATTCCACAAATTTTCGTAAAGTGTTAGAAATTTTCCGAGATTCGCGAGAGAACTCGGAAAGTCTGAAAATAAATGAAGAGGAATAAAATGAAATCGGGCCATTGGCGCAGCGACGAGAATAGGCGCGATGTCAAAATCGAATAAACTGTGCGTCTTAGGACCCACTGAAGTCAGTTTCGTCTATTATTCTAACGGCAGCAAATCATATCGAGACGCGGAACGAAACTCGCGAAGCAGCCAACGGTTCTCTCGTCTCGTTCGCTCGGCTCGCGCTGTCAATCGTTCCGCGACGAACAAACGGCGCCATAAATGTCGCTCCGTGCCGTTAGAATTCATTGCTCGCCGACAACTCCGTACGAGACCGTGTGCTGGCAAGATCTTTTAGCGCTAACGGAGCTTATACTTGCTCGAAGTTAGTTTCCAAGGCGCACTTTTACAAGCGACACGATCCTATCCGATAAACAATATGAAGACGATGGCAAAGTGGGTGGATAGAAATTGTTAATAAATTTTGTCCAAGCGATCAGCTTGACGTGGGACGAGACGAATTTGTAAATGATGCTGCGGAGAGCATGTTTTGATGTGGAATCAAGTGGAATGAAGTGTTGATGTGAGATACGAGGATCATCCGTGGCGAGGAAAATTTTACAGTGAGATCGGATCATTTTCTTTTTCATTTATTGTATGTGAATTAGGTGATATAATTTCACGAGTAAATTTGTCGAATAAAATTATTCTCTGACGGATGAGAAAAAAAAAGATTCTTAACTAGCTCGTTTGAATGAGAGAAAAGGAAGCGAATTCTGCGAGTACAGGATTTTCGTGCGGTGGCACTAGCAGATGAAGGATCGTCATTTCCATTTACAATCCAAAAAACTGTCAGCCCAAAATACAATCTCGCGAGTAAATTTGTTAAACAAAATTAATAATAAAAAGAGAAGGATCCCTAAGCAACTTAATCGAAGCAAATCGAAGAAAATGAAAGGAGAAAGAAGAAAGATTCTGCGAGCACAGGATTTCCTCAGGGTAGATCATCGTTTCCATTGATATACAAATTGGCTGCCAGCCTAGAATAGAATCTCCCGAGTAAATCTATCAAACAAAATTAACAATCAAAAGAAAAGGAACCCTAACCAAATTAATCAAAGCAAATCGAAGAAAATGAAAGGAGCAAGAAGAAAGATTCTGCGAGCACAGGATTTCCGTGCGGTAGATCATCGTTTCCATTTACAATCCAAACAACTGTCAGTCCAACATACAATCTCCCGACTAAATCTACGAAAAAAAATTACCAATAAAAAGAAAAGGATCCCTAACCAACTTAATCGAAGCAAATCGAAGCAAAATGATAGAAACAAGAAGAAAGATTCTGCGAGCACAGGATTTCCTCACGGTAGATCATCGTTTCTATTGATATACAAATTGGCTACCAGCCCAGAATACAAACTCATCAGTAAATTTACCAAACAAACTTAATAATAAAAAGAAAAGGATCTCTAACCAACTTAATCGAAGCAAATCGAAACAAAATGATAGAAACAAGAAGAAAGATTCTGCGAGCACAGGATTTCCTCACGGTAGATCATCGTTTCCATTGATATACAAATTGGCTGCCAGCCCAGAATAGAATCTCCCGAGTAAATCTACCAAACAAAATTAACAATCAAAAGAAAAGGAACCCTAACCAAATTAATCAAAGCAAATCGAAGAAAATTAAAGGAGCAAGAAGAAAGATTCTGCGAGCACAGGGTTTCCTCAGGGTAGATCATCGTTTCCATTGATATACAAATTTACCAAACAAAATTAATAATATAAAGAAAAGGATCCCTAAGCAACTTAATCGAAGCAAAATGACAGAAACAAGAAGAAAGATTCTGCGAGCACAGGATTTCCTCACGGTAGATCATCGTTTCCATTGATATACAAATTGGCTGCCAGCCCAGAATAGAATCTCCCGTGTAAATCTACCAAACAAAATTAACAATCAAAAGAAAAGGAACCCTAAGCAAATTAATCAAAGCAAATCGAAGAAAATTAAAGGAGCAAGAAGAAAGATTCTGCGAGCACAGGGTTTCCTCAGGGTAAATCATCGTTTCCATTGATATACAAATTGGCTGCCAGCCCAGGATACAATCTCCCGAGTAAATCTACCAAAGCTCACTAAGCTCGAAGTCCTCGAGAACCGAAAGAAACTTCAAAAAGCGCCGGATTTCCGTGCGGTGGCACCGGTAGGGAAACGATCGTCATTTCCATGCATATACGAGGTGGCTGGCAGGACTGGCAGAACGTCAGGGGCGTATAGAACGGCGGAGGGTGCACGTCCAAGTGCCCCTCCCTCCCCTTCGGCCGCATGTTTATTCAACGCATGCCCGTTCATTACCCACATGACAATATTGGTTGATGGGAATTGCTTGTATCCCGTGATACGCACCATTTGATATGCGGGCTCTTGTGTTGCTGGCCAACTGCGTCCGCGTGCGCATGCGCGCCGTTCACGCGCGCGCACAATCTCACACAGACACTCGTCTAACGCGTGCGTGTCGATTGAGAATGCACTGTCCCTTGACGGCTGCATCCGTGTTTATCAAACGTTCCACGGAAGGTGTCTGCGTGTGTGTGTGTGTGTGTCACGTGTGATGCGCTCGTGAGTGCTCGTGAATTTATTTGTGCGCACGTGAGTGCGTGTGCGCGTCGATGATCGTGAGTGTAGGTTTGGATACGCGTAGTTGGCGAGGTTCGCGCATTAATCGCGCGAGCATCGAGTGTCACCCTGACGAGGCGATGCACCCTAAAATGAGCCGGCCCTGTCCCCGTCGGGCCGCCAGATAACGCTAATCGACGATCCGTCATTCCACGATATTCCAAATACGTTCGACTTGGCGAGTGGCTTAATGACGATCGACCCAAAGATATACGGGATGACGATCGGATTAATGATCTGGAGAATTTTCGGCGCAAATTGTCGATTAGAAAGAGATCCTACGGTTTGTTGGAAAGGATGTTACATAGAGATTCATGATTGATGACTGTGAGTGTAAGAGGGATCATTTGTCTACACACGGGAGTGAAATGAAAAGCTTCAGTTTCCTCTCCATAGGATCCTAAAGAAGTTTCCGATCAGTTGGATATCTCGATCGAGGAGTCAAATGTTGATCGAAGTTGTAAGAAAGAAATTGATCTATACATGGAGTAATGGAAAGATCTTAAGTTCCTTCTCCATAGGATATTAGGACAAAATCGTGACCAATCCTGTTAGACATCTTCGTGGAGGCATCAAGTGACGATCTAAGATGTAGGAAAAAGATTCATCTGCACCGAGAGTAAAAGGAAAATCTTCACAGAGTCTTCAAAGAAATTCATGGCCAGTAGATACTTGGATCGAAACATCGTCAAAATTAATCTCTGGGCCATCCCTCTCGATAATTGAGCCAGCGTGGTGTCCGAACTTTGACGTCAATTACGTCGTCCAGTTGTCTAGGAGCGTCGAGCTGGACTATCGACGATATCGATGACGACGGGTGTGGCTCGATTAATCTCGAAGGAGAACCTTCTCCACGCCAGGATGAGGCGGTGGTGGAGGAGGTGGAGGACGCGAGCAAAATCTGTCGACAGCTCGCGAACCTATTGGGCTGTATACCTGAGCAATTGGAGATTGGCAATTTGCGCGAGGAGGGCCTAACGACATTCTAGATGGACATTCATTCCCATGGCAACCTCCTCCTCCATCTCCACCACCTTCTCTGTCAATTGCTCTATTCATCTCTTGCTGCTGGGATAGCGAAGAGTTTAGTCTTAGGACACGAATTAGCACGACCGATAGCCAAAGCTAGAATCCTCGGCAGGATTTTATCCAGGTGTCTTAAACCTGATTGAAAAATTCTAGGTTCTATTCAGGTGTTTTAAATCCGGTCGAAGAGTTCTAGGTTCTATTCAGGTGTTTTAAATCCGGTCGAAGAGTTCTAGGTTCTATCCAGGTGTTTTAAACCCGGTCGACGAGTTCAAGGTTCTATCCAGGTGTCTTAAATCCGGTCGAAGAATTCTAGGTTTTATCCAGGTGTCTTAAATCCGGTCGAAGAGTTCTAGGTTCTATCCAGATGTCTTCAACCTGGTCAAAGAGTTCTAGGTTCTATTCAGGTGTCTTAAACCCGGTCGAAGAGTTCGAGGTTATATCCAGGTGTCTTAAAGCTAGCTGAACAGTTCTAGGTTCTATCCAGGTGTCTTAAACCCGGCCGAAGAGTTCGAGGTTCTATCCAGGTGTCTTAAATCCGATTGAAGAGTTCGAGGTTTTATCCAGGTGTCTTAAACCCGGTCGAAGAATTCGAGGTTCTATCCAGGTGTTTTAAACCCAGTCGGAGAATTCTAGGTTCTATTCAGCTGTTTTAAACCCGGTCGACGAGTTCGAGGTTCTATCCAGGTGTCTTAAACCCGGTTGAACAGTTCTAGATTCTATCCAGGTGTCTTAAACCCGGTCAAAGAGTTCTAGGTTCCATCCAGGTGTCTTAAACCCGGTCGAAGAGTTCGAGGTTCTATCCAGGTGTTTTAAACCCAGTCGGAGAATTCTAGGTTCTATTCAACTGTTTTAAACCCGGTCGAAGAGTTCGAGGTTCTATCCAGGTGTCTTAAACCCGGTTGAAGAATTCTAGGTTCTATCCAGGTGTCTTAAACCCGGTTAAAGAGTTCTAGGTTCTATTCAGCTGTTTTAAACCCGGTCAAAGAGTTCAAGGTTCTATCCAGGTGTCTTAAATCCGGTCGAACAGTTCCAGATTCTATCCAAGTGTCTTTAACCTAGTCAAAGAGTTCCAGAATTTTATCCCGGTATCTTAATCCTGAGTCGAAGACTTCCAGTTTCTTTCAGACCCTTGGAACACCATCCTAAAAACTCTCCAAGTGTTTCTAATGTCTCAGAATTCACTAGAAGCCAAATGAGGAACCTGCCATCACACGACAGACACTTCCGATCAACAGTGCCCTAGCAATTGACCCTACAGCATATCAAACGCGTCCATTATCTGATCTAATGCGCTTCAGGACACAGTACACAAAGAGAATACTTCATCAAAGGCTGTAACAGGTTGCCTCGTGATTGCTCACCTGTCACCGGAGTCCTGGCAGTCCTAGCATCAAGGATAACAAGGATCACGAGGATACCAGGAATGGTGAAACAAAAGACTGATGAAGAACGAAGAACGAAAAGAGAATGGAGTTAATATCGCGTGGAAGAAATCGATTGTGCCGGCACCGGCCACCACCTGCACCTTCTATCCGCAACCTCCAGCATCGAGCAGAAGGTCGATCGTAGCTACGAACAGTTATGCATAGAGGGTGGCCGCGGTCGACCGGCTTTTGCGCGCCCATATTTGCATTGAACGACGTGCGTGCGTGCGCGCGAGCTTCCGAGAAGTTCACGCGCGTGCACGGTCCCGCGAGAGTAGAAGGAATCACGCGTAAATGCGTGTGCTCGAGTGGAAAATTATGCGAGAGGATTTCGATCGTCCCTGGATCATTTGCCTATCGCGTTCTCCTTTGACGCTGCTAGCTCGTGGATAGTTGTTTAATGTTGATAATTAATTGAGGCCAGATGGAATATAGCGGGGGTGGTGATAAATCGGAGAAACGGGGACGAGGTAGATTCGAGATTGATTTCCTTTCCACGCGATAGGGAACGACTTTGTCGGTAGGATGGTATTTTTATGTGGACGATGATGATTGTACGGAGCTCGCAGCTCCGCTTATTCTAGGCTGCAAATAAAATAAGATAAGCGTATCGGGATTTCGTTTTTCTCCGTAAACGCGGAAGATTGTGATCTGCTGATTATCCGTGAGGTGCAAAAGAAAGAGATTGATCAGTGGAGTTACGCGTGCTTTGAATTTGTCGCGAAACTAAAATCGCTGAATCTCATGGAAAATTATGAATAAAAAAGTCTACTTACTCATTGTCGCAGGAAAGAAGAAAATTTCGACGAGTGCGAAACTCAATGGAAAATAACAAATAAAAAAATGTTAGCTGCTAATTGTAATAAGAAACAAGAAAAATTCCGATGAATCCATACGAGATTTCAATTTCTCGCAGAACTAAAATGGCGGAAACTCGTGGAAAATAACGAATAAAAAAATCCTAGCTGCCGATTGTCGCAAGAAAGAAGAAAATTTCGACGAGTATGAAATTCAATGGAAAATAACAAATGAAAAAATGTTAGCTGCTAATTGTCACAAAAAGCATGAAAAATTCCGACGAATCCATACGAGCTTTCAATTTCTCGCGAAACTAAAATCGCGAAAACTCATGGAAAATAACGAATAAAAAAGCCTACCTGCTGATTATTTCCGAGGTGCAAAAGAAAGAAATTCATCAATGAGTTTACGCGCGCGCTTTGAATTTCTCGCAAAACAAAAATGGCGAAATCTCATGGAAAATTATGAATAAAAAAGTCTACTTACTCATTGTCGCAAGAAAGAAGAAAATTTCGACGAGTATGTAACTCAATGGAAAATAACAAATAAAAAAATTTTAGCTGCTAACTGTCACAAGTAACAAGAGAAATCCCGATGCATCCATACGAGCTTTCAATTTCTCGCGGAACTAAAATCGCAGAACCTCATGGAAAATAACGAATAAGAAAGCCTACTTACTGATTATCCCTGAGGTGCAAAAGAAAGAGATTCATCGATGAGTATACGCGCGCGTTTCGAATTTCTCGCAAAACAAAAATCTCACAAATCCACCGAAAATAACAAACCAAAAAATTCTAGTTGTCGATCATAATCGCAGGAAGAGAGAAGAATTAGAACGTTTTAAATTTTCCGTGAAACCGAAATTGCGCGGATCGATGGAAAGTGGCGAATGGAAAATCGCGTGCTGTCAGTGGAAGAGGGAGCCGAGCAACAGATAGCATGGTAAACGCTTGCACACATCGCGTAGCATGCATACAGGGGCGCATATATTTCATTGGGACACGAGAGCTCGAGTGTGACAACGCGGAGCGTGGCGCGAAGCCAAACGCGTGATTACCCCGCGTGTTTTCTCCACCCGCGAGAAAATCAATGATCAAAAAGCATCCGGTTGTGTATCAATGATGGAAACACGCGAAAGAAATTTTCAAGCCCAATTTTCTACCAATTGCCGTTTTAACGGCAAAATGACTTTTTACCCCGTCGAGATCGATTTTCATATTTTCACTGCGCCTTCGAAACAACGATGCAATCGTAAAGCGAACTGGCTCGTGTTTTTTTTTATTAGACCAGGGCAGAAATTGTTATTATTAATTGTTTCGCTTTATTTTCACGTTGCTCTTACGTGGATAATGGAATTTCGAATCGAACGCGAGCATGCACCTCGGACGAAATAATTTATTATTTTCTTTTAAGAGGAAAGTAGTTTACGGATAGAATTGAGTGGTGTTTCATGGTTATACGCATGGATTCGTCAACCAAATACTAATCTCTGTCTAATTGTACGCTAATGTGGCAGTGGAGAACTCGCTCTTAAAATACAAATAAAATAAAAATACTCGCTCGTTCTCTTTTTAAATACAATCAACTCTAGCAATCAAAGCCTAATCTCTTTCGAAACGCAAATATGCCAGAGAAACTAGACTAAACTCAGAACAAACGAATTTCGCTACCGAAGTGGAATTAGAAATTCAAAATCACAAGTTCTTACCATATCTCGCCATTTCTAATTCTCCTCTTTTCATGACGTTCAACAAAATTAACCGTGACGAAAATACTTTACGGATAAAATTTCTCGATGGTTTCGTCAACTAAAAACTAATTCCTCTCTAAACACAAATATGTCGGAGAAACCAGACGTAATCCAGAATAAACGTATTCACTTGATGACACGCGTGTGGTTTCACTAGCCAAGTGGAATTAGAAATTCAAAACCACACGTTCTCACCCTCTCGACACCTCTAATTTTCTTCTTTTCATGACGTTCAAAAAAATTAACCGTGACGAAAATACTTTACGGATAAAATTTCTCGATGGATTCGTCAATCAAAAACTAATTCCTCTCTAAACACAAATATATCGGAGAAACCAGACATAATCCAGAATAAACGAATTCACTTGACGACACGCGTGTGGTTTCACTAGCCAAGTGAAATTAGAAATTCAAAACCACACGTTCTCACCCTCTCGCCATTTCTAATTCTCTTCTTTTCATGACGTTCAAAAAAATTAACCGTGACGAAAATACTTTACGGATAAAATTTCTCGATGGATTCGTCAACCAAAAACTAATCCCTCTCTAAACACAAATTTGTCGGAGAAACCGGACATAATCCAGAATAAACGAATTCACTTGACGACACGCGTGTGGTTTCACTAGTCAAGTGAAATTAGAAATTCAAAACCACACGTTTTCACCCTCTCGCCATTTCTAATTCTCTTCTTTTCATGACGTTCAAAAAAATTAACCGTGACGAAAATACTTTACGGATAAAATTTCTCGATGGATTCGTCAAGCAAAAACTAATTCCTCTCTAAACACAAATATATCGGAGCAACCAGACATAATTCAGAATAAACGAATTTACTTAATGACACGCGTGTGGTTTCACTACCCAAGTGGAATTAGAAATTCAAAAGCACGCGTTTTCACCCTCTCGCCATTTCTAATTCTCTTCTTTTCATGACGTTCAAAAAAATTAACCGTGACGAAAATACTTTACGGATCAAATTTCTCGATGGTTTCGTCAATCAAAAACTAATTCCTCTCTAAACACAAATATATCGGAGAAACCAGACATAATCCAGAATAAACGAATTTACTTAATGACACGCGTGTGGTTTCACTACCCAAGTGGAATTAGAAATTCAAAAGCACGCGTTCTCACCCTCTCGCCATTTCTGATTCTCTTCTTTTCATGACGTTCAATAAAATTAACCATGACCAAAATACTTTACGGATAAAATTTCTCAATGGTTTCGTCAACCAAAAACTAATTCCTCTCTAAACACAAATTTGTCGGAGAAACCAGACATAATCCAGAATAAACGAATTCACTTGACGTGTGGTTTCACTAACCAAGTGGAATTAGAAATTCAAAACCACACGTTCTCACCCTCTCTCGACACCTCTAATTTTCTTCGTTTCGCGAGTTCTCCCTACCATAGCGCACCTTAGCAACGACAACGGCTCCGTAAACGAGAATCGCGATATGCAAACCTCGTCGAGTAGAGATTAGAAATGCGATGGGGTGACGTGAGCGAGTGGAGGAGGCGAAGCAGGAGGTGGATTGCCGATAGGAAGAAACACGTTTCGCGATAGGAGCCGACGTGACAAAAAAGTAACGTGGAAGCCGATTCGTGACGATAGAATCAGCTCGAATGCGGTAAAGAAGGTTTTTTTTAATGATTCGCTCCCTTCTAGCTGATTGTGAGACGGAACAATCGAGTGCTGTTAATTAACGAAAATTCGCCAGACGAGATATAATCGTGGAAACCTGTTAGATACGATTAATTTGGAAGTAGCGAAAAATGGAACAAGGGAATCGATAAACGAAAAAAACTGGAAGAGGGTAGACATGGAAAAATAGCATCGGTTCTCTCAATTTCTTAATTTTTTTTTTTTCCTTCTTTGTTTTTGCAATCATTTCTAGAACGTTTATAAAATCGCTCCAGAATCGGATATGTATAATTCGTACCCCAGATGGAACAATTAAGTGTTGTTAATTAATGAAAATTCGCCAGACAAGATATAATCGTGAAAACCTGTTAGATACGATTAGTTTGGAAGTGGCGAGAAATGGAGCAAGGGAATCGATAAACGAAAAAAAAGTAGAAGAGGGTAACCGTGGAAGAAAGCATCGGTTCTCTCAATTTTTAATTTTTTTTGTTCGCTTTTGCAATCGCAAAACAATTTTGCAATCATTTATAGTGTGTTTATAAAACCACTACAGAAACGAATATGTATAGTTCGCTTTTCTCTCGCTTCAATGGAACAATCGAGTGTTGTTGATTATCGAAAATTGATCAGACGAGTTATAATCTATCCGGACAGATGTAATGTGGAAGTACCGAATAATCGAGTAAGAGAATCGATTAACGAAAAAAAGTAGAAGGGGTTAGCTATGGAAAACTAGTACCGGTTCTCTGAACTTTTTCAATTTCTTTCTTTTGTTCGCTTTTGCAACTGCAAAACAATTTTTCAATCATTCCTAGCACGTTTATAAAACCGCCCCGGAATCGGATATGTATAATCGTCCGTGGAATAAACGATGAGGGAGTAATGTATGGAAAAAAATCTCGTTGAACCCTGGGGCTCTCTCTCTCTCTCTCTCTCTCTCTCTCTCTCTCTCTCTCTCGCGTCGGCTTATGTACAAACTCGTATATAAAAGCTTCTCGGTGTACGTAAGGGATACACATGTACTCGATATGAAACGAAACACTTGTTTTTCTTCGTGCCATTATGGGGCCGCACGCACTGCAGCCACGTGCACGCGTGTGTGTCGTTCGTTGAGAATGAGCGAGAGAAGGAGAGAAAAAGGGTAGTGTACACGAGCTCTCACATGAATCACGCGACCAGCAATGCGTCTCGTGATAACCGAATATTATTTTTGGTGCCCAGGGTCTCTCAACTTTGACATTTCACCGTGAGGCACATATTGTCGAAAATATCACGAAATTCTTTTTCACCACCGATGAAAAATATCAACGCGCCCGGATATCGGCTTTCGACGATGAAAAAATATTAATGGAGTTCCAACATCGTTGGAAACGACGAGAAATGAAAATGAATGCCAGTGAAAAATTCTGTTTCTAATTGGTACCCCCGTTGTAAGAATTAAAATCGAAATTTGCTTTTCACAAAACTATTTTGTTTATCTTCTCTTTCTACAGTATCCAATCTTATGTTTATTAGAAACATAAGATAAACGAAATAGTTTTGTGAAAAGCAAATTTCGATAAACATAAGATTGGATACTGTAGAAAGAGAAGATAAACAAAATAGTTTTGTGCGCATAAGTTGGCCTCTTTTATTAAAAGGATTCAAAATTCAAATTACACAAGTTTACAAATTCGAGGCAACTTTTGGACCCGAGCAGATGAGACCGATTCTTAACGTTATTTGATGCCCTGAACTCAGATCTTCAATCCGTGTGTCAAGATTGGTTCTAGTTTTCGAGTTCGCGCATGGTGGCAGTACTGCGCTCTTATAACGGCTATCAGCTAGATTATCAAAAATTTGTAGCAAAATTACCACAAGATTGGAGCTCGAATGTTTCTCAAGATACGTTTTCTGCATTCACATCTTGATTTTTTCCCACAAAACTTGGGCGACACGAGCGACGAGCAAGGAGAGCGGCTACATCAAGATATAGCGAAAATCGAAAGGCGATACCAAGGATTTTAGGACGAAGGCATGATGAGCGACTACTGTTGGACCCTAATGCGTGAAACAGATCCCAAGCAGTATAAAAGACTCAGTTCAACCTCTGTTCATTTCTGATTTATACTTTTTAATTCAATAAATGGCCGTTAATGGTGAAAAATAGTAAAATAATGAATTTATTGAATATTTCGAAAGCTAGAACCAATTTTAAAAAACGGGCTGCTGATTTGGATTCAGTCCCCAAATTTACCTTATAAACAGCTTTTGGTTGCTCAGGTCCAAAACCGTGTATACTTGTGTTATTCTTCTTTTCTTAAAGGGATAAAAAATGGAGATTACAGTAAGACCTGGTTTTATGCGGTCCTTTTTTGTGCGGTTTTATTTTATGCGATTTTTTATGTGCGATTTTTCCATTTACCGCATAAAAATAAAATATTTTTTTAAAATGTGTTGCAAACGAAAACCTTATGAATTTACGCGAAATTTTTTTTGTGTGTGATTTCTTTTACGCGGTCCCTATCCCCCGCACAAAAACAGGTTTTACTGTATTCTTTGTTTAAAAGAGATCCAATTTTAACGACAACAATAATCCTGACAATATTCTTTTCAGAGTATCCAAATTCACGCGCGCTTTTCAGTTTTGCTGCTGTCATACGAAGCTGTTCTCCTCGTCCTCTCGTGTGCGAGCTTCCGGTAGGCTATGGCCATTCAGAACGATTTGATCTCTGGGAGTAAAGAGATAACTAACTCTTTTGCACGAGGTCTCTGGGATCACGTAGTGGCTCCTAAACGAGCGCCCATTTTTTTCTCACCCACCCCTTCATGGTCCACGATGGTCCACGCTGACACTTTCCATGCGCGCGTGGACCAATGGGCGCTTTTGCGATTTGTAACACGTCCTTCCACTTTTTTTCTCTCTCTCTCTCTTTCGCTCTCTCGATCTCTCTCGGTCTAGTTATCAGACGATTCAACGAATGGAAGTACGCGAGAGCGATACGCAAATGGAGGATCGTTTGTTCGAATGGAGATAGAAGTACGCGTAACACGTGTGCACGATGGGAAAAAAAATATTGTCGAGAGCGAGAGAAAATGTGGAAATTCCAAAGACGAATTTTCGTGCCTACTTTCGGAACATTTAATGTACCCTGGGTATAAAGGCGAATTTGGCGCGTAGATGAAAATGTTCGGTAAGATAGGGTGTCGTTAAAGTAGCACTAAAATCGCTCGTTAAACGGAATATGTACCTTCGGCCCTCGTGCTCGCCGAGAACAACGTGGAATTTATCGATTGGACGGTTTAGGCATATTTCGGTTCACAGTGTTTTCAATGTGAATTTCTCACGGGTCATCGAACTGTCGTGGAAATAGAATAGTGAGAGTAAATCGATTTTACGAATAAATTTTGAATCGTGAGACAATTTTTTTCAGATTTCCTTAATGTACATTTATTCTTACGGAACATAATATATTACGAATAATCTTGAAATTACTAGAAAAAATTCTGGATGTCTCTAATGTCTCGTCTCTATGAAAAGATCATTTTACACTGAGAAAAAAAATGGTTGGGTTTACTACAACCTCACTATATTTTATAGTTAAATTTGGCGTCAAACATATTTTTATAGTTCACTTAACCATACAAAATATAGTAGAATGAACGATTTATACAAATGGTTATATTATTAACTATTATCTTTGTTCTTGTTACCATACGTATAGTAAAATGTGCTATGTGAATATAGTTAGTTCTATCACTATGTATGAAATATTCTGGTAATATTAACTATATAAAATAGTTACTTTTCTTACCATTATATATTTTCAACCATACTATATTTTTTAGTTGAAATAACCATAATTGTGGGTAAAAATATAATATAGTTGGTTATACTATGCCTCTATCGTAATTATTACCGACATTATGGTAATATTTACCATAAATATGATATTTCCAACTATAATTTAGTTACTATGCCATTATAGTTAGATATATCATATACTTTTCTCTCAGTGTGGGAAGAAATTTCAAGTCGTGAGAAAATTTTTCGGATCTCTTTAATATCTTCTTGTCTCTGCCAAAGAATAATTTTAAAAATAAACTTCAAATTGTTAGAAACATTTCTAAATGCCTTTAACCCTTTGACTGCGGCGCGCTCTCGAACGAATCCATCAATATGGACGCGCCGTCCATAAACGCGCCGTTTTTCGCATGTCAGTCGCTGCGACTAGTTGTCCACTGACTAGTGATCAAAACAGTACCCGGAAATTTGATACCATTCTTAGGGTTTAAAAGATAATAATGTCAAATAATTTAAGAATATCCATTTTTTTTATTTATCTTAAGTAACTTCTTAAACTATTTTAATTTACTTAACTTAATTTGTGCATTCCTTCAATAATAATCGGTAATTAAATATAAAGGTGTTATAGTAAAAAAAAACACAGGGTGTATATTTACACCTTTCGTATATATTGATGGACGTATATATTGTGAAGGCGTATATATGCGCCTTTAGCAATCAAATGGTTAATACCTTCTTGTCTCTACAAGAAAATAATTTTAAGAATAAACTTCAGATCATCCGAAAAATTTCGTATATCTTTAATATATTTTTGTCTTTACGAGGAGAAAAGAGATCTTAGACATTTTCAAAAATTTTCTATTCTCTCTTCTTCGATGATTTTTCAAAGCGAGATCTTTGTCCAAGCAACGTCACGATGAGAGGCACTGCCATGCTCTCGGGCACACGATGGAATCGCTACCGCGAATTTATTTAATTTATAAGAGAGCGCAGCGTGACGCACGATAACCGACGCCGTACGCATGTCTCACGTGCACGTACGCCTACAATGCCACCGGATACGAGTGGCTTTTTAATACGAGAGCGGCGTAAAACGAGCGCGCGACCCGCTCCAGTTGCTCGCGCCCGCACACGGAAGGTGAGCAGGGAGTGCTTCGACACTCCATTGTCGATGGAAACTTCTGGAACTACCGTACACGAGATTAGAAGAAAGAAAAAAAATGGAAATACGAGAATATTCGATACTCAAAGCACGTCTGCGGAAGAATTTGAGAAAAACGGAAATTAATTAGTAGCTGTGGAAACGATGGAATATCTAATTTCTTTTATTTCTGGGGAAAATTAGTGGAAAGTGGAAAAGCGAGAAACGATTTATGTGGACTATTGGAAGGCTTGCAAGAGATTAGAGGAATGAAAAGATCGAAAGTCGAGAATATTCGATGTTCGAGGTATGCGTGGGGAAGAATTTTTGAAAAAAAGGTAATGAATTAGTACACTGAGAGAAAAGTATATGATATATCTAACTATAATGGCATAGTAACAAAATTAAAGTTGGAAATATCATATTTATGGTAAATGTTACCATAATGTGGGTAATAATTACGATAGAGGCATAGTATAACCAATTATATTATGTTTTTACCAAAAATTATGGTTATTTCAACTAAAAATATAATATGGTTGAAAATATATAATGATAAGAAAAGTAACTATTTTATATAGTTAATGTTACCTGAATATTTCATACATAGTGATAGAACTAACTATATTCACATAGCTAATTTTACTATACATATGGTAATAAGAACAAAGGTAACGGTTAATGATATAACCATTTGTAGAAATCGTTAATAAAATATAGTGAGATTATAGTAAACCCAACCATTTTTTTCTCTCAGTGTAGTTATGGAAACGATGGAATTTCTAATTTCTTTTATTTCTGGGGAAAATTAGTAGAAAGTGGAAAAGCGAGCAATGATTTATGTGGACTATTGGAAGGCCTGTGAGGGATTAGAGGAATGAAAAGATCGAACATTGAGAATATTTGATGTTCGAGGTATACGTGCGGAAGAATTTTAAAGAATTGGAAATTAATTAGTAGTTATGGAGACGATGGAATTTCTAATTTTTTCTATTTCTACGAAGACTAGTAGAAAGTGGAAAAGCGAGAAACGATTTATGTGGACTATTGGAAGGCCTGTGAGGGATTAGAGGAATGAAAAGATCGATGATCGAAAATATTCGATGTTCGAGGTACGCGTGCAGAAGCCTTTTAACACTATTTCTACCAAAGGTGTCAAAAGACACCTTCTCAAATTGTATTCTAAATTTGTTTTCCAAGTTGAATAATTTTTCCTCAATTAATTCTTTCACTATTCGTATATTAGTTGTTAAATTAATTTAACGGTATCATTTTCCTGCAGCTCACCTTGGACCCAAAAAGACACCTCTTGATCGAAATAGGTACATACAAAAGCCCAGTAGAAATAGTGTTAAAGAATTGAAAATTAATTAGTTAACTGTGGAAACGACGGAATGTCTAATTTGTTTTATTTCTGGGGAAAACTAGTAGATAGTGGAAAAACGAGCAATGATTTATGTACACTATTGGAAGGCCTGTAAGAGATTAGAGGAAAGAAAAGATCGAAGGTCGAGAATATTCGATGTTCGAGGTACGCGTGCTGAAGACTTTTAAAGAATTGGAAATTAATTAGTAACGATGGAAACGAGGGAATTTCTAATTTTTTTTATTTCTGGAAAAAACTAGTAGAAAGTGGAAAAGCGAGAAACGATATTTGTGGACTATTGGAATGCCTGCAAGAGATTAGAGGAATGAAAAGATCGAAGTACGAGAATATTCGATGTTCCAAATACGCGTGTGAATAAAAATTTAGAAAAACGGAAATTAATTAGTGACGATCAGATTCATCGTGGAAACGATGAGACTTTTAATTTTTTTTTTATCCTTTAGGAGAATCGCGAGCCACGCAACGACTGTGGAAAATCAGAGGAAGCAAAGCGGGGAAAGATTTATGCGGACTATCCACAGTCGGAAGTTTACGGACGACAGTAAAATTTTCCTTGCAAACAGCGGAACGTCCGCGGTGGTGGCAGCTGCGCGTTACCACGGAGTAATTCTATTTTGGTCGCTACGTGTTGTTTCGTAGTCTCCATTGTGGAGAGGAATTGGCAATGGCGGAGACGATTGGCGGAAAGAAGCTCGAGCGAAGGAACTAAAGAAAAAATAGCTTAGATGCCGCTTCTCGAAATGTAAAAGTGGATCTCTCCTCGAATCTCTGTTAAGAAATAATTAAGAGCGTGTAATTAAAATCAATCGAGGAAAAAATGATAATGAACATTCTGAGAATATCAATCCAATAGAAAATGAACGATTTCAAATCATTCCAAATTTTCCTCCGAGGATAGAGTAGTGAACAATTTGTCCAGCACACATGTACCAACTTAACTGACCGATAAATTTGTTACAACAAATCGCTTAGATAAATTTGCTTGTTAGTGTCAAAGGCCCGATTTATCTTAACGATATTTTAAACCAATTTATCTGCCGATTTATTGGTACGATTTATCCGTAAGATTAATCTTTACGTGTGTCTCCAGCTATTAAAAATTACAGGATAATGGAAGCATACTAACTAAAGCTAAAAAAAAAAGTGGAAATAAAAATAAATGAGGAGTGCTTGTGGAAAAGTGGAAGAGGAGAAAGAAAAGAGAAAGGAGAGAGAATTGTCTAGCAATTTTCCATATGTACCGGGAGGGAAATCATGGCTGAGGGACGTTACGTAGGGAGTAGTTAAGAGAGAATGGAGGATCCAAGAGTGAGAGGGATATAAAGAGAAGGAAACGGCGAGGGAGCGAGAGGAGGGAGCACTCCACGTAGTAATAGAATGGTAAATACTTCATTAGCGCGTTACTACACCCCTGTGGCTAGTAGGTCCGAGAGAAATTGTGGCTGCCGTAAATGAAACAACCCCTAAACAACCTCTTCTCTTCTTACTTTCTCCGACTTGCATTTGCTCCCACCGTTCCTCTCACAAATATTTTTTCCGATTCGTTAAATAAGAGTTTTCGTTTTCCTTATCGAACTGTGTTGATGGTAAGAAGGCATGGACAAGGAGCAGAAAACGTAAGTTTCCAGAGATTTTTCCAAATTCTCCTCCTAGAGCAATTTTTTTAGGGATAATAATGTTTTTGACGTGTTAATTTATACGGAGAGAAGTGTAGCAGGAAGAAGGAGCAGAAAAACGAAATTTTCCAGAGCTTTTTCCAAATACTCCTCCTAGAGCAATTTTTTTAAGGATAATAATGTTTTTGACGTGTTAATTTATATGGAGAGAAGTGTAGCAAGAAGAAGGAGCAGAAAAACGAAATTTTCCAGAGCTTTTTCCAAATTCTCCTGCTAGAGCAATTTTTTTTAGCAACAACATTGTTTTTAACGCGTGAATTTAGATGGACAGAAGCGTAGCAAGGAGAAGAAGCAGAAAACGAAATTTTCCAGAGATTTTTCCAGATTCTCCTCCTACAGCAATTTTTCCATCAACAACAATGTTTCTGACGCGTTAACATTAGAAGTACCGACCAGTCAAAATGACCGAGTGCGTTAATTTTTCACAACAACTTTTCTTTAACATTAGAAGTACCAATTTTGGTTTTCGTATGGAAACTTCTTTTGTTGGCCAGTCATTTTGACCGGCTTGGTAGTTCTAGTGTTAATTTATATGGACAGAAGCGTAGCAAGGAGGAGGAGCAGAAAACGAACTTTTCCAGAGATTTTTCCAAATTCCCCTCCTAGAGCAATTTTTTTTAGCAAGAACAATGTTTTTGAAGCGTTAATTTATATGGACAGAACCGTAGCAAGGAGAAGGAGCAGAAAACGAAATTTTCCAGAAATTTGTCCAAATTTCCCTCCTGCAGCAATTTTTTTTAGGAATAATAATGTTTATGACGTGTTAATTCAGATGGACAGAAGCGTAGCAAGAAGAAGGAGCAGAAAACGTAAGTTTCCAGAGATTTTTCCAAATTCTCCTGCTAGAGCAATTTTTTTAGCAACAACAATGTTTTTAACGCGTTAATTTAGATGAACAGAAGCGCAGAATGAAGAAGGAGCAGAAAACGTAAGTACCCAGAGTTTTTTCCAAATTCTCCTGCTAGAGCAATTTTTTTAACAACAATAATGTTTTTGACGCGTTAATTTAGATGGACAGAAACGTAGCAAGAAGAAGGAGCAGAAAACGAAATTTTCCAGAGGTTTTTCCAAATTCTCCTCCTAGAGCAATTTTTTTAGGGATAATAATGTTTTTGACGTGTTAATTTAGATGGACAGAAGCGTAGCAAGAAGAAGGAGCAGAAAACGAAATTTTCCAGAGCTTTTTCCAAATTCTCCTCCTAGAGTAATTTTTTTAGGGATAATAATGTTTTTGACGCGTTAATTTATATGGACTGAAGCGTAGCAAGGAATAGGAGGCACACGAAATTTTCCACAGATTTTTGTGAATTTTCCTCCCAGAGCAATTTTTCTTTCAACAACAACGTTTTTGACTCGTTAACCTAGACGGACAGAAAGGTAGCAAAGAAGGAGGAACACAAAATATTCCGGAGATTCTACCAAATTTCCACATATAGCAATTTTTCCATCAACAACAGTGTTCTTAACGCGTTAATTTAGACGGACAGAAACGTAGCAAGGAGATGGAGAAAGAACACGAAATTTTCCGAAGTTCTTCCAAAATGTTCCCTTCGAAAATATTTCTCATCCCGCCTATTTAATTCGACAGGGACGTAACAGAGTGGTGAAGCAAAACAAGATTTCCCTTCTTACTTTCTCGACGCTTTTCACGTCCCTTTCACCTGCTGGAAAAATATTTTCCCATTTTTCCAGGGGTGAAAAAAAAAAAATGTTTTACCTGTCACCAATCTAGTTTGATGGACAGACTGAGCGGGTGGAGGACCGAGAGGGGTGGAAAGCGATCGCGAAAACGAAACTTTCGCGGACAGGTTAATGGCAATATCATTATTGCACCCGGTCGTTATTCACTCTAACAAACTGTGCGCCGCGATGCATTAATCTCTCGGGGCAATGCATCACCGGAGTGCAGTGCTTTCTCGCGTACGAGTGGCGCGCGTGTGGGCCACACACACACAGAGACACGGACACAGAGGTACCACATCACGTTCCAACCATCCTCGAACGTGAATACACGAATACAAAGGGATGAGAATGTAATGATGCTCCTCCTGGAATTTCCTGGAGAATTTTCCTCCGCTGCATGTTCATTCGAACGGAATCGTTGTTCGTCATTCGGTATTTTTGCGAACAGGTAACACCGAATCTAATACAAGTACCTCTATGAAGCTAGCAGGACCAACTCGGAATCACCAATAGGGATAGGAGGTGATTTTCGAAGGAATTACATGGATACAAAATCTGTAATTTCGTATTTGATTAGATCAAATTGTCATACGTTGTGTATTAATTCTGCTGATAGCAAAGGGTGCTTTGTTCTTACGTTCAATGATGTTAAAATCAATGGAGAATTATTTCAGCAGGAATGCATGTGATGTTTAAATTCTTTTTGATGGTACAAATTAGTACAAAGTCAGACCTTTATATTTCTCTGCTTGTTTTCCATCTTTTTTCTTGTGACCCTGCCAGATAGTCACTAAGTTAGCAGTGCCACTATTTTTGTAATGAATGTAATGATGCTCTTCGTGGAATTTCCTGGAGAATTTTCCTCCGCTGCATGTTCATTCGAACGGAATCGTTGTTCGTCATTCGGTATTGTTGGGAACAGGTAACACCGAATCTAATACAAGTACCTCTATGAAGCTAACAGAACCAACTCGGCAGAATCACCAATAGGGATAGGAGGTGATTTTCGAAGGAATTACATGAATACAAAATCTGTAATTTCGTATTTGATTAGATCAAATTGTCATATGTTGTGTATTAATTCTGCTGATAGCAAAGGGTGCTTTGTTCTTACGTTCAATGATGTTAAAATCAATGGAGAATTATTTCAGCAGGAATGCATGTGATGTTTAAATTCTTTTTGATGGTACAAATTAGTACAAAGTCAGACCTTTATATTTCTCTGCTTGTTTTCCATCTTTTTTCTTGTGACCCTGCCAGATAGTCACTAAGCTAGCAGTGCCACTATTTTTGTAATGAATGTAATGATGCTCTTCGTGGAATTTCCTGGAGAATTTTCCTCCGCTGCATGTTCATTCGAACGGAATCGTTGTTCGTCATTCGGTATTGTTGCGAACAGGTAACACCGAATCTAATACAAGTGCCTCTATGAAGCTAGCAAGACCAACTCGGCAGAATCACCAATAGGGATAGGGGGTGATTTTCGAAGGAATTACATGAATACAAAATCTGTAATTTCGTATTTGATTAGATCAAATTGTCATGTGTTGTGTATTAATTCTGCTGGTAGCAAAGGGTGTTTTGTTCTCATGTTCAATGGTGTTAAAATCAATAGGGAATTATTTCAGCAAGAATGCACGTGATGTTTAAATTCTTCTTGATGGTACAAATTAGTACAAATTTAGACCTTTATATTTCTGTGCTTGTTGTTCATCTTTTTTCTTGTGACCCTGCCAGATAGTCACTAAGCTGGCAGTGCCACTATTATTGTGAAAATGGAACGAAACACAAAATTCTTTTTGGTGGTACAAATTAGAATAAAATAGAGTTCCCGGTCAGAACCGCGTTTTAAAATACACGGGTACAGGTTACATCTAACACGGATATCCGCAGATACACGTGTAATTGATGTATACACGTGTACGGGTAATTGTAAGAAATTTTTATTCGCAGCATCTTACATCTTGTGCCAAATTGTATGTATTTGCATACATAGATATTTCTTGTATCTCTACGACACTTTTTTTAAAAAACGTTTATTTCTTGTTTCCCATCTGAGCCCGAATCGCATAATAAATTCTTCATATCTATTCAATAAAAGTCTTTTAATGGATAAAGAAAGGAAAAAACATGCAAAAATTTTCTCATCGTTTTTGAAGTGTTCGTGAAGTAAATACATGTGTAGTACGTGTATTCGTGTATTACACGCGGGTACCCGATGTTTAAAAAAAACAGAATTAAATACACGTGTAGACGTGTAATAGAGGGCACTAGTATAAAATGCACATTAAATAATAAGGTAGGTCCGGTTTGATTCTACAGATTTGATCCTGCTAGCTTCATGGGGGTAATACAAGTCACAGAGGAAATAGAAAATTCGCATATGCGAAAATCCTATTTATAAATGTGCTTGGATTTGTTCGTCTAGCCAAGAGGGTTGAAATGTTTTCGGAGAACAAACGAATCGGCGGTGGATTACGCAAATACTGCTTAATGTACACACCGACACGCTGGCCTACCGAAAACGGTGTGCAAGCACGGAGTAAGATACAAACAGAAGTGGTTGGAAGTACGTGCCCGCTTGCTCAAGGAGCACCACCACTACCGCGCGTATTTCACTTTCCAGAAATGCCGCCGGCTCCGCCCTCAACCCCTCCGCGATCAAAGCTTTGAGAGTGGCCGACGCCTCCAGAGTATCAAACGGATTTCCGGCCGCTTATAATCACTGAGACTCTCAGGGTGGATCGCCATGGGACCATCGCTGATACTGATTTTCGTGAAGCTGCGTTTGATAAATTACGGACAGCTTAATCGTCGAGTGCATTGTGAACATTACGAATCTAATAGTAACATTTTCTTTCTAGAAAATTTTTCTCAAGAACTTCGAGCTTATTACATTTTACTAATATGAATTCGACGATTCAAGAAAATTCCAGGAAAATATAGAGCCTCGTCAGTATTTCTAGAATGATCCTGATTTTCGTGAAGCTGCGTTTGATAAATTACGGACAGCTTAATCGTCGAGTGCACTGTGAACATTATGAATCTAATAGTAACATTCTTTTTCTACAAAATTTTTCTCAAGAACTTCGAGCCTATTACATTTTACCAATGCAAATTCGACGATTCAAGAGAATTTCAGGAAAATATAGAACTTTGGAAGACAGCCTCGTCAGTATTTCTAGGATGATCATGATTCTTGTAAAGCTGTGTTTGCTAAATTGCGAGTAGTTTAATTGTCGAGTGCACTGTGAACATTATGAATTTAATAGTAACATTCTCTTTCTACAAATTTTCTTAATTTTCACTAAGCTTCGCGTAGTGCAAGAATCTTCGAGTTTATTAATTTGTGCAGAGGAGAATTCGAGATTCAAGAAAATGCAAGAAAATATAAATCTTTGGAAGACAGCCTCGTCAGTATCTGTAGAATGATCCTGATTTTCATGAAGCTGCATTTGCTAAATTGCGAACAGTTTGGTCACGATTACACTGCACATTAGAAATCCAACACGAATTTTTCCAAAAGGATCTTGACGATTTTTTGAAATCCTAACCAGATCCCTTGATTCAAATTCTCACAGAGTTCCACGGACTGGAATAATCTTCGAGCCCATTCAATCTTACAAAAGCGAATTCGACAGTTCGAGAAAATTCCAAGAAAATATAGAGCTTTGGAAGACAGCCTCGTCAGTATTTCCAAGATGATACTGATTTTTGTAAAGCTGCGTTTGATAAATTACGGACAGCTTAATCGTCGAGTGCACTGTGAACATTATGGATCTAATAGTAACATTCTTCTTCTACAAAATTTTCCTAATTTTCACTAAGCTTCGCGTAGTGCAAGAATTTTTGAACTTATTAATTTGTACAGAGGAGAATTCGAGATTCAAGAAAATGCAAGAAAATATAAATCTTTAAAAGACAGCCTCGCCAGTATCTGTAGGATAGTCCTGATTTTCATGAAGCTGCATTCCCTAAATTGCGAACAGTTTAGTCACGATTACACTGCACATTAGGAATCCAACACGAAATTTTTCAAAAGGATCTTGACGATTTTTCGAAATCCTAACCAGATCCTTTGATTCAAATTCTCACAGAGTTCCACGGACTGGAATAATCTTCGAGCCCATTAAATCTTACAAAAGCGAATTCGACGGTTCGAGAAAATTCCAAGAAAATATAGAGCTTTGGAAGACAGCCTCGTCAGTATTTCCAAGATGATCCTGATTTTCGTAAAGCTGCGTTTGCCAAATTACGGGCAGCTTAATCGTCAAGTGCACTGTGAACATTATGGATCTAATAGTAACATTCTTTTTCTACAAATTTTCCTAATTTTCACTAAACTTCGCGTAGTGCAAGAATCTTCGAGCTTATTAATTTGTGCAGAGGAGAATTCGAGATTCAAGAAAATGCAAAAAAATATAAATCTTTGAAAGACAGCCTCGCCAGTATCTGTAGGATAGTCCTGATTTTCATGAAGCTGCATTCGCTAAATTGCGAACAGTTTGGTCACGATTACACTGCACATTAGAAATCCAACACGAAATTTTCCAAAAGAATCTTGACGATTTTTCGAAATCTTAACCAGATCCCTTGATTCAAATTCTCACAGGGTTCCATGGACCGGAATAATCTTCGAGCCCATTAAATCTTACAAAAGCGAATTCGACGGTTCGAGAAAATTCCAAGAAAATATAAATCTTCAGTAGACAGTCACCCCAGGGACTCTTCGAAATTCTCTGACGTCAACGGATCCGGATGGGTTACGAAAATCAGCCTTAAACCGTGGAAAGGGAAAGCGAGAAACTTCCACGCGCGTATCTACTCTATCTAGCCTCTATATATTTGCTCAGGGCTCACTTTAGCCTTCGTGCACTCCGAAAACTGAACTCGAAACTTGCCAGTTGGCGAGTAACCGTGTCAGGGTTCCTTGGAGACCGCGTGGAAGCCATTTTTCCTCGCGCGAGTTCCCACGTATTATTCACCCCTTCTACTGTCTTACGCTCCAACCCCTTCGCCCGATATTTTACCCTTGAACGCTCTAATGCCGCTCGAGGATGAGGCCCGTGGCCTGGTAGAAGCTTTTGACAAAGGCAATCTCGTGAGAACGAATTTAAACCCTTGACCCCTTCTTCCGTTCTCACTTCCGTGGCACCTGCGTGGCTTCCGCTCGACTACGATCCTGGATTTATTTTTCTTTTTTTTTTTTTAAGATGAAGGAAGAGAGTGTTTTCTTTTTAACACTAGATTTACCGAAACCAGTCAATTTTACTGGTTCAAATGGGAAATCGTGTTTGTAAAAAATGTCCGGTAAATCTAGTGTTAAGATCGAATGTGTTCGTGCGTATCCTCGATCTCGAAAAAATGGCTCAACCGATCGGGACGAATTTTTGTAGAAAGATAAAGTATAGCATTCTGAGTAGACGGTAACACTTCTTATCTGCCATCTTGAACCATTACGAATTGGCGGAAAATCCAAATATCGACAAATTTGTGTCTTTGATTATAGTCATCGTAACCGGACGAAAATTGAGATATGGATCGTTTGTTTTGAAAGTGGTGTAAGTTCGTTTTAAAAAACAAAATTAACTGGTCATAAATTAAAAGTTTACACTACATTAATCACAGATTATGTGATATTTCATTTTTTTAAGAAAATGGACTTACACCACTTTCAAAATAGACGGTCCATATAAGGTGAGCTGGGGCAAGTGCATACGCGAAAATTCGAAGTTTGTGCTTACTCTTCTTCCACAAGCTTCACAATTTGTCTGCAAAATAGGAACTTTGGCAACATGACATTTAAACTGTACTTTATAAATGCGTAAGGTAATTTAAAAAAAATAAATAATAGAAAAAATCACACTTTAGGAAATTTTGTCTCGTTTAAACTGTACTTTATAAATGCATAAGGTCATTTAAAAAAATAAATAATAGAAAAAATCACACTTTAGAAAATTTCGTCTCGTTTAAACTGTACTTTATAAATGCATAAGGTAATTTAAAAAAATAAATAATAGAAACAAACACACTTAAAAAAATTTCGTCTCGACGCACTTACCAAGAGGCTGCACTTGCCCCAGCTCACCTTACATGTGGATATACGCCATGATGAATACCGAAAAGTTTCAAATTTTTCGTGTGGCCGAATCGAAAATGGCTGCAAATTCAAATCTTCAATCCAAATATTTTGTCAGCGCGAAAGAAGTATAAGTCTTGTTCTTAAAAACTCTTCGGAGAAAAATGAGATTCCAAGGATGAAGTTTCCTTATCCACTTTGTCAGAGGTAAAAATATGCACGTATCATATCCAGATATTTACAATTTTTTGTCAGCGCGAAAGAAGTATAAGTCTTGTTTTTGAAAATTCTTCGGAGACAAATGAGATTTCAAGGATGAAGTTTCCTCGTGCACTCCGTCGAAAGAAAACTATGCACGTATCGTTTTCCCTTCGTCCTTAACATTATCGCAACCTCGCTTCCGGAAAAGTTGTTTCCAGTCCACTTTTCTCCTTTGGATCGAGTTTCACGGTTCACTTCCGGCGACGAATAAGAGAGGAGACATCAGAGATTCATTCGTGGAGAGGTGAGTGGAGAAAAGTGGGCGGTCGTGGGTCGCGATATTAACAGAATCCCAAGAAAGTAAGTACGTTTCGTGGATGTTTACCTAGCCGTGTTTACACGGTGCTCCATAAACCGAGAGACGAGACACGTGACGTAGTCGTGTTCGGTTACAAGAGTAGTTACACTCGGTTTTCGACGATTTGCGTGCGCGCAAGAGACGAGAGACTAGAGAAGAATCATTTACGAATCGGCCAGAGACCAAGTTAAATTAATATTTGACAAACAACGATGAGTTACTTTCGGTATCGGAGCTGTTTGCGATTAATTGCGCGTCGACCGGCCACTGTAAATCGGCCAGACTTTCCGCAATGAAATATTTTCTCAGTGGATTGTGCTGGAAAATGCGAATTTTTTTTCGTGAAAGGAACTTTGGTTAGTCGGTTCTGTAGGGTTGTTTCAATAAGTATTCGCGCAGACGTCGTGAGAATTATTTATGAACGAAAGATCTCAATTAACAGAAAATTTGAATTGATATGAGAAAAGGGAAAGTTCCACCAAGCTCCTTGCGGCATTTTCTTTTCTTTGTATTCGACCCACGGGACAAATAATCTCGCAAAATTCTGAGTCTAATCCAAGTAGTCCTGTTCGCAAGAAAATCAAAATCAAAATCGACATTGTTCATCGAAACGATCTCAATTAACAAATCTCAATTAGTCCAAGGAACAGGAAAATTCTACCAAGCTCCTTGCGACATTTTTGTTTTCTTTGCACTCGACTCAGGACAAATAATCTCGCAAGATTCTGAGCCTAATCCAAATAGTCCTGTTCTCAAGAAAATCGAAATCAACATTGTTCATTGAAACGACCTCAATTAACAGATATCAATTAATCCACTCGACTCACAGGACAAATAACACAAGATTCTAAACCTAATCCAAACAGTCCTGTTCTCAATAAAATCAAAATCGAAATCAACATCCCTCACCGTGACAATCTCAATTAACAAATCTCAATTAATCCAAGGAAAATGAAAATTCCACCAAGCTCCTTGCGACATTTCCTTTTCTTCGTACTCGACTCGGAAGAAATAATCACGCAAAATTCTAAGCGTCATCCAAACAGTCCTGTTCTCAAGAAAAATGAAATTGACATCGTTCATCGAAACGACCTCAATTAACAGATATCAATTAATCCAAGGAAAAGGAAAATTCCACTACGCTCCTTGCGACATTTCCTTTTCTCCGTGCTCGACTCAGGCCAAATATTCTCGTAAGATGCTGAACCGAATCCAAGCAGTTCTGTTCTCAAGAAAATCAAAATCAAAATCAACATCGTTCATCGAAACGACCTCAATCGACAGATCTAAATTACTCCAATGAAAATGAAAATTCCACGGAGCTCCTTGCGACAGTCTTGTTTTCTTTGCACTTGACTCACAGGACAAATAACTACGCAAGATTCTATGCCAAATTCAAACAGTCCTGTTCTCAAGAAAATCGACATCGTTCATCGAAACGACCTCAATCAACAGATCTCAATCCAAGGAAAAGGAAAATTCCACCAAACTCCTTGCGACATTTCCTTTTCTCCGTGCTCGACTCAGGCCAAATATTCTCGTAAGATTCTAAGCGTCATCCAAACAGTCCTGTTCTCAAGAAAATCAAAATCGAAATCAACATCGTTCATCGAAACGACCTCAATTAACAGATGTCAATTAATCCAAAGAAAATGAAAATTCCACCACGCTCCTTGCGACATTTCCTTTTCTCCGTGCTCGACTCAGGCCAAATATTCTCGTAAGATTCTGAACCGAATCCAAGCAGTTCTGTTCTCAAGAAAATCAAAATCAAAATTAACATCGTTCATCGAAACGACCTCAATCGACAGATCTAAATTACTCCAAGGAAAATGAAAATTCCACGAAGCTCCTTGCGACATTTTCTTTCTCAGCACTCGACTCACAATACAAACAAGCTCACAAGTTCGCAGGCCTCGTCCAGGCAGCGCCTTCACCAAGAAAATCAAGCGCTCACCTTATTCTCATCCCTAAGCAGAGAGTTAACGAGGAAACTCGCTCGTAGTCCGCGAATATCTTTCTCTCACCCTACCACCATTCTCACGAAGCACGAGAAAATGAGAAAGAGAGAGGAAGAAGGTTTTGCATCGGATTACGCGTCTATTTGTCGCGCTAGACTAATTGCGGCGTCGCGACGTGGCCATGCATCACGACGACGAGGAGAGTCTAGAAGTTTCTCTCCTTCATTCTCTCTCTCTCTCTCTCTCTCTCTCTCTCTCTCTCTCTCTGTCTCTCTTAAATCGTGAATTACTGGCTGGCGGATCACTTTATCGCTTTTAACGATGTCGCCTTTAGTCTCTTGATCCGTGCACGCGCGCGTTTCGCTCTTGTTTCACTCTTCTTCTTGCTTCGACGCGACAGTCGCCAGTGGGATTTGTAAGCGGTTATTTTGTACCCTTTACCAGCGAGAAACGATCTTTCGAAGATGTGTAGAAACGAACGACGATCTGTTTCCTCGAAGTTCTTCTACTCTCTCGTGCATTTGTGGAGAGTACAATCGGTCGGTTAAGTGGAAGTTTTGTTTTGCGCTAGACAAGTAAACATCTTTTCTCTGTTTATGTTTGGAAAATAGTGGCCCTTCAAGATAGAGAAAGATAGAAATTCTACTCTCTGGTGAATTCGTGGAGAACACAATCGATGTTCATTAAGTGGAAGAGTTTTGTTTTACCCTAGACAGATAAGTATCTTTTTGTATATGTATATACATAAAACAGTGTCTCTTCAAGAGAGAAAGAGAGAAGGAAAAAAATTCTACTCCCTTGTGAATTCGTGGACTACACAATCGGTATTGGTTAAGTGAGAGTTTTGTTTTGCGCTAGACAAATAAATATCTTTTTCTCTATCTATGGAAAATAGTGGCCCTTCAAGATAGAGAGAGAGAGAAAAAAATTCTACTCCCTTGTGAATTCGTGGAGAACACGATCGGTATTGGTTAAGTGAGAGTTTTGTTTTGCGCTAGACAAATAAATATATTTTTCTTTATCTATGGAGAATAGTGGCCCTTCAAGATAGAGAGAGAGAGAAAGAAATTCTACTCCCTTGTGAATTTGTGGAGAACACAATCGACGTTGATTAAGTGGAAGAGTTTTGTTTTATCCTAGACAGACAATTATCTTTTTCTCTATTTATGTACGCAAAATAGTGGCTCTTCAAGATAGAGAGAGAGAGGGAAAGAAATTCTACTCCCTCGTGAATTCGTCGACTACACAATCGGTATTGGTTAACTCTTTGTGGCACCGTGGTATTAAAAGTGTCCCACGAAATATTGCAAAAATTACTTTATATTTAATCTTACTTACGTAAAGCAGTTGATAATACTGTTATGGAAACTAATAAACAGGACTCAGGAATATAAAAAGGAACGGGTTTATTAAAGGTTTGGGGGTAGCGAACGTGTGTATTAGTCAACGGTAGTCGAGAAAGTGCCACTAATGGATGTTGTTTATGGACCTCGTCTGTTATGTTTTCGTCTTATTGTTAGTAACGCGTTGCTATCCAAAGTACTGATAACTGTCGTATAACGGGGGTCAACCCGTAACAATACCATCAACAAATGTTACAAATGTGTTCGCTTGTGTTGGCAAATTTCAACATACCAGTACAGATTCATCAAATGGAAGTTTTTATTGCGACAATCTTTTTCTCCTGCTTTTATGTGAAAATTTCCGTGCAACATGGGCAGGGCCGTCTTTAGTTATGTGGTGGCCCCTAGCACATTTGGTTTTGGGGGCCTCTTCACGAAAGTTACTGGTACTTCTCAACTCAATCAATGAACGGTTATTTCCCTTACACACTGAGAGAAAAAAATGGTTGGGTTTACTATAATCTCACTATATTTTATAGTTAGATTTGGCGTCAAACATATTTTTATAGTTCACTTAACGATACAAAAGATAGTATAATGAACGATTTGTACAAATGGTTATATTATTAACTGTTACCTTTGCTCTTGTTACCATATGCATAGTAAAATGTGCTATGTGACTATAGTTAGTTCTATCACTATGTATGAAATATTCTGGTAATATTAACTATATAAAATAGTTACTTTTCTTACCATTATATATTTTCAACCGTACTATATTTTTAGTTGAAATAACCATAATTTTTGGTAAAAACATAATATAGTTGGTTATACTATGCCTCTATCGTAATTATTACCGACATCATCGTAACATTTACCATAAATATGATATTTCCAACTATAATTTTGTTACTATGCTATTATAGTTAGATATATCATATACTTTTCTCTCAGTGCACCACTGTTCATTATTGTACTAAAAATTGTAAGAAATTTAAGGATTTCATGATATATAACTCTCCTTTAGCGTTACCTCGAACTAACGACGTGTACGTACAGAGTGTTTACGTAGCTCCTTATTTATTTTTAGGCACAACCGTAAAGGGAGTGACTTATGCTATCGACATCGCCAAAACTGTTCGTATGTGTGTGCAATAGTGTGTATCGGGCCTTAATAACAAGAACAATCTCGAAACAATTGCGAAGTATAAAATGATGATCGGTGGACGTAGGTACCTTTTACACTTACAAAGTCACAAAGCAGTGGAATGCTTTAAGAAAATGAGATAGATAAAAATTGACAGTTGCTCGTGATCGCAATTCGGATTCGAATCGAGACCGACGCTCTAACAGCACAAATGTTCGAAAGATGTTCAGAGAATATCCATAGAATATTATAACATTATATGGGTGTTTTATATCTATGTATAGATTCTTTGAACGTTTTCTGAACATTTGTGCTGTTAAATGAAGAAAAGAAGATACCGTGTAGGTCAGAAAGAAGTAAAACTATGAAGGGTCTGGTAAATATATTTTTCATTTGGTAGATAAATTGTTATTGAATTCGTAAGTTTTCTTTATTCTACCCCTAACCAACTCAGTCAGTCGGGGCCCCCTGGAACCCGGGCCCAGCAGGCCCATGCGTAAAGATGGCCCTGAACATGGGTCTAATTTATTTTCTAAAATCCCGTGCCCGAAAGAGTTAAGAGTTAAGAGAGTTTTGTTTCGCGCTAGACAAATAAATATCCTTTTCTCTGTCTATCTATGGAAAATACTAGCCCTTCAAGATAGATAGAGAGAGAGAGAAAGAGAGTAAAAGCACGAAGAGAAACGCAAAGTGTCTTTTGTGGGTCATCACGCTTCGTTGTACGCATAATGACACGTGCTGGCAACATGAGGTATTATATTTAGTGCGGCTATACTTCGCCACGTGGTTTAAGATGAATACGATAAACTGGACGCGAGCTTCGTGCTATCTTTCGCCTAGGTGAAATGGCGTAGAGCAGGGCGCGTAGAATGCATCGTTATAAATAGTGATCGTCTCTGGTTCGTCATGCTTCGCGGGTGTAAGTAATAAAATGAAAGGGCACGGTGAGGTAAAAGGGATTGCATTATTTTCATGGTATCGAGATTACGCTTATTTATAATCGAGCGATATATAAAGACGTAAGTTCGACGAGGATGATGATGATGATGTAAGTGACAGCAATATTTATAATTATCGTTCCATTTCTACGAATGGACAATATAATCGTTGGATAAGAACTAAAGAGAAGGATCTCGGAGGCGATAAAAAAATGAAGATCCTTCCTCTTAAATATTCCGCGAGGAATCGATAACGCAAGTAACAGAATTGGAAATTTAAAATTTTAAAGTTATCATTGCACTATTACAAATGTCGCGAGTCGGTGGATAAGAACTAAACACAAAAACGAAAAAAGAAAAAAAACGCAGCAAAACGACAGAAAGCATCAAAGGCAGAAGAAAAAAGAAGAACAAAGACCATCCATCTTAAAAGTTGCGAAGCAACCTACAAGTGCGAATTAATAAACAAGACTTAAAAAAAAAACCAACGAAGCAACAAACAGCAAAGTATCGGAAGCCAAAAAGCAAATCACCTTCCACTCTTAACCAGTTGACCGTGGAACTTTTTTTTGAGTTTCTATTTGAAGTTTTTATATCGAATGGTAAGTGTTTTTTATTGTTCATGACCAAAAATATAAAAAAAATTGGTTGGACGTGTATACACGTCGAACGCAGTTGACTGATTAAAGACAAGAAACAACTGCAGCTAGAACAATACCACACAAGTACCGAAAAACGGAAAGAAAAAGAAAAAAGAAGGAGAGAAAGAAAATTAAAAATGATCGCGTTCTATCTGTACACGTGGCAAGCGCGAGAAACAATATCTGGACGGTATAATCGGTAGTAGATAGTGCCGTTCGAGGAAGAGAGAATGGAGTAAGTGGTTCGAATGAGAAATGAGGATCGAAAGCAAAGGCGAAAGAGAAAGAGAGATAGTAAGATAAAGGAGGAGAAGAAGATCTGAAGCAGAGCAACGCGGCATAACTAATGACGAGGAGATAAACGGCTTGGCAAACGACGCGTAACGAGCAAAGGTGCCGGTGGAGAATTCCGCGTGGAAACGGACCGGAAATTCCCAGGGGAAGCCCCTCGTCAGGAAATTGTTAGGACCTCCGCCAACAGAAGCGGATCTTCCGTAGGAGGCCTTTGGTACGCCGGAGGCGGTGGAGGTGGCGCGGTCGTGGTGTGGTTTCTGGTGAAGAAGGTGGAAGTGAAAGTGGAGGTGGAGGTCCAAGTGGAAAAGCGTAGAAGAAGACCCGCGGGACGTAGAAGTGAAACTCGAATTAGGTGTGCTTGTTTCGGGGTAAATAACGAACGATCTGTGTTTTCTCGCGGTATGCTGAGAATGCGTTCTTCGTGGTGCAAGTGAATTTAAGGAGCAGTCATACTTTGTGGTTGTATAATAATTAATAAGGAACGATGTGTATTTTTTTGCGGCAAGCTAAGAATGTGTTCATCGAGGTACAAGTGAATTTAAGGATTAATCATACTTTGTGGTCGTATAATAATTAATAACGAACGATGTGTATTTTTTCGTGACATACTAAGAATGCGTTCATCGAGGTGCAAGTGAATTTAAGGATCAGTCATACTTTGTGGTCGTAAAATAATTAATAACGAACGATGTGTATTTTCTTGCAACATGCTAAGAATGCGTTCTTCGTTGTGCATGTGAATTTAAGGATCAATCATACTTTGTGTTTGTATAATAATTAATAACGAACGATGTGTATTTTCTCGCGACATGCTAAGAATGCGTTCTTCGTTGTGCATGTGAATTTAAGGATCAATCATACTTTGTGGTTGTATAATAATTAATAACGAACGATGTGTATTTTTTTGCGGCAAGCTAAGAATGCTTTCTTCGAGGTGCAAGTGAATTTAAGGATCAGTCATACTTTGTGGTTGTAAAATAAATAATAACGGACGATGTGTATTTTTTCGTGACATACTAAGAATGCGTTCATCGAGGTACAACTGAATTTAAGGATCAATCATACTTTGTGGTTGTAAAATAAATAATAACGGACGATGTGTATTTTTTTGCGGCAAGCTAAGAATGCTTTCTTCGAGGTGCAAGTGAATTTAAGGATCAGTCATACTTTGTGGTTGTAAAATAAATAATAACGGACGATGCGTATTTTTTCGTGACATACTAAGAATGCGTTCATCGAGGTACAACTGAATTTAAGGATTAATCATACTTTGTGGTCGTAAAATAATTAATAACGAATAATGTGTATTTTCTCGCGGCTTGCGAAGAATGCGTTCTTCGTTGTGCATGTGAATTTAAGGATCAATCATACTTTGTGGTTGTAAAATAAATAATAACGGACGATGTGTATTTTTTCGTGACATACTAAGAATGCGTTCATCGAGGTACAACTGAATTTAAGGATTAATCATACTTTGTGGTCGTAAAATAATTAATAACGAATAATGTGTATTTTCTCGCGGCTTGCGAAGAATGCGTTCTTCGAGGTACAAGTGAATTTAAGGAACAGTCATACTTTGTGGTTGTATAATAATTAATAACGAACGATGTGTATTTTCTCGCGACATGCTAAGAATGCGTTCTTCGTTGTGCATGTGAATTTAAGGATCAATCATACTTTGTGGTTGTATAATAATTAATAACGAACGATGTGTATTTTCTCGCGACATGGTAAGAATGCGTTCTTCGAGGTGCAAGTGAATTTAAGGATCAATCATACTTTGTGGTTGTATAATGATTAATAACGAACGATGTGTATTTTCTCGCGACATGCTAAGAATGCGTTCTTCGAGGTACAACTGAATTTAAGGATTAATCATACTTTGTGGTCGTAAAATAATTATATATTCTTTTAAGACCAGAAAGTATAAAAAGAGAAAGCTAGACGACTGAAAGAAAATAATGAATTGTCATTTGGATAATTCGAGCGATTTTGAGAGAACGTGAAAGTTTAACGATGCAATCAGGAGAATTCCTTCGCGCATGATGTTCAAGCGATGATAATTTATCGAGTAAGGAAAAGAGGCACTTGACTCGAAGCGTAGTTGACAAATTGATTCCTGATTAGTGAAATTCAATAAACGATAAAGCGATCATCAACGACGACTTCTATTTTGAATTTGGCGCGATATCGGCCTTTCGCGTTTCACCGAAACCGTGAAAATTTGATGGCCCATTAGGAAGGGCCAATCGGGCGCCATTATCGATTTCTCTCCATTCGGAAGTTCTCGGCCTAAATAATTTAGGGTAAGCAGGACGCGAATACGCCATTGTTGGCGTTAAGGTAATTTTCCCGATATTAATTTGCAAACCGATCCACCCCTATCACGCGCTCCAAACAATTTTCCAGTTCTTCTCGACAATTTTAATTCCGATCGCACAGTCGTCGTGGATAATTTTCCACGTTGCCAATCTCCGTCGCGAAAATAGAGAATTCAGAGACACTTCTGACAGACGTCTAGTCATCTCGATAAATCTCGCCCCGCGGCAAATCTGGTGCAATAGGAAAATATGAGCACGGTGACGCAATCGTAGTAAATCCAGGTGTAAAGACACCAAGATAACGTGAAATAATTTCACGTACCACTCTCATAAGGCTTTCCAATTACTTTGCAACAACTGCTGGCTCTTGACTGCATCGACGTCGGATAAAGTTGCACTTTTCAAAATTCTGTCTAAAAAATATCACGTGATATTCGTTCGAACGTAGAACGAACATCTTTTGCCACGTATGTTCGACAGTTTGCGAAGAAAAAAAGTATGCAAAAATCACCCAACTCTAGATCAAAAGTGCTCCTTGAATGCAACGAGCTTCACATGGAGAAACTAACAAGGGGACCATCAGACCTGTTAATGAAGGATTTTGATGGCTATCAAATATATTGTAGAGGGACCCCTCCTGTGCACAAGGTTAAAAGGATTTTCCACAATGGCCCCCGGTTTTCGAGAAAAACGATTTTAAAGTTTTCCGCTTACTATGTATACCTGTACCATTCGTGTATCACATGTAACCGTGCGGACGTTCTCATCCAATAGAGATTAGCATTGAAAGAATATTATACGATATTATTTCAATTATTCATAGCAATTGCATTACAATTTGATATGTATCAATTCAACGTTTTGTGCAATTCGTTCAAAGATGATATATTATTCTGACAATTAAATATATTACAATTCAAATCAATTACAAATATTATTAAATTGATTGTATGCATTAGTGGTCGCCCGTGATGTCGACATGTAATTGAATCAATTACATTTTTTTTGGATTCAGTTTTATTTTATTTTCAGTGTACAATAATGTAAAAAATTTAATCCGTACATAATATACAAAATTCAATTATTACAACGACTAATATGTTTCAATGAATAAGAATGCGCATTTAAATCAATCCTAATAAAATTGACCGTATCGTATAATTGTGTTAATTATTTCATCCAATTGAATTAATAGAACAAATAGTTGTACAGACTAAATTATTTCAATTACATTACACTACACATTTTAATTACATATGCTATCAAAATAATAATTTATTTGTTTGAAGAGATTGCATATAAAATTCACACCATTAAGGATCAATAATATGATCATGCTATTGAATGAAAAGCCTCGATTATTAAAACAAGAATATGGCGCTTATGTTTCAATATCATTTTTTTTGAATCAATAAAATTTATTCCAATTACACCGATGTTATTGATACAATAACATTTTTCTTTCCGTGCACTGAGAGAAAAAAATGGTTGGGTTTACTGTAATCTCACTATATTTTATAGTTCAATTTGGCGTCAAACATATTTTTATAGTTCACTTAACCATAGAAAATATAGTAGAATGAACGATTTATACAAACGGTTATACGATTAAGTATTACCTTTGTTCTCGTTACCATACGTATAGCAAAGTCTGCTATGTGAATATAGTTAGTTCTATCACTATGTATGAAATATTCTGGTAATATTAACTATATAAAATACTTACTTTTCTTACCATTATATATTTTCAAGCATACTATATTTTTAGTTGAAATAACCATAATTTTTGGTAAAAACATAATATAATTGGTTATACTATGCCTCTATCGTAATTATTACCGACATTATGGTAATATTTACCATAAATATGATATTTCCAACTATAATTTTGTTACTATGCCATTATAGTTAGATATATCATATACTTTTCTCTCAGTGTGTATGGTTTGAGCCGTCCACCTAGCCTGCTACGCTATGTCGATTCCCTTAGAATGACTTTAAAGGTACAGGTATACATAGTAAGCGGAAAACTTTAATATCGTTTTTCTCGAAAACCGGGGGCCATTGCGGAAAATCTTTTTAACCTTGTGCACAGGAGGGGTCCTTCTACAATATATTTGATAGCCATCAAAATCCTTCATTAACAGGTCTGATGGTTCCCTTGTAAGTGCAAGCTTCGAATTTTTGTCCGTTCGAGAGATACATCAAGATTGGAGTGCGCGTTCCGAGAAAGTTGCATCCGCACGATTTAAAGAGGCCGTTTTCTACGAGTGGACAGTTCGAATGTTTACGACCGACGACACAGCCGTGAACTCCAATCTATCGTGGAACGAGTGAGCGAGATTGCGAAGCTGCGAGTGGCCCGCTGAATCGAAAATGTCGCAGAAACCTTTTCGATGAGATCAAGGCAAGTTCGTTATTTAAATCGTATTACGAAGCCAACTTCGAGGGGTTCGAGAGAAATAAATCTATCTGCTGCACGTTCGAGGACTATGAAAATTTCTCATGCGGAGGCCGGTCGTTTAAGTCGATCGATCGAACGTTCCGAAAGTTCTCTTTCAATTTCCAAACCATCCACTCTTCTAAATAATTTCTGCTTTGATAATGTCATAAAAGAAATTAGTAAAATTCTGGAAGGACCTAGGCTAATTAACACGTTGTTTATCAATCTCTAACCATCCATTTCTCGAAACAATCTCTTCTTCGTGATTATCCATTCGGAATTAAGCAGGTCATTTGCATCATAAATGCCGTCGTGCGTCGATTACAGTCATCGAATGCAACGTTGTTAATCAACATTGCCACATATAACGTTTCTCTTCCTTGAGAAAAGAAGAGTTATCTTAGAAAACTTTTCTTCACGATCTGCGGTCTAAATTTTCATACATTTTACGATTGGCGTGATATAAAGGAGGCTATAATCATTTGTTTATTTACATATTACGCGCCTAGCTGTACTCGGCCACGCGTTGCTGTGGTCCAGTTTGGTTAAATGGAAAAGAAGAAAATTAAAGAAACGAAATGAAAAAGGGAAAAGATTATTTATATAGATGATAGCTGTGCCCCGCGGTTTCACCCGCCGTTTAATTTAAAAGAAATCGGATTATTTATAAATAATTTAGAGTACTTCGGCATAGCCTATAATCTTCCTCAAGAATTGCGCTATCAAGTGCAAAAAGAATTTTTCAAATCCGACCGATAGTTCCAGAGATTAGCGCGTTCAAACAAAAAAAACAAACAAACTCTTCAGCTTTATAAAAATAGTAGAGATATTCGAGGTGGACAGAGTTACTGACTCAGCGTGTATATTCCACGTTTACTTCCTCCTTTGGGAAACGTGTAACCTGTATCATAAACGCCATTTATCGATTACAATATAAGTAATCGAATACAATGTCGCTAGTCAGCATTCCCACAGATAGCAGATGCAAGAATATCTGATGAACGACAACGAAATTATTACAATTCTAGAAGGACCTAGGCCAATTAGCACACTATTATTCGATTTCTAGTCATCGACTCTTCTAAACAATTCCTTCTTCGTGATTATCCATCCGGGATTAAGCTGCAACCACTTCCGAGAAACGTTAAGGACAGAATTAGTAAAATTCTGAAATGACCCGGAGCAATTAACGCGTCACCAACCAAAACATTCTAAGCTCGAACTGGTAATCATCACCAACAACACAACCACACTCGTTCCCGGTTACGCAATTAAATGACGTTGTCTCGTCGGTTGGTGAGTCCAGGCATTTCTCATGATTGTTTCACAACTGGCTGATCATTCGCGAACTCACGCTCGTCGGTTCAGCATCCACCGAGAGAATTTTACACGGGGTAGAAAAGTGTTGGCAAAGTGTTCGGAGGGGCCTAGAAACGGAAAAGGAACCCAAGAAAAGGAAAAGAAATCCCAGAAAAAATGTGTCGTCGAAGATTTCTTCCAGAAATCGAAGCTGCTCTGGTGATTTCAACAGGCACGAGGACATCCGATGCCTCGTCTTGGAAAGCTGGCACGTGGCCTTGGAAAAATTCAAGAGTGTACACCAGGACCTCAGTAAGGACCTGTCGATTTTTGGGCTTGGTCCTTCTATCGGTGTTCTTTCTCGTGTCCTTAGCAGCAACGACGAGCAGCGCGGCAAAACGCGGCCCCGTGGTCACCACAAGATTTGGAATGATTCGTGGAAAGTGGACCTGGAGTGTTGGAAACGTCCAGGTGGAAAGATACTTGGGCATTCCATATGCCATGCCACCGGTTGGTCAGTTGAGGTTCAAGGTCAGCTCGACTAATTGGAGACAATTCGAAGAGGCAGAAATTCGTTCGGCTTCCTCATGAGGACTTTCTTTTCTCATGTTCAGGCACCGCAACCGTGGACTCAAGAGTGGCTAGGTGTTCGAGACTGTACTAGGGATGGACCATTTTGTCTGCAGCACGACAGAATTGGAAATATTTACGGGCAAGAGGATTGTCTCTATTTGAACGTCTTCACACCACTGGTAATGTGCTGAATTATTTTTCATTGGTTAAGTTACGAAGGATATGCTACCGCTTTGCTTCTTTTCTGGTTGTTGTTTAATATTCACGCGAAGTAATTCAGTATCGATATCGATCGATTGTTTAATCTTCTCAATCAACCAGAAAAATACAACTGACTGTTCGTGACGTTCTTTACTCTTCACTGCAATATTACAGATTTTAGTTTGTTAGGTATTCTACGTGTTTCGTGATATTATTGTTTATTATTCTTTGTCTCGACATAATTTCAGTATCGAAATCGATCGATTGTTTAATCTTCTCAGTCAACCAGAAAGATGTAACTGACTGTTCGTGACGTTGTTTACTCTTCACTGCAATATTACAGGATTCTTTTGTTAGGTATTCTATGTGTTTCATAAAATTATTGTTCATTGTTCCTTGTCTCGACTTAATTTCAGTATCGAAATCGATCGATTGTTTAATCTTCTCAGTGAACCAGAAAGATGTAACTGACCGTTCGTGACATTGTTTACTCTTCACTGCAATATTACAGGATTTTTACTTTAGATAAGATGCGACCGTTCTACACTGAGAGAAAAAAAGGGTTGGGTTTACTATAATCTCACTATATTTTATAATTAAATTTGGCGTCAAACATATTTTTATAGTTCACTTACCCTTACAAAATATAGTAGAATAAACGATTTATACAAATGGTTATATTATTAACTATTACTTTTGTTCTTGTTACCATATGTATAGTAAAATCTGCTATGTGAATATAGTTAGTTCTATCACTATGTATGAAATATTCTGGTAATATTGACTATATAAAATAGTTACTTTTCTTACCATCATATATTTTCAACCATACTATACTTTTAGTTGAAATGCCCATAATTTTGGGTAAAAAAATAATGTAGTTGGTTATACTATGTCTCTATCGTAATTATTACCGACATTATGGTAACATTTACCATAAATATGATATTTCCAACTATAATTTTGTTACTATGCCATTGTGGTTAGATATATCATATACTTTTCTCTCAGTGTACGTGTTTCATAAAATTAGCGTTCATCATTCCTTGTTGCAATATAATTTCAGTATCGATAATCGATCACTAAATCCTCTCCATCAAGCAGCTGACTGTTCACGAGGTCCCATTAGGTCGCAGGTTGCAAAGTCAACTCCGCCATGTCGAAGGGAAACACGAGCTCCATTAGATAGCGAGGTCATCCCATGATTTAATTGGCACGAAACGACCCAAGGTCACATCCTATCGCGACGCAATGTGCACCACGCTCATGTGCACCACGTGATAATAGAGACTCTAAACTTCCTCTTTTTATTTCTCACATAATCAATCTTCATCCTCCGAAAAAATTCATTCCAGCTCTCCGATCAAGGACACACCGATGCTAAACTACCCGTGATCTTAAGGACTCTATCGATAGTTTACAAGCACCAACAACGCAGCTGACTATCCAAACGGAAACTCTTGTTTATTCCTTCTTACGATCAATCATTCTCTAAAAAAATTCGTTCCAGCTCTCCGATCAAGGATACCAAAGCTACCCGTGATCTTAGGGACTCCAAGCTTCTTCTTTTCATTTCCTTTACAATTAATCTTGATTCTCTGAAAACATTCGTTCCAGCTCTTCAACCAAAGACACTCCGACACCAAGCTCCAAGTGATCTTAGGCTTTCTAAACTTCCTTTTCTCATATCTTTCACAATGAAATTAATTTCAGCTCTCCGGTGACAAATCCTCGGACACCAAGCTCCCAGTGATCGTGTTCGTCCACGGTGGTGCCTTCCGAACCGGAAGCGGAGGCAGCAAGAAATTTCCACCCGACTACCTAATGGACCAAGAAGTGGTCCTGGTCACCCTCAATTATCGGCTGAGCGCTCTTGGTGAGGGACGAAAAAATCATGACCCTATTCAAAAGGACCTTGCCAAAATTCGTGAGAGTCGGCCAATTGCGTGAGAAACTATTGGATGTCCAAAATTTAAAGTGACGTCACTGGGTGGGTCCACTGTTAAATATGTAGGTCATCCTGGACCCGTCCAGCGAATAAAATTAGTGTCCTAGACCGTCGGGAGAATCAATTGATGCGAACGATTAATTAGACTAAACGACATTAATGGGCTAACCCTAACCGAATTATTCTTGACCCAGGATTCTTCAGCACTGGAAACAAAGCCTCACCAGGCAATTACGGTATCAAGGATGTCGTTGTGGCTCTGAAGTGGGTCCAAGAAAACATCAGAGCCTTCCGTGGTGACCCAAACTCCGTGACTCTATTTGGACAGAGTGCAGGTGCATCCATCGCGCACTTTCTAGCTCTCTCGAAGAAAACTCAAGGTCTCTTCGACAAGCTCATCACCAGCAGTGGCTCGGCCTTGGCAACCTGGGCCATTCACCCTCGCAAAGTCATTCGTAGAGCGTCCCTAGAAATGGCAAAGATTCTAGGATGCACAGGGAGCTCGAATTATTCTGAAGATAAGAACGCACTGGATCTAATGGACTCCACTCTGGTACCTATCGAAGACGACAAGATCACCATTGAAAAGGTGCCCAGACAGAGTGTGGGCAATTTTTATATGAACGATATACGTGACAACCTTGAAAAGGAAATCCACGACGAAGACATTATGGAGTGCATGAGAGAAGTCAGTGTGTACAAGCTGATGAGAGTTTTTTCGTATTACGTAAGTGATCTTGATGACTTTATTGCGATGTGAACGATCTTTCTATGAGACTTGTAAATTACGATGGCAAGGCGCTAGGTCCGTTTGCTTTTTAATTTAAGTTCGTCTGGGAAGGAAACCCTTGGTGCACGTTCGGTCCGAATCTCGAAGAAGAATCCGAGGATGCAATAGTCACGAATCATCCTATGAACGTGATAAAGAATCACGGCTTTCGTGATATGCCTTGGATCATTGGGGTGGTACAAGACGAAGGCTTGGTGAAGACTCTAGGTAATTTGATAGGTATGCATCGAGTGCCGAAGGATCTTAAATGAATCTTTTTAATACAATTCTCAGAGGCCTATAATCGTAAAGAGATGGTAGAGGAATTCGTAAACGACTACGAGAACCTTTTGCCGTACATTTTGGAATTTCAGGAGGTGGTTTCTAATAAAACCGCTTTCGCCGAAGCCATTGAATCTTTCTACTTCGAAGGAAACGTGTCGACCACGTCATTGGATAACATTACAAAGGTAAGTGTTGTTGTTGTTGTTTTTTTTTTTTTTTTTTTAATTTGGACGAAGGAAAATTTGTAGATTCTATTTTTCAAGAATGGAATCATTCATTTTCGTTAGATGCTCGGCGATGGACTGATCACCTGGCCAATTTACGAATCCGTGAGACATCAGGCGATGATTTCGAACTCGAGCACTTACTTTTATCTTTTCTCGTACGACGGCACCTTCAGCAACTCCTTCAACGCGGTCGTTCCAGCGCATCGTGGTAAAAATACAAGTGCAAGGATTTACAGGCACGCGATAAATTCACTGGACAATAGATAATTAATTGTGCGATTGATTGATAGGAGTCTGCCACGGCGACGATCTCAACTACATATTCCCAATTTATAATTACTTATACGCCGACCTGCTTTTACACAATACCGAGGACGACATAACGATGATTCACATAATGACCGAGATGTGGACGAATTTTGCCAGAACCGGGTAAGGAGCCGAAAAATACTCGTCTCGTTCGGTAAACGTTTGAAACCTTTTTTTAATGAAGAAATTCTCTGATCTCAATATTCACGATCATTCTCTACGAATTGATTACAATTCCGTCGTCATCTCTCAACGGCCAGACTCAGCAATAATTCTGGCGAAATTCATAGGCAATCTAATACCAAATTCTCCTCTTGCTCGCATCAGCTGGTCCGTGCCATCATCAGGCATCATCCTTGACTCCAGGTTCTCATCACGAACAAGCCGGCATCACGCAATCCGAGTGATCTTCCGGATCCTAATCGTCATTACGAATTTACAGTGTGCCCAGCGCGTTGCTCACGCCCGAGTGGCCGGACTATCGTGCGAATCAGAAATTCATGAGGTTCGGCAAGGGGCACAGCCCGGATATTACGATCGAGGGGGATTTTCTGCCGGACCGGATGAAATTTTGGGAGAGGCTCGTGCCGAACGTTTCCGTCGACCCGGTCGAGCTCGACATGATGGTCCGGCTGCCGCCCTCTTTGCCAGAGGAGCGGGGGCCCAATGGTGGTGCTGCAGAAAATCACGTGGCCGAGGTGTCGATAGTTCTGTTACTGTGTCTTCTGATTATCAAGAATTGAGTACGAGGTAGCTTACTGCGAGAGAAGGATCGTTCGAGTGACGGAATTTCTGAGTGACTGAATTTTTAAGTGACAGAATTTTGGATCGACGGAATTTTCGAGTGACTGCATTTTTAAATGACAGAATTTTGGAGCGACGGATTTCTCGAGTGACTGAATTTTTAAGTGACAGAATTGTCGACCAACAGAACTTTCGAGTGACAAATTTTTGGAGCGATGGAATTTTCGAGTGACTGAATTTTTAAATGACAGAATTTTGGAGCCACGGAATTTTCGCGTGACGGAACTTTGGAGTGACAGAATTGTCGAGCAACAGGACTTTTGAGTGACAGATTTTTGGAGCGACGGATTTCTCGAGTGACTGAATTTTTAAGTGACAGAATTGTCGAGCAACAGAACTTTCGAGTGACAGATTTTTGGAGCGATGGCATTTTCGAGTGACTGAATTTTTCAATGACAGAATTTTGGAGCCACGGAATTTTCGCGTGACGGAACTTTTGAGGAACAGAATTGTCGAGCAACAGAACTTTCGAGGGACAGATTTTTGGAGCGATGGAATTTTCGAGTGACTGAATTTTTAAATAACAGAATTTTGGAGCGACGGATTTTTCGAGTGACTGAATTTTTAAGAGACAGAATTGTCGAGCAACAGAACTTTCGAGTGACAGATTTTTGGAGCGATGGAATTTTCGAGTGACTGAATTTTTAAGTGACAGAATTGTCGAGCGACAGAACTTTCGAGGGACAGATTTTTGGAGCGATGGAATTTTCGAGTGACTGAATTTTTAAATGACAGAATTTTGGAGCCACGGATTTTTCGCGTGACGGAACTTTTGAGGGACAGAATTGTCGAGCAACAAAACTTTCGAGTGACAGATTTTTGGAGCGATTGAATTTTCGAGTGACTGCATTTTTAAATGACAGAATTTTGGAGCAACAGAACTTTCGAGTGACAGCATTTTCAAGTGCCAGTATAATTCGAACGACAAAATTTTCACGCTACAGAAATTTCGATGCGCGACCCTATTTAATTTTCCAACATGGTACCTCGCAAAATTTGGCGTGTTTAGGGAAATTAATCATTTCCCAGGTGCTTGCCTTCCGTTCGTCTTTCTCCTTGGGTTTTGGAGGCTGCTGCGACAATTTGAGAGGACGAGAAAAAAGGAGAGCGACCCGAGAGAAATCTTATGCGCGACGATGATTACGCGGACGGTTGATGAACACGAAGACAAACCTTTGGTACCCGTGAGGACTGGGAGAAATTGCGCCTGTGCCTCGCGCACCTCACGTGGAGGCTTTTCGAGGAAGAAAAGTGGCCCAGTGCGAGTGAAAATTAAATCCGTTGGCTCGTACAGATCTTTTTCTCGAGAGTCTGTCGAATCACGAAGAACAAAATAAATGGAGAACGTTGAAAGGTGGTTCTTGGAAGTGCTTCTTTTTTCTCATGTGTAAATAACCATAAGATCCCATGAAATCTTAATAATAATCAATTTCGAGTATTTGCAAATATTCCAACGATGAAATGGAATTTCCACGCACGCGTTTAATTTCGTGTATTAGTCACTTAACCCTTTTAGTGCTAGCGGGCCGATCCACAGTGGGCCAAAACGCGAACCTAGCTGGACAAAAGTATTTCTCGTAGGAAAGAAACAAAAGACAAGATTCAAACATTTCCTATTGTGATGTAGTATACGTATATTAATACGAGTACTATACCATATCGATATTAAGTAAAAAATTGTAGATTTGAAATATTAAGATTAATATTTAACTAACGTTTGAGCTGATTGAAATTAGCGGCGTTTATGTAGAAATTCGCATAACTCCACACGAAGTATCGTGACACGGTTTCGTGAAAATTGCAATAACTTCCGAGATCGGGCTTTGTCAGGGATGAATCAAGATACACCTGAAAGATTGATATTTTCTCTCACTGTTAACGTAAGATTCTTGGGGTGCAAAGTGGTGCAAAATTTTATAGCCCTCGTCTAAATAAAGTACCCAACGGAAGTGCATTTAGGCTGTAATTCATAATATTTTAAGTTTTCACGGATAAAATATGTAGCGGGGGAGACGAAATATCTGCAATTAATATCTCAATAATACAGGGTGGCCGATTTATCTGAAGACATGGAAATATCTCGATAACTGCGCATCGGATCAAAAAAAGTTCTAACTAAAATTTGTTCGACTGGAAGGGGCTCATCCATTGATACCAAAGTCGACCCCTCAACTCCACCCCGTGAGATGGGGTTGGGGGTAACTTTGAAATCTTAAATGGGTACCCCCATTTTTTATTGCAGATTCGGATGCCTCCGTAAAAAAGAAGTAATTTTTATCTCAAACATTTTTTTCGATTCGCTATAGATGGCGCTGTAATCACAAGAAACCTGATTTTTGCGAATATCTCGAGAAATTACATAACGGATCGGAAAAAGCAAAAACACATATGTCTAGAAGTTCAAGGTCACCTTTTCGAACATCTAATCTAATTTATTGAACACTGAGAGGCAAGGAGACTCACTTAAAAGAAGCACCCCGATGGGAACAAAAAACTACTACGTCCACGTCGTTGTTCCCGGGTAACGCTAAAAGTAGTTGTTAACTTATTGATAAATAAATACATGCTTTCGATTGCAGCGCCATGTATGAGAAAATTTAATAACAACAATAAAGGCAAATCAATGGATTTTGTCTTGGAAAGTCAGGATTTGCTATAAAAAATAGGGTTTTCCAATCACGATTTTGAAGGGGGGAGGGTGGATCAAGTGTCGTATCGCTAAATAGCTTTGTGAAAAATTAAAAATGTGTTTTTGCTTTTTTCGATCCGTTGTGTAATTTCTCGAGATATTCGCAAAAATCAGGTTTCTTGCGATTACAGCGCCATCTATCACGAATCGAAAAAAATGTTTGACATAAAAGTTACTTCTTTTTTACGGAGGCATCCGAATCGGCAATCAAAAATGGGGGTACCCATTTAAGATTTCAAAGTTACTCCCAACCCCATCCCACAGGGTGGAGTTGAGTGGTCGACTTTGATATCAATGGATAAGCCCTTTTCAGTCGAACAAATTTTATTTAGAACGTTTTTTAATCCGATGCGCAGTTATCGAGATATTTCCATGTCTTCAGATAAATCGGCCACCCTGTATATTGCAATCAGCTCAAACGTTAGTCAAATATTAATGTTAATATTTCAAATCTACAATTTTTTAGTTAAAATCGATATGATATAGTATTAATATGTACTACATATTAATGGGAAATGTTTCAATCTTGTCTTTTGTTCCTTTTCTACGAGAAATACTTTTGTCCAGCTAGATTCGCGTTTTGGCCCATTGTGCGAGCTATGCGAAAACTGCTACGGGCCGATGCGTTGTGGCGGGCTTACGTGCTGAGGGACTTTTGGTTTAGTCCTTGTCTTCAATGCCAATAATATAGACCAGGGCTTCCCAATTAGTTTTGTTGGCGGGCCAAATTTGATTTTTAAGAAAAGCTCGCGGGCTGCAGTTAAGTTTGCACCTGTGTTTAGATCTTATTTGCCTACTTAGCATTACCCAGGGGCCACCACGTGGAGGTGAGACAAATTTTGGCTCCCTTTTTGGTTTTTCATTAAAATTTTTTTTTGTTTTTTTATATTTTTTAATTTCTTTTTTGCATTACAATTTTTTAAAATGACTGAATCGCGACATGCTAACATCTAATGAAAAAAGTGTGCTTTATAAAAAAATACAAAAATAGTTTAATTAGCATAAAGTACAGCTATGTGATGTGGTGCCATCTCTTAAGTCAACTGCAAAATTTTGCAAAATTATGGAAAATTGTGAAGGGCTGATATACACCACACCATGCTTCGGTTCATTTTGTTTTTCTTCAGTCTTTCTCTGGCGTCAGTTAGTGAAAGTCGAAGGGTTTTTCTGATTTCTTCTATTCCAATATTTGGTTTTAGTCAATTCATATACTATTTTGAAATAATACCACGATCAAAAGCGAAGAAGAACCCGAACGACATGCTGAATTTGCAAGAAGGGTCTGCATGGTGCATGTTTTCCACAACATAAATGTAATTCCTAAAATATTATGTTGCTTGTTAAGTTCAAAGTTTATATAATCTATATACACACAAGTACATAACAATTTTATAATGAAACATATTTTATAACTAAAAATTTTGCTGCGCAACATTATATTCCATATTCTTTGAGTTTCAGAAGAATAAATAGTAAAATTTTCCTCCAAGAAATCGGAATTTTGTTCTTTATAAAGCTATTCGTATAAGCGCGTAAAATGCCTGGCACTAAAAGGGTTAAGAAATAAGAAGAGAGTGAAAATAATATTTCAACAAATTAAGATCCCTCGACGTTAATAAAAATTTTGATCGAGTTTTTCGTGAATTGTTTCACGAGACGGACTATGATCTTTGTGCAAAAATCGCCATTGTGATCTGCTCGGTTTGTTCGCAATTTCAAAATACACACTAACACACGTATATACCAGAACTTTCGTGATGTTGAGTACACAAAAGTAACTCTCTCATTGCGGTGGTGCTTATCAAAATACGCTAACAGTGTATCTCACGATAATTACTTAAATTAATTGACAAACTCGTTAATGGCTTATACCGACACATTTACCACCTGCATCGAGTAACACCAATAGAAGTAATCCCGTGGCAAAATCCAGAGAAGCGCAAAAGGGCCAGGAGACCACGACGCTTATTTGTCTCGTAATTAAAGGGTGCGCTTGGAAATCGATTTTTAACGAGTTCCATCAACAATCCCGGGCCGGAAGCAAATTTCGAGAATTGTTTTAACCGTCGAAGGATAGCGCGTCGTGCTTCTGCGTGCGTTAATTAACGAACGAACGTGGGCCTGGAGTAATTGCAAAACAAAAGCGGCCAACGAACGGTTAATCGAGAGAATCGTGAAAATAGTCGAAAATAATTCGCTGATTAATATTTGGATAATTTCGATTGATATTAATCGACGAGTTCGTATTTTCGTGTAAACGTGCGGTCCGAGCCAATCACAGAGACGTACATTTTTTCGATTGCGTTAAACCGTTCTAGTGGAAACATGGTGTACAGGTTTTTTTTAATCCTTATCGGTAACGTCATTAAATTCTCACGGACATTCAAGTAAAATTCACTCACCATCGTCTGCCATTAACGGATTAATTATAATCCCGAGTAATCGAATTTTCCGTCCTCTCTTTCTCTGCTTTTCCAAAATTCTCTTCTTTCTCTCTCTCTCTCTCTCTCTCTCTCTCTTGCGCAGAAAATTTTCATCGCGTTGGAAAATCTACTGAAGTTTCGAAAGCGTGACCTTAATTAAACGGGTTCTCATTAATTTTCGTGGTTAGGGTAATATTCATATTTTGAGAAAGGAAAAGAAGAAAAAGATTAAATCACTCGTTATCCTCAATTTGCATCTTCCACTACTCCCACGAGGAATTTTAACCCAGTCGGAAAATCCATTGAACTTTCAAAAGCGAGTCCCTTAATTGAGCAGATTTTCATTAATTTTGCGCGGTTATCATAATACATATTTTGCTGAAAAACAAGAAAGAAGAAGAAAACGAAAATAATTCACTGGTTATCCTCAATTTTACTTCTTCCGCTTCATCAAGGGGAAAAACCATCGAACTTCCAAAAGTGAGTCCCTTAATTAAACAGATTCTCATCAATTTTGCGCCGTTGTTTAACATTTTGCTGAGAAACAAGAAAGAAGAAGAAAACGAAAATAATTCACTCGTTATTCTCAATTTGCATCTTCCACTTCTCCCACGGGGAATTTTAAGCCAGTCGGAAAATCCATCGAACTTCCAAAAGCGTGTCCCTTAATTAACTCAATTAAATCAATTTTGCGCAATTGTCTTAATATTTTGCTGAGAAACAAGAAAGATGAAGAAAGCGAAAATAATTCACTGGTTGTCCTCAATTTTACTTCTTCCTCTTCATCCAGGGGAAAATCCATCGAACTTTCAAAAGTGAGTCCCTTAATTAACTAGATTCTCATCAATTTTGCGCAATTGTCAATATTTTGCTGAGAAACAAGAAAGAAGAAGAAAACGAAAATAAGTCACTGGTTGTCCTCAATTTTACTTCTTCCTCTTCATCCAGGGAAAATCCATCGAACTTTCAAAAGCGAATCCCTTAAGGGGATTAGAGAGGTTTGCAATTTCAAAAATTAACTCGCGTTTAATTGTTTGTAACGAGACGTCGCATAAATATAAAGCTTTGTTATTTTACAGGGTGTTACTTAGAACATTATAAAATAAGAAAATCCATTCCAAGCCATTCCCTGGTCAATAATATCGGCGTTGCAATATAATCGGGCAAAGGGTTAAATGTACGGTTTTGCCACGATTTCAGTCGAACGGATGAACATTTTGGGAAGCCCAAAGACGATTTCTTATCGTTAGGCTTCCCTCTATTTATTATACCTGAAATCAAATTAAAATAAAATATTGTTACAATTTTATAGTAACAAATAAAGTCGAAAGATACCAAATTTTTCGTTTTCTTAACGCCATTTTGATAATTTTATTGTTATTATTAATTTTTCAAGTATAATAAATAGAGGGAAGCCTAACGATAAGAAATCGTCTTTGGGCTTCCCAAAATGTTCATCCGTTCGACTGAAATCGTGGCAAAACCGTACATTTAACCCTTTGCCCGATTATATTGCAACGCCGATATTATTGACCAGGGAATGGCTTGGAATGGATTTTCTTATTTTGTAATGTTGTAAGTAACACCGTGTAAAATAACAAAGCTTTATATTTATGCGACGTCTCGTTACAAACAATTAAACGCGAGTTAATTTTTGAAATTGCAAACCTCCCTAATCCCCTTAATTAAACAGATTCTCATCAATTTTGCGCAATCGTCTTAACATTTTGCTGAGAAACAAGAAAGATGAAGAAAGCGAAAATAATTCACCGGTTGTCCTCAATTTGGCGCTTCCGGTTCACAGCGCAGACCGAAGACTCGCGTGATCCTCCCGTGGGTGTGTTCCGCCCCTAATGAAGCAAAACTTATCGTCCTGTTTCGTCCGCAAGGACGACGTACGGTTTACCATCGCGCGCGCGCGTACTACGGGCCGACGTAATTTCCACCTCGTCGTCATAGTACGTGGAACGGTGCGGCAGTTATTGCCATCTCTGCTTCCGACCATCCCCACAGGTAGAATGAGGCTTCGCGAGTTAATGGAACGGCGTAATAGGATACAGCCAGAAATTTCTCGAACGCGTAGAAATTCGTCGTAAGGGACTTCGCTTGATCGTTAGAGAGAAAGGACAAGGCTTCTGGCTTCTGGTTGGAGTGAAGAAGAATTCGTGGTCTCTGTTGGAGAAGCAGTAAAAGGGCCAGAGTATTTTTTTTCTGTTTTGTTATACTGTGGAGTTAAAAAATGAGATACTAAATGCCAGCGTACTACTTTTTTTAGAGGAGTAGAATTTGTGGTTTCTGTTGGAGAAGCAGCAAAAGGAACAGAGTATATTTTTGTCTGTTTTGTTATTCTGTGGAGTTAAGAAATGAGATACTAAATGCGAGAGTAGTTCTTTTTTTAGAGGAGTAGAATTCGTGGTCTCTGTTGGAGAAGCAGTAAAAGGGCCAGAGTATTTTTTTCTGTTTTGTTATTCTGTGGAGTTAAAAAATGAGATACTAAATGCGAGAGTAGTTATTTTTTCAGAGGAGCAGAATTTGTGATTTCTGTTGGAGAAGCAGTGAAAGGGCCAGGGTATTTTTTTCTCTGTTTTGTTATTCTGTGGAGTTAAAAAATGAGATACTAAATGCGAGAGTACTTCTTTTTTTAAACGAGCAGAATTTGTGATTTCTGTTGGAGAAGGAGTGAGAGGGCAAGAGTATTTTGTTCTTCTTCTTTGTTTTCCTATTCCGTGAAGTTAAGAGAGAAGCATTTGTGGTTTCTGCCGGGGAAGGATCGAAAGGAAGGGAATATTCTTTAATTTGTTGTTTCGTGAAGTTTAGAATGCGATACGAACATACGAGAGAAAAAGGAATTGTAATTTCTATTTGAGAAGAATTTTTCTGCATTATATCACTGTGTCGAACTCAGAACGAGATGCTCGAAAAGGGATTGAAGTATTCCTTCTGTTTTATTATTTTGTAAAATTAACGAGAACGCCTCGTGCATTGTCTCGAAACTAAACAGAACCTTACAACATCTTTCTTCTTCATGAAAAGATCATTCGACGGATCTTTATGAAACTTTCAGAACACCTTACTAAACATTGAAAAAAAGTGCAGGATATTTTAGTCGTTGCAAAACGTAATTGTGCTATGAGCACTTATGAGCCTTCTTCAGTCGTGGTGTCGATCAATTGTCGATTGGCTGGTATAACTCACGAGATATTCAATCGACAATAAAATATCGATAAATCTCTAATGACATTCGTCTCTCTCTCTACTCAAGATCTTGTTGCGCCTGCTTGTCGTACGGCTATGTATTATAAGTCGTTTTTCTCTGCTTCGTGCAGACTTTGGAACGACCTACCTGCATACATTCGGGATTCGTCGTCTTTGCCAGCGTTCAAAGATAAGCTTTATTCATATTTGTTACATTCAGCGAACGTTACTATTGCAGTGCAGTAGGGTTACATTTCAGTTACTTTATGTTGCATCTTACAATTTTACTTTCTTTTGTCTTCACTCTTTGCCAGCATTTTTTAAAATAAGCTTTATTTATCTTTGTTACGTTGAGCTCATGGGCGTATCCAGAGGTGGGCAAGGAGGGGCAGCTGCCCCCCCCCCCTTTCGTGGAAAAAATTTAAATTTAAGAAGTTTCTAGTTCTTTACAGATTTGAGATATTTCATGTGTAAGAAGACTCGCGTAAAATAAACTGTTACGGAAGATCGAGAGAAAAGGAACTCGTAACTGAATATGCAAAGAAACTTTTACTAGCACAATCTCTGTTGTCCGAGATCTTGATCGTTCACAATCTGTATCGCTCGCTCTTAAGGGGGAATTACCGTCTAGAAAATTCAAAAATTCGATTTCTTTTTTTTTGTATTTTATTATAGTCTGGGGTTTTGAGAATGTGTCTCGAAAATATTAATTTGAAATTCGTAGAACTCCCATAGTTACAGAGCCTTATATCTGGATCGTTGTTTATTGTTTACCCAGTAAACCAGTTTATTGTATACCGGCTTGGTGAATTTCTTTTGTTATCACCCCCCTATCTTGTTTTGAAGCTGAGGAAGGTGGTATTTATGGTGCCGGACAGTTGATTAAAGGTAAGTTACTTAAATCAGTCGTTATCCACCGTAAGTTCACTCGTATCGGTGCTAAATGTATGGCAAACTTTAAACGCGTTTTTCTCGGAATGACATTTTTCAAGACGGGCGCACGTTTTTCTCAAAAACCATTGAACCGATTGACTTGCGGTTTGGCACACATATTGAAGGAACCTTTATTTATGGTTGGAACTAGGATTATACTGATAGCTTGAATATTTCAGTTCCAATCTAACGTTTTGGTTGAAAATTTTTCGGAAAAATTGAATTTTGATTTTTAAACAGCTGTGATTTCGATAAAAATATTTGTACTTGCTTAGTTCTAGTTCGGACGATAATTACACTCATATACATTGGAAAAAAAAAAATTAGTTTTTTGTTTCAGATAACCAGGATCGCCACAACCCGTGCGCCCGATTGGACGAGTGCTCACGCCGCGAGCTGCATAACTTGTATACATTTTAAGAGGAGTATTTCATAAAAATTTGTGTTGCTTGTTTAAACATGTCTTAATATGAGTGAAAAATCCCAGCACTGTAGGTTTGATAGTTTTCGCGAAATTAATTCCCAAATATTACTTAAAAAACACGCTTCTAGACGGTAATTCCCCCTTAAAGGAGGAGCTCGCTCAAGCAAGGAGCAATTAGTAGAAACTGTAATTAAAAAATTTGCAGCTAATCATCGTAAACTATTGTTTAAAAATTAATTTTTATTTAAGAAAATGGTGTTCTTATGTCATTGTGTCGTATTGCATGACACCATGGATACCACTCCACTCCGACAAAGAGGTTAAATTCAGAAAATTGCCCCCTCTTCCGCTTTGAGCTGGATACGCCCTTGGTTGAGCTCCTTATTTTGCACATTATAGTAAAACCTGTTTTTGTGCGGGGGATGGGGACCGCATAAAAGAAATCGCATACAAAAAAAATATCGCGTAAATTCATAAGGTTTTCGTTTGCAACACATTTTAAAAAAACTTTTTTTATGCGGTAAATGGAAAAATCGCACATAAAAAATCGCATAAAAAGAAACCGCACAAAAAAGGACCGCATAAAAACAGGTCTTACTGTATCCTCTCCACCTTTGCGTTAGGATTATTGCATTTACTTGTTTGTATTTACTTGCTGTATGGTTCATATGGGACACGTGTCCCTGAACGTCAAATATATATATCTATCTATCTATCTCTCTCTCTCTCCCTGTTCCAAACCTTCTCAACCGACCCTATCTCTTCTCTCAACAAGAGAACACCGAAATGGATTTCGAGAGGAGGCCGCGCGACGGTCGCAGGCAGCAAAGTTCCAAGTGATTTTTTAAAAGCTCGACCAAAAGGCACGCTTCTGAAAATGCATCGCGGGTACGGAAAGACAGGCGAGACGGAGGTGAGGGTTCGCGTGTTAAAGAGGGCGGAAAAGCTTGTGCTCGGAGAAAAGAGATTGAGAGGAGGAGGAGGAGAGAGGAAGGTGGTTGCGGAAGGATCGACATTAAGCGGCGTTGCTGCGTGAAGAACGAGAGCAAAACACACGAGAGGATGAGAAAGGTGGTGGAGGGTGAAGGTTGAAAGAGAAAGAAAGAAAGAAAGAGGGAAAGGAGAGAAAACAAAGAAGAATGTAAGTGAGCGAGCGAGAACAGTCGCAGTGAAGAGTTGTACGAATTTCTCTCTCTCTCTTTTTTTTACTTTCTTCTTCTCTCGCTATTTTTTCTCTCTCTTTTTTTTCGCTCTCGCCTTCTCGCGTCATTTTTTTCTCTCCTTTTCTCTTTCTCTCTCTCTACTCTCGCCTTCTCTCGCTATTTTTTCTCTCTCCTTTTCTCTCTCTCTCTCTCTTTTTACTCTCGCCTTCTCTCTTTATTTCTCTCTCTCTCTCTCTTTTTTTTACTCTCTTTTTCTCTCGCCATTTTTTTTCACTCTTTCTCTATGTCAACCTTTTTTTACTCTCGTCTCCTCTCGCTATTTCTCTCTCTCTCTATCTCTCTCTCTCTGCCTCTCCTTCTCTCTTTTTAACTCTCTTCCTCTTCCTCTCGTTTTCCAACGCGAACCAGAGCCGACGGATATTCTCAAAACGAGCGCAATTTGTACTCGCTCGAACGACGAGGAGTTAAAACAATTGGCCGATGCTGCTGGCCCATCATCGTGGGCGCTGGTGAGCGAAAACCCCCGAAAACCGGATGGAGCCTCCGCGCCATCGTCAATTGGAGGGATCCGCATAAACAAACAAGCGAGCAAACAAGCGTGACGAGCGCGACGAAAGGTGTACCACACGTCGATTTTCAGGTCGCGAGCGACATTTTACGTCCGCCGGTGAATTGGGCCGTCGGTGGAAAATTTATCGGGGCTCGTTGAGAGAGCGAGAGGATCCAGAGAAGATGGAGTTTTAATTATTCGATGTCTGTTTCTTTTTTTTTCTTTCTCTCTCGAAGGCGTGAGTGATCTTTCGCCCGGATAAAAATCATTTGATAATTGGGCCGATAATACTCTCTGAAAGATCCTTGTTGAAGATCTTTGTGTAAAATGGTCCTTTAGTGGTTTCAACGGAAGAAGCTTTAATTTTGCGGGGTAGTTAATGGAACTCTTTTGATTTTATTGAAAGATCGAGAATCTTCTTTTCTTTTTTTCTTGCGACAAGAAAGATCTTTGTTGAAGATCTTGTGTAAAGTAGTCTTTTGGAAGATTTTTGATTGCTCTCAATGGAAGAAGCTCTAATTTGCGGGGTAGTTAATGAGACTTTTTTCGATTTCAATAAAAGATCGAGAATCTCTTGCTTTTCTCTTGTGGTAAGAAAGATATTTGTTGAAGATCTTGCGTAAAATGGTATTTTGATTAGTCTCAATAGAAGATACTCTAGTTTTGCGGGGTAGTTAATGAGACTTTTTGCGATTTTATTGAAAGATCGAGAATCTTCTTTTGCTTTTTTCTTGTGACAAGAAAAATCTTTGTTGAAGATCTTGTGTAAAGTGGTCTTTTGATTGCTCTCAATGGAAGAAGCTTTAGTTTTGCGGGGCAGTTAATGAGACTTTTTTCGATTTCAATAAAAGATCGAGAATCTCTTGCTTTTCTCTTGTGGTAAGAAAGATCTTTGTTGAAAATCTAGTGTAAAATGGTCTTTTGATTGGTCTCAATAGAAGAAGCTTTAGTTTTGCGGGGTAGTTAATTAGACTTTTTTCGATTTTATTGAAAGATCGAGAATCTTCTTCTTTTCTTGCATTTTCTTTCTTTGCGTAACAAGAAACCGTACGAAAATTCAACGCCGAATTTCAACCACGACCAAATGCATTGTAACAATTGTTACGAGACCGCGCTTCGATTGTCACCAACGTAATTACGGTTCCTGCGAGTGTAATTAACCGAACAGACGTCACTACCCGTGGAACGTCAAATGTCGGCCTAACGACAGCTCGTCCTCCACCCTTTCTCTACGTTCAGAGAAAGCTGCATAAATGATATTGGCAAGTCTGCACTCGACGTTTCCGTTGAACGTAGAAGGCCCAGCCTCTACTGGGACATTTCGAAACGTTTGCGATTTCCGGTACAGTCGATTTTTCTCTTCCGCAAAACATCCAGAGAGGCTACAGTTACATAACCCTTCCAGGTGCCTTGCACAAGGAAGAATGAAACAGCTCGAAGGGCAAAGGCACAAATTTAAATTTGAAAATTCATTCTCTGTCCATGTAATCAAAAAAAGAAAATTCCTGTAATTCGAAATCTGCAAAAGACAATTACCGTTCGTCCAATGTTCACTACTGTTTACGATTTCTTTATTATTTGTTCGTCGTTTTAACACTAGAACTACCAAGCCGGTCAAAATGACTGGTCAACAAAAGAAGTTTCCATATGAAAAGAAAAGTAAATGGCAGCTCAGTGATAAAATAAACGCTCTCTCTGTTGAAATGAATGGTCAACAAAAGAAGTTTCCATATAAAAACCAAAATTGGTAGTTCTAACGTTAAAGAGAAATTCTTGTGAAAAATTGACGCACCCGGTCATTTTGACTGGTCGGTACTTCTAGTGTTAAAAGAAAAAGAAAAGAAAAATAAATACCACTGGAACGAAAGCACCGAAATTTGTATTTTTTTGTGGACCACAGAGAGAGACTGCAGTGTCTTACATAAGAAAAAAACAAAAAAGCTCAAAGGCCAAAGGCAAACATTTAAATTCGAAAATTCAGGTCTCTGTCCTGCAACCCTAAAAAAAAATTCTTGTAATTTAAATCTACGAGAGACTAAAAAAAGGAAAAAACATGCAAAAATTTTCTCGTCATTTTTCAAGTGCTCGTGAAATAAATTCACGTGTAGTACGTCTATTCGTGTGTTATACGCTGGTACCCGATACACGTGTTTCAACCAAAAAGAAGAATTAAATACACGTGTTCACGTGTAATAGAGGGCACTAGTCCCTTCGTCACTCGAAGAAGAGAAAAATAAAAGGTAAAGGAAAAGTAAATATCAGAGGAACGAAAGCACCGAAATTTGTATCTTTTCGCGAACCACAGAGAGAGAGAGAGACCGCAGTGTCTTACATAAGAAAAAAACAAAAAAGCTCAAAGGCCAAAGGCAAAGATTTAAATTTGAAAATTAAGTTTTCTGTCCTGCAACCCAAAAAAGAAAATTCTTGTAATTTAAATCTACGAGAGACTAAAAAAAGGAAAAAACGTGCAAAAATTTTCTCGTCATTTTTCAAGTGCTCGTGAAATAAATACACGTGTAGTACGTCTATTCGTGTGTTATACGCTGGTACCCGATACACGTGTTTAAACCAAAAAGAAGAATTAAATACACGTGTACACGTGTAATAGAGGGCACTAGTCTCTTCGTCACTCGAAGAAGAGAAAAATAAAAGGTAAAGGAAGAGTAAATACCAGAGGAACGAAAGCACCGAATTTTGTTTCTCCTCTCGACACTGCCCTGAAGTATTCATTGGCCATGGTCCTTTTCGCGAAACCGCGCGTGCCACGCGCGCATTAGTCCCACACGCTTCGACGAGGGTCTCTCATTTGCATAGACAAATAAGCTCTTGTGCGCAAATTCGCTCTCGCGTCTCCTTTCTCACGGCATCGCCTCAGCCAAACTGTGAAACTGTTACCGCGGCCCTGTTTGATCGGCGATCGAGCGATTGTTTTCGTTGTGGTTACGAGGCGTCAGTCGAATTCGATACTCTCGAATTCAATTCGGCCGACCGCCGTCGGCCAGTGGATGCGCTTGGTCGTTTCGAGAGCGCGGCCAAAAGTGAGCGTGGGTGAATCGGTCGAAGGATTTTCCAAGTGGCCGGAAATTTTCTCGTGCGAATTCTCGAGAGCTCGATCCTACACGCGCGAGAGAAGAGAGGATGGAACATTTTCAAGCACTTCGTCTCTGTGTGGTTGTGTTTGAATTTAAGGTTTTTCAATTTTTGATAGACAGAGAGAGAGAGAGAGAGAGAGACAGTGGAAGGAAATATTTGATGCAAAAAAATCGTTTCAGTGTAAAATTCGCATGGTAAAATCTAGCCTAGGATTTTCAAAATTCCTCCGTCGATTTGTTTCTCTTCTTCTTAAATTATTCTAATAATATTCATATTCGACTAATGCAAATCATCGTGGTGACAATTAGACAGTATGAAAAATGTCACTGTAAAATTCATCGTAAAACCTTCCTCGTCTCGCTTTTGAATTTCGAAACTCCTCTGCCATTGGTGACTCTTCTTCTTAAATTATTCGAATAATATTCAGATTCGACTAATGCAAATCGTCCTGGCGACAATTAGACATTATGAAAAATGTTGTCGCTTTTGAATTTCAAAGCTCCTCTGCCATTGGTGACTCTTCTTCTTAAATTATTCGATTAATATTCAGATTCGGATAATGTAAATCGTTCTGACAACAACTACCACAGGCTGCCAGTCAATATTACAGAAAATTTTATCAGATCGAGAGAGCTCGATCCTACACGTGTGAGAGAAGAGAGGATGGAACATTTTCAAGCACTTCGTCTCTGTGTGGTTGTGTCTGAATTTAAGGTTTTTCAATTTTTGAGAGAGAGAGAGAGAGAGAGAGAGAGAGAGAGAGAGAGAGAGAGAGAGAGAGAGAGAGAGAGAGAGAGTAAAAGGAAATGTTTGGTGCAAAAAGATCGCGAGGTGTAACGAGAATTGGAAAAGTTATTTGTGTAGAAAATTCTGTGAATTTGCAGAATGTTGGAGGATTGTTTGGAAGCGACGATGGGGCACCTGTTGATACCACAGAGAAGAACTATAATTGCGAATCAACCGATTCAGCAATCAATCTTGTTCGAATGATATTCTTTTTTTTTTATCGTGGATGTCGGAAATTCTAGCAGTGTAAAATTCGCATGGTAAAATCTAGCCTAGGATTTTCAAAATTCTTCCGTTGATCTGTTTCTCTTCTTAAATTATTCAGACAGTATGAAAAAATGTTGTCACTGTAAAATTCATCGTAAAACCTTCCTCGTCTTGCTTTTCAATTTCAAAGTTCCTCTACCATTGGTTTTTCTTCTTCTTAAATTATTCGAATAATTTTCAGATTCGTCTAATGTAAATCGTCCTGGTGACAATTAGACAGTATGAAAAAATGTTGTCACTGTAAAATCCATCGTAAAACCTTCCTCGTCTCGCTTTTCAATTTCAAAGTTCCTCTACCATTGGTTTTTCTTCTTCTTAAATTATTCGAATAATTTTCAGATTCGTCTAATGTAAATCGTCCTGGTGACAATTAAACAGTATGAAAAAATGTTGTCACTGTAAAATTCATCGTATAACCTTCCTCGTCTTGCTTTTCAATTTCAAAGTTCCTCTACCATTGGTTTTTCTTCTTCTTAAATTATTCGAATAATTTTCAGATTCGTCTAATGTAAATCGTCCTGGTGACAATTAAACAGTATGAAAAAATGTTGTCACTGTAAAATTCATCGTAAAACCTTCCTCGTCTTGCTTTTCAATTTCAAAGTTCCTTTGCCATTGATGACTCTTCTTCTTAAATTATTCGAATAATATTCAGATTCGTATAATGTACATCGTCCTGGTGACAATTAAACAGTATGAAAAAATATTGTCACTGTAAAATTCAGAATAAAAGGTAAAACCTAAATAAACGTAAAAATAAAACGTAAAACCTTCTTCGTCCGACTTTTGAATTTCAAAGTTCCTCTGCCATTGGTGACTCTTCCTCTTAAATTATTCGAATAATATTCAAATTCGGATAATGTAAATCGTCCTGACAGCAGCTACTACCACAGGATGCCAGGCAATATTACGGAAAATTTTTTATCAGTGTAAAATTCATCGTAAACTTTCCTTCGTCTCGCTTTCGAATTTCAAAATTCCTCTGCCATTAGTTCCTCTTCGTCGTCCGTTCTAATAATTCCTCGCGGTTCAGGAGCGCGTCAAAAGTGCATTGGTTCACGTGCATAGTCCCGATGCATTCGTCCCTTTTCGCTTTCGAGATGCAAATCGTCCTGGTCCCTCTGGCATCGATTACGAGAAGCACAGCACGGAGAACGTGTCGAGAGAAGAGAAAAGAGAGAGAGAGAGAGAGAGAGAGAGAGAGAGAGACTGGTGGAGCACAATGCTCTAATGCGCCATATTGTTCGGCCTGGCAAAAATTACCCCTCGTTACCGGCCCGCGACAATGGAGGCGGTGGAGGTGGAGAGGCCGGAGGCAGTACACCGGTTCTCCACACTCTCTCATCACGGATCACTAAAATCGCAGGGTGGAAAGATCGTGCGGCGAGAAGGTGAGTGTTAACGGCGCAAAGCGCAGGTGCGTACCACGAGCGAATACTAGGATCGGCTAATCTACAATTCCTTTCACTCCGCGCGATTTTTCTTCTTCTATCTTTCTTTTCGTTATTATTCATTGGAAGAAATTTGAAATTTTAAGTCGTCGAACAGTGTTGCGGATTTGCGAACTTATAGCAGAAATTTTCTTCCAATTTTCTTTTCGGTATTATTCGATGGAAGAAATTTGGAATTTTATTTCGTCAAACTGTGTTGCGGATTTGCGAACTTACAACAGGGATTTTGAATCTCGCGGTAAGGTTCTTAGAAAAATAGAAATCTGCGGAAACTACAATTAACAATAATTTACAATCCTTTTACTCCGCACGATTCTTCTTCTATTTGTCTTTTTGTTATTATTCCTTGCGAGAAATTTGGAATTTCATTTTGTCGAACAGTGTTCTGGATTTGCGAACTTCCTGCAAAGATTTTGAATCTCGCGCCAGGGTCCTTAGAAAAATAGAAATCTGCGGGAACTACAATTAAAAATAATTTACGATTCTGTTACTCCGCACGATTTTTCTTCTACTTTCCTTTTTGTTATTATTCCTTGCGAGAAATTTGGAATTTTATTTTGTCGAACAGTGTTGTGGATTTGCAAACTACTAGCAGGGATTTTGAATCTCGCGGTAGGGTCCTTAGAAAAATACAAATCTGCGGGAACTACAATTAAAAATAATTTACGATTCTGTTACTCCGCACGATTTTTCTTCTACTTTCCTTTTTGTTATTATTCCTTGCGAGAAATTTGGAATTTTATTTTGTCCAACAATGTTGTGGATTTGCGAACTTACAACAGGGATTTTGAATCTCGCGGTAAGGTTCTTAGAAAAATAGAAATCTGCGGAAACTGAAATTAACAATAATTTACGATTCTGTTACTCCGGACGACTTTTCATGTATTGTTCTTTTTGTTATTATTCCTTGCGACAAATTTGAAATTTCATTTTGTCGAACAGTGTTCTGGATTTGCGAACTTCCTGCAAAGATTTTGAATCTCGCGCCAGGGTCCTTAGAAAAATAGAAATCTGCGGAAACTGAAATTAACAATAATTTACGATTCTGTTACTCCGGACGACTTTTCATCTATTGTTCTTTTTGTTATTATTCCTTGCGAAAAATTTGGAATTTCATTTTGTCGAACAGTGTTCTGGATTTGCGAACTTCCTGCAAAGATTTTGAATCTCGCGCCAGGGTCCTTAGAAAAATACAAATCTGCGGAAACTGAAATTAACAATAATTTACGATTCTCTTACTCCGCACGATTTCTCTTCTCATTATTAATCCTCGGAAGAAAATCTGGGGTTTTAATTCGTCCAGTGGTATCATGGATTCGGCGAGCTCTCAGGAGAATCTAGGATCCTCGGAAAAATGGAAGCGCATTTGAGATTTAATTCAGGTGGATGTGCAGCCAATGACGCGATAAAATAAATATTTGAGGAACCACCAGGCACAGCTGGTCTCGCGTATCCTCAAAGAGGGAAATCCGCGGAAGAAGAAGCGAAGGAAGAGGAGGTTCGCTCTAATCTCGGGCTCTCTAATTCCGCCTTAAGATTCGCCCGTCTAAGCCTCGAGGCTCGCGCGAACGAAACCGCGCCCGCAAGCTTTGCCAGCCAAAGAGAGAGACAGAAAGAGAGAGAGAGAGAGAGAGAGAGAGAGAGAGAAAGACAGAGAGAGCGTGGGCCAATCCTAGAAGGTTTACACACAGAAATGCAAATGGAAATTTCAGGACAAGCAACCTCCTGCTTTCACCAAATGGCTCGGTTTCCAGTTTGATAATTTTAACCAGTAATTTTAAATTATACGATTTTCCACGACTCCACATCTGTCTCTTCGTCTTAAAAAAAAAATTATCCACCATTTATCGCAAGCCCGCAAAAAGAATTCTCAAAATTTTCCATCCACTCCCTTATACTTCGAGAACGTTTCTGACGGAACACATGAAGGTTTAAAATTTGATAATTTTACCCGGACATTTTAAATTACACGATTTTCCACGACAGTCTCTTCGTCTTAAAAAAAAAATTATCCACCATTTATCGCAAGCCCGCAAAAAGAATTCTCAAAATTTTCCATCCACTCCCTTATACTTCGAGAACGTTTCCGACGGAACACATGAAGGTTTAAAATTTGATAATTTTACCCGGACATTTTAAATTACACGATTTTCCACGACAGTCTCGTCGTCTTAAAAAAAAAATTATCCACCATTTATCGCAAGCCCGCAAAAAGAATTCTCAAAATTTTCCATCCACTCCCTTATACTTCGAGAACATTTCCAACGGAACACGTGAAACTTTAGAATTTGATAATCTTAACCGGACATTTTAAATTCCACGTTCTTCCATCACTCCGCATCTCTCTCTTAAAAAAAAAGACTTATGCAACATCCATCGTGGCGCGCAAAAAAATATTCTCCAAATTTTCCATCCACTACCTCGTACCTCGAGAACGTTTCGAACGGAACGCATGAAGGTTAGTAAAAATTTCTCCGCTTTTTTCCACGTTCACGAAACAATGCGTGCGCGCGGATACTCGTTAGACTCGAAGACTCGCCCTCGTGAATCAGGAGTCGCACGGACTATCGGCTCGCGAGCGTAACAATCTAGGAGGGAGGGTGGAAGTAAAAGAAAAAGGTTGCAGTGGGAAAAAAAGAGGGAACAGCTGCAAGAGGAGGAGACAGTGCTGTGAAAAAAAAATAGCAGAGAGAGAGAGAGAGAGAGAAATACGCACACAGAGAGAGACACAAAGAGTCGGAGAAATACAGAAGAGAGAGAGAGAGAGAAAAAAAGCGAGAAGGCTCGGTGAAAACAGTGAAAGGGGATGAGGTTGTGGGGGTTGGAAAGGGGTGAGAGTTTCGGGACCGACCTACGAATTTACATGTCACGAATCGAGCCCAGGGCGACGCAGTACCACCCTCTCGTTCCTTTCAACCCTCCATTCTCCTCGCTTTTTTTTTGCACAAGGGGTGAGCCACCCCTTCGGCAGAGCCACCAGCGCACCACCACCACCGTGTAGCATTTCTCGCGCGGCCGCGCTCACAGGCACTCGATGCGGAAGAGAGGTTAATTGTCACTCCTTTTTTTCTACCCCTTCGACCCTTCGAGCCCTTTCTCACCCCTCGACTGGAACGGAAGAGCGAAAACAGGAAAAGAATTAAGCGCGAAAGGGAGAGAGCGGAAGTCTCGATTTTTCGACTCGTCATCAATTGTTTTTTCTTCAACGTTTGCGACGAGGGTGCTGGAAAAAGAAGCTCGATTTGGAAGAATCTTCGAGAGAAAATTTTGGTTTCAGTTGAATAAAAACGAAGCAACGAAATGGACTTTTCTTTTAACCCTTTGAGCGCTATGGACGCGTATATGTCTCTGACGAAAGTCATCGGTGTGGACTAAGGACGCATATATGCGTTTGTCGATTTTTTCGATCACCTACATACACTGAAAAAAAAAGCTGTTGATTCAATAAAAAAATGCGTTGATTCAATGATACGTGTGTGTCACGGGCTGCCATAAACATTTGTAATTGATTCAACATTGTATGTCATTGATTCTAATAAAGTATAGTGTGAAACAATGATGAGGCCATCATTAATTCAATAATACATAATGTTGTATCAAAAGCATATTGAATTGAAACAATATTATTTCATATTATGTAATTGGGACAATCCTCGTTATATGATTGAAATAACTACATATGCAATTGAATCAATGAAGTTTGTAATCAGTGCTGTATTATTCAAATAAATAAATATAATTGAAACAAATTTTTATTTCATTGAAGTAATTAAATATATGATTGGTTCAATCAAATTTCTTCAATTATGCTATATTATTGAACCAAGTACTTCTGTAATTGACACAACGGTGTACCACATTTGTTTCAATCGCATTATAATTGAATCAACGAAATTAATTCCAATCATGCGGATATCATTGAATCAACACTTTTCTTTTCTCAGTGTAGAAATATTACAATTACTTTTATGTGAGATGAATTCAAGTGTACTCCTTTTAAATTTAGTTTTCTAGTTTATTGTAAGTTTTAATATTTATAATCAATTATTAATACTCGAAAATACCGCTCTTTAATTATTTAATCTCGTGCAAAAGGATTACTATAACTTATTACTTACTATCTGCGCCTTGAATACTTAAACGAAAGAAAAATTTATCCGATCTCTTGTACATTTCCTACGTTATTTTACAGGTTGTAACTTTTTTTTAACCCTTTGAGCGCTATGGATGCATATATGCGTCTGGTAAAAGCTATCAGTGTGGACTAAGGACCCAAACATGAGTTTAGTCTAAGTTGCCGGCATGGACTGAAGGCGCATATATGCGTTTGTCCATTTTTTCGATCACCTACATAGAAGTATTACAATTGCTTTTGTGTGAGATGAATTCAAGTGCACTCCTTTTAAATTTAGTTTTCTAGTTTATTGGCCAAATTCTAGTTTATTGTAAGTTTTAATGTTTATAATAAATAATTAATACTCGAAAATAACGCTCTTTACTTATTTAATCTCGTGCAAAAGGATTATTATAACATATTACTATCTGCGCCTTGAATAGTTAATCAACAGAGTTCGGTCTAACGAAAAAGTATTCCGTCCACACCGATCGTCATTGTCCGTACGGACCCCATAGGCCGCGAGTATTCAGCACTCAAAGGGTTAAGCAAGACGAAGTATGGAAATTCGGAATCTTCTTTTGTTCGTTCTTCCGTACACTTTCTGCAACTCTCCGTTTCGTTTCTCGTTTCTCGTTCTTCGTTCTCGTACAGGACGATTTATTCGACGTGCCTCCAATGAGGGAGAGAGAGAGAGAGAGAGAGAGAGAGAGAGAGAGAGAGAGAGAGAGAGAGAGAGAGCCCAAGTGTGGTTAATTATTCGGTATGCGAGAAATGAGATTTCTGGCGGAGAAGATAACGAGAGGCTCTAGAACCTTCGTCTTCTCCTTTTGGAGAAGAAAAAGAAGAAGAAGAGAGAGTTAAGAACAAGAGAACGAAGGAATTTTTATGTTTCATCTTCTCATCGTGTCTCGCTAATTTCCTCTATTCTCGATGTTCCATTCTCCTCTTCTACTTTGGGGTGATTGTGAACGAATGGATGAACCGAGGGTGAGGAAATTTATTTAAGTTTAATTTATAAGCCCGAACGAATCGCGCGAGAGCACCAGTGGAGTGCAAGTTGGAATGGAACGATTAAAGTGGGACTGGTGTTCCTCTCACCTCCTTCACCCCCTTCTCACCCTTCTGATACGTTCTCAGGAAGCAGGCCATTTGCCAAAACCTTCAGCGAGGCTCTCTCCATGCCTCTCTCGTCTTGGAAGAAAGATCAGCTTCTACCTGGTGCAAGCTTCCTGGCCCGCTATGTCATTCAGCTTTACTCGAGGGGAGCCTCAAAAATTCATTGCTCTGATCGTCGTGCCAGTAATGAGGATTCTCTGGCTACCAGGTATACCGTGAACGTGTCGGATGATTTTTAGAATGATTTATCTTTTCGTTCGCTTGTATTCAATTATCGTTGAAATTCCGAGACATCAGACATACGTGGTGTGTAAATTAAGTAATGAGACTGATTTTCTAGCAACAAATTACTTGAAATAACCATAATTGTGGGTAAAAATTTGCTAGAAATTTTCTAGCAACACTACACTGAGAGAAAAGTATATGATATATCTAATTATAATGGCATAGTAACAAAATTATAGTTGGAAATATCATATTTATGGTAAATATTACCATAATGACGGTAATAATTACGATCGAGGCATAGTATAACCAACTATATTATATTTTTACCAAAAATTATGGTTATTTCAAGTAAAAATATAGTATGGTTGAAAATATATAATGGTAAGAAAAGTAACTATTTTATATAGTTAATATTACCAGAATATTTCATACACAGTGATAGAACTAACTATATTCACATAGCAGACTTTACTATACGCATGGTAACGAGAACAAAGGTAATAGTTAATCGTATAACCATTTGTATAAATCGTTTGTTCTACTATATTTTGTATGGTTAAGTGAACTATAAAAATATGTTTGACGCCAAATTGAACTATAAAATATAGTGAGATTATAGTAAACCCAACCATTTTTTTCTTTCAGTGTAGAAAGCGGAAGGCCTTCATCTTCAAGAAACAATGAATTGTTGGCAGAATCAGCAATCTCGTGCGTTCAGATCGTCGTTGGACAGTCCGAATGATCGGTGAAGAGTTGATTTTCATTGTTTCTGGAAAAGGCCTTCATCTTCAAGAAACAATGAAAATGTTGACAGAATCCGCAATCTCGTGCGTTCAAATCGTCGTTGGACAGTCCGAATGATCGGTGAAGAGTTGATTTTCATTGTTTCTTGAAAAGGCCTTCATCTTCAAGAAACAATGAAAATATTGACAGAATCCGCAATCTCGTGCGTTCAGATCGTCGTTGGATAGTTTGAATGATCGGTGAAGAGTTGATTTTCATTGTTACTTGAAGATGAAGACCTTCCGCTGCGAAGCTCGTTTTCAATTGAATCTCTTCCTTCTGAAAATGCCTTAAACCACCTAAAAATCTGGGCTCTCGACAAAACACTGTCTCCATAGGCTTGACACAGTTTTCCAAATGTTTCCGTTGCACTGTGTCCAAGTCTGAAGCAGAACCTGATAGCACAACGTTTTTCGAAATTGATGTCACTCATTTTTAGAATGCACTAAAAAAAACCTTTCTCACAAAACAATTCACTACGGACAGCGCAAACTTGCGTGTTCAAATTCTAGCAAATTCTAGCGTGTTCAAACTTGTACTAGACGCGTATCAGATATTTATCTGCCTGCCCCTCTACGTGCCGCGTCCCCAGTGTTGCCGAATCGAACACTAGAAAATCAGTCTCATTACTTAATTTACACACCACGTATGTAAGGTGAAAGAATTCTAAAATTCAGAAAATTGTACAATCAATATCAATTTTCTAATGCAACCTAAAACCAAGAATATCAATCGGAGCACTAACGTCCAAAAAATTCTAAACATCTCAAAAAAAGATCTTCCCGATAAACCGCAGTGGAAAATAAAATTGCTAAATCAATATCAATTTTCTAATGCAACCTAAAGTCAAGAATATCAATCGGAGCACTAATGTCCAAAGAATTCTAAACATGTCAAAAAGAAAAATCTTCCCGATAAACCGCAGTGGAAAATAAAATTGTTAAATCAATATCAATTTTCTAATACAACCTAAAACCAACAATATCAATCGGAGCACTAATGTCTAAAAAATTCTAAACATCTCAAGAAAAGATCTTCCCGATAAACCGCAGTGGAAAATAAAATTGTTAAATCAATATCAATTTTCTAATGCAACCTAAAGTCAAGAATATCAATCGGAGCACTAATGTCCAAAGAATTCGAAACATCTCAAAAAAAGATCTTCCCGATAAACCGCAGTGGAAAATAAAATTGTTAAATCAATATCTATTTTCTAATGCAACCTAAAACCAACAATACCAATCGGAGCACTAACGTCCAAAAAATTATAATATCGACAAGAAAACATCTTCGCGATAAACAGCAGTGGAAAATAAAATCCTGTTGAAACGGTTAACCCAGTTTACAGTCTTCAACGGATCCAACCCCTTTAACGTGGAAACAATCGAAGCTTCCTTCGACCAGTGGCTGCTGACTATCATCGAGAACACGCGAGACGCATGAGATCCTAGAGATGTAATGTGAGATGTGCCTAGCCTCGAGCACTCATCATACAAGTGGCACACAATTGCGTGCGCGTTGTTGGACTCCAACCGTCTCGGACCATCCTCTGGTGAATTGCTAGCATCAGAGAGGGGTGAGGAGATGAAATGATGTCAAGACAGTGACACGAGCCCGAGGCGGCAGCCTCGGCGTTTCAGAGATGGACGTGGAGAATTGAAAGGAAACGGTACGAGAAGATAAAAAAAGGATACAAAAGAATCTCCAGGTTGGAAGGATGAAGATTCTCGACATTCATATCCAGACTCTTCTCTTCGGATTTCTCGCGGACGGTTAAGCAGAATTATTCGCAAAAGCTGTGGTTATTGAAGTGATTTTTCTTTTTCGAGATTTCAAGAGAATTGATAATTGTCTCCCAAAGAACGTCTCGAATTTTTCTCTTGGACGGTTGAGCAGAATTATTCGCAAAAGCTGTGGCTATTGAAGTGTTTTTTCTTTTTCGAGATTTCAAGAGAATTGATAATTGTCTCTTAAAGAACGTCTCGAATTTTTCTCTTGGACGGTTGAGCAGAATTATTCGCAAAAGCTGCGGTTATTGAAGTGTTTTTTCTTTTTCGAGATTTCAGACGAACTGATAATTGTCTCTCAAAGAACGTCTCCAATTTTTCTCTTGGACGGTTGAGCCGAATTAATCGCAAAAGATACCCTATTCGAAGTATTTTTTTTTTTCTTCAAGAATTCGTTCACGAAAATCGACGACTGCCTCTCAAACAACGTGTCGTGAAATTAAGCTTCGAAATCCTCGACACGTTCTGTACCCGAGCCCACGACAAATTCAAATCCAGGACTTAAGCCAGGCGAGGATCCTGAAGGATTACGGCTTGTATCCTGCGCCAGGACACGCCTGTAACACGCGATGAAAGGGTCAGGGCACGAGCTCGGGGATAACTTGGAATTTACCGGAAGAGAACCCCCAGAAGTTGAGCCAAAAATCGGAGCACAGATTCTCACGTGATCCAAGTGATCTTTCGTCACAGCCTTCTAGAAATGAAATTTCCAAAAAGCATTCTAACTTGGAATTTACAAGAAGAGAACCCCAGAAGTTGAGTCAGAAATCGAAGCCCACATTCATAGGATCTTTTGTCGCAATGATTTAGAAATGAAATTTCCAAAAAGCTTTTCTAACTTGGAATTCACCAGAAAAGAATCCCAAAAATTGAGCCAAAAACCGAAGCATAGATTCTCACGCGATCCAAGTGATCTTTCATCACAGCCTTATAGAAATGAAATTTCCAAAAAGCTTTTCTAACTTGGAATTTACAAGAAGAGAACCCCAGAAGTTGAGTCAGAAATCGAAGCCCACATTCATAGGATCTTTTGTCGCAATGATCTAGAAATGAAATTTCCAAAAAGCATTCTAACTTGGAATTCACCAGAAGAGAATCTCAAAAGTTGAGCCAAAAATCGAAGCACAGATTCTCACGCGATCCAAGTGATCTTTCATCACAGCCTTATAGAAATGAAATTTCCAAAAAGCTTTTCTAACTTGGAATTCACCAGAAAAGAATCCCAAAAATTGAGCCAAAAACCGAAGCACAGATTTTCACGTTATCCAAGTGATCTTTCGTCACAGCCTTCTAAAAATGAAATTTCCAAAAAGCATTCTAACTTGGAATTTACCAGAAGAGAACTCCAGAAGTTGAGTAAGAAATCGAAGCCCACATTCATAGGATCTTTTGTCGCAACGATCTAGATTGCCAAAAAAGCTTTTCTACCTTGGAATTTACCAGAAGAGAACCCCAGAAGTTGAGTCAGAAATCGGAGCCCAGATTCTCACGTGATCCATGTGATTTTTCGTCACGGCCTTTTTGAAATGAAGTTTCCAAAAAAGCTTTTCTAACTTGGAATTTACCAGAAGAGAACCTCAGAAGTTGAGCCAAAAATCGGAGCACAGATTCTCACGTGATCCAAGTGATCTTTCGTCACGGCCTTCTTGAAATGAAGTTTCCAAAAAAGCTTTTCTAATTTGGAATTCACCAGAAGAGAATCCCAAAAGTTGAGTCAAAAATCGAAGCACAGATTCTCACGTGATCCGCATGATCTTTTGTCGCAACGTTCTAGAAATGAAATTTCGAAAAAGCATTTGCTAGCAGAAGCTTTTCACGAGGCAATGAAAGGTGGGTGGTTTCTCACGGTGGGCCATGATGCTTTTACGGGCCACTGAGAAAGATTAGGACTGGCACAATATAAATTCGAATAAAGTCTGACTAGCTAGTGGGACTATACGAGTTTCGAAACGATAGCGAAGGGGCGGACCTCGCGAGCTATTTTCCGGAAAACTTATTAAAAAGCGAAGAGTCGTGCGCGCTACCGCTCGCAGCGCAGACGCAGTAAACCGGTTTTCGCTTTTATGGACACGACGCGCCGGAATGATCGTCATAAAGTGATCTTTATGGGGCATTGTCCACCTCCGATGTGGCTCATTATGTATCGAGAGAGAGAAAGAAGGAGAGAGAGAGAGAGAGAGAGAGAGAGAGAGAGAGAGAGAGAGAGAGAGAGAGAGAGATGAGAGGTGTGGGAGAAAACGCGACCCATTTTCTCACTTTGCGCACTTAAACGCGTCGGGAGCGCTCAGGTGAGAAACTTCGCGAGAGCATATCGTCGTGTGTCTAATTTCTTGTTGCTGGTAAAGACAATTTTCAACCATGTTGTCACGCTTCTAACTTTGATGCTTTTCTAGATTTTTAGAGTGAAATTGAAATTTTTTGTCGTAACTGAAGATATTCACAAACATATTGTGTCTCTAATTTCTTATTGCAGGTGAAGAAATTCTTAATAATTTTGTCACGTCTCTAACTTTGATGCTTTTCTAGATTCTTAGAGAGAAATTGCAATTTTTTGTCATAGCTTAAAATATTCATAAGCATATTGTCGTGTCTTTAATTTCTTGTTGCAGGTGAAGAAATTTTCAACCATGTTGTCACGTCTCTAACTTCGATGCTTCTCTGGATTCTTAAAGTGAAAGAGAAATTTCTTCTTATCATAGCTGAAAATATTTATAAGCATATTGTCGTGTCTCTAATTTTTTAATGCTGGCAGCATTTATAAGCAGCATTTTTAATGCTAACTTTTTAAAGCATTTTCTTAATGCTTTTTTAATGATTTTTAAAAGAAATCTTCAACTATGTTGTCGCGTCTCTAACTTCGATGTTGCTCTGGATTCTTAGAATGAAATTGAAATTTCTTATCATAGCTAAGCTTCAACACTCTTCTGGATCTTAATGTGAGAAACAGAAATTTCTTAAAACAGCCAACATTATTCATTAACATATCGATACCTTGCTAATTTCGATACTTCCCTGGATTCTCGTGAGAAAGAGAATTTTCTTGCCACAACTAAACTTATTTTCAACCACATCCTCGCGCCTCTATCTTGGATACTTTTCTGGCTTTTAAAGAGAGAAACAGAAACTTCTTAAACCAGCTAAACTTCTTCATAAGCAAATACTCGAGTTCCTAATTTCGATATTTTTCTAAACTCTCACGAGAGAAACGGAATTTCCATACAACCAACATTATTCACAAACACAAACCTAAAATGACTCTCAATCACACCTTCGCACCTGCATCGTCGACACTTCTCTACATTCAGCCAACAGAGATCAAAATTCCGTGTCACAGCTAAAAGAAAACAATTTCCATCGCGATTCCATCCCCACATAAAGAACATCCTGAGATCAGAGTCGAATCCAAGGGATCGTCGGAATCCAATTATTGTAAAAATCGAATTATGCTTCGAGAACAGATTCGCAGCGGACACAAGGGTATCGCAAAGGCAGCAGGTCTTTCGTACACAATATCTACAAAGAAGGCAAGACGAGTCCGTTGCTTCATCCCCTACTTGACTAATTGTGCGACAGTCTGGACCGAAAGCAGCTTGGACCAACTTCTCTCTGGACTCTCTCTCTCTCTCTCTCACTCTCGTCTCAACTTCATTACCCCAAGCCAAACGGACGACTTCGACTCTTTTTGCCTCGGACCATTCCATCCTCATCTCTCCACCGTTCACCTCCTTTGAACCATCTCCACCTCCCAAGTAGATCCAAGCAGGTAGAGCGAAGAAGAGCAGACGTGGGCCAAACAGGTAGAGCGAAGAAGATCAGACGACGAGAGTTTCCCTTCTTTGATCTCGAAGCTACGGACCGTTGGAGGAGGAGAGACGAAGGCAATAAGAAAAGCATCCGATTTCCTAGCGTGCAACCTCCTTCCACCTTCGTTCTGGCGCACGCGATAGGATTAATTTATTTCGTCGTTCCTTGCCGCTTGTTAACGCGACCACGGGACCGGTGGTAAGTACCTGGAGCAACAATGAGAAGGTGGAAGGAGCAGAGACACAAAGTGGACCCACTTGGGATTTTCCATCGGGTTGGACAAAACCGCGCGACGCTCGTTCGTGAAAGGAACTCCTGAAGGATTACGATGATAACGACCGACAGGGGGTTGTGATGGGGGCCGTTGGTTCGAATGATGGTGGTGGAGGTGGTGGAGAATGCGCCGCGTGTATAAGGCAAACGAAATAATTCAGAGATGCCTTCCTGGGGGAGGAGCATGGGTCGATGGACGAGGCACGAGAAGTTTGTTCATTATTCCGACAATTAGCCGGGCTCCGTATTTCTCAGCTCGGCGTCTCTCAGATGAAATAGAATCCTGGGGAGTAGGTGAGTTTTGGTGGTCGATGATAAGAAGGCTGATTGGGGATAAATGAATTTTCTGAGATAGAGAAAGAGAGAATAGGGGTAGGGTTAAGAAGAGAGGGACTGAAGAAACTGTGGAGGAGAAATGGAAGATATTTTGTCGAGCCGAAGGTGCATGATTGTACACTGAGAGAAAAGTATATGATGTATGTAACTATAATAGCATAGTAACAAAATTATAGTTGGAAATATTATATTTATGGTAAATGTTACCATGATGTCGGTAATAATTACGATAGAGGCATAGTATATTATGTTTTTACCAAAAATTATGGTTATTTCAACTAAAAATATAGACGGTTGAAAATATATAATGGTACGAAAAGTAACTATTTTATATAGTTAATATTACCAGAATATTTCATACACAGTGATAGAACTAACTATATTCACATAGCAGACTTTACTATACATATGGTAACGAGAACAAAGGTAATAGTTAATCGTATAACCATTTGTATAAATCGTTTGTTCTACTATATTTTGTATGGTTAAGTGAACTATAAAAATATGTTTGACGCCAAATTTAACTATAAAATATAGTGAGATTATAGTAAACCCGATTATTTTTTTCTTTCAGTGTAGAAAGCGGAAGGCCGTCATCTTCAAGAAACAATGAAAATGTTGGCAGAATGTTGGGACAGGCATCAAAACTCACCCTATATATTATGTTTTTACCTAAAATTATTTCAACTAAAAATATAGTACGGTTGAAAATATATAATGGTAAGAAAAGTAACTATTTTATATAGTTAATATTACCAGAATATTTCATACATAGTGATAGAACTAACTATATTCACATAGCACATTTTACTATGCATATGGTAACAAGAACAAAGGTAACAGTTAATAATATAACCATTTGTACAAATCGTTCATTCTACTATCTTTTGTATGGTTAAGTGAACTATAAAAATATGTTTCACGCCAAATCTAACTATAAAATATAGTGAGATTATAGTAAACCCAACCATTTTTTTGTCACAGTGTACACTGAAAAAATTGTATTCTTAAAATGCAAACTTAATAATTCATCTTAATAGATATTCCTAATGGACAAGAATATTTTCTTATCGATATGACGGTTTTTAGGCACGACCGTAAAGGGAGTGACTTATGCAATCGCCATCCTGAAAACCGTTCGTGTGTGTGTGTGTGTGTGTGTGTGTCCGTCCGTGTATATCTTCGATTTCGGAAAAACGACTGAATCGATCGGGACGAAATTTGGCACAAAAATCAAGTATACTACTGTGAGTTCACAGCCATCTTGAACCGATACAAAATGGCGGCAAATTCAAATTTCGAATAAAATTTAATTTTGCTGCCATTTCTAAACGGCTGAAGATAACGATACATAAAGTTTAATGGCACCAAATGGATATATACTCAAAGTACATGCCAAATTTCGTTGCGATCCGTTCAACCGTTTGGCCGGAATACGGGACTAATGGAAATAGTAAAATTTCATTAATCCATTAGTTCAGTATTTCGGTCAAACGGCTGAACGGATTCAGACAAAATTTGGCATGCGCATCAAGTACATACCCATGTGGTGCCACGATACTTTATGCATGGTCATCTTGAACCATTTTGAAATGACAGCAAATTCAAATTTTGAGGCAAATTCAGACCTTTAGTCCAGTATCTCGGCAAAATGACTGAGCAGATCCGAACAAAATTTGGTATGTACATCGAGTATATACCCATTTGGTGTCACGAAACTTTATGTACCGCCATCTTCAAGCGTTTCGAAATTGTGGGACATTCAAGTATGGAAACATGAGTTATGCGGTCGTGCCTATTGCAGAAAGCGAAGCTTTTCTGCACCCGGTAAGGCGAGCGCGCCGACCACTAACCACCACTAGTTGAATCATGTAAATATCATTTTTAGTTTGGTTTTTATGAGCCTTTTCTCAAACCCTTGTAAATTCGTGAAATTCGTCCGGTTATCTTCGCATAGGCACCTCTCTTTCGTCCGGCACTAAAAGGATTAAGGAAAATGGAGCTATTACTCTATGTGGTTTATTTATAAAATATATTCGTGTCCTTCGATCGTCCTTTAATTTGCAGAAGCACCTTAAAATACTGTCTGTTCATTTATCTGTACCTGTTAAACAAAATCAGACCATTGTTCTATACGATATTTTATAAAATAAAATCGAGTTCTCTGTGTTATAATTAGCTTTGTTCATGGTGTGTCTAGGTGGCGCTAGAGGCCCACCTTTATATTTTTCCCTATGTCACATCTCTTTTAGTTTCCCTATTATCTATGTTCTTCTTCGTTCCTTTCTTCGACTCTCTTTCTCACTTAACGCAGAATAAATCTATTTTCTGGAATAAGGGAGTGTATTATACTAAAGAACCAACTCCTAAATCAAATACGCAACACTCTGATCGTCCCTTAATTTCACACACCCTCTTCAATAAAATAAATTCTCCGATCACCTTTCAATTTCAGATACCTCCTTCGATGAAATAAATTCCAGATCTCTGATTATCCTCAAATTCGAGAAAGCTCCTAAAACACTATCTATCCATCCGTCTACACCTTCAGGACTCGAATCCACCGTTGAAATTCGTTCAGAAAATTTCCAAAGCACCAGCGCAACTGGTGAGTTCCATTGAGACTCGTGAAGAACGAGTTCTCTCTCGGACAAAGTCGAATTCGCAAGCTCACGGCGGTGACGTCGAGGGATGGAGGCAGCCATGAAGATGCGGTCAGCCGTGTAGCTTTTTGCTGCCGTGAAATCGACAGGTGCTACCGCAGGGCTAACCGAGCGGGCTCGCGCCCGCTCGCGCGTGTGTGCACCGCGCAGAGAAACCGCAAGCTTCCAAAACCGCTGATTCTGTTGCCTACTTGCTCTGCCCACCTACCACGTCCTCTTGCCACCCTCTAAAGCAACCGTTTCTCTTTTACATCCACTCCAACCCTCCCTTAAAGTTTCTCCGAATAGAAACACTTCAAAAGAGGCCTTTGACCGGACCTCTGAAACGGCCCTAATTCATTTACTTTTGAGAGAGAGAGAGAGAGAGAGGAGGAGGAGAGAAAGAGAGATTTTATCATGGACTGATCCTAATGATCCATCAGTATCAAATATAGAGATTGCAATTTTTCTGTGCAAGGCGAGCTTGTTGTTCTCCATTTATGGAATACTCGTATACTAAAAACAAAATGACTAGAATAAAAAAGAAAGAAGGGAAAGAGACTGGACAATATATTCTGTGCACAAAAGTGCGTTGAAACTTACGACTATCTCAACTGTAAACTTAAAAAGAAGAGAGAGAGAGAGAGAGAGAGAGAGAGAGAGAGAAAGAGAGATTTTATTATGAACTGATCCTAATAATCCATCAGTATCAAATATAGAGATTGCAATTTTTCTGTGCTAGGCGAGCTTGTTGTTCTCAATTTATGGAATACTCGTATACTAAAAACAAAATGACTAGAATAAAAAAGAAAGAAGGGAAAGAGACTGGACAATATATTCTGTGCACAAAAGTACGTTGAAACTGACGACTATCTCAACTGTAAACTTAAAAAGAAGAAAGAGAGAGAGAGGAGAGATTTTATTATGGACTGAGCCTAATGGCCCATCAGTACCAAATATACAGCTTGCAATTTTTCTGTACAAAACAAGCTTGTTCTCCATTTATGAATACTCGTATACTAAAAACAAAACAACTAGAATAAAAAAGAAAGAAGGGAAACAAACTGGACAATATATTCTGTGCACAAAAGTATGTTGAAACTTACGACTATCTCAACTGTAAACTTAAAAAGAAGAGAGAGAGAGAGAGAGAGAGAGAGAGAGAGAGAGAGAAAGAAAGAGAGATTTTATTATGGACTGATCTTAATGATCCATCAGTATTAAATATAGAGATTGCAATTTTTCTATGCAAGGCGAGCTTGTTGTTCTCAATTTATGGAATACTCGTATACTAAAAACAAAATAACTAGAATAAAAAGAAAAGAAGGGAAGCAAACTGAACAAAATATTCTGTGCACAAAAGTACGTTGAAACTTACGACTATCTCAACTGTAAACTTAAAAAAAAAGAAGAAAGAGAGAGAGAGGAGAGATTTTATTATGGACTGAGCCTAATGGCCCATCAGTACCAAATATACAGATTGCAATTTTTCTGTACAAAACAAGCTTGTTCTCCATTTATGAATACTCGTATACTAAAACCAAAACAACTAGAATAAAAAAGAAAGAAGGGAAACAAACTGGACAATATATTCTGTGCACAAAGTACGTTGAAACTTACGACTATCTCAACTGTAAACTTAAAAAGAAGAGAGAGAGAGAGGCAGAGAGAATTCGATTTCACGAGACGTTTCTAATTTTTCCTTGTTTATCTAAGAAGAATTCAGGTGAAAATTTAAAAAGGACTCCAAATTAAAAATTTTAATTCGAATTGAAGGACGAAGGTTCATTGATTCGTTAAATGAGCCGTGCGAATCACAAGAGTTCCATGAATTTTTTTCTCACTCTTTTTGCTCGATCCTTCAGTTCCATTTTCTCCGCACTATTTCTCAAGCTGAGTGTCCTCTTCCTTCCACCACCTTCGTTCGCTTCTCACTCAGCTTTATCCTTTTTGCCCTACGAGCGCGGACCGAAACGTAGCCGCGAGCAGCTTTGCCTACAAAGAGGGCCAGGAGCGCGCTAATATTCGTCGCGCGAGTTTATCGCGACAAAAACTCTCTCTCTCTCTCTCTCTCACACACTCTGGAACGAACTCTTGGACTCGATCCCTTTCTCTCTTCTGGTACCAAAATTCCGCGAATTTCGGTAACAGGACAAAAGCACTGGTGAGGACCCTCGTGGACTTTCCTTTCGATGGAGTGGAGCTCGCACGCTTTGCCAGCAGCATGCGCGAAGTACGTTTGGAATAGTATCGGAAAGACAGAAGACGAAAAGAAAAATTGTTGAACTTAGAGAATATTGGGGAGAATTTTTTGGAAATTGATAAATGAAGAGTCTTCAGGTGAAGAACGAGATTTTCATTTTTATCAATCCTTAATTTCCCATTGGGAGCTTGAGACGAGTGGAAAGTGCATTTGGAATAGTATCAAAAATTAGAGCACGAAAAAAATCATTGAACATAAAGAAAATTCAGTCTCAAAGAAAATTCGCCAGGTAAGCAACACGAATTCAATGTCCACGAATCCTTAATTTTCCATTTCCTCGAGACTTGTTCGCATTCTCGCAACAGCTTCCTTAAAACTAGACGTGTGGTTTTGAAAAAGCTCAGTGGATTCGATCGTTCGACAAAACTTGTCGACTGTAAAGAAAACACAGGAAAATTCAGAACTTGGATAGTTCAACAAAACTTGTCAAACGTAAAGAAAACACAGGAAAATTCAGGCTCAATGAAAATTCGCCAGGTAAGCAACACGAATTCAATGTCCACGAATCCTTAATTTTCCATTTCCTCGAGACTTGTTCGCATTCTCGCAACAGCTTTCTTAAAACTAGACGTGTGGTTTTGAAAAAGCTCAGTGGATTCGATCCTTCGACAAAACTTGTCGAACATAAAGAAAACACAGGAAAATTCGCGATAAGACTTCCGTATCCGACCCTTGTCCGATCTTTATAAAATTTTATTGCTACGTAGCATTTATTACTAAATGCAATCGAACGCCATACGTTGCGAATTTAAGGTAATGTCTGGTTTCCGAGATATTCAATTTTAAAATTACATGGTTAAATCAACAATTTCAGAAATTTTTACGTAAGAGGAAGACTGAAATTCCACAAAATGTCAGATTAGGCAGGTGCAATGGTTAGGCACGGCACGCGTAATAAAAAAAGAATTTAAACTTGAGAGTGTGGTAGGCCTTTCTGGTTAGATCAATCCCCATTTATCACATTTATATTTCAACTTTAACCTTTAACTACACACGTCCTGAAATATAACATAAGTACACGCATGGTGTTTCTATACGCCACTATTAAAATATCAACTTTTAAAGCAATTAATAATAAAACACTAAATTAAATTACTTGTTGATTTATTTTTCAGCGCCTGGTGTACATATAAAATACACCGGCGCGTGTAGTTAAAGGTTAACATTGAATATCTTTTTTTGGAGAGGAGACCTCAATTTTGCCAGAGGAAAAAGTTATTTCTAGAAAAACTTTTTCTGTTAATAACTTTTTAATAAATGACGAGCGGAGCTTAAAACCGTCGCAACATTATTCAGGGTGATGACATTGATAACATATGAGAAGGACATTGAAATCCGAGGTAGCTCCTCATAAGTGAACAATTACCAAAAAAACATAAAATTCTTTTCTATATTTCTTGTTTTTAATATGTATTCTAATGATATTTTCATAAATTAGTATTTACAATCTTGCAAGATATTAATAAAATAAAACGATTCAGCAAAACATTTTTGAACTTTAGTCTTTTCATTACTTAAAAATCTCAAAAATGAAACGTAATTAAAAAGTCAATATCTCGGAAAGCAGGCGTTTCCTTAATTTCGCACTTACGGCGTTTGACTAGATTTAGTAAATGCTACTTACCTGTAAAATTTTATTAAGATTGGACAATGGTCGGATACACAAGTTCAGCGAAATTCGCCAGGTAAGCAACAGAAATTCGATGTCCACGAATCCTTAGTTTTCCATTTCCTGGAGACTTGTCCGCAGTCTCACTCGACTTCCTCAAAGCCGGACGCGTTCTCTTACGAGAGAGCAGGTAGATTCGATCGATCGAGAAACGTTTCGGAGCTCGAGACGTTTGCGTGGCATCGACTGCTGGTACCTATGAGAGTAAGGCGACGCGCTACAGGAGGCGAACAGTTTCTGGCAGAGCTACAGGGCTTTCCAAGTGCCCATAATTAAACGGGGTGCGCGCGCGTACCAGCAGCTTGTACGACAAAGGCTTCGCACCCTAAGAGCAGTCGTGCGTCAAAGCCTTGCTACGCGCGTGTCTAACTGCGACTCCCCACACGTCGATTTATACGCACGTGTGTGTGTACGTGTGTGTGTTGGTGTCCGTGCACGTGTGCCTTTGCGATGTCGTGGACCTGCGGACTGTAAGGCGACCCGCACTCGCGAGCTTAGAACTCCTGGGGTCAATTATCCGATTAGGAGTAGGACCAAGAGGATGGGAGAACGAGAGACAGAGAAAGGCAGAGAGGATGGGGGGGAGAGAAAGGTAGACAGAGACAGAGTGAAAGAGAGAGACACAGAGAGAGAGAGAGAGAGGGAGAGAGAGAGAGAGAGAGAGAGAGAAAGAGAAATGTAAAGTGGAAATGAGAAGAGTAGTGAATCTTCAAAGAAAAATCCTAATGCATACTAATAATCGAACTCTGGACTAAAGAAAAGAAAGAGCGAATTACATTAGGGTGAATTATCCGATTAGAAGTAGGACCAAGAAGATGTTGACAGAGAGGAAGAATTGTAAAGCGGAAATGAGAAGAGTAGTGAATCTTCTGAGAAAAATTCTAATGCATACTAATAATCGAACCCTGGACTAGAGAAAAGAAAGAGCGAATTACATTAGGGTGAATTATCCGTTTAGAAGTAGGACCAAGAAGATGTTGACAGAGAGCGAGAATTGTAAAGAGGAAATGAGAAGAGTAGTGAATCTTCTGAGAAAAATTCTAATGCGTACTAATAATCGAACCCTGGACTAGAGAAAAGAAAGAGCGAATTACATTAGTGTGAATTATCCGATTAGAAGTAGGACCAAGAAGATGTTGACAGAGAGGAAGAATTGTAAAGCGGAAATGAGAAGAGTAGTGAATCTTCTGAGAAAAATTCTAATGCATACTAATAATCGAACTCTGGACTAGAGAAAAGAAAGAGCGAATTACACTAGGGTGAATTATCCGATTAGAAGTAGGACCAGGAAGATGTTGACAGAGAGGGAGAATTGTAAAGAGAAAATGAGAAAGAGCAGCGAAGTAGATTAAAAGGACAGGTTGGAAAATTATTTTCATCCCATTACATTAACGACACTTCCAGGAAGTGTACTTTTTTCACTGAGAAAAATTCTAATGTTCGAACCTTGGTCTAGAGAAAAGAAAAAGGATAAATTGTACCGAAGTGATTTATCCGATTAGAAGTAGGACCAAGAAGATGAACGATGAGAGAAAGGGGGACAAAGAAAGAGAAAGAGAAATGTAAAATGGAAATGAGACGAGTAGTGAAGTATTATATATTAGGAGGACAGTTAGCAAAATGACTTTTTCCAATCACTTTAACGAATCTTCCGATAAAAATTATAACGCACTCTAATACTCGAATCCTGGACTAGAGGAAAGAAAAAGGACGAATTAGGCTGGAGTGAATTAGGACCAGGAAGATGACGAGAGAGAGAGAGAGAGAGAGAGAGAAAATATAAGGCGGAAATAAAAAGAACAGTGAAGTACATTCAGAGGACATTTAGCAAAATGACTTTTTTCCAATCATATTAACGAATCTTCCGATAAAAATTCTAACGCATTCTAATACTCGAAGCCTGCACCAGAGAAGAAGAGAGAGAAAGAATTAGACATTCGGAGCTCCGGCCAATTATGCTAATGCTCTTCGTCTGCCGAGCGTGTAAAACTAATGGGCAGCATCAGTTAAGAAGTCGCGAGTGAAAAGAGGATTGGAAAAGCGGGGAAAGCTCAAGTGCGATTCCCACCTGTGGCCTTCTCGACGATGCTGAGGAAGAATAAATGAGAGAGAGAGAAAGAGAGAGAGAGAGAGAGAGAAGAGTGCAAGAAAGAAGGAGAAAGTGGGTTGTGAAAACTTGCGCTTCCATAAATAACAGCTCGTGAAATGTCGCGAGAAGCGCGCGAAAGGACGAATTTTTCCTTCGGCTACTCGCAATCACGAGAAGCGTCCGAGTCCTTCCGCACTTCTCTTAGAAGAGCTCATCGAAACCTTCAGAAGCTGCTCGCAGATCCTACCAAACAGTTTTCAAAGAAAAATTCTTGTACAATATGCGAGAGTCAAATCGAAGTGAGCAGAATTTTCGACAATGCTTTAAGGAAGAATAAATGCCGAAAGAAGAAGAAGGCGGTGAGAGAAAAACTCATCGAAATTTTCAGAAGCTGTTCACAGATCCTACCAAAGATTTCTCAAAGAAACATTCTTGTAGAATATGCGAGAGTCGAATCGAAGTGAGCAGAATTTTCGTATTACCGGCAATGGAACCAGTTATCGGCTTAATTATTCGACGATTACAAACCACTCAGGCGACGAATTCATTGAATTCCACCAAACCAGTCTAACGTAGGTACCCTTCGTGAAAGGAAAATTCAAATTGACACTACGTAGACAATTCTGTAAACAAATTCCGGTAAGCCTTACGCACTGATACCAAAAATAGAAATCCACATTTATCGGCAAAACTTGCACGTGTTTAAATGAAATCTCTTTTCGTTGGAAAATCTGAGAAAAGCGGAAGTAACATTATAACCCTTTCTGACTCGCTCGCTCACTCACTCACGCGGTTCTAGATGTGCACTGTAGTGGAAAGCGGAAGAGTGGTTACCAAGAGAGGAAAACTCGAATTAATCCTACCTGAAAAATTCCGTCAATAACAATGACAAAAATGGTCCACGTTTACAGGGTACAACTATGATAAAATGTCTCTAAACAGAACCTCTCTTCGTCCGACAAAACGAACCGAACAACCTGACAAACCGAATTGGTGAAAATCCGAGAAAAGCGGAAGTAACATTACTATCCTTTCCATTCACTCGCTCACTCACTCTTCGTCGGACAAAACGAACCGAACAATCTAACAAACCGAATTGGTGAAAACCCGAGAAAAGCGGAAGTAACATTACTATCCTTTCCACTCACTCACTCATTTACTCACTCTTCGTCGGACAAAACGAACCGAACAACCTAACAAACCGAATTGGTGAAAATCCGAAAAAAGCGGAAGTAACATTACGATCCTTTCCATTCACTCACTCACTCACTCATTTACTCACTCTTCGTCGGACAAAACGAACCGAACAACCTAACAAACCGAATTGGTGAAAACCCGAGAAAAGCGGAAGTAACATTACTATCCTTTCCACTCACTCACTCATTTACTCACTCTTCGTTGGATAAAACGAACCGAACAACCTAACAAACCGAATTGGTGAAAACCCGAGAAAAGCGGAAGTAACATTACTATCCTTCACACTCGCTCACTCACACACTCACACACTCACTCACTCACTCACTCACTCACTCACTCACTCACTCACTCACTCACTCACTCACTCACTCCCACATCCCTAAATGTGCACGGTACTGGAAATCAGAGAGGGGTGGTTACCGAGAAAGGAACTTGGCAACGCGTAGCCGCAAGCGACGCACGAATGCAGCAACTGCGGGGGGAGGCGGGAGCGACGTTTGAATTCTGATTCCGGTGCGCGGAGGTCAGAGGTCGTGCATTACGTATTTAATGCGCATTGCACGCGATAGTTTGGCCTGGTCCACATCAAGCCCGCTATTAGTATCCCGGACAAAGCGCGCAGGCGGTCCGTAGATTTAGTGCGGGTGCACTAACGCACTCTCTCACGGCTCTACACGCGCACGCGTGAGCTCACGCGAGCTCACGTGATGCCGTGAGCCCATCCGCGGAAATTCTCGTGGAAAACCGAATTCTACCGTTCTGCGCCGGTGCACCTAATTACGCGATTCATTAACAATGTACGCACTTCAAACGCCCTCTTCTTCTCTCTCTCTCTCTCTCTCTCTCTCTCTATTTCACTCTCTTTCTCTCGCTGAGCACACGCTGATTATTATTAGCGCATAACAATGCCCGCTGGTACAATGTCCATCAAAGTCTCGTTGGCCCTGCTACTGTTCTCTCTATGCGCGCTCGGCCCGGTAATTAAAAGTGCCATGAATATCTCGTTAATTCTTCGCCGCTGGGATAAAGGGACGAGGAAAATTTAGAAAAGCCTTTTTCACATGTTTCTTTCCCTTTGAGAAGTTTGTCGGTGGACCGGTGGAAGTGGATTCGATCAGACGTGACGTGAGTTTGGATTTTTTGTTTGTTTGTTTCTTTTTGTTTTTTCGTTGTTTTTTTTGGGGGGGGGGGGGGAGGACTGTAATAGGAAAAGTGCCAAGGATTTTTTTTGATGGGATTTTGTTTATTATGGCGCTCGATGTAATTTTCGGTGAAATTGATTTTCGCGTTTCGTTGGTTTTTCGTGAAATAGAAAAGGTGATTGAAAAGAGAGAATGCTTCGGTGAATGAAAATTGGGAAAAGTGTGGCGGAGGAAAGTTTGGAATATTCATTTTACCGTTTATTTGCGGGAGAATTTCTTCGTTGGAAATGACACAATGATTGCAGGTTCACAAGTGAGTTTTTTTTACAATTGACGTACTCGCGGTACGGGTAGTTTTAGTGGAGAAAAATTCTCGCTCCCTCATTCGCCGTTACAAACTAGTTTTCGAAACGGTGCACATATTTGCTCGACTCTTTGTTTCTTTTTCTCGGAGGGGGTGAAAATCAATGGAGTAATAATTTGCGGAGCGCAAATCTGAGAACGAGAATTCGTGGAGGTCCTCGTGAATTATCACCGATGCTTCACCGCGAATTGGAAAAATATTTTTAACCGTGCTCCGATTACAAGAGTCTCGCGAGCGACAGCTATGTAATTGACGATACTCGAAGCAACTCTCGTTATTATCCTACGATCAATTGAGAATATTGAAAACTGTCATTGGCATGATACAATAAATCGAAAATACAAAACAAACTCTCGTTGTAATGGTACAATAAATCGATAATATAAAAAAAGCTCTCATTGTCGTCGTACAATCGACAATAATATAAAAAAACTCTGATTGTCGTACAATAAATCGACAATAATATTAAAAAACTCTGATTGTCCTACAATAAATTGACAATAATATCAAAACACTCTCATTGTCATATAATAAATCGACAATAATATCAAAAAATTCTCATTGCCTCCGTACAATTAATCGACAATACCAAGAAAATCGTCATTGTCGCCGTACAGTCAATCGACGACATCAAGAAAGCTCTCATTATAACCGTACAATAAATCGGCAATACAAAAAAAAAACTCATCGTCATTGTACAATAAATTCACACCAAAAAAAAAAAACAGTCATTGCCGTCCTACGATCATCGACATTACCAAAAAGCAAAAGACCGTCACTATTAAAATCGCGCAACGAAAGAATTCAGCATAAAAAAAAAAAGACGGATCTTCAACTTTCCTTGCAGAATGAAAACCTAAAAAAAGAATCTCTCACCTCTCATTGCAGAATGAAAATCTAGAAAAAAAATCTCTCACCTCTCTTTGCAGAATGAAAATCTAGAAAAAAAATCTCTCACCTCTCTTTGCAGAATGAAAATCTAGAAAAAGAATCTCTCACCTCTCTTTGCAGAATGAAAATCTAGAAAAAGAATCTCTCACCTCTCTTTGCAGAATGAAAATCTAGAAAAAAAATCTCTCACCTCCCCTACCAACGAACTCTCCCTCTCGTCGAATCGCATCTAACGCCCATCAAAGGAACTCTCTTAAAAATTCTTCGCGACTTGCTGCACGACACCGTGCATCAGGTGCCCATTCCGCACGAGGTGGACAAATACGCGCGCGCGTGTTCCCTCGTACCAAACAACTTTCTAATCCACCGTCCGCGGCCGCGTAATAAACTCGCTCGCGACGACATTCCAAAGCGAAATTGGTGCGAATTGCGCGCGGAGTTTGGGAGAAGGCACCGCTTCGATTTCGAGCGGAAGCGCTCGGGCTCACGAGGCCTAACGAAATCAGACGTGCGGTGGGTCCCTCGTGGAGGCCAATCGGATTTGCGAATTCGCTTTGTGCCCAGGGCAGATTTTGCGGCTGATATCCGCGCGCGCTTCGTCGCTGATTACCCGCGCGGATGAGCTCAAAGTGCTTAGGGCTTGTGCTATCTGTCGTTTTGCGAGTGGGGATGGCTCCGCTCGCGAATTTGATTTTGCTGTCCAATCACTGGTCGGTGGCGCTCGGCTCTGCTGATCACGCGTTTGTTTTAGAAAATCATCGAGAGGCGGAGAGGAAGAGGGACGGAGAGAGAGAGAGAGAGAGAGAGAGAGAGAGAGACATATATTATTCTTGCCAAGGGAGAGAGAGACAAAGAGAATGAATGAATGAATGATATTTATTTAGCTTTCTCAGCTATTTCGGTATACATCTTACACACTAGTTTAACATATCTATTGGTATAATATACTCTTTCAACGTGCGTTTAAATGTTGTTAGTCTATCGCTAACGAAGTTCGAACGGCAAAGCGTTATACATCTGTATACCTTCATAAAATAGACTTTTTTGCGCACTTTTTGTTCTGTTCTTCTAAATTCCATTACAATATTTCCCGCCTGAGATTGATCGATTGATCGATCTTTATTAGCCTTCTCGGCTATTTTTAGACACGACCGCAAAGGGAGTGACTTATGCAATCGCTATCCTGAAAACCGTTCGGATGTGTGTGTGTGTGTCCGTGTATATCCTCGATTTCGGGAAAACGGCTGAACCGATCGGGACGAAATTTGGCACAAAAATCAAGTACATTACTGTGAGTTCACAATAAGGTTTGTGAGCCGCCATCTTGAACCGGTACAAAATGGCGGGAAGTTCAAATATCGAAAAATTCATATCTTTGGTATTATTCATTGGATCCCGATAAAATTTTACACGTACATGTACACGTATGCAATGAGAATTACTGGAAATTTTCAAATTTTTTGATTGGCCGAATCAAAAATGGCGGCTAATTCAAATCTTTAGTCCATTATTCCGGCGAAACGACTGGACGGATCCGAACAAAATTTGGCATGTACATCGAGTATATACCCATTTGGTGCCACGAAACTTTATGTATCGCCATCTCGAACCGTTACGAAATGGTGCCGGTTTCAAATCTTTAATCCATTATTTTATAACTATAGTTTGAAAATCCCGTAATTTCGAAACGGTTCAAGATGACTATGCATAAAGTTTCGTGGCACCAAGTGGGTATATTTTTAAATTACATGCCAAATTTTGTTTGAATCCGCGCAAGCATTTCGCCGGAATACTGGATTAAAGATTTCAATTTGCCGCAATTTCTGAATGGTTGAAGATAACCATGCATAAAGTTTCACCGCAGCAAAGGTGTATACAGGGTGTTTGACATAAGATGGATAACCCGAAAGTTGGTGATAAATGGGGTAAAACCGAGAAGAAAAGTCATGTACCATAATGCAAAATTCGCAATAGTTATCGAGATATTAATAAAAACGCGTGAGCCAATGAGCGGAGCCGGTGAACGGCGATGGACAAGAGGCGCGCGGTGAGAGGCAAGCGCGGTAGATAAGAGGCGCGCGGCGAGGGAAAAGCGCGCCTCTTGCTCATCGCGCTTGCCCCACTTGTCTATCGCGCTTGCCTCTCACCGCGCGCCTCTTGTCAGTCGCCATTCACCGGCTCCGCTCATTGGCTCACGCGTTTTTATTAATATCTCGATAACTATTGCGAATTTTGCATTATGGTACATGACTTTTCTTCTCGGTTTTACCCCATCTATCATTAACTTTCGGGTTATCCATCTTATGTCAAACACCCTGTATACTCTATGTACATGTCAAATTTTGGTTCGGATGCATTTAATTGTCCGGTTTTGATCACTTGGGCGTATTGCACCCGTTAAGGCGAGCGCGAAGCGCGAGCAAAGGCGATCTTGAGGGGGTTGGCGCTTGAGCGAAGCGAAAGCGCAGGGGGCTCTGCCCCCTAGTTATACGTCGAATAGCTTATATACTAGGAACCGCTGTTACAATAAACTCTTTTACTTCACGCTTAATAAATCACTACTTATTCCTTCATCCGTTCCTTTTTTATGAGGCAAGTTTATAATAATCCGTTCTATTTCATGTTCATCAATTAATTCAAAGTTTTCTATAATACCCTTGGTTTCTATAATATAAATAGTTTTTCGGCTGCTACTATCCCCTTATACAGACTTAATTATATCATTAATACTCTTCATATAATATAAATTGAATTTATCTGCTAAATTACATTCTTCACTATTATCTAGTATTTCGAAGTCTACATTATGTATCTCTTTTGGTCCTGTGTATTCTCTCCTCTTATTACTTTCTTTAAGGTTTTCCACATCATTCTCGAATCATCTTTATTCTTGTCTATCATATCTTCATAATATTCTTCCTTTTTCTTCCTAATTATTTTTACTACCGCATTTCTTTCAATTTTAAATTGCAGCCAATCGTTTTCGTAATTCGTATGCAGCGCTTTGACATGTGCTTCATCCTGAGAGAGGGAGGGAGAGAATGAATGAAGTTCATTTAGCTTTCTCAGCTATTTGTGCTACATCAATATACATGCTTTGTACCATATTATTATCTTACATTAAGTATCCACTCTTTCACTTTCCTTTTAAATTGCTCCACTCTCTCACATTCCCTAACTTTTACTGGCAGCTCATTATATTTCTTAATCCCTGCGTAAAATACACTCTCTGAGACGGAGAGATACAAAGAGAGAGAGAGAGAGAGAGAGAGAGAGAGAGAGAGGGGCAGAGATACACACACAGAGAGAGAGAGAGAGAGAGAGAGAGAGAGAGAGAGAGAGAGGAGAGAATAACGCACAGTTGTCGTTGGAATCGCATGGGTGCTTCGAAACTGAAACGCGAAACTCCATGGCTCTGCTATGGTAGCATAGCTATCCTGGACCCCGATGAGAATAATGCGAGAACGATGTTACCTCGTGTTTGGTTTCCGGCCCACGGTGCACCGGGGCCAACGTCGAGATAATAATATCGTGCTTAATAATTTGAAACACGAGGCCGCGTAATGGTACCGGGGTTCTGGGTCACCGAGGAAAAATAGGATTTAAAGGGGACGTGAGACGAATTTTTCGAGGACGATTTAGAGTGCGAGATGGAGAGGGTGGATGATGGTATGATGGGTGATTCTTTTTTTTTTTTTTGAGAATGTTTCGGAGAAATGTCGGACGAGAAGATGATGGGGTATGAGGTGAGAATCTTTATTCAGAATATTTCGAAGAATGCTTCTAGATGCTTCAGACGATTTAAAGTGTCCAAGGGAAAAAAGGAGAGGATAATGGTTACGAGGTGAGAGTTTTTTTCCACAGATTTTGGTAACTCTTCTAAGTGCTTCGAGCAATTTGAAGCGTCCAAAGAAGAAAAAGAAAGGACGATGGTCATAATGTGAGAATTTTTTTTCAAACGTTTCGAAGAGAATCTCTTTCGAGTCGCTTTCGGACGATTTAAAGTATCCAAAGAAGAAGAGGAAAGGACGACGAGAGGAAATTTTGTTTCCAAACATCTTAGAAAATCCAGAGTATCCGCGATAACGACGACAAGAGCGCGTAAAGAAGAAAGAGAAGAAATTGTATGGTCACGAGAATTTTTCTCGAAACATTTTCGAAGACCTTGAGAGAAGCAGTCTTACGAGATATTATTTAATCTTGATAAGCGACAAAGGCAAAGTGCCCTTACGAAGTAAAAGCTTTCGAGAGAAACTTACCTGTTTCACTAACGAAAGCACAAGAGGATCCTGAATTTATCGACAAGCCCTCGAGTCGATGGAGAAGCCATGGAATAAATAATGGAAATTGTAACGAGTAGAGCCTTCAGTACGTGAAATTGAGAAAGTAGACAAGAAGAAACTTGCATTTGAAAATCGACGATGGTCTGAAATAACAAAAAAAAACGAGAGACGAAGTGTAGAGAATCTTCTCTTAACAGATTGTTTACCGGCCACGAGAATATCTTGCATACAGCAAAAGCGAACTTTATAAACAATTTACAAGATATCTCGTTTGAATATCTTTTAATACCCTCGTATCGACCACTCGAGAAATCAAACATAAAGACTAATGCCAGGATCATCCTATGAAAATTTACAGACAAATTTTGGAACGAAACTTGTACCAATCGAAAGATTCTGTGTGCAGATTATCTATCTGCAACTTATTAGTATCAGCCTTTATTTCTTTCTCTTACATCACGAAGCCTCGCATATTCTCACCACAAATAATCATTGTGATGCTCTCGACAATGATAATAATAAAAAAGAAAAAATCTCTAGAGTGTGATTTAGCTTGCGCTGGATGATGATAATAATAAAAAAAATCCGTAGAGTGTGATTTAGCTTGCACACGGAAACGGTGTACAGCGAGATAAATTCGAAACACACGTACCAAGTGTGCTTTACTTACGTGAGGAACTTCGAGGCATGTAGTACGTAATGCCAAATGTAAACACACACTTTGCAGTAAACGTTTATGCCTCTATTAAATATCATCCCGCGTGCAATGATTAGCAAGAATTATTGGAAGCACGTTGAGAGTGAATGAAGTGCCGTGCCTCGTCTCGTTCGCCCCGTAAGAGGCGAATTCAGTGAGAAGCTTAAGAAAGAGAAAGAAAGGAGAAGCAATTCAATCTCTGTTTACTCCTGAGTCCTCGAGAACAGATCGTCCTGTATTAAGAAGCCATCATCCGGAAGTAACTCTTCTCTCACTACTTCTGCTTCCTTTCACCACTCTCTGTTATGGTAAAGCGCGACCAAGCGCCTCGCGCCACCCCCATCAGGCCTCCAGGGGTTGGTGCGGTTTCTGGTTTCTATTGGCAACGCGATATGGAGTTCAACGTCGAATCCGCCAGTATCCATAACGCTTGCCGCACGATCCTTTCGAGACTGGTAAATTGAAGCCGAGATACGACGAGGACCGGATCGCTTTTCCAAATTGAATTCTCCGCCGGTGCTTAAACACTTCCGCCAGTTTCTTTGTTCCTTCTGTAAATTCGAGTCGCTGGGTTGTTGTGAATAGAATGTTCTTTGCTGCAAAAATTTTGTTTCAATTTTTTTATTGTTGTGCTCCTGTTTGTTTTTCGGTTTTGATAATTGAAGCCGAGATACGACGAGGACTGGATCGCTTTTCCAAATTGAATTCTCCGCCGGTGCTTAAACACTTCCGCCAGTTTCTTTGTTCCTTCTGCAAATTCGAGTCGCTGGGTTGTTGTGAATAGAATGTTTTCTGCTTCAAAAATGTTGTTTCACTTTTTTTATTGTTGTGCTCCTGTTTGTTTTTCGGTTTTGATAATTCAAGCCGAGATACGACGAGGACCGGATCGCTTTTCCAAATTGAATTCTCCGCCGGTGCTTAAACACTTCCGCCAGTTTCTTCGTTCTTTCTGCAAATTTAAGTCGCTGGGTTGTTGTGGATAGGGTATTTATCACTCCAAAAAATTTTGGTTCACTTTTTTATGGGCTCCAGTTTGTTTTTTGATTTCGAGAACCGATTTTTTTGGTGCTCGTGGTTTTGATAATTGAAGCCAAGATACGACGAGGACCGGATCGCTTTTCTAAATCGAATTCTCCGCCGGTGCTTAAACACTTCCACCAGTTTCTTCGGTCTTACTACAAATTTAAGTCGCTGGATTGTCGTGGATAGGATATTTTTTGCTCCAAAAAATTTTGTTTCACTTTTTTAGGCTCGACCGTAAAGGGTGTGACTTATTTATTGTTGTGTTACTGTTTGTTTTTCGATTTCGAGAACCGGTTTTTTTGGTGCTCACGGTTTTGACAATTGAAGTCAAGATACAACGAGGACCGCATCGCTTTTCCAAATTGAATTATCCGCCGGTGCTTAAACACTTCCGCCAGTTTCTTCGTTCTTTCTGCAAATTTAAGTCGCTGGGTTGTTGTGAATAGAATGTTCTCTGCTTCAAAAATGTTGTTTCACTTTTTTTATTGTTGTGCTCCAGTTTGTTTTTCGATTTTGAGAACCGGTCTTTTTGGTGCTCGCGATTTTGATATTTGCAAGGGGTTGGGATGCGGTCTTAGGTTAAATCGTGTCTGTAGTACTGCGAAATTACGGATGAAAAAGAATTCGTCCCTTGGTTTCTTTTTTTTAATTGTCTGCTTTTGAGAATTAAAAATGCTGGCGTACGACTCTTCAATTTTTAGGACGTTAATAAATGCGAGGTGTGGAAGCACCTCTAAATTAAATCAGCCGCACAGACATCTACTCTGTATGATCACATAATGAAAAAAAGAAGTAATTCATCCGCCAATGAACATTTTCCTTGATGCACTCTCTCAAAAACCAACAAAAAACTAACGAACAAATCTCAATTTCAATCTTAATAATCCCAAGCGGTGGAAAGCACCCCTAAATTAAATAATCCGCATGCACAAAGACATCTACTCTGTATGATCACATAATGAAGAAAATAAGTAATTCATCCCCCGATGAACATTGTCCTTTATGCACTCTCTCAATAACTAAAAAAAACTGGTGAACAAATCTTCACAATTTCCACGATCTCAATAATTCCAAGAGGTGGAAAGCACCCCTAAATTAAATAATCCGCATCCACACAGACATCTACTCTGTATGATCACACAATGAAGAAAATAAGTAATTCATCCCCCGATGAACATTGTCCTTTATGCACTCTCTCAATAACTAAAAAAACTGGTGAACAAATCTTCACAATTTCCACGATCTCAATAATTCCAAGAGGTGGAAAGCACCCCTAAATTAAATAATCCGCATCCACACAGACATCTACTCTATATGATCACACAATGAAGAAAATAAGTAATTCATCCCCCGATGAACATTGTCCTTTATGCACTCTCTCAATAACTAAAAAAACTTGTGAACAAATCTTCACAATTTCCACAATCTCAATAATCCCAAGCGGTGGAAAGCACCCCTAAATTAAATAATCCGCATGCACAAAGACATCTACTCTGTATGATCACACAATGAAAAAAATACGTAACTCATCCTCCGATGAACATTTTCCTTAATGCACTCTCTCAAAAATCAAAACAACTAACGAACAAATCTTCAATTTCCACGATCTCAATAATTCCAAGAGGTGGAAAGCACCCGTAAATTAAATCATCCGCACGCGCACCGTCGACTCTCTGTGATCAGCGAAGCCCATCTGCGGGCAACAACTATATAGAATTACATCTTCTGTTCGGTGGCAGTGGGCAACGTAGTCCGGCACCTAAGCTCTCTACGAATTTCTGACGAACGGTTTGACCCACCCCCTCTCGACCTATCCACTCCACCTCCACCTTTCGTGCCACAGAAGCAGCTCGCTCGGTTAGGTTTCTGCGAACTGGTACAGGGCTACTCCGAAGGGTGGTGGTTGTGGACGGCACACGAGCACGCGAGCGCATTTCTGGCACGCGGCGGACACTCAGGTGAGTAAGTGCGGAGTGGACTGCATAATCCGAGGTCTGGTCCAGATCAAAGCCAAGTCTCTCTCTCTCTCCATCTCTCTATCTGTTTCTCTCTCCTTCTCTCCTTCCCTCTTCTCTCCTCGTAATATATTCTCTATGAATAACTCAGCACAGACCGTAAGAGAGATCGCAGCTTTGCGTTTCATGACCTTTTCCATCCCTCGTCCTCCCATTTACCTACGCCACTTTCATCCGCTTCTCTTTTTCGCGCTTCTTCACCTCGAGCAATTTTAATTATTCGTTTGTTCCGGAGTGCACTTGTTTGCCACTCGATCCGAAAGATGTAGAGAATTTTGCAATCGTGAGGAATAAATTCAGAAGGTGATGCGTGTGTGTTGAAGATGTGGATGGGTGTGGTAAATTATTTTATTAACGTGTTAATTGGGTATGACGAAATATTTCCTTCAATGGGCATGACGACTTTTTTGGTCATGAGTATTCTTGGACTTACAGAACACCAGAAACTACCTCGTCAGAATTTGATCTGCAAGAAATATGTTGTAGTTTGGTAGCTCAAGAAACCCCTGGTAAAATAGTACAACGCAATAGTCAGGATTCTCCGAGAAAATTCAAATAAAATTTGTAGAAAAATGTTGCGGCCCGCTTATACAGTTTGTGTAACATGCCTTCTAGAAAATGACGCACGGTAAAGTCAGTAAACTGCTGCGCTATATTCGTGGGGTTTGAATCCTCGTTTTGATTTTTTTTTTTCAAAGGATTTTTGGCGTAAAATATGTTTTACAATAAAAGTATTAATATTTCATTACGTAAAACTGTTGTTTAGGGGACCCCCCCTCCGATGACCTTGACCTTCACATATGCACTGAGAGACAAGTATATGATATATCTAACTATAATGGCATAGTAACAAAATTATAGTTGGAAATATCATATTAATGGTAAATGTTACCATAATGTCGGTAATAATTACGATAGAGGCATAGTATAACCAACTATATTATGTTTTTACCCAAAATTATGGTTATTTCAACTAAACATATCGTATGGTTGAAAATATATAATGGTAAGAAAAGTAACTATTTTATATAGTTAATATTACCAGAATATTTCATACGTAGTGATAGAATTAACTATATTCACATAGCACATTTTACTATGCATATGGTAACAAGAACAAAGGTAACAGTTAATAATATAACCATTTGTACAAATCGTTCATTCTACTATATTTTGTATGGTTAAGTGAACTATCAAAATATGTTTGACGCCAAATCTAACTATAAAATATAGTGAGATTATAGTAAACCCAACCATTTTTTTCTCTCAGTGTGTTATCAACGACACCCTCCCGAGTAACATGCAAAAGGTTTTTTGCGGCGGTCATTGTTGGTTAAAAAGTTATTAACAAATAAATTCACGGGTTCGGATTGGCCTTGATTGGCCAGATTTTGTTTGTTAAAAAATTAGGCAAAACAGTAGAAGCTATGGAGATTGATCTAACTAAGGAAGGCTTTCCACGCTCTCAAGTTAAGATTAATTTATTATTGCGTGGGCGGGCGCGTAACTATCGCACCTGCCTAACCCTTATTAGGCTTAGGCTTAGTTATTTGTTAATAACTTTTATTATAATTCTATTAGAATGCGGTAAACTTTTTTTTCATTTGAAAAACTGTGCATACAATTAGCATTAATTATCGTACGTCAAGTGACATATGATTGGCTGATATTGATCCTAAAAGCAGGAAAAGCATAAGTTTTGTTGGCAGTGAGCGCAACGAATAAATGTAATTTTTGTGCACGCGCATTTTATTTGCGACATGTGCACTGGGAAACTTCTCATTGACATTGAGAAAAATTGCTGTATCTCGTAGAACTAACTTCAACGCATACCAAGTGTAACTTATCATGTGTTCGAATGCTCACACTGAGAGAAAAGTATATGATATATCTAACTATAATGGCATAGTAACAAAATTATAGTTGGAAATATCAGATTTATGCTAAATGTTACCATAATGTCGGTAATAATTACGATAGAGGCATAGTATAACCAAGTATATTATGTTTTTACCCGCAATTATGGTTATTTCAATTAAAAATATAGTATGGTTGAAAATATATAATGGTAAAAAAAGTAACTATTTTATATAGTTAATATTACCAGAATATTTCACACATAGTGATAAAACTAACTATATTCACATAGCACATTTCACTATACATATGGTAAGAAAAACAAAGGTAATAGTTAATAAAATAACCATTTCTATAAATCGTTCATTCTACTATATTTTCTATGGTTAAGTGAACTATAAAAATATGTTTGACGCCAGATTTAACTATAAAATATAGTGAGATTATAGTAAACCCAACCATTTTTTTTTCTCAGTGCATGAACATCAAAGTTTTATTTCAATTTTCTCGAAAAATCCTGAGTATTGCATTGAACTATTTTACCAGGGGTTTCTTGAGGTACCGAAGTACAACATATTTCTTGCAGGTCAGATTCTGAGGAGGGGGTTTCTGGTGTTCCCCCCCTTGTTAGATACAGTTACTATACATATAAGATAATTATTATGCAGGATGATAAAGTAAACGGAAATGTGTTTCTCTGCAAACAAAGCGGAGACATTTTTTTTATTCACTATTAACAACACTTATCTACACTATTTACCATCTTACCTGTAAACAAAGAAACGACAATATAAAGTTTACTACCCTCACTTCTCCATTTACACTACTAATTTTGGTTATAATATATCTTTCTTATTATTAACCTTATTTCTCTGTATTTTCCACCTGTTCTCTGTTACGTAATTACTATATCTGTCTCTCTTCAATTCTTTTATTCATCATACTCATCACTCCATCTAGTGGTAATTAAAATAAAAGGCGCTCGGAGCGTGAGAGGTGTGGCCAATTCAAACTAAAGAAAGTATATTTCCTTTACATACATATCTGCAAAATGTCAGATTCTTTGGAATTTCTGGGTTTACGATGTTCCCTCGTAATCTCGTCCAATTGTCCACGTTTCACTAGCCCAGCCCAAATAATCTAACGTGAAAAAGGATCTCGAACGCGTCTTTGCATCATTCTCTCTCGATTTCCGCGCGTTTATCCAACCCGAAAAAGTTGACAGTCCACACTTTTTTCAAGTATCCTCGCTATTTTATTATTCCCCGTCACGTCACGTCGTCGAAGCACTCGATGAAAGGAGAGCATCGAAATAAGCGTGGATGAACTTTAAATGTCAGATCGCCATCGGTGGACGTGGAAATTTCGTGAGAGGCTAATGTGCCCATACGCGGTCAAAGGTCAAAGGACGCGACGAAGAAGCAACTGACAAAAGATATATTCTAATTGAGAGATTTGGAGCGCGGCGCAGAAGAAGAGGAAGAGATGGAGGAGAGAAGAAAAATTAGAATGACAAGGTCTTTATCGTCAGAGCTGGAATTACGTGGAGGAAAATGTGGGCTGCGTGGATTAAGTGGTCGGTGGAGCCTTCTGAAATTCTTCTTCTTCTTCTCTCGTTTCTGCTTTCTCTCGAGGAGAAAGAGAGAATAGACAGAGAGAAGCAGAGAGAAAAGGAGAGAGAGAGAGAGAGAGAGAATGGAAATTGCGTGTGGCAAAGAGAAGCTCCAGGTTTTGTCGCTCGTGAAGGGGTGGGTTTTGCCACGCGCGGCTTAAAGGGTAATTATATCCGGGCACGGTAATGTGTACATTTGTATCTATTAGGAGACGGCGACAACAATAAGGCCACCACGCGTCTCTAAGACCATGGCATTAATCATTTTAACGTTCCACTGTCGTCGTTGGATGCGAGCGCAGCACCATGACAACAATGCCAGTTGGAGAAGACCGATAAGGATAACGGGCGGCCAATTTTGGAAATTGTCGATGTTGGCCAACCAACAGGGTTAATTGGTTTCTAATTAGTTTTATTTGGAGAATTAATCCGGAGGAGAAAGAGGCGAGGGAGAAACCGACTGGAGAATTTGGTCTGTTTTTAGGGAATTTTGATCATTATTGGGCTATGATTTTTATCTTGGAGTGGATTAGAGATGGTGAGGAGAAGGTAGTCTTATGAGTTGAGATTTCGAAGGAAATTCGAATGATCAATTGGATAATTATGGAATATTTGCATTTTTTTAACACTATCAAAAGACACCTTCTCAAATTGTATTTGAAATTTATTTTCCAAGTTGAATCATGTTTCCTCAATCATTTCTTTCATTATTGGTATATTAGTTGTTAAATTAATTTAGAGGTATCATTTTCGCGCAGCTCATCCTGGACACAAAAAGACGCATCTTGGTCGAAATAGGTATATACAAAATCCCGGTAGAAATAGTGTTAATGCACGCAGAAATTTTATGAAATCCTGCATGGATTTGGAAGGAGAATAAAGGTATGGATAATTTTCGTTTTGTGTTCGACGCTCCACTGGCTCTCTTGGAGAAGAAGAAAAGATCAAGAAAAATCCAAACGATCGATTAATCAGTTGTGAAAAATTTTGCATTGATCGATGATTTTCACGATCAAAGAAACTTCGAACGATCAATTTAGCCAAGTGCGAAGAATTTGCATTTTTCACTGGAACCAGAATTTGGTCTGTTTTTGGGGAATTTTGATAATTATTAGGCTATGATTTCTCTTATCCTGGAGTGGATTAGAGAAGGTGAGGAGAAGGTAGTCTTATGAGTTGTGGAGATTTCGAAGGAAATTCGAATGATCAATTGGATAATTATGGAATATTTGCATTTTTTTAACACTATCAAAAGACACCTTCTCAAATTGTATTTTAAATTTATTTTCCAAGTTGAATCATGTTTCCTCAATCATTTCTTTCATTATTGGTATATTAGTTGTTAAATTAATTTAGAGGTATCATTTTCGCGCAGCTCATCCTGGACACAAAAAGACGCATCTTGGTCGAAATAGGTATATACAAAATCCCGGTAGAAATAGTGTTAATGCACGCAGAAATTTTATGAAATCCTGCACGTATTTGGAAGGAGAATAAAGGTATGGATAATTTTCGTTTTGTGTTCGACGTTCCACTGGCTCTCTTGGAGAAGAAGAAAAGATCAAGAAAAATCCAAACGATCGATTAATCAGTTGTGAAAAATTTTGCATTGATCGATGATTTTCACGATCAAAGAAACTTCGAACGAACAATTTAGCCAAGTGCGAAGAATTTGCATTTTTCACTGGAACCAGAATTTGGTCTGTTTTTGGGGAATTTTGATAATTATTAGGCTATGATTTCTCTTATCCTGGAGTGGATTAGAGAAGGTGAGGAGAAGGTAGTCTTATGAGTTGAGGAGATTTCGAAGGAAATTCGAATGATCAATTGGATAATTATGGAATATTTGCATTTTTTTAACACTATCAAAAGACACCGTCTCTAATTGTATTTTACATTTATTTTCCACGTTGAATCATGTTTCCTCAATCATTTCTTTCATTATTGGTATATTAGTTGTTAAATTAATTTAGAGGTATCATTTTCGCGCAGCTCATCCTGGACACAAAAAGACGCATCTTGGTCGAAATAGGTATATCCTAATTCCCGGTAGAAATAGTGTTAATGCACGCAGAAATTTTATGAAATCCTGCACGTATTTGGAAGGAGAATAAAAGTATGGATAATTTTCGTTTTGTGTTCGACGTTCCACTGGCTCTCTTGGAGAAGAAGAAAAGATCAAGAAAAATCCAAACGATCGATTAATCAGTTGTGAAAAATTTTGCATTGATTGATGATTTTCACGATCAAAGAAACTTCGAACGATCAATTTAGCCAAGTGCGAAGAATTTGCATTTTTCACTGGAACCAGAATTTGGTCTGTTTTTGGGGAATTTTGATAATTATTAGGCTATGATTTCTCTTATACTGGAGTGGATTAGAGAAGGTGAGGAGAAGGTAGTCTTATGAGTTGAGGAGATTTCGAAGGAAATTCGAATGATCAATTGAATAATTATGGAATATTTGCATTTTTTTAATGCACCCAGAAAGGACCCCGCACAATCCTTATGGATTTTGGCTCCCGGTGAAATCGTTTAAAAATTTAGTATGTTATTCTCCTTACTGTCCTGAACAAATCTCTCAATGGGCACGAAGTTCAAAAATGCTTAGGGACCGTGTAATGGAGCGCTAAAGAATAAAGATGCGTCTATTTGGGTCGATAATAACCGGTAAGATCATAATGTATTCGCATGTGTATGTGAGATAAGGAATTGAAATAGATAACAATACAAAAAGTTTTGATAAATAATAGCTTGTTTGATAACTTTTGGAAAAGAAATTGAAGAGAACCAAAAAAGATAGTTCCGTGAAGAAACAATTGAGAGAAGAATTCTGACAGGACTGATCGCATTTTTGAACTTTGCGCCCATTGAGACATTTGTTCAGCACAGTAAGGAGAACAACGTACTAAATTTTTAAACAATTTCACCGGGAGCCAAAATCCATAAGGTTTGTGCGGGATCCTTTGACGAAATTGTGCACGGATTTAGATGGAGAATAAAGGTTTGGATAATTTTCGTTTTGTGTTCGATTAGTCTATTGTGACAAAATTTACATTGATTGGTGATCTACACGGACAAAGGAACTTCGAACGATCAATTTAGCCGACCGTGAAGAATTTGCACTTTTCACCGGAGCCAGAAATTTCTTCGAATTCTCCACAGATTCGAAGGAGAACAAATTTCTCGATAATTTTCTTTTTGCGTTCGGCCATGCGCCTCCTCTCGGGGAGGGCGAAACGATGTCGGGGATTTAAACGATCAGGGACGTAACGCGAGGCGAAACGATTATCCCGTGGAACTCGGCGTGTCGAGTGGATTATCCGCAATATCTGTTACGCGGAGGAGCTTCGGTGTCGAGCACTTTTGCAAACGAGCTCCACCTCCTTCTCTTGTCCTCGAAAGCCCAGAGGCACTGGCGCTGCATCGATAGCCTGTGATTAACGAATTAATCGATTTTCCATCCCCAAGGCGCCAATCTCTTTTTCCATCCAGCTCCTTGGCGGACCAAATAAAATCGAATAAATAAATCCTGCAACTGCACGGGCCAAAGAGATTGGAATAAATTAATCGTGTAATCTTGCGGGCCAAATAAATCCTACAACTGCGCGGGGCCAAAGAAATTCGAATAAGTAAATTCTGTATCTACACAAACCAAAGAAATTCTAATAAATACATTCTATTGGGTTGGCAACTAAGTGATTGCGGATTTTGTCGATTGCCTTTGCACTTTCTTTTGTTTCGTTAACGTGTTCAAAGCATCTAACCTATATTTTTTTCTTGTTGTTTGGACTTCTACCTTTAATATAGTAAAAAGATTATATCGGTTAGTTCTTTAGTTTTGTTTTTATCCCAATTTAAAAATGGAAGAACGAGACGTGCACTTCAGACATATTTTATTGTATTATTTCCGAAAAGCGAAGAACGCATTGCAAGCACCAAAGAATTTATGTGTCGTATATGGGAATGGGGTCCTGAAAGAAAGGCAGTGTCAAAATTGGTTTGCCAGGTTTCGTTCTGGTGATTTTTCACTGAAAAATGCTCAACGATCTGACCGTCCAGTTGAAGTCGATGAGACCCATATCAAGGCCATTATCGATTCAGATCGTCATAGTACAACGCGTGATATTGCAGAGAATCTCGATGTATGGCACACATGCATTGAAAAAAAATTAAAAAAGCTTGGCCATGTTTAAAATCCGCAATCACTTACAATTAGTTGCCAACCCAATACGAATAAAAATTCGAATAAATAAATCCTACAACTGCATGGACCGAAGAAATTCGAACAAATAAATCCTGCAACTGCGTGGACCAAAGAGATTCGCGTAAATTAATCGTCTAATTTTGCGGACCAAATAAATCCTATAACTTCGCGGACCAAAGAAACTCGAATAAATACATTCTACAATACGTCTGCATGGGCCAATGAAATTCGAATAAGTAAATCTTACAACTGCGTGGACCAAAGAAATTTGAATATACGAATCATTAAAATAAAAAAATGAAGAAAGAATCATTAAGAAATAAATTTTTTACTTCTGACGCGAGACCCTTCCGACGGGACTCTTCTTATCTCCGATTAATCGAACTCGAAACTCGTATCGTCCAACGATGATTTTCCATTCGAGAGTGGAATCGAGAAGCGCTGTTTTACGAGAGGTAAAATTTACGAGAAAATCAACCGCAACATCTTAGAGAAGGAATCCACTCGGAGAATATATGCGTTCTGATATAATCGGCCTGGTTTTATTACAAATCGGTTCGCCAGAGTTTTACGAGACTGGCTCTCCTCGATGCCTGTGTTTTTATAGAGATCGCAGGTTCTCCTTCTGTCGTGAGAAGAAATCTTTTTTCTTGTTTCTTTTTATCTTCTTCTCTTCGACGAGAAGCGGAATCACGAGGGTCCAAGACGCGACACCTGTCTCTCCAATAATTTTATTGCCACCATCTTCCACGAATCTTCCTACTTTCAATCATCCTACACGCTATCCACACAATTTCAATGCTCCAGAATGAATTTATCAAACTGAAGATTTCCAGATTATTTCATGTGATATAAATATTCACAAAAATTTATTGTCACCTTCTTAAACGAATTTTCATAATTTCGAATTATCCTATACGCTATCCACTCAATTTTAATAACTCCATAATGATGTTATCAAACTAAAAAATTTCGAGATTATTTCACTTGACCTAAATATTCACAAAAATTGATTGCCACCTTCTTAAACGAATCTTCATAATTTCAAATCATCCTGCACGCAATCCACTCAATTTCAATGCTTCATAAGGAACATATCAAACCAAAAAATGTCCAGATTATTTCACGTGATATAAATATTCACAAAAATTTATTGTCACCTTCTTAAACGAATCTTCTTAATTTCGAATTATCCTATACGCTATCCACTCAATTTTAATGCTCCATAATGAATTTATCAAACCAAAAAATTTCCAGATTATTTCACTTGATATAAATATTCACAAAAATTTATTGTCACCTTCTTAAACGAATCTTCTTAATTTCGAATTATCCTATACGCTATCCACTCAATTTCAATGCTCCATAATGAATTTATCAAACCAAAAAAATTCCAGATTATTTCACTTGACATAAATATTCCTGAAATTTTATTGTCACCTTCTTAAACGAATCTTCTTAATTTCGAATTATCCTATACGCTATCCACTCAATTTCAATGCTCCATAATGAATTTATCAAACCAAAAAATTTCCAGATTATTTCACTTGACATAAATATTCCTGAAATTTTATTGTCACCTTCTTAAACGAATCTTCTTAATTTCGAATTATCCTATACGCTATCCACTCAATTTCAATGCTCCATAATGAATTTATCAAACCAAAAAATGTCCAGATTATTTCATGTGATATAAATATTCACAAAAATTTATTGTCACCTTCTTAAACGAATCTTCATAATTTCGAATTATCCTATACGCTATCCACTCAATTTCAATGCTCCATAATGAATTTATCAAACCAAAAAATGTCCAGATTATTTCATGTGATATAAATATTCACAAAAATTTATTGCCACCTTCTTAAACGAATCTTCTTAATTTCGAATTATCCTATACGCTATCCACTCAATTTCAATGCTCCATAATGAATTTATCAAACCAAAAAATTTCCAGATTATTTCACTTGATATAAATATTCACAAAAATTTATTGCCACCTTCTTAAACGAATCTTCATAATTTCGAATCATCGTGCACGCTATCCACTCAATTTCACTAACTCCATAATGAATTTATCAATCCAAAAAATGTCCCGATTATCTCACTCGACCTCAACTACCGACGATAATTTTCAAAGAAGCGAAAGCTCATTTTCGATTTCCCCCAATTTCCCCTACCAACGATTCTTCCCTCTTTTCAAATCGTCCTCGAGCTTTTAATCGTGCTTATTTCAATTCCACGCAAAATTCCCGGGGAAATCCACCTCACCGAGCGGTGCGCAAAGCTTTTAGCCAGAGAAGCTTTGGCGAAAGCTTGGTACATTAAGCGCGGCTAATAACAAGGAAACGCGAATCAGATTGGCCGTCGCGTAGGATTCGCGGAAAAGCGTAATGCGCGAAATCGTGCGGCCAGATCGCGGCAAATTCGGCGGAAAGCGTCGCTCGAGCTTTTCTACTCGCGTTCTCGGCACCACTGGCTGTCCTACACTCGCTACGCTCGCGTTTAAAGCTCGGATTTTCACGAGTCGTAAAGCACACTAATGTAAATCGTCGGAAACTAAAGGGATTACGCGGATCCGTGGCAACGAAACGACGGATGCGCCGTACACCCCGTACCCCACCCTGTGCCGAACAAAATTAAGCTTCGCAGCTTATTAAGCTCGTCGTCGTTTTCGAGAGTGAACGAGCGGCCCAACCAGCCGAGAGAGGGAGGGTGGAAAGAGGAAGGTGTGTGTGTGTGTGTGCGTGTAGGAAAGTGGGAGAATGTGAGTGAGTGATGTGCTCTCTCTCTCTCTCTCTCTCTCGTGTATGCGTGCGTGAAGTGTAATGGAGACGAACACACACGCACGTGCACGCAGAGAGAGTGAGTGAGTGAGTGAGTGTGTGAGAGAGAGAGAGAGAGGAACGCGCGCGCGCGCGTGTGTGTGTGGAAAAGTGAGAGAATGTGGGTGAGTGATGTGCTTTCTCTCTCTCTCTCTCTCTTTCTCCTGTGTGTGCGTGCGTGAAAGTGTAATGGAGACGAACACACACGCGTGTGCACGCAAAGAGAGAGAGAGAGAGAGAGAGAGAGAGGGAGAGCTAATGATGAGGACGATAACGATCATATTTTATTATACTCTAGGGCCTGATGTCTCTTGAGAGTATCGAACTAACAAAACTAAACAATTTACAGATTAGTAATGAAACAAGAAGCAAAAGCAAGTGACCCAATTCCGCATTGGAAGAATATTAACGTTCAAAGTCCAGAAGAAAAGCAAGAGAAAGATTCCACAACCCAATCCTCAAAACCAAGTACAATAAAGAATATTTAATCTTGACAGAGCATATGGTCAAACAAACTGCGACGAAGAGTGAAAAAGAAAGAAAAAGAGACTACACACGCATGCACAGACACATCCTACATCATATCACTCACAGACAGAGAAAGACCGAGAAAGAGACGGAAACAGAGAGAGCACATCACTCACCAGACACACACACACACACATTCATACGTGTTAAACACGTGAACTTAAAGAGGAAAATTCTGGTCTTCCTCCTAAGCGGACTTTCATTTTCCACGCGAACGACTTTCCATCCTCCTCCTCCAACCTTGCTCGCCTTCTTAGTTCACTTCAACCGCTCGAGCTTCTTCAGAGAATCACCGAAGAAGGTAAGAGAGCAAAGGCGGGAGCAGTAATTTTGCGCCTAGATTGTTTGTACTGGGCGAAAAGTGGCCTCTCGCGAGGGTTAGAAGAGGGTGGAAAAGCTTCGAGGATGGAAGATGAATTTTCTTCGTTCATTCTTGTTGAGGCTGGAACGATTGATTCGAAGCGCACGTAAATTAAGGAATCAACGATGGCAAGAGATTCGTTTGAAAGGGTGTGAGAAAGGTTTGAATATTTGAGAATTCAAGAAAGCATTGTGACAGAAAAGCGAGATGAACATTGTGTGAGAAGTGAAAATATGGAAAAGCTTCGAGGATCGAAGATGAATTTTCTTCCTTCATTCTTGTTGAGGCTGGAACGATTGATTCGACGCGCGCGTAAATTAAAGAATCATCGATGGCAAGAGATTCGTTTGAAAGGGTGCGAGAACGATTTGAATCTTTGAAAATTCAAGAAACTATTGTGACGAAAAAGCGAGGTGAAAATTATGCGACAAGTGAAAATATGGAAAAGCTTCGAAGATGGAAGATGAATTTTCTTCGTTCATTCTTCTTGAAGCTGGAACGATTGAGTCGACGCACACATAAATTAAGGAATTATCGATGGCAAGAGATTCGTTTGAAAGGGTGCGAGAAAGGTTTGAATCTTGAAGGTTTGAAAATTCAAGAAAGCATTGTGACGAAAAAGCGAGGTGAAAATTATGCGACAAGCGAAAATATGGAAAAGTTTCGAGGATGGAAGATGGATTTTTTTCGTTCATTCTTCTTGAAGCTGGAACGATTGATTCGACGAGCATAGAAACTAACGAATCGTCAATCGCAAGAGATGTAAACGGGCGACAGAAAGGCTTGAAAGTTTGAAAATTCAAGAAAGTATTGTGACGAAAAAGCGAGGTGAAAATTGTGTGAGAAGTGAAAATATGGAAAAGCTTCGAGGATCGAAGATGAATTTTCTTCCTTCATTCTTGTTGAGGCTGGAACGATTGATTCGACGAGCATAGAAACTAACGAATCGTCAATCGCAAGAGATGTAAACAGGCGACAGAAAGGCTTGAAAGTTTGAAAATTCAAGAAAGCATTGTGAAAAGTGATAAAGTAGAAATGTGGAGGACAATGGAAACGTGGCTACTTTAAAAATTAATAACCCACTCAACTCGGCTCCCTTTATCCGCACGACAATTTCTCCATAATAATCCTTCAACCTTTGTAAGCGGATCACGTGATCCATCTAAAAACCAACCTCCATCCTTCAAGAGAAAATTCTCAGGAGAGATTTAACGACCGCGACTCTCAGTGAGCGTGGGGTCTCTCTTGAAATTTGAAAGCACGATGATCATTTCATGACTTCAGTTCCTTGAAGGTTGAGAAGAACTTCTTATATAACGTAGATTTCACGAGGTGACGATTGTATTGATTATTAGAGAATTCTGCGAGAGTATTCTATCTGCTTCGCGATAGACCGAGGTAAAGGAAGTGAAGATCAAAGCATCTTCTCTTTTTCTTTCGACTATCTAGATGTGGCAGTCGAGTGTCGTTGGACGAAAAGTTGAGACATTGTCGTTGTCGTTACCACCGACAATGTTCTTCTTGTTTATCCTGGAGGACACGCCCCCTCGTTAGGGGACGAGTCTACGACAAAAGACTCTGATGGGTGAAAGAGGACGAAAGAAGAAAAGGAAAGAGACCGACGTGGAGTGACATCGAAAAAAATCATCCGGTGAGCAAACCAGAAGAGTAGAGCCAGTCGTATTTGAAAATTCTCCAATTGGTCCAATTCCACGAGCGAGGACGAAATTTATTGGTCCAGGATCGATATTCTGGAGGAAGGACTCGCGGACGATTTGATTTCTGGGTCACTGCTGAGGTGATAATTTATTTCTCTCCCGAGAAGTTCACTCTTCGAGAATCGTGAGAATTCTCGTTATCGAATCGCCAAATTATTTCCATGGATATTGTAACGCTCGGCGTGGCTCGAATCGCAAAGGTTTCGCGAATTTCTCCAGAATCGTGGATTCGAATTCTCGTTGTCGAATCACTTGAATCATTTCCATTGATATTATAATGACGTGTACTTAAGTTACGATGATCTACAAATATTTTCAAACCTAATCCAGGACCTTGCAACAGGATCCTCTTTGCGTGGTCAAATTTATCTTTCTCTCCACGAATTTTCATTAAGAAAAAAAAACAAGGAAATTCTCATTCTCGAATCATCTAAACGCGTGGTCAAATTTATTTTTCTCTCGACAAATTTTCACTTACAAAAAAACAAGAGAATTTTCATTATCGAATCATCTAAACGCGTGGTCAAATTTATTTTTCTCTCGACAAATTTTCACTAAGAAAAAAAACAAGAAAACTCTCATTCTCGAATCATCTAATCGTGTGGTCAAATTTATTTTTCTCTCGACAAATTTTCACTCAGAAAAGAAACAAGAGAATTCTCATTATCGAATCATCTAATCGCATGGTCAAATTTATTTTTCTCTCGACAAACTGTCGCTCAGAAAAAAAACAAGAGGATTCTCATTATCGAATCACCTAATCGCATGGTCAAAGTTATTTATCTCTCGACAAATTTTCACTCAGAAAAGAAACAAGAGAATTCTCATTATCGAATCATCTAATCGCATGGTCAAATTTATTTTTCTCTCGACAAATTTTCACTCAGAAAAAGAACAAGAAAATTCTCATTATCGAATCACCTAATTATCACCACCGAATTTCTCCAGATTTCTCGCAAACAGGATCGTCTTCACAGAGTCAAATTAAATTATCTTACGTGTACTCGTCACTCCAAGAATTGGATCTTCAAATTATCTCCACCGTTATCGCAATGACCACGTGCTTGAATAACAAAAACTTTGCAAATCTCTCCGAACCTAACTCAGAATCTCGGACCAGAAACGTCCTCGCGATCCTGACGCGTCGAGTAAGAGAAATGATAGTTGACGTTTTTCTTCGGACGCGCGTAATATCCGCTGCTGGCTCGAACTACGAGAGGACTTAGAAGTAGAAGAAGCTTTGCCCAAAAGGTCCGAGATAAATTTCGCGCGGTGGTGCAGCAGCGAGAGTGCACGACTCGGAGAAATAATTCAAGGTCGCTAGAGAAGAGGACAAAACGTTCACGGAGTAACGTAAGGGATGAAACTTTCAGCTCCAGCCCGTCCTCCTTCTTCTTCTTCACGGTGAGACGAAGAGCAAAGAAGAAGAGAAAAATCGAAGAAAGAAACTAAGAGGAAGAGGCTTAAGCCCGTAGAAATAAGTCGAGGACGGGAGGACAATTTTGCGTCGAGTGTTTTCTCGGGATCCTCGGATAAGAAGGCACCCACGCGCGTTCTAGAGAATCTCCGGGATTTTGAGAAGAACCTGTCGCGAGCTGGAGCTCGCTCGACCGCGCGAGAAACGTTTGAAAAATTACTATCACCGAAATTTCGCGAGCCAGCTGACTCCAAATCGAGAAGACGAACTCGAGGGTTCGTTGTGCAATAAATAAATTTCACAACGATCTCTCGACTCTAGAAACCTCGAATCCTTTCCATTAATTTCGAAAAGACTTCAAACGACGGATCCTCCAGAATTACCAATTTTCGTCCGACCCTCGAATTTTTATTTATCATTATTATTCCTTTATTCACGTGTTAAAACCTCTTTGAAAAACAATATAATATATGCAAGAGACAGCGGTGAGTAGTATTAAAAGAATGGTAATAACAAAAGAGGAAAAGAAAGTCGAGAAGAAAGTATAAGTTTGAGAGTATAAGTTCAAAGAAATATATAAGTTTGAGACAGGAACGAATGAAATTCAGAGTAAGTAAAATTCGAACCGGTCTTCTAAAAATAACACCTGCTCGACATTCGCCTAAGACTCCCCCAAGCGGACGAAAATCACCGATTCGAATCGACAGTGGTGGCCGATAGAAACTTCCGACGGAAGCTTTGCATGCGCACCAACCGCATGCTGGCCGGTGCGGTGGCGCGGGATCAAGGAGCAAGAACTCGTGCCTGAATCTTTCATGAAGACGTTCAGGACCCTTTTAATGCGCGAGGCGCCGGCCCTATGTACCTTTGGATGTGATCTATGTGCTCGTATACATAATGCACGCGTATGAATACGAAGAGAAATACGAGAGAGAGAGAGAGAGAGTTGAGTGGGAATACCGCGCTACATCCTCCTACGTCCACATCCTCATACATGAGAAACAAATCCCAAGCTCAGCCTAACGCCAAGTCCAAAGACCCCGAGACTAGTGGAAGAATAATTTAACTACGGTGGGTTGACAAATTTTTTTGAAGACTTTAGTGTTTTCAACGATGAATTTATTTTGCGTGACTGTTGATTGAAGAAACTTTGATAAAAAGATCGAGGGAGTCGATGATGTTAACACAGGAGGAAGATTGTCAAACTTTTAAGCTTTACTTTGTTCGATTTTATAAAGATAAAGATCTTTCGAAATCCAACCTTCAGAAGACCTCACATGCATATAATAAAAATATCTAAAATTCCAATTCTTATTATTGTTCAAGACTTTTCGTTATCCTTCTTCCAGACTTCACTCTCGCTCACGTTCCACATTAACAGAAACCTCAAATCCAAAAATGCTTATTCCCAAAAATCCACCAAATCCATCAAACCACCAAAAACTCAGCCGATCTCTCGACATAAACATCTCCAAACAAACCCATTACACTTGCAACCGGCGCTCGTCATTATCCTCCTTCGCAGGCGTCGTCGTCGTGGTCGTCATCATCATTATCATCATCATCATCATCATCATCATCATCATCTTGCCCGTTGTCGCGGACAACGTCGTCGTCACGGTTGATCCGCTAATGACTATTGTTGTCGAGCCTCGCTCACGAGGGGGTGGCAAGTTTCTCGGGGGTTGTTTGCGGGGGTGAGACGAGGGTGGATCATCCCCCGGCACCTAACCGTAGCAGACCCGAATTATCTAACCGTACACACACGTCCTGGAACACGAGGTTCTGGGCAGCGTTCAAGGTGGACGTATGCACGTTAAGCTTCTCGTGTTTCCTGCCGGTTTCCGTATTGCTCCGTTCCGCATCTCTCCATGGTCCGCAGAAGCAACAGCGAGCAACAAGCAGCAACGGTGAGGAGAGGAGAGACGATCGGCTTTCGACGACGGACGATGAACAAACTGAATCGGCCACCCTTAATCGTATCGATCGTCCATCAAGCTTCTCATCCCATCCCTTCGGTCCAGAGTGACGGTTTATCGATTGATTTCCCTTCAATGCGAATTAGCATAAGTGTTCGATTTGTGATTAATTAAAAAATTCTTGTTACTAATTATTGTTTTGGTTTGGATTTTTAAATACAGAATGATTAATCTTAAATAGATTGAATGGGGAGATTAATAATGGATTTACTCGTGCAAAGGATGCCTGACTCTTGTTCTAAACATCGTTTCTCAAGATTTCAACGAAATTACCGATCGACAAGATTCTCTGACGTAATGCTCCAAAAACAATTTCTCTCGATCGAATGATCACGGAGCGTATTCAACATACTCAGGAAAGCTCTTGCGATTCGTTCGTTACATTACATCAGTGAAACTGAATAATCCACAAATATAATTACCGTGACAATCAATCATAAATAGATAATAGGAATGCACTAGTTAAAAATTTCCAAAATTGACACAACACTTTAATAACAAATTTAGTTTTCCCAACCCTTGTATCAAGCAATCGATCTTTTCACCATCAACGAAAATGATCACTCAAAGAGACCCTCTGACCTACTTCTCGAAAACAATCTCTCTCGATCGAACGATCAAACATGGTCAAACAGATCCAGGAAGCCTCTTGCCATTCATTCACTACATGTCACTACGGTCAATCGTAAATAAGATAATAGGAATGCGCTAATTAAAAAATTCCAAAATTGATACAACACTTTAATAACAAATTTAATTTTCCCAACCCTTGTATCAAGCAATCGATCTTTTCACCATCAACGAAAATGATCACTCAAAGAGACCCTCTGACCTACTTCTCGAAAACAATCTCTCTCGATCGAACGATCAAACATGGTCAAACAGATCCAGGAAGCCTCTTGCCATTCATTCACTACATGTCACTACGGTCAATCGTAAATAAGATAATAGGAATGCGCTAATTAAAAAATTCCAAAATTGATACAACACTTTAATAACAAATTTAATTTTCCCAACCCTTGTATCAAGCAATCGATCTTTTCACCATCAACGAAAATGATCACTCAAGGAGACCCTCTGACCTACTTCTCGAAAACAATCTCTCTCGATCGAACGATCAAACATGGTCAAACAGATCCAGGAAGCCTCTTGCCATTCATTCACTACATGTCACTATGGTCAATCGTAAATAAGATAATAGGAATGCGCTAATTAAAAAATTCCAAAATTGACACAACACTTTAATAACAAATTTAATTTTCCCAACCCTTGTATCAAGCAATCGATCTTTTCACCATCAACGAAAATAATCACTCAAAGAGACCCTCTGACCTACTTCTCGAAAACAATCTCTCTCGATCGAACGATCAAACATGGTCAAACAGATCCAGGAAGTCTCTTGCCATTCGCTCCCTACAAGACTCGGAACCGAATAATCCACTAACGTAATTAAGCCAACGTTTACCAGCGTGTCCATGGGGACCGGACGAGGGACCATCAAAGGTTATTAAAAGCGCGCGACACGGCGATGCCTCCTGTGAAAGGCCGCGCGTGATTATCATAAAGAGACTTTAATGGCGCTCGAAGCGTTAGGCACAGCCTGGACACGGATTAGGCACGGTAGGACGCGTGTAACGTGAGTGGACCACCACGAGAGTGAGCTCGTACAGGCTCGCGACTATAGTCGGTAGCATCAAACGGTTAATTAACGATTTCGAGGAGATTAATGATGGCATTTGAGGGCACAACGTCACCCCACGACAAAGCACTCGAAATCAAGAGGCATCTACAAAGAGCAAGAGGGAGAGAATTATTCGGGGCGATTGAGCGTGTAAAAGTGAAACGGGGAGAGAAAAGGAGGGTGAATCGTGCGTCGATGTATCGCCACTGTCGATAACTAGCTGCTCGAATCATCGTTCCTTTGTCACGTATTTCTTTAACGAGACACAGTCACTTGCACGATGAATTTGAGAAGACGAGTGACGAAGGAAGGATTTTAACGGATGAGAATTAATTTTGGGAATGATTTTTATATCCAAGGTCTTGTATAAAATGTTCTTTTGATCGAAACAAAGAATACTTCACGTTGTAAAATGTTTGATACGTAAAAAAAATTGAGATCGCTGAAGGATTTTAAGGGATGAGAATTAATTTTGGGAATGATTTTTATATTCAAGGTCTTGTATAAAATGTTCTTTTGTTCGAAACAAAGAATACTTTACGTTGTATAATATTTGATACGCGAAAAGAAAATTGTAATTTCTACAATACGAAATTAAAAACTCGAAAATTCTTGCAAAACTAAAAAAATTACCCCTCGCCAAAACCATCTCTAACAAAATTAAAATCTGTATACCTCAAATATAAACGAATATTCTCAGTAAATGTAGAAAGGAGAGAGAAAAGGAGGGTGAATTGTGTGTCGATATATCGCCACTGTCGATAACTAGCTGCTCGAATCCTCGTTCCTTTGTCACGTATTTCTTTAACGAGACACGGTCAGTTCCACGATGAATTTGAGAAGACGAGTGATGAAGGAAGGATTTTAAGGGATGAGAATTAATTTTGGAAATGATTTTTATATCCAAGATCTCGTATGAAATGTTCTTTTGATCGAAATAAAGAATACTTCACGTTGTAAAATGTTTGATACGCGAAAAAAAATTGAAATCGCTGAAGGATTTTAAGGGATGAGAATTAATTTTGGGTATGATTTTTATCCAAGATCTCGTATAAAATGTTCTTTTGATCGAAACAAAGAATACTTCACGTTGTAAAATATCTGATACGCGAAAAAAAATTGAAATCACACGTACATTTCCACAATACGAAATTAAAAACATTGTGTAATAGGTCGTTGAAAAGGTCTTCACCTATACTATCACTCTATGATAAAAAAAATATCTAGTTCTATTTAAAAAAAATGTCGATGACCTTGACGTCACAAAAAGTATGATCTTGAAAAAAAAATGTTAACGAGAAAATATTCGCTCCCTGACAACAAACAATTCTTGTTTATAACATTTCTTTCTATCATTAATAATAAGGGAGATATTTAACACTAGATTGATCGAAACCAGTCAATTTGACTGGTTCAAATGAGAAATCGTGTTTATAAAAAATGTTCGGTCAATCTAGAGTTAAGGTGGTCAAGTTGGTGGGAAACCCTGTATAAACTTTAAACTTAACAAGCAACATAATATTGTTGATAAGGGCTCAACCAAATGAATCGAAGCATCGTGTGATCTATACTATTGGCATTGGAGAAAAGGACTAAAAGTCGCTCAGCACGTAAGCACTAAGCACGCCACAACGCATCGGCCCGTGGCAGTTTTCGCACAGATCGGCCTGCTGGCACTAAAAGGGTTAAATTCTCATAGGACGCGTTAGAGCTCTTGGACGCGCTTGCACGATACTGAGAAAGCTATCTCGTTCCAAAGTAAAATAAAAACCAAAAAGAAAAAAGAAAACAAAGAAGAGGAAACTAAAGACAATACACGTGTGGGTGGCAAAGTCAAAAGTGAAAGAGTGAAAAAAACAAAACAAAGAGAGATAGAGGACTGAGGGTGTACGAGCGGCCGTATCAACGCAATCCTCTTCCTCATTCTGCCTCTCGCGTACTCGAGAAAAAATGTTACCCTCATTCCTCCATGCTGGTAGTTTAATGAGGCCGTTAATGAGGTTTCAGAAGTTTCTCTTGGGGTGGCGCGTCTGATAGCACAGGGACTGGAAGGGTTGAGAGGGTAGAGAAAGAGAGAGAAAGAGAGAGAGAGAGAAGGAGAGAGAAAGAGAAGGAAGAGAGAAGATGGATGGAAAACGATGCCAAAGAGAGAAGAAGGACGGGGAGAGCATTCGAATTTCAGATAACTCGGCCAACGGAGTCTCCATCGCCTGGAAAACATTCTCTGGAGTATCCGGTTGAGGTCTCCCGGTAAATGTTGCCGACTGTTACGAGTAGGGGTGGAGAAGTAAGAGAAATGATCAAGGCGTGAGAAAAGAAAAGGATGGCGTGGAGAATTTTGAAAAGAGAGTAAGTTACTTTTAAGGGAGGAGAAGAATTATTTTAGATCGTGATGAAAAAGGAATGCTTCGGTAAATCGTGTAAGGAAGAATATCTTTAACGCGACGAGAGTCGAGAAAAATGTTGAAATCACGAAGTCAAAGGAGATCCTAAGATCGTTAAATCAAAGGAGATTCCGAAATTTCCAAAAGCAGATGATAAATGAACAGATGAATGATCCTAAAGTGATGAAACTAAAAAAGACTGTAAAGTAACAAACCCAAGGAAGATTCCAAAATCTCGAAACCAAGAAAGAGTCTAAGGTCACGAAGTCAAAGGAGTTTCTAGGATCGTTAAATCAAAGGAGATTCCAAAATTTCCAAAAGCAGATGATAAAGGAACAGATGAATGATCCTAAAGTGATGAAACTAAAAAAGACTCTAAAGTAACAAACCCAAGGAAGATTCCAAAATCTCGAAACCAAAAAAGAGTCTAAGGTCACGAAGTCAAAGGAGGTCCTAAGATCGTTAAATCAAAGGAGATTCCGAAATTTCCAAAAGCAGATGATAATGGATGGATGAATTATCCTAAAGTGACGAGACTAAAAAATATTCGAAAGTAACAAACCCAAGGAAGATTCCAAAATCTCGAAACCAAAAAAGAGTCTAAGGTCACGAAGTCAAAGGAGTTTCTAAGATCGTTAAATCAAAGGAGATTCCAAAATTTCCAAATACAGATGATAATGAACAGATGAATCATCCTAAAGTGACGAGACTAAAAAACATTCTAAAATCAAGTAACAAACCCAAGGAAGATTCCAAAATCTCGAAACCAAGAAAGAGTCTAAGAAAATATGAAAAAGCAGATGGATACCGAACAAACGAATCATCCTACGGTCAAGAGACCAGAAAAAAGGTTCTAAAATAACAAACCCACAGAAGATTCTAAAAGTCGAAAAAGCAGTTGTGATCCGGAAACAAAGAACATCGCCGAAAATGTCGAGGTGAGAAAAAGTGACGGTGAAGAAACTGAGATGAGAAGAAAGTCTACTGACATCGGATTTGCTCGAGTAAGCTTGCTGGAAGGTAACTAGAAATAAACTCGGAGCGAGACACCCTTTACCACCTACCCTCGTTTTCTTCCACTACCCCTATCTCTTCTCACCCCTTCTCGCAATATCGTTCGGGCCACGAGCGGCTCGTTCCACGACACCTTTCTCACTCCAACGTTGTCTCGTCGTCTCGCAGGATTGATTGGAGAAAATCTGTCTCGCGACACTCTCTTCTCTCTCTCTCTCTCTCTCATTCTCTTTTCGCTCCAAGCCACTGGAGGAAGAGACACGCGCGCGCTCCAGATTCAATATATAACTTTACGAGGCCCGACGCGCGCGTCTCGTTCCACGTCGACTTTCTCGGATGATCGATGAATCGAACCTGGATCGAGTTTATAATGCGGATAGGAGGAAGCTTTCCTTCGACACGCGCCCAGACGAGGTTCGAGGGTCTCTACTTTAACGTTTGGAATTTTCCAAGAGCACTTCTCACCGCGATTCTTCTCTTTGATTTCGAGAGAATCAATCGCACTTAAGCGAATCGACGTTTCTACGAGAGATTCGTTCACGCGAGGGTATCTGCTGTATTGAGATACACAGTTCGTTGGTTTTTGCTAAGATCTTGTTCATTTTTATGGGTCAAGGTAATCAGAGGCAGAAATAAGCGAGCTTCGAGTATGAACTGAGTGGAGAACTTGAGAAACTACAAACTTGGTATTCGGTATTTTATTTTAGTATGTCGTGAATAGATGGTGCAATACGAAAGACTATGTCGAATGAATAATAATTTAATTATTATCTATTCTCTTTTTATGCACTTTTCGAATCTTTTTTCATTAGACATGACATATTAAAACAAAATGCCAAGTATGATTTTTTCTAGCTTCTTTAGTTCCTCGACAGATCACATTCAAAAACCGCCTACACTGAGAAAAAAAAATGGTTGGGTTTACTATAATCTCACTATATTTTATAGTTAGATTTGGCATCAAACATATTTTTATAGTTTACTTAACCATACAAAATATAGTAGAATGAACGATTCATACAAATGGTTATATCATTAACTATTATCTTTGTTCTTGTTACCATGTGTATAGTAAAATGTGCTGTGTGAATATAGTTAGTTCTATCACTATGTATGAAATATTCTGGTAATATTAACTATATAAAATAGTTATTTTTCTTACCATTATATATTTTCGACCATACTATATTTTTAGTTGAAATAACCATAATTTTGGGTAAAAACATAATATAGTTGGTTATACTATGCCTCTATCGTAATTATTACCGACATTATGGTAATATTTACCATAAATATGATACTTCCAACCATAATTTTCTTACTATGCCATTGTGGTTAGATATATCATATACTTTTCTCTCAGTGTACTTTTACCTCTGATTACACTTGTCATATCCCTTGATAGAGGATGATTTTTTGGAAAAACGTTCACTGCTCGAAGTATGTCGTGAGTAGACGGTGCAATACGAAAGACTATGTCTAATGAATAATAATTTAATTATTATCCATTCTCTTTTTATGCACTTTTCGAATCCACACGACATACTAAAACAAAATGTCAAGTAGAATTTTTTCTAGCTTCTTTAGTTCCTCGACAGATGACATTCAAAAACCGCCTACTTTTACCTCTGATTACACCGGTCATATCCCTTGATAGAGGATGATTCTTTGGAAAAACGTTCTCTGTTCGAAACTTCCGAAAATTTGGGCGGTGCCATTTTATTTTAGTATGTAGTGAGTAGACGATATAATACGAAAGACTATGTCTAATGAATAATAATTTAAAGTGAGTTGGGGTAAGTGCAGCCTCGGGGTAAGTGCGTCGTCGAGACGAAATTTTCTAAACTATGGTTTTTTCTATTATTTATTTTTCATTTTTTTTAAACGACTATATAGTAAGGTGAGCTGGGGCAAGTGCATACACGAAAATTCGAAATTTGTGTTTACTCTCCTTCCACAAGCTTCACAATTTTTATGCAAAATAGAAACTTTGGCAACGTGACATTTAAACTGTACTTTATAAATGCGTAAGGTAATTTAAAAAAAATAAATAATAGAAAAAATCACACTTTAGAAAATTTCGTCTCGTTTAAACTGCACTTTATAGATGCGTAAGGTCATTTAAAAAACATAAAAAATAGATAATAGAAAAAACCGTACTTTAGAAAATTTCGTCTCGACGGCGCACTTACCCCAAGACTGCAATTACCCCAACTCACCTTAATTATTATCCATTCTCTTCTTATACATTTTTCGAATCCTCACAACATACTAAAACAAAATGCCAAGTAGAATTTTTTCTAGCTTCTTTAGTTCCTCGACAGATCACATTCAAAAACCGCCTACTTTTACCTCTGATTACACCGGTCATATCCCTTGATAGAGGATGATTCTTTGGAAAAACGTTCTCCGTTTTTGAAAACTTCCGAAAATTTGGACGACGCTTAACAAAATTATTTCTAATTTACGGGATGAGTGCTTGTTGTTCTACTTACATGTGCGGACGAAGAAGGCCAATTTTGCAGGAGCAGGTTGTCGGTGCGGCGTCGGAGGCACGAAAGGAGGAAATGCGAGACGGTTTGGAGGTATGAGGAAAACAAAAAAATTCTTTTCCACGTCGGACCTCGTCTCTTTCCCGGAGAATTTTCCAAAAAATTCCCCGTTCCTTTTTCTCCTTTTTTCCATTCTCTTTAATACCATCTCCGTAAAATTAGAAATCTCTCTCAAGCGATTCTCGCGATTTAAATCTATCGATTTCTGCCGCTCGTCCTCCTTCTTTAACGCCACTGACAAAAATTCACGAGCACGCGCGAGCGCAAACACCCGCCAAATTCAATAATTCGTGACCGAATGACGAAACACCGTGAGACTAATAATAATGACTGACGAGATCGCGAGAAATGGTTTTGCGCGAGAGAATGAGGGACGGTGAAAGAGAGAGAAGAAAGAGATAGAGAGAAAATGAGTGGATAAAGAGACCGCGACGAACATGAAGAGAGAAAGAGAGAGAGAGAGAGAGGGAGGGTAAAAAAAAGAAGAAGAAGAATCGAAATCAAAATCAAAGATAGGAAAGATCGAGAACGCAAAGAGTGGGGGTATTGACAAGTATCTCTTTTTTCTTTACTTTTGTTATTTTTTTTTCTCTCTCTCTTTTTTTTTTTTTTGTTTCTTTGTTTTCTCTTTGCTATATACGAACTGCACACGAATGATCTCGTACCTTTTGTCCACTGTGCAGATTATCTCTGTAAAGTAAAACAGAAAAGAGAGGTGTTAGAAAAAGGTGCAGCAAAGATATGGGCGAATGAAAGATTGCTAAGCGCGAGGCAAACAATTAGAGTAAAAAATTTCGTATGTAGGGAGTCACGTGGCATGGTCAGCTGTTTTCTTTTCTTTTCTGTTTTTCGTCGCGGTAAAGAGCGGAGGTGACCGTGCTTCTTTTTTTTCTCATTTTTTTCTTTTTTTTCTTTTTATTTATTCGTTTTCAAAAAGAGAAAGACAGAGAGCGACAGAGACACACATAGAGAAGCATTAGGGGGCGGGGTGTTTGAAGAGAGAAAAAGATAGATGGACAGAGAAACGAAGGGGGTCAAGCAAAAGTGAGAAGATGAACGTGACGGGGGCTCTCGGAAAATTTGGATTTTCTTCTCACCCTACGATTCTTTTCTTCATCTCTATCCAATCCGAAATAGACAATGCTCTATGATATTTGACTCGTGAGGCTTTCACGCGTGACATTAAAATATCGGAAAGATGAGAAATTTTGATTCTCTTCTCATCCCACGATTGTTTTGCACTTTTCGAATCCTCACGACATACTAAAACAAAATGTCAAGTATGATTTTTTCTAGCTTCTTTAGTTCCTCAACAGATCACATTTACAACCGCCTACTTTTACCTCTGATTACACCGGTCATGTCTCTTGACAGAGGATAATTCACCTCTATCTAATCCGAAATTAAAATACCGAAAAGATGAGAAGTACCAACGGATAATTTTGATTTTCCTCTCCTCCTGCGATTTTTTTCCTTCATCTCTATTCAATTCGAAATAAGCAATGCTCTACAATATTTGCCTCGGTAAGGTGTCCACGCGTGACATAAGAAATTGAAAAGATGAGAATTTTGATGTTCTTCTCACCCTACGATTATTTCCTTCATCTCTATCCAATCCTAAATAAGCATGTGCTCTACGATATATCGCTCGTGAGGTTTCCATAAGAAATCGAAAAGATGAGAATTTTCACTTTCTTCTCATCGTACAATCTTATCCTTTATCTCATATCCAATCTGAAATACCATCTTATAGTATTTAGATTCATCGAACTGAAACCAATCGACAAATATGCTCTGCGATATTCGGCTCGATTGTCACTCGTCGAGTCTCTTATTTTATTTATATATTTACCAAAAAAAAGAAATTTCTCCGCTCGTCGCACAGTGGGCCAGATGCTGTTCGTAGCGTGACAAAAATGAAGAAGTTCGTTTTTATACTTTTTTTTGTAAGTAAACATTTTAATATAACATATGATACACATTTTTATTCAAATAAAATAACTAAACGGTTTAATTACTATTCGTATTTATCACAGTATAAGATCACAGATTTAATATATGACACGAAATAATACTCTTCTTGATATTGATAAAATACATTGCATTTTTTATGATAAAATAATAACATACTAAAAGAATTACGGAATTTTCTTATAGTTCCTTGCGTAAAACGCATACGTACTTACTTAAAGACGAAAAAAAAAGAATGTTGTACCGGTCTTTACCAATATTATCGTATCATTTTAAAATCGTCATAAAATAAAGAATTAGAAATATAAAAGAAAAACTGTTACTAAGTTTTACTTTTTAATATACGAGTAAGTGAAACCTGGGGTTGGAAAACGTATCGACAAAAATACACTTCTACTTGTAACCTCGTTTTCTGGCAGTTTTTCATTGAATTTAGAGAAACGAATGGATACAAAATAAAGTGTATACCTTGAACTAAAGGTTCCATAATAAAAATTTCGTTACTTATGTCATAAATCAGAAGCACGACCGACTGTAACCTAACCAAATTATGCTTCACTTGTCATGATTACCAACTCCAAAATTGACTTTTCCAAAAATTCCTTTTGAGTAATGTTTTATGACCGAATGGTATATTTTTGAAAACTTGGAACTATGGCGAATTATACTTTGATCATTTGTGAATATTAATATCTACTTGTGATAGGATTATGTGTTTAATAAAAAATGTATTTTTGTCACCCTACGAAAAGAATCTGGCCCACTGTGCGTCGGTGGCAGTTGACGAAGCCGACGAGCTGAAATTTCCTCACCGCGATTACGTATCTCGCGAGGAGGGAACGAATTCTAATTAGTCAGCACACCGTCGAATTATCAAACCCTTTGCGAACGGGGGCGGCCTGCCTGTTGCCCCACGATAACGCCGGAAAAGGAGAAGGGGCCGTGAGTTTCCTTCGCCCACCACCACCAACCACCGCCCTTCTCTTCCTTCCGCGACGTCCATAGCGTCGGAAAGAGCTTAGGGTAATTTCAACTTATGCCACGAGCGACGTGAAGCAGATCGTGAGAAGGAGTAGGTCCTCGAAAAAGAATCTCTGGACACGAGACTGGTGCGATGATTTTTAGGCACGACCGTAATGGGAGTGACTTATTGGAACTTTGATTTTTCGAATAAGAAACACGATTTTGTCGATTTTATTAGGATTCATTAGTATTTGACGATTTACGCTCTCTAGGTTTATCCAGGGATTTGACGATAATTGACGATAAATTATTTGCGAGTTTATGCTTGCAAATGTTTTCATATTTGTAAGCGAATCGGTGAAGAGCAGAGGGAGAAAGTGGATCGGAATTGTCAGATTTCAATAAAAGACAATTCTGTAATTTTTCTTAGGGTACTTGTAAAGTGTCAC